>OV049924.1:174559757-175829757 GCA_920104205.1 Eupeodes latifasciatus | reverse complement strand
AAAGAAAACTCTTGTTTTCCAATAAATTGTAACATGTCCGAAAAAAATGTACACCAACTGCAGTGGAAACAAAAGAATGTCCAGGACCAATCTATCAATTACGCTCCTCGAAATGTCGACAATCATCAACAAGGAACAACGATCGGAATCAATCATCAGTCTTCAGCTGCAGATGCTGCTGCTTCATCAGCTCCAACAAATCATTCACATTCATTATCATTATCATCACATTCAACTATTGCAGTGCTCGGATCTGGTTCGTCTTCGAATGGACGTTTCCCGATAATTGTGTCGGGTGGACACCAGCATCAGATCGTTAACTCGCCACCTGTGGTGGCAGCAACACCAATAACACCGACAACTCCAATTGGGCTTCAACAGCATTTTCAACAGATGCAACATCTTCAACAACAACACCACCAGCAGCAGCAACAACAACAACAACAACAACAAAACCTTCATCTGCAGCAGCAGCACCACCACCACCAACAACAACAACAACAACAGGAACAACATCATTTTCATCACCAACCACAGAATCCCCATTTTGAGATATCCAAAATTATGTCTATCAATTCGGGAGCACTTTCGAGACTGGATCTTGCACCAGCATTAAGCAATCATGCCGTACCTAGTGCCATTACAGAAAATGTCTTGAGTCTTATAGGAATGGCAAGTGGAAGCGGGGGAAATAATGCCAATAAGAACAGTAATTGTATCAAGATTCCAGATGAAGAAAAATTGCGAAAAGTCCAAGCTGTTGTAGAATCTGGTATTGGGTAAGATTCCATACTTTACATATCTATTATATTTTCTGTAAACAAAAATGAATGGTGTCTTTTCAATAAGCTTAATCTGGAGTTATGACTGTAAAGATTAAAATATTTAAGCATAAAACGTTTGAAAACATTTGCTTCACGAACTTGTTTCTTCTCATATTATTGCGGCATTATGTTAGTACCTGTGTCATGATGGTTAGTGCGTTGGACTGTCATGCCAGAGGTCTTGATCTCAATCCCTGTCTGTGCTATCTAAAGATTTTTTTTTCACGAGTACTGACTCTTGCGAGGAATTGACAAATAATCCAAGAGCAATTCTTGTCATAAAAAGTGCTTTCTCAAATTACGCGTTCGGATTCGGCTTAAAACTGTAGGTCCCTGTCAACATTACTCGCACACTGAAATGATTGAGAGTTGTAAGTCACTACGCCTTAGTTCTCAACGGACTGTTGTGCCACCTAATTTGTATTATTGCGGCATAATCCATAGTTGATAGTGCTTAATTTTGTCCTAGATTTGAGATCAAATACGTAACTTGCCAGTTAAGAACATAAAACCTCCTTATTGCTTCAAAAAATTGCTGTTGATAGCTATGAAATTGTTAAAAAACTTTACTCACGTCAAATTTGTATCGATACAGAGAAAAGCTGAAAAATTGCAAAATAACATATTGCTAGATCACACTTACTATTGTAAAAATATGTATGTAGACACTAGACATACAGTGCCGAACTTAATTATTGGCACACCATGATTTTCAAAATTTAAACCTTCTTTTAACCATTTAAAAACATCTGGTTTTGACCAATGAATCTAATCGCAAAGAAATTCTTAATATACATACAGTCCGTAACATTTGGATAGCCTCACCTTTTTTTTTTGCAGCTAACTGTTTTTGATGCTTTTTTGATGAGAACATAACGAAATACATATTAGATCTAAAGATAAGAGAGTTTTCTTGAGATTAAGAGAGTTTTTAACCAATCTCAACGTTAACGGTTTTTTTGAGCTAATATTGTTTGCAGTCAATAAAATGTGCATTTTTTTTGTAACATTAGAATAGCCTCATTTGACTTATTACACAGTTTAAGCGAAAATTTGCCAGAGTGAGTATCGGAAAGCCATCGGGAATTTATAAATAGTTTATTTCTTCTGTTTAATTTTTTTTTTCTTTAAATCGTTTAAATGGGCAGAAAAAATTCATTATCTGCAACGGAAATAGCCAAAATAGAGGCCTATAGTGAGCAAGGGGTTTCTAATCGATCTATAGCTAATAAACTTAATCGAAGCCCAAAAGTGATTAACAATTATTTTAAAGATCCTTTATTTTATGAAAAAAAAATACAAAGGACGTACTTCTAAAGTACTTTCGAGCCGAGACAAGCGGAATATTACAAGATTAGCTTCCAATTCTACCTACTCTCAGAATAAGATAAGGCACGAAGTTGGATTAGAAGTTAGCCGAATGACCATAAGTAGAGTCATTAAAGGTGCTGGACACTTGAAGCGCCTAAAACTAAAGAAAAAACCACCACTGAACAATGTGCGTAATATGCAGCGGCTCAATTTTGCAAGACTTCACATGGCATGGAATGCCGATGGCAGCAGCCATTCAAAACGATTGGCGAAAATTGATATTTTCAGACGAGAAAAAATTCAACTTGGATGGGCCGGACGGATATAACTATTGCTTCCATGATTTAAGAAAGGAACAGTTATTTTTAGATCGACATCATAGCCGAGAGGGAGGAGTAATGGTATGGGGTGCAATATCATTTTATGGCAAAATTTACTTATATTTTGTGAACTGTAAAATGACGGCGGCATACTACAAGACTATATTAGAAACTATCTCAGTTCCAGGATACTTTTGGACCGAATCCGATTATTTTCCAGCAGGACAACGCACCTATCCATACTGCTGGTGTAATTAAAACATGGTTGCAAGACCAAAATATTCAACAATTATCCTGGCCACCCTACTCTCCAGATTTAAACATAATCGAAAATGTTTGGGGGTGGTTAACACGCAAAGTTTATGAAGGTGGTAAGCAGTACGCAAATAAAGAGGAGCTTATTGAAGGCATTAAAGTGGCCTGGGCACAAATTTCTTTAGATCTCCTAAAATCTTTGTATAATTCCCTAAATGATCGCGTTTTTGACGTCATTCAAAATAAGGGTGGCTACACAAAGTACTACAATGATGTTATTAACTACATAAAATAAATAAAAACTGTTTTCTTAAAAAAAAATTAATTTGTTTTCATTTTGACCAAAATAAACATGGTGAGGCTATTCTAATGTGACAAAAAAAATATACGTTTTTGTGACTACAAACAAAACCACCTCACAAAATTCCGGCAGATTTTAAAAATCACTTGAATTTTTTTTTATCTTAAGAGCTTAGTCTTACCTTATCATTAAATACACATTTCGATATATAGACATCAAAGAAGTGCCAAAAAAATCTAATTGGAAAATAAATTATGTGTGAGGCTATTCATATGTTACGGACTGTATATAACCATAGCAAATCATATGAAGAGATTAGTAAAATTATGGATAGAAGTTGTTTTAAGGGTTTGCCTAGCTTTGAAATTGTTCATCCTTGGATCTTAAATGCTTGCGAATGTAGGTAATAAGATTTCCTGAAAAATCAAACAAATATAAAAATTATATCAACACAATTTGCTGCTCAAGTGGAACACTAATTTGGGAAAAAGTTCATCCTATAACGGTAAGAATATTCTTAACGAGGCCGGTTACAACAATCGAGTTACAAGACTGCCTATGATTTCGAAACCAAAAAAGTAATTTGAGTACGTGATCGAATACGAATACATACGTTTCTGGGATGACGTTGTCTTTTCTGTTGAGAGTATACTCAATGCTTTCAGACTGATGACATTATAGGCAGACAAATTTATATGGACATTAAAAAAGTGTTATAAAGCTTAATTTCAAATGACCAGCTTAAAATGTATTAATATGGTTAGCATAACACTCGAAAACTACTTCCACACCCACCACAATCTCCGAACATAAATCCATCCAAACATTTGTGGAAAGAAAGCGTGCGATTAAAAATATATCTGAACTTAAACATGCGTTAAAGCAAGAATGGCAAAATATTTGATACGAAGTCACCAACAAATTGATAATAATCTATGCCAAAGAGATTACCCGCTGTTATTTAATATGGGGGCATGTCCAGCTTATAATTTGGCGGCCATCGTTAAAATTTTTATAAAAATGTTCAAATAATTTAATGCGAAAATGTTAGTACTTCATTGTTAATTATTTTTGTTTTAACTTGAATCTATCGAAACAAATATTGATAAAACAAACTGCATTTGTTAAAAAATACATGGAACCTTAGAAACGGTTGTGTGACAATAATTAAGTGCCGCTTTGTATGTACAAATAGGGTAGAGAATGGATAATCCTGAAACAACTTGTAGCCCACCGGACATTGCTCAAAGAGTATACTTAAAATATTTGAATCGTTTCGTTTAGAGTATTATTTTACTCACTTCAAGTTTTTGAATACCAGTTTATTACTACAAATCTATGAATTCCATCGAAATTCTTTTGCAGACTTTTTGTACACTATTGGTCGCAAAACATAATATTGGTTTATACATTTTAATCATATTTAGTTTTTTTTTTTATTTTCTTAAAAAATATTTAAATGTGTTTCCTTTCCAAAAATTTTAGAATTGAAAAGATTAAAATAGTTTAAGCATCTCTGGTGTAGCAAATTAGCATCAAAACCCTTGTAACAAAATTGGTGCAACAAATGTAGACTTCAAAATGGTATAATAAGAGCAATATAGGAGCAAGTTTAGTGAAACAAATATTAAATTTTTGAAGCAAAAACAAAATACATGGTGGCGAAGACTGCGAGAAAAATAGTTGGCCAAAATAATTAAGGTAGCATTAATTTGAAATAGTGCAATCCTTCAAACACTTTGGCGCAATAGTAGCAGCTGATAAAAACATAGATAAAAGAAATACGCAGAGACTACAATAGTCTGTCAAAGATTTTGTAAATTCAGAAACCCTACCATAACTTTTAAGCTGCTTCCGTACAGGCCTTTGGTTCTGCCAGTACTCACATATGGATCCGAGACTATATTAAAGAACGATTCTAGAGGCGCTCCAATTATGAACTGTATGCAATCTACCTCGAAGCAGATATCATGACAAAAATTAAGCTCGGTAGACTCCGGTCGGCTGGACACTTAGCTCGCATGAGCGAAGAGGAAGGAAACAGCCCGAAAAGTCTTTTGTAGTAGGTACATTTTACTTCGATTCTTAGTCTTAGTGGCCAACATTTTTCAGAGTTTCTTCAGCCTACTAATCTTATAAGAGAAAATATTTGTATATTCGATCTTCAGCGCAGCGACGATATACTATACATAGGTATATATTCTCGGAGAAGGGTCGGAAAAAATGCTATACCCATTAAGAGCGCCACGACCGCTCTATATCTGTAGAAGCTGTAGTATTAAGAATTTCCGCATGAAAATTCCAAAGAATATACTTAAGATACTTTAATTTCGAAATATCGATCAGTCTCAATATTTTCCTTAACTCTATGTAAATTTATAGTTGAGTTTAAAGGGATTAGATCTTGATTTTATAAAACAAAGTTCTAACGAATAATTTACTACTTTCATAGCAACTGGTTTGATTTTTCGGAAACTATTTTGTCATTGATTAACTGTTACTGTATTGTTCGCTTTTAACATGTCATGCTTTTTTAGTTTAATTAAAATTTTGCGAGGCAATGCTCGTGTTGGCTAGACCTTAAGCGTTGTTAGATTACATAATTTCAGCGGTTGACATATGGCTTATGGACCTCATGTCTCACTTGTACAGTTTTTATTAAATCTTGTTTCATATATGTAGTAATCTTGAACTCATAGATCTTCCTAGTCCAGAAAGTACAGATCTTATTTATTTTTCTGTTTTTAAGCAAATTTAATATTCCAAAACGTGATTCTGAGTAAAGCACTTTCATGTCAACGTAGTTGAGAATTTATTTGTAAAAGTTCTTCTTTATATGTAGTATTTATATCGCTATCTTCTACACTCTTTTTCAAATAATTGAGTTTTAATATCTAGATTGATATTAAACGGTTATACATCTGATGCTTAATTTCATATTAAGTTGTGAAAGTACATATGTACATATATACTAAGTACTGACTTACAATTCATCAATCAATCAGCAAAATAATACTGAAAATGTTAAAAGACTGGATTTTCTTTCCATAGACTGTCCCAGATTTTAATTGTAAGAGTTTTAGAAATTAAAGCCGTTTAAAGTTAAATTGCAATGTAAAGTAAGTTCATTCACTTTTGCTTTTGCTGACTTATGTTCTGAAGTATGATTGGCACACCAAATTTTTAATCATCTTTAAATGCAATAGTATTTATTGACTTATGTGATATCAACTTAAATAAATAAAAAAATGTATTCTTTATCCTTTCCTGTTAAATATCTCTTTTTAAAATTGAGAAATGATCTTCATATTCGTTGTGATCGAACTGCTACCGCTACTGGTCATCGTCAAAAAACATTTAATACTCTATTATATCTATTTTGAAAGAATTAATTATGTGTTACCATTTAAAAACAAATTTAACTTGAATATTTTATCATTTACTTATTTGTACTTTAGGGACCATGCCAAGCAACAAATTTTACAAATTCTTGACAGAATTTCAACATTGAAACCTGTTGAGCGTTTACTTTTGTACCTTCGAATGCCTGGAGAATCAGCGGACTCAGGTAATGTATAAATTGCAATTGTAGATAAAAACAAACATTTCAATCAAATCTGTGCTTATTTTTAGATCCCCTTCGGCAACCACAAAATCCATTGGGAACAAGATCTGAAATAAATCACACAATCAATTGGGTTCGCTCGCATTTGGAACATGATCCAAAGGTTTCCATTCCAAAACAAGATGTTTATAATGATTATCTGTGAGCAGAACTATTTTTTATTGTTGGTTTTCAATTGACTATGTGTTTTTCTTTTTAGAGCATACTGCGAACGATTGGATATAAAGCCCCTATCAACGGCTGATTTTGGCAAAGTAATGAAGCAAGTGTTTCCCGAGATTCGTCCTAGACGTTTAGGAACACGTGGACATTCCCGATATTGTTATGCTGCAATGCGAAAAACAACAAAACTTACTCCACCGCAACTACCTATTCTTGGTGGCGGTGGTGGTGGTAGTGGACAGTCTATAGAAGCCGGAAACAGTGAAATCGAATGCGACTCAAGTACAGACACATGGAATACTATTCGCAATTGGGCGGAAAGCTTATTTAGTGTAAAATTCGAAAACATGAAAGACTTAGCAGAACACATTCGAAATAACGATTATGCAGCATGTGGCGGAGCTGGTAGCTCAAGAGTTTTACTCCAAAAGAAATTACAACAAAGGGATGTTAAAGAGAAAAGAGTTTACGCTGTAAGAGTTTCCTTCTTTAAAAGCAAAATTAACAATATGTTTATTGATCTATACATTTTATTTGCAGGATTCAGGTCCTCTTAAGAAACGACGTAAGAAAAAACGTAAAGGCTCAACATCATCAGAGTCAAGCACCACACAAAATCCTTCTTCGGTGGGATCGGCTAATGAACCATTGAAGTCAAGTGATGAAGTTATACTAACAGCACTAACAATCAAACAAGAAATTCCCGATTCACCGATTTCTTTGCAATCGAGGAGCCAACAATTGCATTTCCAGAATGCTTCCGCTGCATTCGACAGTCAGATGCATGGGCAACAATTGCTACCCATGAATTTAGTGACTGAAAGTGAGCGAAGCAAGACTGGACAACTTCCAACAAGCAGCTTAGTGGTAAAGAATCTTACTAAAACAATCGCAGATCTATCGCCTTCTGTAAGCTTGTTGCCAATCGATCCACAACTTTCATCTGTCAAAGAAGAAATAATAAACGATGAATATAATCCACAAAACGTGATATGCAAAAAAGTAAGAAGAGCACATCAGACAAAGGGTATCTTAGCTACAAGTAGTACCCAATCGTCATCGATATCTGGAACAACCAATGAAGTTCAGGCAGCGACACAAGCGATTGAACTACCTCCCGTATCGGGTAGTAATTATTCTATGGGGCCACCGGCACAAATCACAACAACTGCAATGGAGTCGGCAAAGCTAGCTTCCCAACTACGTGCAAGGAAGCAACGTCTTTTACAAGCTCACTCTGACATGTACCAATCATACGATACACAACATCAGAACCTATTAGGACAGCAACAACAACCACCAACACTTGTTGATAATGTCGAAATAACAGAAGACAAAGATGTTGTTCTGCCGGAAAACCTTGGACTACCAAGGGAACGTGTGATTAGTATTTGCAATATGGACAAACACGAATTAGATGATTATTTGAACACAAATGACGAAGACAACTCCCAAGATCAAGAAGCGGAATTGCTTCAATATTTTCAGACGGGAGACGCTGAGAACAATAATAACATTAACAAACAACTACCACAGCAGCAGCAACAACACCAGCAGTTGCAATTACAAGATCAACCAGGAATAGATGCAAAGAACCCTACGTTGGCAGTTATAAGCAATATTAATTCAGCATTTGAAGCACCGAGTAAAAAGAAATCGAATAATACAATGACAAATAGTAGTTGCAATAGTTTTACGAAAGATCGTGAAGATATCACTCAACTTCGTAATTATCTTCATCAGAATTTTAATAAAGATTCAAACGAAACAATTGGAGCTATGAATGCCGCGATGGCAGGTAATCAGAGAGGAAATTTCCAAGGACAAAAGTTCACCTCCAATGGAAATCATTGTATTTTGCCGGGTGAGTCTTTTCCATAGGGTTTTTGTTTATAATTATTTGTATAATAAAGTAACAAAAAAAAACTTGCAATAAAAATTAAACAAATTGACAAAAGAAGAAAAATCGCACTTCAGTTAAATTATGTCGACAAAGAAATGAAATTCAGCTTTGTTGTATTAAATTTGTCGAGTTTTGGTTTTAATCGTACAAAAATATAAAATCTAATCATAAATTTAGAATAGTTTTGATTTTACATCTTTATTATCCCTTCAAATATACAATAATTACATACATAATAATATTTCTATGAACTTTGAAATAATAGAAACAGTTTCACCAAATTCCTTTGAGTGTGAAATTTGTCTTAAGGTTTTACAGGATTAATGTTGGTACTACGAAGTTTAATTGAATCTTAAGTTCTTAAATTATCTTTATTTAAATTTGATTTTGTATTCCGATGTAATTTTTAACCTACAAATTTAAATACAAGAACGTAAAGAACGATATTAACCAATTTTATTATTAAAAAACAGGCATCTTCAACGAAGGGTCAGCCTCAGCGTCTCTAGTAATTATGTCTCAAAAGCATCTAAACGAAATTACATCACCATCGAGAGATACGTCCGCCGCAGCAGCAGCAGCAGCTTCAGCAGCAGCCTCGTCATCACTTCCCACAACACCAATGGCTGTTAAAACTGCGGCCATATCAAGAAATAATTCAATGGGTACATCTTCTGTTTCGATTTCAAATAATGTGCGTGGAACGCAAAAAAGAAAAATTAATCTTAACGCAATGGTACCTGCTCCAAGTACAACGCAACGACGAAAAAACTGTACTTTCTTTCCAATTTCGCCTAATATTAATGTATCAAATAATAAAACAAATAACACCACTCTAGTGTCGAGCTCCTCTTCTTTAACAGCAACGTCAAATTCAAATTTATTTGCTAGTCCAAGATTAACCGCTCCTATGGGGCGAACAAAGCCAGTGTTGCACAAACAGCACTCGCTGCCTAATACCGTTGATAAAAATGCTATTTTATCATCGACCAATGATCCAATGATTGGATCCATAAGAAACAATCGATCATATAGCACAATGACGTCAGCATCGGCGCCACCAAGTCCTTCGATACTGCAAGATACGAATATTCTGGGCAAATCTTACACCGCAAATAACGCCGGAAATTCCGTGAGTGGGTATAATTTACTTTTATCCAATCAAGACTACCCTCAAACTTTTTCAAATTCGTGTGCTACAACGCACGATCAAAACTCTCTCGAGTGCGTTCTAGACGAACCTCCGACACATTTGATGGCCGAATCGCGATCACGAAGTGTTCCACTTCAATATCGTAACAGCCCCGCCTTCAATCAGACTGCTAACTACGCTGGATTTTCGTCGACATGTAGCTCAGCTGCACAAACTCCAGTTCCACCACAATTCGCTGACTTTAATGACCCTTCTTCAATTTTGGACATATTCAGTGATACCAGTCAAACTCATGGTTCATCGATCAAACTAGAGGAATCAAGTGGTAATTTGCTTTGCAGTTCTATCAATGACATCCTTGCTCCAGATTTTGGCAGAATGCCAAATAGTTTTGGTGGTATTGTTTCACGATCAGTCCCATCGACACCAGTGCCGCTTAACAATGTTCTTGATCCTTTTCTCAGCGGTAGGAAACATCGCCAGCAACCAGATTCTTTTCCGAGTGCACAAAGTAAATATTCAACAAAAATGTACGACATATCTAAGTCTATGCCAACGACACCGATAACATCGAACACAGCCACACCATCATTTCGCTATAGTCCCGAATTCAATCGAGATTTCCTTATAAATGGCAACACTGTAGAAAGCACAACAGCCTACAGTCGGGCTCCATCAGTCGCTGCAGTAAATAGTTTATCCGATTCTCTGCTTGACGATACTCGAGAAGGTGGCTCTAGTTCTCTTACCGATGGCATGGACGATTTAACCAGTTTTGGTGAAGTTCCCGAATCAATCATGGAAGCAGATATATTGAATATGAATAATCTTTGAGTGAAGGGGTTGGATTTGTGGATTAAGTACATTTCGTAAGTCTAGTTCATATCAATTAGATAGTTGGTTTTATTTTGCATTTGTTTTTAATTTTTCTATAAGGAGCTTCTTTACCGGGTCTTATATAAAGCTCTTTGCACTATTTTTTTTTTATATTGTACATATACTATAAATTCTCTTCTTCTAAAAGAATTGTTAAAGGTTAAAGTTTTATAATTGAACATGTTGCAGTTTAAAAAGAAAAAATATTATTTTAAATTTTATATTTTGTTGTGTTACAAGTAATCGTAGTTGCTGTTATAAGTTCTTATTAGATTGTCTTTAATGTACAATTATTTTAATTTTTTAATAATTCAGTCCACGAATCAAAATAATACAAGATCAAAGTTTGTCTCCCGAGTGTTTCTGAATATGATTAGCGTGGTTAGTGTTTATTTAAAACTATTTTTTTAAATTTGTTTGATAAAAAATAATAATTACAATATACTTAAAGTAAACGACAGTAGTAAATTTGTTTATCTTAAAAAATGTACTCTTATAGGGTGTTATTTCATGTCAAATACAAAAACACTAACTTTAACTATTTTGTATGTGCATTAGCTAAAGTGCTTACTCCGTTCGCTGAATAAAATAAAACAACTTTTTGAAAATATATATTGTAAAACGACAACAAAAGTAAAGATACATTTTATTAAAACACAAATCATTTCAGATTATCACCATTTCGTTTAATTTTAGAATTTATTTTACGAATTTAACAGCACGTATTTTGTATGCCTTGGTACTTCAAAATAAATTCCGAAACGTTGTGTCTTAAAAATTTTGGAAAATAGCATATGATATGAGATACACTTTCATTTATCATTTTTCTAAAATTTTTAATTTTAAAAAATAAAATATTTAATTTTTTAACTAAGGTTAAAGTGAAAAATAAGTAATCGTCAATTATTCCAATACTTCAGGCAAAATATTTAAACAAATAATATTGTCACGGAATGAACCAATCACAAAGAACCTTAAAATGTACGTAACATTTTTATTGTGTAAATTATTTCTTTATATTATTAGCTTCTGCATAAAATATTGAAAAACATATTGAGTCGATTCACCAGCATTTTGCCGTCAAAATGTGTTTACGTGCTAAAATAGTTACACTGACAACAACTACATTTTATTTTTCCAGGAAGTTATAAAGTATTTTAATTGCTTGTAAGCCACATTAAGACAGAGAAACGAAAGGGAGATCGCTAAATGACGGAGTTTGAAAAATTTAAACTTGAATCATAAAAAAAAAACAAAGTAAATATATGTGTGACGGATGAGGTATTATAATATCTTGATAGAGCTATATTAAGTGTGCCTCACAACTTAGATTTATTGTTGTTTTTATCTGTTGCAATGAATTGATACATATAACTTCAAAAACAACTATATTTAAAAATTCAGAAACACTCGAAAGTAAAACATTCTTAAAACATCAACACCAGTAAATTATCTTTCTAAAATAGAGCAATATATCTTATTTACTGAATAAAAATATAAATAAATTACTTTCACGCACAAGCAAAAAACAAAACAAACAAATTCCATTACAAAATAAATGAAAATAAATAGAATTTACTTCGGACTTTAACTTGAAAATACAAATTGTTTTCTACTAATCGTTTTAAATGACAATTGTATAGAAAAGCACGGCCTAAAACTAAATATATATTGCTAAAGTCTCCAATAAGAGGCACGTGCCAATAATCCTATGTTTTCTTTTTCTATATACAAATTATAATTTCTTGTTTATTCTTTGTTAATTGTATTTATGTAGTTAAAAATGCAAAACGCTTTAAGTGTTTTGAAAGAAAAATTAAATATATTGTAAATATATTTTTTATTCACTAATAAACTTTGTTAAACAAAATCTTAAAAAAAAAATACAATTTATTATTTTCTTTATATTATATTTATGCATTTCGAGATATAAAAGTTAAAGTAACAACAACATTTTTGGAAGAGCCCAGTTTTAAAAATTGTTATTTATTTCCCAATCGACGTGATATTTAAATTGTAGCATTAAGATTTAAAAAAATTATTTGTCTTATACACTTTTAAAGGCTTGTTTCCTTAACGAGGACGAAAAATATTGTATACAAAAGCTTTTAACTGCAGACCTTGTGTTCAAGATGTTTTTTTCCAGAATTGATTACACTAGTGAAATTAACAATCATCTGTATTCCTTTTTATACTTTTGTCCCATGTTTAAATTCCTTTATAGAATTTTATTTTACATCAAAGCCTAGTTAAAATTATCAAATGAAACGTCAATAGACATCGCAGGTTTGAAAAAATAATCATACATTTTATATGTAACATTGTTTTTATTAAAGAGTAAAGTAATATTTTGAGCAGTTTATGTTGTTTTTTAGTTTGCATTTCTGTAAATGTATCGAGTTTAAGTGGTCTTGTATCTTTATTATTGTCAATGAAAGGAAAGAATAACTTTAATGTCTTTTGAAATATTGTCGATGTTAAAAATAGATTTGACAATCCACGAAAATTTATTTTTGATGTTTCGGAACAAGAAAAAGTAGTTAGATGTGAAATCAAAGCTGTACCACTGATGACTTAATTTAATCTTTGCAGTCTTTAAAAATTAGTTGAGACTTTTAGACGTAGTCGTGCCATACATACACTTGCAACAGAAAGCATAAATCACAATAAGATAAGAATTATATATTTTCTATTCAGTGTTGTTTCATGTATTTGGTCATAATATCTATTAGTTGAATTAAAAAAATAGTTTTACTCAAAATGGCCGACCTCAGCTTTAATGCATAAAGTGGCACTAAACTCTATCTAAAAAGTTTAAAAATTCCCGTAAGAAGTCTTTCAGACACGCTCTCCAATTCTGACGTCAAAAATAATCTTAGGGATTCAAATATGAACTGCCCGAGAGCCAATATTAAGCTTCTTAAATCCTACTGTATTGACATTAAGGCACTTGTGTGTTGTCTTAGCTTTCTTTGTCTGACTCCATTGAAAAATGTATTTGTTAAACAATTTACCAAACCCTCTACCACTTCTCTATAGTACAACTTGTCACATTTGTTTCCAAAACGTGCGTTATGTGACACTTTAGAGTGAAACTTTCAATCAAACCATTACAGAAGGGTGATGATGGTTAAAATTGAAACTTAGAACAATAGTTTTGGTTTAATATGATGATGTCGCAAAAATTGTGTCGCAAAAAAGGTGTTAACAAAAGATCTGTAGAGCGTCGATAGCCCTTTATGTGTAGATGCTCCCTAATCAGCATTAAAATAGATCTGGTGAATATATCCAATCTTGTGAACATTATCTTTCTCTTCCGAAGGGGTTTTAGTGTTTTAGTGTTTTTCGTTCTAGTTCTGCTTTCATATGCGTCCAAATGTGGGCAACGCGCGGACAACTGGGCTGGTCATCTTTTCTACAAGATATGGGAAACTGGAGGAGAATCGTATTCCTTAACAATATTGCGCTTTCCACTGCATAACAACATTAGCGAAACTGAAACCAAATTTACATACAAAAATAAATATTTAGAAAAATAAGATAACGATTTTATATCAAATGAATGTTTTGGGCAAGAAGGTCTTGAAGTTTATAACTGAATTTATGGCACGACAACGTAGATTTTGTGTTTTCAATATGAATAATAATTTAAGACTGGCCAGGCGATTGGTCCATCTTGGAAAACCCATACAGTCGACTGTTTTTGTCAGGATTATAGTCATATATTAATAATTTAACACCTTTGAGGATATTAAACACAAGTTTTGACCCATAACCATTAAATTTCTTGCACCAATCAACGCTAGACTTTTTTGAGCGAGAGTTAAAATACATACATATGTGGATTTCAGCGTGAACATCCTTTTTTCAAAAAGAAATTTTCATGCAATACAATATTAATGCTAGGCATACTGACGATCTTACATAACGATAATTGGCATAGCATTAATTGTTTATAGCTGAACCAAGGGTTGAATTTGATATGACAGGGCTTAAAAATTCTAAACGATGGGGATCAACAGTTGATAATGGGTGTCCAATGATCAGTGCCTGATTCTCTTTTTTTAAATGAACACAAAATATTTCAATAAAATAAATCGATATCAAATACCAAAAAATTTAATAAAAAATATTTTAAAATACCACAATAATCTGAAAAAACTACCAAAGTAGTGTAATCAACTAAATTTCTACAAAAGTTTACTTATTTTGTTTTCCCGTCTCGCCATAGATCTACAGGTAATTCAAAATCACGTCAAATAAAAAAAGTAAAAGGTACATTTGTTAGACTTTGAAGAACTGTGGGACTAAGAAAGATATTTTATATAATATAATAAAAATCACCATCTAAAATAAATTGCTGAGAATTCCCATCATCGGCTTTTTTCTTTCCTTTTTAAAACGAACAATAATATTTCAAAATCGTCCCTTAACCTCGATTAACTAGGTGTTACTTTTTGATGGTCGAGTTTAATATGTGCAATAAATGTTGTGCTTTAAAATAATAACATATGTAGCTAGAAATGAAATCCAAACAAATTTAAAAAAAAACTTAACAAAAATTATTGATTACCTTTATATTGTGGATATGAGTTATTTAAAAAATGTCTGTTGCTCTGCATATTATATTTGATCGTGATATTAGCTGTTTAGATTATATTATATATTTGATTTGAAACAGCCTAGCAAGCCCAAACCCAAACTGATTAGGCCTCCCGCAAAGGTTGGTCGGTACTGTGATCGAAGGGACTATACATTTTGCATCCGTACAGATTTTGAAATACTTAGATTTCAGACGTACTTTTTTGTGGTGCTTTTTTAATAATCAGTGATGATGATTTTGGACACCAAAATAAAGCTATTTGAATCCTTTTAATAATATCTCTTAATATCTTTTTATAAACATAACTTGTTTTAAAATACACATAAATATTCATATAAACTTGGGAAGGTGCAAATGCAAATCATAAGGGAAGAACATGAATTTATGAAATCTTGAATTTGGTTTAGACGCATAGTTATATCCTCTACAACATTTATAAGATTCTATAAGTCTCCTCTCTCTTGAGAGAGAGAGATTACGTGTTTGTTAATTATAAACTAAATTACTGAATATGGATTATCATAAATATAAGGCACATGATTTTGAAGACATTTCCAATGTGAATTAAATGATACTAAAATTACATTCTATTTATAATCTAGTCTTAAATTAAATTTATTTTTAAAAGAAATGTAGTTTTTGATTTAAATAAATTCAAAACAGACAACACTTTTATATCTCTAGGAAGAATAATAAACATATTAAAAAGTTCAAGGCTTTAATGTAGTAGATTGTTTGTGGTATGCGCTCTTCTATACAACGCAAGTCACCAAGATTTCTTTTTACATGCACCGTTGGTTGCTAATGTATTATACATCCTGTATATAACCAGGATAAATGTTATTTTTTAATTTCAAAAATCATTATAAGGTCATTCAATTTTGAGCGTTGCTAAACACTTAACCAACTTAAAGATTGTAACATATGACTAAGCGGTATCAGTCTATCACATTTTAATAATACTCTCATTACTTTATTTTGCAAAATGTAAGGCATACGTTGCGTTGATCACTAATACTACTCATGTATTTTTATTTATTTATGTTTATTTTGGTTTAATTTGATTCAGCTTAAAAAGGGTTTCAAATGTACATATATGCCATAAGACCAAACCACAATAACTACTTCATATAATAATAAACAATCAAGTCTTCTATATTTCTCTGTTTCAATGTAACTGTACAAAAACTCAATGTTAAAATTGTATGTCTTCTTGGTCTATTGGAATATTTGTGTCTATTTTAAAACAAGATATATTTATTGGAAGAATTTGTTTTAAAATTCGAATGAATTAATATAATAACTTAAAGATTTTGAAGATAAGTTTACAATATCTGTAAACTAAAGAAGAATAATTGAGCTTATGTTTTGAAACTTTTCATTGGATATCAAAATTTCTTTCTTACCATTTTTATCTCGCAAGATATACATATGTATGTTGAAAAACAGAAATGCTCTTTTTACTACTTCTTCGATACAAATATGTATCTCAGCTTTCGCATTATCAACTTCCAATAATTTTACAAGCCAAACCTCAACTTGATACCAATTTTGTTCACGTGTTCACCCTTGGCCAGAAATGAACAATACCCTTTGATATCTCCTTTCATCTTCCTGTTAAGTAACTTCCCTTGACCTGCCATCAACAACGATTTAGTATTTCGTTATTCTTAAAAAAACTTATTTAATTATTGTTAATTAAGCTTATTTATGGTGGAAAAATTTGAAAAATAAACCTTCAGAATCGGCAATGCAACCGAATTGTTCTTTTAAAAAATATCATCAATGACTTTTATAAACCTTTGAACTTGAAAAAATAGTTCTAATTAGTGTTTCTTATTTATTATAGATTATTTATAAATTTAGTTTTTCCTTTAGACATTTTCTTTCAATAAAATTATACGAAATAAATTTTAACCAACAAATATTTGTTTGTTGATTTTTATTTTATAATACAAATTAATTTGAAGTAAGTAAAACTATTATTGGGGATATTACTTTCAATATATGTAACGAGTTTACAGTCTTAATATTAAATAACATTACCAAAAATAAAACATTTCCCTTAAGCTATCTATGATATCTTGAAAACTAGAGCTAATACAAAATTTGTAAATAGATTGTAGACAGATCACAAATTCGGTCAATTGAAAATTTAGCACTACAACTATTTTTTCCGGGCCTTATGTAAGCGTTTTAAAATTTTTAAAATGGTGCTAGGTATATTTTTGTATATTTACGAATCTGTTTAATATAATTAACTATAGATATGATTTTTTTTAAACTAAAAGTTATATTGTATTAAAAATGCAAAAAAAAAATAAAATTATTATGTATAACAATCAAGTGCAAATTAAAAAAGTAGTAATTAATAAAGTTAAGTAGTACATAAAATAACCAAAGTAAAAAAGGTAAAACATTACAAATAAGACAACAAAAACCAATTGAACTAAGAAGTTATTGTCACTTTGTAGTTTGTTTTAACATTGTACCTTAGTAATGTGTGCCTAGTGTAATTTTGTCAAACCGTTTGTTATACCTCAATATCCCTATGCAGTTTATAAGCCTGACCTTAGCTCGCCGAACTTTGCATTATAGCATACTTTTATTTTAACACTGAGAGATATGTAAATATAGTGCAGTTTATTTATCATCTACTGGTTGGCGTCTTCTTTTTTGAGAAGCATACATTCGAGACACATTGAGCAGAAAGAACATGAATACAATGCCATTTCTATTTGGTCGTCTTGAAATCTTCTAAACTTACTTCCTTAATACTTCAGAGTTCAGACAGAGCCTATAAACAATCAAATAGTTGTCAAAAAAACATATCACTGAAGTTTTGTAAAAGAAAATACAAATGTTTTAAATATCTGGATTTAATCTTCTGAAAAACAATTCCAACATCGCTTAAACCTAAAAATTCTTTAAGAACGAATATTTTTGGATTTAATTATAGATTTTAATAATATAATTTTATTTGATATATTTCGTATTTTGAGTTATATTAAAATTGCAATTTGTTTGTCCCAATAACCTCTAAGAAAGTTCTAGAGTTGCAGTGCCCTCTAGTGTTCATTTGGAATTTTTGCCCAACTAAACAATATTTCATTAATGTTTGACGCAGCACATTTTTTGACGCGTGAAATGTTTGTATTTCGTACTATCAGAGGCAGAGTGAAAAGTGCTTGACCATTTTAAATACAATAGTTGGCGCTCTTTCCGCTTTTGAATATTGTAAATTAATAGATTTGACTTGATATGAAATGCAATTTGATAAGAATTAACATGTAATTGTCATTTTCGGGTCACATTTGTTATTTTATTCCCAACTTTAAGTGTTATGAGCTATGAAGATATAAGCAGCAGTTGTATATACATACATATATACACATTTCAACATGAATAAAAACAAATAAAATTAAATGTATGCGTACAAAATAGTCTAACATTTTATTATTGACTTTATAATATAAACTGTCGATTACTCTCTCGAAACTGTTCGACTGTTTTCAATCGAACAAAGCTCATTTCAACTCAACACAGGGTTTTTATGAACGGCGTTTCCGTTAACCTGTCCATTGCTTTATGAAAACTTGTATTGTTTTTATTGACAATATATTTAAATTATTGGAGAAAAATGTGACGAATTACAATAGTTAGTACAGTTAGAACGAACTATTTAGTAACATTATACATATGTAAATATATTTATGCTCCTTAAGTCAATCCTAAATTTCAACTTATAAATAAAATAAACTTTATACTTTTGGTTGTTTATTTAAATTAAAAAAACGAAATAAAAACATAAACACACAAGTACGAGATCAATTAATAAATTTGAATCTGAAGTAATGAATATTAAATGATACAAAATAAGTAATATTTGTAATGTGAAATATATATTATATAATATTAATTAAGATGTGCCTCAGGCTTATATATATTAAATTTTATATATATAATGTGTTATATACAAACATTTATTTAAATTTATAACTAATTATATAAAATTATACACTATTCAAAATATTTTAACATGAAAATAAAGTATAACTGGATTTATATGGATAACAAAGATGTTGACTTCTTATTTATTTCTTTCAAAATATTGTTGTTAACGGGCTGGTGTTTTTTCCCCAAGTCATAATCCCCAATCTAAAATACCCAAACACAAAATCTCCAAACCAAAGTCTCCAGCGCTGAAATCTCCAACAAAATGTTATTTAAAAAGCTACCTATGTATGTTATTTTAGTAAAAAACTACTTCATTATGTATGTATATTGGTTTTCTTCCAATTTTTCAAGTATAATATCTCACAAAACTAATGGGGTTTTCCATGGGCAAAATAAATCAATTTATTCTTGGTCTGGATCTGTCAAAAAACACAAATTTCCCCTCTTTTTGCATTCCATTGGGAAAAATAAATTGATTTATTTTTGATTCAAGATCAAATCTGCAGATCTGGATTTTTCGGCAGATTTACCCTTCTTTGCACAAACACTAATACAATTTTTAAAAAATGTTTAGCTAGGAAATTGACAGCTCTATCGCACTCTATAGCACATACACGAAGATATATAAATACAATGACAAACAAAAAAACAGATCCAATTTTGAATTTATTCTTTAAAGTGATTTTGAAGTCGGATTTAAGCAAATGGAATCCATCTATAAACCTTCAGAAAAGTATAATTTGCTTGCAATTTACAATCAATTTTTCATCTGAGTTTTCTTTTTTATGTTATCACGTTAAGAGAATACCATGAAAATGCCACAAGAGTAATAGTGTCGGTAGATTTCCTCTTTGGGGATAATGGCAAGTTGGAATATTTTTTTGGAGAATTTGTCCGATAGTGATTTTATTTTTTGGAGATTTTGTACGCCTCCCGTTGTGTTTTAGGGTGATACGTACGAAGGATTTATTTGTTGATATAAAGTCTAAGCATGTTTAGTTGTCCCGTTTCCCGATCATTTCTTGTACAAGACCAAGCCAATATGGATGTAGTTATTGAAATTCATGCCCATATTGCTCAATTAGGTGGAAACAATATGACTTGAACTCAGCCATTCAAAAACTGATATCCCGTTGAATTAATGCAATAGAAATATTTTAGAAAAATTCATTTTTTAACTCTTTATTGTGCTTACAATTGTTTTTTGCATACAAATTCTATGAATTTTATGAAATAGGGGCATTCACTAAGCTAGTGCAACTACAAAATTAGGTGAATTTCCCCTCTAAGTATACACGATTGGAAGACCTTCCAGTATTAGCAGATTTTTCGCAAAACATTTTAACCATGTAAGCATCCAATTTTATTTTTAAAAACTGACAAGAAAAAATTGGCAGCAAAAAATTGGAAGACTTCTTGCAATCTTTTGTACTCGTCTAAACACCCAATTTTAAATATTTTCAAATAATTGGATGACTTCTTGCAATTTTTTGTACTCGTCTAAACACCCAATTTTAAATACATTCAAATAATTGGACGATTGTCAATTAATTGGATATTGGGTGATAATTTTTCTAGGAAGGATGGAGCAGGAAACAACAACAAAAAAGTTATGCAAAAAAAGGGTTGAAAAGGAAGGAACGCATAAACAAATTTTACAAGATAGTCGTTTTATATTTTTTTAAATGTTCTTTTGATTGTTGCATTACTTAGTTTAGTTGTTAGTTGTTGAAAACTTTATTTAACACAAAATAATTTTAAATTAATAATTCCATCTTAAGTTTAATATAGTTTGGCCAAAGGCCGTCTACCAGATTGACAGTTTTAAGTTCAAATATTTAATACTATAATGTACATAATACATATTTGTTTGATTAAAAGTATCCTTCTTTTATATACATTTTCTTTATCTTAGCGCCGTTGTTATATATTTATACAATATTTCCCAACCAAATTTTCCATTCAAGATATCGATGACTGCATCCAAACCCATCCGGTCCGGTCGATGTGGTATAAAGTTTAAATTGATGATTTCGCCTCTTGCTTTAAATATAACGCTCATCATGTTGAGTGAAAAGCTGTTTTGAAAGTACGTCAGTTCTTTAAGGTCGAAGTTCAGTTTGCTGTAAATCATTCTGTATTGTGATGATTGAGCTTCCGTTTTAAATTTTTCGTAATAAATGTGGATTATTCTCTCAAGAATCCCATTAAACATGTTACTTAGGTCCATAGATCTTATTTCGGATGAAATTCGGGAGTTTTCACCAAGAACATTTGCCAGCTCCTCCCACTTCATGACAAGATTTCCCCTAGTAGTTAAGATGTGCTGCAGTATTTGTTTTGGTTACCTTCCCTCGTCCATCTCCAATATTTTAATAATATATTCAAAGTGCATCTTAAGAGTGTCGAAAAATAATGGTGGAACGGTTGTTTCTAAATGCAGCATATAGTTTGGTGTGGAAGTTGGTAATCGAAAAATTCTTTTTAAAAAATACCTCAGAAACCTATCGACTTCTTCGAATTCCCCAAAACTCCAAACTTGTGCCCCACAAAGCAGTATGGAGGTAGCAGTCGCACGAAAAATTTTCAATTTCGAACTATGATCAATGTATTTATTATCAATGCATCGGTTCCACACTGAAGAAACTGCCCTTTTTGCATCGGCCAGCTTACTTTGAAAATGTTTTCTCATGCTGAGGTTTGCAGTGACTATCACCCCTAAGTATTTATACTCCCGCACTATTGTATTGTTGTTTGCGTGTCTACCACCTCCTTCCCTGAAGATCATCATTTTAAATTTCTCCAGATTGACGAACAGATTCCAAAGTTTACAGTAGTTTTTAAGACGATTCATCGTTCGCTGCATTCCATCGACAGATTCAGTCGTGTCCTCAAAGAGTTGCCTAAAAAAGCAATGGTTAAGCTCTTACAGCTCACTAACGCTGCTTTAAGACTTGCTTACGTACCCACGCAATGGAAAGTCGCCGAAGTAATAATGATCCCCAAACCGGGTAAGCCACCGAATGAGAAAAAATCGTATAGACCAATTTCTCTCTTACCAATTATATCTAAAATATTTGAAAAATTGCTTCTTAAACGAATGCTACCAATTATTGAAGAAAACCGTTTAATTCCCGACCACCAATTCGGTTTCCGGAATAATCACTCGACAATTGATCAGGTTTACCGAATAACTAACGAAATTGAAAAAGCATTTGAAGAAAAAAAGATTTGCTCAACTGCATTTCTTGACGTTTCTCAAGCTTTTGACAAAGTTTGGCATGACGGGCTAAAATATAAATTAAAAGTATTTCCAGAGCAAATATATAACATTCTTGAATCGTATCTAGAAAATAGATTCTTTCGAGTTAAGCAAGGAACGGAGTATTCGGAGTTTAAAGAAATAAACGCTGGGGTTCCCCAGGGTAGCGTCCTTGGACCGATTTTGTTTGTTCTTTATACCCGAGATATACCCCAAACAGAAGGCACAACTTTAGGCACTTTTGCCGATGATACAGCTGTACTCGCAATATCGGATTCAATAGAAACGGCAACCTCTAAGCTTCAAAAGGCATTAAATAGCATTTCAGATTGGACAAAGAAATGGCGAATTGCTCTTAATGAAACGAAATCGACGCACACAAATTTTACGTATAAAAAAGTATATAACTTACCTATTTATATAAATTCTGTGCAAATTCCATACGCTAATGAAGCGAAGTATCTAGGCATGACTCTAGACGCGAAACTTAAATGGAAAGTTCATGTAAAAAAGAAACGCGATGAACTCGAAAATAAACTCCGCGAATTGACATGGCTTATTGGAAGATATTCCAATCTAAGCGTTTATAACAAGCTTCTTATTTATAAGCAAGTACTGAAACCAGTTTGGACGTACGGTATACAACTTTGGGGATGTACCAACGTAAGAAATATACAAATTTTGCAAACATACCAAAACAAAGTACTTAAAATAATAGTAAATGCTCCATGGTATGTAAGAAATAGCGACTTACATAGAGATTTAAATATAAAATATGTAGAAAACGAAATTAAAAAATTTGCTACAGAGCTAAGATCACGACTTAGAAATCATAGTAATAACTTAATCCAACAATCTGTTAGCGAGGCGTTCGTTTTTCGGCGTCTGCACCGAACAAGACCTTCTGATCTAGCGCAAACAAATTAATCTCTCCACTCGAATTTTGTGGAATCTTCAGGTCCTCTCGTTGGGGAGCTTCCTGACAAAACGCGAACAAAATGACGCTAAAACTACTTGTTAAGCTGGACTTAGTTGTAGTAATAATATAGAAGATAAGGGAGGTGAGTTTTAGTCAGTAAAAATCTGACACTACTATAAGCATCGGGCTTATAGTGTCTCTGAAGATTTCTCACCTTCCTGCGGAAAAAAAAAAAAAATGTTTTTTAATTCAACTGCAATCTGAAATTTATTACTCTTCTATGATTCATGGACTTGTATAGCTTGCCTGAGGAGTGTTTTGTAGACAATAATGTTTTTGGTAGTTTTTGTACTATGAACTTAAAGTCGAGGTTTATGAAGTAAAGTTATGAATTGTTAATTCATGACACTTGAATTGGTCAAAATTTACGTTCAAGGAATGAAGTTCACTGCAAATGAAGTCCCTTATGTTATCTGAACCTGCCCAGTGTTTTTGCTTGAAAGTAAGGCAAGTTTCTAGCATCTGATTGATAAGGCAACTTTATTGGAAAGCTGACTGAAAAGTTAGTCAAGAAAAATCTCACTAACTATCAAATCCATTCCACTTATGTCCAAATCCAAATGACAGCTTATCATGATATTTCAATTAACTGAAAGCTTAACTTTATTACTCTGAACAGCTACATTTAATGTTTTGTGTAAAAGCGTTAATTGCCAAATTGAAAAAGGAATAAGTAATATTTATTTAAAATACAAAATACAAGTTGAGATGGACTTGTAGTTTGCCTATACTTTTGGTAGTTTTTGCACGATCAACTGAAAGTAGAGGTTAGTTTACGTTGAAAGAATGAAGTCCCTTATGTTGTCTAAACCTGCCCAATTTTCGCTTGATAGAAAATTGGCAATTGTCACCTAATTATATGCTGTTTTTATATTCGGCCAAAATATGTTTCGAGTATACTTGCTTTAAAAATTACAAGCTTCAAAATAAAATCAATATATGTATGTATGTACATATGTAGAAATAAAACAAACTTTTAAACATTTCACACACCGCATTTTTAACTTCTTCGATTATTTTAAAACATTATAGCACCCCAAAACCTTTTGGGTAGTTAATAGCTTTCAGTAATCCTTTATTTCTGCTATACTCGGGTAGGAGTAAAATGTTAGCGTGACTCGTAAACGATCGCTATCCAATCCATAGTGGATAATGAACAGTTCCAGGGGACTCAGACTGCCCAAAGGTACTCGATCCGAAGCGATGTTAAATTTTAAAAGTTTAATCAGCTCCACAAAATCGAAATTCTAAAATAGGATTCCAATCTTCAAGATACAAAAATTAACTATGCTCCCCTATCAGCTTGCGGTAGAAAACCATCGTGAAATTCAGTCAAACAAATAATACAAAACAAAACATAGGACTAACTATTAAACATTTAAAGTAATTAATTTGTAAAGCTTTTTTCTTTTAAGAAGAGATGGATGTGGCCGATTAGGATGATTTTGAAGACTTCCTTGACTTTTCTTTAAATTATACATATTGCACAGTTTTTATTTCAAAGATTCCTGAGAATTTTCTCAGACGGATTGAAAGAGCAAGAGAATGAAATATAAACACTATTCATTCTCACCTAGCAATCAAATTAGCTTTGCATTTCTTTTCTACCTTTTTAAATTGTGCGGTAGAGAATTCTTGAGAAATCGAATCTTAAAAATTCTGTTCTTAGGTTTCTGACAGCAAAAATGAGAGATTTATATGAGAAATGTTGTTAATATTTTTGACGTTTCAAAATCAGCTGCTCAGAAATGCTAGGCGCGCACATGCAACTTTTTCGAAATCAAATAGTTCGATGGTTAGTTGCCCAAACATCGTGCACATAAGCAACTCCGAAAGTGATCAAAGAAATAAACCAATACACAGGAAACATTTATTCACTTTTCCTCATATACACGAAACAAAATACTTTCAAATTTGTCCTGTTCTTTTGCTTATGAAAGAAAGAGTGGCAGACAATTTTTGCCCATTCAGCGTTTGTCAAATGAAATTGAATTATCAAAACAAACTTATGAGAAGGATATATTATTCTGCGCGTCTGGAAGTATCCTACTAACCTCGTCACACTTTAAAGAATCATTCGACTGAAATGCACTAATACATGCATACCAAAAAAACTATTTAGTTGAATGTGGGCGCAGTTACGTGTATCATAGTAAAATACAGACATTTTTTATGAGTTTAAACAATTAATAAATTTTCGCAATCAGTCTATGAAAGAGAAAACTAGTGAAATTGAGATGTAAGGTGGTTCTCTCAGAATTTTTGGTGAAGGGAAAACATTGAAAAACATTAAATTTTTTTCTCTCTTGCACTTACAGAAAATTATTCAACGATTTAGTTGAATGTCCGCGCAGTTACCTATAATGCCTTGTGACACAAACTAAGGAATTGGTTTGAGGTGATCGTCTAGTTTGTGTCAAAACACAAACCAAAAAGTTGTTCGAATGGGCGACAGAATGGTTTCTGCATGTGCGCGGACACTCATATAAGTCGCTCAGTTTAGAAACCAAACAGTCTCGAAACTAAAAGTTGCATGTGCGCGCCTAGCCTAAGGACAAACAAAATTCTAAATGAAATTCATCGTTTAGTATTTAAATACAAATATGAATCACTCATATTTTATGTTATATTTGATTTAATTGAAGAGAAAACCAAAAAATATTATTTAAAGTTCTCAAAACACAAGCGTTTCTTATGTGATATATTTGCATTTGTCATCAATATGATAGTTCCGAATTGACTAGCTTTGTAGTGTAATTTTGCATTCTCAAAGCTAGTTAAATTTTGACTACGTAGTCTCTAGCTTTCTGAATGCGCCCAATATAAAAACTTAATAAAAACAGAACAGAACTTGTTTGTTTAATTATTTATAAAAAAGAATAACTTTAATTACTTCGTATTTTACTTCAATTTCTAAATATTAAAACAAAATGACAATGAACTTAAAATAGATCTACTTTTGCTTTCACCTGGCGTTGGTTTGCCATTTACGATATTACGATATAAAGCAGTCGCAACGAATAAGGTAACATTTCAGACTGCCTCATAGGAGTCTATAATTTTTATTGAAAATGTCGAAGTCCGAACGACCGAATGCGAGGTTTTAGTGTGGCTATTATTAAATACAAATATCAAAAATGAAAACAACTGTTTTTATAACTTTAAATTTTAAAATGAACTACGAAAGAAAAATTGTATTAGCTCTTAACTTTCTTGAGAACTATGTATATTATAAATAATGAACAACAGTTCAAATCGTTACTATATGACAGTGCAACAATGAGTTTAGGAACGATGTGATGACGTCATATTGTAACAAATAGTAACAATCTTAATGTTTAGGAACAACAATAATTAACTTTAATAAACCATAGTTAGAATAAGAACAGGTATAACTATGGCTAAAGTATACATACATTTCAGTAAAAGTGCTGATGGTGAACGCACTTTTTGTAATCTGTTGTTGAAGAAAATCTAAATATTTCTGAAAAGACTTGGCTCTTGAATAATTCATTTTTGTTTGATAAAAGATGCTAAAAAGCTGCTGCAGATAAAATTATGAGAATGATGGTATGCAAATAAACTAAGAAAAATTCAAACAAAAACTATTCACTTTCCATCTCATAAGTTGCCATCTTAAAGTGGATTTTTCTAGATATATTTTGTATAAAATGTGTGCTGTGGGTTTCTATAATAAATAAGAGGGGCGACTTTCCATTACCGCAGCACGAATTTCCTTCTGATTTTTTTTTACAGTTAGGTAGAGTCCGCAATAGAACATGTTTTAAATATTAAGGCGAGGAAACACCTTTAAGTCATAAAAAAAATATTTTCTTTTTCGGTCTTAACCTTACTTTTTTTTATTTCGTTTTTGAGCCTAAAATAAGTTTTTTTTGAATTGATAGTACGGCGGCGTACTAACAGCTAGGTATGTATGTAAGGGAGGCATGCTGCCCCCCGGCAACCCCTGCTTGGATCACTATAGGATTTGGAGTGGGTGCGAGTTTGGGTATAAGCAAAGTCCTTTTTTCATTTGAGCACTAAAATCAAAGAAATCCCCAACAAAAGAAAAAACAAGTATGGCAATACTGGACAAAAAACAGGGAAGAAATGTCAAAATCAACCATTTTTGCGTGTTTTGTATGTGGAAAAGTGAACTTTGAAAATTAATTTAAAATAGAAATAAATGTTTCCTCGCTATAAAATTGCTATAATTATTATTTATTTGCACATTACATATCTGTCAAATAAAAAAACCGCATGTCGAAATTTGTGTTGCGGTAATGGAAAGTTGAGCCATATAAGATATTTATATTTGATTAGAAATTCGTTCTAGATTATTATTTGTATCTACTCATGTCTAAGTATTTTAGAAATTTCAAGTGAACACTACGACGCGACGTGCGGCATTGTGTTGCCTCCATTAAGCTTACAAACATTCTATAACCTGAAACGCCTAGAATATTGGAACTATCTGGAAAAAAGGAATGCTTAGATTTTTTGACGTGTGTATTAAAAATCAAAGTATCCATAATAAAATCAACGTGAACGTGATAAAAATCGACGAATTGTATTTGAATACCTATTCTTCTTTTCATTTAAAATGATCGACAAACTTTTATTAAACAACCAGGCAAGAATTGTTTGAACTCATCACAAAACAACCAAATAACGTATGAAATAAATTTGTTTTTAAATTTCAGATCATAACCAACAAAAAGAAAATACAACAAGCGCGCATTCAAACCATCAACAAATTAGTGCAGAAAATTCGTAAACTAAAATTTTTAAACGAAAAAAAGCCCCAAAATGCAAAGATTACAAACAACCTTGAAAAAATCCCCAAGATAATGATGTGTTTGAAAAAACTGAAAATAGTCGATATCATACGGAAGATTCTCACACTTAGCAAAAAGCCCACAGCAATCCTAACAAATGGACATGCATCACCCGATGATGTTGCCATAGCACTTCTAGCATGCAATAAGATTTTGGTTGGCATTGTTGAGAACTTGCGAGCGCTACTTAGTTTAAATGATGCCAATCCAGGCTGGCAGAATGAGATCTTAGAACCTAGTAGACGTAAGAAAAAAGTAACTGAATTAAACGACATGAAGAAGAGCAAAAAGAAAAAGACCGACAAGACACAGCCAAAAACTTCAGTCAAAAAACTTCCATGGAAGGAAGAAACATTGGACAGTACTCAATCAAACCAAGAACAACATAGTCTTGAGACACCAGTGACGAAGGGATGGAAAGAAGAACCGATTGCGGATACGATTGTGGCGCCATTATCACCGGAGAATCTAGTAAGCAATAAAAAGAAGAACAATCATAAGAAGACAACATTGTCAGAAGAAGAACTAAATGAACCAGATGAAGCTAATATCGATAAGCCTGTGACAATAGTAGACTCATTTTTTTTCACTCAGTCTGGGGATAACTACATGTCAACTGTAGTTGTAGATCGGGTTCAGCCAGAACCAATCCAAGATGGCCTTGTTCGCCGGGAACGAAGGGACAATAACATAAGACCAAATAGAAAAAACAACATATTCCGAAGACAAACGGAATCCAATGGAAGTGGATTCGAAAAAAGAAGCTACCCCGTAAAGATTGGGAGAATAGAGAGGATACAGAACTTTGGTGCAAAATCAAAATCTGTTGTAGCTGATGAAAAACTGCACCCATCATGGGCTGCCAAACAGAAACTCAAGACATCTATAACCGAATTCAAAGGACAAAAAATCACATTTGATAATGATGGAAATGATGTTTCGGTAAAACCATTGAAGGAGTTTAAAAAACAGGAAGTGAAAAACATATCGACAGGGCCAACTCGAGACAACCTACATCCATCGTGGGCGGCAAAACAGCGACAAAAACCAGCAATTACCGAGTTCAAAGGAACTAAAATAACATTTGATGATTAATTTAAGGCATAGGGTATTTAAATAAATTCAAATAAAATTGAATTAAATATTATATAAACAAAAATGACTCATTCACTTTTATCAGAAGTAGAACTTTGAACAATCCACTTGGAACGACTGTCCGGCTAGTCACTGCTAACTACAATACCAAGTGGTTGCACTGGTTCCTATCACTAGTCGTGTTTTTGTTTGCTCTATCTATTCTTTATTTTTCTAATATAAATCGTGTTTGAAAATTTGTATTAGTGTTAAGTTTC
The DNA here is from genome assembly GCA_920104205.1 of Eupeodes latifasciatus. Lineage (NCBI taxonomy): Eukaryota > Metazoa > Arthropoda > Insecta > Diptera > Syrphidae > Eupeodes > Eupeodes latifasciatus. The sequence goes on along the minus strand of OV049924.1, from coordinate 175,800,036 downwards.
ACTGAATAAGTGAACCTTTTTTTGTTTTTATTTAATAATTATATAAAATATTTTGTTACATTAGCATTTTAATCAATTAATATTTTGTTGAATTTTGTGATATTTTGTTCGAAACAAAAGTTCTCCCCGGTAAGGTGTTCAGTATTTTTGTTTTTTCCAAAGTGTTCCCTTGTCCATGTGTGAGTGCTTTTTGTTTTCAATTATTTTCTATTTGACTTTCCCCTACTTTCTTTGTTTAATTAATTGATTCCACCTTCTTTGTTTTATTCCATTACATTTTTGTCATCGATTTTTAAGCCCTTGCGTGGGCCAGTTAGCTAGAGCGTGATTTAATTGAGACTTTGGTTGAAACACGTAGGTTCGAGTCCCGCCTTCCGTGATTATTGTTTTTATTTTTTTTTTTTTTTTATTTTAATAAATTTGTATCTATATTTTTTATTATATATTTTAACACTCCTTTCGTAAAATATGGATTGCTACAATAAAAATTGCCAAGAGGGTGCTAATAACAATCCTCTATTTGCCTGTTTCGGACCCTGTGGTAATCTTTACCATGCAAAATGCGTTGGTTCAACGAACGCTTTCATTGAAAAAATAGCCAATTCGAATTTTGCTTACTGGTACTGTCATGACTGCCGTAAGCTCTCTGTATCTCAACTAGCTTTTAAAATGTCTTCTTTTAAGGCTGACATTTTAAAACTTTCTAAAGATTTTGAAGTGCTACTGAAGTCTTTCAACACTGCAGTTTGCAAATTAAATGCATACTCTGTAACCAACATCATGGTTGATAGTGCTACTTCTACTAATGATTTTGATTTGACACAGCCTATTCCTACTACTTTCTCTTCTGCAGATAAAGATATTCTCGTGCAATCAGGTTCTGGTGTTATAAACCCAGAAAGTGTACCTGACAAACAAAAAAAAAAGTCCAAGAAAAGAAGCCGAGAAAACTCTGAACTTGCTAGAAATTCAACCCCTCCATCAAAAAGAACAAATGTCAACATCACCCAAATACCTACAGATCCCACCGTAACCCCCCATATACCTCAAATTGTTGACTCAAATGTAGCTTCCAATAGCGACTCCGTTACAGGAACTATAATAAATAACTCCATCATTAAAGCTGTCTCGAAACCAAAAATAATTTTTATATCTCGTCTGGACCCAGTTACAACGCCAGAAGATATAACTTCCCACTTAGTGTCTACCAAGAGCATACCTTGCAGCTCTTCCATTAGGTGTACTAAGATCAGCAAACCAAATAGTTTTGTTTCTTCTTTTAAGTTAATAACGAATCCCACGTTCTTCGATTCTATTTGCAACACAAATATATGGCCCGCAGAGACTTTAATCAAAGAATTTACACAGAGTCAAAAACAAGGTGTTTCTTTGAAAACCAAGTCAAAAAACTTAACAGGCTTGCGCTCTTCTACCAAAACGTAAGGGGACTTCGTAGCAAGACTGCTGACATTTTCCTTAACTCCCAATCATTTCCACATGACGTATTCGTTTTGACAGAAACTTGGCTTAATTCAAGCTTTTCCGACACAGAACTTTTCAGTCAAGAGTTCGAAGTTTACAGAAACGATCGTCATGTTGGTAATGCAAAGGATTTAGGTGGAGGTGTTCTCATAGCGGTAAATAATACATATTTCTCTTCTTCTGTATCTTTTCCATTTGTATTATCAATTGAACTGGTATGTGTAAAGATAATGGTACAGACTAAGACTATTTTCATTTTAAACGTCTACATTCCTCCAAAGAGTTTGGAGTCTGTTTATAGCGAACTCTCCTTGGCATTAGACTTTATTATCAGTTTGTCCTGCTCTGACACCAATATCTTACTTCTAGGTGACTTTAATTTACCACACATTGATTGGATTCCATCGGAAGACGAATCTTGCCTTGAAGCCTCTCTATCTTCTTCACAATTGGAACTATCTTTTCTCGATAAAATCCTTTTTACTGACTTACAGCAAACTAGCTGTATTAAAAACTCAAAAAATCGAATTCTCGATTTAGTCTTTTCTTCTGACGCTATTAGTACTCTTGTTCTAGAATCTAGATCAGGAATTACTAATATTGATAAATATCACCCCCCCTTGGACATTTTTCTTGACTTAAGTAATCACCTTACTGAACACAGTAATTCCTTTGATTGCTTATATAATTTTGACTTCAGAAAAGCTAATTTCCATTTGTTGTCTGAAGATTTAACCATGTCTGGAATTGCTGATAATGTAGCATTTTCTAATATTGACGAAGCAGTTTCAAATTTCTATAAGATCTTTAATAATTGTTTAGAAAAAAATGTACCTTTAAAGAAATCAAGAAATACAAACTTTAGCCACCCTTGGTACACGAAAGAATTGCGTTTACTGCGTAACAAAAGAAATAAGGCATGGAAAACTTATCTCAAAACTCTGTCTCCAATCAATTTCTCTTTTTATGTTGAACTTTTTAACGAATTTAAGTCTCTTTCAAATTATTTATATGCTTTTTATGTTACTGATATGGGCACCTCTTTGAAAGAGAATCCTAAAAAATTTTGGAAACTTGTAAATTTAAAGAAAAAATCAGATGGCTTTCCAGTTAACTTCACTTACAAGAATCTTTCTTTAAATAAAACTGTTGATATCTGTAACGCTTTCGCAACAAATTTCCGTGAATCTTTTGTTAATAACCCTCAAGAAATTGATGAAGTATATTTTCATAATCTTCACTCTTTTTCGCAAACTAGCTGTAGTCACATCCCTGTGCTACAGAGTACGGTACTTGATCTTTTATCCGCGTTGAATGATGACTGCTCAGCCGGTCCCGATGGTATTCCCGCGATAATATTAAAAAAGTGTAGTAATGCTTTAGTTGAACCTCTTACGTTCTTATTCAAACTTTCTCTAAAAACAGGCGAATTTCCCAGTATATGGAAGAAGTCTTTTCTTACACCAATTTTCAAGAAGGGTAACAAGGCGGATATAACAAACTACAGGCCCATTGCAAAGCTTTCTTGCATACCTAAATTGTTTGAACAAGTTGTTTGTGAAAGTGTAGCATTTTTTAGTAAAAATCTCATTTGCGAACAGCAACATGGTTTTGTGAAAAAAAGATCAACCGTTACTAATCTCCTCACATTCTCAAACATATGTTCAAACGCTTTAGAACAAGGTTATGAAGTTGACTGTATATACACTGACTTTTCCAAAGCTTTTGACCAACTTAGCCACGGAATTATTTTATTTAAACTTAAAGCTCTTGGTTTTCCACCATTTTTTTTAGCTTGGATCAAATCATACCTTGAAAACAGATCTTATGAGGTAAAATTTAGAAATTGTCATTCTGAACCTTTTGTTGCTCAATCTGGTGTTCCCCAGGGAAGCCATCTTGGCCCTTTTCTATTCATCCTGTCTATAAACGACGTATCGTCTTGTCTACGCTCAAGTGATGTTCTTATTTTTGCTGATGACATGAAAATTTTTAAGATAATAAAGTCCACCCAAGATCGCATCCTTTTACAAGCCGACATTGATAGTTTCACATTCTGGTGTGGGAAAAATAGCCTTTCACTCAACCCTTTAAAATGCCAGACGATAACTTTTACTAAAAAACGAATCGGTAGTGTATTTGATTATTGTATATCTCAGCAAAAACTCTGTCGCGTCTCAACATTTAAAGATTTAGGTGTTCATTTCTGTTCAAACTTAGAATTTACACATCACATTAATTTTATTGTTAATAAAGCAAGTTCTATGCTTGGTTTTATAAAACGCTGGGCAAAGGAGTTCAATGATCCCTATGTTACTCTTTCTTTGTACAATTGTCATGTTCGTCCTCATCTTGAATATGCTTCGCAGGTATGGACTCCCTATTACGAAATTCATAAGAAACGTATTGAATCAATTCAACATAATTTCATTCGCTTCGCCTTAAAGGGTCTTCCGTGGGAAGATCCTTATAATCTGCCTCCCTATGAACATCGTATTCAGCTTCTTCAATTGCAAACTCTCCATCAAAGGCGTGTTAATAATGATTTAATATTTTTTCATCAACTTATTAATGGTGAAATTGATGCACCTTATTTGCTGTCTTGTATACATTTAAATTACCGAGGGGGAACTCATCACCTACGTACTTTTGACTTTATACATATTGACTTCCATAGAACTAACTATGGAAAGAATGAAGCCTTAAGTCGAATGAGCATTTTATATAACTTAAACTGTTCATCGATAGATTTAAATTTAAATAAGGTGGGATTAAAATCATTGTTTAGAACCAGTGCTCCACTATCGTAATCGTCTTTATTATATTTTTTGTTGTTCTGTAATATTTCATGTTTCATGTTAATTATGTTTTGTATTTTGTGCGTGTGTTAGGCTTTAATTGTATTATTATCTTGCTAACAACTAACACATGCACTAATGATGAGCCTCTGATCGTAGTGTGACGCTTGCTGTAAGCTAACTACTTTCTGAAAATTCTGAAGTGTAAAAAAAAAAAAAAAAAAAAAAAAAAAAAAAAAAAAAAAATATTAAAATTACATAAATGAACTATAACAGCTAGGTTTCCAAAAATCGAGTGAAATGAAATCGAAATCACATTGAAAATCAAGTGAAATTGTTTTCGGGGTTTTATCATTTGAATTCGATCGATTTCGTAACTTCGAATACTTTTCGAAATCAGTTTAAGTGAATTCAAAAAGCTTATAGACAAATGAGGGAGTTGATAGTGGTGTGTACTCAGAAAAGCTTAATCTAAGCATCTCATTCCGCCTCCCTAATCATTGTAGCGCCTTCCAAGCGGAAATTTTAGCGATCAAAGAGGTTCTCTCCTGGCTAAGAGAAAAGGTGATATCAACTTCTGATATACGCATCTTCTCTGACAGTCAGGCTGCTATCAAGTCCCTTTACGACGTCTCAACCAAATCTCTAACGGCCCTCGATTGTCGATCGTCTCTTATGGAGATGGCGCAGCAATTTAACATTCACCTATGCTGGGTGCCGGGCCACAGACATCGCAGGAAATTTTAGAGCCGATGAACTCGCTAAAAATGGAACCGTCATACCTATTTCACCTGAAAGGGAGAAGATAGGTATACCGATAGCTACATGTAAACTTCTGCTAAAAGAAAAAGCTTTCGAGATAGCAAACTCTAGGTGGTACAATTTACCAACATGCGCAGCCACAAAACTAATATGGCCTTCATTGGACCTAAAGCGCTCTAAAGACTTGTTATCCTAAAGCAGACTTCATATTAGCTCCCTAATAGGTGCCCTTACGGGACACTGTCTTATAGGCAGACACGCAATACGACTTGGTGTAGCCTCAAATGACTTCTGCAGGAGCTGCATGGACGAGGAAGAAGAAGAAACAATCTCTCACCTCCTCTGCACCTGCCCTGCTCTTTCACGAAGACGCAAACTTCATCTGGGAGAATACTCTTTTGATGATCCCAGTGAACTAGCTAAAAAGGATATCAAATATCTCCTTCGCTTTATAAAAAGCTCAAAATGGTTCGACTAGTGGGAAGTAATTCTCTAGATTCATGTGGTATCACAATGGGCCTTTTCTTATGGCCTAAGTGTGTGGTTTTTGTATCCGCAGCCACATTAACCTAACCAGTAACCTAACCTAACCTAACCGAATTCAAATAATAATTTCTTATGTTTTTATATTAGGTCCGTTCGAGTACTTTCTGCACTAAAATTCGTAAAAAAGAAATGTTTCAAAGAGTGGGGGTAAAATTCACTCACCAAAAAAAAAACTACAAAAAAGTAAGCGAACGGGAAAACAACAAATTTTTCACACAATATTACTGTCTTGTAACTGGTAACTGACAGCAAAAGCGAGCAATTTATTTGAATTTCTATCAAATTTGAAATTTTCACAAATCAGCCCAAAGAAATTTCTTGGGCTAAAATTCGTAAATTGGGGAAATATTTTACTCTCTCGTGAGCGCTCTCTTTTACGAAAAACTACGAAATTTTTGAGTACGCGAACAGGATTTGGTTAAATTTCGTATTTTTTAGTAAAATTTGACTGTTTTAGGAGGGTACGCGAACGGACCTATTATGTTCTGTGCTTTTCAATAAAATAAATATAAAACATTGTGATGATGCATATGGCAGATAGCTGCAGATTTATAAATAAATATCGGCTTCAGAAGACTGGTGTCGAACTATAGTTTTTTTTTAAATGTGTCTGAACGTTTTTGAAAGGACATTGTTTTACTCTAAATGTCCCCCAAATACATAGTAGAAGCCTCAACTTCTCACGAATCAAGTTCATTACAAAAAAAGTTAATGTTGATTTCCTTTAAATGAAACTGCTTCTGTTTTCTAAACAACTTTGTATATTAATTTAATTTCAAATTAATATACAAAGTAAACAATTTCCTCTTGCCGAATTCAATTTACCCCAAAATAAATCTAGTCGAATTTAAATTACTTAAAAATCGAAATGTAGTCGAGTTCAAATCACTTAAAAATTGAAATGTGCAACACCTATTCACTTCGTTTTAAGTTCGAAAAAAAAATATATAACGAATTTGATAGTAATCTTTGTATATATATTTGATTTCAAATATATATGTACATATACAAAGTAGTAATGAATTTCAGAACTCCAATTTGTATTTTGAACCGATTTCAATTTCATTACGAGTGAAAGTGAAGTTTTAGAACATAGCTGTAAACCTTCATACTGTGTCTTCATACCAGTTGACAATAGAATTTCTTAAAAACTTTGCTGTATGAGACCTTTAGAAATTTACAGTTATTTACACATGTTTATGTATTATTCCAGCAGATTAGTTTGCCATAAATAAAGTTTATGAACCAAAGAATTAGCAAACATTTTTAAAAATTGTAAAATAACAGTAATATTGTTAAGATTTTAATAAAAAGTAATCTAAAATTTAAAGTAAGTTCTTTTAGAGCTTTGTTTAGTACAATTGTTGCGGGGCAAGAGGAGGTGAGGAGGTGGGTGAAGTGGAAGGGTAGGATAAGGATGAGGTAGGGAGAAGTCATAGGAAGAGTTTGGAAAGGGTAGGTTGGAATGTCAAGCTCCGGGGGACGCGGCCTGCTTGCGGTGCACGGCGTTAGCTCGTCGGACGGGGGGGGATCTTGCCCCCGAAACTTAACCTCGCCTGCAGACAAAAACATATATCAGGCCAAGGAAGGAGGAAAGGGAAGGAAACATAAACGGACGGACTATGGCACATCAGGGCACTGCGGATGTTGTTGCAGTGAGGCCATTACCCACCCTACCTTTAGGTATCCGCGGCCAGTTTTGGATACCCCCAAATGTTGGTTGATTATCGGCTTCAGGTCTTCTTACATGTCCTATCCGCTACCCTCGACACCCCTGAAACGAAACTTAAAATGTCATTGTTTCGCTTTTGCGAAACATAAAAAAACTTTCTTTTTCTTTTTCACCGGCGTTTTGTCGGAAGTTTTTATTATTTTTACATGACGAAAACAATAATGTAAACTTGACAAAAAATTAACAAAAGATTTTAACAAAAAAAAATATAACAATAAATCCAAAAAAAAAGAAACAAAGAAAATGGTAACAAAAAAAAAATCTCAGTCAGTATAGTTATATATTTAGGATTACCCTTTGCGGTATTTTTTTTTTTCTGCAACGATCGACGGAGCCCTAATCTCCTACCCCTAAAGAGCTCTCAGGAGGTATCTCTTAGGACCCTATAAAATAAAATTTATGGACCGAACCCGAAACTTACACTAACCGTTTTCTTTTCGCACCTCACAATCGAAGTATAAGAAAATAAATTATTGAAATATACAAAAGAGGAAAAAAAAAAAAACACTTCCACGCCTTTGAACCAACGTTAATTAATTAGCTAACGAATTAATTTTAAGAAAAATTGCAACAAAAACTTAATTATAGGACAATCACAAACACAAAAAGATCCACAGGGCCTGTATGGTTTTATATAAGGATATATAGATGAGGTCGCCTTTTCTGCTATCGCTATTTGCGGGACTTTTCACTGGCTCAGATTATTGAATTTTCGGAATTTTCCTTAAACACGTCTATTTTATATACCCTTTTAATTTCTTTTATTCTTTCTTTTCTTTCAGTTTTTAAATTTTCAATTCCACTGTGTTAAATTTCTTTTATTGCAATTTTTTTAAGTTTCTTTAAATGTCAATTTTTATTTTTCCTTTAACTTTAAATTTTTTTAATTTCAAATTTTTTTCAGGCGGCGGCCCCGCTCTCCTCGAATTAATACGGGCCGCCGAGAATTAAACACCTTTTCCTGTTCTTAGTTAATTTTTTTTTTGTTTTGGTTTTCCTTTAGGGCAGTAGTATTACGCTACGCGCTTTATTTCTCACAGTTCTTTTTTTTTTATCTTTATATAACCTTTATATAAACACCTTTTTTTTTCAAAAATCCGATTTTCGACGGTTTCTTACAAAATTTTTTTTCAATTTGAATTTAAATTTTTGAATGCACTTCCACCTTATTATCTGGTAACCAGCTAAATGAAGGTGAGCTGAAATTACCTTCAAACCAACACAGGCAAAAAAGCATTCGGATGATGTATTTGTACCTCTAACAGGAACACATCATCCGATCCACCTATCCACACAGTGTATATCTCCACCAACATCATCACACTCAAATAGTGGGACCCTACGTAGGTATTGGTATACTTCCAAAAAAAATAGGGGTCTCAGTGTCCCAAAAACCAAGGAGGTGTTCCACTGTTTACCAAGGGGAGACCTGTAGAACAGACCCTCATGCGACCAGAACATTACAAAAAAAATCCGTACGCCTAATTACAAAGTAACAACACAATATATAAATAACAATCACCTAACTAATCACCTAAATTAAAATCACCCAACCCCAGCAATGACAACGAAAACTAAACATGGACATAAAACAAACTATCGTTCACATGCAACTTAACCCGTCACCCAACTTCAGAGACAGAACACAAAACAGAACTCACTTTTACGAACCGACCTATTGCTTTCCAATGGAAATTCCATTGAGAACAACATCTACTAATGACAGCTACGAAACTCAGAATTACCAAACAAAACATAAACAACATTTAGGTAAGTATCAAATTTATTTTCTTGAAATACATTTTAATTTAGTTATTCTCCTATTTTCTTATTTAGGATTGAGGTGGTTCCTGACCAGGCGTCCACAACAAAATTTGCTGTTTATTGAGATATACTCTCAATAAGCAGCAAAAACCAGAAATTTTTGGCCGCCTGAGAAGGGTATTCAAGCGAAGACAATAACGGGACGCTCAATGGACGCTGAGGTAAGTTTATACGTTTCTATTTGTTTTACTTTATACTAATTAGTTTTTTTCTTTTCAGATATCTTGGCTAATTAATTAACTGTGGGGAAAAACCCACGTTAAAAGCCGGGCAATACACTTGGGGCAACGTTTAAGTTAAGGTAAGTCTTTCATAAGTAATTCCAAAATGATAATGCCTCATACAAAATTTTTTTCCAGCTGTAACTCTAGAGGGCAATGACCTGGACCATGATTCCCGACCTACCCCAACCTAAGTGATATTAGGTGTGAAATGTCTTCAGTATAAAGGGTGATTAATCAATTAGACAGGTGAACTTAACATATATATACATCAATATCTATACATTTAACCATCCACATATATTTTCCAGGTTTTTTTGTTTTGTTTTCCGAGACTGCCGGGACCCCTAACCTGCTGGAGTGACATGGGTATGAAAGTTTGAGATGCTGGGAAGTAGCATTTTAGAGAGGCGGAGATGAGTAAAACCAAACTTTGGTATTATAAAGTGAATACGAAAACTATTATTTACGTTGAAGTACCCACTAATTTTTCTGTATATATTTTTTTTTTTCAGAATTCGGAAAATGAAACCAGTCAGCAATTTTTCCTATCCCGTCATCTCTATCCGCCATCACCACTAATTTCTACATCAAGGTATCTACCCGTACACCATTCAGGTATTATTGGTGAGTGATCTTTTTATACAATTAGGTTGAGTGATTAGATTATAGATAAAATTAATAAATTAATAAATATATAAATACATAAAAAAAATAAATAAGTTACTAAAATTAGGGATTTTATAGATATCACAGATCGTAGTTTTTAATCATTGCGGATCGTAACTAAGTTAATAAAATAGTAATTTAGTAAATATCACAGATCATAGTTTTTAATCATTGCGGATGAAATAAAGAATTAATAAATAAATAATTAAAAAGTAACTAAATTAATAAAATTAGTAATTTAAGTAGGTATCACAGATTTTTAAAAGATAAGTTACTCAAGCTAAGTTAAAAAAAAATATAAATATCACAGAAAAAAAAATTTAAAGCTATCAGTCTTAGTATGATTAATAAAGTTAGTAAAAATATCACAGATGGAATGGTTAAACCGTTTTATCACAGGTAAAAAAAATCTATCAGTCTTAGTACAATTAATAATGTTAGTAAAAATATCACAGGCGGAATGGTTAAACCATTTTATCACAGATGTTTGATAAAATAAGTTAAGATATATAAATAAATCAATAAATAAGAACATTTAACATTAAGTAACATTTAAAACTTAAAGCATGCAATAAATATAATAAATATATATACATAAACTATCCATGTTTATTAATCATTTCCAGGTACTTGTGTGTTTTGATAGAGGGTGTTTCGGTTTTTTTCTTTTTTTTTTCTTTTTGAACTGTTGCTGAATAGACATAATAAGTGATACTCACGGATAGTTTAATAAATTAACTAATAACAAACAGAAGCGATACGAATAGCAACAATGATAATTATGACAAACGATTTGTATTTAAAACAATCAAGCAAACGCGTTTTTGAAGCAATCTGCTTATTGTTTTAAATCTTTTGCGTGATATATTCCAAGTCTTTTTCCGGTCAAATTTTCTAATTCATACATTTGGTTTCCAATTCGTTTAACTACGCGGCATTTAACATACTTTGGTGAGAGTTTCGCTGATAAACCTTTCGATGAATCGCTCAACACAAAATTTTTTCTATACACCTCTTGTCCGGGTGAAAATTGCACGTTTTTAGTACGGAGATTATAAATTCTTGAGGATTTATCGTTGGTCTTAATTATGTTTTCGCGGATTTGATTTCGTATGCACTGCAATCGACCTTGTCGGGGAAGAGTTAACAACTCGCTGTCGTCCAGCGCATGCAACTTCTTTGCAAGTTCATAACTGCTACCGTGCGTCATCATGTTAGTGCCGAATAATGCATAATACGGTGACACACCGGTAGAGCTATGAACCGCGCTTCTTAACGCACACGCGATGTCGCTAAGGTGCGTATCCCAATACCTTTGATCATCTTTAAGGTATGATCGGATAGCAGCCAACAATGAGCGGTTCACCCTCTCCGACGCGTTCGATTGCGGTGCATAGTGAGCGGTTTTAAAATGCCTTATTCCATATTTAGTTATCATTGATTCGAATTCTTTGGATACAAATTGTTTTCCATTGTCGGAATGGATTATATTGGGTACTCCAAACATATTGAAGACGTCGTCTTTTAAAAATTTAATGACGCTCGAAGTGCTTGCTTTTCGTAACGCTTTCAACAACACAAATTTGGACAAATGATCTAAGACAACAAACACGTATACATTTCCCAATTTTGACCTCGGATATGGTCCTAAAAAGTCAATGTATACTTTTTCAAACGGACGATTACTACAATAAGACGTAACAATAGGAGGACGAGATACTTGATTAGACGCTTTACTTTGTTTACAGACACTACAATTGGAGACATATTCACGAACGTGCACAGTCATATTAGGCCAATAAAAATAATTCCTAAGTCTATTAAGGGTTCTTGATATCCCACCGTGTGCGGACTTAGGAGGATCATGAGCCCTTTTTATGATCTCCTCGGTTAAACCCGATGGTACCCAAAGGAGCCATGAATGTTCCCACATTTCTTCTTCGCCTAATTTTTTAAAAACTTTTTTGTATACATATCCGTCTTCGTACTTTAAGTCGGGAAGTTCGTCTTTATGGTTGTAAACCGTCTCGATGAGGTCTAAATATTCATCGGAAAGGAATTCCGCTGACTTCAAGTCAATCAACGGGGCAACCTCCTCAAGAGTCAGAGAATCTACGTGTATCCGAGAAAGAGTATCCGGTACTACGTTTTGACTTCCTTTACGGTGCTGTATGTCGAAGGCATAGGACTGTAACGAAAGACTCCACCTTGCGAGCTTGCCACTAAGGTCCTTCATGTTCATCAGCCATTTAAGGCTGGAATGGTCCGTTATGATCGTAAAGTCCATACCCTCGACATACGGCCTGAATTTCTTGACAGCCATCACCGCGGCCATACACTCCTTCTCGGTGACACTGTAGTTTCTCTGACTTTTATTAAATTTCTGAGAGAAAAACGCGATCGGGAGCTCCTCTCCCTCCTCGCCCAACTGAACCAGTACAGCACCGATTCCCGCGTCAGAAGCATCACATTGGATGTAAAATCTTTTTGTGAACTCCGGGCGCGAAAGAACCGGTGCTGAGATCAACGCTTTCTTCAGATTCTCAAATGCCACCAGCGCTTCATCCGTCATGTAGAACTTCTCGCTTCTCTTTTTCAACAGGTCAGTCAAAGGTGCAGTCAGAGTTGAAAAATCTTTTATAAACTTCCGATACCAGCCTGCCATTCCAAGTAGCCTACGGATCTGCCTAGGGGTTTTCGGGACCGGGAAATTCACGATTGCCTCTACCTTCGCTGGATCCGTTTTGAATTTCCCACCACCAACTATGAAGCCCAAGTATTTTAACTCTTTGAAGCAAAATCTTGAGTTCTTCATGTTGATGGTGAGATTGGCTTTGCGTAAGCATTCGGCTACTTCGCTTAGCAGACTGATATGGGTGTCGAAATCGGGTGCCATGATAAGCAAGTCATCGAGGTACACGAAAACACGCTCCCTAAGTCGTGCAGGAATCACCTTGTCCATCAACTGGCTCAACCGTTGAGCTGCATTGCACAACCCAAACGGCATCACTGTGAACTGGTACAAGGGTCTCCCCGGTACCGCAAAGGCAGTCTTTTCCCTACTCTGTTTCTCCAGCGGAATTTGCCAAAAGGCCTCTTTTAGATCGATGCTGCTCATATATATCGCGTCGGGAAATCGGCTGGTGAGTCCTTCGATGTGAGGAAGAGGGTTGGCGTTTTTCTTCGTCAGTGCGTTCACCTTACGGGAATCCAAACATAGTCGGTTTTTGCCGGGTTTCCGTAAGAGAACCACTGGCGAACACCACGGGCTTTCACTTTCCTCTATCACACCGAGACTCAGCATCCGATCCAACTCATCGTATAACAAGGTTTGTATCGCTGGAGAGACAGGGTAGGGACGCTGTTTCACAGGGAGGGCATCTCCTGTATCGATGACATGCTCCATCATGGTAGTCTTTCCAAGACCATCGCGCTCAAAGCATAAAAATTTATTTTTGACTGCATCTAGCCTGGCCTGTTGATCAGAGGTTAACTGGTGGGCATTTGGAGAATCCGATTGTTCGTCAACCGAGATACTACTTATAATTCCCGGGGCTAACTGGAACACCCTCCAAAAGTCAACTCCAAGATAGATCTCCTGATCCAAGCTGGGAACGAGGAAGAAGGTCAACATCTCTTCTTTACCTTTATATGTCACGCTTATAGTAATTTTGCCCACAATTGATTGACTTTTTCCGTCAGCGGTCCTAACTCCTGAACTAAAGGGCGTAATAGGACAACCAAGTTGTGCAATCAACTGTTTGCAGTTTTTTCCTAAAATGCTTACACTAGCACCGCTGTCTAGTAAGCCTAAAAATTCTCTAGAACCTATTTTAATTTTAGCATAAGGCCGAGGGTCAGATTCTAAATTTAAAATAGTTGAAGATATCTTCTTTGAAGTATCTTTCCGAGCCTTGAATCTCGCTCTAGCCTTTAAAATATTTTTTGAAGGTGTGCTAATTGCACTGTTAAAAATTCTTGCCCGAACCTTCTCATACTCCTGAAGACGGACATGCAGCGGTTTAATTTCGTACAACTTTTTTTCTTTTATTTTATCTTTTATAATTTCTCCTCTTTCTTCCCTCTTTAAAATTTGAATTTGGGACTCTTCCTCTTTTGGAAGATCTTCTAAAATAACTTCATCATTTTCTCGTAACTCTTCTTCGTTCCTATTCTTTATTGGGGACTCTATTTCAGGGTTGTACGCGATTCCCCCAGAGCCTTCGCGTCCCTCGCTCGGTTTTCCGGATGGCATCGCGGACAACTGGGTGTTTTAACACCTTCCTGACCACATTTAAAACAAAACAGGTTTCTAACATCGGACTCGCAGTCGAAATATGTATGTCCTTGAACTTTGCAGTTCCAACAAACTAAATTTGTTGTGTCTGCATATCGACGAGGAGGATTCTTGGAACGCGCCCCTCCAAACTGGTAAGCAGCGAGTTGTTCATCTACCGGCTGATAATCTTCTTCAAGTTCCAACTCGCTCACACCGAACTTATTGGGAGGCCTACCGGCTGGTCTCGGTAAGTCTCGCTCTCTTTTTGGAAAAGCTGCTTCCGCTTCCTTGCAAACATAACGAAGCTGATCCAAGGAAAAAATCTGCTGCGGAAATACTAAGCTCCTAAGCTTGTCGTTTAAATTACGCTTTATGCTTTTGATCAAATCGGCCTCTGGAATTGGCCTTCTAAGTTGATATCTCATTTTATTGATAGCAACGAAATACTCTTCACTACTTTCGTAGGAATGCTGCTTGCGGTCTAGGATATCATGCGCTATCTCTAGATCCGTCCTAGGGTTTTGGTATCTGCTTAATAACGCTTCTTTTAACGTTGGCCAATCAAAATCTTTGTCCACTTGGAACTGCCAGAACCAATCATACGCCGGGCCCGAGAGCAATTGGTGGAAATCTCTCAAGATTTCATTCCACGAGCAACCATATCTTTTTTGCATTTTTTCCAGTCTAAGCACGAAGTCTTCCACAGTAAGTTTGTCAGAAATCCCGTCAAATTTCAGACCCCACTTGTCAACTTTGACCGGGGTTCTGAATCCTGACGGCATATACGGATAAACTACCGGGGGTGGAAAAGGAAACGGGGTCTGGTAACCCCCAAAAACTGGTTGGTTAGCCTGTGGTTGAAACGACCTTTCAGTAGCTACTGGTGGTGGATTGGATCCGCGTTGCCCTACCGGAACAAACGCACTTCTACTATGGTTACCCGAACGATTTGGTAACCTCGGAGGAGGACCTACCGGTGCTGGATGGGATATCGGCGGTGGTACCGCAGGTTCTCGAGACGGCGGTGGGTTATTCGAGTTTGGAACAGCTAAAGAAAGCTTTTCGAGAAACCCACTGAGCTGCCGTTCGATTTGAGCGCTTACGTGAGCTGTTATGTCTCTCTCTAATTCCTTTCTACAGGTAGATATGCCTTCAGCTATTCCTCTGTTTATCATGTGCTCTAAATCTTCAGGAATAACGGTTTTTTGTTTCTTTTTAGGTAACGTTCGAGCAATACTCTCCAGAATCCCTCGGGAACCCTGGTTGGATGAAACACCTTGCGCCCTAACCTCATTTTCCCTACCAGTGTTAGGCCTAACGGTGTTGTCGAAGGCCCCGAACATTTCAGGTGCAAGCGATGCTTCTAGATCTCCAGCACCGCTAAGATCGCTGTATGAAGGAGCAGATAAGGACCCCGTATGGACACTTGTGTTTAGGATGCTGGGAGCGCTAACTCCGGAGGTATCCACTTGTTGATATGTGGATCGGATGTGCCTGTCGGAGACCAACGGAGAATGTAACACTTTTTGCCTTACTCTTGAATCTAAGTTTTGTGTGGCTGACCTAGTAATAGCTCTACTTTCTTCTTCTATTTCAGCATTCCTGATCAGCTGTTGCACGCGATCTTCATCGTTTCCCTGACGTGCCATTTTAATTTATTTAATAATCAACAACGAAAATGGATTCGAACACAACAAAAAAAGGATGTGTGGTGAGTGCCCAAAAAAAATTATTATTTTAGCTAAGCAACCTAATTTCTTTACTAATAGATACAAAAAAAAATAACTATTTAGAAAAACACCTATTTGTAACAAAAAATAAACACACTTAACTTACGAAAACGAAAATGTCAAAAAAAAATACAAAAAATGAATAAATAATGTAATGACGAACAAAATAAGATTAACGAAAGTGGAGTAAGAAAAATGAAAAAGATAAATTGAAAAACCTAATTTAAGATAAATAAATTAATAAAAAAAACAAATGTAACTTAAATAAAAACTGTACACCAAAAAAAAATATAAATAAATAAATAAGATAACCAAAAAAACTGTAAACTATCAACTTGATCAAAAAAAAAATGTATACTATATTGTAACAGAAAAATTAATAAATAATCAAAAAGGTAAATAACTAACAAAAAAAAAGAATAAATAACAAAAAAAAAAACAATGATCTATGTAATTATCAAAAGAAAACAAAACTGAACGAAAAATATGATAAATAATTCCGAAAACAGGATTGTAAATAATCAATTTTGAAAATCGAAGAAAAAATGTACTTACTTAACACCGTAATCTAAATGTAAATATTTGAAAACGTATCGTTTTAAACTTGTATCTTACCCTAAAAAGTATATAGTTATAAATAATTTAATTCCTGTTTTAACTCTTGCAAAAAAACAAACAAAACTAACCGCAAACAACAAAACAAATGAATAAATAAGTTAACAAATAAACGTAAGACAGCGTTCAAAACTTTTTTTTTTTATGAATCTTAAAGTAATTTTTCTTCTGAAAAAAACTAAGACCTTAAAACTATAAATGAAATTGTTTAAATTTTCGAAAAGTATTCTTCAATATCAGAATTTTATATAAATAAAAAACTTAATTGAAATTTACTTAATATAATGTATATATACATATATATACGAATCAAACAAAAAAAAACAACACAAAAATATTATATTGTAACAAAAAGATATATAACTAACAAAAAAAATTTTAATAAATAACCAAAAAAATAATAAATAACAAAAGAAAGGTTTAATAAATAACGAAAAAAACGTAAATAAATAATGGAAACAAAAAAAAGTAAAGAAAAATGTCGTAAATAAAGAACGAAGTTTTCAAAAACTGTACTTAACCCTACAAAAAAAAGTTTTAACTATATCAAAGTAAATTATTAAATCACTCAAAAAAACTTAAACTTAACTTATGTTCAAAAAGAATTCTTATTTATGAAAAGTTTACGTAACTTACAAAAAAAAATATCAAAGAATTATAACTACTAAAAGAAATAAACTACAAATCTTGTTCTAAGTATAGTCGACAAAAATGTACCTAACTAAAAAAAAATATGTAAACAAAAAAATTTGTACTTCTTGCTTGAACTTATATTATAACAAGAAAAAGTTAAATTGAACAAACAACCAAAAATATAACGAATAAAGAAACGATATTTATCAAGAAACTTTTCAGTTCTTTAAAATCTTAAGTATATTTTTTTTCAAAAAAAACACTAAGATCTTTCTTTTATTGTTTCCTTTTATGTTTTGATAATATTTCAACTTCAGAATTTTATCTTAAAAAAACTGAATTGAAAATAATTTAAAAAAAATCAAAACAAAATATATTTATGAAAAAACAGGATTAACCAAAATACTTGTGTAACGAAAAACTTATAACAAAAAAAAATTATAACTTTACAATATTAGAAAATTTAGAAAATTTCCTGTAGAAAAAATCTGAATAATAAACAAAAGTGAATTAAAGTTCGATTTAGGGTTTTCAATTTCATAAGCTTTCGGGGTGCTTTAGGTAGCTTCATAACGACTTGGTATGACCCTACTGACGACCTTGCTGGAGAAAAAAAAGACATCAGACGGACAGACTAAACTTCCCCTGATGTGACCATAAATGGACAGGAATACTACTAGAAACACAAACGATTTACATTACAAAGTTTTTCCTTACCGTTCCCGCAATCCTAGACAGTCTCAAGGACTTGTCTAGAAGACATGAAACGGTAGGATAAAACTCACAAAAATTTTTGGAACGATGATGTCGGACTACCCGTCTCGCACAATCAATCGTCCAAGTAGCAAACAAGACTAGGAATAGAAAATTGAAAAATTAGAAGGATAGAAAAGTAAAAAAAAGTTAGGATGGGAATAGGTAAAAGACAAAACGAAAATGTACTGACTGACCTTACTAAAGCTTTCGCAAAGGAACGTCGCGATACACCTAGGTACGCCTGTGGCCTTCCTGGTGCAGACATACGCCCTTTGCAAAAACTTCAGTCATTCCCGACAGAACATTACACTCATTAACCGCAGTCACTGCGAATTTTCAAACACTCGTCGCAATACGACTAGGTACGCCTGTGGCCTTCCTGACGCAGACCTACGAGGTTTAAAAATCCACAGCAAGTTTGGTTACGACAATACGACATAAAAAAACTGAAACTAGTACAACATAAACTAATTCGCCAAAAAAAATGTTCCAACTAGGTTGGAACACCCTTTAACGACGTTGGGCGCCATTTTGTTGCGAATGCACACCCTGTAAACACGTTGGGCGCCATTTTGTTGCGAATGCACACCCAGTAAACACGTTGGGCGCCATTTTGTTGCGAATGCACACCCTGTAAACACGTTGGGCGCCATTTTGTTGCGGGGCAAGAGGAGGTGAGGAGGTGGGTGAAGTGGAAGGGTAGGATAAGGATGAGGTAGGGAGAAGTCATAGGAAGAGTTTGGAAAGGGTAGGTTGGAATGTCAAGCTCCGGGGGACGCGGCCTGCTTGCGGTGCACGGCGTTAGCTCGTCGGACGGGGGGGGATCTTGCCCCCGAAACTTAACCTCGCCTGCAGACAAAAACATATATCAGGCCAAGGAAGGAGGAAAGGGAAGGAAACATAAACGGACGGACTATGGCACATCAGGGCACTGCGGATGTTGTTGCAGTGAGGCCATTACCCACCCTACCTTTAGGTATCCGCGGCCAGTTTTGGATACCCCCAAATGTTGGTTGATTATCGGCTTCAGGTCTTCTTACATGTCCTATCCGCTACCCTCGACACCCCTGAAACGAAACTTAAAATGTCATTGTTTCGCTTTTGCGAAACATAAAAAAACTTTCTTTTTCTTTTTCACCGGCGTTTTGTCGGAAGTTTTTATTATTTTTACATGACGAAAACAATAATGTAAACTTGACAAAAAATTAACAAAAGATTTTAACAAAAAAAAATATAACAATAAATCCAAAAAAAAAGAAACAAAGAAAATGGTAACAAAAAAAAAATCTCAGTCAGTATAGTTATATATTTAGGATTACCCTTTGCGGTATTTTTTTTTTTCTGCAACGATCGACGGAGCCCTAATCTCCTACCCCTAAAGAGCTCTCAGGAGGTATCTCTTAGGACCCTATAAAATAAAATTTATGGACCGAACCCGAAACTTACACTAACCGTTTTCTTTTCGCACCTCACAATCGAAGTATAAGAAAATAAATTATTGAAATATACAAAAGAGGAAAAAAAAAAAAACACTTCCACGCCTTTGAACCAACGTTAATTAATTAGCTAACGAATTAATTTTAAGAAAAATTGCAACAAAAACTTAATTATAGGACAATCACAAACACAAAAAGATCCACAGGGCCTGTATGGTTTTATATAAGGATATATAGATGAGGTCGCCTTTTCTGCTATCGCTATTTGCGGGACTTTTCACTGGCTCAGATTATTGAATTTTCGGAATTTTCCTTAAACACGTCTATTTTATATACCCTTTTAATTTCTTTTATTCTTTCTTTTCTTTCAGTTTTTAAATTTTCAATTCCACTGTGTTAAATTTCTTTTATTGCAATTTTTTTAAGTTTCTTTAAATGTCAATTTTTATTTTTCCTTTAACTTTAAATTTTTTTAATTTCAAATTTTTTTCAGGCGGCGGCCCCGCTCTCCTCGAATTAATACGGGCCGCCGAGAATTAAACACCTTTTCCTGTTCTTAGTTAATTTTTTTTTTGTTTTGGTTTTCCTTTAGGGCAGTAGTATTACGCTACGCGCTTTATTTCTCACAGTTCTTTTTTTTTTATCTTTATATAACCTTTATATAAACACCTTTTTTTTTCAAAAATCCGATTTTCGACGGTTTCTTACAAAATTTTTTTTCAATTTGAATTTAAATTTTTGAATGCACTTCCACCTTATTATCTGGTAACCAGCTAAATGAAGGTGAGCTGAAATTACCTTCAAACCAACACAGGCAAAAAAGCATTCGGATGATGTATTTGTACCTCTAACAGGAACACATCATCCGATCCACCTATCCACACAGTGTATATCTCCACCAACATCATCACACTCAAATAGTGGGACCCTACGTAGGTATTGGTATACTTCCAAAAAAAATAGGGGTCTCAGTGTCCCAAAAACCAAGGAGGTGTTCCACTGTTTACCAAGGGGAGACCTGTAGAACAGACCCTCATGCGACCAGAACATTACAAAAAAAATCCGTACGCCTAATTACAAAGTAACAACACAATATATAAATAACAATCACCTAACTAATCACCTAAATTAAAATCACCCAACCCCAGCAATGACAACGAAAACTAAACATGGACATAAAACAAACTATCGTTCACATGCAACTTAACCCGTCACCCAACTTCAGAGACAGAACACAAAACAGAACTCACTTTTACGAACCGACCTATTGCTTTCCAATGGAAATTCCATTGAGAACAACATCTACTAATGACAGCTACGAAACTCAGAATTACCAAACAAAACATAAACAACATTTAGGTAAGTATCAAATTTATTTTCTTGAAATACATTTTAATTTAGTTATTCTCCTATTTTCTTATTTAGGATTGAGGTGGTTCCTGACCAGGCGTCCACAACACAATTTTTAATATTATTTGGTTAGATGGGCCAACAACAGTCTTGTACGCCTGAGCTCAGAAAGATTATCGATGAAAAAACGTTGAAAAATAACGGAAAAACAATTCAAGAAATTTCAAAGCTAGTAGGACGGTCAAGAAAATTAGTCTGCAATGCCATTAATTTTCTTGAAACTTATGACACGGCAAATGCTAGCCGACAAAACCCGCCACCAAAATAAATCAAGTTCTGCCGATGATAGGGTAGTAACTGCTTATGAAGTCAGCTGAAATTCGGGATGAAGTGCATAAAGACCATAAGCAGCAGAACAATCCGTAGAAGACTAAATGAGAAGAATTTGATTGGTTACATAGCTCAGCACAAACCCATGGTTTCTAAAAAAATATATTTCACCTAGACTTACGTTCGCTAGAGAATACGAAAAAAAAATCGCTACTATTTGGAAAAATGTTCTTTTTTTTACACTTCAGAATTTTCAGAAAGTAGTTAGCTTACAGCAAGCGATCAGAGGCTCATCATAAGTGCATGTGTTAGTTGTTAGTAAGAAAATAATACAATTATAGCCTAACACACGCACAAAATACAAAACATAATAATTATTAACATTTAACATGAATTATTACATAACATCAAAAAAATAAAATAAAGACGTTTACGATAGTGGAGCACTGGTTCTAAACAATGATTTTAATCCCACCTTATTTAAATTTAAATCAATCGATGAACAGTTTAAGTTATATAAAATGCTCATTCGACTTAAAGCTTCATTCTTTCCATAGTTAGTTCTATGGAAGTCAATATGTATAAAATCAAATTTACGCAGGTGATGAGTTCCGCCTCGGTAATTCAAATGTACACAAGATAGCAAATAAGGTGCATCAATTTCACCATTAATGAGTTGATGAAAAAAATACTAAGTCATTATTAACACGCCTTTAATGAAAAGATTGCATTTGAAGAAGCAGAATACTATGTTCATAGGGAGGCAGATCATCCCAAGGAAGACCCTTTAGGGCAAAGCGAATGAAGTTATGTTGAATGGAGCGATGAGTTCAATTTTGACTGTTTGGGTTTCGACGAAAAGCGTGAAGTTTGGCGTCCACCAAAGCACGTTACACAGTATAATCTGTGAAGAACGGTGGTGGGTGTATTATGTTGTGGGCAGCGTTTTTACTGCGCAGTGTAGGGCCAATTGTTAAAATAGAACAGCGAATAGACCAGCATCAGTATAAGAAAAATATATGTAGCCCTGTGCTGACGATAATTTGCCATTATCGTGGACATATATGCATGACAACGATCCCAAGCACACTTCGCGGCTGGTGAAGCAGTGGATTAGTGATCACAAATCAATCTATTGCCTAGGCCTGCACAGAGCCCTGCACTTAATCTTTATAGAAAATCTATGGATCGATGTAGAATGTCAGGTTGGATTGAGGAAACCAACAAACTTACAAGTTTCTTGGGAAGCTATTGAAGAAGGCTAGAACAGCATTCCTATTCATCTTTGTCACTGCCTAGTACTAGTACAGAGTATTCCTCGGAGGTTACAAGCTTACAAGTTAGACAGAAAGGTTTTCCTACATACAATAATGGAAATAAAAAGTATTTAATTTATAAATTGTTCTAATTCTGTGACCACCACTTGTTGCACTTGTTGCTATTTGCTTATGTTTCAAAAGCAATCAAAAATAATAATCGGGCTTATTTGAAATCTATATATAATCTTGTGCTGATTCTCTGTCCAACACTGTAATTCGTGTTGCCCATGACCAATTTGAAAATATTATACACGTAATTTGAAGGGGCTTAAAACATGAAACATGATGAAGTCTTTGATTTTGGATGATAATGTTGTTAGGGTATTTTACTTATTTGTAGCATTCGCACTTAAAGTTTCAAAAATTGGCTTGCGATTGTTATTAGTCAGCTATCAGCTGTAGTCAGGTTAAATGAGACCGCTATTAATAAGACTCTTATGTAATCTAAATACAAATGGGTATTGTTTTCTGAAATAAATTTCTCTTCTTAGTCAAATTAGAATCACAAAGCACATAATTAGAATTATGTACTCTTCGAATACCCTAAGCCATAAGCGGTCCAAATTAAAACCCATACATACCCCATATATATACATACTTCGAAAACCAGTTTTTACCTATTAGTATTGTAAATAAAGTATTGGAATCAAATGGATAAATATTAAATAAGTACGTTTTAAATTAAAATTATTTTTTATATGTAACTTTGTTTTAAAATGCTTTATACATCAATTTTTGGTACAAAATGTCCCCGAATCTTATCAGATTGACGAAGTTTCTCTACATCTACATCGGGATATTTCTTCTGCAGTAGATCTACACTCAAGTTTGGATTTCTTCGTAGCAACATCATAACATGATTGCGAGAACGACTAAAAAAAATTGAATATTGTATTAACATCTATTGCAACATGGAAGAATAAACCAAAAAATATACTTCTTTCCCTTCCTCTTTTCGTTGTAGAGCTTTTCACGGTAGAGTAATAAGAATTTTCGTACAGCTCGTCCTTCAAATCCAATTGGCTGCTTTCGAATCCATTTGACGTTCATGTGAGGTGGCAGCACATGTTCTTTAGCTCTGGGAATAACACAAATATTTTCTTATTAATATGTAAACATTTCGGGCTTTGAAGAAATCTTACTTGTAATAATATTTAATGCCCAAAGGATTTGCAACCAAACGTCCAGGACGCTCACCAGTCTCTCCAGTTTCTAACAAGTGATAGGCCTTGTTACGTTCTCGTACAACGGCTTCTAAATTGTCCATTGAAATTTTCACCTGAAAAGATTTGTTAAGAAAATTTTGATTTTTGATGTGTGCATTTATACTTTACTTTATCCAGTCTTTCAGGGCTTGGAAACAGTTTCATTTGATCATTACACTCGTGCTCCATGGTCAGAAGCATGTTCTTTTCTTTCAACAGAACATACCATAGTTGGTGTAGGTCTGTATTTGATTTTATACGAAGTTCTTCCTTATTCCAGGCACGACCACATTTAACTTCGTTTTCACCCCAGTTATCTTTGGAGTCAAAAAACTCCATAAGATCTCGTTTAGGTGAGCTGGTATGAAAAGAACTTGATAGCGGGACTGGGAGCAATCGAAGATTTCTACTAAAGTAAAATGAATTAATTTAAGGCATTATTGGCATGAGTATTTCATAACACAAACCTGAGCTGTGTGTTATCAACACGAACGTTCATCACAGAAAAACGATTGCAAAGTGTCCCAATGAACCGACTAAGGTTTACAGACCTTGTAAGCGAGGCCATTTTAAAGATTTCTCAAATAAAATGGAAAAGTTGACTTCGAGTTTTATTTTATATTAAATATTTTTAAAAATTTAATTCCATGAAGTCTCTACTCACCGCACATTTTTCTTCTTATTCATATGTTTTTGACACTTGACTTGAGAGTAATAAAATTCGAGATGTCGTTTCAAAACCAAAAAAACTGGGTTAACACTTTGAGATGCTTTGGAACGAACAAAATGTGTCGCGCGTTATTCTGTGAAAAGTTTACCCGCGGGATCGTATGATAAAACTAAATTTCCTGCAACTTGTTTGCAGTCAAGAAGGGCATAGTGTGAGTGGAATTAATCAAATAGCAGATTTGAATCCCATTCATTAATTCATTGGATATTTTATTGCCTTCGATTTCGTTTCGATTTTGTTGTCTCTTGTTTGGAAAATACAAGAGATTTTTATGGAAATGAAAAGACTACGTCAACCGAAAATTAATAGCAACTAGTTAATCCGTGTGAAAAGAAACATACAATTTTGTATAACTCAATAAATTTATTTAGTAATGTAAAATTATTTACCAAAAAAAACATTAGAACTTTAAGCTGCAAATTTGTTTTGAAAATTTTGGTTGTGTTCGAAATATGTATTGCGCGAATTTTGATTAGCTCATTTTTGATTAAATAGATACGTCAATAAACAAAACTGCCGTATTTGGAGGTATTTATGGATTGGTAGAATAATAGGTTTGTACTTCTTTAAAAGCGATGCTGGCCGGGACGTTACTTTCAATGGTGACCTCTATAGAGACTTTTTCGTTCATCTATTTATGAGCAGGAGCTGTGATTTCAATACGACATGCCAATATACGGCCAAAAATGTTGAAAAAAATCATCAAAAATTTGACTACGTCCGAGCCAGCCATGGCAGTTATATGCCAAACATCATGTTTAAATTATTATACCAGAAAAATTCGAATAAAGTATTGAATTGAAAAAACTCATATTTGTTTTTTTTTTCATTTCAAAGTTATATATGTACCTCTAAAAATATCCTTTAGAATTATAGTAAGTACTGCTTCCTATATTTGTTGAACTACGGGCCATAAACTGCTTTGTTGTAATTAATAAACATGGTTTTGAGATTTCTCATTGATTTCATATCAATTCACTATTCTGACTAACACATAAGGTTTAGTGTGGCAACAGTCTTCTGAGAATTTTTCTATAAATGGAGCGAATACTTGTCAGGATATTATTATTATTACTATTTTAAGCGTGACTTGATTACAATTATTGATATTTACAATTTTATTTTATGTTTCAAAATTTTAGATACAAACTTACATATATGATATAAAGCGTTTAAAGGAAACAAAATATATTTTTTGTTAAAATTTAAAAACTTACGATTTTAAAAGTATGCAATTATAAATCTAAAGTTTATTGAATTTAAAAATACAAGAATTAGGTACAATTTTAAAAGTTAAAAAGTTAATTCTTGGCATAAGCCTCCCCCCAGGCTATCCATGTGTCTCTATTTTTGGCTTCGTTGTACCACATATTTTTCTTCTTCCCAAAGATCTGCACGACAAAAATTGCATAGTAGCTTTGTATATGAAAACCATACATATATGAAATACAAAGATTGTACACAAGTAGAAGCAGACTTATGAATGTAAATAAAAACAAATATTTCGTTCATCCTCTTATTAGACACGACATTAAGCCATTTTTGTTTCACTTTTCCATTTTTACATAAATAAGCTCTGTATATGATGGAATCAAATAGACTGAATGAAATTTTATTGTCATTTTGGCTGGCAAATTAAATATCTCCCTTACTCTGCTGGCTGCTTATGGGAATGAAAATATTTTTCTCTCGCTCCTGTGAATATCTTCACTTGGCGACACAAATGCCAATAATGCGGAAAGTGGTCTCCCTAAAACCAAAAACACTCCATTACCAAGACCGGAATCTCAGACTGACATTTCGGTTTGCCTACAAGCTACTGAGGACTAAATATGAGAAAGTGTGCTTGAAATGATGCAAAAAACCAAACACATTCTCACATTTAGTCCTCAGGCCCATCAAAATGCTTCATTATAGTAATCAGCCCCATCTAAATGCTTCATTTTGAATGTTTCATGGCCTCGTTCAAAAACTAAACAATCCTAACCAACAGAATCTGAAGTGCTGACATGGTCTTAAATTGGAAGATTTGTATAGCTTTTTAATTTCAATCCAAATAAATGTTGTAAATGTATATTAAATAAAATAAAATTGTCCAAATACATATTATTTAATGATTTATTAGTTTATTTTTATTTATTTGCGAACGCAACATGCGCTGCAACTGGTTAAGTATAATTATTGCAAATGGACAAAAGTGTAACTCAATACTTTGTAAAACAACAAAACAGACAATTTTTTCAGCTGTAGTTTGCTTAGAGCATTTTTTTGGCGACGTTAGAAGTTCAGGTGGAAACAATAGGCGGGTGCCTCCGTATTTTTTTGTACAGACAATGCTACGAGAAGCATACTTGTGAAGTTCCATTGCCAACTTTAGCTAGTTCAGATTCCTCAATTAGATTAGTATTTTCATCATTTAAGCAGTTCGGTAGTTGCAAGACCAAATTTTAGTTTTGTTTGTTAGAACAAATTTCTTTTTAAGGGACTATGTTAGATTTAGAATTTTGTTTGTAGTTAGATTTTGGAAAAAAAATTTGAGGGAATCATGTTTTAAAAATAAGTTGCTTTGTGTAAAGCATCTTTAAGGAATAGAAATAGGCAATATGTTTACACACAATACCAACTAAATGAGTGCAATAAATAGATTTAAGTAACTTTTTTTTATTCCAGTATGGGGAAACCGAACACCCAATAGAAAAAAAACGGTATACGCGCCAAAATCCATACTTCTGGACTAAATAATATTATCTTCTATGTTTACGCATAAAATTACGAATTTTGTAGCGTATGAACATTTCTAGACATTTTACAATCTGAAAAATTAATTATGCTATGAAATAATTGGCTGCTATTAATGCTATTTTTTTTTCTAAAAAGTTGATGAAGGGTAGCCGAGCGGAAATTTCTTTAATGAACATACCTAAAATATTATTGGCTTTCTCAAAAATATTTGTCTACACTAACCTCTGCTTTATACATGAAAACTATTGTTTATGTATATTTTCTTCTATGTTCTGCATTTATAAAATGTAATCTATGGAAGTATTTACTATATTAAGAAAAACATGTACGTAAAACTCATTAATTTGTTTCATTTTTAGCAGCACATTTACTAAACATACCCTTCAAACAATAATAAGTAAACTTGAACTTTGGTAACTAAACATTTTTAAGGAATGAATGAAAATTATATTTTGCGTTAAACTGTGGAAATTCACTAAAAAAAACTTCTGTACGTCAACAATAAACATTCATGACGATTACATGTTCTATTGAATTAGTTGTGCATGAATTCAGAACGATTTTAAGACGTTTTCATTTTGTGATATATGTCAAAAATTGCATTTTATTTGCTCTGCATTTATTCAACAGGTTCGCTATAATCGTTCTGATTACTTTTTTAAAACATTGGTGTTCCTTTGATGCATAGTTTTTTTTGATAGCAAATCATGTATGCTTCCATCAATCAAGAATGTTATGGATAAGATATTTTTCGATTATAACTCTTTTTTTAAATTTAATATTTATTAATCATAATGGAATTGAAAAATAGTTGCAAGCTTAAATCATTAAAAACAAACTATAAATATACTTGGATTAATTAAATTGATACAGATTTTAATTAGTTGCAAACAAAATATTTGGGCCGTTCGTTAACGAAAATTTATTAGAATTTAATACAAAAATTGCGCTTGAACCCTTAACTTGATGGTTCTTCGAACGCATCTTTGATAAAAAAAACCGAGGTTTATTATGAAATTTAAAGAATTTCGTAGTGATTACTGTAAATTAGTGAATTAATTATAATAAACTGATGTTGAACATGCTTTTTTCAAGACAAAAAGGTACATTGGTTCACTATCCACAAAATGCCTGCAAAATTAAAGCTTAAAACTGACTTTTTCATCGAAAAAAGTAAAAGGAAAAACCTGAAAAAAACTTATTAACCCCTGCATTTTGTTTTTGCTATGCAAAGTGCCGCTAGCCCACGGCATCGTTTTTTTTTCGTTTGTGCTCACATTTATTCATGGACTAATTGTCAAAATTACAAATACAACAATGTAAACAAACGGGTTTTGGAGAGTGAAACGTACGAAAGATTCCGGTCTTGGTAATGGAGTGTTTTTGCCTAAAACTTTCTGCTCATGAGGGTACTATGATTTTCATATACAAAGAAATTAGCTATTTTACTATTCAATATAGTTAGTTGTATTGAAAGTATTTTTTAGTACAGTATTTTCACAGTGTTTGTGGTCGCCAAATGTTTTTAAACACAGCGACATCTAGAATTAAATTCCAAAACTTTGGTTTGGTTTTGGTTTGTGCTTAGCGTATACGTAAACCTTCATTTATAACTTTTGTTGAAAAAAAATGAAAGAGATTTGTGGTTTCCGTGGTGTAGTGGTTATCACATCCGCCTAACACGCGGAAGGCCCCCGGTTCGATCCCGGGCGGAAACATACACTTTTTTTTACTGTATTTAATCGAAACGGAACATTTTAAGGGAAATTATGTAGATACAAGTAAATCATAACGAAATAATATTACGTTTTGCTTTTTGGTTTTCTATATGTAAATTTTGTAGTTTTTGAAAGTTTTGAATAATTGGAAACATGAATAATTTTGTTAAGCGATGAAGCTCATTTTTGGTTGAATACGTCAATAAACAAAATTGCAGTGTTTGGAGTTATGATTATCCTCAAGTGTAATTTGAGACACCTGGGCAGGTTCAAGCGTCATAGTCATAAGGGACTTGAAAGCAAGGCAAGTTTCTAGTATCTGATTGGCCAGTTGCCAAAAAATTGCCTTCCAATTAAGGCAACTTTATTGGAAAGTTGACTGGAAATTTAGTCAAGAAAAATCTCCCTAACTATGAAGTAAAGTCTATTTATGTTAAAATGACAATTGATCATGTTTTTTCATTCAAATGACAGCTGAACTTTATTACTCTATGTCTATGATTTATGTACCTATTTATTTTCTGCACAATTCCATTTAATGTTTTGTGTAAAAGGGTTCCTTGTTAAATTGGAAAAGGAATAAGTAATATTTCTTTACAATACAAAATACAAATCGTGATGGACTTGCAGCTTGCCTGAGAAGTGTTTTGTAGACAATAATGTTTTTGATAGTTTTTGTACGATGAACTGAAGATAGAGGTTAGTGAAGTAAAGTTCCAACTTTAAAATTTACGGCACTTGAAAAACTAAGTAGCTGCCTTGGGCAAAATTTAAGTTCAAAGAAAAAAGTCCCTTGTGTTGTCTGAACCTGCCCACTGCTACTACACGAAACCTGACTGTTTGCTGTGTTTTATGGGTTTCTGGAATAATTAAAAACGATGCTGACCAGAACTTTACAGTCACCGTCAGTGACCGCGCTAGATCCATGATTCATGATTACTGATTTTTTCGTTCATCAATTGATGTTTAGGAGTTATGGTTTTAATAAGACGGTGCAACATGTCAAACAGCTCGTGACACAATTGACGTTTGGGAACTACAAAGTCGTTATGGAACCTTGAATCATGCTCAAAGATCGTGCGGGTTAACGTCACCGCTTAACCATTTTCTGTGGGGATATGTGAAGTCGTAAGTCAACGCTGATAAGCCTTATACGTTCGAGCTAGTTAGAGAAATCATATTTAAATTATAATTCCAGAAGATTATCTTTCGAATAAAGTAAAATTGATGTGAATTAAAAAAATCATATTTATTCCATTTCAAAGTTCTATACTTCTAAAAAAAACACCATTTATAATATTGGAAGGAAGCAAATGAAAACAAAGACACCTGCACTACTATGAACCGAACAAGACGTCCGCAACATATTTGCTAAATTAAGATAGGTACAGCAAGTTATTTTGTTAGAAATAAATATCCTTGATGATGCAGAAGAACTATGCAAGTTCTTCAACAACAAACCTGAGGATCACTTTTAAAGGAATTGCTCGTTCGACAGAAATTTAGTAGCGAATAAGTCAAACGTTGAATGCAATAAAATCGACATTTCAAATAATGCTGATGTATCCCTAGCTAGATGTATCCACTTTCGCGCTCCAAGTTGGGTGAGGTCACTTTCCACTTGTGCGCGCAACCTGATCCGCGGTCTTCCTCTACGGCGCTGTTCTGTGGGTGTGGATTCGAAGACTTTCCGGGTCGGAGCATTGGTTTTCATGCGCCCTACGTGACCCAGCCATCTCATTGGTTGGACATCTGCCCTTCTGGCTAAGTCTACGTCGATCTACGACCCAAGGTTCTTTAATCCGCTTTTGTCATAGTCCATGCTTCTGCACCGTATAGCAGGACGGGGATGATGAGGGTCTTATATACCGACACATTGGTTGCTCGAGTGAGGGCTTTGCTACTCAATTACTTTCTTAGCCAAAAGAAACAGCGGTTAGCAAGAGTAATTCTTCGTTTGATCTGAGCGCTGGTGTTGTTTTCTGTGTTCATAGCGGAGCCTTTAGGTAGACGAAATCCTTAACTACCTCAAAGTTACGAGCGAGACGTCCCTTCGGTGTTGTAGGCCCTTTCTTGATGGCAGCATGCAATTTGTTTTGCCCTCATTAACCGTTAAATCCATATATTTGCCGCCTCTGCCTCAATAAACTCACATCAGAAGCTCCATTGACATCACGCTGAGTTCTTCCAATTATGTCAATGTCATCAGCATATGCTAGTAATTGGACACACTTTTAAAGGATAGTGCCTCTAGTGTTGACGTGGGAGCTCTGGACTATTCTTTCAAGTACGATGTTAAAAAAATCGCATCATCTTGTCTAAAGCCTTTTTTGACATCGAAAGGTTCTGTTAAGTTGTTTCCAACCTTTATGGAGTAGCGCGAATTCTCTATGGTCATCCTGCACAAACGGAGGAGTTTTGTAGGGATGCCAAAACTAGACATGGCTCTATACAGCTAGTCTCTGTAGATGCTGTCATATGCGGCCTTAAAATCGATGAAGAGATGGTGGGTGTCGATTTGATGTTCTTGGGTTTTTTCCAGGATCTGCCGCAATGTGAATATTTGATCGAGTGTAGAATTTCCTGGTCTAAAACCACACTGATAAAGACATATCAGGTTGTTGACGATGGGCTTTAGACGTTCACATATTACGGGAGAGAAGATTTTGTAAGCGATGTTAAGTAGACCGATGCCTCTGTAGTTGTAGCAGTTTAGAGGGTCCCCTTTTTCAGAATCGGGCAAACAATGCTGAGGTTACATTCATCGAGCATGCTTTCTTCGGTCATATCTTACAGATAAGTTTGTTCATGCTCCTAACCAAATCATCTCCAGCTGCTTTGAAGAGGTTGGCATTCAAGCCATCTGCTCCAGCGGCTTTGTTAGAATTCAGCTTAGATATGGCAATCTTTACTTCGTCTAAGTCGGGAAGACGGGATTGTTGGCTTTCGTCGTCTATGTTGAATTTATCATCCTGCATGAAAGCGGAATTCGGTTCGTCGTCGCCGAGTTGCTTTAAAAAAAAAAAAATTGTAATACATAATATGAAAACATCAAAAAAGTGAATAAACAAAACGTTTTCAGCTGGAACCTTTACGTAAGGGATAACAATAACAGGAGTCAACAAATAAGTAATCATAAACCGCCAAATTTTTTCCTGATTGAAATGCAGCCGACAAATTTTTTCTGATGGAAATCTGTTGAGTGAAATTGAAACACAAATCGTTGGAACGATTCGTTCCTTTCTTGGACATAAAAGAATCAGCTGTTCAGGAAAATGAATTTCCGTCGGAAAATAGAAAAACACATTTTTAGCGAAAAATAAATGCGCTATTTAACTTTTTTTTCTCAAAAAAATTCTTTGTGTCATTTCCGATCGATCGGTATATAAATTTCATTTCTAATCAAAGGGAAACACCGTCAAATATCGATTCAAAAATTTTTCCGGATCGATTTCAATGATAGCTATAACTGGATGGCGCCTTTGCAATAGCCGCGTTTTATTATCACCATGATCTGATCCGGATCAGATCATGATAATAAAACAGCATTGGATCATCATATTTTTTGTTATTTAAAGTTTGGTAGCAGTGTCAAATTCGTTCTTTCAAAAGTGACATTACGAAGCAAAAAAAAAACAAACACATACCAAAAATGTAAGTTTCACAACTTTTGAAAATGTTTCTGCAAATCACCATTGCACTCTCAAACTCAAAGCATCCAGGAACGCTTTGGTCTCACATGTAGTCCAGATTCTTTTTGACCTTTTAATAAATGTTACACTTAAATAATTTAATTTAGAGATTACTTGCAATTTATTTGAACACCTTTTCTCCCATTTGTGCTGCAGCTTTCTCGATTTTATTTATATTTATTGACATTTAAAGCAGGGTTGCCTAAAGAACATTTTGCTCAATGATTTTTTTGTTCCTTTTTTTTGGGGAAAATAATACCCATAAATTATGTCAATTATACATTTTTTTGGACTTAATTATTTTAATTTCACCAATTAATATCGAGTTTTGTTAAAATATCTAATTATTTCATGGATTATATACCAAATAAATAAATATAAGGCTTCTCGCTTTCTATTTAAAAAATATTTTATTTCAGTCAAATGGAAATGTTTATATGGCAATACCTACATGTTTTATTTAATTTGTTTGCAATGATACCAACATTTACATGTGAAATTACAATGATAAAGCGCTCCTTGTTGTGAAAAAAAGAATTAAATTTTGGATCTCAAATTGAGATCCAAACACAAAGCAGGATCTTGTGTTGTTGTTGTAATGCATGTAAATTCAAGATCCGGATCAGATCATGGTGATAATAAAATGCGGCTAATGATAGTTATAAACGACCTGCAACAAAAATTCCAATGATTGATTTAAATGATAGCTATAACTGGCCTCTTAACAAATTAATTTCTGTTAGACTTGAGCGTTCATGGGATTAGAATTTGAACATAAATTGTTCCAATCTTCTGCCAGAGTTCAAATACTTGTGGGTATTCATTAGGCGTTTTTCTTTTTAAGCTCATACCAGATAACTGAGCTGTCAAAAAAATATTTCTGCTTCTTTCTTAGCCCGAGTTGAGTTTCTCTTTTCAATAAGAGCTAGCTCGTGGCGCGCTCTATGAGCTTTGAATGAAATGACCGAGCTGAGCGCGACTTCACGTTTATTTCGAATGTTTTGAAAGAGACTAATGGCAAATTTTAAGACTAATGGCAAATTTTAATATTTTTGACAGTTGAGCTCTCTAGTGTTTTGTATAAATAAATCTACCGTAAACTGTAAGAATACTCAGGCTGGTTTCATTCCACACATTTTACATTATGTCAGAGTGCATTTTGTTTTAGAAGGCATGCTTTTCTTTATTCAAAAAAATAGCCGTAAATGTTAGAATTTCGAGTATTCTCTTTTACACAAAATTATTAAAATATGTATCTTTTTCCCATCATCAAATGTATCTTTTTATTTATCTTCTCAAGAGAGAAACGACGTTAGAGAGGGACAATTTCATCTCAAACATCATCAAAAATTCAAAACAGTAACACTTACCACAAAATTTTAACCACAAGTTCCAGTCCAGTTCCAACTCAACGTTTGCCTCTACGATACAGTATTAACTACAAAACTGGTTCATTCCACTAAAGCGCACCTGTGTGGGCAGAATACAATTAGCTGCTGGGTTGATGCAATCCATACTGAAAAGCGAAAACAGAGTTTCTATGAGCTAGTGCACCTACAACTTCAATTCCATTACATTGACCGATGTTAGTCGATGATGTATGCTCCAAGACGTCAACAGCAACACACTAGCCACATTCAACCAACAACATTGTCAAATTAAATGCCAGTGTTAAAGCTTATAAAGGCTGAAAACATTACATACCGTAACTTGCTTTCGATTTTTCTATTACGCAACCTGAACTGGTTATATTTACAATTCACATTAGCCTTAGAGCCAAAGATATACTCCGTGAAGGCTGCTGTGCTGCAAATGTTATCAGTTGAAGTTGGAGGAATAATTAAAAGTTGCTGCATAGAGTCTACTGCCTTGGTACAGGTACACCTGGTGGTGGATAAGAGAAGCATTATGTTTGTATTAATTATTGTGTTTAATTTAAATTCATTAATGGAGTTCGTATAATTCGGCGAATGATGTCCCTTTTAAGTTGCTAGTTTGAGTCGTTAGTTCGTCACTATGTCGTCATAATATATAGAAAACACTTTGACATTTAACTTTAGAATGTGCATTGTCGGTGAGATATTAAGTGAGAGCCTTTTTTGCGAGACAGTAAATGATCATGAGCGGCGAATTTTTAAATTGAAATGTTAAAAATAAAATAATTTTTGAAATCTTTGAAGAAATTTTCAATCCTGTTGTTTTAAAAACATGCACATGTAAGTGGAATCATTTATTTTAAACTTCCCATAGGAATTTATTGTAATCGGTGCGATTTGTCGAATCGAATTTTGACATTTCTCGACGTTTCAAGGTCCCTAGAATTAAAATAGCTTGGCGTTAAAATCTCCTAAGACAATTTTAATGTCGAAGAATATATCTTTGGTGTATTCATCTTTCTCCTCTGTTGGGGAATGTGCGCATATTAGGCTTGATGCGGATTGTCGTGATGCGCTCGCTCACACTGTTGAAACTCAACACTTTTTGTCTGAGTCTAGTTCCAACAACAAATCCACACCCAAATAGACGCTGTCTTTGTTCTCGGTAGCAGTCGCCGTAGTATACATCGCAGTCTTCTAATTTGCGTTTGCCCGGTCCATCCCAACGCACTTCTTGAATGGCGGTAATATCTGCCTTGCAGCAGTTTAGGGCTTCCGCTAATAGTTCGGCTGCACGTGGTCTGTTGAGGGACCTAACATTCCACGTACAGATCCGGAGTTCGTTGTTCTTATTTCGTTTGCTTGGGTTGTCAACAGTGAATCCGTCCGTATCCGAGGCTTGTTGGTGCTTCGCAACTAGAAGATTTTTACGTGGTCAGGAAGTCACCCCGACGGCACAACCCCCAACCTGGAGGGCCAGATCCTTAGTATAACTTCAAGGACGGGGAGCCGGATAAACCGCTCCTTATAGGCCTGGGCTCCGAATAAGTCGTAGAAGCCCTATAAGGTGTTCACTAAGTAGTTCAACCTTACTGGAACTGTAGACGCCACCGTTGATTCCATCTCGAGAATTCGTCCGCTGCCGTCTGGATAAGGAGAGGTGCCTTAGTGGAAACACCTCTCCCCCCTCTCTCGTTTGCTGCCCCCAACAACTTTCCACTGGCGTTAGAACCCAATCTCCAGTTGAGGTACTAGGCACCCGATGTTCACCGCGGGGAGGTGACAGTAGGAGTTGATAGACAGAGGTGGGTTTTGAGAAAAACCTGTGGACGCTTTTGTCCTCTTGAATGCACATGTCTACCATTTGAACATAAACGACCTGCCGAAAAAATTCCAGTTTCTTTTCAATGATGAAAACTAATGATAGCTATAACTGGCGCCAAATTTCTGTCATAAAAAGTACCTTTTTTATGACACATGATAGGGACAAGATCTAAATTTACCTGTAAAACTGTTTAAAGTAAAATCTTATGGTTTTATTGAATGGATTAAAATAATTTTTAATAATGTGTGCTGCCTCCCGGTATCTGAATTACTTCAAGTAACCTGTGGTCTATGGCAGGGCCGGCCCAAGCCAAACTTGCGCCCTGTGCAAGATTTGTAGAAAGCGCCCCTTTTTTATATTTTTTTTACACATAAACTGATACACAAGCATAAGCCTTTCCCAGATTACCCAGGAGGTAGACTTTCAATGCGTTTTTTTTTTATTGAGGTATCCCCAGGAGGCCTAAACCATTAAACTAAAACGCAGCGAAGAAATGAGCAGAGGGGAAACTTTTAAACTTGGAAACTTACTTTTCTGGCCTTACATTTTGCAAATTCAGAAATGAGATCATCAAAGTCTAAAGAATTTAATAATTTCTTTTCAATGGACATTATAGATAAACCTACCAATCTCTCTTGAGTCATGGTTGTCCTAAGATAATTTTTAATAATTTTAAGTTTAGAAAAACTACGTTCTCCTGAAGCTACCGTGACCGGGATTGTATTAAGGATTTGGAGAGCAGTTACTAAATTCGGAGCAAAATCTTCAAGGTTTGAACTAAAAATAAAATTTAACATATCTAAACTTGAGCTTTGTGGCGTAACAAGCTGGGATATTACGGTTAACTCTTGAAACAATTCTTCTCCATCTAAATATTTAAAACTACTTTATGTTAAAACATTCTGCAAATTAAGGCATGAAGCACCGTACATTTTTATTTTTTAAACATTCGCTTATGTTACTCAAAAATGTAAAATTGATACTATACGTATCAAACCTTTCAAGTATTTGAAAAAAAAAATTCAACTTTGAATCTTTGTTTCGGCTAATATAGTTTCATCAGCATAAAATATTTTTCTCCGTTGAGATCGCAATGATGAAGCTACAAGAAACATATTTGGTATTTCTAGGGAACTAGCAATACGCTCGGTTAATTGAAAATACCTACTCATTAAATTTTTCATCGGAACTCATTAAAATCAAACTGTTTTTTGTATTTTCTAAAACTGTTATGCCAGTTGACAGATTAACGGACGGACTTTGCAAATATTTACTAGTTTAATTTATATTTTCTAAAATATCAAACCAAATTAGCAGGCAGCAAATAAATGTAAAATCAAACATTTTATTTCCTAACGATTCTGGAATGTTTTTTGCCTCTAGATTTCTTAATTCTATAGGGCTTCATATATTTCTTGAACTTGAAAAAAAGTTAAACAAACATTGAATTGTATCGAAAATTTTAACTGCATAAAATGAGAACCGAGCAGCATCATTAACCACTAAATTTAAGGAATGCGGGCAACATGGAACCAAAAATGCTCTTGGTTCCAGGGTTCGAATTCGATTCTGAACACCCGCTTCTTTTCCTTTCATATTCATATTCGAACCATTATCATAACTTTGGCTTGTCTTGTCTTCAAAATACGTCACTTCTATTAAAAACTGGTAGCTATTTATTTAATATTAATTAACCAACAAAGCGAAAAAACAATTGAAACAATCTGCATTCTGCACCAGACTAGATATACATTAAAAGTAGCCGTTACAATAGTCATTAACTTTCAAACAAAAAAAAAACAAACTGCCTGCGCAAGAGCAATTCGACTCCAAATAGAATCTATGCTCCTTTTCCATTCTATTAAAAATTTCATCTCCTGTAATCAGGCACTTAACTCTTACACAGTGTGCAATAAGAAAACCTGTACGCTCTGATCCATATGATTCCGTATAAATAAGTTTTTTTTTTAAATATCTCCCATGTTAGTTTCGATACTCAGTGTGCAAAAAAGAAAACTTGCACATCCATTCACCATTATTTGTAGCAAAGACACCTACCTACCTAATTTCCAAATATATCACCCTGTTCATACAAGAGAAAAAATCTCAACACAAAAAAGTTCCATGCCACCTCATATGTGCAAGATATATTTTATGCACACCGAGTCCCAAAATTAGAAGTATGACGAAGCAAAATACTTATTCATATTGAATCGTATGGGCTAGAACGTGCAGGTTTTGTATCACGCACAGTACCCTGTATGTGAGACTCACATGAGACATTGTGAGTTCTCATCTACAAAGAAAACAACAAAAAAAATATATGCTGTTTGCTGTGTCTTTGATTTGTAGTAGAAGGTAGCACAGAATACAGAAACCTACCTGCTCTCTTTTTTCAGAGACATTTTTTTGTTGTTTTCTTTGTAGATGAGAACTCACAATGTCTCATGTGAGTCTCACATACAGGGTACTGTGCATAGAGGAAATATATTATCTAGAGTCCCGACTGGTACCCGTCTTGCCTGAAACACCCTCAAATTTTGTTTGAGGTAACTCTCTTAAAAGCCCGTAACAACTACATAGAATCTGCATTTTCCCATTAGAAATGCACGGGACAACTAACACATGCTTATGCTAATGGGCAAAATTCGCTCAATTTAGTTTGTAGGCCGAAAGAGAGCAAACCCATTAAGTCGGGACTCTAGATAATATATTTCCTCTATGGTACTGTGCGTGATACAAAACCTGCACGTTCTAGCCCATACGATTCAATATGAATAAGTATTTTGCTTCGTCATACTTCTATGTTAATTTTGGGACTCGGTGTGCATAAAATATATCTTGCACATATGAGGTGGCATGGAACTTTTTTGTGTTGAGATTTTTTCTTCTTTTCTCTTGCATGGAATTTTTTTGTGTTGAGATTTTTTTCTTTTTTTCTCTTGTACGAACAGGGTGAAATATTTGGAAATGAGGTAGGTAGAATTTTTAGTTCTGCGATATCTTGAGTTAAATTTTCATTGAATGCAACAATGAAAGTGATGTTAGTTAGTGCGCAAGAGATAACTTAGGACAGTTGTGATGGATGTTTTTTTGAGATTATTTTAAGAATGTTTGTGGTTAAAGAATGGCAAATATGTAGTAGTACATATTTGTTTGCAAGATCAGATTACATTTTCTTGCTCCTGGCAATGCGCCCCCAGAATTCTGCGCCCTGTGCATTTGCACATCTTGCACATATGCTTTGTCCGGCCCTGGTCTATGGATTCATAGAATGGTGTCAGATAATTTAACAAAATTTGGGCCCAGACCTGTTTTATGGCTTCAATAATCTCTTCGGTTTTCCATGATGTTCTGGTCAGGAGAGTATGGGGGCGATGATAATATGTTTACATTTTGCCCTGAATCCAGGCTTTTGTTGTCCATGCGGTATGTATTGGTGCATTATCTTGTTGGAAAGTCCATCGTTGTCCACCAAACAATTCAGAAAACTCGTTTCATAATCGATTTGTGAATGTTTGCCGTCATTTTAGAGCTTTGAAAATCCAGCTCCACGCTCCCGTAATAGGTGATTGCTCCCCATACCATTACACCACCTCCTTTGCTGTGCCTTTTTTCAGGATAGAAATCACCCTTTCTTAAATCATGGAAACAGCCGCTATCCATCAGGCCCGTCCAAAATAAATGTTTGCCTCGGAAAAGACGACGGTATACTGTACTGAGATCGATTCAACCTGATGTGATTTGTTGCAAAATTAAGGCGTTTGCTCTTGAGTGCAGCATTCAATGGTGATTTTTTCATCATTTTTTGGTGTTGTATATTGTCTGCCTTCTTTATCACCCGAGCAACAGTCCATCTACTAGAATTATCCCAGCTTCTGCCTTGATTTTACTAATGAAAAGCCTTGAATTTGAAGCAGTTTTCAATATCGCCCGCCTTTCCTGAAACGATGTGGCTTTCTTGACTCTTCCTTTTTGATTTTTTCTATATCTCTCTGGGTCCTTGAGGTAGTTGTATACAACATTTGAACTTCTTCTAATTTTGCTGGCTATAAAACGGATGATCTTGCCCGGTAAGCTCGAATTTGCCCATTTTCCTACTTGGTTAGACCCTAACTTCTACCCATACTTCTTGATTCTATCAAATTAATACTCGTACTAAGCTCCCAAACAATCAGAATATCCATCCTTTTATCTGATTTAAAACACTCTAATAGGTAAATTTAGATCTTGCCCCTATTCATGTGACACAAAAAACAGGTACTTTTTATGACCTTCTTCGGAAAAACCGCCATAAAACTTGTAATTATCAAGTTAATCCTGAATTTTTGTTTGCAATATAAACTTAATACATACCTCATTCGTTCCACATTTGGGTTTTTCCAAAAAACCTAATGTTTTAAAAAATATCGTCAAATAAAAAACGAAAAAATCTTGTCCTATTCATGTGACACGAAGTGTACCTACCTTATGTTTAGGCATCAGCACTAAAACTATGTATACATAACTTTTTCTTAATAATATTTATACTGAAACTGCGATGTTATAATGTTAAATGTGTAACTGTACAACCGACTCTTAGAAAATAAATATAAATACAAAATATAGTTATAAATCAATAGCCATCAACACTAAATGAATTAAATTACCATATACCTAAATAGCAACCCTGTAATATGACCAAAGCTAAATCCAAGAAAGGAAGTTTTACCAAGGTACACATCGAAATGATATGTTTTGAGTTGCATCTATTTGAAATGCATGACCTAATTTTTGGAATTCCCGAAGTACATAGAGATACATACATAAGTAGGAATTGTAGATACATACCTTGTGGAAAGCAATTCGAATCTAAAGTGTAAGTTTTGGTAGGGCCGTAGGTCGCCGCCACGTCGCGTCGGGCGGCCGTCTACCCATGATGGCCATGTTAAAATAGAAAGCTTTTTCCGAGTTTAAGTTAGACCATATACCTAGTGCATTTGACTTTTGTTTGATATTCTTGTGTACATATGTATAGATTAGTGTAGCTCAATAAAATAATTCATAGATTATGGAAAAAAGATAAAGATAAACGATCAAGGAGATAGTTATCTGTTGTGTTGGTATTGCGAGAGCGTTTCTGGTCTTTATATGTAGGTGCTCCTTACTGCTTGCTAGATACGTATAGAATACGTATGTATATGTTTTTGTAGGTGTCGGATATACATAATAAATACATTGTTGTAAGAGCTTACAAAGCTCCGTTAGAAAATAAGGAAAAACGAGGAGCTTGACGTACAGTTATGTATTTCTTATTTACTGTAAAACGCTCCCAACACAATTGAGGGAAGTTTTTTGTTAACAAGAGACAGAGAGATTTAGTTTTGCCGGTAAAATATTTTATTTTGAGCGGCCTTTTCATTACTGGAAGAAGGTATGGTTTATTTTTAAACAATTTGCTTGTTTTTGAAACTACCAATGTTATACCTCGATGTTGATTGAATAGATACGAAAATCTTTATGATATGTCTCCAAAAAATAGGGATAGAAAAATAGTCACTTTTCGTTAGCTTATGTGTACCTATGTACATATGTACATATTATTTTTGTATATTTTTTGGCAGAGGACATTTGAAGTTTACCA
The DNA here is from genome assembly GCA_920104205.1 of Eupeodes latifasciatus. NCBI lineage: Eukaryota > Metazoa > Arthropoda > Insecta > Diptera > Syrphidae > Eupeodes > Eupeodes latifasciatus. Next base: position 175,758,643 of record OV049924.1, on the reverse strand, counting down.
GGTAGCTATATGAGTTCAGAGCTTCAAACCTGAATTAAATAGGTCATGGAGTGTTTGGAAGTTGATTTAAAAGGGGCAATTTGGAGTGAGTATATACATAGGTATATGCTGGGTGACTATATAGGTTGGTAAATGTTCAATAGGTATGTATGTTGAAAGGTAAGATAAAACATTATTGAACATCTCATACCTACAACGGACGAAAATAACACATCTATATACCTACCTACATACATGTGTAGGTATCCATTCATATGACCTAAATATTAGGGTAAAGAAGTTTTGTTAAAATGCTACCCCTATGGTAACACAAAATGTAGCCTCCGACTCAATGCAATTACTCCTAACAAACAAAATACATAAATGAAACCTAAAATATTCCATACTCATAGTTTTAGAAATAAATTCAAATGAAAGAAGTCCTATTTGTTAGGTTTTTATTTTGAATGTTAGATTTTCCTGCATTTATTATTGTTGGACAATATTACATTATGAAAAAACTCTTGGGAATAGAGAAATGCATAAGTCAATTTTTTTTAATTTGTCTCAGGGTAACATTTTTAACTGACCGGCCCGTTAAATGAGTTGAGTTGAGTGATGGTTATTTCAATTGTTACGAGTACCTTGTTTCATCCTAACTCTTTGGACTTAATTCTTTCAGCTATTCGTAGACTTCGATTGCTGCGTAACCAAAAGAAACAAGCTGTGGAAAATATTCCTACGCTTTTAATGCTCATCTAACTACTCTAAGTGCATACATTGGTGCTTATTTTCATTTCATTTCATTTCATTTCATTTCAACGATCTATACACAATTCTCTCTACCAAGAATATTTACATAAAACTCAAGCTCAAGAAGAACGATCTCAAGTTCTTCATTCAGTTTGTTAATCACAAAAAAAAATCAGATGTTTATCCATCCTCCTTGTCTTTCAGTAATGAGATTTTCATTGATAAATAGAACAATAGGTAATTACTTTACATCATATTTCACATATTCATTCTCAAATGATTCTTTTACATCAGATGGATCTATTTTGAATATTTACCGAATTTTTCGTTGAGTCCTTACTCATCCGATTGCATTTCTATATCAGCCATTGAAAACAAATTTTCTCAACTTTATGATGAGTTCACTCAAGGCCCTAATGGTCTTCATGCCATTATCCTAAAAAAAAAGTTTCTTTTCTCTTTCGACTCCTCTATCTAAAATTTTTCATTTATCCTTTCCTAAAATATGGAAATCATCTTTTATAAATCCAATTCACAAGAACGGACCGAAAGGAGAAGTGGTAACTATCGACCAATTGCTAAACTTTCTCATATCCCAAAAATTTTTTAAAGCATTCTATATGAACTCCTCAGCTTCCGTTGCAGATCTCTAATAACCCCAGCAAAGTAAAGCTTCTTAAAACATAGATCTACTACCATAAACCAACCTTGTAGAGTTCTTTTCATTCAATCTAAGAGCCTTAGAAAACGGGAATGAATTGATATGGTCTCTACTGATTTCAGCAAAGCGTTTGACAAATTTTCTCACAATCTTATAGTGTTCAAACTCTCTTCCTTTGGTTTTGAACCTCTTTTCCTGAAATGGATTACTTCTTACCTCGAAAGTTCGTGAATATTGTGTCCGATTTAGATCGGCTCGTTTTAATCCTATTCTACCACTCCTAGTTTGGGGTAACCAAGGTAGTCATTTAGGCCTTTTCCTCTTTATCCTTACAATTAATGACATTTACATGTTCATTAAACATTGCCAAATATCCCTGCAAGCTGATGATACGAAATTTTTCAAAATCATTGCAACTCATAAAAACGTATCTCTACTCCAAACAGATCTCGACAATTTCTCAAACATGTGCATCAAAAATTGCTTAGAGCTCAACATTAGCAAATGCCCGACAATGACTTTTTCGCGTAAACGCATTGAAACAGCTCACCGTCATTAATATCTTCATAATCATCCCATACATATTAGACCACATAAGGGACCCCGGTCTTTTATGTGATAGTGAACTGAAATTTTTACTTCACATTTCCGAGATAACTCACAATGTCAACTCTGCATTAGGTTTTGTTAAAAGATGGTTTCAATTAATTAAACCTTACGTGATCCGATCGCTTTACATGACGTTTTCCCGACCTCTGCTTGAATATGCTTTGCAGGTTTGGTCTCCATATCAAGATATACAAATATTAAGAATAGAAAGATCCAACGAAGATTTCTTCATGTTGCACTTCAATTCAATTCCTTGGGAAAATCCTTTGATCTTACCCCCTTATCGTGATCGCCTCCGCCTGTTAAACCTCAGCTTGTTACAATTGTAATCACTTAAAATCAACCCATACACTCAAGAGCGGATCCAGACTTTTAGTAACCTTAAAGACGTTTGGTTTTAAAGAAACGTATATAATTTAATGTAATGGCAAAGAATCCAGTTTTATTATAAAATTAAGGGTTTGGAAATCGGAGCTGTAACGCAATAACGCAACGAATATTACCTTCCAAGGCGTCAATCGCCTCGGGTTTATATGCGTAGAAAAGCTACTTCACATAACACCACAGAAAATAGTCCATCGCTGTTAAATACGCAAGATCTTGGAGGCGACGCAACAGGCCCACGACGATAATGAGCTCATTAAGAGTTTCCTTCTTATTATTGTAATCGATTCGATTTGTCGAATTGAAAATTTTGCCATTTCTCATTTTTAAGGTCCCTAGAATCTAAACAAAAGATTTTTAGAGAGATGTCTGTGCGTGTGCCTGCGTATGTACATATGTACGTGGTGGGGGATGTATATAATGCGGTTTTATATTCCACCCTACTTTCCACTATGGGCTACCTAAAGTATAATATTTTTAACAATAACTTTAAACTAAACTGCATTTTAAACTTTCACACATTTTATACCATAGATATTGATTTAAAATAGATTTTGTTCATAATTATTCTATACTTTAATTTTTCTATTAATAATTTTTTGTTACTTTTTCTTGGGTCGCATTAAAAAGGACCATAATACAAATGTTGATGTCATCTAGGACTATTTTAAAAGCTGCATTTACATGTGAATATACATATATTAATTTTTTTCTTCTACTCAAAACTCACTTCCATGTTATGAAGAAGTCGCCAAAATCCTGTAAAAGTCTTATAAAAGGGAAAAAATAACAAGCCGACAGCAAAAGGATAAGAGGAACAAGGAGTCTGCGCACATTTTTCTGTCTCCACAAAAATATTTTTATATGACATTCATCACCCAACATTCATTGAAGTTTTGAGAATTAGATATCCGGATGCACTATTTTCATCTATGTACTCGTATATCCACCTACACTATCTAGAATATGCACACACGTCACGTGAGAAATCTTTGAAATTCCCGGAAAATAGGTCAACATGCTGTAACTTTTTTTTGGTGAAGGGAGTGGGCATTTTTCATAAACCTTTTTCGTATGCATATGTACTTAGAAATGTTTACTATACGCTATACATTTTTAAGTAAAAACTATCTACGAAAAGTTTGACTCACAGTACATGTGCACTCAATATGAATTAAGCTCTGAAGATGATGCATGAGAAATTTAAGTAGCTTCGTTAGGTTATTTTGGATTTTATTATTTCTGTAAATATGTAAATAATACTTTAAATAAGATCTAAATTGAGTTTTCCCTCAAAAGAGGGCTAGAAGCTCACATTCTAAAATCCAAACCAAATATTATTTCAAATTTTCTATGTAGTATGTAGTACAGGTACTGTACTGTACAGTATACACGAATATTGTATGTGCCCAAAAACCTGTATCTACGAGGAGTGCATACAATGGCGGACCCAATGCGGGGGTCGTGAGCCATAAAGTTCATAGAGTTAGTTAAACAATGACTATGTACAGATTTGTTAGCTATTTAATCGGTTTATTTTTCTAATGTTATTAAAAAAAAAACTGAAGTTGTGTATTGCAAGTACACAATCTAAAATTCAAACCATAGAAAAATAATTAATATTAAATTATTTTGAAAAATGTTTGTCTGAAATTAGGAGAAAACATCCAGATAGGATAAGTGATCGTTGATGCGATGAAATAAATATATATTTTTAACTTCCGATAGGAAGATATTGTAATCGGTCCGATCTGTCGAATTGAAAACTTTGACATTTCTTGACGTTTCAAGGTCCCTATAATCTTAATAAAAGATTTCTAGAGAGAGGTCTGTGCGTGCGTGTATACGTACGCACGATTCATAATTTTTTAACAATATAAAGTTAATGAATAATCTATACTTATACTTAATATTATAAATGTGAAAGTAACTCTGTCTGTCTGTCTGTTACTCAATCACGCCTAAACTACTGAACCAATTTGCATGAAATTTGGTATGGAGATATTTTGATACCCGAGAAAGGACATAGGCTACTTTTTAGCCTGGAAAAATAACGCATTTCCATTTGAAAATTCAGGTGGGCCGATCGCTTTTACGTCTAAACTACTGAACAGATTTAAATGAAATTTGGTAAGGAGATAGTTTGAGACTTAGGAAAGGACATGAGTTACTTTTGACCTCGGGAAAACAACGCATTCCCATGGGAAAAATTACTTTCCGGGGAATCTGATCGCTTTCACTCCTAAATTACCAAACATTTGAATAATATTTGGATAAAATTGGCATTACGGGAAAACAACGCATTCCCAACCCTTATGAAATAAGTTGTCGAACATGTTAAACTTATCATACACGTATATTAACGCGGGCTTCGCGCGCCACGTGCCTCAAGCCCTCAACGTTAGACGCAAACTGTGGCTTCCACGCTTCCAACAAGTTCCACAAATAATAATTTTAAACCTAAACTTTGCTATGCTCAACCTTTCATCGCCAAACACACGCCATGTAGGTACAAAAAATAATTCACTGGGTCTGTCTTCTACTTCTGATAATTCTGTTTCGGCTGAAGGGCGGGGCGAGTGCGCGGGGAGGTCACAAGCGGTAGACGAGGCTGGCGGTGGCGGCGGTAGTGCGGCGTGGGGGAGGACATCACTGAATGGGTCTACCCGAACGGGCACACACTTGAAGGCACACGCCGTTGTCGGACGCATGCAAATCACAGAGAAATCCTGAAAATATTTTATTTGTCGTGTAAATTTAATGGTTTCTTTAATACTTAATGATTTACTCGGCTCGTCACCTAATCTAACCTATGACAATCACACTTAGTATGGCCTCATCCCATCTCGGCACAATTCAAACATATACGTACAAACGCTCAGGTTTTTTCATACTACTATATCCAAAAAAACTATCTAATGCGGACGAAGTCGCGGGTAAAAGCTATTAAAAATAAATTTAAAAAAAAGGGAATAGAAACACAATCAGAAGTCTTCGTTCATTATAGCAGTTCTACATATATTATCTGTAAGCGCAATTTTGCAAAATTCTTAAAGTTTGACAACATTCATTTCATTCAATAAACTTACAACTTCATCTTCCGATAAAAAGTCTTTTCTGAATATATTCCTTCTGATTTCTCTGAGGATGGGGCATTTTCCCAAGAAGTGGAAAGTATCCTCTCTTTCTGATAGGTTGCATATATTACACTCTAGGTTTAAATCAGACCTGTGTGGAATGTAATTTAAATATACGTATTAGTTCACTATACGTTGTCTGACTATCATATATCATATGTAAACCACATGGACATTATAAGAATACTTAAAATAGCTGTTCTCTGCAAGGTTATGATTTAATCTGCTGTAAGTTGTTCTGTACAAGCAATTAGACGCTTCACCAATATATTCAGCTCTACATTTTTCGTCAACCTTTAAAACGAATTCATGCAAAAAGGAGAGAAACCCGTTTCCAGCATGATGACGTAGTTTGGAGTATTTTTCGGCAAAGGAAACATTCTTTTTATAAAGTGCTAAAGGAGTTTTTCAACCGAATTGTACATCCCCATACCTGCGATCCATATAAAAGTATGCTCTCAGCTACTGCTTCAAAGACTTTAAACTTCCTACAATGCGCTATACACTTATCCATGAAGGTTTGTTTCCATGTCATATTAATAGCAGTTTTCAAATTATTTGTAAATGTCAAGGTATTTGTAGTCTCGCACACATTCAATATTTTTGCGATCTAAGCTCCATTTTCCATTTGATGCATTACCTCCACCACCACTTTTAATAATCATAACTTTCGATTTGTCGATATTTACTATTTAATTCCATAGCTGACAATACTGGCACACTCTGTTATTCATGAGCTGCAGAGTTTCCAGAGAATGCGCAAACATGACTTATGGTCTGCGAACAGAAATGCCTTAATCCGCACGCCTGCGAAATCCACTCCACCCGGCAGGTAGACTAAAAGGTCGTCTATGAATAGTGCAAACAAAGAAGGGTTTAATGTACAACCTTTTCGCACTCCCGATGATGTTTCAAACCAGTCAGAGAGTTCTTCACCTGCCCATATTGCCATACTGCCGAACTGGTTTCTCTCTATTTAGGTGCTCAAGAACGCGACCAAACTTCAATGAGAACCCAAGACTATAAAGCTTATAGAATAGTGCACCTCAATCGATTGTATTAAAAGCTGCTTTAAAATCGATAAAAAATACATACAGCTTTTTCCTTTCTTTCAAGAAGTTCTCTGCCAAGATAGTGATTATTAAAATGTTATCTATTGCTGAATATCCGGTCTTAATCCAGCCTGGAAGTCTATCAGCAAGTTTCCGGTCTCAATCCAACTAACAAGACGCTAATGCATAATCGTTTTAAATAGCTAGTAAGATGCATTTAAAAAGGAAATCCCTCTGTAGTTAGCTGCATGTAATAACGATCCTTTCTTGTGGATTGGATAGCATCTCGAAATTCATCTGGAGACAGTTCTCCAGGTGCTCTTTGATCATGGAATTCCCATACTGGAATACCATTTGAACCGGCTGCTTTTCCATCTTTAAGCGCCTCCAGTTTTTTTTTCCAACTCGCTAAATACAAATGGATAGTCCCAGGTGGTGCGAATTGCCACTTTATCGGCGTTGTTTCAGGATTTAAAAGATCTTTGAAATGGGAAACGTTTTCCATTCAGCTCTTTAAACTTCATATTGGCCTCTATATAAGAACCCTTAAATAATCCTAAGGTGGACCTTTTTTTTTTTTGAGCTTTTCGACATTCTTCGTCAAACCAAGGTTCTTTTCCTATATTTCCTATTTTTTGGCTAAGTCCTTCTTGTGGGTATGAGGCTTTCACAATCCGTTCTAAGTTGGAAAAGTCCTCAAAGTGTAGTGATTGGAGGCCTTAGTTTCTTTCCATTTAAGTTTGGACAGGACAGCCGCATAAAACTTATTTCTCCATCATACTTAGTGTGAATTTGCATTGTCACAACAACAGGAAGGTGGTCTGAATATGATACTTCACTTATCTCAAAACCTTTCACGAACGGTTCTCAATCTTCTCCTATGATAGCATAATCGACCACTGATGTTCCTTGCCCAACAAACGTTAAATGTCCTGACGAGGCGGCACTGGTTCCATTTTATACGCGCAGACCAAACGTATTACAAAACTCTAATAGTTTCTTTCCTCTTGCGTTAGAAATGGTAAACATTGATTTTCGACTCAAATATCTTTTCAAAACTTAAATATATTGGCTTAAAACTAATTTCATCTTATAGAAAACTAGCTTTTACCCGCGACTTCGTCCGCATTAGATAGTTTTTTTTTTGATATAGTACATAGTATGAAAAAACCTGAGCTGTACTTTTTTGTACGTATATGTTTGAATTGTGCCGAGATGGGATGAGGACATACTAAGTGATGACAATCACACTTAGGTTAGATTAGGTGACGAACCGAGTAAATCATTAAGTATTAAAGAAACAATTAAATTTACACGACAAATAAAATATTTGCAGGATTTCTCTGTAATTTGCATGCGTTCGACAACGGCGTGTGCCTTCAAGTGTGTGCCCGTTCGGGTAGACTCATTCAGTGATGTCCTCCCCCCGCGCCACACTACCGCCGCCACCACCAGCCTCGTCTACCGCTTGTGACCCCCAGCGCACTCGCCCCGCCCTTTAGCCGAAACAGAATTATCAGAAGTAGAAGACAGATCCAGTGAATTATTTTTTGTACCTACATGGCGTGTGTTTGGCGATGAAAGGTTGAGCATAGCAAAGTTTAGGTTTAAAATTATTATTTGTGGAACTTGGTGGAAGCGTGGAAGCCACAGTTTGCGTCTAACGTTGAGGGCTTGAGGCACGTGGCGCGCGAAGCCCGCGTTAATATACGTGTATGATAAGTTTAACATGTTCGACAACTTATTTCATAAGGGTTGGGAATGCGTTGTTTTCCCGTAATGCCAATTTTATCCAAATATTATTCAAATCTTTGGTAATTTAGGAGTGAAAGCGATCAGATTCCCCGGAAAGTAATTTTTCCCATGGGAATGCGTTGTTTTCCCGAGGTCAAAAGTAACTCATGTCCTTTCTTAAGTCACAAACTATCTCCTTACCAAATTTCATTTAAATCTGTTCAGTAGTTTAGACTTAAAAGCGATCGCCCACCTAAATTTTCAAATGGAAATGCGTTATTTTCCCAGGCTAAAAAATATCTCCATACCAAATTTCATGCAAATTGGTTCAGTAGTTTAGGCGTGATTGAGTAATAGACAGACAGAGTTACTTTCACATTTATAATATTAAGTATAGTATAGATATTGATTTCAACATTTAGTAAATTTGTATAAAAATACAGACAGATTTTTATACAAATTAATGTCTAGAGAAAAAATAGTACGCACAATTTTTAAAAATTGATGTTCGATTCTCGTTACCTCGTGAACAAATGAAGGTTTTGATTTTATTCTGTGCTTTTTTTTTATAATAAGCAAACACTAAAAGGGTTTTTTATACCTTTAATATGCCAAAGACACAGTGTGAGCATTAGGAAAAGAGGGAAGGGTTGGATAGGAGGTGTCGGTGTACATTGAATTTGAATTCCTGAATATTGCAATGATAGGGTAAGATAGAGCGTGGCGTTCCACATTCGCGTAGTATGGCTAAAAAATGAATCTCTGTACTTCATAGTACGGCCGAAATTGGGCTCAAGGGTAAGCTGATGGGCATTCCTAGAAGTTAAATTGTTTAAGGGGAGGAATGCAACTGGCTATTTCAGTAGAGCATAGTCCGTTAAAATAACGGTAAAAAAGGGTGAGACAAGAAACCTTGCGTCGATGTTCGAGTGACGTAATCGAGTTGATGATATTAATGTCACCAATCATTTTAAAACCACTTCTTTGTATACTGTCCAAGAGGCTTAAATAAGTTACTGGAGCACCAGCCCAGAGATGAGAGTTATATTCAAGTTTCGGACGTATATAGGTTTTGTAGATTGTAGTCAGATCAGACGGAGAGAACATTTCTTGCAACGTCTCAAAAAACCAAGACATCTTGCGGCATTTTTGGCGACATCGCGTATGTGATCGCTCCACAAAAGGTGGTTGCTGATGCACATTCCGAGGATGTCGAGATTTTCCGTTTCGTTGATGCAAGTGCCACTCATAGATAGTGGCAAAGAGGGTTTATCTCGCTTTAACGATGCAAGACAGCACGATTTTTTATTCCCCATTGTACAATGTACAATGCTGTGTAGGTCGGAATTTAATGAGCTAATCATATTTTGCCGTTGCAGTTCCACATCCGAAGAGGAGGGTTGTTAGTCTGGAAACGAATATGAAAAGTTAAGAGTGCTATCGTCAGCGAAACAATGTATTGGATTAGAAGTAGCAGACAGGAGATCATTTATAAAAATGAGGAAAAGGGTCGGAGACAAAACGGAGCCCTGGGGCACACCAGCATTTATTTTATGGGTTTCAGACTTGAATCCGTCCAAAACAACTTGTATTGAACGGTTCGAAAGAAAATTTCTGATCCAACGAAGAAGAGATTCGTCGATACCAAAAGCACGCATTTTCGATAAGAGAGCAAGATGCCAGACTTTATCAAATGCCTTTGAAATATCAAGTGCAATAATCTTACTTTCTCCAAAACAATGTAAAGATTTGTTCCACTGTTCGGTGAGATGAACCATGAGATCACCAGTGGACCTATTGCTACGAAAGCCGTATTGCCGGTCATTAAGAAGCTTCCGTTCCTCAAGATATTTCTTAAGCTGATAATTAATCAGCGTTTCCATGACCTTGGAAGGAAGGGACGTAAGTGCAATCGGTCGGTAATTAGAGGGTGAGGAAGATTCGCCTGTTTTGGGAATAGGCTGGACAAATGCGGTTTTCCATCCCCTCGGAAAGAGACCTGAGGAGTAGGACAGATGAAAAAGCTTACGCAGTGGTTTTGCCAGCGTTGAAGAACACCTCTTCAGAACAATATCGGGGATACCATCCGGACCAGCGGATTTATGTATGTTAAGATCTTTTAGGACTCTCGCCACAGTACGAGTGCGAAAAAAGATTGGCCCCATAGAATCATTAACGCGCTCGATGGCAGGCGGAGTCATAACACTCAATGGCAGCGTTGAATTGGCGGCGAACTGCCTAGCAAAGAGATTAGCTTTCTCTAAAGAGCTAACAAGTGGAGTGTCATTGACAACGAGCATATGAACCGACGAAGAGGAAGAATTCCTCATGTTTTTTACAAATGACCAAACATTTTTACTGCCTTTGGGACATTGCAGTATTTTTTGCCGTAATTTTTGGTCATGTTAAAATTTTGGTCCGTCGAATATGGGCGCTGCAGGCCTTCCTGCATTAATTTTGTTATTAACGTAAGATATTGTTGTTAGAAAAACCCAATCTGTATTTGTTCATATTTAAAATATAAATTTCAAGAAATGCTTTAAAATTAGTAAAAATTGGGTTTCGACTAAAAATCTCGTTAACAAAAATAGATTTGGAAATCAAACTATTCCATCATTTGCAAAATATTGTTGGTAATTTTTAGTTATTCTTTTAGAAACATTGAATTGACAACTTTTTAAGAAAAACACGAAGACCTGCAAAAAACAACAAAGAACTGATAAGAAATGTTTTTCGACTCAGTATTAGGAGAACAAAGATAGATATTGACTTCAAATTATTGATTTCACGCAAAATATTGTTATGCATATTTTGTAAAAGTTTTAAGCAAGACAAATTGACAGAAGGGATGGAAAGTTATCAGTGTGGGTCTCACCCAGCATCTTTTATTTAAAGCACATGTTGTTTTTTATCCCTAAAAAATTCTCAAATTTTAGGTACTATTTTGGGTTTTCGTTACACTTTAAATTTGCCTTTGAATAAAGTTATTAATTCATTGCAATTTCTGAAATTTATTATAGTTTTTTATGCAAATCAAAAGTAAAATATCAAACTTTTAAAGTCTTTCCACTTTTAACTTTTTGGATAGTGTCAATTTTTTTTTAAATATCCTGTGAAAATGTCAAGGCAGTATTTCTAATGCACTCTGAATTACAGAATTTCAAAAGGAAATACTTTCCTGTTAACGATAGTCTATTGACATAAGTCGCTTAAATATCGATATTTTCGAGAGAAAACATTATACAATACCGGTTTTAAAAAACAAAATTAAATTGAGTTCTTTTCATTGAAAAATTTGTTTTAAAAAACCCGGAGCGTCAGAGATCTTAAAAACGTTTGATATCTCAAGAAGATTTACTTCTGTCGCGTTTAGGTAACAAGTTCCACACCATTTCATTAAATTTGAACCTTCCAAAGCTATTTCAAAAATCACAATATCTTTTTTACTTTCATTTATTTATATTCAAATTTTAACAGAAACTGTTTGAATGAAGCATATTTCTTTGAATTGAAAAACATTAGTTCACATGAAATTAAATGTTAAAGATTTTGCCTCCCAGCTTAAGTTCTAATAAAAATAGAGTACAGAAGGTATGAAACAATTATTATTAGTTACAAAAATATTTTGTTTTCTATTAATAAATTTAAGAAGGTTTCAATGTTGATCTTTGACAATATATAATTAAATATAAATAAAAAATTTATTAAGTTAGATACTAAAAGTGGTTGCCAACACTCTAAACTTATTCTAAAGTAGACGAGATCAATGCTCAACTCAATGAAGACTTCTGTTAATGAATTGACCCAAAAGTCATTCAAACTGGGCATAATTAAAAAACTAAATGTTTTCATAAGCATGTAGTTGTCGAAACTATTAAGATTATACCTTGCTTCTCGAACTCTATGAACAGCAGGTGTAGCTCGATATTCAACACACTGCTCAATAATGATCCGCAAGGTGTTGATGTGATCAATACAGGAGGATCCAGCGAGGAATCCTGCTTGTTCGACATCGAGTGTGGCCTCAAGGTGTTCTCTGATGCGTTCCAGTATGATTTTTGCTACTATTTCGGCAACGGCAGGTAGAACGGAAATCCCTATCCAGCTTGACAATCATTCCCTTCTTCCACTTATCTAGGAAGCTTTCATTGGTGCAGGCTTCGTTTATGAGCGGATGAAGCAGTTCGCTTGATGACGTTGTTGGCGCTGCTTGTAAAAGCTCTGCGGGAATTCCATCGAATCCTGCCCCTTTGTTGTTCTTAAGTGCTTTAATTGTGGCTACGATCTCATCTTTACTGGGTGCGGAATGCGGATTCGGGGATTGATTTGTTCGTGAGCTTCAGAAGGCATCGGCTGCACATTGTTTGCAAACACTCGGTTTAAAACCGAGGAAAATTGTTCTTTCCACCTTCTGACTTGTTCATCCAACGAACTTAGCAAAGTACCGTCTACTTCTTTCACCAGGTGTTGCTTTGAGCTGTGTGCACCGGTCAGCTCTTTGGTAATTCTGTAAACGGTCCTGCTGTCGCACCTGTTTTCAGAACCTTCTGCAATGGTGTTCGATGTCGTTATGTACTGTGCTGCTGATTGTTCTCATTTCGTGAGACAGGTTGTCCCTGAAATGTTGGCGGGTCGTGGGACCCTTTAGTCTAGCGATGTTGAATGGTGTGGCCACGGGCAAGTCCCATGTGGGCGCCTCTTCTGTTTTGGACATCCAAGAGACTGCTTCTAAAGCGTCGACTAATCGCGAAGTGGTCAATTTGGTTAGAAGACGCTTGCGTCGACATCCAGCTAATTTTATGACACAGTCTGTGCCACCAGTTGCGTGACCAGAGTGTTACGCGTCGGTGACTTGTATTTGCCCAATCGCAACCATCGCACTTCGCTTAACCCTATAAGATATATATCCTGTACCGCATAAATTCTCTCTCTAATTGGAGGAATCTGGCATTGTGCGGACCTTCACTCCCTCCATCTAAAAGCGTCCTCACATTCCAGAAACCAGTCTTTGTCCAAATACAATAGTCAAAAGTCGTGAACGAGTTATCATTAATTATCCGAGGCGTAGTTTCAGTTTCCATAGCGGGATGGAGTTCAGTTTCGAAGATAGCTTATCTACGTAACCTATCCTGAAGAGCCAGGAAACTTGGCCCTTGCAATTTTAGCTAACTTATGTACCTACATATATAGGGTAGGGATAAACAAATCATGCCCGGGGTCCACCACGAGGAGGTAAAGTAAGAACTTCGACATGGCAAGAAAGTTGCATTGCTGATGGCCTAAACCAAGTTTTAGGCAATCACCAACTTACCGATCTGCCATGCCGGAGGCCTCCAGAACTCAGAGAGTTACCTGCGAAAAAAAAATTAAACTTTCATTGTTTCGCTTTTGAAACTGGTGTTTGTATTTTAGACGTGTGGTTTTCCATCTGGCAATACTTTTTCGGAGGTGGTCTTTTTGACATTTGTAACTTGATTTATGCTCAGTTTAATGGTTCGGTTCGCACAATGCAACCAAACAATCAATTAAGAAAAAAAAAGGCTGGGTTGTTTGTGCAGGTTTTTGTGTCTTGTTAATAAAATTCCTTAGTTCAATTTTCCTAAAAGATCAACTGAAAATTATTATCGATTGCAGCCTGTTCAGTTCAGGGAGGACTTTGTAATCTTGAAAATCTTTATGTCATCAGCAAAAATAAGAATCTCAATTGAGCACAAACATGACGTTACTTCGTCGTTAATAGAAAGATGAATAGAACAGGGCCAAGATGGCTTCCCTGGGGAACACCAGATGGTACAACAAAAGGTTGTGAAAGATAATTTCTAAATTTTATTTGGAAGGATCTATTTCCAAGCTAAGATTTAATACAAACTAAGAAAATTGTTTGAAAACTGAGAGCTTAAAGTTTGAATAAAATAATTCTATGGCAAATTGATCAAAAGCTTTTAAAAATTCAGTGTATACACAATCAACCTATAACCTTGTTCTAAAGCATTTGAACATTTGGTTGAGAATGTGAGAAGACTTTGAAGCGTTTGATCTATTTCTCACGAATCCGTGTTGCTGTTCGCAAATGAGTTCTTTACTAAAAACTGCTTCACACTCACAAAAAAACTTCTTGAATTCAAGAACGTTTTGCAATATGCCTGTAGTTTGTTGATTTCGCTTTGTCATCACTCTTGAATATTTGTGAAAGAAATGACTTTTTCCTTTCACTGGGAAATTTTCCTGTTTTTAGGGAATACCATCGGGGCCACCTGAGCAGCCATCATTCAACATACGTAAAGAAGATCAGGATCATATTCTGCAGTACAGGGATATGACTACAGCTAGTTTGTGAAAGAAGTGTAAATTATGAAAATATATATCATCAACTACTTCGGGGCTGTTAAAAAATGACTCCCGGAAATTGGTCGCCAGAGCGTTACATATATCGACAGGTTTATCTAAAGAAAGGTTATTATAAGTAAATTTAACGTGTTTTTTCTTTAAGTTGACAAGTTTCAAAATCTTTTAAATTGGATTGGAGCTGATGCTAGAAGACAGACTCTAAAAATTTACTGTTTTGCGTGAACATTTTGGAAATAACTTAATAATTGAAAAGACAATATTTGTTTCTTAATTTAGGTACATAATTTCTCTAAAAATTAAAAACAACAAACAAATTTTTGAAAAAAAACTTTAGTGTGTCAATAACAAAATACCTACACATGGCAGAATCTCTTCTCACTCCAATTCTCGAAATATGTTAAATTAATAGATATGACGCCTACATTATGTATTTAAATTTATTTCCTTTAACAAAAGTGTCACTTTTGCTATTCTTGGGACATTTATATTCTTGAAATTCATGTTTAAATCTTAATTTTAGAGCATCCCAAGCATCTTCAATTTATTAAGATATTAACATTTTTTGTACCTATTTAATAGACATTTAATTTTACAAGAAAAAATACTTTAAGAAAGCCTAACACTATTAACGTGCATCAAACACCAAAAATTGACGACCTTTTATTTAATGTTTCTTTTTAAAAATCTAAATATTTGCTCTTTCTCTCAGAAAAGATCTTGTTAAAATAATTTAAGGCATTACTACAGTTTTTCCAAATCTTAAATTTCGTGAATATCTTTAAGATTATTACAAATATGTTGTTTTTGACAGAAAACCGCTTTCTGTAGACATTTGAATAATAAGCGTACACTTAAGGGGATATTAATATATTAGGAAAGGAAGAGAGGGTTTAAAAGGAGATGTCTGAGCACATTGGGTTTGAATTCTTGAATATTGCAATGACTTGGAAAGACAGAGTGTGGTACGGCATTCCATATTCGTTTAGTACTGCTTAAGAACAAACCTCTGTATTTGACAGTACGGTCGAATTTGGGCTTGAGGATATATTGATGAGCATTCCTAGAAGCGCATGTATTACGGTTGAACTGTTTATTTCCCTAGTTAAAGTAACGGTAAAAAGTTTGAGGCAAGAAACTTTACTACGATGTTCAATATTTTGTCGTTGTAGATAAACATCCGAAGAAGAAGGATGTGAGTCTGAAAACAAATATGAAAAGCTAAGAGTACTTTCGTCAGCGAAACAATGTGTTGGGTTAGAAGTTGCAGACAGAAGATCATTAATAAAAATGAGAAAGAGTATTGTCTTAAGACTTGAACCCATCCAATACTACTTGCATTGAACGATCCTAAAGGTAATTACTTATCCAATGAGGGAGGGATTCATGAAAACCGAAAGCACGGATTTGCGATTAGAGACCTTATGCAAAAACCTATAAAATGCTTTTGAAATATCAAGTGTAATAATCTAACTTTCTCCATAACGATGTAAAGATTCGCTCCACTGTTCGGTGAGATGAACCAGTGGACCTGCTGCAAAGCCATACTGTCGGTCATTAAGAAGCTTTCGATCTTCGAGATATTTCTTGAGCTGATAAATTATCAGCGTTTGTCATCACCTTGAAAAGAAGGGACGAAAGTGCAATCGGTCGGTAATTAGAAGGGTGAGGAAGATTCGCCTTTTTTAGGGATGGGCTGGGTGAACGCTGTTTTCCATCCGCTCGGAACAAATCCTGAGGAGTAGGATAGATGAAAAAGCTTACGCAGTATGGTTTTGACAGCGTTGAAGAACGTCTCTTTAGAACAATAGGGGAGATACCATCCGGACCAGCTGATTTATATCTGTTAAGTGTGTTAAAATCTCTTAGGACTCTTGGCACAGTACGAGTGTGAAAAAAGATTAGTCCCATAGAATCACTTACGCGTTTAAGTACAGGTGGAGTCACTAGCAGCGTTGAATTGGCGGCAAACTGCCTAGCAAAGAGACTAGCTTTATCTAATGAGCTTAGAAATGGAGTGTCATTAACAACGAGCGTAGCAACCGAGGAAGAGCAAGAATTCCTCAAGTTTTTTGTTTACAAATTACCAAACATTTTTACTGCTTTTGGGACAGTATTGTTTGCAGTATTTTTGGTCATGTATAAGTCTGGTCCATCGAATATGGGCGTTGCAGGTCTTCTTGACTTGTTTGAACTTTTTCCGGCTTTAGTCAGTAGGGTTGGCTTTATAGCAATGGAAACTTACTTTTTGGGCCCTAATAAACTCTTTAGAACTAGCGGTTTCCTTAGGTATGATGCTTTTAACATTGTTCGGGATAAAATTTCTCATTCCCACGAGAATCAAACTTGTGATCATATCAACACTGGCGTCAACGTCACTATCGTCACTATAGAGGAAGCGTAGTGACCAAGATCCTGAAACAATAATTGAGAAACGGTTCTCTTAAAAGCTCTTAAAAGCTCTTTCTTTAACAGGAGAGTTTTGGCACGATAAATTTGCAGATATATATACAATGGTCAGATGTGCCTAGAGGGCATAGAACACTAATAATGTACTTATCAGGGTCAGAGGTAAGAATCAAGTTAAGAGTGTTTTCTTTGACCTATGCAAGTATGTAATTTGTATTGCATTTATTTTATCACAAACATTTAAAACATTTTACATTTTTGAAAAGAATATGGGCTCCTGTGAAAACGTTTTAGTACAAAATCTACTTCTAAACGTTTGTTTATCTACCTATGTACGTCTACTGCTTTTTTCCTAGCTAAACAACTATGCAGTTATATCAAGGTAGGTATATCTACCTAGTAACTATTTTTCTAAAATTAAAATTGTCAAAATTTCAAAACTATTAGATATTTTTGAAATGAAATTTGAAAACAACAACAAATTTCCTACGAACGCAGAAAAAATAAGAAAACGCAGTAATACAAATATAACGAACAAACAAAGGAATATAAAATTCACTCTTTGCTTCTTTTTGTTTTTGTATCTATGTATATGAAATCGACAAGCCTGGAAGGGCATCTGAATTGCTAGAACTAACTCAAAGACCGTCTCTACAGTGCACCACTACCACTCATATCGATTGCACTGGCTCTAGCAACTAACACAATAGTGTTTAAAACCAGTTTCACTGTTTTCCTATTTCATCATTTATATGAACAAAGCATTGTAAATAGGTATAGATACTATTCAACTTTCAATAGATAGAAACGTATCTTTGCAGTATATATGTACATACATAGGTACATAGGAACAACAAAACAAAACAAAACATTAGATAGAGTAGGTAGGTAGTTGTTTGGAAATAGATATAAAAATAATAAGCATACGTACCATGGTATATACCTACCTACCTACACAGATTATTATTAAACCATCCAAAAAGCATGATTTTGAATTTACATACTCGTAGTCGTAGAGATAACAAGAAAATTTAAATAGTTCGAAAACCAACTCCAACTCAAATGTAAATTGGTGATGTTCACTTTTTGATCAGCTGGCTTTCTAGCGGGAGTTTCGAAACACACCTGAATGAAATGCAACGAAAACATTGACACCTCCATTTCACTCATACTCACTAAAAAATCATAAAAGATACAAAACAAAGATTTTTAGATACAACATATTCATACATAGGAGAATCTTTACGAGTTTCACTCTCACGACTCACTTCACGACGGACGCCCACGGACAACGACGACAACGATGACGAAAGAAGAGAAGAGAAACAGAATGAGAATCATATAAAATGTATCTCAATCTCACTCGCAGTTCTCTGAGTATTGGAAAGTTGATATAATGGAATGTTGCCAAAGTATAATTTTTGTGTATATTCACGGCTGTGTTGTGTGTATTAAATTTGCTACTTCATTGAAATCTGTGTATAGTGAGTTTTAAAAATACAAAACATATGAGAAACATTGAGAACATAAACAGAGAGAAGCGTTTTTGAATTAATGACGTTTTTGTAATTGGGTTTTTGTAACAAGATTGACACTACATTGTTCTCTTTAGAGTAGTAAAAGAGACTTTAGATTCTATTTACTTGACCTAATTTTGGAAAAAATGCAACGTTGCCGACTTTCGTGTATATTTTACTTTGTGAGTTGAATACTTACCAGTTTTGGTATATGGGCCAAGCTTAAGGCATTATTTATTCGTTCATCATATGCCGTGTTGTGCTTTTGTGTTTGTTGTTGTTTTGATGGTGTTTTGTTTTGTATAAGTTAATCAAAATGATAAATTCAACTATGGGTACCTGGTATTGATTTGTTGAATAGGGTTAACAATTTATGAATTTATCATTTGAATGACTTTCTTTTGTTTAAAAATGTATTTGTATACAAAATTATCAATAAACATTAAACACATTATTTAAAAGATATGAACTTTTTCATTTTCATTAAGTTTATAAGGTTTAACTTGTTGTACCTACCGACTCATTCAGCACACGAGAGTAAAATTCAAACAACATACAAAAGATACTACCTATTTGTTAGCATTTTGGGTTATGATTCCGATGAATACAATATAGGGATACTACCTATCAATATCAAGTTAAAAAAAGAAACGTTTTTTTTTTTAAATTCTCAAGATACAATTTGATATGTAATAGTTTTGAGACTAACTGTAGGCAGATTGTGTTTAAAAAATTATCAAGATAATCTGAATATCAAATAACTGATAACCAAATAACCTTCAACATAAAATCATGTATTAATAACTTTTTGAAATTATAGATACTACTTGCTCTAGCCCTACCTATGTTCCTCCCACTATTAAAAATGTCCCCAATATGTTATAAGACTTACAATTATGTTCATAATCATTTATCACAAAGCTCAGAAAAAAACAAAGACTAGGTAATACTTAGTGCGTATGACTGTTTTGGGTTCAATCCCTGCCTGTGCCATCTAAATTGTTTTCATGGGTACTGCCTCTTGCGAGGAATTGACAAATCCCTATAGAATCATTCTTGTCATGAAAAGTTCTTTCTCAAATTAGATTTTCGGATTCAGCATAAAACTTTAGGTCCCCTCTCCCTAATATGACTTGCACTTAGGAATTTTTGAGAGTTGTAAGTCACTAAACCCTAGTTCTTAACGGAATATTGCACCACCTAATTTATTTATTTGTATGTCAGTTCAATTTATAGATCATATATCTAGTAAAGGTTTTTTGGACTTTCTCAATTCTATAAAACGGATTTCAAACTATACTCGAGTATTCTTAATAGAGAGTTGAAAGGAGTCTTAAGCGAATAAGGATCTTTTAATTGTTTTGTGTTTCTCTTTAAGAAAAGGACCATTCCATTGGCCTTATTGACCATATAATTAATATGTGTCAGGAACGAGAGTTTTACATCTAAGACTTTTCATAGATCTTCTTTTACGATCAACGCGTTCTAAACGTACATCATTTTGTTAATAATTGAACAGAATATTCGTAATGTGTCTGAAACAAAACTTGACATTTGGATACATTGAGATGAAGATTAATACTTTGACACCATTCAGTCAATTTAAGTTAATTTTTAAGAAGTAACTGACAATCTGAACCCTATTTCATAAACATTGACAGGTGACAATTCTACAAATTTGTCACACTTATGTGACAAGTTTTCATTGCATAACGTATTGACAGGTGACATATTTGTCAGTTAAATACAACGACAATTTTGTCGTGACAATTTTGTCATAGTCATAGTATGACAATTTTGTCATGACCATTATCATCATCTATCATTTCAAATGGTGTATGTTAACTTCGCAAACGATTTTCCAAGTTATGCAGTACTGTAAAAGTCAAATAACCTTGCATGCAGTTGCTGGTGACAATCTCAAATAGTAAAGGCAAGGAAATTTTTCCTTCAGAATGCCCAATACATTTCCTACAACCCAGTGCCCAATACATTTCCTACAAGCCTCCTCGTTTTCTTACGTGCCCTCAAAAATCTTAATAATGCTTCAGATTGGTCAACATAGTGTGGAATAATTGGTGTTATCAGCCAACTTTTTCTTCCATAACCACTGTCTCCTAATATTATAGCATTTGGAAATGGCCTCCATCCATTTTCCCAGCGTCGTGCTAATGAGCTATTCCTTAAAACCCTAGCATCGTAAACGGATACACATAAAAAAACAAAAAACACAAATTTGGGCCTCATACAAACATGGCATTAACTGAGTGGTCACCATTTCTGTCTACAAATATTGACTCATTATCAGTTGGAGCATCAATTCTTATTGATGACCCATTAACAATGCCAGCAACATAAGAAAAAGAAAAATTAGCAAAATGTCTAAAACGTGTAGGTATAGATATAATATTTTCCGAGGGCCAGGGGATTTCTTCCCCCATTAGATTTATCTACCGTCAGATTGCAAAATATTTTGACGCAGCGCTGAATGGAACTTTTAGAAACACCCTGTCCATCAGCAACTACATGGTACTGAGCTCCACTTCCAAGCCAGTGTAAAGCACATAAAATTTGGGTCTTAACATCAAGATCATGGTTTCTTTTTGTGGGATGCTGGAGGTGCAGACCGGTTTTTAACAAAATATATTCTGCTGTTGTTTTGCAGACGCGAAATTTTTCCTTAAATTGATAATCAATGAAATGAAGCGAAATCATTGTTTATTCTTTGTCTAAAAACTCGAGGGTGGTGTACCTCGCGTTAGTCGTCACTTTCACTTGAAAACATTATATCAAAATAAAATTGTCACCATACGACCGAAACTCAATTGCCTGTCACAATTGTCAACTATATACTGACAAAATTGTAATTTGTACTATTTTTTCTGTTTCATAAAAAAATTGTCACTACAAATTTGTCGGGGAATTTGTGACAATTTTCAAAAAATCATTGTCATGACAATTTTTTTATGATCCGAAATCTTGACAACTGTGGCAAATTCCCCAACAATTTTACAAAGTTGTTAATTTTTGTATGGGACCAAATTTATACAATTGTCAGGTTTGTCATTTACAAATTGTCACCTGTCACCTGTCACCTGTCGCACCTGTCAATATTTATGAAATAGGGCCCTGATACACAATTTATTTTACGAAACAACTTTAGATCATCGGCAAATAAAAGACATGGTGAAGATACAAAGATTGATGGTCATTAATAAATAATAAAAATAATAATGGACCCAAATGACTACCTTAAGGGAAAGGGACGCCAGATGGGACACATATATTATCAGAACAACAGTCTTCTATTTTTACTCTCTGAGTCCTATTAAGATTAAGATTAGAATAAGATTTATTTCATTTCATTTCATTTCGTATAAACTTAAAGTAAATATTTACAATGATTTTAATAAAGAATGTAAATTTAAATATAATAAAATACAAAAATGAAAAAAATAGTGACATTCTGTATTCAATTTACAAAGAAACTAAAATAGTGTTAAATGCCACTTCAATTAATATACTTAATTAAAATAAATGGGTGGGGTGACCCTTAACATTAAAGTTTAGAAAAAGTTTTAATCGAATCCTTTTGAGAGTATACACAGAAAAAAAAGATGTTATTAAATTACAATAATGAAAATAAAATTACTTTGTTACACAAAACCAAATACATTTCATAGAGAAAAATAAAGAACACATCGTGAAACTAAACTAGAGTACCAGAAACAATTAATTCTAAGTTTGAATAATCAAAATCTAAAATCCATAGTTTTAAATGACTTACAAACATACCAGGAGCAGTAATTGTTCTTAAAGAAAGTGGAAGCTTGTTAAATAACCGAAACGATGAAATAGAATAAAAATTCCGAAACGCAGTTGTACGGAATGTGGGTACGGTAAAGATGTTCAAAGAGTTTCCACGTAAACTATAATTATAATTTGAAATTAAACGGAAATTACGATTACCAGACTTCATAAAAAAGGATTTAAGCACTTTAAAACAATACAAAAAAAAAGAGGAAAACTCGGATATCTACTTGGTTTACGGCAAATTTTTCTAATAACATATTTTTGCAAAACTAATAAAGGCTGAATTTTGTTGAAGTAGATACCACCCCAACAAACAATTCCATATTGTAGCTTAGACTGGAAAATGCCATAGTAAATGGTTTTTAAAAGCTCAGTTGAAACTAAATTTTGCAAAAAGTAGAAGTGCCTCATTGTACACCTAAAGTACTTTCCCAAGTTATCCGTGTGAATTGAGAATTTCATTTGGGAATCAATTACAAGACCTAAGTATTTAAAATCATTCACTTTTTCTATTGAAAAACAATTGGACGCACAATTTTGGTTAGTATAAGTTAGATAAGTCTTGGTCCCGGTTAAAAAGTTACAGTTAGGAAGCTTGAACTTCTGAAATTGTGGGGCATGGTACTGAAAATCAACTTCAAAGTTTTGGAAGGATGATAAGCTAAAACATTAGCTTCGTTTTCGAACTAATAACCAAATTATGTACCGAAAACCATATTCTCAATAACTCAAGGTCCCAATTTATATCTGAGACCAAATCCAATCGACTATTAGTGCCATAAAAAAAACCAACATCATCCGCAAACGCAGTTGGTTTACCTCTGAAATCAAGAGTAAACAGAGAGTTTATGTACACTAGGAATAAAATTGGTCCCAAAACAGATCCTTGGGGTACACCGAGGTTGAGAAACATAAATTCGCTTCTGATCTTATCCAACTTCACTCTCTGACACCTATTTTCAAGATAAGATCCAAACCACTTTATAAACATAAAACCACGGAATCCAGCATTTTCTAGTTTTCGCAGTAAGATTTTATGGTTAACCATATCAAAAGCCTTTGTTATATCAATAAATAAACCGGCTGTGCACTTTTTTTGATCCAAATTGCGCATTATTTGGTCTCAAAACTGTAATAACGCTTCTTCAGTTGATTTTCCCTGCTGAAACCCAAATTGGACAGGATTAAAAAAATTTGTTTTGTTCAAAAAGCTAACCATCCTTGTTTTTATAACTTTTTCAAAAATCTTACTAAAGAAGGGAAGAAGAGATATAGGTCTATAGTTGCACATATTACTGGCCGAACCTTTTTTAAATAATGGTATGACATCAGCATTTTTGAGAGCATCAGGGAAAATCCCTGCAAAAACACAGAGGTTAAAAATACAGGCGAGAACATCAATTACGAAACATGAAATTTGTTTAACAAACAAATTTGATATACCATCAGCCCCAGACGAATGCAAATTTTTTAAATTACCAATAGTTTTAAGTATCTCAGAGAAGATATGGACTCAAAAACGAAACTGTTGCTTTGCATCGGCTCAGCGTCGCCAATAGGTTGGCAAGAATGTGGTAGCAGATTAGTGGCTACATTTATAAAAAAGTCATTAAACGCATTAGCAATTACACATTTGTCAGTAACTTCACAATCATCAATGCACATCGTTTTAAGACTTTTTGACGTAGAATGTTTGTTGAGTATGCTGTTAACGATTTTCCATTCATTTTTCAGATTTCCTCTTGAGGAGTTAAACTGATTCCGGTAAAAGTTATCGCGGCAAAGCGGAATTTCTTTTTTAAGTTCAGCACACAGCTTCTTATAATTACGTTTAAGAATAGTATTATTAGGGTTCTTATAGCATTTTATTCTTAGTTTGTTTTTTCTTTTTACTTTATTTATCAAATAACTTGAAATCCATGGCTTAAGCCTTTTATTTATTTATTTTTTTTGGAGAAAAAGTTGAAGAAGAATTACGAATATGCTTATTAAGGCAATCAATAAAAAGCGAATAGGAACTTGAAGCATCTAAACAAGAATACACATTTTCCTAAAACTCATACAAAAGCAAATGTTTTAACTTATTATAATCGATTTTCATCAAACTATAAGAATTTTCTGAGATTCCACAATTTTTTCTTTTGGAAATATCAACTAAAAATCAAATACACCCGATTCATAATTACCAACAAACACATTACTGAAACGGCCGTAAATGTGATCTATACAACTGCCAGATGAATTACGTGTAGGCTCATTAATAAAAGAATATAGACCATGGGAAGCCAATAAGGTTAAATAACTAGAACAAGTTTCATTATTTTTCAAAATATTAAGATTAAAATCTCCTAGTATAATCAAATTTGTTGACCTTTCTTTTTCCAACAGACCAAAAAATTCTTTTACGAACTCTAAAATACTAAAAGAATGAAATCTGTAGACACAAAGCAAAACATAGGTTTCATGGTTTATGGAAATGGAAACTCTTAAAATATCAGCGCACTCAAAAACAACACAAACGACATCGAGCACTTTGTATTCATCCTTAACAAAACATCCAACACCACCGGAGGAATAATTATCATTAGGATTTGAAATAAAGTTAAACCCGGGCAAGCTATAATCATCTTTTTCAAAGGTATAAATCCAGATTTCGGATACAAAAACAACATCTGGAATGCAAGCAAAAGAATCAAGATGGGTAACAAAATCTGCAAAATTAGCTCTTAAGCTTCTGATGTTCTGGTGCACAATAAAAATTTTGTTATTACAATATGATCTATTTGTAAAAACATTATTTATATCAATATCAGCATTACTATTATTGAGAGAAGAAAAGTCTTCGATTAAATAATAATCTTCATTCATTGTTAAATTAAGAGAAAAAATAAAAAGTGATAAGCTCGAAATACGAGCAATATCATTAAAAGATTTAATAGATATTACTTTTCCCCCCTCAACTTTTCGCAAAAGTATTTGATTATCTTTATACCATACATATTTTACACCTTTTGGTTTAGCCATCTCTTTTGTTTTATTATTATTTATTATGGAGATATAGGATTTTAACCAAAATCCAAGCGAAGACAATTTGTGTAAAAACACCCTATAATTTACACTGTCAAATGCTTTGCCAAAATCTGTGAATATCACATCTATTTGTATGTAGGTAATATTCAAAGTTATTTATTATGTAATTAGTCAATAAAAAAATATTAGTCAGCGACACAAAACCATGTTGGTAGTCTGATATATAGTCCCTTAATTGAAAAGATAGCCTATTACAGACAAGTTTTTCAAATAGTTTAGGCATTGCCGACATTTTACTTATTGGTCGGTAATTTGTAATATCTTGCTTTGATTTGAATAAAGGCTTTAAAAACGTATATTAGGAAAGGAACTTAAAACTTTAAACTAGTTGGGTGCTGGATATTAGTTTTAGAAATTCTAGGTACTGAACAATTAAAAACAGACTTTTATTTCTGCATTACAGTTCTACAGACTGATTAAACCACTGACACTATATACAATCAATATTGTACCAAAAATGATTCTACGTCATTTTGATGGAGACATATATTTTTCCATGTAGTAACAAATGTATTTAACTAAATAGAAGATTTATGAACTTTTCAAGTTTATATCGGGTGATTTTCTAAGAGCTTGAGAACTTTTTTTTAAAAAAAACGCATAAAATTTGCAAAATCTCATCGATTCTTTATTTGAAACGTTAGATTGGTCCATGACATTTACTTTTTGAAGATAATTTCATTTAAATGTTGACCGCGGCTGCGTCTTAGGTGGTCCATTCGGAAAGTCCAATTTTGGGTAACTTTTTCGAGCATTTCGGCCGGAATAGCTCGAATTTCTTCGGAAATGTTGTCTTCCAAAGCTGGAATAGTTGCTGGCTTATTTGTGTAGACTTTAGACTTGACGTAGCCCCACAAAAAATAGTCTAAAGGCGTCAAATCGCATGATCTTGGTGGCCAACTTACCGGTCCATTCCTTGAGATGAATTGTTCTCCGAAGTTTTCCCTCAAAATGGCCATAGAATCGCGAGCTGTGTGGCATGTAGCGCCATCTTGTTGAAACCACATGTCAACCAAGTTCAGTTCTTCCATTTTTGGCAACAAAAAGTTTGTTAGCATTGAACGATAGCGATCGCCATTCACCGTAACGTTGCATCCAACAGCATCTTTGAAAAAATACGGTCCAATGATTCCACCAGCGTACAAACCACACCAAACAGTGCATTTTTCGGGATGCATGGGCAGTTCTTGAACGGCTTCTGGTTGCTCTTCACTCCAAATGCGGCAATTTTGCTTATTTACGTAGCCATTCAACCAGAAATGAGCCTCATCGCTCATCGGACGTAAAGCGCGAAACACATTTCGAACCGAACACTGATTTTGGTAATAAAATTCAATGATTTGCAAGCGTTGCTCGTTAGTAAGTCTATTCATGGTGAAATGTCAAAGCATACTGAGCATCTTTCTCTTTGACACCATGTCTGAAATCCCGCGTGATCTGTCAAATACTAATGCATGAAAATCCTAACCTCAAAAAAATCACCCATTATAAACATTTACTTATTGACAATTAACCAGCAAAATATAACGATATTGAGTAAATTTTTTCATTCATGGATTTAATTAAATTCATAAAGGTACAAACATTGGGTGTACAATTTTATAATTTTTAAAACATGTTTCGACTTTTTAATTTCGCATAATTATCAAGATATTTTTATAACACAATTTAGAAAAGTATTTTATTTTATAAAGCAATGTTTTTTTAACTTTGTTTTTTGATTAACCTGAGATTTGATATGTTTCGTAGATCTGAAATTCAGAATGAAGCTTAGAAGTTTAGAATTCTAAACGATGAGTGCACCATATACATTTATTTTGCTGCTATAATTTGTACGCAAACGTTTGAAAAAAGAGGCTGGAATGCGAACCACACTGGTAACTTCCTATTCCGTCTGGCTTAAAATTTTAACAAAATATTCATGACAATATTTTGTGTTAAATAAATAGTTTGAAGTCAATATCTCTCTTTGTTCTCTTGTTTTCCTGTTCTGTTAAAAATATATCGAAAATAGAACATTAGTTTTTATAAATGTTGCGTACTATTTTTTGAATTTTATAATTATTTATAATATAAAAATTTTACTGAATATTGAAGCCAATATCTTTTATCTTATAAATTAATTAGTTTGAAGCCAATATCTTTAATTTGTGAATGTTGTTTTAGGTTTTTACTTACTTACTTAAGGTGGCACTAAAGTAATGTGTAAACTAGGGTCTCACACAACAAACTTCTCCATCTAGCTTTTGTCACAGCCCATGCTTCTGCTTCCGAAAGAAACAGCGGTTAGCAAGAGTTTGATCTGAGCGCTGGTGTTGTTTTTTGTGTTCATAGCGGAGCTTAGGTATGTCTGTCGATGGTGACGTTTCAACCGGGACGTCGGTGTTGTAAGTCCTTTTTGATTACAGCATGTACTTTGTTTTGCCCTCATTAACCGTTAAAACCATTTTGCTGCTTCTGCCTTAATACTTACAAAAGCCCCATTGATATCGCGCTGAATTCTTCCGATTATGTCAATGTCATCAGCATATTCTAGTACTGGGACAGATTTTTGAAGAATAGTGTCTCTAGTGTTGACGTGGGAGCTCCACACTTCTTCACAGACGATGTTAAAGAAATCGCATGACAGCGCATCACCTCCTCTAAAGCCTTTTTTGACATCGAAAGGTTCTGTTAAGTTGTTTCCAACCTGGTTTATATTTTTTCTAAAAAACTGTCAATGCGATCATTTCCAAAATTTTACGGAATGTTGAAAACTATAGTTTTTAAGTAATGTTTTTTAAGGTTTGTATTTAAAAAAAAACTGTCAGTTTGATTTTTCTAAAAATTTTACCAGATGTCAAGAACGCTGTTCTTCGTTGCATAAAATTATTTTGCAGTTACAACCATTTTTTGTTCGTAAAATATTCGAGGCGAAAATTATTTTTCTTCAGTTTTTTTGATTTATAAAAAACCGTTAGTTCAATTTTTTTCAAAATTATATACATAAGTTTGGCTACGACGTCACACTATGTAATGAAATTCACTAGCCTTATTTATTCGTGAGATATTTTGGGTCAACCACCTACTTAATTTGTTTGAGAGTCCTTTCTGCATCTTTCTGTGTTATTATTTGTATAACAAAATTTATTTGAAGTCGAGATACTTACTGATTCTTGAGATATGGACGACGAATAAAGATTCCCAAACGTATACGTACACATGCACAAACACAGACATCTTTCTAAAAATCTTTTAATTAGATTCTAAGAACCTTGAAACGTCGAGAAATGTTAAAAATTTGTAATTCGGCAAATCGGACCGATTACAATACTTAGCTATGAGAAGTTAATAAAAGTGATTTCAAATGAGCTGCATATTTTCACTTTATTTTCGAAAGCTGAAAAGTCGTTCTATCTTAAATCAATTCCTAATTTTAAGTTAATACCTACAAAATTTGTTTCAAAAAGTAAAATCATTTAAATTCGAAGATACTATGATTTATAAATGCCACAAATTCGTCAAATTCTTGTATTCCGAGCTGGATTTTTGTATTTTGCTGACCCTTTGTCAATGGTTTTATTAAATTTAGAACACCTATGAAGAATATGTATTCCTATAATTTTATAGGTATTTGATATAAAATTATTTTTTGTATGCTAAATTACAATTTGTAAGAACGTTTTTCAATATTAATATACCTAGATGTGGGTACAACTATAAAAAATCTGTATGAATTTACCTAAATTCATATTATCAATGTAAGTATCTATAAGTTTATCTATCTATGATATTTACTACGCCTCAGAACTAGAAGGCAAGTAAATAAATAAAAACACAAATAATTTCGACCTCCAAAAATTCCCCCTTTTGCAGCATATCTAATTCTCTTTTCAAATATACCAATACTACATCACCCCACCCAACACCTATTTTTTAGCTATTGTATCTATGTATCTTATTTAATAAACAAAGTAAATCTGGCAACATGCCCTATTTAACTATTTTTAAAAAAGAGCATCTAAGCAAGTTGATAATATGCAATTTTTCAAGCAATATTTATCTATAAACCATAATACTCTTTTTGTTTGTGTATCTACGCATAATATGTACAAACAAAAATTCTCATAAGCAGCTAACGATAACGAATACCAAAATTGAGTATACAAAAATTAAGAGAAAAAAACGTAAATAAAGCCGGCAAGCAAAGCAAACTAATAAAATAACATAAGATTTGTCTGTCCAAGAGAAACATAACATACCTAGTGTAAGAGAATATCAGGAGAAAACAGCTGAGTTGCTCTCGGAAAACAGCTGAGTTGAGTTGTATTGTAATGTAATGTAAGTGAGCTAAATTTAAAAGCAACATTGATGCAAGAAAATATTTGTAGATGAAAAATGACAAGTGCGAAGGAATGTTGATAAGCAACAAAACAACAGCAACAGAAATGAGGAGAATTCTGCGATAAAAGCTCCAAATCCAAACACTAAATTTAAAGGGATTAAATTTACAAAAGAGAGGATTTTCTCTCAGTTAATCGGTTCGGTAGAAGCAGCAGAAGCAGATTGCAAGCAGGTCACTTGTAAATTAACTGTTAAAACAAAACAAAAAAGAAAAACTCCCCTTCTTCCCCATTGTCAACAAAGCCACAAAACCATGCACACAGTTATTTTACGATTGAATGTGTGAGTTGCGTATACATTATTTTATTATGTAGATACATTTGCGTCGTGTATACAACAAAATGTATCTAATACAAGGGGGATTTTTTCGTTTTCAATTTCAGCATTTCTCAGTCGTTGACAGCCAATTCTCGTGTTCAGTTGGGTAGCCTCAAGTTTATGCATAAAATCTATATAAGTAAACCTTAAATAAAAGAAAAATAATACTTGAATAAAAAAGTGTGTAAACGTTGAATCCATGAGATATATGTATCTCTGATCAATTGGAATCAATTATCTGCATTGAAGTCTCTACGTGTGTGGGATAATATAATATCGCCACTTACGTAGCGAAATTTTGAATAAACAATCAAATTAGATAAACCTACCTAGATACACCTGCCTATTATTAAAATTTGTTTGCAATCAAAACCAAGCGCTTCAGTAGAACCAGGATAACTCTGCTTTAGCCAAAATCATCGTAACATAAAAGTGATTTCATTTGTTGATTTTGACACAAAAAAGATAAAAGCGAAAAGTGTATCTATGAAAATCCCAAGTGCATTTTGTGGTCATATGTTTATCATCATTTATCATTCTTCAGATACAAATCGATGTATACCTTTGTAAACAATAAAAACTGAAAATATTCATAAAAACTGTTTTTGTTTTTCACTTAAAATCATATACAAAATAAAATTGTTATTAGTCTCCAAGTTCTTCCGAGTTATTAAAAATTGATTTTTAAAAATAATAATAATAATAAAATAAAATTGCATCTCATATATACATAGGTACCTATTATGGTTGATAATATTATGTGCAACAAAAATTTTAATGTAACGTTTGCATTTAACAAAAATGTTCCGATTTCTATTTTTGGTGTGACAACAAATTACTACCCTCTTGCCACATTCGTCAATAATAACAAGAGCAACAACTATCACAGCAATATTAAAAACATTGTCAAATTTATATTTAATGCTAAATTAATTATTATTACAATAATATTGTTATTAATTAAACAATTGGACAAATTGATCGTCTTAATCGATTGCTTATCGAAAAGAATAACTAAATCTGTGACAACGTCATCAAATTTAGCTCCAAAATTATCATCGTCATCATCATCAAAAACAACAAAAACAACAACAAAATCGTCAGCAACATTTATTACTGCTACAAATATAATGCGTCTTATGGGTTTTGCAATAAATTAATTCAAAAAGTGTTTAAAATATACTTGAAGATATAAAAATAAAATAAAAATATTAATTCGTAGCGACGGCGACGAGAAAATATATTATTATATTTTCTTTGCAACAAGTGTTGTAGTGTTTTTTAGTAAATGTTTAGCAACATCAAACTGTGGTGTATCCACTTTCCTACTTATCTCAAAATTTGTGGTGTTTTTGTGTGAAAAAGAAAGATAAAAGAAAAGAAAAAATAAATCTCCCCACTCTCTGAAACTCAAATATATAACATATTATGAAGTAATGAGAGAAAGTGATAAAGATTAAACAACAGCTATCCCATCAGAAAGTGCTAAAGAGTGTTTCAAACAATACTTCCGGTGTTTTCCACTCACAATTTGTTTGTATTCATTAAAGATCAAGTAAAATAAAATTTAGTGAAGTACAAAATTATAATCTTGTCAAAATTAATTCTTCAATTTGTATCCCTTTTTTCTTTTCTTTTTTTTTATTTCTAATTCTTTTTTAAAAAATAATAAAAATAATGTCAACTGGTAGGCGATTGGCTAAACGTTCGATTATCGGTACAAGAGTTTGTGCACCGGGTCCAGACGGTTTGTGGTATTCGGGCGTTATTCAAGACGTTAAAACGCCCCCCAGCACATCGCAGCCAAGTGAAAATAATAATTGCATCAATTTAACTACTGACACAAAATATACGGTGCGTTTTGATTTTAAAACAACGTCAACGGCGACCGCGGCGTCATCAACAATGCAAGAACAATCAAACGATAATAATAATCATAAAGGTTCTATAATGCCATCGCCATTGGCAGGAACCGGAAACGGGGTACGGGCAATATCTCCGGCTCCATCTTCATCTTCATCTTTATCGTCTTCGTCTTCGTCATCGTCGGTGTCGGTATCGGTATCGCTATCAAATTCGACGGCACTTTCATCTCCGGGTCGTTGTAATGTTGGTAATATTGGCGGTACTGGTGGTGTCATAATGGACGCCCGTCAACATTACATTCGTTCGTCAAATTTGCTCATAAATAGCCCAGCACAATCTTTACGTCGCAGTGTAATGATGAAGGAATTTCGTGAAACGGATTTGATTGGGCCCGGTTTTCGGTCGATTATGGAAGTTCAATTGCATCCCAATCAACGAGTATTTTTAACTTATAATGGACGAGAAACTTCGGGTGATGTTGTTAGCCATGATTTGGCCAAGGACGAAGTTATTGTAAGGATTATGCATATTGGAAGTGAGGTGAGTGCAAAAGAAATATATATACATAGATATAGGTATACATAAATTATCATAGTATACTTACATACATTTTGAGTTCGAATGTACATAATGTACTAAAAGTAGGTCAACTATATTAATGTAGGCCATGGGCGTTGTAATAGGTGAAGGTATTCGTATTCTGCTTCTTTTTATTTTTAAATTTTTTCTTTAAATGAATTCTGGTAAACAAGTTGAAGGTTATTAGGAAAGAATCTTGTAGGTAGGTACTCGACGATTTCGATTTTGGGTATAGAATAAATTCAAAATGGCCCCTGTAAATTTAAATAGCAGCAGTTAACTGACATTGAGTTTAGTGGTTGTAAATATGTACTTCTAACTTTTTCAGAAAATGTATTTTAAACATTTTTAGAAATCCTTAAACATTGCATTTTTGGATTTAGGCATGTCTATATGTAAAAATGACTCTTTTTAAAAAATTATCGCCAAATTATCGCAAGTGCCAAAAATTCATTATTGGAAATTATAAACTGCATTTAAGCTAAAACTTGACAATACATTTTGTGACTTAGGCGCCAGTTATAGCTATCATTAAAATCGATCCGGAAAAATTTTTGAATCGATATTTGACGGTGTTTCCCTTTGATTAGAAATGAAAATTTTATGCTCATCGATCGGAAATCACACAAAGAATTTTTTTTGAGAAAAGAAAGTGTAATTACGCATTTACGAAACTGTCGCTTAGGACAAAATTGCGGAAGGGGTCGGTATTATTTCTGTTTTTGAAACTATGTACTCGTACTTTCAAATATCTCGCATTAGCAGTATTGTACTTAAGTATCTCACTTTTAGCAATATTGTTTCTCTATATGGTTAGTGTTAATTTTAAAACCTCCATTAACTTCATTTTTAATTCATTGCTTTAGCTATACAAATTTTCTAGCGTATAGATCTTTCGAAAGTGACCTATCTACTAAAGCAAAATGATTTCAAATGTTTAGTTACAAGAAAGTGATTTTATTTTTACCACAGTTTGCAATTTTTTAATTTAAATCTTTCAGATGAAACAAAAATTAGTTTATCCTTAAAAAATTCGTGAAATTTGTTAAAAATCAGCACTTGAAGGCTTAGTAGATGCCGACTATGTGTTTTATTCCTTGCAAATAATTATTCCCTTAAACAAATCTAGTAAATATAAAGCGATTAAAGTTAATTGTATGTCATATAATATATAGCTACCTAGCTGCAAGTCCCTATTTCGTAGGCATTTACTTTCGAAATATTTGGACTCCGACTCGGTACTTAAAGTTACCAATTCCAGGCGTCATAAAATACCTTAACAAGTTAGACAAGAAAACAAAAAATGTATTTCTTACTTGAGAAATTACACGTAAACCGGAAATCAAAACCAAGCTTTCACATGTGTACCTGTACATCGCTTGTAAAATTTTTAAGTGAAGAAGTAGAAAATTACAATAAATAGATGCCTGCATGCATTGCCAGTGAATAGAGTTTATTAGCTATTCTTTTCCGTAAATATATTTGTATGTGTATGCATAAATATATGAATATACATATTGTATGTATGCAAATATTTTCAATAAAATTGGAAGCGTTATAAAGAAACATACTATGGTGATAATGAGGCAAATATTTATTTGAGTTTCGCATAATTTTAATTTACTTTCAAAAGGAACATACTTTAATTATCTCTTTTTAATTTTGATGAAATACCATTAAGACTTGTATATCTACAAGTCGGATAGTAAGCTTTAACTTTAGAAATGCAGTTTTACCCGTTTGCTTTTTTCGATTTCGGTGGTTTCTGTTTTAGAAGAAAACTTAAAAGCAAAAGACAAAAATACGATTAAAGATTGTTAGATTCGACGATATAGAAATTCAAAGTTAATGTCCATTTTGCTGTGGATCAATTTTGGTAAGAAAGAAAAGGTGATGTAATTTAACTTGATATTTGTATATACATATGTAAAATATTTTCTAAATTGGACATGAGAAAGCTATTGGAGATGGCCAAGAAAAACAGCAGTTGTAAAAGAAAAATTTTTTAATTCAGGAAAAAGATTTTGGTATCTAGTGAAAAGTATATGTCTTAGAACATATTCTGATAGTGAGGTATCTATTACTTAAGTTCTTGAGAGACGTCTTCTCTTATTCAAGATTTCATAAATTTATATATCTAACATTTTTAACCCAATAATATACATACATACAGTGATGGACAAAACTAAAGCACAAAAAATATCACTTTAGAAACAGCCGAATAAAAAGTGAAAACACAAATGATATTTTTATAATTTTTATTTTTTCTTATTTGGAAAATATTGTGCTTCTCACGAACGTACGGAGTTACAAACTTACGTACACACGCACGCACAGGCATAGTACATATTTCCAAAAAATCTTTTATTTAGACTCTAGGGACGTTGAAACGTCGAGAAATTTCAAAATTTTCAATTCGACAAATCAGACCGATTACAATAACTTCCTATGGGAAGTTAATATCAATATAGCTTCTTAAACTATTATTCTCTCAAAGGTTAGGTTAGGTTAAAGTGGCTGTCTGTGATGGAGTATGACACACTTAGGCTAGTTTGATGGCCCATTGTGACATCACATGAATCTTGAGGCTTTCTTCTAAGCTCATTGAAACCAGTTTGAGTCCCTTACGAAATTTGAGAGGCTGATTATATTAATATGATTTAGATCGTTTAGATCATTATAGAAAAATTCTCCTAGGTAATTCTTGCGTTTTTGAGCTAGAGCAGGGCATTTACAGAGAAAGTCAAGAACTGTTTCCCACTTTTCCTCATCCATACAGCTTCTGCAAAAGTCATTTAAGAAGACGCCTAGGTGCCCGGTTATGAGACCGATTATCAAGCTTTTATGCGATCTGCCTAGAGATAGCATGCACCTTGATCGCTTTAAGTCTAGTGTAGGCCAGTGGTTTTTAGTGACGTGACACTTGGTGATGTTATTCCACCTGGTGTTTGCCTTTTTCATAGCGCCCTGCATTAGCAATAGTTAACATGTAGCGATTGGTATGCCAGCATTTGCCAAATGTGGTAGAATGGGTTGTACTGTACCATTCCTGGCGAGTTCATCTGCTTAACAATTTTCTGGAATGTCTCTATGGCCCGGCACCCAGCAAAGTTGAATATTAAACTGTTGTGCCATATCCATGCATTCATTCATTCGTTCAGAGTACACACCTCCACAAACCCCTTCAATTGTTTTTAATCCATCTGTATAAAAGTGGACTGACTCGTCTTCCAGGAATGCCCCTTCCTCCCAGAAAAATCTGAAAGGTATAGAAATCTGGAAGTTTCTGTCGAATCGCAGTTGGATTGTGTGGCCTGTGTGCTTTGGAGTGGCCAAAGTTGTTGTTTATCCACTGCGACGAATCTTTGAGGCGAATAGCAGAGGTTACAGCTATTTGTTTGATAAATACATCAAGAGGTGTTAGTTAGAGTAGGGCATCCATTGACGCAGATAGGGTTGTGCGAAGTGATCCGGACTTTATTTAGCTTGTCGTGGTTCATGGTCTTTTCTAAAGCAGTCCACCATACTGCCACACCGTACATTAAAATCGGTCTGATTACCGATGTGTATATAGCGAATGCGTAATTCGGGGTTGTAAGCCCCAAAAAGCTTTAATTTTATGCCTTAGGGTTGGATTCAATCTCTTCTTGTGCAACCAATTTTATTTATAATCTCAATCATGTAAGCAAAGGAAATATCGATATCTGCTTTCAATACGTTATAATACTGTTTTCATAAAAATGTGTTTTTTGTGAGACACTTGTAAGTGCGTAAGTCTCTTCAACTACCTGTGTTTTCGAGGAGAATATATTCTACATAAGTTATCATTTTATACCGCATACTTATCATAAATCTTATACTAAATCGGTAGAAAATGGGACCCGAAGAACCCACTTTTTGACCAAAGCAACCTAAAAAAAGCTTATCCGGTAATCGGCTTTGTTAATATCATATAGCGATTTGGTAAGTTGAAGTTTAAAATAAAATCAAAATACGTATTTTTAAAGCTAAAGCTTTTAAAGGTGAGGAATTAATAAATTTCTTTGTTAGTAATTTGATCAGAGTAGTGATATGAGTTTGAACAAATTTAATATGAGATAAACATATAAATATAACTAAAAATAAAACACCAACAATTGTAATTGCGTTATGAAAAGACTTAAAAAAATTGCTCCAAAATTGTGTACAAATATTTATATTTCTGTCAACAGAAATTATCCATGTAGGTCAAATTTTACTTCAACAACAAATCCAATAAATAAACAATGAGACAGACTAAAATAAAAAAGCATAACATGTGATAAAATGGCAGCACAAAATCTTGCGAAGCAGACATTACTTTGATTATACCAACAACAATGCCAACAGTTGACTTACTCCCATTTACTTGCTGTTTAACACCATTTAATTTTATCTTTATGGGTTGAAACTGTTTTGTTGTTTTATTTTTGTATGGATGTGTACCTACCTGTGTTTTATGTAAGATGTTTGCGAATAAAATTGGGCCACTGTGAAGTGAAGGCGCCTCATTTATATATAAAATCAAAAGTATTCGAACTTTTGCTTGATTATAACTTAGACATTTTAGTATGTTAATAAATTTAATTAAATTATTATAAAATAAAAATATTAGATACTCTATCTCATACATTTCAGCAGGGAATTCTTTATTACTGTTGAACAGAGATGGCCAAATTCGTTTTTTGTAAGACTCAACCTACTTTGTTTAGATTTCATAATACTGTTTATTTTTAAATCTTTAGTTGGAATCCCAAACATTTAGGTTCACACATTTTTAATCTTAATCAAATGATCTTGAATATATGTATATATATTTATAATTTTTTATTATTTACAAAATATTGTTCTTTATTTTACAACTTTAAATTTGATTTTAAATCTTAATATATTTAGGAACAAATTAAAAGAAGTTAAAAACTCATCAAAAAATAGCTGCACAAAAGTCGCAATCTTAATATTTAGTGGCGTAACCATTATTTTTGATCACTGCATGACCTAGAAGATCAAGTAGCAACATCGACGAGGCATTGAGGCAATTAGATTGTCAATTATGTTTATGGTGATGTTTTCCCAGGCAGTTTAAACTTGTTGGATTAGTGAAGTCAAACTGTCACATTTTGTTCGATCAATCCTCTGATCTACAATTTTACATAGATTCTCTATCAGAGAGGATTGCGCTGGCCACTTCATAACTGTAATATTGCCTACATTAATCCAATCCTTCACCAATTTGGTGGTATGCTTCGGATCATTGTCATGTTGGAAGATCCATCGCAACGGCATATTCTCTTCCGCATTCGGAAACATGACGAGCGACATCCGACTGATTCTTTTAAATTAAACTTTGATTCATCCGAGAATCATTCCACTTTTCATTCGTCCAGTTAAGGTGTGCTTTAGCAAATTCTAGTCGTGCGCATCTATTCCAGTCGCATGTGTTTCATTTATCCTAAACTACTGATCGAATAACCATTAGACTGAAGTAAAGTTTTTGGTATAATCTCCTTTCTTTTAGGGTTTGTCAAAATTTTCTAAGATTTTATTTCCAAGCCCTTGACATTGAATTCAAATGACGAAAATAAAAAAAATACTTAATATTAATTTATTTTTTAAATAATTTTTAATAACTGTATTATGTAGATATTATAAAGAAGACACATTTTCTAAACATTAAAATAAAAACACATTCAAAACAACTGCTGCTATTTTTCTTAATATTGTCATTTTTATTTATGACGCGATCCATTGCCAAGCTTTTTCTTTCTATGACATTATTTTAACAATTTTGTGTTAGAGTAAGATTTCTTTTGCAAAGTTCACAAGCTATAATATACAAAAATATGTACATATATTCAAGTTCTAAAAATAACTTTACGAAAATATAAATTTGCTATCGAAGGTCAGTACAGTAGTACTTCCATCAAATAAGTTCTATTAAAAATCCCATTTTGACAAATGACCTAGAAGATCAACTAGCACGTCGGTCGCTCGTCGTCGCTCATAAGACTCACCGCCGCCGCCGCCGCCGCGCCGCAACACACAAGGTGACAACGAAATGCCTTAAATGCCGCTCTTCCTTTAATTTGGTTTGGCTTGGCGGTTCATTCTAAATAATATATTCTTGACTTGACCTTTTCGTTTGTCCATTTCCCTTGACTTCGTTTTTGTCTTTCTACTTTTAATTCTGCTGCGTTTCTTTTTATTTTTTAAAAATACATACATATGTATTTATGGAGCAATAGTCAGCATTTTTACCTACAACCGATAACGAGTTTTTTTAAAGCGGAAAAAAGTATCTACAAAATGTCTTGAATGTCACGCATACTTTTTGTTTTACTTCTATAACATTATAAAATGACAACAAAGACCAAAATGTTGGCAACTCATAACTGTGGTGTATCTGTAGTATACAGTACATGTAGAACGACGGCAACTGTCACAGTTTAAAAGGGCAGTTCCACATTCATCCATTCCATTTTTAAAACACTAGAGGGGACGGAATCAATTATTAACGACTTTTTCATTTATTATGACGTTTGCACATTGCTAAATTGAACTCCATAATTTTATAAGAATAAAAATGATGCAAATAATAAGAATTTAAACATAGATCGTATGAAGCTTCATGATAGATACATACATATATACATACACACAAACATATAAATGTATACAACTCATTAGAATTTTTTCGTATTTTAATTATTTGTTTTTTGTTTCAAGAATTTATGTGTGAATGACCATGAATAAAATTTAGTTTTAGAATTTTGACAAAGTGTTTTGGCTTTTGTAGAGATTGTTTTGTACGACAATCTTGAGGAATTTTATGGATTTTAATATTTTAATTAAAAGAAAAAATAAGTTTTAAGATTTCACAGTTAATTGGTGTTGGAAACATCGATATTAAAACTTGAAATTTTAAAATCAACACTTTTAAACACATGTCATAAGGCAATTTTTAACGCAGGAACTAAACGTATTGAAATATTTAATTATTATTATGACACGGTATTTTTTCAAATAATGTTTTATGTATTAGTTGTTGTCGATTTGTTTTATTAATCTAGTAAACAGATCTTTAAATGTTAAGAACTGTTAATTGTAATAGAATATAAAATATATGTATGTATATACAGTCGACTCCCTCTTAGTCCCTCTTAGTCCCTCTTTATCTTTTGTATTTCTTTTTTTATTGAATACTAGCTGACCCGGCCACGCGTAGCTGTGGAGAACATCAGACATATATGCCAATTGTAAAAAAACATGGCGACCATCATGACTGATTTTCTACTACCGTTACCCCTTACATAATTACAATACAATTGTTATTTACGAACGAAAGACGGAAACGTTAAAGCTGGTATACAAATTTACTGGTTTGAGATTTAAAGGGGAAAGACTTTGAACACAATTGATCAAAATTTTCGTAGAATTGATTGAAAGCAAAAATAATTGCAAAAGAATTAAATTTTAAATGTATTATTATTTTTATTCAAGTTTGTAACAAATAATTTGAGTACATATCTATATTAAAAAGTTTTTAGTAAATAACATGTAAAAGTTAAACTTATAAATGATGTAGGTAAGGCGGAAAGTTTAAAATCTTCTAACAATGATATTTTACCTCAAAAGTTAGCATTGAATTATAAAAACTAAGAATTGCCCTCACATGAAGAATGCATTATCCATACAAAACTAATAATGAAGTTCTTTTTAAGTTAACTTTTATAAAATTTAAATTATTTAAAAAATTTATTTGAGTAAGAGGGAATTTCGACTTAGAGCGAGAGTTCGACTTAGAGGATAGTTTTTGTATGGACAATTGAGGGAAATGCAAAAATATGGCGAAAATGTTCGATTTAAGCATTAATCAGTTGTTATATAAGCTCTCTTTGATTTAGGCATACCTAGATGATATAAATTTATTGCCTCAAAGTTCTTCGTATTCTCAAATTCCTATAAATCGAAATGACACGGCCTTATTACGATCTTTATCCTTTCTGCAATGTTTTAATATTAAGAAAGTTATAAAAATATAGAAAGATGTTGGTAGAGATTCTTTATTAAAAATAAAAGTTAGGAATTTTTCTAACGATTATCATCACGCAAAATCCTTGCATTCACTGGTAATAAAGGATTTTAATTTTCCTCATGATAAGGATTGAATATAATGTGTAATTTTATACCTAATTATGATTCATAAAGTAGCTGGTAGGATTGAATATACATTTATG
The DNA here is from genome assembly GCA_920104205.1 of Eupeodes latifasciatus. Classification (NCBI taxonomy): domain Eukaryota; kingdom Metazoa; phylum Arthropoda; class Insecta; order Diptera; family Syrphidae; genus Eupeodes; species Eupeodes latifasciatus. The sequence continues at coordinate 175,717,759 of OV049924.1, read as the reverse complement.
TATATACTTTCGAGAAATACATAATTTATGGAGGTATGTATGTACCTATATTACTGCATTCTGTTTAGGTTGTTTTTGTTAAGTCGGTACTTTAGTTACATATGTCCATATGTATAATAATATTCTACTACACCAACCCAAATTCACCCCACTCAACCTTCAGTTAACATTGAAAGTCCTGAATGAAATTTCTTAAGCCCTCTTCGGTATACAAGCTACAGTGAAAAAAAATTGTGTGACACGCAGTAATACAGCCACCCTACCGGTTGTCACATTAATGTGCTGTATTTTTGTATGTCATGCTTTAAGTCTGCCATCAGTATTCCAGTTAAATAAAAAGATACTATCCCAAAACCTTTTTCCCTTTTCATATTCCAAGTAAATAATAATGCCAAATATTACTGGGACGATGTGTCCTCCATTATGTTTGGTTAATTTTGAGCTTTTTACTTTAATCAGGTCATTCGTAGCATTATATGAACAAGAAAGAAAAGCAAAACAGGGAGAAAAATAGAGGAAAGCAGAAGATGAGCAGAAGATGATGTCTGGATAAATAAGCCAAAAGAGCTGTTTTGTACTAAAACTGGAAACAACTGTAGAAAACGTATTTTAAAAGATAGTTACATACGCATAAGAATTAATTTGCTCATTTATATCTCCAAACCCACGCAACACACAATGATGCACGCATCTATTTTGTTTTGTTTTGTTTCTATTTTTCGAGCACATACATACATACGTACACTACACAATACCCATATCGATACATAAACGTAACTAAAGCGCCTGCACCATATCAATGTATCTACCACCTACCTAGGCCTACCTATAACTTGCTGAAATGTTGATAACCATGAAAGCAAGCTTAAATTTTTGGGCTTTTATATCTTTTAAGTAGAAACAATATAAAGAGAAGAAGGCGATAGAAAACAAACAAAATGTATTATGCTATCTGAAGCCTACTCTACGGGAAAATATCGTCAAGACCTAACAAACATACATATACATACATATACATACAATTCCAATGCTACGTAGTTATCCAAAAATAACAAAACAGTACTGTGAAAGAAAATGATCATACTGTATTTGTAATAATGTTTTTAATGTTGATATAGGTTAGTTTTATAATTTTTGTTCATACAACAAAATTACAAAAACAATACACAAACCGTTCATAAACAAATCAATTTTAATACTTTTAAATAAGTTTGTGAGATTGTTTTGCAAATCGCTTAAGCGCCAAATTTTAAGAGCATGATGTTGAAATAACCGTTTTAATTAATTTAATTTTTAATAATACATTTTTCCTCCAAAGCATATGTCTTGTTTTTAGTACACGTTTGCCATCGAAATTTAATGCTTCCAAAACAACATTTTGGATTTAAATTATGTATCTGTGTCGTTTGCCAAAGTTGTTAAATCAATTTCATACTCGATCTAATAACTATTGATTTATCTGTGAAACTTTGTTTTCAAAATATTTCGAACTCGAATATTTCTTCATTTTTTATGATTTTCTTAAATTTCTTTGTAAATTTCTTAACGTAGTTCTAAAATAAAGTAAAAAACTCTATCTAGTAATTCTCGGTTTATCTATGGAACTTAATTTAAAAAATATTTAGATCTCGAGCATTTCTTCACACTTAATCATATCTGTAGAACTCGGTTTAAAATAATTTTTAAATTCTATGAATTTTATATCTCGGTTGAATGTGGTTTTTCCTATTTTTATAGCACCCCATAGATAATTCAGACTGACTCAAAATTCTGACATTTTACAAAAAAGATTTGTGTTTTTTAAAATTATTTTTTTGAGAATTGTGCACATGTACATATATATATTCGTGTTTCACTAACATCTTACTTGAATAAAGATCAAAAGAAATTGGTTTCGAGTCCTGCAATCTCTGAAATATCATATCATGCATGCAATTGAAATTATAGAAAGTATTATACTGAACAGTTTCAAGAAATCGTGTGTTCAATAGATTCAGTCAAAAGATTATTGTCGAGATGAAAAATGCAACAATATTGATAAAAGTTAAGTATTTTTAAATATGTCTTCAGATGCATATAATGACAAAACCGGTGTCTTGTCGTGTATAAACAGATTTACGTATCTACACTTTTATTTGGTCACACTGTCAATGAAAATATAGGCTATTTTATATTGGATGTTATTCCTTGGCATAATTTAAACAGCTCTGCTCTTTATTTGTGCAGATTCAATAATCGTGGTCATTATAAACGCTAATATGATGTGAAATATATGTAAAACTAAAATAAAGTGTAAAGCCGTTTAAAAGTTAATAGTTTAATGAGTTTAAATGCTTATGTAACTTTAACGCTTTATGGAACTGTCAGCGTACACGAAATTTTACACAATGCATCTCCTTTTTATGACTTTTTAGCAAACCGTTTATATTTATATATTTTCTAAAAATATATTATTATTGCACATTCAAATCCTTGTAGTCTGAAATTTAATCCAAAACTGGAATAAATATAAAAATTAGGCCTATCGAAGAAGTAAGTAAAAACATTGCTAAACCTAGTTCTAATACCCTAGACCCCCAAATTTGATGGTCTTATAAAACTCAAACTGAGATCTAAATCAGAGTTCTTATGCTGGAGAACTTGATGAAGAAATGAGTTAGAACTCAATCGAGTTTTAATTTATCGATAAATCGAATTTTAGAGACTAGATATTTGTCAAGAAATTGGCCGTTAATCACCTGGAATTTGATATTCAATTCTATCAAAAAATAATATTGAATGTTTGTCAGGTTTTATTTTCTAGTAAATAATTGTGTCATTAATTTCATTTCATTTTCATTAATTGCCGATTCGAAAAGATTTTCATTTTTATTTCTTTCTAATTTTTAATATTATTCTGTAGTGTTTAATTTTAATAAATTTTCAACGAAGTGCTTAATGTGATAACATCTTTGGTGTTGTTGTGTTACATAATGTGCGCAGTTAGAATTTGCAAGGATCTTAAAGTTTCACAAATTGACATTCGACTTTCTGTCTTTCTTTGACGTCTATAAACTTTGTGCCTGTATGATCGCCGTGGTGGGGTGTGGAAGTATATATGACCAAATTATATTTATCTAATATTAATGTTCGTGGACATAAGGAAATGTCCATAGATTTTTGTTCTCTTGTGCAGCCTTAAGCTTTTTATCTTAAAACTGTTATGAGCTGGACTTGTCAGCGTCCATAAATCAATTTTCTAATAATATATCATCATTGGTCATTCATAATTCGTGGGTATTAATTTAAGAAGTACAAACATTTCTAAACCGGGTTCTAATTTCAAATTGAGTTCTAAATCGGAGTTTTAAAGCTTGAGAATTTGATGAAGAAATAAGTTAGAACTCAGTCGAGTTCTAATTTTTCAACAAACCGAGTTTTAGAGATTGGTACTATGTCAAAAAATTAGGATTAAAAAAAACAAATTCTGATGCCTTATTTTCTGTTGTAAAAACTTAAAAATATTACCAACGCTTTAATTTTTCGTAAATATTGATTTAATATCCTAAAAAAATTGTTGGTCTGAAATCTCCACTGAAAATGTTGTCTGTATTGCACCGCAAAATTAGAAAATATACCTTCAAATACATTTTGCCCAAATTGTGCCTTAATAAAATAAATAAAATCACAATTTTTCACACATCACTATTAAAAAACAAAAATGCGTAAAGTATGCTTTTAATGTGTCATGGAATGGATGGCTACGTCGATTTATGCTTAGCCCAGCCCATCGCTCCCTGATTTCAATTCATTTCATTACATATCTACATATAAAAAAGACAAGTTTGACTCCACAAAGAGAACTTAAAAATATTAGATATGTATAAGGTATGTATGTACCTACGTTCCTATGTACCTACTGAATTCGTATAGCAGATCCGTCGAAAAAACTTTACTATGATGCGTAGTATGGCTGGGTGACGAACTGACGACTGGGAGAAAAAAATTAGGTCACAGGGAGGGGATGGAGATGGAATTCAATCAATTTAATGTTACGCACTCGGAATATGAACGACTGCAAGAATACGCTACGCACACAACAAAGAAACAACGCAGATACATTTTTGTTTGCTTCTGGTCTGTGGTATACGTAGAAGTATAATAGATAGATAGCTACGTTTTGAATAAGCGCGTACAAAGTTCGCGTACATTGCTCGCTGTCGCTATATCGCTTATATTATGATAATTAGACGAGCAAGGGGGAAAGATTGTGTGCTGATCTGGGTGGAAAAGGGCCAATAACTCAACTTATACTATAGCGGGCGTTGGCTCGGAGAATGGTTGTTTACATTTTTATTTGTCGAATTTTGTTTGTATTTTCACAGACCTACTATATACTATACTATACTATACATACTTGTAAAGTTGTATATATAGGTACCTACTATGTGTGTAGAAACCGAAGAGGGAGAGGTGACATGGGGAGCTGAATTAAATTTGGGCAGTTCGTGATAGTAAGATAGGTTTTATGTTGCGGATGGATTGTGTCGAATGTCGAAATGTTTTTCGTCGTTTTATTTCATTTCCTCTTATATGAATACGTAAAAAAATATAGAGACGGTCTTTTATTTTTTATTTCATGGATTCTTCAGCAATATAATAAATGCGAATAGGTATAACGATAAGAATTTCAGAAATCAGTTTTGAATGACGATGTGATTATTTCAACGGTAGCTGCTGTATAGTACATTTGTAGATGAATCGAACACTTAAATTTGAGCATATGTATTTAAAACAAATGAAAATAAACATTATCATTACAGGTTTTTCTTTGTAAAGACAGAACGCAAAATAGTATTCCAAGTAAGTAAGCGGGTAGGTAGTAGGTATTGCGAGATGATAATACACAAAGGTGTTTGGTTCTATTATCGTCATACCTAGACAATATTAAAATAACAGTAGTGTTTTTTTTTTGGAAAAGCCATCCGTAGTACAGTAGAAATGTATATGAATAAGAAATACACCATCGACAGTAGAATCACTGCAGATAAAAGAAAAATTGAAATCCTGCTGCGGAAAGAGAGTTGAATTTTATTCGAGTATCGAAATCTTATTTCGAGTTTTCCACCCCTCATTTATTCATTTTTAACACAGCCAAGATCAGTCTAGACTTAGATCCGTCAAGACGCACAATTTAAACTAAAGGAATTTCAATGGTACTTCCAATTTGCTTAAGTCCTTATATACTTATATATATGTACGCCCAAAGCTTGAATATAACTCCCATCTCTGGGCTGGTAATCCTGTAACTTACTTAAGCCTCTTGCAGCGCCGGATTTATAGGTCCAGAGGCCTCGGGGCAATAAAGGAGTGGAGGCCCCCTCGTCCCAAATTATTTTCAAAATAAAGTAAACCATTTTTTTCACTCGAGTTTTTTAATAAATAATTTATTGTGAAACCAAGTAGATTCCTTTAGTATTGAACAAACACATTATAAATATAAACGGAAAAAATAATTATCTGAAATTAAATTTTAGGGTTAACGAACGGAACCTTTCGAGCTTCTTTCGCCGAAAAATCGTTGATGATTTCGTTGAAATCCAGTTCTCGGAGTAAATCGCTTTCAATGCTCAGGAGAGAAAGCTTCAATAGACGGTTTTGTCCCATCGTGGTTCGAAGCCTATTTTTTATAATTTTCATCTTTGAAAATGAGCGCTCTCCAGTGCAATTTGTTACCATCAAAACCAAACACATTCTCAATGCAATTGGAAGTGCTTCTTATCAGGGCCATTTGAGATTTTGATATTTCACTGATTGCCTGATTAAAGTGAACAAATATAGATCAATAATTTCTGTTATTTAAGATAAATATAATTAAATAATCATGTATGTACAAAGTACTGTAGACTGTAGGTAGAGGTAAAAGAGCAAACAAAAATACATATCAAAAGAAAAAATGTTTTCTAGTGTTTACTAGTTGGAATTTGAAACAAAAATTTTCCGAAGTCTCTATTGTGGGGCCCCCCATTTGTGGAGGCCCTGGGGCTTCTGCCCCGGTTGCCCTCCCCTAAATCCGGCCCTGGTCTCTTGGATAGTTAAGGACGTAGAGCATTTAAATTGATTGGTGATAATACAATTGTTAGTTTCTTTACGTCGCTTAAGAAACTTTGAGGGTTTATGCTATAGAAAAATAGCCAGCTGCATTCGTCCCCTAAAACAGTTTAACCGTAAAATTAGCGCTTCTAGGAATACTCATCAATCTACCCTAGAGCCCAACTTCAGCCGTACTGTTAAATACAGAGGTTAGTTCTTTAGTCGTTATCACACTCTATCTTTCCCAGTCATTGAAATATTGAAGAACATAAATTCAATGTGCACCGATATCACCTTTCCTAAAGTTTTTTGTTCAGGGGTACTGCCTCTTGCAAGGAATTGACAAATCCTCCAAGAATAATTCTTGTCATGAAAAGTGCTTGAGAGTTGTTAGTCACTAGGCCCTAGTTCTTAACGGACTGTTGCACCACCTTTTTTATTTTATTTTTATTACATTATGTCAAATAATTGAATGCATATTATCAAAGCTCAAATAGATGATTATTTTTGTTTACTTTGTCACTTTTTTCTCAATTCTTTATTAAAGCTTCAAAAATACATATTTACTTTCTCATGTCAATTAAACTATTCTATGTTAATTCTATTTGGTGAATACCTAAATACTTTTGGTAATTAATTTTGAAAATTAATTGTCATGTTAATCAAATACAAACTATTCATTTATATTGTTTTGCACACAGTGTTTCATAAAATAATAACAACAACCTTAATTAAATTCCGGCGTTGAAAAGAAATCAATGTCATGCGACTGTAGGTATAAAAATAACTAACAACGATCACTAGGGGACTCATTAAAATGAGTACAATTATGTAAAAGTTATATACATATGTACATAATATAATAGGCATTATGGCTGTGACCTAGACGAAAACCGAATTACTTTGTTAACACCGTTAAATGATATACACCCTTAGATTATTTTGATAGAAAGAAACGAAACTAAAATTTCAAAATGAGTATATTGAAAAAAAAAAAAACTTTTTTAAAATAAATTAATTAATGAGTACATATAGATAAAACGTTATGTAATCATAGCCTTGTCAAGAATTTGTATTTTAAGATCTTCATAATAATCACAATTTAAAAAATCTTCTAGCTTCCCCAAAAATGAACTAAGGGGATCGAGGTTTGTCGCATCCGTTTGTCCACTGGCTTATCTTTGAAATCTACAAAAAGAATTGATCTGGCCTTAGTTCAAAAATTATTCAACATTCCTTTTTAATATTAACTTTAAAAAAAAATATCAATAAAGTCTACTTAAACTCTCAAAAATCAACATTGAAAATGATTAGAATTGTTTGTCCTTATTGTTGTTGTTTGTCCACTTTAAGTTCAAAAGTTGTTCAACTCCTCATTATTATAAAAATTAGTTTTTAGCATATCTCAAAACCATGGGTGATGTTTCTGGTGTGGGGATATGTATGTACATATGTATAGAAGTATTGACACCTCTTTTAAAATTGAAATGTAAGTGCTCTGAGTTCCCCGTGCTACCCGAGTTTAAACAATTTAAATCATTAGATACATTTTTCTACAAAATATCTGACCATACTTGCATTTCTAAAGTTTGAATTTGTCACCTACACTTTCAAAATGTACGGGGGTGTACCGATAATTACTTTGCCGCACCGTCTGAGTGCGCCACTATCGCAAGCAAAATTTACTGTCCTATAGAACATTCTCGTAAACTGTTACTGTCGAAATTTTAGCGGAATCGGGTTCGTAGTTTTGTGAATGGAAAAAGTACAATATCAATCGGTGATTCGATTCTTGTTTTTGAAAGGTAAATCGCGCAGCAAAATCAATTGATGTTTTCGTGAGACCACTTCAGAGCAGTGTTTGACCTTCGACGTAAAATGGATCCACTGATACACTCCAGAGAACAAGAAACAGTCGAAACAATGGACTTCACCCGGCGAACGTGCTCCAAAGAAGGCGAACACTGTCATATCAGCCGGAAAGGTGTTGGCCACTGTTTTGGGATTCGCAAAGTATGATCTACATCCACAAAGTATGAAAACTACCTGGAGAAGGGCAATATGATCACAGGGCTATATTATATATCGAGTATATATTATTGGCCCCATTCGATGCCGAATTACAAAAAAAACGGCACTTTTTCACCATGACAATGCACCGGCTCAAACCTCTGCCCTCGCCACAGCCAAATTGGTCGAATTAAGCTACGAACTATTGCCCCATTCACCATATTCTCCAGATTTGGCCCGGTGCGACTTCTTTTGAAAAAGTCACTCGCCGGGTAGAAATTTGCGTCGAATGATGAGGTCATTGCCGCCACTGAGTCCTACTTTGTACACCTTGAGAAACCCGTTTGAAAATATGAAAAAACCAACTGGGACGGTCTCAATGAATTCTTCAGGAACTAGAACTGGTCACTATGCTATCTCGACAGTGACGTGTGACGTTGATTCCAACTTATCGAAAATGCTTTTGGTATTGATGAATCTTTTCTTCGTTGGATTAGGAAACTACCTTTCTAACCGTTCAAAACAAGTTGCATTGACTGTAATTTACAAAGCTGTAATTTTCAAAGCATTCATCCGCCCAAAGCTTAAATATAACTCGCATATCTGGGCAAGTGCAACAAAAACAAGTTTAAATCTATTGGATAGAATTCAACAAGGGCTTTCAAAATGATAGGTGATAGATTTATAACTGAAACATTTTCATTCTTCGAACACCGCTGCAATGTTTCATGCCTTTCGTCGTTTTATCGATATTTTTACAAACAAAGTTTTGTTGAATTATCGAGTTGCATTCCACCCGTTAAACAATTCAGCCGAGTATTACTCGCATTTTCAGGAGAACTTATATAGTTATTATTTGGCCAAGAAAAGATATGGCGTTAGTCATTCTTTATCCTAGCTGTATTGCATTTTAGAATCTAACATTTTAATACATAATCTAAAATGCATCGCTTGAATTCTATAACATTTTTATATTTCATATATTAATAGAAAACACTAAAACTAATCCATCCATCAAGTGCGGCCCTGATTTTTTCTTTTCTAAATTTCGAGGCTGATCGAATGGTCTTTATAGATTTCTAAAAGGGAGAATAATTTACAAATTATCTTTTGTATATATGTAGACACATTTTGGACCTTTTTTTGATCTTTTCATAGGCTTTCGTATATCGTTGTACTTGAGTAAACTGGACTTTATATTTTATGTAGACGTGTATAGAATTATAATCAGAGGTTTTTGACCTTTTGGAAGATAGTCTTTGATTTTGTGACTCTCTGGACAAACACTGAAACCGGGAATGCGTGATACTTATGATAGTAGTTGACACACCTGTTGCACGTCTAGCAGCCAACAATCTGGGATACAATTTGTAACTGTGCTGGTGCTTCAGCTCAATTCAAATTCAGTTGTTTTTGGTTTTGAGTTTTGTTTTGGATTTTTTGAGAATTTAACCTAATTCAGAAAGAAAGAATACAATTCGTGTGGATGTTTTTTCTCTCTATGTTTGCGGCGTGATTCTTATCCTAATTATACCACACATATGTATGCACAAGTATACTATAAGCTTTTCCACATCTTGGTCACATCAGTGTACCTACATGAGATTGCTACTGCTGGAACTGGAAGAAGGATCGACGCGACGACGCGACGCGACGTTGTGATGTGTTCAGCACAGATGTATATGGTGTATATAACAGGCCTGAAGACGCTAGCAAGTCACTTAATAAAATTTCTTCGATCTAAAAATATATCTACCTTATACAGAATTTAATGCATTCAGATAGAGGTTTGGGTTATTCAACTTTGAACTATAATATACCCATTTCTATAATAGTGGTGAGGTGAGATGTGAGGACTATCTTTTTTTAGTTTTTGTAATTTTTGTTTGTAGGTATGCATATTTCATCATTTTAAATTTGGTAGAGTGGTAGACTTTTCTATAAATGAAAAATTATGTGGTGATTAATGCGATTTTACATAAAGAAAGGGATAAGTATGTGTGAAGTGATTTTTAGTACAATATTTTTGTTATTAATTCTATAATTAGAGATCAAGTGATAACATTTTGGAATATTTGGTTAATTTTGTATGTGTATTGTTTCCTGAAACTTTTTTAACTATGTAAAGGGTGATTTTTTAAAAGCTAAAAGGAAAGTTTTTCAAGAAAAAAAAAAACACATAAAATTCAGAAAAAATTCATGAAATCTTTATTTGAATCGATAGTAGATACGGTCCATATAATTTAATGTTTGAAGATTATTTCATGAAAATGTTGACCTTGACGGCGCGCGCCTCAAAATGTCCATCCGCTTAGCCCAATTTTGGCATAAGTACTCTTTTTAACATTTCGTCGGTATCTCACGAATAAATGCTTCAATGTTGTCTTCCAATGCGTCAATTGAAGCGGGCTTGTCTGTATAGACATGAGCTTTAACATAGCCCCACAAAAAATAGTCTAAAGGCGTTAAATCGCACGATCTAGGCGGCCAATTGACCGGTCCCGAACGTGAACTAAATTGTTCACCGAACTCGACTCTCAATAAGTCCATTGTTGCAAGTGCTGTGTGGCATGCGGCACCGTCTTGTTGAAACCACATGTCATGCAAGTCAAGCTCTTGCATTTTGGGCAAAAAAAAAGTTGGATATCATTTCACGGTAGCGCTCACTATTAACAGTTACGTTACGATTCGCATCATCTTTGAAGAAGTACGGTCTAATGATGCCACCAGCCCATAAACCGCACCAAACTGTGACTTTTTCTGGATGCATTGGTAGCTCTTGCAATGCTTTGGCTGATATTCACTCCAAGATCGACAATTCTGCTTGTTTACGTATCCATTGAGCCGAAAATGAGCTTCATCGCTGAACCAGTGTTGCCGATTCAAAAAAAATGTATCATGATTTTTTATCATGAGATCCTCAAAAAAATCATGAGATTGCTTATTCTTTATTGGGCCCTTAATAATGAATATAAGCGTATAATTCACCACAAAAATTTTAAATAAAAAATACATATGAGATTTCATTTAATTTTTTTAAGTTTTAAAATAACATTTAGTGATATTTTAGAGAAAAAAATATATAAATTACATATTATTATATCCACACATGTACATTACTATTGGTAAACTTTACTAAAATATTTGTCGATTAATGGTTTTGTGACTTTGAAATCAAAACAACTTTGATTTTTAGTAAAGTCATTGGAATGAATAAGTCCAATTATTGCACCCTCTTCAAGTCTGTTCCTGATGTTCGTTTTGGTTGAAGAATGTGGCAGTGAGAATAACTCAAAAACAAATTTAGACAAAAGTGAATATGCCAAGCTATCATTGGCCAGTTTGATTTGGGCAACATACTTCCAAAATTGTTCAATGTCGTTTTCGTTTGATTTGTCATTTGTTTTAATGTTTGAATTCACTAGCATTCTCTATTCATTATCTATCTCTTGATAACAATCTTCAGCCACTAGATTTGGAAAATGTTTAATAGAGGAAAAATTGACTGAACATTTTTGTTTACAACATTTGTTATTGACAAAGATTCCATATCTATGAAGACACTGTTGTTGAAGTTAAATATATTTCCTTGGTACCTTCAACTAAGGAGGACAAACAACGGCATTGAAAGCCTTGAACAATTTGTTTGTCAATCAAAAATTTTTCCAAGAAAAGCGCTACTTTTACGCCGTAATACATACATATCCCCATACGAAAGTTGATTTCTTGAGTTTATATAATCCATATTTTTAATATTTGTACTCCCGATGTTACCTTTTTTGATATATAGTAACTCAACAGTGACTTCCTTATACATGTCTTGAATTTTGGGCTTTTCGGATTGCATGCATTTGTTAAGTTTAGTAAAAAACGGTAACACAAAACTAAGAAAACATAAATACATGTATAACAGGGTCATTGAGCATATTTAGAATAGTTTGGCTTGACAGTAAGTTGTCACTTTTTGTTACGTCGTTAAAATATGCTTTTAAGGCATCATATTGCACAAGAATAAAATTAACTACTTCTAACCTCGAAAGCCACCGTGTCTGTGAATAATGTAAAATTTTAGTTGGCTTTATCTCCAAAATAGCTTGAAAAGTTTTAAATGCTGCAATTCTCTTAGGACTGTTCTGAATATAATTATAAACATCTCAACATAAGTCTTCAATGCTTGAGGGTAAATTGGAACATGTAAATGAAGCGCAGAGATGAAAGGAGTGACAAGTACACTTCATTATAAATAAGTTTGGGACATCAGCTTGTAAATAAGTTCGAACTGATAAGTTCAGCATCACTGCAGCTCCATCAGCACCAATACCTTTTTTGAAGGAAGATTTGGAAAATCATGAGATTTTCAATAAATTCATGAGATCATGAGATGGGGGTGAAAAATCATGAGAATCATGATAAATCATGAGATTCGGCAACACTGCGCTGAACACAATTAAATGAAAGAAGCGCGCGATTAACTTTCTTAACAGAGCACTTTGATAATAAAATTTAATAATTTGCAAGCGTTGTTCGTTTGTAAAAAGATTCATGGTTAAATTATAGACCAAACTGAAGATGTTTGACAGTGAAACAAAACACGAAACGTGCCTCAGCTATGTTTAAACCAGTGTTGCCAAAAAGATAATAAGCTAAAAAATCACACTTTATATACATAAAGGGTCCAATATTAATAAATATTTATCTATACGGGATTTTATTGTATTTGTATTATTTTACTTGAAATTGAATTTAATTGATTTGCATTTGATTTTGCTTTATTTACCTGACCGACCTTTTGGTTTATTTAAAATATTATTATTTTAAAATAGTTAAGCAAAACACTTATTTATTTCTGGTTGGTTTTACTCAAATTTTGAACAATTAGCATAAGTTCAAACTTTCATGAGTGAATCAATTTTTACAAACTTGACTCAATGTGTGAAATTAAATTTGGTATTTAATTCAAATTATCTTCTGAACAATATACCATCATATATCCGGTTGAAAGAATTAATAACAACACAATTTAAAAAACTTTATCGGTTTTCCCTTTACTACTAAATTGTAAGTGGGATCCGTAGCAAAACAAGTACAATTATTAAAAATTCTCAGCTTTTTTCCATACGATCTATTCTTAGACTTATTGATCAAGAGTTCTTTATTTTCAGGAAAGATCGTCACATGGATAAAGCAGATTCAGTAGGTGGTTGAGTCTCAATAGCTATTGAAAATCATTTTTGTACGACTTCCATAAAGAGAACATTTAACCTGACAATAGAAATATTTGCATTCAAATATCGATGCAGTCAAAAGATTTATCTGTTTTAAATGTCTACTTTCCTGCAAAAAGCCTCAGCTTTCGCTGAACTGTCTCTTACTCTTGATCTTGATCATACATGGACATCGCTGGTTTGGATAGCAATATTCTTCTTTTAGGTGACTTTAACCTCCCATTCACTAACTGGTTCACATCAGACGACGAGTCTTACTTAGAAGCATCATTGAGTTCGGCTTCTATTATTATACCATATCATCTCCAAGGACTTACAGTAAGTTAGCTGTATTTAAAATGCTTTGAATCGACAGCTCGATTTAGTTTTTTCATCTGAAGCAGTAGTTCAATCAAACTCTGATTTATCGAATATACATACGCTTAGTCCAAAAAGCCTCTGTGCAGCAGCCTAAATTTAGTGTTTGTTTTTGAAAAAAGTACTAGGAATAAATGTAAAAACCAAAGTGGTAATATTGAAAAAAAATTAGTTACCACCTTCACCTTTTTACCAAATTTTAAAAAATTGTAATTGTGATTTTCAAAATACATTGTTATAGTGAATACTTATCTCAGAATCAACAAAAAGAAAGCTGCTGTACGGAGACTTTTTGGACTAAGTATGTGTAGATAAATACCATCCCTACAAAAATAGTTATTCTTATGACTGTTCATATTCTATTGACTTTCGGAAAGCTAATTTTCAGGAACTTTCTGATCATCTATCTACTTGTGGTATTGAGAATTTACCAACTTTAAATGACGTTGAAGTTGCAATTTCATACTTCTACAATGTATTGGAATCCTGCATAAAAGATATTGTTTCTCTTAAAAAGCATGTCAGCTGAAGATCATGAAGTATATGGTAAAAAGAGCTTAAATCTCTCTCCAATGATTTATATGCCGAACATCTTACAGATATGGAAAGTTCTCTTAAGCTTGACCCCAAAAGCTTTTGGAAATTTATACTCAGTAAATTTTGTCTTATAATAAAAACAACTTAGTTATTGCTCCAGAAATTTGTAACGCGTTTGCTAACAACTTTCAGCAATCTTTCATTCACACTCCTGTAATAATAGATGAGAATTTATTTTAATACTTGCGAGACTGTCCCCAGATTACCTTAAATAATGTTCAAATGGCGTTAGACAAAATCTTGCATTACTTGACATTACTTAATGATGATTATTCCTCTGGTCCAGATGATATTCTTGCAATTGTCTTAGAAAATTTAGGTCAGCAGAGTGGCATTTCCAATCTTCGCAACCAATCTCTAAACTTTCCTGTATTTCCAAACTTTTTGAACAGGTTGTTTGTGATAGCTTGAATTTTATCTGCAAGAATACTATATGTAATCAACAACATGGTTTTATGCAAAAATGTTTGACAACTACTAATCTACATGCATTTTTGCATAATTTCTCACATACACTAGAACTCTGTCAAGAGCTCCACTGTATTTACACTGATTATTCTAAAGCTTTTGAACAATTCACATCATCACATTTATGCTTAAGGCAATGGAGTTTCCTTCTCATAGATCCTCTTCAGAATAGGTCACATCAAGTTAAATTCAGAAGTTCTGTCTCTAACCCTTTCATTGCCAAATCAGGAGTTCCCCAGGGTTGTCATTTAGGACCTCTACTCTTTGTCTAAGCTATCAATGATGTACCCCTTTGTGCGCGATACAGTAACATTTTTAATATATGCGGATGATATGAAAATCTTCAAAAGCATGAAATCTATAAACGATAGGTTACAACTCCAAAAGGATATTAAAAGTTTTGTTAACCCATAAATGTCAGACAATGACTTTCTCTAAGAAACGTACTTCTAGTTTGATTGATTATAAAATATCGTAGCATTCTATACATTGCGTTCATAGTTTTAAAGACCTTGGAGTTAGTTTTAATTCTAATCTCGATTTCACGGAGCATATTAATCCCATCGTTAGCAAAGCCAACTCTAAGTTAGGATTTGTTAAACGATGGTCTAAAGAATTTCAGGATCCCTAAGTTACTCCCGCTCAATATAACCCTTTGGTCCGAACCCATCTTGAGTACGCATCCTAGGTATGGACTCTTTTTTACGAGGCCTACAAGAATAGGATGGAAGGGCTACCATGGTCAGATCCTTATAAACTTCCTCGTTATGAACTTCGGTTAAGCTTCTTCAAATGCATTCCCTATCGCAAAGGAGGGTTAATGATGATATTTTCTTTATTCATCAACTTTTAACTTGAGTAATTAATGCACCTGATTTATTAAATTGTATAAGTTTAAACTACCACGGAGGTAACCACAATACCCGTAGTTTCCAATTAATGGACTAATTATAGCATGCATGATCCATTAACTCGAATGTATTAACTAATATGAACTCAGACCAATTCCGATTTGTCGAATTGAAAATTTTTACATTTTTCGAAGTTTCAAGGTCAACTTATTTGTTTTGAATATTTTGTTAAAGTTTTAAGCAAGACTAATCGACAGATGCAATGGGAAGTTATCAGTGTGGGTCGCATCCCAGCCCCTTTTTTAAGGCAATTATCATCCAAGGTGGAATTCAGTAACGAGAAAATTGCCTAAACATATACTCCCGAGTAAATTATATTTTTGTGTCGTTTACAAAGAGAAATAACTATGTCAGTCTCTACCACAAGCTAATTAATCTGTGGTTAAATTAAATAACCAACCCTTATAGTAAATATCTATGTATGTATGAATAAGCATAATTTTATTCCGATATGAGTTATGCATGTAATTTCTTCATAATTTCGTGGTTCATAAAGCAAAAATCATAACGAAAGAAGGTTATAACTTTTAAAAATTCTCAGAGTATCACCTTGTTTTTAAGTTTCATGAACTTTTTATAAATAAATTATCTCAAAGCGTTTATTTTATCGTCACAGCAAAAATGTGTCACCATATTAATATAACGAAAATAAATGTTTTCCTTATAAATATATAGTGGGCTTAGCTATTTTAAGGAAGGTATCAGTCACAAATTGATCAAACCTAAAAACAACAAAGCTGGTATACTTTTTATCTATACGCTTACTCTAGCGAGCAACGATACAAATTATGTTCGAAACTCGCCCTTACACTTTACCTATATACACATGTTGCTCTGCTCTTCCGCTGAATTGTGTCCCCATTAAGCTTATAATGTGCGTACATATTTAATCTATAGAAGGTAGGTATATACTATATACATACAATCTACCTATACTCAGTTTAATTCATTGGCCACATTCTGCTTTTGCAGTCAGCGAAAAAGCCAATAAATATTTGTACCTCTTGCAAACGGAACGTGACCTATTTGGCTAAACTTAGAATTTTATATACCTACATGAAATATAGTGACACAATCCATTGAACGAAAACGATGCCATCCAGATACATATCTTCAACAACCTGTTGCAATGCCAAATTCATGCCTATCAACAACATTATGTCACATTTGCTGCACATACTCGTATACGAACCGAACCGCCCGGCAAATTTCATTAGCTATATGTGTACATATATGTATAAAGCCGCAACGCGTAGGTAGGTATACGAAGCATAACTGTCTCAAATCGACCCTGCTATTACGCACTAATTGCATGCAACAAGGTTGAGTTCTACTTTGAATCGTTCTGCAGCTCGCAGAACAAAGAATGCACGCACATCGCAACTTTACAACATCATTAAATCATATGTGGTGTGGTAGAGCTTAGATGGTTGGATGTTAGATTAGATGTACCCTTACACCACTACTTCGCCGACAACAACGTTGCGTCTTGTCAGACTAAGCCAAATACTAATGCGAATATTATTCTATTTTAAAATTCACACGTTACAGATACAAGATACGAAAGTATTTATGTATAAATAAAAATACCGCTAGGACTGTAACGTCGCGTCGTTGTGCGTCGTCGTCTTTACAGAAAATAATGCCGGCCGGCTAAATATGTGCCTAAGAAACACAAGTAGCAAGCTGTAGCAATCACTATCGCACTCGTATCGTAAGACCTCAAACCTCAAAATATACTCGTATCTACACAATAACACGGAGTGACAAATTTCAAAAGTAGACTCAATGTTCAACAAATGTATCTATTTTATGCGTCATTCCGAGCTGGTATCCAATTTATGGTATTTGGTTGAGGGGATCCAAAACAAGTATCTATCCTACAGAAATTAATTCAGTAGATTAGCTGTGACCTAGTTAGGCAAACAAAAATCTGACAATGATGATGGTTGTATTGTGGGGCATTATTATTTTGTTACAACAGTTTGGATTTTGCTCCACTTTTGGAAAATTGAATCTGTGCAGTGTGCTTGTGTAGGAATATCCAAAATAAATACAAAAGTACAATACATGCTCATAAATTTTGTCAGTTAGATGGAATCTGTCAATTTAAAAAAGTCTTAAGCTCTACAAATATTTGGCTTAAATCAAATGATGCGAAGTGTAGCTGTAGGAAAGAAATATATAAAACTTTAAATTAGGGCTAGCTAAAGTCCGAGTGGATATGGTCCACTTACAATATACAACTCGTTATATTTTTTGGCACAGGTCCATAT
Source organism: Eupeodes latifasciatus (assembly GCA_920104205.1). Taxonomy (NCBI): domain Eukaryota; kingdom Metazoa; phylum Arthropoda; class Insecta; order Diptera; family Syrphidae; genus Eupeodes; species Eupeodes latifasciatus. The sequence goes on along the minus strand of OV049924.1, from coordinate 175,699,843 downwards.
CTATTGCATATACATACCTAAATTACATATACATACGTTCTTACCTATTTAAATTTGCTCCTTATAGTAGGTATACATAGCAGACGCGAATAGACGTTGTTGATGGTCGATTTAACCTATATTTTTATATGCGGGCATGTATCTGAAATGATATAATGGATAAATGCGTTTGTTTCTTTTATTGAGTTTAAAAATATGGAACACAAAGAATGATTTTATTTGAATATAGTATGTAACCTATTTAATATGAAGAAGCTTATAAGTGTTGGTGTATGAGTATGTAGAAATATTAGGGTGGTTATTGTAAAGATGTATGTATATCCAAAGAGCAATACTTCGCTAAAATCAATTTGCTTACAACAGTGTATTTAAATCTTCAAAAGATGTTAGTGTTAAACTAAAGGACAACAATAGACTTTTTTAAAAATATTTGATAAATAGAGTTAATAAACCTCTTTGTTTATTTGCCTGTTTAATTAAAAGAATCATATATATATGTATGTATATTATTTCGTTGGTAAATCTCCTTTTTGCCAAGGAAAATTTAACACATATAATCAAGAGATTTGCTTATTGAACTTTTATATATACAATTTAATAGTCTTAAGATTAAGATAAGATATATTGAATAAAAATAAAATAGTTTGTTGGCAAAAAGGGGGCCTAACTTAATACATTGGTTTAGGATTAAATTAAAATATTGTTTAATCCTAAATGCCATCCTGGTCCTGGTTGTCATTGTTGATGGTTTGTTTGAGGATTGATGACAGGCTTAGCCATGTCGGTGGGCTGACCTGGGGTCAGTGTAGAATGATTTGTATTATGTTTTCATCCATAATGTCCATGACGCTGAGGTAGGTACCTGAGCTCTGGTAGTCGCTGTTGGGTTGTCATCCCTCTAATAAGTTTGTTCATATTTCTAGATGAGTTACCTACTAGCTTCTTAACCAAAAAGTAGTAGGTAGTTATCCAGTGTAATTATTCTCGCTTCAGAATAGATACGGTCGTTTCTGTAGTGTTTACGAAGTAAAGGCCATTGCAGATTCTCAGTATCTTCTTTTCGAAGGCTTTTAGCCGTTTTATAGAGATGGTATACCAAAACGGGAAAGCTGTAATAAATGACTGGTCTTAGTACAGCAGTATCTTAGTTTGTTGACTTAGTCCATTACTCTTCTAGCTTTCTTGAGAACTTTCTGGGTATGCGGGTTAAACCTTAGCAGCTCGTGAAATTAAACTTGCAGGTACTGGACGGTCCTCTTGGGCCACTTTGACGATCCATCTGAGAGTTTTAGTTTTAAGATTCTGCAGTTGGTCGTGCCTTGGGATCCTCTACGGACGACAAGTGACGGCCTTCTGCAGCAAATAAGTAACGCAAGTAAACGAAGTTTAATGGTTTGCATCTTTCCTATTCCCGTTTGGAGTCAATTCGAATTATTTTATAATATTTTGTCAAGATGAAGGTGTAGCAGATTTCACTTGGAAACAAAATCTGGTTGCAGGAGTTCCGGGTAAGCGAGTATTGTATACTTCAATATAATACGAACTATAAAAGCAGATCTAAAAAGCAAATTCATTCGAATAAAACAGATAAATTGACAAAAATAATTAATCTTGCGCAGATTCTCTGACATTTTTTTAAAGTGCTCATGCGTTAGAATAGAAATTTAAAGTTAAACAAAAAATTAATTTTATTTAATTTTTAAAATTTGGTGCATTTTATTTTATACATTTTCGCATCAATATTTATATTCTGAGTTCAAACATTCAGTTGCTATACTATAAGGGATACTTCAGAAAATTTAGAACAATTTCTTTATTTATTTTTGTATACATGTCGAAATATAATACTAAGAGATCGAAGACGATGCGGCTTTTAAAATGTGGAAAGAATTCTTGTTACTTAGAAATGTATAGAAAAAGAATCAATATTAGTTTAAAAAGACTGATATCAGGTGAATTTTTGTCTTCGTGTTGTGTATTAATCGTGTTCTACAATTATAATTGGTTGTCAAGTAGTAAATGCACTTCACTTGTTTGTATGTTTTGTTTGCTTCGCTTAAGCAAACAAACAAACACAGTTAAAAATAAATAAATTAGGTGTCGCAACAGTTCATAGAGAACCAAGGCCTATAGTGAGTTACATGTCTCAACCATTCCGCTGTGCGAGTATAACTGCAGGGATGGAGGTTACCTACAGTTTATATGCGGAATCCAAACAGCTAATTTTGCTAAAGCACTTTTCGTGACAAGAATTACTCTTGGAGGAATTGTCAATTCCTCGCATCAACATCACCCCACGGGTACTACTATTAGCAAACGCAGTTACCCTACTCTTAACTGTTTTAAGGAAGTGTGTTCAGATTTCTTAGACGAGGAATTTCATATTTATTTCTATATCAACGGCCAATTCTTTGACAAAGTTGTAGTCTCTATAGCTCGGTTTATTGAAAAATTGGAACTCGATTGAGTTATGACTTATTTCTTCATCAAGTTCTCTAGCGTTAGAACTCTGATTTAAATCTCAGTCTGAGATAGAATTTTGATTTATTAGACTCTCATATTTGGGGGTATATGATTTAGTTTTTTTGTTCTTTCAAGGACCCAATTTTTAGATTATTTTTTGATTGAATTTCACACCACACGAGAAGTTAATGTGCAATAATTAAATATTTAAAAACAAATATATTTATATGGGCGGTTTGCCAAAAAGCCATAAATAGAAGCTGCATTATGTAAAATATGATGGACGCTGACAGTTCCATAAAGTGTAAAAGTTACATATGCATTTAAATCCCTTAAAATTTTTTACTTTTCGAAAGCTTTATTTCCTTTTTATATATTTTTCACATCAAAAGATGGGAGGACATTATATTAAATTAAATATTATCGTTTACAAAGACTGTGACTTTTGAGTCTTAACATTCAATCTAAAATATTCAATATTTCTTTGGAAAACAGGACCATATAAAAGTGTAGATAAATCTGTTTATAGAATACAAGATGCCCGTTTTGACATCAAGTGCATCTACACAAATACACAAAACTACTAAACTTTTGTCAATATTGTTCCATTTTTCATCTCAACCCACGATTCCTTAAAAATGTTCAATATATGTAATAGTTTCTATAATTTAAATTGCATGTATCATATGATGTTATAGAGATTGCAGGACCTTAATGTCTGAATAAATTGTTTGAGTTTTCAAAAAAAAAAAAACAATGTACAAAATGAAATCGAACCCAGTTTCTTTTGACCTTTATTCAAGTAAAGATTGTCGGTTTGTTCAGTGAATTCATCAAAAAAGAAAAGTTTAAAATAACACCAATTTTAAACGAAATTCAATAAAACACGAAAACACAACTTTTATTTCGAAAAAAAGTGAGAATATCAAAACCAAATCGTAAAACAAATGTCTGCTCCAACGAAAACTGACAATTTTTTTTCAATTTTTTTCGTAAAATGTCAGAATTTCAAGTCAGAACTTTATGGGGTGCTAGAATAATAACAAAAAACACGTTAGAACTCAGTTCCATTTAACCGAGATATAAAAACTCAAAAATTATTTTAAACCGAGTTCTACAGGTATAATTAGATGTGAAGAAATGCTCAAGTACTTAATATTTTTAATATCGTGTTCCATAGATAAACCGAAAATTACTAGACCGAGTTTATATTTTATTTTAGAATTTCGTCAAAAAATTGGCCGTAAGAGTATCATACAATTATTGCCCTAATTTAAATCATTTTTTTTGTAAAGAAAACAAAATAAGTCTAAGTCTAAGTCTAAGTCTAACTCACTCAAATGTAATAAAAATATAAAGGTAAAAGATCAGGCGTGAAGAATTTTATATTATGTTTAATAAGGAAAGGTTTATTACGAAGCATAACAATACTGGGCTGAACATTTTCCAGTGCTTGAATGAAATTAAAACCACGAGAAATGATGAGTTTTATAACTCACTGACTACTTCAAGTCGTTATGACTACAAAATAAGGTGTTTGTAGTTATAATAGAAGAAATCTTAGTCTATGTTCTTGCATAGATTTATCCCTAAGCCCATAGATCCAAACTTTATAATTGATTGTTTAATAAAATCCAATAAATAAAAACCGGCTGCTATTTTATTCATTTCGAAATACATGAATACAAACTTTTTTCATATCTTTCAGTTGTACAAAAAAAAGAATTTATATACATAGGTAAATTGTTACAGAACCCGGAAAAGATACACCCACAGATACACACTTAGTTACAATATTCTAGAAAAGTATACAAATAAAAATAAAATCATTTCGTAATCTTTGCTTAAATAGATACATGTATTTGTACATTGTAGATACGTAGCTTATAGGTACGTACATAATATGTATGTATATACAATAATTTTGTGTTTGATTCCTCATTCTATCACGTGCTACATAACGAAAATGTTGTTTATCTAAAACTAACTAGAAGTAGATATGTAAAGCTTCAACTTTTATAATAATATACACACAGAGCTATCAAGTTCACTTTTACAAAACAACAGAAGTACGAGTATCTATCATGTACCTGTTTTTGATGTAAAATAAACAAAGTAAAAATACAAAATAAAAAAACAAACATTTTCAACACGGAAACGCGTACCTCTCAAGGTTATTTGGCTTATATAAAGCGGTCATCTATATACATATCTACATATTTATATGAAAGCCCTAAACGTTCAAGTGTATCAACTACAGATACATTAATTATACTCATATGAACCTTTTGTAAAGCATAAAGATATGTTTAGATTAGTTATATACATAAATAATTATAAATGTTGTAGTTGTAATAGGAAGATTTTGGAAGTGTAAATCACAAACAAAGAAAGACCTTCGTCGCATTCTATCTAAAGCAAACAAAGTTGTTTTTTTTGTGATAAAGATTAAAAATAATTACATAGGTTGTCTACGAATCAATTTTTAAGCTAATAATGGAACATTGTTTAAGGCAACCAATTTGATATAGCGGGTGTTTTTTTTGTGGGCGTGTGGTTTTCAATCTGGCAATACTTTTTTCGAAGTTGGTCTTTTTGACAGCTGTCACTTGATTTACAATGATGGAAAAAAATATCAATCTTAGCTTGCGTTTCATGAAGAATAAAAATAAATTTAAAAAAATATCTCATAACTAAAACTAAACTAATTTGCCCTGGACCAAATTAAAGAAACGAATCGAGAATGGTGCTGTACTTTTGTGATAGAATTATTTAATGGTTAAAATTGTTGCATATCCTTAAACACATAGTAGACGCACATTTATTTTAAATATCACAATAGCATCTTTCAATTGTAGAACTAACTATTTCGGCACATGTCTTGAAAAGTGTGGAATACCATCACTTTTTATTTTTAACCTTAAGATGTCCTTGTCTTTCGCCCTTCATTAGTTTTTGTTGTGCCACGAGGCTTTTCATGTCTACGGCTTTCTTTGTTTGCTTCTTAAAACTTGTAATGATAATATGTATGGTATTAAAATTTAATTACCTTTAACTTGAAAAAGCTCGTTAAACAAAGCTACCATAATCAAATCATGTCACATTATAAGCCCACTCTAATGCTTCCAAAATCTGGAGACATAGCCCAAAATACTGTAAGACATCGCGTTTATTTTTGGTTTGCTGTTGTTTTATTATGAGAAAAAAACTAGCCCATACTATTATTTATAAAAAGTATAAAAATAGAACTAAAACTGGACAAAACAAAAACAACCAAGTTATAAGATAAATAATCAGAATTCTACAAAACATAAAAAAGTATGTGTTTTTATACTTCATTATTCGTTATTATTGCGCTATTGATACAATTAATCTCCACAGATAATGATCGCTGCCACGTTGAGTTGACCCTATCTGACACTCAAGAAAGTATCTATTCTAATATTTCAATACATTAAGATTACCTACTTACCTACTTGATTTTATCTATATTACACTTAGATTCACACTGGTTATTATGTTTTCGAAAATAATAAATAGAAACTATGTAGATGCATAATAGAAAATAGGAAAGTAAATGAAGGTATATTGGGCAATCAAAAACGCAATTATTGCCATTGTACGGCAAGAATCTATGGCGTTTCCCTTTTATTAGAGTTTCTTTGATTGAATTTTAATGGGAATTTTATTAGCATATATGTATAACAAAATAAAAAAAGAAAATGCTGGTCAAGCATACGGTATGTTATTATTATATGAATAAAGAACATTGACAGAGGGAAGAATTAAAAAAAAAAGAAACGTTTAAGCTGTATCTATAAGTATCTGTATCAGAAAATAGAACTGACATTGACAATTTAAAGGTTTTTACATTTAAATATATTTTGATAAAATTGGTCTATGAATTTTAACCCTAAGCATTAAGGAACGTGTATACGGTCAACTAGGGTCCCAATAAGTATTGTAACCGAAATTATTAACAAATGCCTTGGTAGGGAAGGAAGAGTCCTTTTGAAAATAAAAGAGTATCTTTGAACACATGTGAGTGTAGTTAAGATTTGTTTTCAAATTATGTAGTTCCCTTATTAATTTATTTTTGTTTAGTGTAGTGGAAGCTCATAGAAAACCGAGGTGTGATGGAAACTTAAGGCCTTCATTATATGTACATATGTTTGCATTATTATTATATAAACATTCAATTCAAATTTCTACTAAAAATTAATAAATTGATATAATATTTATATGTTCTAATCAACGCAGTTTATACTCTGAATATTTACAAGCTAACAGCTTTGATGATATTTTCTCTTTTAAAACTTATAAAATTATTTTATCATTGGTTAGGTTAGGTTAAAGTGACTGTCCGTAACGGAGTAGGACACACTAAGGCCAGTTTAATGGCTCATTGTGGTACCACATGAATCTTGAGCCTTTCTTCTATAAGCTTAATAAAATGAGTTTAAGAACTTTACGAAACGTGAGATCCTGATTATGTAAATATAATTAAGGTCGTTTAGATCGTTATAGATGAATTCTTCTCGTTAATTCTTGCGTTTTTGAGCTAGAGCAGGGCATGTACAGAGGAGGTGAAAAACTGTTTCCTTCTCTTCCTCATACATACAGCTTCTGCAAAAACCATTTGAGAATACGCCTAGCCGCGTAGCGTGCTTTCCTATTAGATTTTGCCCGGTTATGACACCGATTATCGAGCTTATATGCGATCTGCTTAGAAATAGCGTCCTGCATTAGCAATAGTTTACATGTAGCGATTGGTATGCCAGAATTTGCCAAACGTGTTAGAATAGGTTCTGGCGAATTCATCTGCTTTGCAATTTCCTGGAATGCCTCTATGGCCTGGCACCCAGCAAAGTTGAATATTAAACTGTTGTGCCATCTCTATTAGAGATAATCATCAGTTACGGACTGTTATAGAGTTTGTAGAGACAGAGTCGAGAGATTTGATAGCGGCCTGAATAACTGAGAAAATACGAATATCAGATGTTGATATCACGTTTTCTTTAAACCAGGACAATACTTCTTTAATCGCCAAAAGTTCCGCCTGGAATACGCTACAATGATTGGGGAGGCGGAATGAGAGATTCCTTGCGGTGTCCCTTTACTAACGAATCTTCTAGCAGAACAGTTGCCCAGTTTTGAGTTTATTATTTTATTTATTATTATTATTATTATTATTTTATTATTTAATTTATTTTTTATATTAAAAGCGCCCTCGATGTCAAGCAAAGCAACCATAGTGAACTCTCTATGATGGAGGGAGTATTGGACGGTGCGTACTAGTGTGTATAACTCCGTTTCCACCGTAGAGACGTAGACAGAAGTCTTGTATAAATATTTGCCCTTAAATGGATAAAAATCAATCTTTCTAAGTTCTTAAGAAGGAATGATGATAGACTTATTTTTTAATTGGAGAACAAAAACTCAACCGAAGATGCAATTCTTCGACTTTGCAGTCAACTATATGGCGGCTTGAATCATAATAAACCGACTATGGCTCTTTTTATTGATACGACTAAAGCCTTCGACATGGTTGACCATGATTTACTGCTAAGTAAATTATATAATGCAGGATTTGGAGGAGTTTTTTTTTTAATGGCTAAAGTCAAATTTTTAAAGAAAGAATACACAAAATAGTAGTTAATGGTGTAATGACTGAAGCTATATATAAAACCTGGAGTACCTCAAGGCTCCGTACTCAGTCCCTTGTTGTTTCTAGTTTATATTAACTCCATTTTAGGTTGCTGTTGAGTGGCTTGCCTATGGATTTTGCGCTTAACTACCCATCAAAATCAGAACATAATTGTAACATTCAAATTGATTGAAGATCTCGAAATTCTAAAACTTGGTTCTCTGTTCATAAGTCTTAGTGAAAATAATGTCCTTCTAAACTTCTAGTCCTCAGCTTTGCAATTACAATTTTGTCGAATTGTAGACCATTCACTATTTTCTTGCTCTTGTTCCGATTCTTGTTTCAAAATTAAATTAAATTAAATGTCTAAGAGTTACAATTGATTTTAACCTTAACTAACATGAATGCAATAAATAAATAAAAAATGTGGCCTATCTACCAAAAAGCATTTTTGAAAGTGAATAAAGATGTAAGACTTAATGACTTAATCAACATAATTAACAAATAAAAGCAATAATATGTACAGAAGACTTGTTTTATGCGACTATGCGGGGTGTTAAACCTTTATAACTTTTAACTTTTTAAAATGTTTTAGTATTTTTTTTTAAACTGACTTAATAGTTTCCAACTTGTAACGGATTCATTGATTTTTATATTGTTTAATTAATCAAGAAGCGGCAATTATTTGTATTGTCACTTCAACTATTAATATTCGGAGAACGGTTCTCTTTTGATATTAGAGTAATCAATTATTTGTTGTAATAAAAAGAGCTAGTTAAAAGAAGTATGCTGAAAATCATAGAAACCGTCGAAAAGGTAGTTAAAAGGTTGAAAATAACCTCATCAATTGTCTAATTCATATGAGCGGGAGCAGGTCAAAATACCGTGTTTCAGAATTCTGTATACCAAAATGCTGTATGAACAAAACGCTGTATGTCTTAATACTGTATCTTCGAATTTCTTATCCCAAAATATTGTATTTTTAAAAACTGTGTTTTTGATAGTTCTCTTTTTTAATTATCGCTAAAAAAAAGGCCAGTATAATTTTTGTTTGAAAACCATAAACAAATGTTTTACCAGAATTCAATATAATGGAAAATAGAAGATGATAAATACTTTAAATATAAAATGCATGCAACTGATATTATACAAAAACGCTATCTAAAAAATCAAAAAGTCGAAATGTTGATATGTTCATGAAGAAAATCTCTTTAAACTAAAAATTTTCAAATATATTCACGTTTATTCATCTTCAGAATATTTATCATTTTGAAATACAGAATTTGGAAATAAGGAATTTTGTGTACAGATTTTCCTTTATACAGAATGAAAATGAGTATTTTAAATACAGTATTATGTGGTTGTGAATGGTTAAGTACCCTGTCTGTTCTACAAATGTTTAGCTTATGTTACCATATTTTGATTTTTGTTTACATTTTTATACGTGGCATATTTGAATTTGAAACATTTTATAACGATATTTTGAAAAATTATGGGTACAATATCAAAATACTGTTATTTTTTTGAGTATGTTGCAAAAATAAAATCGAAGCTATGCTCCTTTGTCTTAAAACTACAAGTATTTGAAAATTACCTGTTTCTTATTTAAGCTGTACTGAAAATACTGAAAAATATAGATAGGTCACTATTGCACTCAAGGTCTCTTCTTGTTCAAATTGACAAATCTTTTCGTTCGGATTGTCATTTATGTATGTAAAAAGCTTTCAAAATATTCTACTTTCTATAAGTCATTAATTTCTTTTTCTAAAATATTTAACTCAAAATAACACAAAGCTCACTTAATTGACGCCGATGACATGAATTCAAATAAAGAATCTCAGATAGAAATAAAACACAAAGAACTATCAGACAAGCCAATTGTGTATTTCCATTGTGCTTTTCTCCTGCACTTTGATGTTTGATCGGTTTATTGCCATAAGCTTAGAGCATGCATTGTCTTAAATTCATATCTGAATATTTTGGATTAACCTTAAGAGATCTTAACAAAATATTATATTGAAAAGGTTTCAATCAAGAACAACAACTTATCGTACTCTTTTATTTACTATGGAGTAATTGAAAACGCGATTGCATATTTTTTCCAATTTATATTCTTCCCACGTTAGATTGCAATATAAGCTAGATAAAAAAGACTTGGCTTCATAAAGCTATACAGTATACACTATAAAAACTATTAGATACACATCTAACTAGAATTATGAGAAGCTTTGAAGATGTAATTAAAAGTTGCTTTAGCTTTATATACCATACTGAGAAGAGGCCACAATTTTATAGTATTCAAAAATCTAGACCAAACTACAACTCAGAAACAGTAATATAATGTACATCAGTTCAGTAGTAATAGAGCAACAGTTTTGTATTCATCGAAAACAACAAAAAGTATCTGTCATTGGTGGTTGTGGCATTTATACTAAGCAACAAAGCGGCCAAGTTGAAAATTAGGTTAATGGGTCATGATTCAGTTCGAGTTCTCAATTTTTAGCTACTTGTTTATTGCCTCTATTTTGTTGTTGTTGTTATTATAGTGTTCACGCCTATATAATATGTATATTGAATTTGTATTGCTATTTTGTTTCCTTTGCAATGTGCGCTGTTTATTATTGTGTGGTCTTAGTTTTACAATCAATTTTTAAATATAAATTTTATTTGTTTTCCAATTTTCATTGTATGTTGTACTTTTGATTTCTGATACTAATTAGTTTATAAAAATGTTAATACGAAGTTGATTAAAGGCCTTTTTTCATTCGAACATAATCTCGAGTTTCGTTGAACGGAAAGTAGGTACCTACCTAGCTCATACCCAGAGATAGTTAAACGTACATTGAGCATCGACGAAGCGTTACCTTAAAAAAGTGATAAACAAAAAAACAAAGTCCAATTTATTTCTCCTTTCACTTTAAACAAGAGATTAGGGGAAAAAGGGTTAAATTGGGAGTATTGGAAGTTTCAACGAGGTTAAAAATAAAACACTCTGATAAAATATTTGAACAGTACAGCGTTTAGCGTTAGTATTAAATTGACCAATTTAATATTGGAGGAAAAACAAACAAAGGAGCATAACAAAGAATCAAAGCCAAGTTCTGGCGCTACTCAGCAGATTTTTGACCCCCCTCTAACTACAGAACAAATTAAGCCAGGAACACTTACTAAGCTATAGTTGATGACATGCACCCTACCGAATTTCAGATCCGTAGCCAAAAGAGTTTTTGAGATACAGCAAAAATCCCAAAAAGCATTTTCATGTGGTGTAAGGAAAGAGAAAATCAGACTTCTGATTTTGGGGCGTGATATCTACCCACTTTCTTAAACGTGGTATGAGTTAAAATTTCCACTTCCAAGTGTTGTAGAAAAAAGTGTTCTAAAAAAAGGAGACCTTCTAAACTGCACCAACTATAGAGTTATCAGTCTACTTATTATCGCTTACAAAATCTTCTCTGTCGTAATATGTAAACGTCTATAGCCTATTGTCAACAACCTAATAGGTCCTTATATCAGTGTGGTTTTAGACCATGAAAGTCAACAGTCGATCAAATATTCAAATTACCACAGATCCTGGAAAAAACCCTAGAACATAAAATCGACACCCACTATCTACAGGGACGAGCTATATAGAGCCATTTCTAGTTTTGGTATCCCTACCAAACTCGTTCGTTTGAAAATTCGCGCTGCTTCATAAAAGTTGGAAACAACTTAACAGATCCTTTCGATGTCAAAACAGGCCTTAGACAAGGTGATGTGTTGTCAAGCAATTTCTTTAACATCGTCCTTGAAAGAATAGTGCCGAGCTCTCATGTCAACACTAGAGGCACTATCTTTCAAAAGTCTGTCCAATTACTAGCATATGCTGATGACATTGACATAATCGGAAGAACTCAGCGTCATGTCAATGGGACTTTTGTGAGTATTGAGGCAGTAAAAATGGTTTTAACGGTTAATGAGGGCAAACAATGTACATGCTGTCATCAAGAAAGGACTTACAACACCGACACGCCACAGGACCGCGGATCAGGTGGAGCGCACAAGTGGAAAGTGACCTCACCCAACTTGGAGTGCGCAACTGGCGACATCTAGCTAGAAACTGAGCTAGATGGAGTGAGGCCCTAGTTCACACAGGACTGTAGTGCCACCTTAAGTAAGTAAGTAAGGAAGGTGTCAAACGAAAATATGATCTACATACATGAAGGAGGCGTGCGTCGGCGTCGAAGCCGTCTACTTTTCTTGTATTTGGAATCGTTTATATCTATGATAAACTTATGATTCATGTAGAATGATTAAATTTAACAGAGTGTAAGTGAATGATGCGTATTTTATCGCGGAATTAAAAAAACTCTGACATTATACCCTAAGGGGCGTGGTATCCACCACTTTTCATGTGTGTGTTATTATTCATAGGGAACACTTCTGATGGTTGTATTATGATGAAATTTAACAGAGTAGACGGCGGCGTCGACGTTCAAAGAAAAATATTTAAATTTGGAGGATATACTCTCAGGGGGCGTGGTATCCACCTACTTTATTAAAGTAGGTATGAGTTGAAATTACCACTTTTCATTGGTGTAGAATAATAAAACGAAGCGAAGTGAAAAGGGTCGGAATGATTACAGGCCCGAAATTGTATGGGTTTACTTTTACTTTACTTTAGTATTCTAAAACCTGGTAAGTAAATCCATCCAATTTAAGCCAGTCATAATTCAAAAGCAATTATTTGTAATTATTTGAAATCAACTTTGGCATAACTTTTCTAAAAATAAGTCGATTATAAACCTTTGTAAATTTAGAACTTGGCGTATTTTTAGATCTTATTACTTGGCTCCTTTGTTAACCATTTATTTATTTGAATGTGTATTCATAACGCTCATAATTTTTGAGAAAGGTTTTCTACAGATTTAGTAGATAAATATATATGTTTTCATGAAATTTACAACCGACCAGTTTATCCCAATTCACCCTAGGTGCCTTAATTTTGGTAGCGTAAAAGAAAATGAATAAAAAGAACACAAAATATTAAAATACAACATTTCTATCTCAAAACAATGCGGAAAAGAAAGGTTTCTTTATGGCGCTAGTTATTTAAATTAGCTCTAATACATCCCTCTCTCTCTAGTTTCGTTTTTGTTTATTTGGTTTTGTAAATATCTTTCCAATCCATCCAACACTGATAGGGGTTAATTTATATTCCAAAAGTATCTAAACCATTTTTTTGAAATTTTCTTTCTTAAATTGGCATTGAAGTATATTAAGTCGCATGGATTTTAGCATTGAGTTATCAAAATGACTCAAGACAGAAAGGCACCGTGGAGCTGCACCAGCCACCGCTATCGCCACGTTACTATTGAATGTATGACTTATGAGGAAGAAAAATTAAAGTCGGCTCTTTAGATCTATTATTTGTGTGTGTGTGGGAATACAACAAGGGTACCAATACGACTGGTCGGTCAGTTCGGTGCAGTGAAGTGCTAGCGGTAAGATAATAATTTGCAACTGAATCTGGTATTTTCCGATAGATAAATGATATGGTATGTATAATATTTTGAAAATGGCAATTTACGTTAAATTTGCTAAATATTTTATGCTACAGTACCAGTGAGCCTGGGTATTTAAATATACATATAAACTATTATATCCTCTTTATTTATCCAAAGATTCAGAAGATATACAATAATTTATGTTACCACACTAAATAGATATATCGGCTTATAAGCTCGTTACGTAAGGCATTTCAGATCATAAGTGCAATCTATAGAAAAAGTAAAAGTTACTTTTTAATAAAAATAATAAAATGTTTTTATTTGAAAACATTTTTAAAAAGTAAGTGGCAAATAGCTGTATAATTATAGACGAAAGTAATATGCTTTAAAAATGTAGAGTTTTAAGATTTGGAAATTATCAACAATACGTCTGCTGTAGATACAATAAAAGACTTTTTATTACGAGTGCAGTACAAAAATTAAATTAAATTTTATAGTTCAGATAGTGAATAAGCTATTATTGCACATTCAGACATTGTCAAATAAAGTGCACGACTGCGTCAAACGAACTTGCTTTCGTATTCAAAGACTGTGTTAACAAATAATACTCATATTTAAACATTTAAAAATCTACTCGTACCTATAAAATAAGTTTGTCTTCAAGAATTAAAATGTCATTTAATTAATCAAACAACCTTGATTTATTAGTTTATTTTCGAAAATCTTTAGAGCGGTTTTGTAATGTAATGGATGTAATTGTAAATGGTCCGATTTGTTGAATTGAAAATTTTGACATTTCTTCATTTTGACGTTTCAAGGTCCCTAGAGTGTAAATAAAAGATTTTTAGAGAGATGTCTGTGCGTCCGGGAAGCTTTTTTCGTCGTTCATATCTCAAGAACTAGTAGAGATATCGACTTCAAATAAATTTTGTTATACAGATAATAATGCAGAAAGATGCAGAAAGGACTTTCAAAAAAATTAAGTGGGTGTTTTTCTTAACCATAGCATTTTAAAAAAATGTGAACATTTTGGTTAACACAAAATATCTCACGAACCAGTAAAGTTAGCGACTTGAATTAAATTTTATATTATATATTGTAACGTGTTACCGCACTAATAGAATTTTGAAAAAAAATCAACCATAAGTTTTTTTATAAATAAAAAAAAAATTGTCACATTGAATATTTTCCCAACAAAAAATTATTTTATCTTCAAAACAATTTTATGCAACGAAGAATAGCGTTTTCGACATCTGATAAAAATTTTAAGACAAATCGAACTGACAGTCTTTCTAACAACAAAATAAAAACCTTAAAAAAATATGACTAAAAGTTGGTAAAAATTGATTTTCTACTCAAATATCTTTTCAAAAAATTAAAATAATGGCTTCAAACTGATTTCATCTTATAGAAAATATTGTGTTCGACATTCAATAAAATTTTTATAAAAATCCGACTGGCTTTTTTTTCATAAAATAGTCCGAAAAATTGGTAAGAATTGATGTTTGATTCTCGATATCTCGTGAATAAATGAAAGTATTAACTTCAAAGTGTTTTCATGCTGTGCTAAATTTTCGTAGAAAAATCCAATCTGTATTTGTTTACATAAGAAATGAAATCTTTTTTTAGTTAATTTTTTATAAAAATTCAACTGACAACTTTTTTAACAAAGCACGTGAACAAAACAAAACAAAACAAAAAAAAAACTGATATGAATGGTTTTCGACTTAAGTATTAGGAAAACAAAGAAAGTTATTGACTTCAACTTACTTATCTCACAATAAATATTGTTATGAATATTTTGTTAAAGTTTTATGCAAGTAAAATCGACAGACGGGGTGGGAAGTCATCAGTGTGGGTCGCATCCCAGCCTCGTTTTTTAAAACTTATTAATATACGTTTTATATTTGTTATTCGTGCCTTAAGTTATTTTAAACTCAAACAGTTTTGCCGAAAATGTTTATATCCTCAATAAAATAAAAAAAAAAAACATAAAATATATCGACTTATTAGTTTTTTGGACACAAAATAAATAATTCTTTAATAAATTAACCTTTAATTGATACACTATAATATCACAAATCATTTGTTTTTCTCTTTTCAGGTGAGTCAAGTGAAAATTGATTACAAAACTTATATCAGTTTTTTAGTTGGTAAGAACTATTAAAATTAAATTGTTAGCTTTAGGAGAAATAAAACTACGAAAGTTTATAGTAATGCATTGGAATTGGAAATTAAAAATAAATTTAAATCAAATGTACAAAACCGCGTTTTATGCATCACTTAACAATTTAATATCTACATAAAACTTGAATCCGTGACTTAATGTCAGAATAAATGTGGAAAAAACGAATTGAAGTTTTGTTTGTCTCATTGATTGAAAGTAAAAACCTAACTAACTGTTTATTTTCTTCTCCGAAATAAACAATAGCTCATTTGGAAAAAAGAAAATACCAGTCGCATTCAATCTTAATAATAAGCCACAGTTGTTCTATCCACAAGTGATATTTGCACTTAATGAAGCTCAAACTTAGCCCGAAGCAATGTACCTCACTGTGGCTCTACTCGAAACGCCACCGCGCGCCATCCGCACGCCGCCGCGCCGATTGCTATTGTTTATAAAGATATAAAATTCGATTATGCAATATGCAATCAATCCAAAGCCAATCAGACCAGATGGCGGCAACAGAGCGCTGCGCGCCGTTTAAACTTTTATATCTTTTAGATTCACAGACTTCACAAATGTAAGACCATAGATCATTCAGATTCAGATACAAATGAAGCTTCGAACGTTTTGTATTTTTGGCCAAAGTGAAAGTAATATATATGTATGTATAATAGTGGTTGAGATAGGGTTTCAAATAAGATGTTGCCTTGGAACATTTAAATACTTTTAGTTTGTTATGTTTTATTTGGATTTTTGTTTATTTCAATTGATTGAATGATAGAAAAAGGGCCCACAACTTTGATAAGTTATGTATGTATGATTCAACCCTTTTTCACGGAGTAAGTGAGCGTGATACTCTATTGTTAAATTTTATTTTATAGTTTAATTTATTAATTTATTATTATTTTCAATATTTTCGCAATTTTATTCAATTCAATTCAGATAAGATTTTTCTAAAAACAATGGGTCATATTCTAGAAGATGAGCAAAAGCTCAGAGTCTGAGCTGACAAGCTTGAAAAATGTTGTCTGAAAGTGAATACAAAAGCCAATTTGAAATAGATATCAACGACAAACAATTTACTAAAAAGGTAGCAAACATGAAGTTCCGTTTAAAAAATAAAGTAGATGTGAACAAAATAGGAAATAAAATCAAATCTTTCCAAAAGACTGGGAAAAGGAATTTTTGAATTTAATCGATCCAACGATGAATAAAATACATATGCCTAAATATTTATTTTATTGTCAAAATATCCGGTTTCTTGATAATAGATATCTTATGATAGAATATCTAACTTTGTTTTTGAATTACGAAATAAATAAAACTTATGTCGTACAAACCTTTTATCTATTACAAATTATGATAAACATTGCAAAAGAATGTAAAGACTCATGAACTTTTATTTAGGCGGAATCTCATTAGGTTCTCGTGAGAAAAAATTAAGCAGTCCAGCAAATAAATTTGGAATGGTTTCTTACTTCACCCGAACTTTGTATTGCAAAAAGGGAAATCTTTGCTTTATGTTTCCAAATCAACTTTCTATAATAACTTTGTCTTTTGTCGAAACGGCATTGAAATTACGTTCTATATCATTACTCGTTGGCTTAAACGGTGTCATTAGTAATGGCGTAATGCCATAACCTTCATCACCAAGAAGTATTGCTGATAAATTATTATTCATATGACTAGAGTTTTTCAATATACGGAAGTCATGACCGGATGACACTTGTGAACTTTTCTTCAGCATTGCATAAAGCTTGACCATTAAATTAGTAGTATCCTTGTCGATTAATGTAAACCTCATGGGTTTCCTTACACGGACATGAAAGTAATCTAGAGAACTAATGGCATAAAGGAACTCGTACTTCATGCTCCATAACTTTTGTGTTTCTTGTATTTCTTTAATTTCCTTCAGTAGAATGTGGGAATACTTTCCAATTCTGCGCACGGCTTGCTATTTCTGTAGAAACTTGCTGTACCACTCCAGACACTGCTGAGTGCTGATTGATCCAATTTCGTCACCAACTCCAATTTAAAATCCGGGGTCTCGTACGTACTGCAAAAAGATTCTTATTTTTTCTAGATTAGTTAAGGCACCACCGCGTGTTTCTGAGCTCGGATCCAAAAATTCTTAACCGCAAACACCTTCTTCATTAAAACGATACAACCGACCAAAATCTTCACAATTGGACAACTTTTATCTTTATAAATTCTTTGTCCAAAATAATTCACAAGTAACTCCGCCATCTTTACGGGTTTTCGTGAACTGAGTCCAAGAATAACCATGTTTAACAATTTGTGAGATCGATCTTATGTAATCAAGTCTTTTTTAATCTTTTTGCATATAAAGAGGAGCTCTATCTCATGGAGAGCTTTCATTGTGAGATCAATCTTATCCATCTAAGATTGAACTGCCACCCAGAGATCTATCTAAGTCAGAAAATTTGCAAATTAAAAAAAAAAAAACAAACATTACACCTCAAAAAAACAAACTAACCCCTGTCGTAATAAAAACTTGTCTATATTTCATCCAACACCACACAAGTTTGTATATAAAAGCCTTTGAAATCGACCGCAACATGATGTTGATGATACAAATCAACCAATTTGTTCGGACAGAATTTCACAAAAGAAAAAACTTAAAACAAAAATTGAGACTTATAAGTCTGCTTTATAACTTTGATTGAACATACATAATAAAGCAGTCATTGCGGTGAATATTGGAACTAAACTACAAGCAGGCAAAAAATCACCCTCTTTTCATAAAAATACTTTAATATCGAATATCGAACAATACAAACATCAAGTATGTTTTCAAAGAATACCTTTCTGTTTTTCCATATACATAACATAAGTTAAATACAGGTAGACATTGTTTACTTTTAGTATTATGTTACACAAAGTGAGAAGGTGCACAATGCAAATGAATACATCATTCAAGTTGTGAAACCTGACATTGGCATCAGCAAGAACTTACTTATAGCCCTTTTTTTTAAATACAAAACGAAAAGAAGAACCACACTAAAACAAACCGCTCTCTTTTGTTTAATGCATCTGACATTCGACATTGGAGTGAAAAGTAACTCAATCAAATGACCGCCTTGTGGTATTCTTTAAAATCACTTCTAACGCGATTAACATGATTATGTTATGTACCAATGCATGGGTTTATTTTAATGCCTGAAAGCCTTAAATATAAATGTAAGGTTTAATAGAATTTTAGTCTTCATGGTAATAAGAATACATTTTTTTTTAAATAGTTCGATAGTTACATTATCTGTCGCTACTATTAAACCAGCTGACCACACATTATTAATAGTTAATGTTTAACAGCCACATACAATCTATTTTAATTATGTAGACCAATTTGATACGCATTTATTTTGCCGCCACGGCTTTAATTCACCATGGCGAAATAATTACATTAGCTTAAAAGTGAATTTTAATATCGTGAAAATTTAATTACCATATTTTTTTTTGTTTAACTTGTTAATGAGTCTATCATTTTCATTATAATGGGTGATTTTTTAAGAGCTTGAGAACTTTTTTAAAAAAAAAACGCATAAAATTTGCAAAATCTCATCGATTCTTTATTTGAAACGTTAGATTGGTCCATGACATTTACTTTTTGAAGATAATTTCATTTAAATGTTGACCGCGGCTGCGTCTTAGGTGGTCCATTCGGAAAGTCCAATTTTGGGTAACTTCTTCGAGCATTTCGGCCGGAATAGCCCGAATTTCTTCGGAAATGTTGTCTTTCAAAGCTGGAATAGTTGCTGGCTTATTTGTGTAGACTTTAGACTTGACGTAGCCCCACAAAAAATAGTCTAAAGGCGTCAAATCGCATGATCTTGGTGGCCAACTTACCGGTCCATTCCTTGAGATGAATTGTTCTCCGAAGTTTTCCCTCAAAATGGCCATAGAATCGCGAGCTGTGTGGCATGTAGCGCCATCTTGTTGAAACCACATGTCAACCAAGTTCAGTTCTTCCATTTTTGGCAACAAAAAGTTTGTTAGCATTGAACGATAGCGATCGCCATTCACCGTAACGTTGCGTCCAACAGCATCTTTGAAAAAATACGGTCCAATGATTCCACCAGCGTACAAACCACACCAAACAGTGCATTTTTCGGGATGCATGGGCAGTTCTTGAACGGCTTCTGGTTGCTCTTCACTCCAAATGCGGCAATTTTGCTTATTTACGTAGCCATTCAACCAGAAATGAGCCTCATCGCTGAACAAAATTTGTCGCGCGAAACATATTTCGAACCGAACACTGATTTTGGTAATAAAATTCAATAATTTGCAAGCGTTGCTCGTTAGTAAGTCTATTCATGATGAAATGTCAAAGCATACTGAGCATCTTTCTCTTTGACACCATGTCTGAAATCCCGCGTGATCTGTCAAATACTAATGCATGAAAATCCTAACCTCAAAAAAATCACCCGATATTTACCCTACCTTTTATAATATATGGTACCTATCTGTGATAAGAGTGTTTTTAAGTCAAACAAAACTTATGGAACGGCAAAGACTATTTAGCTCGAGGCACACGGTTAATCCTCTATTATATCCACGTATACATATATAAATTGAGTGGCGCAACAGTCCGTTGAGAACTAGGGCCTAGTTTCTTACAACCCTCAACCATTCCTGTTTGCGAGTAATGTTGTCAGGCATGGAGGGGACCTACAGTTTTATGCCAAATCCTAACGGTTCCTTTGAGAAAGCACATTTAATGGCAAGAATTACTCTTGGAGGAATCGTTAATTCCTCGCAAGAGGCAGTACCGGTGAAAAAACTTTAGATGTCACAAGCAGGGATTGAACCCAAGACCTCTGGCATGACATTCTCAGGCACTAACCATCACGCTACGGGTACTACAAGGTGTGGCAATACTTTGTATATTTCAACTGTGAATCAAATAAGCACATGGTCTTAAGTGATAGTAGCTGTGTTATCTTTTAGGTTTTCATTCCGTATTCACTCAGTATATTAAAGAATCAATTCATTTGAATAGACCGATCGCACTTACCTCCCTTATTTTTAAGATCATGGGTATGCTGATTAATTTTTAGCTCAAGAAATATCTCGAAGAGCGAAGGTTTCTTAACTACCGGCAATACGGCTTTCAGAACAATAGATCCACCGGTGATCTTATAGTTCATCTCACCGAACAGTGGAAAATATCCTTACATCGTTTTGGAGAAGGAAGGGTTATTAGGCTTGATATTCCAAAAGCTTTGGAGATAGAGTTTAGTACATCAGACACTCTTATCGAATATGCGTGACTTCGAGTTTCTACGAATCCCTCCTTCGCGTTCGTTAGATTAGAAATTAACTTTCAGTCCGTTCTATTCAAGTGTGAAAAACACAAAATAAATTCTCGTGTTCCCCAGGGCTCTGTTTTGTCTCCGACACTTTTTTTAAATTTTTATTATTGATCTCCTTCCTAACACTTCTAATCCACTTAGCTGACGATAGTACCGTTAGATTTTACATTCGTTTTTAAATCATCACAACCCTGCTCTTCGGGTGTATATATTCAACGACAACTTTTTAAATTCTGACCTAGACACCATTGTTAAATGGGGAATCAACAATTGAGAAGGTTTTAATGCGTCGAAAATGTAATGCTGCCTGCTGTAGCTAAAACATAATTTACCACCTTTGCTATCCATATGAATGGCACTTGCCTGCATAAATTAGACTGAATACTTTTAAATTCTCGATATGTTCATCTCCAAACACCTCTTGTGGAAAGACCACATACTCGATGTCTCCAAAAGTTTGGGTTTCCTAAGGCCATGCAAGAAATTTTTCCCGCCCTCTGTTCTCGCTTTTATCTGTAAGCTTGATTATAACTCCTATCTCTGTGATGTATCCCCTGTAACGCGTATTTAAGACTCTTTTGCAATATTAAACGTAGAGCATTTTGATTGACTTGTAATGATATCATCGTTGAACACCGTCGAAAACTTTCTGGTCGCATCCTTTTTTACCATTATTTTAAAAGATTTTGCTCTACCGAAAAAAATGTTGCATTCCTGACCTCAAGCAATTCAACCGTAATACTTGTGCCTCCAGGAATGAGTATCAGTATTTTCTCGAGCACAACTTCGGTCGCATTGTCAAATACAGAGATTCGTTCTTTAGCCACACTACAAGAATTTGGAATGCTTTACCACACACTTTCCCATTCATTGCACCTACACCTGCTTTCAAGCCCTTTCTTCTTTTTCTTATGCTCCCAGTGATTCTTGGAGTAATAAGGGTTACAAAAATCTATTAGTGTGCTATTCGAAGCCGAAATGCTACTAGGTATTCATCACACTTGCCATTGCTCATTAAAGAAATCACATATATTTAGCAAGAGCAGCAACGAAGTAAAATAAATTCAAAAATTGCAACATTGTCGAAAATCCACTTTCTATCCACTTAAAGTCTTTATATATAATAAAAGCCTTCATATATTTGACTTTTTTGCGACATCACTCAGCGATAATGAAAATGGAAATGGAAAGACTGATAAAAAAGCAAGCCAGAAAGCAACAATGGCAACAGCTGTAAGCAAGCAAACTGATGACATGTGAAAACTGTCAAATAAAATGCAAATTATGTCAAAACGTGTGCACGAAATAGTAAGGCGGTTGTGGCGATGCGATGATGGCGGTTAAAGTAAACAATTTAAATTACTAACAGCTCCTACGCATGAGAAATGTGTAGGTGTGCAAAGTACGAGTATCTTACATACAGCTCATCGATAAAATATTTATGTACTTATTCGATTGCAAAGTTAATGCGGAGCTTCTCTATCAGATTTCACTCGCATTCATTAGTGTATCGCTTCTCTACATTTCATGTGGTGTCATCAAAAACTGCTCCCAGCTATGTTATGCATAATAATTTCAATATCCCCTCCAAGTTTTTAATTTTGTTGTTTTATTTTCACATCAAAGTTGCAAGCAAGGTTGAAAAAGTAAAGTAATTGCCAGCTGTAGACTTTTTTTCTTTTTTACATTGTTTTCAATTTCATTGGAGGTTAGCGGTGCAAGGTTTACACGGAATTATTAGGGAACTTACGCAACTTGAACATAGCATAAGTAAGTGAAATACAATTTTTGAAGCCACTTTGGGCTTACAAATCGTCTAAATTGATCGATACAATATATAAAAAAAACAACTGTTATGTATAGTGCACTTGAATGGGGATTCGTTTTGTGGCTAAGTTGACTATGGACTACTAATGGACAAGTTAGACTGAAACTAAATGAGTGAAACCATTTCGGTGCTTCCTTGTTAAATGGTTTTGAATATTCTGGTTCTGGTTCTGGTTCTGTTTATTTTTTATTTTCGTTTCGAGGAAATCTTTAAGCAAGGATTTTACATGACGAGTTTGCTAAATACAAAGAATCTGGCTTAGTTAAGTTTTATGGGGCTAAGATAGAAAATATAGAATTTTCTATCCTATATCATACAAAATTAAAACTCGATATTTTATACAATCATGACATTACATCCAAAGGTTGGGTGGGGGGATCACACTTTTAACATAAAGACAGGCCAAATGTTTCATTAAGGGGCTGACAGAATTAAAATAAATTTATGTGTATCGTAACCCTAAATTTACATAATCCAAGCGCTAAAGTGAGAATTCTTATTATTAGATTTTTAAAGAACACTTTTCCAGCAAAGTTTGGGCTAACTTAATAATTTGGACGACTCCATACAAATGAAAGCATTCCAAGATTTCAACAGTTTTCTAAATATGCAATCCATAAGCGCTACAAAACAATAGTATAGTGTGGTTTTGGGTGCATTTCATTTAGAAATTGTGTTGAAACGTAGCTTTTTTTCCAAAAATAATGTATATAATAATGCGAAGATAGTTACAAAAATATAGATAAAGGCCAGAAAATAAGAAAGTTTGCCAACAAATTTGTTTTTTTTTCCTAGGAAAATAAAACAGAATGTAACATGAAGAATTTTCTGTCTTTTTTTGGCGTATTTTCTTCTGTCGCAACTTATTACTCCATTTTCAGTTTGCTTACTCGTAGATTGGATCTGATGCTAGGAGAAATATTCTAAAAAATTACTGTTTTGAATGAACTTTTTGCATATTGAGGGTGGTTAAATTTTAAGGGCCGATGTTGATTTTGATTAAAACACAAATTATTTAGGAATTATTGTTATTTCTTTTCATTATGATAATATTTGTATGGGTCAATTATGTATGGAAAAAAATATGGCATTCAAAGTAACTGCCTGACCGGCATTTCTAAAAAAATGCGGCCGCCAGTTCATAAAAGTCACTTGTTGTGGGTGCATTGGTTATCATTCGCCCAAAGGGGGCACTGAAGATGATTTTCTTTGAAAATCCATCCACTTTTGCCATTTCTTGACAACATTCTGACCATTCGCGACGCTTGATATGGTCAAGAGGCTTTAGTTTTTAAGTCAATTGCACCTTTTAAGTACGTTAATCCATAATGTTCATCAACGACGAGCGAGAGAGATGCAATTGTTGGGCACTACGAGTTGAGGTGGATGGCTTTTCAGCCAATATTTTCTGGAGTTAGAGTTGTACGAACATGCACTGGTGTTTCCACATCTCCTATAGACCTCGAAAAAATCGGAAAGTGTACGATATGCATTTTGAATTGAACGCCCATTTTCATAATAAGCGTGAATAACTTTAACGCGTTGCTTGGTATCTTTCCATGGTTCAAATTGAATTAGTCTGAAGTTGAGAAATGTCAAATGAAACGCAGAAAAAAAATTGATGTTTAGGTGTGGTTCACATTAAACATCGGCCCTTAAAATTTAACCACACTTTATTTTGATAAAAAAGGAGTCAATAAAACTTAAAAATTTAAGAAATAAATATGTTTGTTTCTTGAATTTAACAAATTAGGTACATACATACATAATTTCTCTTAAAATTAAAAACAAACAAACTAAGGTAAAACAAAAATTGGTAAGAAACTATAGTGTAGCACTCACAAAATACACGTGGCAGAATCTCCTCTTACTTTGATTCTCGATAATTTTAAAGACGAGTTTTAGGAATTTTAAGACAACTTCAATTTGTGTTAAGAAAATAAAAAATGCTTATTTCTCAGAATGTAGTACCCATGGCATGATGGTTAGTGTGTTGGATGTCATGCCAGAGGTCTTGGGTTCGATCCCTGCCTTTGCCATCTAAAGTTTTTTTTACGGGTACTGCCTCTTGCGAGGAATTGACAAATTCTCCAAGAGTAATTCTTGTCATTTGGATTAAAACTGTAGGTCCCCTCCATCCTTGACAACAGTACTCGCACACAGGAATGGTTGAGAGTTGTAAGTCACTAGGCCTTAGTTCTCAACAGACTGTTGTGCCACCCAATTTTTTTTTTATTTCTCAGAGTATAATATTAAATTGTCGTTCTCTTATTCAAGGTCCCTTCTTAAGAATCAGAAAATATATTTTAAACTTTGTGAACACCTTTAAGATTATTACAAATATTTAAGTTGTTTTTGACAGATAAACTGTTTTTTTTTTTTTTGGTGAATTCAAAAACTTAAAACTTAAACCTTTTCTTAAACAACTAAACTGTATTATCTTTATGGCTGCATCCACCGTTTTGATGAATTTTTGCGGCGTGATTGAATTAGACTTGGACTTCCATTATGTTTATGGAAACCACTAAAATACAAATTTTATTTTTATTTTTAACTAACGGCCCGTCCCGGCTTCGCACAGGTAGATATAAATAGGTACAGATATTTAAGTTATAAAATTATAAGCATGCTAATTAAAACGACCATAAATCACTTAATAAGAAAAAAATTGTATGCTTATCTTAAAGCCTCCTTGTACGTTACGTTGGCTGTGGTTTTTGTAGGTGGCAACAAAACGTATTGATTTTCAGGAGATCCTACTCGAGAAAGTGCCACATTGCCCGTGGGAAAAGCACTCTTTCCTTAAGTCGATACCAACTAATCAAAAAGTTTGTATCAATTTGTTAAATGTAAAAAAGTAGTTATAGTGACGTAACTACAATAGTTAGACATATGGTCTCGCGAAGTTTTTTTGTTGATATTGATATATGTATTCTATAATATTGTCGAACATTTTTTGGCCTATTATAAATACTCTTCGCAGCATATGAAAGACATTTTATGGCTAATTTTTGTACACCTTCGGTTGGTTTTAATAGGAATTTCTTAAGATTTCAATAGTAATCTAGTACTAAATATAGCCTATGTTACTCAGTGATAATGTAGCTTTCTAATGAAAAAGGTATTATTAAAAACGGTCCAGTACATTTTGAGTTTATTCGTTACATACAAGAATACATACCTTTCCTCTTTATAATATTAGTATAGATAAGTAAATAATTTAAAATATAAGGGGGGTCATATCCAATATCGCAATACGAAGAGGTTGGAATTCAAGGGAATTCAAGGGAATTCCTATGGAAATTAAAAATATACTCTGCCAGGGGTGTGTGGGGTTTATGACCCCTACAATCACTCCTCCCTGGATCCGCCATTGATATAACCGTTTTTTTTGTGTTTAAATGTTCTCATAAACTAATGAACCAACTTTATTTCTGAAAAAGCTTTTATATTGTCTAAGTAGTATTTGATGATTAATAATGTTGATTTTTTTTTTAATTTGAAAAAAAAGTACTTGTATTTCTCAAAAACGGCTCTACATTTTTTAACCGAAACGCAGTTAAGCGAAAAAAAAATCGCACAAAAATTAAAAACGCAAAGCGTCGATAATTTATTAAGCTTATCGATGGGTTTTTCGTAGAGTTGAAAACCCATTAATGATTTATTAAGTGACACCTGCAACAAAAGTCACATTTATTTAAAAAATCTTTCGATCACAACTTAATTAGTATCCCATCATTTAAGATTTAAACAAAATTCTTGCATAATTTTAAACATCTTATAAAAATAAGCTTATGATTGAACTCCAGATTTAAATCTGAAGACAATGTGTATGTTTATGTTTTTGTTGTTGTTGAATTCTTTTAGATACCAATTGCACCTTAAATAAAGTTCCGGTAGTTGTTCTTTTATTTTCTAAACATCTACAAAGACATCGAACTAAACTTAAATCTTTTGTTGGGTTCTTAAGCGTAGGCTGCACTTAATAGCGTTATAGCCTTGAAAGAGCGGCGTTAATGACTTATCAAAATTAAAAGCATGTTTTACACAGACAATACACAAATATAATGATTTCAATGTTAAATGATGATGACCTCAACTAATGTGTACCTACACATCAAATAAAACACTATCAATCGAGGTTTCATTGAATGCAGCTTAATTAAGCCTCGAAAAAATGCTTCCGCATTTATACCTACCTACGTATATAATAATAGGACTGCATTGTTTTATTAAAAGTAAACTTTCGAAAAATAAATGATTTGTGTGATTTGTAGCTTTTGAGTTTTGTTTTCGAAAAAGCTTCCGCAATTAGTGCTAAATTTATATGTAACTTAAACCAACAGTCAAGAAAAATTACTAAAAACAAAATTATCATAATTAGGGCTGGGTTTTTGATGCACTTAAAAATCTGACATGGAGTTTGGAAAATGCACAGCACAAATAGAAGATATGACCTTTACAACGCAATAGTTTACTAATATTTTTCCAAAAAATAATAATTCTTATTTACATATATATGTACCTATACTAAGTTTTTTAGCTGCATGAGAAATGTCGATGGTTGTTGTCTATTGTTTGGTAGTTAAAAATGTCAGATTGTGATAGAATTTTTGGTTATAAAGGTTTGGCAATTTATAGTGAAACGTTTACCACCTAAACAGAACTTCTAACGTTCTATTGTATGCTGATGACATTGTTATACTCTCTGACAGTGCTTCTAAACTGCAAATTCACTTTTGTTAACTACTGCGCCAAATGGAGTCTAACTGTCAATTTTGAAAAATTAGAAGTATGTAGTGATCTTTCGAAATGAAGGCCGGAGAGCAGCCCAAAAAAAATTTTTTTTTCGGTAGTGTATAGATAGCTGCTAAAAACCAATCTTTGGGTGTTATTTTAATAAATAACATGTCGTGAACGGAACACTTGAAAAATAGATTAAGTATTTCGAATAATGCTATAAATTCTCCATGGTCTCAGTTTCTAAAAAAAAAAAATATCCGACAATCAGCTTAATTCAAAATCCATTCAAATCGTCTTCAAGATCAATTATGGTGTACTGTAGAGAAACTGCTACGTTTCTTTCTGAAAAGAGGTTTTCTTCTTCCTAATAACACAGCTTTAAATGCTTTTTTCATTTATATCCAGAGTCATAAAGCTATTGAATAATAGACTTCCCAAAATCCTTTCGGAAATTAATATTGGAGGGTGCTTTTTTTAGAAGCGTCAATTGAACACCCTTTCACAGTTAAAGTATTGCAGATAAGTAGCTCACAAAATGTCCTGCTAAGAATGCTTAGATAATAACATTGGAGTATATTCATAAGAAACGCGAAGCAGTCGCAGTTTCATGATGATTACTTCAACTTATCCTACACTGAGGTCCCCATTTTTTTTTTAATTCGAATCCACAAGAGTTGATTAGCCTAATTCATAAGTCACGCGGTGGGTTACTCAATTTGAATGCAAGAGCGTTTGATTCCAGAATAACTGATTGGAATTCTTTTTGATAAAGGACAAGAAAGTATTTGCTCAGATTCTAGTCCCTGAAAGTTGATTGAAAATATGGATTTTAGTAGGCTTAAAACTAATTTGGCTTTTGAGTTTTGGGAAGAAGTTGTTGTCGTAAGTGAGCCTTCCATATCGTTGTCAATTTCAATAGCTATGTGGTCTTCTATTGCTAATGCATTCAATGAATATTTTTCAACAATTCCACTTAGTCTACAAGCAAATTCTAGTCACCCATCTTGTGCACTTTGTAGTCCATTCAGTAATAGACCTTCTCAAAGCCAAAGTTTTGTGTTTGAGCCCATAACTAGTTTAGAGATTCTTAAGTTAATTGGCATTTTAAAAACTTCAAACTCTTCTGGTTTTGATAGTATTTTAAATGTTTGTTTGAAAAATGTAGTATGTTTTATAAATGATGTTTTGGCACATATCTTTAACAAAATCATTGTTTCTGGAGTATTTCCGGTTGCTCTTAAAAGTGCCAATATCTTGTCACTTTTCACGAAAGGTGCAACTTTTGATCGGGGTAACTATAAGCCTATATCAATTTTGTTCTCGATAAGTAAGATTTTTGAAAAAGCTATACAAAATAGAATTCTGTTCTCAAATACTTGTAAGTCTTGACAATAAAAAGAATACAGCCGCATTGTTTGTTGACATATCAAAAGCCTTTAACATGGTTAGCAAACTTGAAAGTGTTGGGTTTCGAGGTTTCATTAGTTTCAGTAGTGATTGGTTAAGATCTTTTCTCAAAGAGTGAAATTTGATGGTATTAGGAGTGATATAAAGGCATTCGATTTGGGAGTTCCACAAGGTTCGGTCTTAGGACCAATACTTTTTTTGGTATACATTAATTATTGATTTAGATTGCCATTTAAGGGTTCTCTGACAGCCTTTGTAGATAATGTTGGTTTTTATAACCACACAGTAAATCTTAGACAGTATTTTCAGTTTGTTCGTCCAAACTGCTACCAAAAATGTATTATGGCATTTTTCATTCGAAACTAGAAGATGGAATTTCTTTTTTGGGAGATTAACATTATAAAAAAAAATACAACCTCTATTCTCAAGGAAATATGTGGCAAGTCTCGCCTGTATCCTAGTTTTCCACTATTTAGGGATTTGAAAATACGTATTGTTATAAAGTTCTAAATATGTTCTTTAAGAGATCAGGTAATATTGGTTTTAGAATAATTGATAATAATTATATTCTACGTGGACATTTTTTAAGCCAAGTTCCTATACCAGTATATCGAACAACCGCATTGAATAATTTTTATAATGTTCTATCAGGATGCAAGCTTCTTCTTTGTTATTTATGAAACAAGTTAAATACTGGCTCCTTAGTCTTGGTTAATGAAAGTATTGAACTTTTTGTAAATGGTTCTACCTGATGTTTTCTTAAAATTTTTAACTTCAACTTTTGAATGTTGGTCAAAAAATTAATCTTTAGTATGCTGTTTGGCTTTCGGTTTAGCCATTTTGAGGGTGTGAAAAGCGAAAAATTGCCGCTTTAGTTTTCTCACGAATCAATTTTAATCCCCTGGCTTAGCTCATCCTAAGACCTGTCCTTTAAAACGGACGTAAGAAAGAACTCATCCCAAAAGATATGAAATACCGCAAAAGAAACTACTAGCAACAATCGGTTTGTGAAATTTCGGAAAAGTTACTTTTCGATTGTATTGGTTTGTCATTCGCATAGTCTATATAAGTTAAATTTTCTTCTGACACGTTATTTGTTAAAATCGGTTTAGTTTGAGAGCCGTAGAAGGGAAACTTACGAACGAAATATAACAATTACGAAATATAGGGATGAATGAGGATAATTTTATAACAGGTTCCTAAACGTAGTAAGAAAATCATGAATTTAAGTGAAAATCACAACATTTTTCACAATCACCTTTTTATTTTTAACATTGATCCTCCACGACAAAAATGTGATTGGAAATGTTTATAATTCAATACATATCAGTTATCAACAATTTAAACACGTACCTACCTACGTTCGTCAACTTCACTTTCAAACATTCTTTTCCACCATGGAGGGTAAGCTTGATGCAACAACACATCAAAAGAAGTTACGCCACTTCGTTATATTTGAGGTTTTCGGTGCTTGAGCATAGAACCTTTATTTTTTGAAAGTTTCTAAAAGAATAAAACAACATCAACAAACGCGTTGCACTAAAAACAAAACAAAATAATACACCTGTGTCAGCAGCATAACATGGCAGGTTGTGTCCTCGTTTTGTTACTAATACAAACAAAAACTAGTATAAATCTCCAAACAGGCTCTTTTGCAACAAGTTTAACCACAAAAAGATACCCAACCCGCTATTAAGTCCCACCATGCATAATCATATACCTTTGACTGTATGAATCTATGTGTTTTGTGTTGTGTACAGACTTTGATAGATAGTAACAAATTAGATCGACTCCCAACCCAAGTCCTAACCAAAAAGACACACACAAAGACCGTCGCTCGTCGTCGTCGTCATGAAGAAAATCAAAACACATAAAATGGAATGCAGCTAATCACCAAGATACCTACTCCGATACATATTTATCTATATTTCTTGCTAGCGGTTTTAAGACACAAAAACACGGCTTTGCTTATAGCTTGTCAACATTAATTTGCGTTCGATTAGCGTATTTTCTTTGGCTAGTTGCTGCCTCCTTTAGCGGAAACTAAATACAAGCCCTCTTTCTTCCCTTCTATAGATGATTGTTGAAGAAATAAGAGGGTCAGCAACAACGTTAGAGTAACGAAAATTTAATTTTATTTTGCTAGTGGTGGTGGGATTACGTTGCTTCACTTTCAGTTTTCAATCCCATTGATGAATTGATGTACAATTTACCCACACAACGTATTATTGGTGAATTTTACAAACTTTGCAAATTAATTTTTATTTTGTTTTTCTAAATTAAACAACAAAAGGAACAATTGGTGATTTTAAAGCAAGAAATGAGCTTGGGGCCTAAACAACCAGGTGTCTT
The DNA here is from genome assembly GCA_920104205.1 of Eupeodes latifasciatus. NCBI lineage: Eukaryota > Metazoa > Arthropoda > Insecta > Diptera > Syrphidae > Eupeodes > Eupeodes latifasciatus. The sequence continues at coordinate 175,668,414 of OV049924.1, read as the reverse complement.
ACACCATGCAGACTAGTTCAGTACTGTTATCTACCGACTTGAATCAGTCACCCACATCATGAAATTGGAAATTAACTTAAATGGATGCTGGGAAAAATTGATCACAACCCATAAGCTATTAGTAGATATATATATATATAGAAATTTTCAATGATAGCTATAAATGACCTGCTAAAAATTCCAATGATTAGTTTAAATGGTGAAAACCAATGAAAACCAAATCTATAATTGGTCCCCAAAAGTATATTTCATATTTTCCAGTCGGTTTGAACTTTTCCAACATTGCAGTATTGCGGTGCTACTCGTACTTTGAGGAAACACTTTATTGATTCTAAGCGTCAGAAATCAAGAATCCATTCAATCGGCATACATTATTATTATTTTCTAAGCTTTTATCGCCTTATCTTTGAAATTCTATAAAGTTTAAACTGAACAAGTAATTGAAAGTTGATTTTTATTTTGAATTCACATAAATAAATTAAATTAAATTAAATTAATCTTTGATCCTGAAGTCTTGAAATATTGGCTTAAATAGCTTATTTTAACTGTATGGCAATTTGTAGATTTCATCAACAGGTGAAATCCACCTTATTTGCTATTTATGTTCTGTGGTCGTGTTTTTAGAGACTTAAAAAGCTTGTATCACTATGCGGCTGCGTAGCTGTCACCAGAATATGGTCTAGCTATTTTTCAGCTTGTTGTTAAACATGATGGTTTTCTTCTAATGGTTTAACTTGTTTCTATGGTTGTTGTTTTTCTTCTTATTATTGTATTTGTTTTTGAATTCCCACCTCTCTTTCTTTTAGTCTATGTTTTTAGTTGTTATGTGTCGTTTTTGATCTCTCAAGAAACGAAACGATCAAGGTGTACCCAGTACCAACTTCCATTCGTACGAGACAAAGACTTTGAAAAGTTTCTCTTCGCGCTGCTGGCTGGTTGCGCTACTTTTTCGAAAGCCAAAACACGTCATCAAATAACAACAACAAACCAATATTATAATACATTTTTGTGATCAGGGTGGGTGAAAAAAGCTATGAAGCCAACACCATCAGGCAACGATGACGGCAAGTAAATTAACAACTGAGCAACTGCTGTCTGCTGAAACTGAAACCGAAGTCAAAGCCTTCCAAAGACAAGTTGCGTAAATAAACGGGATTATTTTAATAGAGAACATTTATATTGTGCTTTCAGTTTCTTTTTTGTGAATTTTTATTTCTTATTTACTTTTGTATTTCTTCTTGTTTCTTGTTTCATCGTCCGATTTAGCCAGATTATTTGTTTTTCTAAAAATTGTTGCCGACAATCTTGTGTTGTTGTGGCTCAATTGATGATGAGAAAAGTTTGGTGTTGACAAGGTTATTGCAGTCAGAGTTAAGATGGTTATAATAAGCAAAACGAAAGACGTTAAGACGTTGGAGTTGTAATAGAAATATAAGAATAATAATATTGTATACCTTTCACTTGTTGCTTGTGAAGGACAATGACAATTTAATAAAATGTAGGAGATACAGTTTTGAAATGCGTCGAACTTATAACGATTTTATTGTTTTCAAAAACGAACTTTATTCTTTCTTAAAAACAGTATTAAAAAAACACTCATACGCCACAGTCAACATTGTAATTTATTTTTTGGAAAATTTAATAGAGTTTTATTTGAACATAAAGTGTAGATAGAAATGAATTAAATAGACCAAATTTAAATTAACTAAAACAAAATTCGGGGTTCCAACCATTAGCTTACACAATGAAATAAGATGATGGTCTTTAGCTTACCATCGATACCATTATACAGGGTTCCTGATGGTAGATTTATGTGTTTAAATACGATTATTCAAAAAGTAACAAATGGTGTGGGGAAGGGGGTTATGTCAGTGGAATAATTCAGCTCGCGGATTTCTCAGTCACGATGTCACACTGGTCAAGTGAGCATCGCGCGTTAGCCATTGAGGCATTTTTCAAGAGTAACGATTCGTACGTAACTTCGCATCGACAGTGCAGAGGTTCCGCGTAACACTCCACAGCCAATATCCAGTCGATTTTCAAGGACTCACGAAAACATTGAAGTGGTTTAAGAGAGTTTACGTGAAAATCCACGACTTTCGGTTAGCCTCACTGGGACTTCCAATAGCCTCACTGAGACTTCCAAGAGCCTCACTGGGAATTCCATCTATTCAAAATTTAAATTGTTCAAGAACTCGAAAAAAAATGATTTTGTTTTACGCAAACATTTTTAAAACGATGTTGGAGCATTTTCGTACTGTGAATCCTATTTTTTAGAGCGAGGAGGCTCATTTTCATTTAAATGGACCCGTAATTTAACAAAACTGACATTACTGAGCTCCAAGAACCCATAACCCTAGACTGCATGGCCTCAAGATAACAGTTTGGTGCGCTGGGATAATAGGACCATTTTTTTTTCGAGAATGCTCGGGGCCAGTTCCGCAAGCTCATCCATCGCTTTCATCGCACACGTGGTTGCAACAGAATGGTGCGACCGCTAGACATTCGATGAATTGATTCGGGAAGCTTTCCCTTAAACACTTATCAGTCGAGTTGGGGACATTTCATGACCGCCGAGGTGGCGCGTAACACGATTCTCCGTTTTGAACAGTGGTCACGAGTACGATAACTTTGGCGCCAAGATATAATAACGGTTTTTAGTAGAGGGACTTAATACAAGCATTTTTTACTATGGGAGGGGGGTCTATCTCCCCCCGTTTAGGCAGTAGGGGCAATTTAAAAAAAATATTATTTAAAATGGAAAAAAATAATTAAAAAAAAAACGGTGATTAAGTTTTATACATTTTTTTAAAGCCAACATTCTGTTTTATTAGCCAGTTTTTAATTCAAGTCAAAACTATGCGTAGTTTTTGAAAAATTTAATTTTAAACTCTAAATTTGAGTAAAAAAAGTTAAAAAAAAGGTTTAAAGTGTAATTTTTCAATACTTCAAAACACTACTTGTTTTTATTTCAGAATTTATTGCTCTTATTTGTTTTTGATCAAAAACTGAAAACTAGATGATTTTATGTCTTTTAGTTTTTGAGAAAATTGAAAATAACCACAACTACTATTTTAATTTAATTCTTTTTTTTTGCTTGAGTGGTCTTATTTTGATAGTAACAATGGTAGGTGCGAGTTTGGGTGTATGTAACAGTAAGGTGTGTGCGAGTTTGGGTGTATGCAACAGTGGGATCTGAAAGGGGGGACATGCTGCCCCCCTGCAACCCCCCTGCTTAGGAACACTATAGGATTTGGGGTGGGTGCAAGTTGGAGTGCGTGTGAGGTGAGGAGGGGGCAAGGTTCGGTGGGTGCAAGATGGGGTGCATGCAAAGTTTCTTTTGCATTTAAATAAGCTGGATTTAAGAAAAATTAATTTACCCTAGGTGTATCTTAATCCATATTCGATTATTACTATCAAAATAAGACTACGTTAATATTTAAGTAAGGAAAAAGTAATTTAATTAAAATATTTTTTTTTGGTAATTTTTAATTTTCTCAAGAACTAGAAGACATAAAGTCATCTAGTTTTCAGTTTTTGATCAAAAACAAATAAGAGCAATGAATTCTAAAAAAAACAGTAGATAATTTGAAAGTTTTGAAGAACTACACTTTAAACCTTTTTTTTAATTTTTTTTTTGCATACATTTTTAGTTTAAAACAATTTTTTTCAAAAACTATGCATAGTTTTGACTTGATTTAAAAACAAGCTACTAGACAAAAATGTTGGCTTTAAAAAAAGGTATAATACTTAATTGTAAGTATTACCGTTATTTTTTAATTATTTTTTTTCCATTTAATGTAAATATTTTTTTAAGCCTAAACTGGGGGAGATAGACCCCCCTCCCATAGTAAAAAATGCTTGTTTTTAACTGTTCTATACAAATCCGTCATTAAACTTTGTCGCCAAAGTTATCGTACTCTCCCCGAACAGTGCGTGCAACTTGACGAAAGACATTTGGATGACATAATGTTTAAAAGATGAAATAATGCCAAATTGGTTTTATTTCACTTTCAAAAATATGATTTGCATACACTCAACCTCACACTTACCCTTCCTAAAGTGTGTTCAAGCAGGGGATTGCCGGGGGGACAGTACGGTCCCCTTACATACCTCAGCTTTTATACTAACCATAAAACAGTTGGTCTTATTTCTCAAAATAAATTAGCCTTATTTAACTTTGTCAAAGTGCAATATGATCAACTGCTGATAATTGGCCTTATTTCACTTTTATAAATCGTAATAAGGTACATTTTTAAAAGTTTGTCTTATTTCACTTTATTTCAAGGCACCTCTTTTCTCAGCTAAGAACTAAGAACCCCATCATTCATACAAAATTAAAAAGCGATAATTTGCTTATTTAATAACTCACCAGACCAGATCAAACTTGGGAAAACTAAAAGGATTTTTTTTTTTGAAAAAAAGTACTTTTAATATATTCCTACTTCCTGAAAAACTAAGATAGATTTTAGCAACCTGAACATTGAATTTTAAAAGCAAAAATTATATTTAAATGTATACAATTTTATAAATACTGAAAAAAATTAGACCCTCCAAACTGAACCAACTCAGTCTACTTAAAATGGCTTACAAAATCTTCTCTGCCGTAATATGTGAACGTCTTAAGCCAATCGTCAAAAAACTGATAGGACCTTATCAGTGTGGTTTTAGGACAGGAAAGTCCACAGTCGATCAAAAATTCACATTACGGCAGATCCTGGAAAAAAAACTCAAAAACATCAAATCAACTCCCACCATCTACAGGGACGAGCTGTATAGAGCCATGTCTAGTTTTGTCATCCCAGCCAAACTTATCCGTTTGTGCAGTATGACCATATAGAATTCACGCTGCTCCATAAAGGTTAGAAACAACTAAACAGAACCTTTCGATGTCAAAAAAGGCTTTAGGCAATGCGTTGTCATGCTATTTCTTTAACATTGTACGTGAAAGAATAGTGCAGAGCTCCCACGTCAACAATAGAGGCAGCATCTTTCAAAAGTATGTCCAAGTACTGGCATATGCTGATAACATTGACATACATAATCGGAAGAACTCAGTGTAATGTCAATGAAGCTTTTGCGAGTATTGAGGCATGGGAAGCAAAAATGGGTTTACCGCTTAATAAAGGCAAAACGCCGACGAGCGTCTCGGTCTAAACGTCACCATCAACAGACGTACCTAAGCTCCGCTATGAACGCAAAAACCAACACCAGCGCTGAGATCAAGAAAGAATTACTCTTGTCAACCGCTGTTTCTTTGGGCTAAGAAAGTAATTGAGTAGTAAAGCCCCTTGCGAGCGACCAAAGTGTCGCTTTATAAGACCCTCATTACCTCCGTCCTGCTACTACGAGCTATGCGGACTTAGACTTAGCCAGAAGGATAAAAGTCTAACGACTGAGCTGTCTGGGTGAGTCTGGGCCCAGAAAGTCTTCGAATCCACACCCACAGGACTCCGCAGTACATGAAAACCGCGGGTCAGGTGGCGCTCACAAGTGGAATGTGACCTCAGCCAACTTAAAGTGCGCAACTGGAGACATTCAGCTAGAGACCGAGTAAGATGGAGAAGTTTGTTGGGTGACACCCTAGTTCACCCAGGACTGTATTGCAACCTTAAGTAAGTAACATACAATTTTGACAAAAAAGCCTAGCTTGAAACACTAAGTTTAAAAACTAAAAACTTAAACAATTTTAGTTCGGGGATGAGTTTATGGCGGCCTTGGTATAAAAATGTATACTTAGTAAGCATTCATTTTGGTTAATTAAGGCCAATCAAATAATATATATGTTAGTAAAAAGTCATTTAAACGACTTTAAAAGATATTTTAAAAACTTGTTTAAAAAGTTTATGTAACACCAAAGACCCCAAGGGAGTGGAGTAATTTTATTGTGATATACAATTTTGATCTCCTTTTTTTTTCAATAAATCCGTTGACATTCGTCGCCATCATCACCAAGACAACTAATGTGAGTTAGGTTCGGCAAACATTTTTATTTTCATTGAATTTTGTTTCGATCTTACCTGTATTTACCTCTTGTAACGTATTTTTAAATTTTGTAGGTCATAATAAAAACTCCGAGCTGTTGTATCGGCTCTTAAAAGCCCAGGAGCTGTTAAAAAGATTTATGCACGCACCGCTTGGTTGCAGAATACTCGTAGCATTATCATTCTCTTATGGTCTTTGTTTTCAGAAAATAGCTTTTCCTTCAAAATTTACATTTTGCAATATTTAAACACTAAACGATCTTTCCAAGATGAGGATCGTTGATCAATTAGTTGTGCATTTTATGCTGGCAAGCACCCTCTTGACATTTTATTGGCAGTTAATTGCTTTGTTTACACCCAGAAAGTGCTAAAAATCGTTGACGTACAAAAAAGGGAAAAACACAAAAATACAACCATCCAACTATAGATATGTAGCTTGACGTTGACGACACGACGCGACCGACGCGACGTGGTACAAAAGTTGTAAAGTCGTTATAACGTTGCTCTTTATTTTCCTTAGGTGATTTACTTTGCCGCGTCATTTGTTTTATTATAAATGCATTGTATTTGCACAACAGAGTGTCTTCGTCACTTTTTGATTTTTGTTGTTATTGTTGATTTTGCTGCCGTATTTTTGTTCAAACAACAACGCAAACGCACACATTTTTGAATGTGTAGCAAAACTTATCTAGGAGAGTAGGTCTAGGTAACGATACCGACGCACGACTACGTTTACCTTTAGATATTCATAGTTTGTTTGTGTGTGTTTTTTACGTAGTCTTGTGTTCAGTTCCCGGTGCGGGTATTTGATCGCGACGTACTTATATGACGATCATAGAGCAGCATTCATAATTGCATATAGAAATAGATATGCGTATTTATAGTACACTTATGTATGTATATAATATTTAGATACACATGACATAAAGTAATTGTAACAACAGATGATGAATGCGGACTAATAATTAATATTTAATTATTAATATTTGCTTGATTTTTGAGGGATGTGTTCATACAACGAAAACATATTATGTACAAGTATCGTTGCCTTAGAATTGTTAGTAGGCAAATGAATTGGTGACATGGACGTTATGGAGGCTGCCATTGTGAAAATGTTTGATATTTATCGCACATAGGCTTTGATTTGTATTTGATGAAGATGGAGGCGTTTACACTGTTATGCAAATTTCTGTTAGAAAATTGAAAACAAAAACAAAATTGCTGAAATTTTTAGTTTAAGTTTTGCAATTAAGAATAATATGATGTTGGTATATTTTTTAAGGGTATCCAATTAAAGTTATCAGACGAGGCTAAGTATCTTGCTCTTATTTAATATACAAGAAATAGTCGAAAAAGCTACTGTAGCTCTACTTTCTTGCAAAAAAGCTATATCTAGTAAATGGGGCTTACAACCCGAAATTACGCATTGGTTGTACACATAGGTAATCATACCGATTTTAATATATGTATATAGCTGACAGCTCTGCTATTAGCCTCAAAGCTTCATCGCAGTGGGTTAACAACAACGTTGGCCACTCCGTAATTCTTAAGTAGTTGGAGTCAATTCCAAAGACCACAGACTACACCATCCCTAACTGCAATTCGATATAAATTTCCAGATCTTTCTGGGAGGGTAGGGCATTCCTAGAGGACGAGTTATTCCACTTTTACACAGATGGATCAAAAACAAATCAAGTGGTTGGTGAAGGTATGTACTCTGAACGGCTGAAATTAAGTCTGTCATTCTCAATCATTGTAGCTTGTTCCAGCTTGAACTTTTGGCGATAAAAGAAGTCTTGTTCTGGCTTAAAGAAAATGTGATATAAACATCTGATATCCGTAATTTCTCAGATGTTCAGGCCGCTATCAAATCTCTGGACTCTGTCTCTACAAACACTGTAACGGTCCATAACTGTCGATCATCTCTAATGGAGATGGCACGATAGTTTAGTATTCACCTTTGCTGGGTGCCGGGACATCGAAACATTCAAGGAAATTTTAAGGCAGATGAACTTGCCAGTACAAGCCATTCTACCACGTTTGGCTAATGCTGGCATACCAATCGCCAAAGCGAACAAGGTGTTTGCTATCTAAGCAGATCGCATATTAGCTTGATAATCGGCATCATAACCGGGCACAGTCTAATAGGAAAGCACACCACGTAGCTAGGCGTATTCAAATAACTTTTGCAGAAGCTGTATGGATGAAGAAGAGGACGAAATAGTTCTTTACCTTCTCTGTACATGCCTTGCTCTAGCGAAAAAACCCAAGAACTACCTTGGAGAATTCTTCTATAACGATCTAAACGATCTCAATCATATTAATATAATCAGTCTTTCACGTTTCGTAAGGGACTTAAACTGGTTTCATTGAGCTTAGAAGAAAGAAATTTTGATTTTTGATTTTGTCCTGTCTTCTCTACAAGTCCTACGTATGTGCGTGATTTGTGATGTCAAGAAGTACTTAATAGTTTTGGTGATCGGTCAGTCAGTCAGATAAGGTCTTTGCGATTTTAGAATTGAAACACCTTTGGCTATGGAGCTTATATTTGATAGGATGCATGTCAGGCGTAAATTTGAAGTTCCTGACTAAGATAAGGTTAGGTTAATTAGGTAGTCGTGGCTGAGCACTACCAAGCCCTTTGATTGAAACAAAAACTGGACCATTTTTGCTGTACAATAAATCTTTTATGGCCAAGCCCATAATTTTATTTTTGTTCCGGTATATATACATAGGTCAGCTCTGAAATCTCATTATTTCATTTGTAGGTCACTGTTTAGTCGCAAACAACATCCAAATAAAAACTTAATAAACAACATGGGAGGAAAAGAAGTTGAAATAATTGAACACTCGAACCTGCTTGATCCTTTATTTTATCAAAACCTTTTGTATCGAGGTGACTGGAAATCGTCTGAGTCAATTCACTGAATACATAATGGTCAAGAAAAAAGATGTTGTTGGCTATATATACATACATATATGTACATATTTATGCGTTTATTTTGAGTGCGAGTTTTTTTGAATCAAATCCTATGCGGGGCGGAATGGTGCGCGAATTTTTATTATTCATGTTGCGTTCGGTATGTGAAATGTTCGCACGATCACTTGAACGCATTTTTCGATCGGATTTTGATTGATGACAGACTTTATTAAGCACTATTAGGTGACGTATGATTGATTTATAATTGAAGTCCACACTAACAGCAGGTGTTGTCTTTAGAAGTGATACATAGTATACAAACAAAACTAATTAAATTGGTACGGAAAACGTATATCTACATATTCCCACACAAAATGTGTGTGTCTTAATTAATTTAGATGAATGTAGAATTGGACTTCAGAATTAATCTATCACGTCAGGTTTTTGAGACACAAAATCTATAATCGCTTACTTCAATATTCCATTTTAAAATGTTCGGTACTTATTTTTCAAAAAATCCTTATAAGTTGTGGGTATTCACCTTCTACCTAAAAGAAAACTGAAACATAAACCTTAAAAGAACACAAAGTGTTATATAGAGTGAGAGTGACATAGTGATCCTCAAATTCTTTAGATCAACGTTTAACAAATCGTAACATAGAATTGGCTTTGCTAACGATGGGATTAATATGCTCCGTGAAATCGAGATTAGAATTAAAACTAACTCTAAGGTCTTTAAAACTATGAACGCAATGTATAGAATACTACGATATTTTATAATCAATCAAACTATTGCCTTAAGCTTAAATATGATGATGTGAATTGTTCAAAAGCTTTAGAATAATCGGTATAAATACAGTGGAGCTCTTGACCTAGTTCTAGTGTATGTGAGCAATTTTGTAAAAATGCAAGAACATTAGTAGTTGTCCAACGTTTTGCATAAAACCATGTTGATGATACACAATGTTCTTGCAGATAAAATTTAAGCTATCACAAACAACCTGTTCAAAAAGTTTGGAAATACAGGACAGTTTAAAGGTTGCGAAGAATGGAGATCCCACTGCTGATCTAAATTTTTTAAGACAATTGGAGGAATTCCATCTGGATCAGATGAATAATAATCTTTAAGTAATTTAAAGTAATGCAAGATTTTGTCTAACGTCATTTGAACATTATTAATGGTAGTCTGGTCTCGCAAGTATAGAAAGAAATGTTCATCGATTTTTACAGGAGTGTCAATGAAAGGTTGCTGAAAATTGTTAGCAAACAAAGAGAACTTTCCATGGAGAGAGATTTAAACTCATCAAAGAGGGTAACATAAACTTCATGATCTTCAGCTGCTATGCTTTTTATAAGATTTTTTCAAGCCTTGTTTCTTTTGTTCCGAAGCATTTAAGCTCTTTGGTATATCATGGATGAAAAACACTGCAATATTTGAATATTTTAAGAGAAACGATATCTATTATGCAGGATGCCAAGTATGAAACTGCAACGTTAACGGTATTTAAAATTGGTATACATATTCTCAATGCCACAAATCGATAGATGATCAGAAATTTCCTAAAAATTAGTTTTTCGAAAGTCAATAGAATATGAACATACTATTTGTTGTCAAGGGATTTGTTACGTTTTAACTAAGCCTTGAAATAAAACCTATTTTTAAAAAGGCATATTTTAAAAATCTGACTAAATTATTACGGAATACATTTGAGCTCGTGTACAGTAGAATTGTCAAATCTAATTAAAAACTAGCTGAAAACAGATTTATTATTGATAGTTTAGTACTTTTACTCTATGAGAGAAATAGTTGTACTCCTATAGAAGACATCATCGCAGTCAAATTTTAGATGGAACTCAAAACGAATTATTACCATTTTTTTAAAAATAACAAAACCCGGAGGCTTCTGTGATATCAACTTCAACAAATTAAACGCTCCGAATTTTAATTAAACAACCTAAAGTTTAAAGGCCCGTTAGGTACACAAATACAGCTTGTGTATTGTTGGTGTCGTTTCATGTTGTGCAATACTATTACTTCCTTACTTCATCATGCAGTATAAATCAGGTGTACATCGCCGGTAACGAGGTTATCCACGTTAATCAGTTTGGTGTACAGGTACACTTTGTATACCTTAAGGCTCAACCTAAAGGAACTACAACCACATTCAACTTGCTAGCGAGTTTACGGAGATATAGTAATTTTATTCACACAGATAATATTGTTGCTGTTTAAATTGTTGGCTTGGTGGTTGGAGGTGATTTTTATATTTTACTATGAATAAAATGTCGATGAAAACAAGGTAGCCATATGATCTCGTTGAAGTAGTTATGTTTTTTAACTGGTTAGAGTTGAAGTTGAAGCATGTACAAAATTTCAGATTTTTGTTGTGTTGTGTTGGTGTTGTTCTTAGTGTGATATTTGCCTACGTGCGGTATTTACTCGAAACTTTAATTCGTTCTCTTGTTAGTATTACTACCAGTTTCATGTGTTCTACTTTATTCTTATGCCTCAAGTCTGGACATTAAAAATGTAGTCATTCGAATTTTTGTTTATATTAAATAAAGGAATTATTATGTTTGAATTGGTAATCAGCCAATGAAGGGTGTCGTGACATAAGGCCAAGTGAAATAAGACCAACTTTCAAAACTTGGCCTTATTTCACTTTTCAAAATTGAAATGAGGCCAATTTGTAGCAGTTTGTCATATCGCACTTAAATGAGGCAAGTGAACTAAGGCCAAACTATTTTGAGAAATAAGACCAAATTATTTTTATTTTGAGGTATGTTTGGGCATACTGTCCCCCTTCAACCCCTCTGCTTGGGCACACTAAAGGATTTGGGGTAGGTGCGTTGTTGAGTGTATGCAAAGTCTATGAAATTGAAATTGGCTTTATTACACTTCACAAACGTGAATTAAGGCCAATTCTTGAAATGTGGCCTTGTTTCACTTGTCTTTATTACACGACACGGTTGGAGTTTACCAACGTTCTACAATTTTGTATGACCTAAACAGTGAGTTGGCTAAAATAAGCTACCACCAATTAAGAAAAACCATTTGCAAATTCGATTAAACAAAGACCAAATGTTTAATGGTTTATAATTTTGGTGTGAATGCTCAAGAAGGAAATTGTTCCTAATGTCGACAGCTATAGGAGTATGAACGTGTTTTGAAGTCGGGGGTGACATGAATACTTCATGAATATTCTTGATTTTATTGTTCATGAAATAAGTACAACTGATACTACGACATCTTGTTGCAACTCAACACCAAAATCACCGTTTAATAAATGTAAGTACTATAAAGTGAATGATCAATGAAAATGTTGTTTTATTTCATTTTGAGATAGTTGAAACAAATTACCAAAGAAAACCGTTTTCTAAGCGATACTGGTTTACAAAGAAAGAAAAGTTTTTGTAATATACTGTCTAAGCCCCATGATTTATAATTTTGTGACCATAATCAAAAATGATGCTCTTAAACGTAGCTTTGCAACGTTATATATTTTAACTGTGGGCATTAAATAAAATTGGAAAAAAAATGAATTTTTATCATTTTAAGGGAATTATTCACCTACCATGGTACTATTTACTATTATTGGTCATTGATACACAAGTTAATGTATTTTAAAGTCTATATACAGTTATTCGAAAGTAGCCAATACTGTCATTTTAATGGCAATCTTTTTTCCATATAATGTTTAAGCCCCATTCTGTGTCGATACAACAAAACAACTTATGTCAAAAATGCCCAATCTCTGAGAATAAAATTTGTTTGGATTCGAAAAAGAGGTATGGTCTCAGTATCAAGGCCAAATATACATACATATGTACATTTACCGTTTGGATCAATCGACCTCTTTTTTTCATGGCTCTTAAATTTAAAACAGATTTTCGAAACGTAAGTAATTTTTACAAAAAGAAGCTAAATGAGAAACGGTCTAATGTTAAATTTATTCAATTCAAAGTGAAATTGAAAATAAGAAACAACAAAGAGAAGAAAAATTTAACCTTAAAATGGTAACAAAATACAGTTTTAATATTACATATATACGATGTTACTTTTCTTCCTGGTTATTTTCTTAAGTGTAATTAAAATTTTAAGATAACATATCAAGTTAACAATTATAATGCCTATGTGTATCTACCTGTGTGTTGTATACTTTTATCTACATCCGAAGAAAGTAGACAACATAAACTTAGCCGATGAAAACAAACATATAATTGCAACTGACTGCTTACAGTTATGTATAAAAGACAGTGTACGAGTGTGTATGGATGGATGTGCAGATTTTATTGTATGAGTAACGAGCACGTGATGTTATTAAAAAAGAAAACAATTAAAACAATTCACATACTCGGGCTATATAATGTTTCTTGTTTAATGTCTTAAACATAACAATGATTAAGAAAAACAACATTTTTCGAATTTAAATAGAATTTCTGGAATTCAGTTTTCTTTGAGTTTTTATTTTTTCCCAGAGTGGGGTTGGGAGGTACTTTTTCTTTTTTCTTTTAAATCTTATTTATTTTGTTTTGTGTTGTTTTGCTCTCAATTAAATGAGGATTGTTTTACAATAACATTAACAAATTAAAAATAAATAGTGAAGATACTTGAAATAAGCTTAAGGTGCAAATTGTATTAATTGATGCTGATAATTCCCTATATATGATTTCATGAATTGCTATCGACTCCGATTTACAAAGGTAAGAAGCACGTTAAAGAAAACTTACCTTATTTTGTTTTAGCTCTTTAGTTCATTGTGCCCCTACCCCAAATAGCTAATTTTAATTTTTTTTGGTGGTACAAAGAAAGTTCTATTCTTGTTTGTTTAATGTTTAAAGCAGGCAGTATACATGGTCGAACTTTCTTAGGAATATGCAGTAGAAGACTGTGAAGTTTGATTTGAATAATCTTGATATTAAATCAAAGAAGTATAGTGCACTTTTTTATTTAAACTTTTTTTTTATCTGCTTGACAAGTTTAAATACTATGCGTGCGTTGAAAGTAATTCAGAACGTAATCTTGAAATATCTACAATGGCAGATGATTTAAATTTTGTAATTTTCGAACTGAAACTGAACTATTAGGAAAATGAAATAATTATTTCTTTCTGAAAATGTTTGGGAACGAGCAGCCCCAACAAATCCATTTGGTTGATGATCTGGTGTTGCACCCACCCGGCCTGAATGAGGTCAGAGTTGCCATCATCAGGCTGAAGTAGAACAAAGCTGCCGGTGATGACGATTTACAGGCGGAGCTTTTCAAGCATGCGGGAGCTGATGTGGTGTGGAACTTGCAACAACCCATAACCAAAATCTGGTTGGAAGATCCATAAGAAAGGTGACGTCTTCTCTGCGCCAACTACAGAGGCATCAGCCTTTTAAACATCGCCTACAAGATCCTGTCTAGCGTATAATGTGAACGCCTGAAGCCACTCACAGATGAACTGATTGGCCATTATCAGTGTGGTTTCAGGCCTGGAAAATCTACCATCGACTAAATTTTCACACTACCCTAGATCCTGGAGAAGACTTTAGAATATAACATCGATACGCATCATCTTTTCATCGCTTTCAAAGCAATCTATGACAGTGTCAACAGGAACGAACTATACCGTGGCATGTCGAGTTTTGGTATCCCTGCCAAACTGATACGACTTATCAGAATAACGTTGGAGAATTCTCATTGATGAGTCAAAATTTGGAAGAGACTTAACCGAAATCTTCGAAATCACCAGAGACCTTCGAAAAAGCGGTGCGCTGTCATGTAGCTGCTTCAATATTGTTCTTGAGAGAGTGGTGCGAAACCACAATGTCAACACCAATAACACCATCTTTCAAAAATTCACACCATATTTTGGATATGCAGATGACTTCCACATTTTGGGAAGAAACAAACGAGTCTGAAGCGAACAGTATGGGGCTTGTGATTAACGAGGACCAATCGAAGTATTTACTGTCATCCAATAGAGTCGATTCGAATCGTAGACTCGGTCAGAGCGTGACCATTTATAGGTATAACTTCGAGGTGGTAAATGAATTTATCTATCTGGGTACTGCTTTAACTCTGCAAATGACATCAGCGCTGAAATCAAACATAGAATTACTCTTGTTAATTGCTGTTTTTTAGGCCAAGGTAATCAATTGAGGAATAAGGCCCTATCTCGAAGTACCACGGAGACATTTAAAACCTTAATCATCCCATTCTTACTGTATAATGCAGAACCATGGACTCTTTCCCAGGTGGATGAAGGATCCCTTGATATCTTCGTGAGGAAGGTTCTACGTACGATATATGGACCGGTTTGTGTTGACGGGCAAAATATAATATCTGGCGGAGAAGATACATTCACGAACTATACGAGCTATACAGGGACTTGCCACTGGTCAAAAAACTACGTGTTCAACGATTAAGATGGCCCGTAGATTATTAAACGCTATAAGCCTGAGGGAACCAGAAGCAGGGGCAGACCCTATCTCCGGCTTGGCATTCAAAACTGGAGACAGCAAGCTAGAGTTCTAGTAAACTGGCGGGATCTATTACTTGAGGCCCAAGTGCACGATGCGCTGTAACGCTAACCAAAGTAAAGTATGTTTGGGATATTGAAAAAAAAAACGTAATGTATGGAAAGTATGAAGAATAGTGGACCAAAATGTCTACGTTGTGGTCAAGCAGTGGCTTCTTTTATTAAGTCTAAAATGAGTTTTAAAAAAATCTCAGAATCAGTTATTATACGAATTTAGTTTTTAAGTCATAATGAATTAGTTACTACATATTCATTATAAGTAAACTTTTGTAATTAACAAATGAGGCGAACTCGAGTTTGACATTGAAAACGTTTTAGCAAATACATATACATATATTTTAAAAAGTATTTATTTCTTTTACTACTATAAATAATGAAATTCGTGACTTTTACCCTTTTCTAATAATTGTGTTTTCTTTTCATTACAGGTGAGTGACAATTCCTATACCTACATCTGGTCTGATGCAAAAGTATGAATATATTTGAAAAGGCTGCTAAAACCTGTTGATTGTTAGACGTAAATTCATACAGTATAATTCAAAAACCACGCATAAATAACGCATATTTATATCACGACTAACGATTGTGGCAGCTTTACCTTGTACATAAATGATCCATTACATTTCCGGTTTTGTTTTTAATTCTAATTAGTTTTCAAACACAATAAATGTATATATGTATAAGTGTGTATGTCATTTCATCATACCTAAATGAAGATAATTAAGTTCGAGATTGAAATACGATTAATAGTAAATTAATTTAACCTCAACCATATTAAAAAATAAAACAGTTCCACATTGATTATCATATGCCGCTAACTTGTCAGCTTTTATGCATTTCAATATGACGTCGTAATAAACATTCACACATAAGAAAATATGTATAAAACTAGGTACCTACTCTGATCACCGCATTCTTTATGTAACCTCATTTAATCAAAATAATATCTGTCAGATTTAGATTATGAATTTTGATATGAAAACGTATGCATATATGATACACATGGTAGTTGATTGCAATATGCATTGAATATGCTCTACTGGATATATACATATACAAATACAAAGATAAAAGCGACCAAAGCATATCTTTTCCCGCTGTTAAATGTCAATTCATTTTATTACTAGGGTTAGTTTAAGATTTAAAAACTAAAATTTGAAACAAAAATTAAACTACTTATGGCTCGTTTCATGAATTTTATTTTTAAAGTGACGTTCCAATCCATAAATAAATAAAACTAGTAATGGCTGACTTCAAATCCCGCCTTTAAATGTTTCTATCACATCTTTACAATATACCACTTTAAAATGCTAAAGACAATACAAAATGGATATTTTAATGCCAGTTAAAAACTCCTTAAACAATGACTTGTAATTGATTCTGCAAAGTACAAATCTTTGTCTTCTAGATACAGTTTAAATCATTTAAGTATCTTTGTTAGTTTCTGAAAATTCTCATTAATTATGAGACTTAAATTGACTCTATATGAAATTTTGAGCAAACCTGAAATGTTGATGTTTTCAAAGTTCTGAAAAATACATTTTGAAGTTAATTTTTATTGCTGATTTCGAAGAGGAAGGAATCGTTACAAGAATAAAGCTTACTTTTAATTCGTGTTGCCTTTTTTTGTTTAAAATCGTTTTAGCACAAATGGTTTAGCGTTTCTTTCAGGTTTTTGAAAAACAGGTAAAATATAGGTTTGGTAGGACACACTTAGGCCAGTTCAATGTCCTATTCTGATACCACATAAATCTTGAGTCTTTCTTCTTAGCTTAATGAAACCAGATTGAGTCTTGCGTTTTTGAGCTGGAGCAGGGCATTTACAGAGGAACTGTTTCCTCCCCTTCCTCGTCCAAACAGACTCAACAAGTCGTTCGAGAATACGCCTAGCCACGTGGTATGCTTTCCTATTAGGCAGTGACCGGTTATGACACCGATTATCGAGCTTATATGCAATCTTCTTTGAGATAGCAAGCACCTTGAGCGCTTTAAATCTAGATGTATTTTGTGACTTGACACGTGGTGATGTTATTCCACCTGATGTTTGCCTTTTTCATAGCATCCTGCATTAGCAATAGAATGCCACCATTAGCCAAACGTGGTAAGATTGCTTGTACTGGCAAGTTCATCTGCCTTAAAATTTCCTGGAATGTGCCTATGGGACGGCACCCAACAAAGGTGAATACTAAAGTATTGTGCCATCTCCATTAGAGATGATCGATAGTTATGGACTGTCAAAGTGTTTGTAGAGACAGAGTCCAGAGATTTGATAGCGGCCTGACTATCTGAGAAAATACAGATATCAGATGTTGATATCACGTTTTCTTTAAGATAGAACGAGACTTCTTTCATCGACAAAAGTTCCGCCTGAAACACACTACAATGATTGGGAAGGCGGAATGAGAGACTTAATTGCAGTCGTTCAGAATACACGCCTCCACCAACCCCCTCACTGGTTTTTGATCCATCTGTGTAAAAGTGGATTGACTCGTCTTTTAGAAATGCCTTACACTCCCAAAAAGGTATAGAAATCTGGAAGTTTCTTTCGATTTGCAGTTGGGGAATGGTGTAGTTTGTGTGCTTTGGAATTGATTTTTAATACTTAAGAATTACGGAGTTCCAAATGTTGTTGTAAAATTACCGCGATGAAGCCTTATGGCGAACAGCAGAGCTTGCAGCTATGGTGAAATCTAACAGCTTACGAATTTTTTCGAAAATTTTATGAAATACTATAATTTTTTCAACTGAATATTGAAGAATGGGATTATAGATTTGGAAAAGCCTCACGAATTTTATTGAAAAAAGTTACATATTCGAATTTTGAAAAGAAACATCATTTGATAACGTTTTGGAAATTTTCAGAATTTAATTGGGGTTTCATTTATTAAAAAACAATGTTGTAAAATTATTTTGAACAACCTATTGTTAAAGGCTAAACATTTTACTAATTAGAGAATTTTTAAGCATTTAGCAATTTACTAGCACCTCCAGAATTTTAAATTTCTCCTTTCGTTTTGCTAATTAGTAAACTGTTAATTCCGTTTTATTAATAAACGGGCATCCGAACATATCTAAACAATGGCAGTTTGTAAGAATAAGCAAAGCAAACAAACTTAAACGGACCAATTAATTGGAATTCCGATCTTTCAACTGGACTACTTCATCCTTTCACTGCTCTTATAAGATTATGTGTTAATAGGTTCAATAGAAAGTGTACTTTCACACATCAGCCTAAAGAATATTTCTCCACAAAAAAATATAGTGATACAAGTATTTCTAATTCCGGTGAAACCTTAAGACTACTATTTATAATACCTAGAGTAAAATTCTCCATCATCCAGCTCTTTGGAGAGGTTTGCACGGACTTTAAACATCGCACTTTTCTGTACAAAGCCGAGTCTTCAAATATTTCGAAATCTTCCTCTTCCGATAACATTTCAGAATTGGTCAGATATAGGATATGAGAGATGCCGTATGGATTTACCAAATCGCTGAAAGTTAAAGTAGGCATTCCGTGATTTTAACTTTAGAAAAATGTTAAGAATTAGTAAGATGTTAAAGTCATCAAAAATTAGCTAAATCATATTTTAAGCTTGGTTCGTTTAAAATTTTGCGTCAACTTTTTGAATGTTAAATTGTAGGAAAAATGCTTCTTTCAATTGTCACTATAAGAGCAAGTGTATGCGACGCGATCGGGGCGGGTAAGCCATGTTTATTCAGCATTACCCAACTTGGTGTTGCATACTTAAAATATCGTCTATAAAATCAACTGCATGTATATGGAGAGGAGGTAAGCAAACATGAAGGTGTGGGTACCATGATACTTGAATTGTGCATTGAAAATGTTGCATTTGCATTGCAAATTTCTATTTCATTATGAATTTGTTTATTCCTTTTTAAACTTTATTTTTGTTTGTTGATGTTTTTCACTACGACTCAAGTAATTATGATTGCATAAAAATTCCATCAATTGAACATCGTTCATCATAGAGCCGAGAGAGGTATTTGAGTTTTGCTAAGTTGCAATATCTATCTATCTATCTATGTATATTTTATAGGACAGGAATGAGAATGCATATGCATATAAATAAATAGCAATTAGTCATTGATTAAACTGGAGGCTCTTCCTTATTTTGTTATTGAATCAATACTTTTTTAAGTTGTGAATGAATGGCAAATATTGTGCTAGAATTTGTAGGAATGTAATGCTAATGAAAGTTCGATCTAAGGTTTTAGTTGCCGGATTCTGACTTTTTTTGGATAGAAAATAAATATAACTAATTTTAAATTTAAATCAATGTTAAAATGGTGAGATGTTTGTTTATTCAACATAAATTTATCAAATGGTTTTCCAAAATATTGATGCTAACTGCTTTCTTAAGATGTCAACACAAAAATTTAAAAAGAATTATCCCAAATCTATAACTAGTTTTTCTTTCGCCCACTTGCAAAGCTTTCTACTAGGAAAAATTAATTTTGTTTGAGTCAACTGAATAGATACACAAATTAAAATTTTAAATCGATTGGAATAAAATAAGTTTATATTAAGTTTAATACATGATACTTCCACCTTTAAATCATATCGAAAATAATTTCCTTCATGAATCATGCAGCCTTTTAATATAGTTCAACGAAGTTCCGCGCCACGCTAGCTCAATTGCATAAATTAAGGACTCTTTGTCGTCAAACGTAAGACTAACATCATAAATTGTGGGTACCAACCATCCTCAAGTATATTTAATAATGTTTAGATGAGATGAGTACAGCAGCCATTAAAGTAAGTGCACATTTTGTTCCTCTGTCCAAGCTTTTATTTTCGGACTGTCATGCCAGAGGTCTTGGGTTCAATCTATGCCTGTGTTATCTAAGTTTTTTTTCACGGATACTGGCTCTTGCGAGGAATTTACAAATTCTCCAAGAGTAAGTCTTCTCATGAAAAGTGCTTTATTGAAATTAGCCGCTCGGAGTCAGTTTAAAAGGAGGATAGGATTAGAAAGGAGAAATCATTTTTGAATGTCTGCATATTGTAATGAGTGGAAAATATTGAGCCTGGTAAAGTATTCCACATTCGTGAAGTGCCGCTAAAGAAAGAATCCATGTATTTAACAGTACGACCGAAGTCGGGCTTAAGGGAAAACTGATGGGCATTTAAAGAAGTAGGGATATTACGGATGAATTTTTTAAGGAGAGGAATGCAACTGTCTATTTCACTAGAGCATTGTTTATAAAAATCAAGATAAAACAATATAGGTATGAGACTTTGTTGCGGTGTTCAAGAGAAGCAAATGTCTGGGTAAGAGAACGATCCCCTATCATTTTTAGAGCTTTTTTTCAATTCTATCCAAAAGATTCAAGTACGTTATTGGGGGCTCAAGCCCAAACATTAGAATTATTCTCGAGTTTTGGACGAATAAAAGCTTTGTAAATTATAGCCAGATCAGAAGGGTTAAAAAACTTCTTGCATCGTCGGAGAAAACCTGAACACTTAGCAGCATTTTTGGCGATGGTTTGTGATGCACATATCATAGATAGTATCATTGGGGGAGTGTTTTGTGATAGTAGACAGCATTGAGTTTTTGAAGCATT
Source organism: Eupeodes latifasciatus (assembly GCA_920104205.1). Lineage (NCBI taxonomy): Eukaryota > Metazoa > Arthropoda > Insecta > Diptera > Syrphidae > Eupeodes > Eupeodes latifasciatus. The sequence goes on along the minus strand of OV049924.1, from coordinate 175,647,397 downwards.
AAATTCTACACGATTTTTTATTCTCCATTAGACAATGTTGTCAAGATCAGAATTTAATGAGCTTGCCATATACTGTCGTTGATAGTTCACATTTAAAGGACAAGGATGAGAATCTAAAAACGATTTTGAAAAACTGAGGGTACTGTCATCAGCGAAATAACTTAGTGGGTAAGAAGTTTCAGACAACAGATCATTTATAAAAATAAGGAAGAGATTTGGAGATAAAATGGAGCCCTGGGACACACCAGCGTTTTTTTTGTGGATATCAGATTTGAACCCGTCCAATATTACTTGAATTGAACGGTCCAAAAGGTAAGATTTAACCCAACAAAGAAGAGATTCATCAATACCAAATGCACGAATTTTCGATAAGAGAGCTTGATGCCAAATTCTATATCAAATGTCTTTGAAATATCAAGTGCAATAATTTTAAATTCTTCAAAAAGATGTTCTGAAAGCTCTCCATATCACAACACATCATTTTCATTTTCTAAAACCGTGAAAATAAAAGTTGGACCCGAAGGCAATCGAATTTAAATAGCTTTTTGTCTAAAAAAACACGTTGTTTCGTGTTCGACAAGTAGCGCTTTTTCTTAAGTTTAATTCGTTTAAGATTGCTCGAGAATTGTTTATAACTTTTAAAAACATTTAAACAACTTACGTTTACGCCAATTTTTTGTTATATTTTTGAAACAGAATCAGAATAATCTGATGCACACCTTAAAACTGGTCGTATAAAAGCTGCTGTTGTTGTGTAGCAATGTTTATTTTTTAAGAAAGAATAAACGACGTTCAAATTCCGGTCAATTGTACTCGTATCAGCTGCTTCACGCCCGGGAAGGCCTTGGTGTATAAACAAATCCATATAAGGTTTTAAAATATTGCAAAAGCATGTAGATTGTAGATCTACCCGCCGTTGGTCTAACAATTTTAAACCAGACATTTTATTTCACAGAAAATACTAAAAGTGTTGATTTAAACTGTCCATCACTTGAAATATAATCTATTAAATAAAATAAAATTAATTGACATTTTTGTCGAAAGGTATTGTTTTGTTTTTTAATTTTAAGTCAAGTGTTCCCAATTGTATTAACTCTTGTTCCTTTTATTTTGGCCATTACTTTACATAAAAACTCATAGACCTTCTAATAATTTTGAATTCAAAAAGTGAAAAACAGAAAATTATTAATTATACATTTTAAACACCCGGAACTGGTTTTATCAACCTTTCACTTTTTGTCGATGTGTTAATAAATGGATTTTCATTATAAAAACTTATAGTATATGTATATTTATATATGAGTCATAACTTAAATATTTAAATGTAAAGCATGGCCTAAAAGTCACTATAATTTATGTAAATTAAGTCGGTCAAGACCTGCAAATTTTTAATAAAATCGTCAAACTCATAGTTAAAAATATTAAGAAACTAAAAATAGCTCCCATGTTAATGTATTATATTATTTTGGCTACGAACATTCAAAACCTGTTGGATCCTACTTAAGATGTTAGAAAATGCGAAGTTGATACAACGGGATTAATTCTTTGTTTGTTTTGAATTTTGATTTTAAAATGTAGGCCTTATACTCTGTTTTGTATAAACCACTTTCGATTTTGTTTCTTATTTACAGTTTTGTACAAAAAGAGTTATTTGGTTTATTTTTAACGTGGCTTAGTTCCTCTATTTTTTTTTGATTTTCTATCTCTCTTTTAATTCTGAAATTTTTGACCGCATTTGAAGTTTTGTAGAACATGTATAGGTTTTTGATCTTTGCAAGAACAATTACCATCACAAATTTTTGACACGACCTATCATTTACCGTTCCTTTCAATTACAACGGCGGTATTCTGTTGAACAAAAGTTGTTGAAAAGCAACTTTTAGTCTGCACACCACCGACCGTCATATTTGATATTTTGTTTACCAATCCACGAAGAAATCAATCTTAAATATTTTTATATTTTTGGGGGCAAACCAATTCAGTGATGTACCTGTATACCTACTTATGTACATATGTATAAGCAACTTATTCGCAATACAATTTTGTTTCTTCTGATTTTTCAAACTGGTTAGACTTTCGATTATATTACAATAATAATTGTGTTGTTGTATTGGTTGGGGTACGAAAGATTGATCGACGCGCGGTATACAAGGTGAGCACTCTTATGGATAATCGTTTAAGTTGTAAACTCGAAGCTTTTCTTTCGGCTTAAAAGAAGCATATTATATGCAAATACTCGTATATTACATCGGGTGGCTTTTGAATTGCCTAATTTAAAAGAGAAAGTTTATTTAAATTTTTAGATTGAAAATTTGTAATTCAAGAAGATATACGATCCCTAAAATTTGAATTTTTGTATTTCTTCTTCTTTTTCATAAAAATTAAGATTGCCGTTCTATATAGTATAGCGTGGGTTACCTTTAAAATAAAAGAACAATTTGTAAGTGTTTAAATATATTGGTAAATTTTACAGAATTCAGGCGATATGTTTTAGATTGTTACGAGTTAGAAAATCGTTGCAAGTCGAAGTTATTTACATCGTTTGTTTAAAGTCTTTTGATCATGTGCAACTAAATATTCTTTTGAAAAAGCTTGTAGTCAATATGTTAAAATTGGTGATGTTTTATCAAATGAAATAAAAAACTTTTCAGGTGTACCACAAGGCAGCCACCTTGCACAACTTCTTTTTGTTCTTTTTATTAAATATTTTCCAAATTATATTTCTTATTCAAATTGTCTCCTATATACCGATGATATCAAGATTTTAAGCTGTGTTAAGGTCTCCATTAGCTGCCAGTAAAATTAAAATTGATATTGACTGCATTTTTAACTGGTGTACTATAAATGGATTATATTTCAATATTAAAAAATGCAGTATTGTTTAATTTTGTAAGATACTCGATCCATTTAGTTTCAATTACAAAATTGATAATCATTCATTACAAAGGTTAACGAGACAAAAATATCTTGGATTTTTCTTTGACTATAAAATGAGTTTTTCGCTTCAAATTGACCATGTTATTTCTAGTGCTAACGTGATGTTGGGTTTTATTTTTCAAAAAGTTGTAAGCCTCCATATACTCTAAAAAACTTTTGTATATCCCTTTTCAGACTTTGCTGGTGTATTTTTGCATTATATGGAATCCCTTTACTCAATCAAGTATCTTAAGGATTAAAAAAGTTCAGAAAAGATCTACCAAATCTGCTTTACGTAAGGTTTTTAGAAACTCAGATATTCCATGTTATGAAACAAGGTGTATCTTCTGAGAAGAAAACTATATTCGATATTCTTTGCTTCCGATATTTTGAATTTTATCATAGATTGTTCTAATTTGCTATCAATGTTCTATATTTACGTACCTTCTCGTAGTTTGCGACCTAGGGATGATAATATTTTACATGTTCCTTTCCATAACACAAATTATGCTAAACACAATTCAATTAATGATTCTTGTATTGCTTTTCATGAATTTAATATTTTAATTGATTTTAATAATAGTAGGTTCGATATTAAGAAAGATTTATTAAAATTGTTATAAACTTTATTTTTTTAAGTTAATTCTATTGAAATTGTGAATTATAAATCATATTTGATTTAAAAAAAGGAAAATTAAAATTTAATTTTATGTCAATTAAAAAAAAAAACAGGCTGATAAATTCGCATCCCGTCTGTCGATTTGTCTTGCTTAAAACTTCAACAAAATATTTATGGTAATATTTTGTGTGAGATAAATAATTTGAAGTCAATATATTTCTCTCTGCTCCTAATACTCGAGTCAAAAACCATTTCTTATCAGTTTTGTGTTACTTTTGTATGTTTTCGTGTTGTCTGTTGAATTTTTCTAAAAAATTAATTAAAAATCAACAACAATATTTTGAATACAATTAAATAGTTTGATTTCAAAATCTACTGCTGTTAACGAAATTTTTAGTCGAAAATTAATTTTTACCAATTTTAGTAGAATTTCTAAAAAGTTTGTATTTCTTATATATACAAAAATAAAGTTTGGATTTTTCTAAGAAAGCTTTGCACAGAATGAAATCATTTTTAAGTCAATGCCTTCATTTATTCACGAAATATAGAGAATGGAACATCAACTTTTACCAATTGTGCGTACCATTTTCTGTAGATTTAAATTTTTATGAAAAAACTGACGATTGAATTTTTATAAAAATAAATTTATTTGATTTTTGAAAACAATATTTTCTACAAGATGAAATTAGTTTAAAGTCAATATCTTTAATTTTTAAAAAGATATTTAAGTCGAAAATCAATCAAAAATTTTAGTCATGTTTTTTTGGGCTTTTATTTATTTTTTTAAATTGTCGATTCGATTTTTTCTCAAAATTGTACCAAATGTCAGAAACGTTATTTTTCGTTGCATACAATTATTTTGGAGATAAAATCATTTATTTGTTTTATTTTTTGATTTTGATTTTTAAAAGAAAACCGTTAATTGATTTTTTTTCAAAACTATATAAGTTTGGTATCACGCTAAATTATATATAAAAAAAAATGATTCAAGTCGCTAGCGTTATTGGTTCGTGAGATATTTTGGGTTAACCTAAATTTTTACTTTTTTTTAAATTGCTATGGTAAAAAAAAACACCTACTCAATTTTCTTAAAAGTCCTTTCCTGCATCTTTCTGTGTTATTATCTGTAAAACAAAATTTATTCAAAGTCGATACCTCTACTGATTCTTGAGATATGGACGGCAAAAAAAGCTTCTCAAACATAAGATACACACACACACAGACATCTCTCTGAAAATCATTTATTTAGATTCTAGGGACCTTCAAACGTCGAGAAATGTCAAAATTTTGAATTCGACAAACCGTACACTAACTTCCTATGGTAAGTTTAGAAAATCCTCATTATATTGACAATAATGGTTTCCAAATTTCAATCAAATGAAAACTCAAACCACAACACAACCTCAGGCCGGCGGCCGTCAGAAACAAATTACAAAAACACCACACAGCCCTTCAGATACATGTAATTACTGATTTTTGTTCTCAGTTCTCAGTGTACTTAGCGTCGTCACTCAGTCGAAACGCAACTTTAGCACGACATCAAACCACTTAATAAAAAAGGCAAAAATTCTATTAAACTATTTGTTTTTTTAAAATAAAATAGAGAAGAAAAAATAATTTAGAAGGCCACCACCATATTATAACGCCCGTTGCAACATTTCCGTAAACAACAGCTTTATCACGGGATAAGTGCCAACTTTCTGAACATACATACAAACAAAATAACATTGTTGGAAGGGTATGTACAGTACATTTACATAGCTGTATTATATACCTTATCTCATGATTATATTTTGTTCAATGTCAATATGCGTTTAGTTCGCTAAAAGTCTCTGTAAAACATTAGAATTGATGCGTTTTGTTGGTTATGGTTTAGCGAACTATTAAACTTTGTTTGTGGTATTGTTAACATGATTGTGAAACATACCGCATTTATATACCATACGGCTATTGTAACAATATAAACTATTATTTGTTTATGCATATGTTTTTGGTTTGATCGTGTGATTTTGATAACAACAACAAGAAAAATAAATATGGCGTACAACAATTATAATTAAAAACTACATATGCTGATGATCAAACGATATACTGGGGACTAGGGATCAATTTTCATTAAACTCTGACTTTGGAAAATTATTTAAAATAAATTGATAATTATAATGGTAATGAATTGATAGATTTGATCTTGATCGATAGCTTGGGTGAAGTGCTTAGGTGTAGTGTACCGAGGTAATATTTGATCGTTGTATGGTTAGTAAGCAAAATAGTAGCTCTTGGGATTACATTGAAAATCATTAACACCGAAATTATCTAGGTGTATAGGTACTATTTTAATTTATTATAATTATACTGCATATTTAGTTAATTTGAAGTGATATGATCAAAATAAAGTATAGGTATTGAAATGTTTTCACAAGGAATAAATATTACTAACATGAGCACACAAGGACATTCGTCAGTGCGAATTGCAAATAGGGACTAAAACTGTTTACCATAGCTTAATGTTTAGGAGAGAAGAGAAATCCCAACTCTTTGATTAAATAAATCTGACATTTTTCCTGCAAAACTGTTTTAATCAAAGTATGATATCATGAATGAAACTTAGCCCAAATATTGGTGAGTCTCCTTAATTTAAAACTTTTATTTCTTTTGGTTTTATATGAAGGTCTATATGAAACCATTTGTAAAGAAGGTATCTATGAATTGTCAACCAAAGTTATACTCAAATAAAGCAACTCATACTTTTGACTTAGATACCTTTCAAAAATATACTCGTTAGTTGAAAAATAGTTTAGGTATGCAGTTATTTAGAACTTATTAATATACGTTTTACATTTTAATTTCGTAAAACAAATGATAAACCTTTTTTTTGGTGTTTGGGAACATGGCTTTTTCTTGCTCCCATATGGTAGGCCTCATCCTCGTAGACTTGGAAGGCTCTCCTTCACCAGTCCCTATCGGAGTCGAGGTCACCTTGGCACCTGACATTGTAGAGGCTTTGGCCGCATGATGGCTAGGGAATCTTTCTGAATGCCTTGTTGCAGAGTTTTCTGTCACGGTAACATTAGTATCGGAGCTGTCAGAGCATCTTCCAGGAGTGGATTCATCCGATGATATGACTCTCTCACAAGCTCGCACATTCCCATCGTCGCAGTCGTTGAGACACCCATGAAGGGGTTGATTGGCTTTACTGGCACCACTGTTAGGTACAGAGTTAGTTATTGTTGATGTCGTTGAAAACGTCATTGGCGACTTGTCCTCTTTTGAGACCAAGCTATCGTCGACAGCCCTGACTTCTGCCGACTCTTGAGTGTATTAACGATTGACATCTCTGTTTTTTGGCACTCTTGGTTGCCTGACACTTTAGCTGGATTGCTGGATGGTCAGACGTAGGCCCTCCCACCACATCAAGGTGAAAACCATGGGGGGGATCATGTTACCTTAAAATGTCTATGCTCGAAATGGCCTAGGCTGGTCAATTTAATTTAATTAAAAATAACCGAGACCTTGCAGATTTTTTCCTTAAGGATCGCAAATAATCTGTTACTAGTTTAACAGACCAAGCGTTCTTGTCACTTAAGGCCCAAGGTTTTTTCTTATTTATCAAAGTCGAAGGAAATGTATTGTAACTTCCCAAGTTACATTTCAATAATATGTTTATTCTGACAAATGCCCACACTATTGAGATCACACGACCATTCAAAAAGTCATATATTTCGTTCTTGCTTTCGATGTTGATAATTTTGCATTTTAGGCTTGTTTTAAAGAGCTTCAAAAAGCCAGTTTAAGCAATGATTTAATATACGCGTGGCTTATAATTTATCTCACAAATTTTAGAGCATCAGTATGTTTGTTAATCTATCCAAATTGTTTTTGGGTTAAAATATCCATACCTTTAATATTTTTTTCCAATTTTCCAAACTTTGTGTTCCTTTCAGGTTTTCTGAGCTTAACATTTTTCCTTGAAAACCATGCACAAGCACAAACATTACTTACAATTCAAAAGACTCTAAAACACCACCGAATTTCGTATCACAACAAAAAAACAATTGAAGGTTTTCCATCAACCAAACTAAACATTTGAGTTTCTTTTTCACTCGTATAGTGAAATACAAAAATGAAATTTCCTAAATTTTCAAACGTCAATTAATCACTCTTCTAGCCTGCATGCCCTGATTGCTATTTCAAATACTAAAAACAAAACAAAACAACAACCATCATATAATAAATCTATTTCAATGAAAAATTATAATTAATTTTTAATTCAGTTCAGTTCAGTTTCACTTTCACTCATATAAAACTCAAAGAGAAGTGTTGCCAACAATTAAAATTAATTTACCCATTAATCAGTTACGCATTTTTATTTGGTTGACTGGATTTGTGAAAAACTCATATATTTTTGTTATTTTTATGCTTAAAATTTTTCGGTGAAGGATTAAAAAATAGTGATGCAATCAAGAAAACACTTTTCAACTAGAAATGCATACAACATAAATGTTTTTGTTCGCTTGAAGGAATTAAATGTTTTGTTGAATTAACATTATACGTATACCAAATCAATTAAATCAACCAATAAAAGTTACAAATTCCTAAAAGTACAAACAAAAATCCGCCGCAATCGTTCACACTTACCGTTATTGCCACTACACATTTAATACAAAAATAAGTATACATACGAGTACTACATATATCGAACAACACCGATTATTGCCTGATTAAGCAAGTAGTCCAAGGTGCAATAAATTAAATTAAAATATATTGAGATTGTATGGGTATATTATAGGATGTTGCAATTCACTTGCTCATTTGCACCATGCAACCCATTGGCACTACCAAGAGCTACCGGCAACAAGCCGTAACCGTAGGCCGTAGACCGTATTGATCATTTTCATGTTCTCGTACACATATAAATACAACCAACTACGCCATCTACCGTGATACTGGTGCGGTAGTTCCATTCGACCTGTGAGACATTTTTGTTTTCGTGTTAAAGAAAAAAGAAAGCAAAAATATTGTTTTATTTCTTGCTGTATGAATTGAAGGAATGTACAGGGTGTTCTTGTTGCTGCTAAGAACACATAATTGAACCTTTCTTCTTTTATTTTAGTATGTATTGCATGGAGACGAAGAACTAAATCAGGAAACTAACACTAACACTGTTAAGTTTTGTTGGCTTTTTCTTGAACCACATACATTATCTAGAAAAATAAGTGTTTTGAATATTTGCTCAAATATAACGATTTTCAAAATTAATTTCAATTAAGTATCAATTAATATGAAAACATGACAAATTACCGATCTTCAAAAAATGATGAAACGGAAAGATAAATTATCCACCTCTCCGCTCTGGCTTGTTAACTTCCCATAGGAATAGTTATTGTAATCTGTCCGATTTGAGGAATTGAACATTTTAACATTTCTCGACGTTTTAAGGTCTCTAGAGTCTTAATAAAAGATATTTATAGAGATGTCCAAAAAGGACTCTCAAAAAAATTGAGGGGGTATGAAAATTACGGTTTACAATAAATATCTCACGAACTAATAATGCTAATGACTTGAATTAAATTTTATATGACACCAAACTAATAAAATTCAAATTAAAATCTACAAAATAAAGTACGCAAAATTGTTAAAAATTAATATTCGATTCTCGATATCTCGTGATAAGGTATTGACTTCAAAATGATTTAATTCTTTATTAAATTTTGTTGTTAAAAATTTTCAAGAAATGCTACTAAAATTGGTAAATATTTTAGTGGAAAGACTAAAAATCTCGTTAACAAGAATAGATTTTGAAATCAAACTATTTCATCATAATATGCAAAATTTTGTTGATAGTTTTGAGTTAATTTCAACTGACAACTTATTTAAAAGCACGAAAACCTACAGAAACCACAAAAATCGGATAAGAAATGGTTTTCGACTCAAGTATTAGGAGAACAAAGAAAGATATTGACTTCAAATTATTTATCTCACACAAAATATTATTATGAATATTTTGTTAAGGTCTCAAGCAAGACAAATCGACAGAGAGATATTGGGAAGTTATCAGTGTGGGTCGCATCCCAGCCTCTTTTTTACCTTTACTTTTGGCTGCTGGTTTTGAAATATTTTGTTTGAATGTGATCCCTTTCCAGTGTTTTACGCGACAACAACACCAACTTATGGGATTTATAACGGTTACTTACAATAGAAGGACGAAATGTAACACTTACATATGCATCAACAACATGTACATTATGTTTAAAGATCGATTATCCTGTCATCCCTTTATTTTACTGATGCCTTAGCTCAGCTACTCACGTTGGTCAAAGTCGGTCTGCAAATTCAATTTGTACCATTTACAGCTTTTAAAAATTCATTATACTAGCGTTCCCGTCCCGAACTAAATTTTGTTTCAAAGTTGAAAACTGATTATATGTATGTCTCATGTTTTTTGAAGTCAATCTCAGTTTTTCTCTCCTTATATAAAGTGTGCAGAGTTGTTTTTTAGTTTTGCTTAAAAATGGATCTTTAGTTGGCAAACACTTCCCGTTTTCGCCAATTTAAGGCTGTGAAAACAAAAAACTTGCCAGTGAAGTGGTTTTCCCACGTTGACAAAATATTTGAAAAAGGGGTTAAACTTCGATTGTCAGTTTTGCATTTTTCTTGGGATAAGGTTTTGTTTCCGGTATGAGATGTCCCTGATGTATGAGCTGAGAACGCCCACAATAAACGTTCCGCAAAGTATTTCCCCTGGATTAGCTCATCCTAAGGCCGCTTATAAAGTGAAAAAGAACACTTCAACAAATATAATATAACTTATCGAAAAATGGTTTGCGTATTTGATTAGTTTGTTCAAATTCACAAACCATTTTTTAATATTTTTCGAATATTTCATATTTTTATTATAATACAAAATTTTTGTAATTCAACTAATTATAACTGCATGTTCAACTAATTATAACAATTCGCATAGGTTTTTATCTAATTACTTCTTTTGACACTTATTTGTTTAAATTAATTCAGTATTGTATTCAGTATCTGGCTATAAACATAACGTTTGAATACTTTATCAGCAATTGCTTTTACTCTGATTCGGAATAACTATAGCCCATACTTAAACATCTATACAACCCAGTAAAAGGATTGAAAACCTAAGCTTTGATCAAAATGTTGATACAAAAGTGCAGTTTTTAATTAACAAGTTTGTATAAACATTTTACATATTAAATCAGATCTTAAAGTAATTAGATTGGATGAAAACTAGGTTGTCAGTCTCAATTTAAAATAAGCGTTTGCAAAAATCTATTATTTAGAATTAGAATTACATAGAAGGTAACACCCTGTGCAAGGTGCACGCAAGTCGTCGAGTCGTTTCCACTTGTGTGCCATTTTTGTATTTAATATTTTTTTTTTTAACGGAATACGCAGTCACGTCGTATTTCCCATTTGATAGCCCCTCGAGTACCATTATAGTGTTGGTCTTGATTGAGTCCAACCAACAGCCCAAACTAACACTCAACTTTAAATACAACTTCTGCTCCTTCCATATTAGTAAGAGTTCTCCCTCTCTCGTCAGTCAGTGCCGGGCCGGTGCCGGTTTGGAATCAAGTCATATAGAGCCGGCCATACTCTAGTAGTACGTTACTTTGTATGTACATTATCTACATGGAACGTATACAAAATTTATTGCATGCGGAAGTCATGAACAGTTAGTGAAATATACACTTGCGCAGACGCAGATTGTGCGTCTTTGGCTTATGCGATGATTATTAATGTTGCGTTATCCAAGTGCGATGCCGACAACAACCGCGCGCCGCCCTACTTGTAGCTATTAGTGTTTAATTACGTGCAAAATACTAGGCCATAATTCACTTTTGAATATGATTCGAAGTATTGAAGACGGTTTGGCTCTTTGCAGGTCCTCAGGTTTTGAGAAAGCTCGAAGCATTTTTGTTTTAATTGTTATTTATGCGAATCAAATAAATCAATAAAACATGCAATTGGAATATTTCAAAGTAGTCTATTTGTCAAAGTTCAAAGCTGAGCTTTAAAATTGATGTATCGTTAAGGTAATAGAGGATTTTTATATAAGAACTAAACATAAGATTTAAGGTGAACCATCATCCAGATGTTAAGAGTTTATTAAACTAGTAATAAGGCACACATTTGTATAATATGACGATTTACTGTTAAAGCTGATATTTTTGCTTTATTAAGGAATATTTTTACACTCGATTTGTGGATACTTAAGCTAGTAATAATCATTTTCTAATGATCCCTAATAACGCAGCTGATTGTTGATAAAATTCAGAAACTTTTGTTTCTGACAATATTACCAAACAATCTATTTCCCAGAAAAACACATCACTTGTGTACCTCCGCATTCAACGAACGATTTATAAATCAATTAATTAGTCAATTAAACAAATCTAGTTCATTATATATAAAATCAAAAACCACTATAAACAGGCACGCCTCCTAAAACACGCATTACAGTTGTTGATGAGGATCATTCGGGTTTTTGTTTTTTTCAATTTAAAAAATAAATTAACACACTTTTAAAACATCAGCCAAATTATCTTCGAAATACATTGTTGCAAATTAAATTGCTTTGTTGAAGACATCTTATACAAATTACTTTAAAATTTCTTGGCTCACAAACCCATGGTTAAGTGTCACCATTTTATTTACCTTGAGACAATTTATTTTTGAACATGAAGGAAAGGAAGGTACAAGCTACTTTTTAAAATGTATTAATATGTTTTTAATTTTAATGAAAACTGACCTAATTATATATTATGCTGGTCGAGGATATAATTTTGATTGAACATTCTATAAATAAAACATTTCTGACATACAAGTCAGAAATTTTGTGTAGGTGCTGGACTTTTATATTTGGGAAAGGTTTGAAGGGTAATGCAACAACAATGGTAGCGAACATCTCACTTGAATATCTGTGAATCTATTTTGTCCTATTAGCATTTTTTGAAAAATAGTTAAGTAAAATTCTATCTTACTTTGAAAATATTTATTTCGGAGTTGGCTTAAACTCGGAACAACTTGGAACATAACGCTGAACAAATTTTATTGTTAAAATAGGAATCGTTGGCCATCTTCTTTTGCCGTCATTCATAGATCGTGTGGAGGGCTTGAGGAGGAGTGTATGAAAATATGAAAAATGTGCTTAACACTACGTCATTGTAGGTTCCGACGCTCGTTTTCAATGACAATCCCTTTGTAAGCTCAATTGATAAAGCCAATTTGCTTGCATCACAGTTTGCTATTAATTTGATGCTGCCAATGAGTAACATGACTACGCCTCTTGAAAGCGCAAACGATTCTATGGGACGAATCTTCATTCGCACTCGTTCAGTTGCTGGAGAACTTTATGATATTGACATTCACCAATCCGCTGGCCCGGATAATAACCCCACAATTGTTCTTAAGAGATGTTCTTTACCGCTGGAAAAATCACTGCGTAAGTTTTTCCATTTGTCCAGCCTTTCTCTAAAAAAAGACAATCCTCCTCCCCTCCTGTCATGGAAACGCTCATCAATTTTCAGCTTAAGAAATATTTTGAAGAACGAAAGCTTCCTAATGTATAGCAGTATAGCTTTCGCAGCAATATCTCCACTGGTTAGGTTAGGTTGCAAGGGGTGTGCACAGCATGAAGCTGTTGCGTATACGGGGGCCTACTGGTCCATTGTGATCCCCTGTAAAAGTAAACATTTTAGCAACGATGTTCCTCAGTTCTGTCGATTAGCGTAGACTGGCTCGTTGACGAACCAGCCTGTGCTATCTATAAATTTCCTCATGCTTGCCATTGAGACCTGTGCTAGATCATCCAGTTCTCCAACAAACCTGTTTCCGAAATGACGGAGTCGGCTGGTTTGGAGGTTCGGACAGTCGCAGAGCAGGTGTTTAATGGTTTCCATTTCTTCCTCATCCTGACAGCTCCTACAAAAATCGGGTGCAAATGCCCCTATTCTGTTAGCCATTGTGCCAATGGCGCAATGACCTGTTAGTACACCTATCAGGATTTTAATGTTCTTTTTACTCAGCGATAGAATATACCGAGTTTCCTTTTCATTTGTGTTAGGCCATAAACTTCTAGAGATTACACAATCGTCCCTGGATTTCCAGGAGATATTGATTTTCTCTTTTAGTTTAAGGTCTATCTTCCTCTTGAGTACCCCAATCGGGACGAGTGGTCCCCTGACTGAATGGTCGCTACTACTGGTGTCTGCTTCTGACCCTTTCCTGGCTAGTTCATCTGCTATATCATTCCCTTCTATATTGCTATGTCCGGGAACCCAGCAGAGCTTTACCTGGTTAGTGTGGCAGATTTTGTTTAATTCCTTCTTACAGTTTAAAACTGCTTTTGATCTTATGGTCTCACTGGCTAAGGCTTTGATAGCAGCCTGGCTGTCCACGAAAAAAGTAATCTCCGAAGAGCTTAGATTTTCTTGATGTGCCAGTTCAGCTGCTTTTCCAATGGCAAAGATCTCGGCCTGAAAGACACTACAGTCAGCCGGGAGTGTATATGACGCTCTGATGTTTAGAGATTGGCAAAACACTCCAGCACCTGTTCCTGATTCCATTTTTGAACCGTCAGTGTGGAAAGGGATACCCTGTTTACTTATAAGTGAATTAGAATCCCAACCCTGTCTGTCTGGTATGAAAATAGAAAACTTCCTGTCGAAATCTAGTAAAGGGGGGATATAATCGGTGGTCTCCCTCAGTCCTGAAATCGTGTCATAACTTTGTAAGATTGACCCGTGGCCATAAGTGCTCTGCCTCCAAAAACACAATTCTCTTAAACGAATTGCAGTTTTGGCTGCCGTGCACTTTATGAACTCATCCAGAGCCGGGAGGTCCAAGATCATTTCCAATCCAGCTTGTGGTGTGGATCTTTGAGCCCCTGTTATTCCTATACAAGCTAGTCTCTGTACCTTATTCAGGTTCTTGAGATAGCTTGATTTTTCCACCGCCTTCCACCATACAATAGAGCCATAGGTAAGAATGGGTCTGACAATCGCTGTGTACATCCATTGGATGACTTGCGGTCGCATACCCCAACGTACACCGAAGGTCTTTTTGCATGTGTAGAATGCACATAATGCTTTTTTCATTCTTTCCTCCGTATTACGCTTCCATGTAAGCTTGGAGTCAAGGATTACTCCTAGAAATTTAGCTTCCTTAGAAAGTTTTAGAGGAATACCATTTAGTTTGGGAGGGTTGAAGCCCTCCAATTTCCGTTTCTTCGTGAACAAGACTAGCTCTGTCTTGGTGGGGTTGACCCCGAGACCGTTCTTAGTTGCCCAAGAAGATAAATCCTTTAATGCATTTTCCATAATGTTTTCGATGATGGTAAGAAACTTGCCTGATACTAAAACCACTATGTCATATGCTACTATTTTAATGCCCTGATCTTTGAACTTTGTGAGAATTTTGTTGACTACGAGGATCCAGAGTAGGGGTGAGATGACTCCTCCCTGTGGTGTGCCTCTAGTAACTGTTTTCTCGATAGTGCTAACTCCTATTTGAGTTAGCTGGTTATTTGATGGTTTATCTCATCGAACAGTGGAACAAATCTTTACATCGTTTTGGAGAAAGTAAGATTATTGCACTTGATATTTTAAAGGCATTTGGCATCAAGCTCTCTTATCAAAAATGCGTGCATTTGGTATTGATGAATCTTTTCTTCGTTGAGTTAGAAATTACCTTTCGGGACGTTCAATTCAATTAGTATTGGACGGGTTCAAATATGATATCCACAAAATAAACGCTGGTGTGCCCCAGGGATCCGTTTTGTCTCCGACACTCTTCCTTACTTTTATTAATGATCCTTTGTCTGAAACTTCTAACCCACTAAATTGTTTCGCTGATGACAGTACACTCAGCTTTTCATATTCGTTTTAAGATTCTCATACTTTTCCTTCGGATGTGGACTATTAACCGCAGTGTATGATAAGCTCATTAAATTTCGATCTTGGCAGCATAGTCCAATGGGGAGTCAAAACCCGTGTAAAATTTAATGCATCCAAAACTCAATGCTGTCTACTGTCCTAAAAACGTAACTCTCCTCCAATGCCACTATCCATGGATGGTACTTGCATCGAGGAGACTGAACAGCTTTCAGTTTTAGGTATATGTGCATCACAAACCATCTCTTGTGGAGTGATCACATAATATGAAGTCGCCAAAAATGCTGCTAAGTGTTTTCTCCGTCGAAACTCTAGTACCATTCCCATATCTGGGCAGGTGCTCCTGGACAGAATTGAAAAGAGAGCTCTAAAAATGATAGGTGACCGTTGTTTAATTAAAACTTTTGTATCGCTTGAGCACCGTCGTAATTTTATCGTTATTTTCATAAACAATGCTCTAGCGAAATAGCTCGTTGCATTCCTATACTCAAGAAATTCAACCATAATACCAGTTCTTCTACGAATGCCTATCAGTTTACCATTGAGCTCAATTGTGGACGTACCGAGATTCTTTTTTAAGTCGCACTACATGAATGTGGAATGCTTTACCAGACTCAATATTTCCCACTCATTACAATTGCAGACATTCAAAACCAATGTGCATCGGTATCTACTTTCTAATTCTATCCTCCCTTCCTAATTGCTCGCACTATGTATAGTCATTATAGGGCTACTCATATCAAACTTAGCATAAATGAAGTGACAGCTGTCAAAAAAGACCAACTTCGAAAAAAGTATTGCCAGTTGAAAACCACACGTCTTAAAAAAACACCTGTTATAATTGACAATAACACATGTAATAAGTTTTAGGAAATTTGTAAAACTTTTAAAATAAAGATTTACTGAGAACATACACAATTGAGAAGTTTGCATTCTTAATTTCTGCTATTTTGGAGATTTGAAAAAAATAAACTCTGAAGCGCCTTAAATTCAGAATATAACCTATTTCTCAAGTCGACAAGCAAATTGATTTCCTCAAAAAGTACCACATATTGTATCACCGAGGAGCATATTACCAAAATATCATTAAGAAATGATTCATTAGTTAGACTTACGTAGGCTCTTACATATGCATATACTCGTTTTTTATATACATAGGTATGTACATATACTTTGAACGGTTCAGTAGCATGACATCAATACATGTGGTAATAATTGTACGCGATATATGAATGACTCTTTCCACATAATCGTGACACTTTTTGCACTCAAAACAAGAGATCAATCTGGAAACCCCACCATTTTTATCGTCGTATGTAGGTAAGGCAGGCTAACGACAACAACTTGTAAAGTCTTTCCTTTGTTCCTGTTTGTTCTTATTTATATATTTTCTGTTTGTAATGCAACTCCTATATTCGTTTCGTTCTTCCGGCATAAGTTGTAATACTATAAACAATACAACTTTGTTGGACTATACCTATACCTAATTGTATAGGTGCTTCTACCTTTTGTTTTTATTACGCAAACAATATATATGTAGGTACATACATATGTAGGTATAGTTATGTATGTATATGTATATAAAGGTATTCCATTATCCATATGTGGAACATTTGTATGTAAATGGCCTACTTTTGAGATTTTATCGGCCAATCGATGATGGTGACAGGCTTTTTGTTTTGGCAACTGTGCTTAAATGCAGTTTTTTTGTTAAATATTTTGCAACTTTTTGGTATTACTCTTATTTTTGAATGTTTCCTTTTTTTCAATAGAACTTAACTACGTTTGTAAATACATACATGGTGTTTTAATTTGAATTAAATATAGCTTTAACTTTTTGACCGTGTGTTTGAGCAAACATAGTTTCGCCACACACTACACAAACATGTTTGAGAGATATTAGTTGCGTGACGTTTTTCATCTTAATCAGACCTACCTACGGACACGGAGCAATGAGTGATTTAGCATGTGCAGTTTTGATTATTGCCTTGGCTATTAAAACTTTTATAAAGTTCAATGAATTCAGTCCAAAAAATTTGTTCCTCATGTTTATCCATGTTAACTCTATGAAAATTGGCATCGGTTTGAGCAAAATTCAATACACACCAAACAAACATGTTTGTGAAGGACGGAAAATTCAAAATTTTTTGATTTTGTTCAAACCGCTTGCACAAACACGCATCATCGCTACACACTACTCAAACAGTTTGCACAAACATTTTTACAACAACAAAATACGTTCGTTTGCTCAAACAGTTTGTGTAGTGTATGGGCCCTATTACATTCTTAAGAGTTTTAGAACTTAAAATTTATTCTTTTCAGCTTTAATACATTTGTATACAATACAAAATAGATGAATTTATATAATATTAAATTAAGGGAAATTTCTACAAAACAAAACCCTTATGTAATACTTATAATCTAAATTGCACATAGGTCATTTATTAGACTGTTGTCCGAGAATTGACATTTATACATAAAATCTGATACATATTTTATTGAAAGGTTAGCAACAAGGTTGACATTAGTTTTTTCATGTAATTTCAATGTTGAAAATCGATTAGGTAATTTAAGAATTATTTTAAGTACTTCATTTTGTATTATTTGTAATTTTTTTTATGACAGGTCGCGCAATCGTACCAGACAGGAACACCGTACAATAAGATAGGTTGAAAGATTGTTTTATACAAAATAAGTTTATTTTCTGTACTAAGCTTTGAACTACGACTAATAAATGGGTAAAGTATTCTAATATAGTGATTTTGTTTATGGTATCTTTAAATTTTGAATGAATGCCTTAATATTGTTCCTTCTATGATTTTCATGACTATAGGTGTACTTAACTTTCAAAAGTTTTATGATGTAATTTTAAGTCGTATCAAACATGACATTACGATGGTAGAGAAGTCGAAAAAAGTGGTTGTCCCGATTCCGTCCGTCTGTTTGTCTGTCTGCCTCGTCCAAAAAATGGGATTCCTAACATACAGACGTACGGACATGTAGGTATATACGTAAAATTCGACAAATCAGACCGATCAAAAATACTTCTTAAGGGAAGTAAGAAATCTTTTTATCGTGATAGTAGGTTAGGTTAAGTTATTTTAAAGTGGCCATCCGTGATGAAGTAGGAGACACTTAGGCCAGTTTAATGGCCCATTGTGATACCACATGAATCTTGAGGCTTTCTTCTAAGCTCAATGAAACCAGTTTGAGTTTTTAAGCTAGAGCAGGGCATTTACAGAGGAGTTGAAGAACTGTTTCCTCCTCTTCCTCATCGATATAGCTTCTGCGAAAGCCATTTGAGAATACGCCTAGCAGCGTGGCGTGCTTTCCTTTTAGACAGTGCCCGGCGGTTATAACACTGATTTATCGAGCTTATATTCGATCTGCTTATAGATAGCAAGCACCTTGTTCGCTTTAAATATAGTGTAGGCCAGATAATTTTTGTGACCTGACACGTGGTGATGTTATTCCACCTTGTGTTTGCCTTCTCTATAGCGTCTTGCATTAGCAATAGTTAAGCAGTTAGCAATTGGTATGCCAGCATTAGCCAAACGTGGTAGAATAGGTTCTGGCGAGTTCATCTACTTTACAATTTCCTGGAATGACCCTATGGGCCGGCACCCGGCAAGGTGAATTTCAGACTGATGTGCCATTTCCATTAGAGATGATCGACAGTTATGGACTGTAAATAGAGTTTGTAGAGACAGAGTCCAGAGAGTTGGTAGCGGCCTGACTATCTGAAAAAATACGGATATCAGATGTTGTTATCACGTTTTCTTTAAGCCAAGAGAATACTTCTTTTATCGCCAAAAATTCCACCTGGAACACGCTACAATAATTAGGAAGGCGGTATAAAAGACTTGATTGCAGTCGTTCAGAGTACACACCTCCACCAACCCCTTCATTTGTTGTTGATCCATGTGTGTAAAAGTGGATTGACTCGTCTTACAGGATGGTTAGGATCGTGAACAAATTATTTAAGAATAATTTGAGATTTTCGAACTCTTCAAAATTTTTCAAGTACCATGAAATGATCTTCATAGTCATAGCAACAATCACTGCCTTTTTACTACAAATTCAATTAAAGCTAATAAAATTTTAAAGCTTTTATCTTCTCACGTAAATTCAATCATATTTCCGTATTGCAATAAATCTCATTGTCCGACATTCCAATCAACAAGGACTCCAGAAACCCTTTGCCTATAATTGATTCTAAAGTGTGAAATGACGAAGCAGAGAACACAAAATATAGAGAGTCACACAATGAAGTTTTGAGAATGAATCCGAGGGAGAAAAATTCTCTCACTTCCGGGATGGAATGCCTTCGCGTGCCCAGCCGGCCGCGGCCCGTTCTATCTGTGACTCGATCGGCTTGTTCACACTCTTTCAAGTGTGAATTGCGAAACTCTGGCCCTCCCTGCCAGAGTTCTTCTAACAGCGCCGGTTTCACTGATATTATATTATTCCAGGACAGAAGAGCCCGGTATTATGACTGTGAGTGTGACTGTGAACAACAAAGTTTAAATACTACATTTACTCTGCTGGAATATTTTGTAGGCGGCTGTACTGTATGACTTCCTCTTTTTTTTTGTATTTTTATTTTTTTAAATTTAATTTTGAAATTCAAATGCGGTTGTCGGCCTTTTCCCCCAATTTTTCTGTTTCTTCTCGTACAATACTCTCTGCGTGTGTTTGTTTGTGCATTAGGTATATCAATATATTATCTCCTGTCCCCGTATTGTTTTCTTTCACCCACTCTGGACTCTTTGTGTGGTGTGTTTTACAATGACACCGATCGTGGAATTAACGGGGTGTGGTGAATTTATAGGATAGTAAATGCAGTGCACCCATACATATACGTTTCGTGGATTTAACTGAGGTTATACAGTAGCACGTTCACACGTGCAGCAATACACCATGGCAAGCGCATGCTAATTATCACTGGGGTGTTATTGACACCAAGTTGTATTATTCATTGTTTACTTACCTTATTGAATTAATAAGATTCAATTGAATACAATTTTTGATGAGCACGAGAGAGTACATGAGAACTTGTGAGTCACATAACTGAGAATTTTTGATGTATTACCAGCCATATTGTGGTCTTTGTTGCAAGGCAAAACAGCTTTTTTGTCTTTGTGTCTAGGTGTGTGATTAGTCAGATAGTCTGAGACAATCTGGAATTAATTTACATCTGCGGTGATTTTTGTGTGTATGATCACATCATCGTTAGGGGGCGCGCGAGACGTTAAAAGTATTTGAGATTTCCATTCAGAAAATAGGTACTTCAAAAAGGAGTTTCGTGAGCCCTTCGTATAAATGCTAAAGAGCTTTCTGGGACAAATTTAAAGATTGAAGGCTCAAGAACATGTCGATCTAGCTAATGTATAAGAATACAGTGATCAGCTTCAAAACACTTCCAATATTTTTTTAAAGTTCTAAAACCGGCAAAACCGACCGAGTGGCCCAACGTGGTTGCTGTAAGTTTTCTGTTCAATCAAAGCTGAACATGATCTTTTACAAATAAATAAGTTTTATCACAATCTTATTCGTATTTCAGATCTGGTTTTTGTAGATAGCGAACTATGGTCAAGTGTAAATACAAATTTCAGCTCTTTGTATTAACTTTAAATCTTATGTTTATTCTAAACTTCGTGTAAATGATAAGTTTAAATTTGATTTCAATGAATGCGATTTTTATTCGATAAGTAATCACATAAATACATTTCCTTGGGACTATATTTATAATATAATCATTACTTGAAAATATTAATCATTTTGTACCTAAAATTGTCATTCGAAAAAATTACAAACATGCCTGATTTAATAACACACTAAGCAACTTTTCAAATAAGAAGAATAAAGCATTTAAACTCTATCGAAAATCTAATAATAATACTTGTTTAAAAAAGAAAAAAAAAACAAATTATTGGGACTTCAGAAGGAATCCGATGTATTAAATAAATTCTTTTATAAGGACTATATATAATAATTGCACCGAATCAAATTTCAAGAAAAATAACAAGCGCTTTTGATAAAAAAAAGAGTTTCCAATGTATAACCAATTATCGTCCTATAAGTAAACTCTCAACGATTTCGAAGTTATTTGAGAAATTCGTTTAAAATAATTCAACTTATATAATCAAAGATCTCATTTCGCCGCTTCAACATGATTTTATCTGTGGAAGATCGACAGTAACTGATCTAATCATTATATGAATTATAGATCAGAAGTAACCCCAAAGGTGGTTTTCATTCTGATGTTATTTACACTGATTTTTCTAAAGCATTCAATAGAGTCAACCACGACATCTTTATAGCTAAACTATCGGCTTTAGGTTTTCACCCGAGTTTATTGTTATACGTCACCATACTTACTACATCTGTGACATTTGGCCTTCCCATACTATTCTCTGCAGTCTAATCGACTTGAAACCATTCAAAAACGATTAACTAGAATAACAGTAAGTAGATTAAAAAAATAGGTGGCCCAACTACCTAGGGCGTAGTGACTTAAAACTCTCAACAATTTCTGTGTGCGAGTAATGTTGTCAGGGATGGAGGGGACCTGCAGTTTTTTAAGTCGGATCCGAACAGATAATTTGAGAAAGCACATTTCATGACAAGAATCACTTTTGGAAGATTTTACAATACCCCGCAAGATGCAGTACCCGTGAAAAAAACTTTAGACAGTCCTACGCACTAATCATCACGCCACGGGTATGTAGACTGAAATGCAATGTTCGAATACCTTCATACGGTAAAAGATGTAATTTTCTTGAGCTTCAATAATTACAAAGACGATACGTTGAGAAAGTTAAAAAAATATGGCATTGTGTTTATAGGTGAAGATGAAAAACCTCTAGTCCTATTGCTTTAGTTAGGATCGAAATTATATTTACAATGCTTAACATCTCCTAGTATATGAATTGTTTAATGCTAACATTAAACAAGATTTTGAAAAAGGTTTAGAAGTTAATTTTTGTGTAACGTATTTTTGGAATCATACTCTTAAAAGTATAAGATTTTATATCTATTTAGTCTGGTTTGGTTTGGTCACTGAATACAATTCTGCTTTAATCGCTCTGATACTGAAATAACTGTTGCTGAAGTGTCAATTGCATGACTCAAGCCTACCTTATCGATTGTAATTGCCCTAGAATTTTCCGTATGTTCAGAGCTTTTTATGTACCAAAAAAATTTGCAACAATTATTTTTGATTTATTCTTAAAGAAAATAAGAAATGTGTACCAATATATTGATCATTATCATAATCGAAACATCATTGGTATGCAACGATATAGAAGAAGTACTCACATTTTCTCATTGCAATGTAAATGAAACCGAAATGAAAACTAGTAGGTATCACTTTATTTCTCAATGTATACTGTCATTTAAAAAAGTCTTAAATGTCAAGAACGAAACCACATAATCGCAAAACTAACTAGGTCAAAATATGCTACATGTTATTATCATCTTAGGTCATTTATCGGAGAGATGCTTCAAATAATTTGTATATAGTGCCACACATATCAAGTGTGCGCTGTTCATTCACACGTTCTCAAGATTGCATTTTTGTTTCCATCAGTCACTATTTCAAATGTTCGACCAAACATGGAAGAAAATGCCGGCTGAACCGGCAAGTTTAAAATCGACTGATTTGATGCTTTGAGAATTGATGTCAATGCCATTTTGTGTAGTGCTAGAGACCTTGCTTATACATTGCAAACTTTAGCTGACTTCTGATTTCTGTTGCTATAATAATGATGGTTTCTCCATTTCGTGTTTCAATTTTGCATTCTAATAGAAGGTGTTGAATGCCATCAATATGTGTAGTGTACATTATATAATTATGCGTAATATAGAAAATTGCGCATTTTTCAAATTTATTGAGCTGACTAATCGTTTAGACACAATGATACTTTAATGTATGTGTTTTTCAGAAATGTTATCACACAAATGTCTTGTCTTCCTTTGTGATCTGTTTTGATGTTTTTATTTTTCAATATTGTTGCTATTTAAATTAATATAAACATGTGGTAGTATGTTGAAGTTAGTCTATCTAACGCACATGCAACTATTATTGCGTATATCGTGCACTGAAGCGCGATTGCTATCATATTATATGGACTTTGTAATAAGGTTTCCTGTTCATTGTTATGTTAGTTTCTTTGTTTCGTTTTGAGAGTGAATTTATTTTAAGTTTTATATTCATATATGTACAAAGAAAAGTAGGTGCACGATATGTATATGTATATTTATTTCTTAAAGTTAAATGTACGAGTATATATTTTTGAACTCGACATGAAACAATTTCCGGGCCATAACTGTGGTTAATATGGTAATTTGTCTATAATAGGCACTAGGGGCATATTGAAATGAGATCTAACAACCTTATCTGGTTTATTCTTGGAATTGTTTTTGTTTTTCTTTTAGCTTAATTGTTAGAAAATACAGGAGATAAAATTGATTCAATTCTAATGTACAAAACTTATAAATTAGAAAATTAAAAAAGGAATGTGTTACTGCTACTTTGTTGTTTTTATACCCAAAGCAGGTAAATGCTCAAAAGTCAACCCTAGAGATCTACGACCTATAAGTCTATCATCATTTCGTCTTAAGACCTTAGAAAAATTGATTGATATATAAGGGCAAGTATTGATACAAGACTTCTGTCTAAACGGCGGCGCGGCGGTGTTGCAGACATTAGTACGCACCATCGAATACTCCCTCCATCATAGAGAGTTCACTATGGTTGCTTTGCTTGACATCGAAGGCGCTTTTAACAACGTGGACACATCTGCAATCACATCTGCACTAACATCTCTAAACGTAAAGAGTTCGCTTAGGGAGTTAATTCATTAAATGCATACTAGCAGAATAATTAACTCAAAACTAAACAACTCTTCTGCTAGAAGATTCGTTAGTAGCAGGACACCGCAAGGTGGTGTCATATTCCCTCTCCTCTGGAACCTGGTGGTAAATGAAATCCTAACTGGGCTGGATGCGGAGGGTTTCAGAGTGATAGCCTATGCGGATGACCTTGCTATAGTGGCTTCTGGAAAGCATCTTAACACCCTAAAAGAATTCTTACAAAATGCTTTAGACAAACTAATACTTTGGGCTGGTCGGTGTGGACTGATGGGTGTTAAGCCAAACAAAACCGAATTCAGTCCCATTTTGAGGAAATACAAAATTCCTCCCTATATTAATGGAATCCAATTAAAGTTCTCAGACGAGGCTAAGTACCTGGGTCTTATTTTAGACAAGAAACTAAATTGGAAACGCAATATACAAGAAAAAGAA
Organism: Eupeodes latifasciatus; assembly: GCA_920104205.1. NCBI lineage: Eukaryota > Metazoa > Arthropoda > Insecta > Diptera > Syrphidae > Eupeodes > Eupeodes latifasciatus. The sequence continues at coordinate 175,622,638 of OV049924.1, read as the reverse complement.
AGAAAATGGTACTGTAGCTCTCATTTCTTGCAATAAAGCTATTGGTAATAAATGGGGCTTACAACACCGAATCACGCATTAAATATACACATCGGTAATCAGGCCGATTTTAATGTACGGTGTGGCAGTATGGTGGACTGCTTTAGAAAAAGGTTAAACCGCGACAAAATAAATAAAGTCCAATGTTCAGCTTGCCTATGTATAAGCGGATAGCTTCGTACGACCCCATCTATGGCACTGGACACCCTACTCTATCTAGCACCTCTTTAGCAGACAAATAGCTGCAAGCTCTGCTATTCGCCTCAAAGATTCGTCGCAGTGGATTACCAATAACATGGGCCACTGCGTAATTCTTAAGTATTTAGAATCGATTACAAAGCGCACAGACTACACCATCTCCCAACTGCAATTCCGCAGAAACTTTCAGATTTCTATGCTTTCCAGATCTTTCTGGGAGAATAAAGCATTCTTGGAAGACGAGTCAATCCACATTCATACAGATGAATCAACAACAAATTAAGGGGCTATCAAATCTCTGGACTCTGGCTCTCCAAACTCTATAACAGTTCATAACTGTCGATCATCACTAATGGAGATGGCACAACAGTTTAATATTCACCTTTGCTGGGTGCCGGGCTATAGAGACATTCCAAGAAATTTTAAGGCAGATGAACTAGCCAGAAATGGTAGAGTACAACTCATTCTACCTTGTTTAGCTTATGCTGGCATATCAATCGCTACATGTAAACTATTGCTACCGCAAGACGCCATTAAGAAGGCAAACATAAGGTGGAATGATATCACCACGTGTCAGGTCACAAAAACATCTGGCCTATCCTAGATTTAAAGCGAACAACGTGCTTGCTATATACGAGTATAAGTAGATCGCATATATGTAAGCTCGATAATCGGTGTCATAAGTGGGCACAGTCTAATAAGAAAGCACGCCACGCGGCTAGGCGTATTCTCAAATGGCTTTTGCAGAAGCTGTATGGATGAGGAAGAGGAGCAAACAGTTCTTTACCTCCTCTGTACATGTCCCGTTCTAGCTCAAAAACACAAGAATTAGCTAGGACAATTCTTCTATAACGATCTAAACGATCTCTTACGTTTCATAGAGGACTCAAACTGGTTTCAATGAGCTTAGAAGAAAGCCTCAACATTCATGTGGTATCACATTAAACCTAAGTTTGCCCTTCTCCATCACGGACAGTTACTTTAACCTAGCCTAACCTCACCTAACCATAGTTATATGTTCTTATATTAACCGACAGTATTTGGCTCTTCGCAGCGATGCATCGAGTTGGTCATTGCAAAACCATCAAAGATTCCTTCTCATAACTTCTTTTATCTAAAGTATATCTAAATATTTTAAGTATGAATTTGTGGGAAGATAATCATTTATTGACAATATTTAAAAAATCCATTTCGCAACAAAAGAAACCTTTTTTTTGTAAAAATTAATTTGCTTCAAATTATGTCAACATCCTTTCCTTTAAGATCTAACTACGCTATACGCACTTAACACCATACTGTCTTCTTGTGCAAATTGGATTGAAACACGTCTGGATTTTTTTTCACGCGAATGTGCGCGTGGGAATTCCCATGCGTACGTATCTATACTGTCATCAGTGAGTGAAACAATGCATTTGAGTGATGCCGCTACTTAGCGCATGAAAACGACAACAACTGGTGAAGACGCCGCCGCGGCCGTTGCCATTTTAACGCGTTGTGTGTTCTCAGTGAGTGTTCAGTTTATAAGCTTTAACATACACACATACCTGCGGACATATACATATAAATATGTACAGATGTGTGTACGAAGCATAAACGTCCTACAATGCTCATAAATAGTTTTATCACGTCTCTACCAATAAGATAACCCAGATTGTACGTTTTTGAAAGGATTTTTTTAAAATTGAAGATAAACTATAGATTTTACTGAAGAAAAGGAACCAACAAAAAAAATAAATGCTCCTTTCTCCTGTAGAGAAATCGTACATAACTCATTTGTCACCTTTTGACAGAAAAAGGTTAATTAATCGATAATTAGAAAATGCTTTACAATATAACAAATTGGCCTTTCGTGTTGCATTAATTTCGACATACTATATGCGGGCAAAATGTTATCTCTGATAGAGACATTTTCGCCAATAAAACCATAAAATACTCAAGACCCCAACCAGCATCACGTCAATTATAAACGCTGCATCAGCCAGCCAGGCAGCCAACAACGATTGTCATATAATATAGTAACTGAGAGAGTGGCAGCGGCAGCCCAAATCTTGTAAAGGCATATTTAAAAACATCAAATAAATTGGAGTTGCGAAATTTGTTTTTTCTTACCACTGCTGGTTTCTGCTGAATGATTTTAAAGACACTATTAATGGTGGTGGGGAGCTTAAATGCCAAACCCTGCATTATTGAACAACAAAATAAAATGAGTAAGAAACAACGATTTCTTAATATTTAGTTTTTCTTATTTCTGTCTCATGTATTACATGACCAGAGTTGCCAGGATGTTAATCAAGGTAACTTGCAGTAGGTATTCTTGATAGAATTTCATTTGTACTTTTAAAGAGATCAAGAGAACAAATAAAAACCTTACGTTAAACAAATGTTTTAAGCCCAATTTTCTCAACTCAAAACAATCTAAGTTTCGCGGTTAATCATGGTACCCCCATATATGTATCTTTTAAGTCAATTTAACTCAATCAACAATTTCGGTAAGTTAGTTCTGAACAGAGGTTTTATTTTTCACTATAGATTTTAGATAAGCTAAAAGTTTAGTATCTTTAAAACATTTGAAAAAAGCTCGTTAACAGAATAAGAAGAAAATCATCTTTTAAGCGTAAGAATGATTGCACTGGTCAGCAAGGAAATGTAGGTGGCAATCAAATTATACTTTTTCTTAAAATCAATCTATCTCGTCAGGTTTTTGAGTTACAACCATTTATAATTCGGTGAGGCTTAGCAGTTTTTGTTTCAATCAAATTTGATTATGATTTTCTAAATCTGCAATCCTTTTCTTCAATAAAAATAAAATAAATTGGGTGGCGCAACAGTCCGTGGAGAACTAGGGCCTAGTGACTTACAACTCTCAACCATTCCTGTGTGCGAGTACTGTTGTCAGGGATGGAGAGGACCTACAGTTTTAAGCCGAATTCGAACGGCAAATTTGAGAAAGCACTTTTCATGACAAGAAATACTCTTGGAGAATTTGTCAATTCCTCGCAAGAGGGAGTACCCGTGAAAAAAACTTTAGATGACATAGGCAGGGATCGAACCCAAGACCTCTCGCATGACAGTCCAACGCACTAACCATCATGCCACGGGTATTACAATACCTTTTCTTCAATATTCCATTTAAAATTTGTAGTATCTTACTTATTTTCAAAAACTCCCTGTTAGTTGTAAGCCTTCTTCTGCCGTACATAAAACTGAAGCCCTTATGCTAACAAGGTTAACAGAAAATCGCAAAACAGTATAAACACAGTTTTTGATCTTATTACGAATTAGTAGACTTAAGGTTAAATTATCAAGTTTTTTTAAATATATTGAAAAAAATATAAAAATAATTTTAAAAACGGGTATTTCTGAGTTTAAGCGAATGTAACCAAAATCTGCATTTGGATTCCGAATCGGCACTTAAAAATAACTCTAAAATGTATGACCCTCATGGTTTTTTAAAACTTCACATCTAGTCAAATAAAGACCCATAAGTCATCTCATAACTTTCAACCGTCTCTATAGAAGATAAAGATTAGTTCTTTGCATATTGACCAAACAATTTATTGTTAAGGGATATGTTGTGTTTGGACTTAGCCTTAAGAAACCCGTTTTTGGTTGTCTTTATCATTTTTAAAGTGGCATATTTACAAAAACCTGATGTGATAGAAAATTTAAAAGGCGAGATTCAAATTCAAGACATCTTAATCTTTAAAAAAAAAGTATTGTTTTCTTTGTGCAATTTTTTCGACCAGTGTGATGATTTTGTTTTAAAGAATTAAATCCATATGCGGGAGTGGTAAAGTGTGATCATACCCAAGTGTAGGTATGCTCATAATTTATCTGTAGGTACGGGTATAAAGGAAGTCAATGTAATACACAGACGAATGCAATGCAAGTGGGAGTATAGTGGCTTAACGTCAGAGTCGCAATTATTATTGCCACCACCACCAACGCCATCGCGATATTGCACTTAGTTTATGGTCTTCACGCGGGATTTGAGAGTCGAAGGCCATATTAAAGCCTTGGCTTACATTAGCAGAGTTGCAATATTACTTTTCTGCAACTTATATAGCCGTACCAAATTTGGTTAATTCAATGCAAAAAAAAAAATGGAAGTTGCTTTCGATTTTATTTTGATGAAAATTTATGATTAAATAGAAGTGATATAAAATTTTCAAAGCCATTTGAATGATTTTATTAGACAGTTAATATTCAATAACTTTTTTCGTCATAACACTTTGAACAGACAGTTTTTTAAAGTTAGCTTGTTTGTTGTTGTCATTGTTTTATTATTTTTGCAGAATGATTGGATTATTTCTTGCCACTAGTAAAAAAGAAAATTATTTTGTTAGGATTGTAGTACCCGTGGATTGATGTATAGTGCACTGTTTTCCTGCTGCAGACTTCCAACGTAGAATTTTCTCCTCGCGGTTGATGTTCGCCTAATGGCTTCCATAGATAGTGGTCGGAATCTTTGTTGGCTGATCTGTACGTGCGAAAGCCAAGTAAGCTAGAGGAGTGTCTTCCGTCGATAGCAACACGATCGATTTAGTTACAGGTTCGATCATGGGGGGACCGCAAGTGCCTTTGTGGATACCCGAACGGGGGAGTTCTCTTTAAAAAATAAATATTGAAAGTGCGTATACGCCTCAGTTCGCATTTTATAGTCGTTCTCTTTGAAAACAACTATAAAATGTGAACTTAGGCGTATACGTACTTTTTAGGTTTATTTTGTTTTTTAACATCCAATACAACCCTTACTCATTTGACTAAGTTGAGCAAACATAATTAAAAGTGTAAATTATTCATAAATAATTAACTAATATCGTTTGAATATATTTGAGTTGAAGCAACTCACCAATAAAATTGAAAAAGATGAGTATATGCAATATTTCGGATCTTTAGATGGGTCCGAATTGAAAGCCTTTTAAAAGAACATGACGATGATAATAAGCGAATCTTGTTTAAAGGGTGGTTGCAATTGATATAAAGAACAAATTATAGACCGACATGTGAAATTTCCAAAATGTTCCAAAAGCGTAGCCTTGGAACAACAATAAAACTTGCCACTATTTGTATTGAAAAATGTATAAAGGTATTTTTTTATTTCGTTTCATTTACGAATTTATAAGGTTCTTATGATTGTTGGTATCTTTTCTTTAATTAGCTCTAACTTTGCCAAGTTGCAAATGGGTCTTAATATTTCTTATTTTGAAGTTTTACTATTCCTAGAACTTTTTTATATGTGGATAGCACGGTTACCCTGTAATTAATCAACAAACCTATATGAAGAACATTGACATTGTCTGTGGAACACCCTGTAATTAGCTACAGAACTTGTCCTTTCTATAATAAAAATGGCATAGATTTTATTAATTTGAAAGATAATGTAAAACAAAAAACAGAATTCCGAATAAGTATAAGCTCGAAAATCGCTTGCGCGGTTCCTATAGATTAATCAATGTACAACAAGGTTGAACCTTATTTCTATATATGAAATATATTGCAGCAATTGTGTCTTTGTTTGACTATTATGCAAACCCCACTCCTTGTATTCTATGTCTGTCTTGAGAATCTAATTATCTATACTGTTGTTATACAAAAAAGATCACTCATAAGCTCGCAATACTATATTTGTTACCAGACCCGGATCAGGCATTTCCGGGCCTTATGATAATGGTTCATATTTAAATTTTATTTTTAGTTAGGTTGTTATTTTACCCAAATATATTTCGTCAAATGAACATAAGATACACGCAAAGCTTTGATCCATCATGATTAAAAATTTTAAACCACAATTTGTGCAAAATAATTAAAGATTGATTTACTAGCCCTAGGAATGCAAGTATTTAAGCTTATCCCAACCAATAACTTTAAGCGCTGTTAAACCGAGCTCAAAATTCCAAGTTTAACTTTGAGGTTGCTTGCCTTAAGATGTTTGCAAGAGCCCACTTTTAGCCCTTTACACTAAAAGTAGTCCAACACTGCTTTTTTGGTTTTCTTTCTTCTGATCAACAACTATACCTTTTGACTAACCTCTGCTCTCCATTGAAAAGTTGTTTAAAAAGTATGTGCATTGTACTTGTTTGTGTCTTCTGTATAACTGTTTACACGAGGCGTCAGTACACGCGCCGACGAGCGACGATTGCACATGCTTCCTTATTAATGTGTTTATGATAGTAGACAAATGTAGTGAGCTTCCAAGAAACCACGTTTGGTGATCATTGGAGCGCTACAAAAACGAATATAGCAGAACCACCCAGATCAAGAGAAGTTATTATACACCACGCATACATGCACTGCACAATTCAAATTATGCGCTTTTGTTTGCAAAAGTCTCCACAAATTAAAAATCGAAAAAATTTTATTTGAATGCTTAAGGGAATTCGTTTCTAAATCTTACGAGTAAAATAAAATTAATAGTTTAGGAAAGCTAAAGAGGGACCATTTGTTTGGAAAAACACATGTATTCTAGGAACCTTATTTTTGCAAACTGCCTACAGCTTCGAAACATCTTTATCATTATCACCGGCGGGGTTTGTGCCATTGAAATTTGATAGTCGAGCATAGGATAACTTCCGTGAATGTCTATAATGTCAACATCGATTTTTGTTGCATTGCTGCTCCTAACTTAATTAGCTATTAAACTCACCTGATTAGCATCAGTATGATTATCATTGATCATAGTGCTGAATGTGAAGATACGAGTAAAACAATATATATAATGAAATTACAGGCATGTAGTACCCGTAACGTGATAGTTAGAGCGCAGGACTGTCATTTCAGAGGTATTGGGTTCAATCCCTGCCTGTGCCACATAAAGTTTTTCCACAGGCTCTGTCTCTTGCGAGAAAATGACAAACCTTCCAAGTGTTATTCTTGTCATGAAATGGACTTTCTCAAATTCGGATACGGCATAAAACTGTAATTCCCCTCCATTTCTGAAATTACTCGCACTTAGGAATGGTTGCGAGTTGTAAGTCACTAGGCCCTAGTTTTCTACGGACTCTTTCCCCCACCTGATTTATTTATTTTGTAAGTGCATTTAAGATTAGAAATGAAGATCTTGGGGTAGTGTTTGAAAAATGGTAGTTGACTTTACTGTAGACTGTACGTGTACAGTTACTAAAGATAGCGGTACTGATTCTATAGAACCAATCTTTATTTGCACTCATACTAAGGCAACAGTTCTAAGAGATCTTAACACACATAAATCCGCTGGTGCGGATGGTATCCCCGCTATTGCGCTGAAAAGGTATTCTTCAATGCTTGCAAAATCACTGTGTAAGCTTTTTCATTTGTCCTATACTCCTCAGAAGTTGTTCCGAGCGGATGGAAAACAGCATTTCTTCAGCCCATTCCCAAAAAAGGCAAATCCTCTTATTTTCAGCTGATTTGACTTACGTCCCGTTTTTCCAAGGTCATGGAAATATTGATTAATTATCAGCTCAAGAAATATCACGAAGATCAAAACCTTCTTATTGACCGAAAACACGGCTTTTACCGCAAAAGGTCTACTGGTGATCTCATTGTTCATCTCACCGAACAATAGAACAAATCATTACATTACATACTATTCAGCACATAAATGTACTATATAAGGTGATAACAACACAAGACATCAAAACAAGACAGAAGGACAGAGGAGAAAGAACAACAGACATAAAGAAAACATGAAAACAGCACGCGGTAGGTTTCGAGACGGTCACCCATCTTTCTACTAACCACGCTCACTGATGCTTGATTTCGGTGATTGATGGGAACCGAAGCTTTATCAGTGACTAGGCCGTTGCCCGGAACAAATCTTTACATCGTTTTGGAGAAAGAAAGATTATTGGACTTAATATTTTTAAATAATTTGATAGGGTATGGCATCAGACTCTCTTATCAAAAATACGTGCCTTCCGCTTTCATGAATCCCTCTTTCATTGGATTAATAATTACCTTTCGGATCGTTCAACACAAATAGTATTTGATGGGTTCAAGTGTAAAAACCAAATAATAACTGCTGGTGTGCGTAAGGGCTCTGTTCTATCTCCAACACTATTTCTCATTTTTATTAATTACCTTCTATCTGCAATTTCCAATCCAATACATTGTTTTGCAGACTATAGGACTCTTAGCTTTTAATATTCGTTTTCAGACTCACATTCCTCTTCTTTGGATGTGGAACTGCAACGACAAGATATGATCAGCTCATCAAATTCCGAACTTAACAGCATTGTGCAATGGGGAATAAAAAAACGCCTGAAATTTAATGCTTCGAAAACCCAATGCTGTCTTGTATCTTCCACAACATCTTGTGGAACAATCACATACGTGATGTCGCTAAAAATATTGCAAGATGTTTGGGTTCTCTAATTCAATGCAAGAAATGTTTCACTCCTTCTGATCTGTCTGTTACCTACATACAAGTCTTACATATGTCCAAAGCTTAAGTATAACTCCCATCTCTGGACTGGTGCTCCTGGAACTTACTTAAGACTCTTGTACAGTATTGAACGTAGAGCATTTAGATTGATTGGTGATAATACCATCACAGGATCATTTACGCCGCTTAAACCTCGTCGTAAAGTTTCTTTTCTGACCTTTTTAATCGTTTTTTAAGGTTCTAGAGAAATAGCCAGCTGTATTTCTCCCCTTAAACAGTTCAACCAACTCGCGCTTCTAGGAATTCTGATAAGTATACCCTCAAACCAAACATCATCGCTATAGTAATGTCAAGTATAGAGATTCGTTCTTTAGCCGTACTACGCGAATATGGAATGCCTCTTTGTCTTTCCTAGTTATTACAATATTCAAGAATTCGAAGAAGAACTTCTATTCAGGTCCCCTTATATAAACACATCGTCCAGGTCAAATGTCTTCCTATTAAATCCGAGGCTTTATTCAATAATCTTGTAGTAAGAACCGCACTTAAGATTTAAAATCATGGTAGAATGCAATTTTCTTAATAATTGCAAAGACCGTAAAAAGATCCAATTATAAATAAGACAACGATTGCGCCTAATGGTAAACATTTTAAAAAATTCTTGAAACTGAATCAAAATTTTATTAGGTCCTGGTTCGAATTCTAAGTTTAGATAAAAATGTGCATTAGTTAAGCTATATATACAATACATATACATATTTCGTTATTTTACGAAAAACTAATTTTCTTTTTTCATTTTATTCTTTCAGGTGAGTGATGATTTTTTGAATGGAAAGTTTCCAAAATTTATTTCAACATCAAAAAGAAATTTCAGCTGGTTGGTAAGTTAACATTTGACCGTCACTTCCACATGGTGATATACCTAGCCTAGCCTCCACTTAACTTTCTAATAAAGAATGTTGTTGTAAGAAAATGTATGTATGTATACGTACTTGTATAAACATTATGTACAATGTATATGCTGCGTCCAATTGTAATGTTTTCAACATGTGATTCCCATCATCAATTATTTTCCACTCTTGGTCAACCAACACCCATTTTTTTATTTTGAAAAAAGATCTACAGTAAGCGAGGCTTTTGTATTTGCACGAACGATCGGTCGGTGTTGAGAAGGGTCATCGCAACAATTGCAGCTTATGATAAAGTTTAATCCAAAGTCGATTGCGAGGTGCCTCTTATAGAAATGGATTTAATCGCCACGAGGAGAGTCCATTTAAAAAACGTTTTTATTCCTGCATAGGTATATATTTTTGAGAATTTCTATAAGGTTAAGACTAAGGTCAAGAAACAAACCGCACAAGAAAAACCGAAGAACTCATATCAACTAGGTACATACAAATTGTGTTAGGTAATTTTTCAAGCTGTTTCGTTTCACACCAGCAACAACAAGAAAAATACTTTTGAATGCATGGTGCCAATACGAATGCGTCCAAGCGTAAAAATATACTCGTACCTATTACTTTCACTTTTCACCATCATCATTATCATCATCATCAAGAAACGGTGCGGTGTGCAGACTATCAAGGCAATAACAACTCTCGTATAGTTGCTTCCTAAAAGTATCGCGTCGCACTCGTATTGCACAGTATGTTTGCCAATTATACGAACACGCCACAGAACATGCAATTTTAAAATACATAAACCGATTACGAAGCGCGGTGGTGCCTAGTATACTCGTACAATACATAATAATAATTATTATAAAAGATAGCAATAGATGTGTTTTAATTTTAAAGGGAATTATTATATTATATTCTGGCACTAGGATATGATTAGATTAGACATTAAAATGCGACATATCTTCAAGGCTTTAGTAAGTGGGTCGAGCTATGTTCTGATATAAATTTGTGTTAAGATTATAAAAGTAATAATGTGTATAAGTCGATAGTTAGTATCATTTTTCTTATAATTCATCAATAGGTTGTTCAAATTTTTCTACCACAGTTCTTAAGCTTTTTATCTGCACCCTGGTTTTATTTTTCTTTGATTTCCAAACGAAGCAATTTCCTTATCTTCCTTTTGACAATGATATTTTGACACTTTTCAATTATTTACTTTCCAACGACAAGATTTATCTCACCTATTAAAAGTAAGTATAGATGTCACTTCTACCGCGAAAACAGTACCACTCCTTTATGCTTGTCTCTTACAAAGTAACCACATTCACAATATTTGCATAGATGCATCTTGTATTTTTTTAAAATAAAAATCTAAAAGAAATAAAAGTTAATTTGGCTCACAGAACCATTACAAACTGTGTGTGACAGTTGGGTACACAGGACAACAACAACAACAACAGTAAAATAGAAACAAAATAAAAAGATACAAAACTGCCATTCCTTATATGGGCATACCTTTATATCTATGATCCACACGGAATCCCCGGATAGAAAAACTATCAGGTGCACATGGGCACTGTGTAGTGTATACCTATTTGTTCGTATGTATATATGGTTTTAACTAAAACCATACAAACCAAACCAAAAAGTACAACCTTCCTAATAGATTTCTTGAGAAAATTATGGTCTTCAAAATGTGAACAGCCTTTTTTTTAAAGGATGGGATGAGGGAGGCAAACGAAACGATACATAAAACAGCCGCGGTGGCGGTATAGTGACGTGGTTGCCACTTAAGTAAATCAATTTTTATATTGGTTTGGCCAAAAACAACACCAAATTTGTATTTATAATGTTTTTGATCCCAAACCCCCCCCCCCCTAACTTGATAACAAATCTATCTAGGAACTTACAATTTGCAACACTTACTAAGTTAGTTGATTACATTCACCCTACCGAATTTCAGTTCCGTAGACAAAAGATATACTTCAATAATCGAAAAAAAATGTAACAGACTGACCGATCATCAGAGTCAGGAAAGTAGCCTTGTGGTGCAAGAAAAGGAAAAATTCGAAAAATTATGATTTTTGATTTAGGGGGCGTAGTATCAACCCACAAAAATATACAAGACATTTGTGGAAAACACCAATGAAATTAAGCAGAGTGGAAGGGGTCGATATGCATACAAGGACAAAAATCGAAAACTTGAAGTTATACACCTAAAGGGCGTTGTATCCGCCCACTTATATTGTATTTGGTATCGTATATACGAAATACTTTTGATTCTTGTAAAACGACGAAAATTAACAGATTATTAATTAGGTTTAATTAGAACTGTTATAATCCAAGTGGAATAAATAGCTTGATAAAATTCGGTAGAACGATGAACAAATTGGAATTTTTTTTAGAATGTTCATAAAATAAGGCACCATTTTCGTTCACGGTGTTATATATTTATTATTTAAAATACATTCTCGAATTTGATATGGTTTCTTCATCAACTTCATCAACATCGGGCGAAAATCCCAATTATCAATACAAGCACGAAGTTTTCAAATCATTACATAAAATAATACACATAAATTTATTAAACCTATGCATTTCCTTCTCGAAATCAGTAGATTAATATACCTATAAAACGTTGTAAAAAGCAGTGAAATCGCACCTTAAAGATTATTTAAAAGTTCCTTGGATATAACCTTTCGAAAAATAAATTGACATTAAACCTTGGTAAATTTAGAACTTGGCATATTTTTAGACCTCATTACTTTTAGTGACAGACTTATTACTCGGATTCTTTGTATACAACAGAAATTAACTCCCTTTTCAAGAATTATGTTTTTGTTGTGATACATTTAAAAACAGTCTTAACATCGAGCTTTGAGGTATCAGAATTGTTCATAGCAGCTTTACAAAGTAAATTTCTAATCCTACTGATAAAAACGATGTGAAAACCGTGGATGGAGATAGTAGTAAGTCGGTGAATAGTCTGATGTACTCGTATTTTAAGCCATCATAGTTGATGTCCGTTAGGTAGGGGGACGAGCACGAAAGCGCAAAGCGGCTACCACCAAGATGGACCATCGAAAATTATTGGACAAGCTCCTTGCATACCGTCATAAAGTTTCATTTAAATATCTTATAGATACAAGTAATGTGTGTATTCTTGTATAAAGATACTAAACTATACTACACATACATTAACTGACATAACGGTCAGTGCGCATACGGCTTTGTTTTTATATTTGTTCATTTATACTTTTTCCCGCATGCTGTTTTACGGCCTTTTTGAAGGCGGATATAAAAGGAGGTGCTGTTGATGATAGAAAATAAGACATGTTTGCCTCCTTTGAAATACTCGTACCTCTCTTTTAGAAGACTTTTAATAGTAAGGAAGTGCGTGCGTACATTATTTAGGAAGGTGTTTCTGCAAGCAAAGGGAAGGAATAAAAAGCATTTAGCTTTTGGGCGTTTACAAAATTTTGCTAAGATTAAAAAAGCACTAAACTGGCTTTCGAAAATGTGTGCCTATGCCATATAAAAAAGTTCGATCTCAAGAAAGGAAAAGGGTTTTTTTTTAAGGAAGGAAACTTCAACATTGTGCAAATATATTGGAAAACAACACTAAATGGCATTTTTTCAAGAATAATTAACAAAAATTATTGAGATGAAATATATGAAAATTAAAATACAAACTATTTTAAGTGGCTTAAAACAAAAAAGTTGATTTTTTAAACAAGTACACTAAGCTATCTGATAGTCCATCTTTATTTCCTGCAAAATAACAAGGCATTAGCTTGTGTTTATCAATCCATTGAATATAAATTGATGAATAATAAACTTGGTGTGCTTTTTGTACCGGTACAATTATTTTTACGACCATTTAATAGTGACAATCCAAATCGAATGGAAAATAAGAGAGCTCATCCGTATTAATAAGAGGTATAAATTAAATACATATATGTATTTGATCTCCCAAACGCAAAGTATGTACATTCCTTCAAACCACACAAGTGCCTTGCTTCTACAAACGTATTCCTTTTTTCACAGATCTTAAAAACTAGTTTTTCTTACGAAAACTGAGACGATGTTTAGTAACATTTAATTGTCTTTATGAATTTTTAGACTTTTTAAATATATTAGGTAAGGTTTGGTTAAAATGTCTGTCCGTGATGGAGAAGGACAAACTTAGGCCAGTTTAATTGCCCAAGTGTGTGACACCTCATGAATCCCGAGGCTTTCTTCTAAGCTCAATGAAACAAGTTTGTTGAGTCCCTTGCGAAACGTGAAAGACTGATTATATTAATATGATTGAGATCGTTTAGATTGTTATAGAAGAATTCTCCTAGGTAACTCTTGGGTTTTTGAACTAGATCAGGGCATATACAGAGAAGGTGAAGAACTGTTTCCTCTTCTTCCTCATACATACAGCTTCTGCAAAAGGCTTTTGAGAATACGTCTTGCCGATTGGTTTTTTTTTCCTATTATACAGTGCCCGGTTATGACACCGATTATCGAGCTTATATTCGATGCGCTTAGAGATAGCAAGCACCTTGAGCACTTTAAATTTAGTGTATGCCAGATGTTTTTCGTGACCTTACACAAGGTGATGTCATTGCACCTGTTGTTTGGCTACTTCTTAACGTCTTGCATTAGAAATAGTTTACATGTAGCGATTGGTATGCCAGCATTAACCAAACGTGGTAGTATGGATTGTACTGTAGCATTTCTGGCTAGTTCATCTTCCTAACAATTTCCTGGAATGTCTCTATGGCCCGGCGCGGCACCCAGCAAAGGTGAATATTTAACTGTTGTGCCATCTCCATTAGAGATGATCCACAGTTATGGACTGTGATAGAGTTTGTAGAGACAGAGTCCAGAGAGTTGGTAGCGGCCTGACTATCTGAGAAAATACGGATATCAGATGTTGATACCCCGTTTTCTTTAAAGCCAGAACAAGACTTCTTTTATCGCCGAAAGTTCCGCCTGGAACACGCTATAATGATTGGGAAGGCGCAATGAGAGACTTAATTTCAGTTGTTGTTTTTGATCCATCTGTGTTAAAGTGGACTGACTCGTCTTCCAGGAATGCCCTATTCTCCCAGAAAGATCTGGAACGTTTACAAATCTGGATGTTTCTGTCGAATTGCAGTTGGTGTAGTCTGTGTGCTTTCTAATTGATTCTAAATGCTTATGATTTAGGGAGTGGCCCATGTTGTTGTTAACCCACTGCTATGAAGCTTTGAGGCGAATAGCAGAGCTTGCAGCTATTTGTTTGCTAGGTATGTCCAGAGGTGTTAGATAGAGTAGAATGTCCAGGGCCGAAGATGGGGTCGTGCGAACCGATCCGCTAATACAAAGGCAAGCTGAACGTTGGACTTTATTTGGTTTGTCGCAGTTTATAGCCTTTTCTAAAGCAATCTTCTGCCACACCGTACATTAAAATCGGTCTGATAACGGATGTGTATGACGAATGCGTAATTCGTTGTCTTAAGCCTCATTTATTACCAATAGCTTTTTTGTAAGAAAAGAGAGCTACAGTAGCTTTTTTGACTCTTTCTTTTATATTGCGTTTTCAATAAAGTTTTGTGTATAAGACCCAGGTACTTAGCCTCGTCTGAAAACTTTAATTGGATTCCTTTAATATAGGGAGGGTTAACAAATGGAATTTTGTATCTCCTCGAAAATAGGACTTATTCGGTTTTGTGTCCCAGTCCACACTGATTGGCCCAAAGTTTTAGTTTTTCTAATGCATTTTATAAGAGTTCTTTTAGGGTGTTAAGATGCTTTCCTGAAACCGCTAAAGCAACGTCATCCGTATATTCAATCACTATGAAACCCTCCGCATCGAGACCAGTTAGGATTTCATTTACCAAATACTTATATTGAACTTCGAACAATATAAGAAATTCAATAGATTGTCAATTATTCAGCATTTAAGTCTATTCACTTTACAGTCGATTTTTGTTTTACTTTCAACTTTTCAAATTTTGAATGACTGAATTTTTGTTTACCACTTAAATTACAAAATGCGTGCGAATTTTATTAAAAAAAAAACAACGAATAACCTCGTTTTTTTATAAATTATTCCGCATTTCACTTCCCCAAATTAAACAAATTAAAATAAAATAAAATTCTAATCACATTCGCAACTTAACTTTGCATTTCATTCAAACAAGACAATAAGTTGTGTAGGTAGGTATTGTCAAATTTATACAAAAATATCTACACATAGGTATAATGAAAAGAAGCATTTGGCCTTCCGTACTCAAAACTTTGTTTCTTCAAAACAAAACTAAATTCCACAATTTTTTAGACGGATGAAAAATATTCATGTTGGCCTCAAACACAATAATGTCGCATATTTCTTAAGTTTGATATTCAATTCAATCACAAGCACGATATGCACTACTGACCACGCAATTAAGACGTGCAAAAATTCAAATAAATTCAAAAAGAAAAAGAAAATATTGCTCCATCACTCCATTATTACGTATACATAAGTGTATACGAGTATTAATTTAAATTTTGTTTAGTTTTACCTTCGTTGTTGTCAAAATAAAAACAAAACAAAAATATAATAAAACTAATTTGATGAAAATGATACTGCTTTATATGTCTGAGGTAATATGACGTAAAAATAATGATCTATTGTTTTGTTAGTGCATTTTGATGTTCACATTAATATTATTCAGCAATTTTGGCAATAACAAAGCAAATATAGAATAATTATCGTGCTATGATGAGCTACGTTTAATTATGATTTTGTGTCATTTTAACTTAAAATTCACGCAAATGATACCATAATGATTTATGACTTCAGTTTTAAGAGGTACATATACATTTATACATTTTGTACAATGCATCCTTACTTACTTACTTTACTTAAGGTGGCGCTACAGTCCGGGGCGGACCTGGGCCTCAACCAACATGCGTCTCCAGCCAGCTCGGTCCCTAGCTAGCTGTCTCCAGTTTCGCACGCCAAGTTGGTTGAGGTCCTCACCCACCTGAGTGCGCCACCTGAGTCGCGGTCTTCCTCTACTGCGCCGTCCCTCGGGATTGGATTCGAAGACCTTCCGGGCTGGAGCGTTGATGTCCATTCGCTCTACATGACCCAGCCATCTAAGCCGTTGGACTTTTATTCTGCTAACTAGGTCAGTGTCGCTGTACAGCCCGTACAGTTCGTCGTTATATCTTCTCCTCCATTCTCCATCTATACGTACGGGACCAAAAATCACCCGAAGAATTTTTCTCTCGAAGCATCCTAAGACGTTCTCATCTTTCTTTGACAGGGTCCAGGCCTCAGCGCCATAAATGAGAACCGGGATGATGAGTGTCTTATAGATGGTGATTTTAGATGCTCGAGAGAGGACTTTACTTCTCAATTGCCTTCTAAGTCCAAAGAAGCAGCGATTTGCAAGAGTTATTCTTCGTTTGATTTCAGCGCTGGTGTCGTTGCCTGTGTTTATAGCGGTGCCTAGGTAGACAAAGTCCTTAACTACCTCGAAGTTATAGCTGTCCATGGTGACGTTTTGTCCAAGACGTCGTTGTTCAATGTCCTTTTTTGATGACAGCATATACTTGGTCTTGCCCTCATTGACCACTAAACCCATCTTCTTCGCTTCCGTCGCAATGCTCAAAAACGCTCCACTGACATCACGCTTTGATCTTCCAATTATGTCAATATCATCTGCGTATCCGAGTAATTGGATGGACCTTTGGAAGATTGTGCCTCTAGTGTTGACGGTTGAGTTTTGCACAATTCTTTCCAGAACGATGTTGAAGAAGTCGCATGACAGTGCATCGCCTTGTCTAAAACCTTTTTTGACATCAAATGCATCGGTGAGATCTTTTCCGACCTTGATGGAGCAGCGTGCATTCTCCATCGTCATTCTGCACAAACGGATAAGTTTGACAGGGATGCCAAAACTAGACATTGCTCTGTAGAGTTCTTCCCTATGGATGCTGTCATACGCGGCTTTAAAATCGATAAAGAGATGGTGGGTATCGATTTGAAGCTCCTGGGTTTTTTCCAAGATCTGCCGTAATGTGAATATTTGGTCGATAGTGGACTTTCCTGGTCTGAAGCCACACTGATAAGGACCTATCAGGTTGTTGACGAACGGCTTCAGACGTTCACATAGTACGGCAGAAAGGATCTTATATGCAATGTTAAGGAGACTGATCCCTCTGTAGTTGGCGCAATTTAAAGGGTCTCCTTTTTTATGTATCGGACAAACTATGCTGAGATTCCACTCATCGGGCATGCTTTCTTCCGACCATATTTTGCAGATGAGTTGGTGCATGCTCCCTACCAAGTCATCGCCTGCTGCTTTAAATAGTTCGGCAGCTATGCCGTCAGCTCCAGCAGCTTTGTTTGACTTCAGTTTAGATATAGCTATCTTCACTTCGTCTAGGTCGGGTAGGCGGAATTGTTGATCTGCGTCGCCTAAGTTGAGTGGTTCTACCTCCCTTACAGCGGGATTCGGTTCGTCATCGCCGTTATATAATTTGGAGAAGTGGTCTTTCCATATTCTCAACATAGACTGCGGTTCTACTACGATGTTCCCCTGATCGTCTTTACAGGCTTCGGTTCGTGGCTGGTACCCTTGGGAGTTCTTTTTTACCTTTTGGTAAAATTTACGAACCTCATTCCTGTTGTAACATCCCTCTATCTCCTCGATCGCGCGCTTCTCGTGCTCTCTTTTTTTCCATCTAAGAAGCCGGTGTTCCTCTCTCCTCCTCTGCTCGTAGAGCTCGCGAGCAGCTCTGGTCCTTCTGTGCAGGGCCGTTTTGTATGCCTCTTGCTTCGCTGCGTGCGCTTGCCGGCATTCGTCGTCAAACCAGGGGTTTCGCTGTGTTGGACGTGTGAAACCTAGCACTTCAGAGGCGGCATCTCTGATGGCTGCAAGGCAATGTTGCCACTGGTTTTCAATGCTTAATGCATGCAGCATAGGACTCCTTAAGAGGTTACTAGAGACTCGATCGGAAAAGGACATGGCAGTCTCTTGCGATTGTAGCCGTCTAACGTCGAAACTTCTCACAGTACTTCCTTGTTTTGGCTTGGACCGGGATATCCGTAGCCGTACCTTGGCTACAACGAGGTAGTGGTCCGAGTCAATGTTGGCCCCTCGGAATGTTCGGATATCCTGTATACTGGAGAAGTGTCGTGCGTCGATCGCAATGTGGTCAATCTGGTTGACGGTTGATTGATCAGGAGATTTCCATGTCCCCTTGTGGATATTGAGATGTGTGAACTGCGTACTAGCTACCAGAACGTCTCGCCCCGCAGCGAAATCGATCAGCCTGAATCCGTTGTCGGAGGTGGTGTCGTGCAGGCTGTATCTTCCGATTGTGCCACCAAAGATGTCTTCTCTTCCTAGCTTGGCATTAAAGTCTCCTAAGACAATTTTAATGTCATAGCCAGGGCACTGCTCATATGTCTTGTACAATGCATCCGTCAGTGGTTTTAGAGGAAGTTGGAGTTATTTTAAAGGTAAAAAAATCATAAAGGGCTTTTTCTTGAGCCCATAGTTTTTTAAATATGGCTTTGTTTTGCATTTTTCCAAACTACCTTAAGGAACGAAATTTGACAATTGAATTTCGAACCGTCGAAAAATGGGAAAATCGGCACCGTGAAATAAAGCCAAGTGAAATAACCAAACATGTCAAAAATTGGCCTTATTTCACTTTTGTAAAGTGTAATAAAACCAATTTCCAACAGTTGGTCTTACACGAAATAAAGCCAAATTGGTTTTGTTGCACTTTCAACAGTATGGTTTGCCATAAATACAATTTGGATACACTCAATCTCGCAATTACCCCAAATCTTATAGTAAGCCCAAGCGAAAGGGTCCCTAACATGCCCAACTTTTAAAATTTCACGGCACCACACCGGTAACATCAAATACGAAATAATTTTTTAAAATTTTAAATTTGAGCTCTAATTTGAAATGCCTTCATTTTTCATGACAATCATACTTTAGATAAGGCTGTGAATTTGAATTGAAACGAATTTTGCATATTCTAGTTTGTGGAATGTTTTGTTTGAGGGTGATGTATGTATATTTCGAATTCACACTTGGCAAATATTTCTACAAGGCGAGATTATTTCTTAATTGTAAAATAATTCAATAAGGTCTTGTACAATCCAATTTGGCATGAATTTTGTAAGTTTAATGAGTTTTTTAAGACCACAAGTGTTATGTTTGCAAAATAGCTTTTCGTGAACAGTATTAGACTATAGACATGTAGATAATTGCCCCCATCAATAAACTATCAACTAGTAGTAACCGTGGTGTGATAATTAGTGCATAGGATGGTTAGGGAAGGGACCACTCCAACCCGACAAATCTTCGGTCGATAAGTCTTCTTCCAAACATCAGCAAAGTTTTGGAGAAGATCATCAATAGGGCTATGACTACGTGGGCTTGGGGCAGCAAAATAATTCCGGATAAACAGTGCGGGTTCAAAGCATATCATGACACAATTCATGCTGCTTCTAAACTTGTTTCTGATATCCAATGGAATAAATCAAACAAAACAATGCAACTTGAAACTGAAAACAAATGTCTGAAAGTCGGAGACAATTCTGTTCCGGACTCCGTTGGCTGGGGCCACGAGGGATACGTGCAAGAATTGGTGCAAGATGGTGATCGTTGATCTTCACGGGCAGCTATTTATGAGCAAAAGTGTAGTGCAGTACCTCTGTATCTGGTTAGATCAGTATTAACATTTCGACAGACATATAAATGCTGCTCTGACCAGGGCCAGTGGAGCCTTCGCTCTGCCGAAAAGGCTGTTTTACAGCAGTCGGCTGCTTGACCCCAGAGTGAAGGTAATTTGCTACATGGCCCTCATACGGCCGATGATCGCTTGTGGTTGTTCTGTGTTTTTCAACGTTGCCCCTTTCCAGATGTAGAAGTTTCGGGTGTTCAAGCGGCAGTGTTTACGACGCTGTACCGGCTAACATCGAACAACCGAATCTTCTTACATTCATTACTATTCCAACGAGGTCCTATACAACGTGGCTCGAATCAATAAAATTGACAATTTCGTGATAAAACTCGTTCGAGGTCACCTTGGAAGAGCTATGTCTTCGAGCAACAATTTAATTTTCGGGCCGTTCTATCCTAACGACGAGTATTTTGAAAGTGCACGCTTGAGCGTCTTCATTCCACCAGAAGCATTCCTCTTCTTAGATAGATGCGGTCTGATACAGGATAGATTGGCAGTTCCGCTAACCTACCACGTCAGATGAAGAACCGTGGATAGGCGACTCCTCTACAATCGGGACGTCATGGCACATGACGGAAAAGAGCTCCTTCGGGTCAGTAGGGCTGTCTCCGAACGGGACCGAATTGATAGGGTGAAGCAAGAAAACCAGTTTTGGTGGCTTCAATCGGCACTTGTTAGTGAACAGTCGGGATTGGGTTTTAAGCCTTGGCTGACTTACATACCTGTTTTATAGTTTAAAGTAATTGTGATTGAATTTTTTGCAACTTTGCTTTTTACAAGAACCAAATTAGCCGACTTTCGGAAACTTAAAAACAGGTTTCTTTTCTTAACACTTATTTTTTTGAATCTTCTCATAGTATGAGTATCAAACTATGCAACATTTACTTGCAACTTTCATTACTTTCATGTCGGATCGGAATGAATCTCGGACAAAAATCTCTAAAATGGTTGACCTAAATTGTTTTACACAAAATTCGATTAATGTATTTTCCATAAGCCGTGCCTTTTCAAAAAAAAAAAAAAAAAAAAAGCTATTACATTTTAATTGAAATAAAAATCAAGCCTCGAGGTCATCCATTTTATTATTTTTATATTCACCTCACTCGTGGCGGTTGCTTTTGTTTTGATTTTATTTGTTTCATAACAAAATACAAAACACTTTCACTGGTTTTAATTTTTTCGTTGAAAGAAAAGAAAAGTAAAGCCACACTTTTGCATATACATACATATGTATGTATGTGTGTTTGTGTTATTGGTATTGAAAAATACTTAGCTTTAAAATTTTGAAGCTTAGTCTATGAAGCAAAGAAAAAAAAGGTGCATAATATTGATTTCACTCTCACTAAAATTATGACAGCTTAATGTTTCTTTTTTGACTCTCTATAACAATTACTTAATTGATAGATTTAGGTCAAGTTGAATATTTTTTTGAAAATAGATCTCTTAAGTTAATTTTTTAGTTAACATAATGATTAACATTTATCATCATTCATCACATTTAAATATACGTTAAGTCGTTAAGAGAGTACTTCGATTCAAAACAATTTTGAAGGACAAACAAAAATATTGTTAAACATGTTTTGTTGCTGTCATGGAAATTGTTTATAGGTTATATTTCATTGATATCTGGCAAATATATATTAAATGTTGGTTAAACATTGGTCCCTGTCTACTTTAGTCGGGTAGATAAATTTAAATTTCACAAATAAATAAACAAACAAAAATAATGGAAATTCGAGCCAAACCGAGAATGTGGATGCATTTTTAAGAATCAGCACGATTTTTTGTTATCAATGACAAAGTATTGAGAGAAAAGTACAACATTCCTGAAGTATGTACTTATATTTCTTCAGTTTTCAGTGCCACTAGCTTTTTGGTTGAAATTAATTGGTATAATAACTTCACCGACATTCCACATTTTAAGATTAATATTTAGAAGTCACTGAATTTAAAGAATGAAATACTGAAACTTAGTTAACACATAAAAACCTATTGTTAAGGGCTTATTATTTCCCTAAGTAGCAATTTTCTAAATTTCCAAAATGTTAAACCATTCTTTTCATTTTGCTAACCACCAGTAAATTGATAATTTCCTTTACTTTTTAATAAAAAGGCATCCGAACATGTCCAAACAGTGACAGTTCGTGAAAATAACAAAGTAAACAAACTTAAACAGACCTATTGATTGGAATTCCTAACTGTAAGTAGACTGGACCATTCCATCCATCTCGTGTTCCATGTGGAACTTTACTTACCAACATCAGCCTAGAGCACATTTCTTTACACAAAACAAATAAAATTTAGTGATTCAAGTTTTTGTATTTCCGGTGAAAACGAAGCTTACGATTCAGTCTTAGGTGTTTAAATATTTAACCAAGAGCCGCACTTTCACCTTGTCAAACCTATACCCAGTGTCAAATTTTCCATAATCTAGCTCTTTGAAGAAGTTTGAAGTACATTTTTTACTTTTCTGCACAAAGCCGACTCTTCAAATATTTCAAAATCTTCGTCTTCCGAACCCGTTTATTTAATTTTAAACAAAGTAATTATTGTAGCTTACGCATTATACAAAACACACAAATCAACTCTTCTAAGTAAAATTGTCAAAGAATTTTATCTGGGATAGCAAATTTCTAAAAGTTAAAGTAGCCATTAAGTGATTTTAACTTTAGAAAAATGTTAAGAGATAGCAAATGATTCTTTAAGCTAAGTAAAGTTCTTAAAAATGGCTTTAACATTTTACTACATCGTATACAATTTTCCATTTATTCCCAAATTTGTTTTCAAATTCATCCTTTAAAACTTCATTTACTAGTAAAAATTTAATTTTAACTAAAACCATTACTATCTTTAATATCCTTAATTTCTTCAATCTTATTGAGAATGATTCTATCACACAGTCAATTATGACAACATTTAATTTTGCTTAAAAAATAAGGGAGTTTGTGTTTGCAGTTTTATTCTGTTTCCTTAAGTTCGAAGGTCTTGAGCTTTTGAAAATAGCTGAGAAGAATGCATGCAACTTCACTGTTGCCTAAGAATAAAAGAAAACTCATACATTTCTACCATTATCTTGAAGGCGGGTATTTCTAGTCTCATATTTATTTGTATAAGTTTTGAGCATTATTTATAATATTTAAACTAAAATAGAATACAGGCCGCAACAACTACATATATCTACATTTAAGCTGATAATTCTAGTCTGCTAACCAAATTAAAAAAAAATAAACAGATAGTCACGTGTAATTAAACAATTTTAGGTCGTTTTTCGATTAATTTCATTTGTTCTCAACCTCAAATAATAACATGTATGATGTATGTGCATAAAAAATAGATTTTTGTAAAGAATTCCAAAAAACCACAATTCGAATGATAATATTATGATACACAAAAGACCATAAGTAGATGTTATGTGACATAGTCTACCACTACCCACAGACGATACTCATAATGTCTGAGGTTTAAGCTTACATTTATGTACGTATGTATGTATATACATATTTATAAATAAGTTTTATTTGATAAAATTATTATTATTTATGTTTGGTTGTTCTTCAATTAGCAACTTTATCGAGGAATTTATTGATAAGGACATTAACTTTAGAAAATAATCATTTAATAAATATAAAAATAGTTTGAATAAAGACGTTACCACACGACATTCTACATTCTCGTCAGACTGACGATTTTGACAAATAAGTATGTGGTTAGGCCTGATATTTCAAACCAGTATCTACCTATGTACGTTTACATTTTTTCTACACAAGTTTTTGACACAAAAATCCATGTGTTTTGTATACATAATAAATGTCTGGAATAAAAATTACCATTATAGATAAAGTTAATAACAATTTTGCTGAAGTCAAGCTCTTAGTTTAGATCCCAAAATATATTCGCTGTTTTTAAATGCTTTGATTGTATCCTATTCATTCTATTAAAGCAAAACTTTGTTCGAAATAGATGTATGGATGTTCGTTACTCTCTTAGGCAAGAACTACTGAATGGATTTCAATGAAATTTTCCAATATAAGTGTTTTTTCTTTTGGAAAAACTATCCGTAGTAGAGTATTTGGATCTACACCTTAATCCATATTAAGTCCAACTCACACAACAACTGAAGCCAGCTGACCATTCACAACGTCGTATATGTCGAATGGGTGCTTGGACAGCGATTTTTCGAACAAAATTTTCTTCAGCAACGAAGCACATTTCTCACTCGGTTCGTATTTGGGGTTCTGAGAATCCTCAGGTAATTAAATAGAGGCCATTCCATCATCCACAAAAAGTCACTGTTTTGTGCGCTCTTTGGTCCGGAGGTGTGATTGGACCTTACTTCTTCGAAAAAGACATTGGAACGACTGTCACCGTCAATTCGGAGCGTTATGGTCATATGATAACCTACTTTTTTTGTCTGCTATTGAAGAATACGACTTGGATAATATGGAGAATACAAGACGGTGCCATATGCCACACAAATCGAGCGAATGTGGCTTTATTACATTTCCTGGCCGCGTAATTTCTCGTTGTGGCGATATCAACTGGCCACCAAGATCATGCGATTTCACACCGCTGGAATTTTTTTTGTGGGGCTACGCGAAAGACCGTGTTTATGCAGATAAACCTTTAACTCTTGAGTACTTAAAAATCAAGATTAGTCAAGTTATGGCTGAGATACCGCCCAATATGTGTCAAAAAGTGGTCGAAAATTAATTGAAAATAATCGATGCTTGCAACAATTCGCGTTGTGTTCATTTAAATGATGTAGTGTTTCACACATAATGTAAACGTTCAAACTTTATATTAAAAAAGAAATATCATGTTTTATTTACGTTTACTTTTGAAACCATAAAATGGATAACCCTGTGTAATATAAAATGTAATTCACGTCGCTTGCGTTATTGATTCGTGAGATATGTATGTATTTTGGACAGTCCTTTCTGCATCTTTCTGCATTATTATCTGTATAACAAAATTTATTTAAGATATGGACGACAAAAAAAGGTTCCCAAACGTACGTACACACGCACACACAGATATCTTTCCAAAAATCTTTTATTTAGGTTGTAGGAGCCTTGAAACGTTGAGAAATGTCAACATTTTCAATTCGACAATAATACAATAACTTCCTATTTGAAGTTAAAAATATATATGTATGTTCAAAATTATCTGAGTTTATACTGAGGGCATTAACTGGTCACCCCTCAATCATATACTTATTGATTAGATGTTGTATTAATTGGAATGACATTATTGTAAATTTGTTGTCAGTCCATTAATTAGGTCCACTTGAATTATCACCAGTTATTACAATAATAATACAATGATCTATTTAAAAAAAATTACTCTACGTAAAAGTTGTATATTTGTTAAATCATAATAAAAGAACATATATTCCTTGCAGCTTTTATTAAAAAACTTCTTATACTAGCATATATTTAATTAATTGCAGTTGCTAACATTCACAAAAATCCCGACTACTTTTGCAACTGACACATCTTGCCTATGGTACCAATCATCATCATCAGTTCTATTTCTTCTATTCAGTAATTTTAACAGCTAATTTTTAGATCGTACAAAATGCCAACAGCAAACATATCATATTAACAAACAAACATTCAAGTAAAAGAAGTATAATCATCTGTTATGAACAGGGTGATCCGAAAAAAAAAACTTTGAAGTTAAAGTAAGGTGGCACACCATACAAGAAATGTAACACTATTATTTTATTAAAAGATTATTTATTTGAGATCTACAGAAAATTTTTAAAAAATCACTTTCAGTTGGTTTTAATTTTTCCTTATTAGAAACCAAGGATTCTTTTTAATCACCCTGTATACATTATATTTACTACTAAATGACCAATTAGTACGTTGGACGTAGTGGAAATGGTGGTAACACTGGTCAACATTATTCGGCCAAATGGACTTACTATATCCAACGACGACGGTTATAAATATCTCAATCTTGATGAAAGTCATTTTCTCTGTTGTATAGAAAGATAGATGGGAATTTAAATATGTACTTACTTAGACTAATGACGTTGTGCTTACCTGTGCGCTGTATATACGTACCGAGGTTTGATTGATTTCTAGTTTCTGGAATTATATAAATTCCGGTACAGGTTATGCACAGTACCTATAAATATACATATGCATTCCTAACTATAACGTCTTGCCAATTAGACGATATTAATTCTACACTCGCGTGTTTAACAGAAAATCTTTGATACTCAAATAAAGATTAAACATTTCCTCAACTATTCAATCTCTATCTTTTTCAAATATGTACACATTTCACACATAAGATATATAAGTGATTTAACACACTTGTCAGGATCCAGTGGTGTCTTAAGATTTGATTGCAGCTGTGAATTTTTGTATCTGGATAAGACAATATCAGTTGATAAATAAACGGAATCACAACACAAATCACCAGCTCTTAAAAATTCCCATATGTTCAGGTTCACATCTGTTGCTGAGTAAATGCCGTTTTGTTTTATCAGTAGGTACATACTCAAACGGTTTTGTATACCTTTAAGCCAAAGATACATTGTGAGCATTAGTAAAAGAGCTTTTCTCCACCAAAGGCGTGTTAATAATGACTTAATATTTCTTCATCAACTCATAAATGATGAAATTAATAAACCTTATTTATTATCTTGTATTCCTTTGAATTATGGAGCTCATCACTAACTCTTCGTCTATCGGCGTTAATTAATTAAACTGGGATTAAAATCTCAATTGTATTGTTTTGCTTATTAACAACTTTTGAGAATTCTGAAGTATAAAAAAGACTTAGAAAATAGAGCGTGGCAAAGCATCCCACATTTGAGTAATACGGCAAAAAATGAATCCCTGTTCTTCATAGTTCAAGGGGATGAACGCAACTTGCTATTTCACTAGACCATAGTCTGTTGTAATAACTGTACAAAATGGTAAAGCAAGAGACCTTACGATGACCTTCGATCGAATGACGAAATGGTAATAATTTAATGATTTTATTGTCACCAATAATTTTATAAGCTCTTCTTTGAATACTGTTCAATAGGCTTAAGTAAGTTATTGTAGCACCAGCCCAGAGATGTAAGTTATACCCAAGTTCTGGGTATGCATGTATGTATACATGTTTTTATAGATTGTGGACAGATCAGAAAACCCAATCGCCATTTTTGGCGGCATTGCGTATGCACATATCAATATTTTCAATTACTAATGACACTTCTTCAGACAGGATTGGTCGAAATCGCATCAACTGAAGGACCTATAAAAGTCGTTCCATAGCACTCACGTCCCTTCTTTCCAAGGTCATAAAAACGCTGAATAATTATCATTTTAAGAAATATCTCGAAGAACAAAAGCTTAATGACCGGCAGTATGGCTTTCGTAGAAAGAGGTCCACAGTAGTAGTTTGGCACCAAGATCTCTTATCGAAAATGCGTGCTTTTGCTATTGATGAATCTCTTATTTGTTGGATTAGGAAACTACGTAGAAAAGGGTCCACAGTAGTAGTTTGGCACCAAAATCTCTTATCGGAAATGCGTGCTTTTGCTATTGATGAATCTCTTATTTGTTGGATTAGGAAACTACCTTTCTAACCATTCAATACAAGTTGTATTGGATGGTTTCAGGTCTAAAATTCATAAAATAAATTCTGGTATTCCCCAGGGCTCCGTTTTGTCTCCGACTCTATACCTTATATTAATAGACGATCTTTTGTCTGTCACTTATAATCCATTGAACTGTTTCGCTGACGACAGTACTCTCAGCTTTTCATATTCGTTTCTAGATTCACATCCTTATCTTTCGGATGTGGAACTTCAACGACAGCGTATATGAAGCTCATTAAATTATGATCTCGATGCAATGGGGAATTACTCGTATTTACCAAAAAAACAGACAAAAATAAACAAATAATTTACTATTATATTTTATATAGCTCCTTAATGTTTGATTAATTGAGTCCAAACTTAATTAGGTAGATAATCACCACATCTATCTCCATAAATAACTGCTGACAACTATCTGTCGCATAGTTATGTTAAAGCCATGAATGTAGATATAAATACATATTCTCCTACAACAAACATACACTTTTAAATGACTGTTTTAAAGGCAGCTTAGACCTTTTTGAATCCAAGTGTCTAAATACTTTTTAATAAGTTTATCTGCCATCGCATTATATTCCTTGATTCATAATAATGAATCACAGCCTGATGACTTTATTGTGATTTGTGTCACAGTGGTTTATGTTTGAACTCAAGTGAAGGCTTAGAGGCCTTATATCCATATAGTTGCTGAATCACTGAGTCGATTTAAACAATGAACATCCCTACAACACGTTTAAATAGGTCGAACAAGCTGACTAACTTTTTTGTTGTCCGATATGTGGCATCTTAAATGAGTAATGGAATTCTTTTTGCATTCAGCTGAACTCGATGGTGCTATGCTGCGATTCAAAAGCAATCTTTTTTCGCACAAGTATGCAACACCTAATGAATTTGTTCTGCCTTCCTTAAGTGAATAAGTGAGTGTAAGCCCAACGTCGCGTCATATCAAAACAACGAGAAAGTTGTCATCGACGCGACGACGCGACGACAACAACAACAACAACAACTACGAAGCGTAATGACTTTGGTGTCACTTGGTTGGTCGTTAACTGCGTATGAATAATTAATTGACTGTTAAATGTCAATCAGCAAATAGAGGGCGTGTTTTTCTTTCGGTATGTGAAACTCCAAATAAATTGAGATTGTGAATTTGGAAGCAAAGATAGATATTTGTAGATATATATTGTTATGTGCTGTAATATTGTATATCGCATTTTAATGTAATATTAATGGGGTTTATTAGATTTTGACTACAGTAACCCGTTGTTATTGCTACCTTATAATTGTTATTTTGTTTATATTTGCACACTTAATGGAATGAAATTTAAATGAGAATTGTTTTCGGACTCAATTTTCGGGAGTCTATTATTACTATTATTATCAGACTGCTTAGATCGTAGATTGGAGCTGATGCTAGAAGACTAATTCTAAAAAATTACTCTTTTGAGTGAACCTCTTGAGAATATTTTGTTGGTTAAAAAGGAGTCAATAAAACTTAAAAATTGTAGAGACAAATATTTAGTTCTTGAATTAAAAGAAATGGGTGCATTTAGGTTATTATTTTTCTTAAAATTAAATAAGAACAAATTAAGTTAACAAAAAATAATTCAGAAGAAACTATAATGTGGCACTCACAAATTGCAGAATTTCTATTCACTTCAGTTCTCAAGATATTCAAAGCTTTAATAAAAATGAAAAGTGCAATATGTATTTTATTTAGCCATTAGTTTGACAAACGTTGCACTTTTGTTATTTTTAGAACATTTATATTCTTCTAATTATTCATGTTTAAACCAAAATTCTAGAGCATCCAGGGCAAATTTACTTCAAGAGTAAGGTCTCTTTAAAATCAATTTTGAAATTGAATGAAACTTACTACTATTTTAAAACAATTTTCTCTTGTGGATCTCAAATCACACCAACTTAATTTGTTCGAATTCAAATCACTTCAAAATAGCAAAAATCGAAATGGTAAACATGGGAATTCACTTCATTTTAAGTTGGAAAAAAATTAAATCTCTAACTAAACTTGTCTCTTTCTCTCAGAAGAGATATTTTGAAAATAATTCAAAGCATTACTAAAGTTTTTCCAAATTTTAAATTTTGGTGAATACTTTTAAGATTATGACAAATATTTAACTTGTTTTTGACAAACTACCAAACTTTTTTGGTGAATAAAATTACTAAGAAGTCTGCAGATGAAATTCTTGATTAAACAATGAAACTGCATGAGCTTTAAGGCTCAGATGCCTCCCCCCTACCCCTTGGATCTTCCAATGGTTTTAAGTTGATGAATTTGTTCAGCGCGATTGGAATAAATCTGGATTCCCGATGCAGATTGTGTTCTTTTTAATATAATTAAAAATATAATGGGGGTCATATCCATTAACTTAATGCAATAAGTTTTGAATTCAAGGGAATTCCTAAGAAAACTAAAAACAAAAATTGTATTCTATGATCTTGGGGAGAGTACGATAACTTAGGCGACAAAGTTTAATGACGGATTTGTATAGAACAGTTTAAAACAAGCATTTTTTACTATGGGAGGGGGGTCTATCTCCCCCCGTTTAGGCGGTATGGGCAATTTAAAAAAATATGTACATTAAATGGAAAAAAATAATTAAAAAATAACGGTAATACTTACAATTAAATATTATACCTTTTTTTAAAGCCAGCTTTAGCTTGTTTTTAAATCAAGTAAAAACTATGCATAGTTTTTGAAAAAAATTGTTTTAAACTAAAAATGTATGCAAAAAAAAGGTTTAAAGTGTAGTTTTCCAAACTTTCAAATTATCTACTGTTTTTTTTTAGAATTCATTGCTCTTATTTGTTTTTGATCAAAAACTGAAAACTAAATGACTTTATGTCTTCTAGTTCTTGAGAAAATTGAAAATTACCAAAAAAAATTTTAATTAAATTACTTTTTCCTTGCTTAAGTATTAACGTAGTCTTATTTTGATAGTAATAATCGAATATGGATTAAGATACACCTAGGGTAGATTAATTTTTCTTAAATCCAGCTTATTAAAATGCAAAAGAAACTTTGCATTCACCCCATCTTGCACCCACCGAACCTTGCACCCTCCCCACCTTGCACGCACTCCAACTTGCACCCACCCCAAATCCTATAGTGTTCCCAAGCAGGGGGGTTACAGATCCCACTGTTGAATACACCCAAACTCGCACACACCTTACTGTTGCATACACCTAAACTCGCACCTACCATTGTTACTATCAAAATAAGACCACTCAAGCAAAAAAAAGAATTAAATTAAAATAATAGTTGTGGTTATTTTCAATTGTCTCAAAAACTAAAAGACATAAAATCATCTAGTTTTCAGTTTTTGATCAAAAACAAATAAGAGCAATAAATTCTGAAATAAAAACAATGGTAGATAATGTTGAAGCATTGAAAAACTACACTTTAAACCTTATTTTAACTTTTTTTACTCAAATTTTGAGTTTAAAATTAAATTTTTCAAAAACTACGCATAGTTTTGACTTGAATTAAAAACTGGCTCATAAAACAGAATGTTGGCTTTAAAAAAATGTATAAAACTTAATTGTAAGTATCACCGTTATTTTTTAATTATTTTTTTCCATTTAATGTACATATTTTTTTAAATTGCCCCTACCGCCTAAACGGGGGGAGATAGACCCCCCTCCCATAGTAAAAAATGCTTATTTTTAACTGTTCTAACAAATTCCGTTATAATATCTTGTTGCCTAAGTTATCGTACTCTTGCCATGATCTTTGTTAACAATACAAAATGGAAAAAATAAAACTTTATCTTAGGGTGGGGGTACCTTTTGTTATAGTTACACATACATTTATTTTTAAGCAAAACAGTTAGAATCGTTTCCGAGTATTTGAAGGGTTCCTGGCAAAATATAAAATTCGAACTTTATCTTTACAAAATCCACTACATATTCAACTTGAAAACCCGTGTTTTCGAAACCATCATCATTGTAATGATTATTTGATATAAATATTAAATTTGTTTGAATTTATTAATAAAATTCGCTAGACAAAACATAACAAAACAATACCACCACATTTTTATTTTTCGTATCCATAAACAAAAATTAAGAAGCATATTTAACCAACACTTCAAGGTCAACAGACTCAATATTCAACCATAATCAGGTATTAAATAAATATCTAATTTAATTTGCTTCAAAAAAATAACAGAAAATTAAAAATATCTTTTTCTGTCAAAGAGAGGAGAACAAAGCAAAAGAAAAACCTAAAACGTTCGAATTTGAAAAATAAACCAAATACAAACAAAAAACATAGAAAATAAAATAACTCAAAAGAATTGAATTCAAACATTATCAAAAGATTCAAAACTTTAAGAAATCATATAGTAATCATATAATCATAAAATAACTTAAAAAAATAGAAACAAAATCGAACATAGTTACGTACTAATGACACTGTTTTTCAAAAAGAATCAACTTAGACGAATTTATTGATAGAAACACAAATCTATTTTTGGTACTAAGCATAGTTAACCGGCATAATTTCAATACTTTTCTATCCTGCCTGAGCTACATATCTACGAAACGAACACACTTGACAAAGACGACATATTATGTACACACTTACGAGTACATTTTCTTTTCTGTGTTAAAAATAAACATAATGCTCTAATCAAAATAAGCAATAACATCGCAAGCCGCGGAGATTGTTTATACTCTCTTACTCTTATGGTTTTAATATGTTGCTAGATACTTGTATCTAAACATATCGGGTGTATTCTATGTATTTTAATTGTATGATCAGCTTGTTTACAGTAAGTTTTTTGTTGGTGTAACTCTTTGCCGGTTTATTGTTTATACTTTTGTATAGTAATTTATTTCTCTTCTGTTTTGTGATATGTTGCTAGATTCTTGTGTCTTATTTCTTTAATCAGCTTGCTTACAGTTACAGTCAGAATTTTGGTGTATCTATCTATCTCTTATGAATAATCACAAAATTACACTTCGAATACAGGCGTATAGAGACAAACGCTTGAAAATGGGCAGCGCAGCGCTCAGCATCAATACAAATGGCTGCAATGTTGCTAGCAATAACCAAAATCCGCTCTCTCTCTCTCAATCTCTCTCTTGAAACAAAAAATAAACAATTTGATTATGTGGTTTATAGATACATTTCATGTCAACGATCATCGGTGCGACCACTGAAATCGGCGCTGCGCGACTCTCGATCGTCTGGCAGAATCATTCTGAAATGCGCGCGCGATCAGATTGTTCACATTCGCGTAGTATTTATATTTATATTTTTTAAATTACTATGAGAGTGAGTCGAAGACCTTATACACAAATAAAAAACACCCTCTTGGACTTTGTATCTGTTTAAATTGAATAAAAATAAATATTTATCTACCTGTAACCTGTAGGTATTCTTTGAAGATAGACAAAAATTGTGTCCAAAAAAGTAAATAGACTTGAATTAAAATGCAATTTATTTTGGTTAAGTGAAAATAAATTCCTTTGGATTTGAAGAGTTTTGTTTCATGGCTTATGATTCATCAAGTTAAATTGATTATAGTGACAGTGACTGTTTTGCTGAGGCTATAGAACCGGCCGGCAAATTTCTAGTGAATATAAAAATATAGAATACATTTTGTTGTTCTCTTTCTGGCCAAGATCAAGTTTCTCTTTTGTGAAATTAAAAGTGTTAACAATAAAAACATTTTGTTTTTGTGATTAATTGAAAGTATCAAGTACAAAGGAAAATAAACATTTGTTTATTTGTTTTGTATACCTACCAATACCTATGTATGTATAGGTAGTGCCGTGGAGAATAAAGGTAGATTCTTTGTATTATTTAATTTTGTTTATTGTTTATATTGTTTGATTTAATAAACTTAAAAACATTAAACTGAAGAAAACTA
Organism: Eupeodes latifasciatus; assembly: GCA_920104205.1. Classification (NCBI taxonomy): domain Eukaryota; kingdom Metazoa; phylum Arthropoda; class Insecta; order Diptera; family Syrphidae; genus Eupeodes; species Eupeodes latifasciatus. The sequence goes on along the minus strand of OV049924.1, from coordinate 175,588,897 downwards.
TGCCTTACATTTTTTAAAACTATGTTTACTTGTTTTTTGTGTAACGTGAAACCGCATCTACCTTTGATTAAATTTGTGACAATTTTGGTGAATTAGACCTAAAAAGAAGAAACAAAGCCCTTTGTGTTGATTTTTGTCTTTTGAAATTGGTTTTGTAGATAATAATTCTACATTAGGAGTATAGGTTGTACAGTACATACATAGGTACATAGTTCAGGAATGTTGAGTGATTTTTAGTTGGAAAACAATTCTATCCACATGTTGCTGGTATTGTTAATGTAAATGTTTCTTTTTGTTGATAGGTATTTTCTTGATGAATTGTTGGTAAAGCATACCTACAGATCCTAATACTTGAGTCAAAAACCATTTCTTATCAGTTTTTGTTGTTTTCGTGTTTTTTTTTTAAGTTGTTAATTGAATTGAACAATTCCCAACAATATTTTGCATATGATGAAATAATTTGATTTCAAAATTTATTTTTGTTAACGAGATTTTTAGTCGAAAACAAATTTTTACCAATTTCGGGAGCATTTCTTGAATGTTTTTACGTCTTATACTTATAAACAAATACATATTGTTTTTTTTCTAATAAAATTTACCACAGAATCAAATCATTTGAAGTCAATATCTTCATTTCTTCACGATATATTGAGAATCAAATATAAATTTGTATCAATTTAGCTTACTATTGTAGATCTTAATTTTTATGAAAAAACTGACTGTTGAATTTTTATAAACATTTTACTGAATGTTGTAAACAATATTTTTAATAAGATAGAATTAGTTTAAATTCAATATCTTTAACTTTTAAAAAGATTTTTAAGTCGAAATTCAATTTTTACCAACTTTTAGCAATGTGTTTTTAAGTTTTCATGTTTGTAAAAAAACTGTCAATTCGATTTTTCTCAAAATTTTATCAGGTGTTAAAAATGTAATTTTTCATTGCATATCTACAATTATTTTGGAGATAAATTTTAAGATTTTAAATTTATTATTTATTTCCTATTTTTAATCAATGTACATATATTGAATCTTAGTTTTTGTTTATTTCACAGGAACCAATTGAATTAAAAAAGCGCCTTGAAGAGGTACGTCTATTGGAATCAAGAAGATCGGCACGTTTAGCCGATCAAGATCGTGACACAAACTTTGCTCGTTTAGCCGATATGGGAGGTGATCGCCGTCGAACATCTTCAAATAATATTGATGTGCCATCAGCACCACAGCATAAGTAAGTTTTTTATCTAAATATTTTGTTGGTTAATCTTAATTTTATCGGTGTGCGTAGTTTAAATCATCAACTCAATTAAATACATACATGTGTTATGTAAAAGGTGTTTTTTTAAGTATAAAACTTTGCAGAATTAACAAATACGAATTATTTAAATTGAATTTACTCGAAAGACAATTTTCTGGCATTACAGTTTAAATATGATTTCCGGTACATGTATATAATTGCTACGGCTGGCTCGAACTTAGTCTGACCTGGAGGTTCAATTTTCGATGATTTTTTTCTAATATTTGTGGCCGTATTCCATGTACGGCAGTTTTGTTTTAGCTCATAAAAATTGAAGCAATACGCGATACGTACATATTTCGAACAGATTTTAGAAATAATTTTGCACATTTTGGAAGCTCTTCTTAAAGAATGAGTTAAGCCAAGTTGAAATTCCAAACCAAACTTAAATTAAATCACTTGCCACACATCTGACAAAATGGCCGCCAATTAAAGTAGTGTTGCCAACTTATAGTTCAAAAACAAAACACACCTTATGAAGAAAAACAACATTCCCTCTAATATAAGTACATAGTTACCCCCCCCCCCCCTCATCCTCTATTGTTTTTAACTTAACTTAAAAAAAATGCGCAGAAAATAAATAATTTTATTCCCGACTCCACCGCCGCCTAAATATTTCATGTAAATAAATAAAAACCAAAAGAAAACGAAATAACCTAGAGATATAAAGAAACCCTCTGCAAACATCTATCAATGAAAACAACTTCAGCCTTCAGCATGCCACAAACAATAAAAAACAAGATGGAACCTCTAAAGATAGATAGATAGATAGATAAATAGGTATATGTATCTATATATGTATATACAAAAATAAGCATGTGGAATATTCATTTGTATAGTGTAGGTATATATGAACCGGAAAAACTATTGCGACGAGATGAGTAAGCTGTCTTTATACAAAACACGGAAACTTTTGTTTTTAATTCCATATTAATGTTTATATAGGAGTGTGTTATCTAATCGCTTGTTTAGAGTATCACTACGCAGAATCATGATCATCAAATGATCATCAACATCGCATTAGAGTATAGTAGTTTATACAGTAGTGAAAGTTTAGAGTTATATCATTATACCTAACCATAATATAATTGTTGATTAAAACTAATTTATACATGTATGTGTATTCCCTGGTTTTCCTATTTTATTTCGTAAGCGAAAAGAAAACAAAACGGTAACGTTTGTAGCATATACTGGAAAGTTTAATGAATAATGATATCTACCCTATTTTTGTGTAATACAAATTCAGACTTTTATAGAATAGAATATTCGGAGACAGCTCTGTCAAAGTAGGAATACATTATTCTTTTAGCATACAATTTATATCGCTATAATTTTTGTAAATATATTTATTTTGTTTTAATTAAAAAATATTGTTCTTTTTAATGATAATGAAATAACACATAGCCAACTTTGATTACATGTTATTTAAATATTCTCAAAAATTAGAGGTCCTCTAACTTTTATTAATTTTGTATGAGAATTTTACAAGAAGGTACATCGTTTTTAAATTCTGTTTTAGTTTTGTTTACGGAAGGACAGGCTTTAAACGAATAGAAGACGTCTTAAATAAACAGTTTAAAGTAAATTGTTTAATTCAATTGAAAATAACTCAAAAACACGTATTAATTCCGAAATCTTGATACTGCATTTAGACATTTCGAAAATACAACATCAAAACCATTCGAGACAATTCCGGGAATATGTTTTTAAAACATTTTAGAATCTCTGTAGCTTTGGATATATTAGAGAATTATAAACATACCAATTTATTATATTTAACAAAAAACTAAGAACCATTTGATACTTAAAATTATACACATCTGCCGCTAGGCTTTTCAGGGGTCAGTTTTATCTTTTTTAAATCAAATATCTTCGATTGGCTGATAAATAATTTTATCGTCGGGTCTTATTTTTGTGTCTCAAACTTTTCAAAAAATAAAAAAAAGAGGCTTATACATTTTGGATTTTTCTAAGAAAATTTATCACAGAATGAAATCATTAAGTCAATACCTTCATTTATTCACGAGATATCAAGAATCGAATATCATTTATTACCAATTTTGCGTACTATTTTTTGAAGATTTTAATTTTTATGAAAAAACTGACAGTTGGATTTTTTTTAAATTTTACCGAATGTCGAAAACAATATTTTGTATAAGATAATATTAGTCTTAATTTTTTAAGAAGATATTTGAGTCGAGAATCAATTTTTACCAAGTTTTAGTAAAGTTTTGTATGTGTGTTTATTTTTGTAAATAAAAATGTCAATTCAATCTTACCCACCGATTACAATAACTTCCTATGTGAAGTTAATAAAATATTTTTCCATTTTCAGGGTTTGAATTTGAAATTACCTTCCCCGTAAAATGCCCAGCAAACATTAACACACAAAAATAGTAAAATTTTCCTCTGATTTGTATGAGTTTTGTATATCTATGTCCAATATTTTGTTTAAATTTTTGTGTGTCTAATATTTTAAAATTTCTATTTAGGCTTCAGTTTGATTTGAACACACTTCTTTTTTGTTTTCAGAAAGTAGAAAAATTCATTAAATATACAAATGAAATTCAATGAGCACACAAATTGTTTTTCTCACATAGAACCCATAACGACAAAATTAAATTTACCCTATTTTTGGATAGCAGAAAGTGTCTACTAATACACATGTAATGATCGAAGATTTGAATTCAGTTCGCCCCTCACATATGTACATAAATACTTTCATATCTGTGTGATGTTTTTGTTTTTCTAATACATTTATTGATTACAGACGCCTCGCCGGTCGGTCGTGTGCTAATTTGATAGTAATGACGATTGTGGCTGAGTAAATAAAGAAATTAATAAACATTATAATAATTTTTACGACAACAAACGCATACCCTTAAATATATAATTTCAATGATTTTTGCTGTTGTCGTTGCCGTCGTATTCGTGACGGCAAAAATTCATTGCGCATTCTGAATGAGTAAATTTATTTAACATTGCGGAAATATAAAATATTTTTTTCCAAATTTGTTTACATAAAATAAAATATTTTCATATGAAGAGAGAAAACCTCTTAAGGGAAAATATCTTTAAACAAAAATATCTTCATACAAATTGATACACAAAAAAATAATATCTACGAAGACACGACTCCTGAATAATGAAACTATATGTTAGATTGTTTGTTTGTTTTTTCCAATCTATTCCTAAAGATAGTTTTAATAATGAGAGGAATGATAAGATTGTGGAAGTAAATTGAATTTGAATAGAATCTTAAATGATACAGACTTCTTTGTGCGTAGATTATAGTAAATAACTTACTGCAAGATACTTTTTGAAGGTTGACATATATTTTTTTGTTGTTGTTTTCGTTTAGATAATAGGAAATTATGTATGATATGTGTTATAAGGTGGTGTGAAATTGAGGCTAATTTGAATTTACTTAATACAATTTTTCCCACGAAGTTGTAAACTCGTTTTCGATGGCACACATTTTTGGTTTCAAATTGTGAACAACCTTGAATTGAACTAGCTTTAGAAAGGAAATAATATGTACTAGGCCATGAATGCTTCAGATTGATTTGAAGTTTCTTTCTTTTTTTGTATATTAATTTATCACTTGGGAATATTGTACATAAGTGTAAGTAATCAATAACAATTCAACAATGACTCAGTCATTTTTAACCCAAATTTGGATACAAATTTATCCGTGAGTTATTTTTTGGTTTTTTGATGAATGATCAATTATGGTTGTCTTATGGTTTTTGTTTTGTTTTGTGAGATTTGAAGATTTAATGTCTTAATAGCTCTTCAAATTAAAAGTTATGGTTACCTACATACATATCTAACTTATTTTCTCTCATTTTATCGAGCTTGACTTTTCAAGGCCGATTTAATAAAAGACAATCAAATGCAGGTTTTAACAAATCTAATTCATGCACAGCAAAATTTAACCTTGGATTTTTTTACTTGTTTGTTTTTGGGCTAAGATGTCAGTTACTTTGGGATAAGTTTTCGTTTGTGAAATCATTTCACAAAGATAATTTCACTTTTTTGTATGAATTAATTTATTGCATACATGCACCCTATAATAAATATTTGCACCCTATAATAAACGACCATGGCACTTAAGTGTACCTTCTGTTATGGATATAGTATTCCTCCTACAACTTATAACCCATATAAAGCATCATTACTAAACTTAAAATCCAAACAGCTATTTTTCCTAATATTCAATAAATTGGTCCAACTTCAAATAAAAATACACCAAGCTTCCATTTAAATTCTTAATTGTCTTCTGGGTGTATTTGGGTTCGAATTTAGAGTTTCTTGATTGTCTGACACTATTTCTTCCATATCCATATCTAAACAAATTTTGTTTTTGTTTTTCTAAACAAAAGATATTTATTTAGATTAATCCATTTTGCACGGATTAGTGTTTAAAAGTTAACCTTTATTGAATATCTATGTAACAAAATACGAATTTACAGGCCCTTCCTTTTATTTATACAACCTTCTGCTTAAACCGAGGATGCTAGTCTCATTTTATAACTCAAAATCAAATGCCTCTGTGTAAAGGCATAATATAAGTCTCCAAGTGCTATACATAAATATGGACTGTACTTGACTTTGGAATAATGATGAAAACAAAATTAACCCTTAAAGCACATTTCAAGTTATTTAAATATGTTCAGAAGCTTCAGTGCATCAATAATTTTCAATTCGAACAAATTGGTACCTATTTCTAAGAATATTGTTTCTTTTTTTGTCTATGATGGATAAATAATTTAATGATCATGCATAAGTTTCAGAAACACCAAACATTTCCCAGTCGGTATGAGCAAAATCAAAGACCTATTTCTATTCCTTATTTGAAATGTATCTTTCTTTTTTATATATTCATCTGCCTACGCGTTTGTATTCAACTCCTCTGAGCTGAGAAAACTTTGCCTTGCGGTAGATAGGTATCATCAGTTTGATTTGAATGTCTGCACACAACAAAGATATCTCAGGACTTAGGTGCAACCGCAGGCCATTTGACCATTATAATGAAGCAATGATATAGATACCTTAACGTTTTGTTTTTTTACTTAAAACAAAACTTGAATTTCTCATTTTCTCCTCAAGGCTTATTCATTTTGTTTCTTGTGTTTTTGAAGATAAAACTGTAAAATAATTTTATATAACCAAAGGTGTTTCACATGAATAATAATAACAATAATTGTTTATTGCTGTTTGGTGAGAGGTAGTATAGTATAACGAATTATAACAATTTTTCAACTGAAATAAACATGTACTGTAATTTTCTATTTTTAAATAATTGTTTTGGTTGAAAGTAAAAACTTAAGTATTTATTAACACTTTAAATTTCAAAAAATGTAATTTACTTCAAACATAACGAGCCATTTTCACCATTTTATCGTGAGCTTTAAAAATGATAGGAGATCGTTCTCTTACCGAAACATTTGCTTCTCTTGAACACCGCCGCAAGGTCTCATCCCTTCCATTGCTCATCAGTTCACCCTTGAGCCCGATTTCCGTTGTACTGTTAAGTACAGGGATTTTTTCTTTAGCCGCACTACACGAATGTGGAATGCTTTACCAGGCTCAATATTTCCCACTCATGACAATGTACAGATATTTAAAACCAATGTGCATCGGTTTGGGTTTGGGTGTGGATCCGAAGACTTTCCTTGCCGGAGCATTGGTTTCCATGCATTGTCTACGTGACCCAGCCATCTCAGTCTATGTACTTTTATCCTTATGTACAAGACCGCGTCGCTGTTCAGCTCGTCCTTCCTTCTTTTCTTCCACTCACATTCTATGCATACGGGATTGTAGATCACGCTTGTAGATCACTTTTCTCTCGAAAGGATCCAAGGTTCTTTTATCCGCTTTTGTCATATTCCATGCTTCTGCACCGTATAGCAGGACGGGGATGATGAGGATCTTATGGTATTATATAGCGACACTTTGGTCGTTCGAGAGAGGTTTTTGCTACCCAATTGTTTTCTTAGCCCAAAGAAACAGCGGTTGGCAAGAGTAATTCTTCGTTCGATCAAATTCAGTTTCTGAAGTAATTGGTTTTAGATCACAATTGCATCCCACTACTATCCTTGTACACTTCTAAACATTGTTCTTGCAAAATTACTGTAAATAAGTAAATCAGACACAAAGAATAATTAATTGTCTCATTAAATTTCCCTTAAAATAAACATTAAGTAAAGTTAAGCTGCAGCCAGCAGTTTACTTATCAATGAATTCATCTAATTAATTTAATAACACTAGCTGGCCATTCTATTGAAATATAGTTGACTGGTGTTTTGTTTACAAAAGTGGCTGTTAAAATGGAAAATAAACACTTGACGCAATTACCGGAATAATATACTAACCTTTGATTAAAATGATTGATAATTTATCTATAGGTTTAAAACCGTCACTGTGTCACCCTATAAATGAAAACGTTAAAATATTCACTAGAGCATTAATAATTATCCAATAATTATTTACTTACCACCAACGACTATTAAAATTTATTTGTAAAATTTGTTAAATGAGACGTCATAGACAAATTTTTTGATAATAATATTTAATCAAGATATTTATTTGAACTGTGGAACAAAGAGTTTGTTTTAATTTTTATTACAAAACTATGAAAAACATGTTTTGGTTGTTTACGGGGAATTTTTGTCTTGAACTTTAATTGCGTCATTTAGAAACCTTTTTTTACTTACTTTAAATGCGTCAGTTATTTTATATTCTTATACTTTTCATCGAATAGTTTCCTTGACTAAAATAGCAGAAAATTACACTTGGTACTATGTAAATCAACTACATCATCAACATACATATTTGTGAAATTCCAGGTTTTCGTAGTTTTTCCGATAGTTGTTTTTGTAATCAGCAAAACATCCGTAGTTTGAGAATAAACTTTTCCATTTTTTTTAGCTCAGATTGTGAAAGAGTGAAAGTGAAACAAGCCTTTAGAATATACCGCATTATGGGCTTTTTAGTTGTTGCAACGAATCTTATTCGTCTGGAAACAAATATTATGATTGATTATGTAAAGCTGTTAGAATTAACATTGAATCAACTCGTAAAAATAAGTATTCTAATTTATTCGAAAGTTCGAAGGGCAATCTAAAAAAGGAATGAAAAATTATCAACGATATTTTAGGAAAAAAAAAAACGAACTCTAACGCAAGAGAAACTATTGCTGAGGATGATATTTCACTATTTGATTCAAAATGTATTTCGAATAAATTCAATGAATATTTTACGAAAATCTCGAAAAAATTGAAGCCGTCTTTTGGTTTGTTAGTTGATTGCAACTATTCTAATCAACGCAGTTTACAGCTTTGCTTTCGATACCTTTTCCTCTTTTGAAACTTATAAAATTATTTTATCATTGAAAAACAAAAACTCTTGTACTTCAGATGGAATATCTAGAAACTTAACTTAAAAAAACCTCTTTATAAAAAAGAAGAAAGAACAAATATGTCAAGTTTCTTCTCCAATCTTCTTCCAATCTTCTCAACAAATTTCTAAAAACAAATGAAAAAAAGGATTACCTACTTCTTTCTTAGATAAAAAAATGTGTTTTTTTTTAGCGAAAATCTATTTGGATTTCAATCTGGAAAGTCAAACGAAGATGCAATTCTTCAACTTTGCAGTCAACTATATGGCAGCTTGAATCATAATAAACCGACTATGGCTCTTTTTATTGATACGACTAAAGCCTTTGACATGGTTGATTATGATTTACTGCTAAGTAAATTATATAATGCATGATTTGGAGAAGTTATTTTTCAATGGCTGAATTCATATTTTTATGTAATGAGTGAAGCTCGATATCTAAAATCTGGAGTACCTTAGCTCTCCCTACTCGGTCCCTTGTTGTTTCTAGTTTATATTAACTCTATTTTAGGTTGCAGTCTACCAGTCAAATTCAGAAAATAATTGTAACATTTAAATTGAAGAAGATCTCGAAATTCTAAGAACTTGGTTCCCTGTTTATGAGTTGAGCCTTAGTGAAAAACAAAAACTAAAATAATGTCCTTCGAAATTTCTAGTTATCAGATTTGCAATTACAATTTTGTCGAATTGTAGACAATTCACCTATTCTTTACATAGTTGTTGTAGACCATTAGGTTGCTGGCTCTTGTTCCGATTCTTGTTTCAAACTTGATTCAGTGTACAATTTTAAATGTCTGAGGAGTTACAATTGATTTTAACCTTAACTGGAAAGATCATATATGCTCATTACAAGAAGAATGGAACTATTAAAGCTAGTACTTTAAGACCCTTGTTGATTGCTCAAAAACTTCTTATTAGAATCATTTGCAACAAAAATAGATTAACCGAAAGTTGGCCCTTATTCAAGGATTTGGGAATTCTACCTCGCAGTTACATAATATAATCTACGTATAACTAATATGCACCTTGTTAATATACCCACTGCTCATAAAACTTATTTCTCTAATTTTTATACTGTGGCAGCACTCAAGTCATTTAATAACTAACTTACATCCTTAAGAACATCTCAAAATGTAAACTCTTTTTTGAAAAAGTAAAAGACTGGCTTTTTACAATTGACTTAAATTCTATTGATAATAACTGTTAAAATAACTTTGATGTATAAAACTAAGTATCTACTTTTTATTGTATTTCTTTTTCTTTTAATTAATAATAATAATATATGAATATGTTCGAATTCTAATTATTTTTCTATTTTGTATGTAATATTTCAAAATAATAACAAAACGAAATTAACTTATTTGATCAATTGGCTTGAACAATTTAGTAATACTAAATTGCAGCACTGATTGTCTCCCCACATAAGTTTTTAATTTATGTAAATTTAAATTCGCTATGTATGATAGCTATTATTTATTCTTTTATTTATTGTAATAATTTTATTAACTTGTTGTAAAATTTAAATGAATGAATAAAATGTATTTCTAAATTATAAATTCTAAACGTAATGATGTTACGTTATCGTATTTATTTCGGGTCTAGACCATATATAACGCCCTAAGTCATTCATAATGAACAAAATGTGTCAATTAATAAACAAACCTATCTTAATTACTCATTAAAGACCAACTCCAAAAGCCCAACAAATTACCTGAAATTCACAATAACAACAAGAAAACAAAAGAACAACAAAACATCCAAAACACTGACCCATAAAAATTATATACCAGCAAAATATTAAAAATAAAAATATGTATCTATGTTTGTATATAAAACAGCAGCACCGGCAGAAAATAAATATGTATAAAAATAAAAATAACGACGACGACGACGACGACGACGACGCGGCACACAAAACGAACCCCATTTTCACACATAAGAAGCCTATCGAGGTATTCAGGTTACTATGTTGCCTCATTACCATTTAGGTGAATATCTACCAAAATAACACCCCCTCTCCCATTTTTAATTCCTCCCCCCACGCTCTTCATCGTATACCTACAATCATAGCACGGCCTGACTCGACCGACGCGACGCGACGTTGAAAATAAAACTGTGAATTTCTGACGTATTAAATTATTATCGTGACCAGACAAATAAAATTTGTGCGGAACGTAATGGTTTGCGTATCTCTTTGCTAGGCATACAACCGATTCGCAACGTGGTACTTGTGGTTGGGGCAGTGACGTGTGAGGGGTAAAAGGTGAATCAAATTGTGAATATGCCACACTCTCTACAAAAAAAAAAAAAAAAAAAAAAAAAAAACAAAAAAACAACTTTGACGCGTCTTGCTGGGGCTCGAAAATATTTTGATGAGTTAGCATCATAAAACGTAAAAAGAACGAAATCAAATCAACCAGTGGCAGTGGGGTTTGGTTAGTGACGACAATTCTGAGACTTCGTTTTTGAGTAAAAAATATTTTAAAACAAATATGTTTTTGTGGTGATTTTGATTTTGAATCATTATAATCAGTGTTATAGGTTTGGAAACGTAAATATTCAAAAACAAAAATTAGGAAAAATATGTACGGGTATTTAATGTATGAATATATAAATAAATTTAGAACTTGTTTTATAAAATCATTTAAATGGTTATTGTGGGAATATTATGTATAAAAGCATTAAGAAGCCTACGGGTAAGGTTTCTGAAGCTTTACTTAAACAACAGTAAATTCAATATATTTGTATAAATATTTTCAGCTGTAGATACATACATACCTATTGTGAATATTTTAGTACGGGTTTTTATTTTCTTAGCAGGTAGAAGATACACATACCTACCCACCTTGGTGCGGTAGGTGGTGGCACTTTCTATACAGATTACGATGCGTAAAGGTATTAACAACGAAAGCATGCGAATGAATGGAATGCGCTTGAGCGCGTTAGTTGAAAAATGTCGATTTCGATTTCAAAACACGAAATACTTGAGATTAAGTGAAAGTTTTTTCTTTTTTTTAAAGGTGTTTTTATTATTTTATTTTTATTTTAATTAGTTATTTATAGCACCTATGTAGTCGTTTATTTGTATTTTGAATATAAATAAGACAAGTTTGTGGTGGAGACTGCAGGATTCATGAGGAAAATTTATAATAATATATTATTTTGAGTTGCACGACTGTGAATTAATCTCGGATTGATTGTTATTAGCCTACGAATTTAGAAATATAGTTTCAAACTTTATAACCAGAAGAGAAATAAATAAGAAAACGCTATGTTTTTTAGTAAAATTATTAAGTGATTAGATGAAAAAATTCCAAAAGAAATATCTTTGCAAAAATAACAAGTATACGCCCTGATACCCTCTCAAGTAGCACACTGGTTTATAATTTGGTATAAATTCTTGAATTTTGGTGTAAGATTGAAAAAATTCTCCTAATCGGGACACTCTATAATCGGACCAGCTCCTATTCGTTTCCGCACTTTATGCATTTCCTGCTATTTTTCATACAAATTTCCCTCTATAATAATCGGGACACCTGCTAATCGGACCATGGACCACCTAATATCAAGCGTTGCTTACTGTATTGACCTGTCTAATTTGTACTGCTCCTAATGGATGGCTTGAGGCATTTAAAATGGGACATAACATTGTGTTTAAAATGATCAATTTAAAAAAAAAATAAGTTTATTTGACACCAACGGGTGGAGCTGCTAAGTCCAGAGCTTTTAAAAATATAAATGTTGAAAAATCATTGGCAATAACTTGGAGAAGCAATAAAAAACTTGGATGAACTCCTTTTTGTTTCAGGAGTGGCTAAAGAGTTTTGACAACAAAAATGCAAAAGCAACATCGACGGCTTCTTCTTTTTACAGAAAATGCGCCTTCTCATATGGTAAGTGGTTTGAAAAATGGTGAGCTAAAGTTTTTTCCTCCAAACACAAATTCTCATCTGCAGCCACTTGATATAGGTATCATAAAAACCTTCTGTTTCTGTTTCATACAAAGAGGCCTTTTCGCATCTACAAATTCTTAAAGATTTTTCAAGCGAAAATGGTTTGGACGATATCTGGGCATGCCTGGACCATAGTAGTATAAATGTTTTATGTTCATATACCTTTTATATACAGTCCCTGGTCATATTATTAGACGCATTTTAGATTTTATGCAAAAATCTCAATTTTTAGCTATTTTAATCAGGTTTTCGAATATTGTGCATTTAAATTGTTTTGTATGCAGAATGTAAACTATTTCCTTCTTTTTTTATAAAAATAAAACAACAGATTTATAGATTTTTTTTCTATAATATTTAAAAATATTGTGTATAACCTAATAGTTATAAAAATTCTGCAGTGCGTCTAATAATATGGCCAGGGACTGTACATATGTAATGAAAATATAAGTTATTAAATTTATGTTTCTTAAACAACCCCATTCTTTTAGCTTTTAATCTAAAATAAATTGAAATATAAGTGTAGATACAGTGAAAACGAGAAAATTACTTCATAAGTTTTTCCACTTGAAAAATAAATCTAAGGAACCTGTATGATGGTTTTTGTGTGCGTTTAAATTTTTTTTATTTAAATTTTAAATTTAAATATTAAATGAAAACAATGATTAATTATAACAATATTCAAGCGACTTAATTGTATACCGGATTTCGTATTTTGACAAGTTTTTAACATAACGTCTCCACAAATGAAAAGAAGAAACAAAACATTGTAGATTTCGAATAATTAATTTTGAAGAATCTTTTTAGAAATTTTGAATTAATTGATATTTTCAAGGCCCACATTTTTAAACGGGGTAGGGCCAAAAATCATTCTGCAGAATATGCTTCGTTTTTAAATTCGACTCTCGCATTCATACAGATTCATGATTTTCTTGCGGCTATGTTTAGAAACCATTAAAAACTAAAAGAACATTTTCAATCAGAAAATAAACATCAGTGTAAAAATTTCAAAATATGTCGTTGCAAAAAAAAAAAAAAAACAAGTATACGCCCTGATATCCCCATTTACGATTTTATTTTGTTTTACTTATTATTATTATTCCAATAAACGTAGTACCCGTGGCGTGATGGTAACTGCGTCGAACTGTCATGTCAGAAGTCTTGGGTTTGATCCCTGCCTGTGCCATCTTAAGTTTTTTCATGGGTACTAAGTACTGCCTCTTGCGAGGAATAGGAGCATTATAAAACAAAAGGAAGGCAATTTTTGAGCATCTTTCCAATACATCTTGTTGGCCCTTTTTTCAACCATGCTAAAAAATTAGTTGGAATACTATTAACATAGTTTTTTAATGTGGAATCGTTTACTGAGTTCCATACTTCCACAATTGCCTTTCGCAGCTCAGCAACACTGACAAATTCCTGTTATGGGCATACATTTTGGGTGTGTCAAAATTTTTCAAAGATATTCAATAGGATAACAATTTATAGAATTTTTCTTAAACTTCATCAAATTAATATTATTGGACTGGAACCACTTCAAACTTTGACGACGATGACTAATGTAAATTGCGGCATTATTTTGCTGGAAAACATGCCGAACTCGAAGAAACCTTCTTAGGTCGGGAACCAAATTATCCTCAAGCACCTGGGTGTAAGCTAAACATTCTTGTAAGGGTGAAGGCAATTGCAACCTTACCACATTCACAGGAGGCCCCCCAAACCATACAACTGCCACCGCTGAAGTTTCTCTAAGAGAAAAACTTGTGTTCCTATCTTTAACTGAAAATAATCATTAGAAAATTCCATTTGGAATTTTAAGAGCTAAGTGTAAATTAATGGGATGTTACTTACGGTTTTGTAATTCAGAGCTGGCACCATGTTGCCCCGAACAATCACTCTACTGCTTTTTAAGGTACGAAACACCGTTGAAACTGAAGCTCCTAACCCTAATTCGTCACGCATTTCCTGCAAAGAATGTACCGAATCGGATGTAGCACTGATTAAATGGCTCTAATTGCGAAGTTCCGATAAGATTCTAGATGTTGCAGGAAATCGGAGACGACACGATCTGATCTTCAAATTTCCCTAGCAAGAGATTTTATCTTTGTCATTTCAAAACACACAACTGAATGAAGCTTCATTGAGGTTTTTTGTTAAGGTTTGTTCTGTATCTTTTATTTTGTTGTTTATATATTTAAACAACAAAAGCTTATGTGGTCATCTTGTTATATTATTATTATCTTAAATAAATAATATTTTTTTACAAAACAACTCAATTATAGTTCTGTTAAAAATGCCATAAGCATACAGATGACAGCTGTCAAAATAGAACACGGAGAAAGAAAATTTCATATTTAACCTCAAACCAATTAAACCCCCAAACACGCATTAGTCAAGAAACAATAATGTTTACAGTACCTAAGCATACACCGCAATAGACTAGGTATGTATGTTTTTCTGTTAACAATGGTCATATAATAGTCAAGTTTGATGATGGTGTCCATGTCCATCATACAGCTCGTGTGTGCATAAGAAGAACTGCATAGTGCATATACACGCGATAGTGCAGGTTTGGTTCCTGCCCTTTGACGTTAACTCACACTCATTATTATTTTGCTCATGAGTTTCTTTCTTTTACCGCTGCTCAAAGAAAAAGTAGACGAAGAAGAAGAAAAAGAAAAAAGAAGGCTTGGAGGCAAGTATACTATATGGATCTGTACTGTACACCGAACAGCAGGAGGCTCCTAGAATTTCTAATGCCTAAACCCAGAAAACAAGTAAAAGCTTATAAATACAGCACACATCAAAAGGTATCAACAATCAAGAAAGAACCAACAAAACTGGTCTCTTGGCGACCGAAGAACGACAACAACGTCAATTTTTTTGGCTCGTCTGTGAGCTGTGACTGCCCATGCCTAGTGCCTACCTAAAACGTACTCCTCTTATTATTCTGGGAAACGTGACATTGGTATACATTTTCCATTGTCGCGGTGGTAATTTGTGATGATTTTCCAGAAGTAGGGCCCCATTTGCATAAGTCATTACATGCAATAGTTTATGTTACAAATACACTTTGATTGGTACACAATCGATGGGTGACATGGGAGGTAATCCAAGGAAACCCCACCATATTCTCCCATTCCCGTCCCGTGTTCCGTGTCCCGTTCCGACTCGGCTGGCTAAGGTAGTATGAAGTAAATTAAACCCACTTCAAAGTCTTACTCGTACCTTAACGGAGTATAAGGCTTCTGTCAAACTTTCACATGAGCAGAAGTAAACAAATACACATGTGATGGGAACAAGAAAAAGCAAACCTAACGAAGAACAGAACCAAATGTAGTAGCCCCCTTAACCATACCAAATAGATACTCATACTCAAGACAGTACACAAGTTTCCATCATAGTGTATCTTGAACCGCGCAAAATGGGAATGCGCCGTTATGCAACGCGAAGGCAATGTCGCAGTCACAGTCGCATGCAACAACGTGGAGCGTGGAGCGTAGAGCATGGAGCGTGGAGCAATGGAGTAAAGTAAACATCAATTTGGACTTGGAGTAGCCCAGCCGGCCGGCTCGACTCTGTTCGAAAGGAGGAACGAGTGACTATGACTATGGCAGATACACTACACATATGTATGAATTCATAAGTAAACTCGGTCACACTTTCTTCGAGGAATCGTTGGTCTCCGTGACATTTAAAGCAAACATGCAAATGAGTTCTTTGTTTGCGGCCAAGTTAATGATATGTATAAAAGCGACGGACGGAGGCAAAGGAGACAAAAAAGACACATAAAGGAACATTTTGCGAATGGGGTAAGAAAGAATAATTTTAAGTAACTCTTTTGAGACGACAGGTGTGTAATTGATTTGTTTTGTACATAGACGGTCGATGAATGATAAATGATGTAGAACAGGAAATTCAGTGTAAACCTTTTTTGAAGAATAAAAATATAGGGTTATGTTTGATATGGTGGGTTTACATCTACACAACCACAACTAAATAACTAGCGGAATACTGAGTTTGTGCGACTGACACATTGTCGGAATTTCTGTCAACACTGAAAAAATAATAGACAAACCGAATACAATTCTCAAGACATTTGCTTTTTTCCAACTCATGGTTATTTATAAAATTGTGAATGGTCTTTTTGTTTTAAGCAAAAATAAGAGTATTGTCAAATCTTACACCATTTACACGATGCAATTTTTATTCCTTCGGAATTTAATGAAATGTTCATTGATCTTTATGTTATACATAGAGTTGAAATATAACAATAAATTGGTTCAGTTTTGTAGGTCATTTATAATGTCAAGATGACAATATGTCATAATTAAATGTCCAAATTTTCAATTCGCTTACAATAACTTCCTGTGGGAACTTAAAAAGTTTATAATTACATTTAGAAAATTTTGACTGTAAAATCACAAGTCGAATGCTCCTAGATCCAATTTTGTAAAGAATAGCACAATAGTTTGTCTTTGACACCCACCCGTCAGACCAGAGGAGTTGCAAGTTAAACATAAATGTAGAATGAAATTAAATTGAATGGCACATAAGGAAGAAACATTTTAAACCAAACAAAACTTTTCTTATAAGAATTTAAGTCTTAAAGTAATGCGTAGCAAAGTATGAGAGAAGTTTCT
This sequence comes from Eupeodes latifasciatus, assembly GCA_920104205.1. Lineage (NCBI taxonomy): Eukaryota > Metazoa > Arthropoda > Insecta > Diptera > Syrphidae > Eupeodes > Eupeodes latifasciatus. The sequence goes on along the minus strand of OV049924.1, from coordinate 175,571,606 downwards.
ATTGATTCACAGTTAACATATTCTATACTTCTCCCAAAAGGCCTACCATAAGGTATAAGGATTCTAGAGTGGTCAATGCTTTCTTTTTTGGCATTCTTACTCATGTTTCTACTAAGTTCTCTAACGAACTGTATTATGCCTTATTGGTAGATAAAGTATCCTTATAAAACAACTGAACTGAAAGACGAACTTTGTCAAGAAAAGCATTTCAATTCTTCCTAAATAGCATCGAGACAATAAAGTAAATTAAAGAAGAACAAGAAAATAAAAGTTATGGTTTATCACGTGCCAAATAGTGAGAATTAAACAATTTTCTACCAACGCAACGCAACGATCGACGCCAGAAAAATAAAACTCCACCAATTGCTTTAAAAAACACTTAAGACCATTAACTTGCAATCAAATATCTGAGTGGCTATTCTTGTAGTCCGGCATCGGCATCGGCATTTCGTGACGAATGTACATTAAAATCGGGACTATATCTAATTGTTGCAATTTTGCCATAATTTTATGCTTTCACCCAGCTTCAGCTTCAACTTCAGCTTCTGCCATCTGTGATGTTTTATTATTTTTATTTTGTGTTATAAAGCAATTACAAGAAGTCGATGATGGATTCGATTCATATATAAATTATGAATGATGGTTGGTGGTTTGGTTGTTGCTTGCTATGATAATAATGATGATGACGATGATTTATCGTAATGCGAGTTGTTTTCAATTAGTTTTTCAAGATTTATCATTGAAAGTTCAACAAAAGACGGAAAAGCACGATAGACAATGGCACTTTGGCACAAGGGAGATAATCCTCTCACTTTACTTCTATTAGACCGTAACAAATTGCCTGCAGAGTTGCATTTCCTTTTCTTTCTAAAAGATACATATTGCAGTGAGTGAGTAAGGCTGGGGCGAGCGGTGGTGTGGTGGGCGCCCGGCACGGCGACGCAACAGCATAATGCCAAAACACAAACAATCCTTGTCCGGCTTTGGCTTTGTCTCTGTCCCATTCACTTCAATACCCTCCTTGGTTGTCTAATTTATACGTCAGTTGATCAAAAGAGGGGTTGAAAGAGGTGAAGAACGGAGACAAAAACGATCATTGCGAATGAACACCTCTGCCTTTCGGCTGTAATAACATTTTATAGCAGCTACCGCTGTTTCACCACACGAACATAGGCTCAAAGCCGAAGCTATTGTGTAGATCAGGAAACACCAAGGAGTGGCTATAACTAAAGGTATACGAGATACGAGATACGACCCCCCGTTGTTGGCGTATGTTTTGTCCGTTATTGGCTAACTTCTGTGAGCTGCTGAAGATGACGATGACGACTGCGAAGACGAAGAAGACAACGAAGACTACGTTGACGATGACTATGGCAAGCAATGATGATGATTCCGACTAACTGGATGATGTCTTCGTCTTCAAAGAAGTTCCTGTTCATGGTCGTTGTCATCATCGCATCATTGTCCAGCACTGTGGTCGATGAAGCACGGCTTGGGCATACAAAACCAAAGTCGTTGTCGTGTCGTGATTAAAACGCGATATTTTCGCGTTGATTTCGCCTGGGAAATTTCATGATTTCCTTTAAGGCTTTTCTTTATTACTTTATACTCAATTTAATATGTACATATATATATAACTAAAATACTTGCACATAGAAACCAAAGGAGTTTTCTTTATGTCTTATACGTGAAGTGAATGGACGATATCTACACCGAGGAATAGAGCCAATCTAAATCCGAAAACAGATTTAATAGCGAAGTGTTGCCACATTTTTCTTTCAAATAGCCCTTAATGCTATTGTTCTTTATAACGGAATCTAGAGCCAAGCTTGGAAATTTGAAATTTGTTTTAACTTAAAGTTTTAAGGGGGATAATCATTTTCAAAAAACTTTTCTAAATATGCTTTTTATTCATCTCTTTACATTTTCATTACTTCTTCCAGTATGCAATTTTATTAATGGTTTTCTATGTCCTAAAATTATTCTTAATCGAAATTCTGTCAGGATAATAAAAGAAAAAGAAATTATAAATACAATCCGACAATGTCAAAAACTGTTTCATCACTTCCGATATTCCATGTTATTAAATCTCCAAAGGGTATTGGTCATTTTTGATAAGGAGCTTAAACAAAACAAATTTGATGTCAAATGAAAGAACGTTTAGCTTGTAATATTAGTCACAAATTTGTTTTAAAATCTGTCATGAGAAAGCTGAGATATTTGAACTTGAAGTGTTAACTACAGGGATTCTTTCTTTAGCCGCACTACACGAATGTGGAATGCTTTGCCGGGCTCAATATTTCTCACTCATTACAATGTGCAGACATTTAAAACCAATGTGCATCGGTGTCTCCTTTCTAATCATATCCTCCTTTTTTAATTACTCGCACTGTGTTTACTCATTTAAAGGGTATTTATAACCCCTTTAATTTCGATATCCAATGAAATGTATTTTTGACAGCTTTAAAATATAAGCTTTATTATTCTTCTCCAGCGTACTTGGCAATGCTTTTTACTCCACTAGGTGAATCACTGGTTTGCTGAGTTACTATATATGCATGTGACGTAGGTAAGGTACATAGTTAGATGAAAATGGATATAGATAGATTTACTCTAGTCGGATAGGTATATTGAAGTATACGCTCAATGAAGCATGTCATGAGGTTATGATTGCGATGATGATGGCTATGATGCTAATGACGGTGATGTGATTGCAGTTTTGTTTTCTTTAGATCAAAACAAAACATACAAAATAGAAACTGGACTTGAGTACGTGATCTTTTTGCCAGGAAATTGAAGTATACACTGGGTTAAAGTTATCTAAAGCTAAATAATCTTTTTTTTTTTTCATTGAGCTTAAGTTTTTCTTCTACACTAGTTTTGATAATTTTAGCAAGCGAAGATTTCGAACATCAGTTCGAAGGACATTTGGAAGGTATTTAAAACTGCCTCCCCCTCGATCTAAGAAACACGGCTTACTTTTTTAAAAACCAAAAGCGTCTGTTTTCTAGTAGTGTTTTTAAAGACTTTCCTTCAATAAAATGCAATTATTATCATGTCATCATCATGTATATTTTTTCGTTAGTAAGTCTCCCTATTCCGGCTTCCACACTGAACCAATTTTAAAAAATCAAAAGAAGGGGATTTTTCTGTGGACTATGTGATCTCAATTTCTTTTTAATTATTATTATTATTATAACTGTTATTTGTAAAACTATTTATGTAACTTGTTATTATACAGAAAACATTAAACACTGGGAAAATAGTATATCAAATAAAATGGTTTGTGATTTTGCACGAACTAATGGAAGGCACAAACCATTTCTTTCGTTAAATTATTTTCCCAGTATATCATATATTTTGAAATGAGTTCGTTCTTACGTTATGAGTGCTGTAAGGATGATCGAAGCTAAGGAAAATGTAAGACTGGTTATCGAAGATGAAAATAAAAGTTTGTGATGATAGGAAAAGAAGTAGGTAAATTAACATAATACAGGGTGTCAAAAATTACGATTATTTCAAAAACTAATAAACGGTGGGGGGATAGTGTTTTTGGAATCAGTGATGGTGCAGATTTCTCAGTCACAATGTCCCATTCTTTGGAGTAACGAGACTCATTTTTATTTATACGGGCACGATAGTAAACAAAACTGTCATTACTGGGCTCCAGGAACTGATAACCCTCCCGTGGAACACCAAAATCCATTGCATTGCCCCAGGGTAACTGTTTTGTGCACCTTATCCACGCATGGAATAATTGGACCATTTTTTCGAGAATGCCTGGGGCCAGGCGACAAATGCCAATAGTGACAATTACCGACGCATAATAATGAATTTCTTTTTGTCGAACCTTATCAGTCGCTTTACGGACATCTCGTGGCCGCCGAGGTCCCATAATTAACCCCAATGGATTTTTTGTATGGGGCTACTCTCAAAAAGAGAGTTTACAGCAACAACCCTCGAACTCTTGTAAACCTAAAAGGAAACATTCTTCGAAAAATCAGCGCATAGAATAAAGTTTACTGAAGCGTGTGATGCGTAACACGAGGCTCTGTTTTGAGCAGTGCGTGCATCTCGACGGAAGAAATTTGGGTGACATAATGTTCAAAAATTGAAAATTATTAGTCAGTCATTTAATATTACAAATAAAACAATATATCGAATATGTAGATTTTCTTTTATTTAATTTTGAAAATGTAAATCTGCCGCCGACACAATGTATTATAAGCTTTGTCTTAAGTCTTATTTTTCTGTCAGGATAAATACAGAGTTTGAAAGGTGTCAGAACTCAAACATTTACTTATAAATCATGCAATTCTAAATTCCCTCTTTTTACTTTAAAATCAAATCAAAAACATCTCCACCTTATTTTCGAAGTTCAATATTTTCATGCATTAACCCGTGGCATGATGAATGGTGCGTAGGACTGTCATGCTAGAATCTTTGGGTTCAAACCCTGCCTGTTTCACCTAAAGTTTTTTTCACGGGTACTGCCTCTTTCGAGGAATTGACAAATCCTTAAAGAGTAATTCTTGTCATGAAAAGTGCTTTCTGAAATCAGACGTTCGGATTCGACTTAAAACTTTAGGTCTCCTCCATCCCTGACAACATTACTCGCACACAGGAATGGTTGAGAGTTGTAAGTCACTAGGCACTAGTTCTCAATGTACTGTTGCGCCACCTAATTTATTTATTTTTATATTCATGTATTGTCTATTTCAAAAGAAAAGTTAATTATCGTTTACTTTCTAGACTCTTTTCTTATGGCTCTGGACCATCATAAGTTCGAATTAAACCTTGCACTCCAATTCCATTCTATATGGTTATATGTATATGTTCTGTAGAATTTATTTATAACAAAAATGCTTAAAGGTAAAATGTGTATATCCAGTAGCTATTGTTTAAATACAGTTTTGTGTTTTTCAATTTATTCTGATGTGTGTATGTATGTGAAGTTTACGACTTCACTTAAAAATAAATAACTTTTTTTCCAATCACATACAGCATTTGTAGGTTTATAGGCATTATGCATACTCAAATGAAAGCTTTTACATTGTTGCGTTTGCTGGTGCTCACGTTGATCCGCCACGCCATCGCCATCGCAATCGTCATTGCTCATAAGATGATCACATCATACAAAAATCATTAATCTTCATAACTCTTACTTATAGATACAAACATATACGTATGTATATAGTACGTAAGCAAAGGAAGATGCTTCAGCGATTTTACAACGCTTCGAAGATCAGTCTGGGTATAGACAGCAGATGTAGAGAGATGTGCGTTTTTCTGGACGACATTGAAATAAATTGTAATTTTCTCTATGCTTCCTCAGATTTGTTAATAAAATCTCATTACCTTGAGTTAAAAACCAGAAGATTGTGAAGAAGTCGATTCATGCAGTGGAAGGTTTTGAATTAAGGTATCTATATGTATACATGAAAATGTATGTATATATGTACCTACATACATGTTATTAATTATATTTAACAAATTCAATTTTATAATTTTGTATTACTTTCACTTTCATATAATATACAATTTGTGAAAAAATGTTATTAGCTCAGACAATTTACATATTTATTCCGGTTGGAATGATATTTTGGTTTGCTTTGCTTTGTTATTATAAAAATAACAATCTACAACTGTCATAATGAATTATAATTCTTAAAATAATGCAACTTTTTGCAGGAAGGTAATAATTTGACAGTAGCGAGAATAATTTATTTAAGTATGTAAGCTACTAGCAGTCAAAATTGAAAAATGATACTTACTTACATAAAGAAGCGCTACAATCCGGGATGGACTTGGGCCTCAAACCACATACGTCTCCAGCCAGCTCGGTCCAGCCAAGTTGGTTGAGGTCCTCTCCCACCTGCGTGCGCCACTATCTTCCTCTACTGCGCCGTCCCTCGGGATTATAGACCGATTATAGACAGACCTTCCGGGCTGGAGCGTTGATGTCCATTCGCTCTACATGAACCAGCCATCTAAGTCGTTGTTCTTTTATTCTTTTAACCAGGTCAGTGTCGCTGACGTCAGTACGGGCTGTATGCCCGTACAGTTTGTCGTTGGATCTTCTCCTCCACTCTCAGACGGGACCAAAAATAACCCAAAGAATATTTCTCTCGAAGCAATCTAAAACGCTCTCATCTTTCTTTAAAAGGGTGCATGCCTCAGCGCCATAAATGAGAAACAAGATGGTGATTTTAGATGCTCGAGAGAGGAATTTACTATTCAATTGCCTTCTAAGTCCAAAGAAGTAGCGATTTGCAAGGTTTATTCTCCGTTTACTTTCAGCGCTGGTAAATTTAGAGAATGTCTTTAACTACCTCAAAGTTATATCTGTCCATGGTAACTTTTTGTCCAAGACGTCGCATCGTCGTCGTTCTTTTGTCCTTTTTGATGACAGCATATGCTTGTTCTTGCCCTCATTGACCACTAAACCCATCTTCTCCGCTTCCGTCGCAATGCTCAAGAATGCTCCACTGACATTACGCTTTGATCTTCCATTAATGTCAATATCATCGGCGTATCCGAGTAATTGGATGGACCTTTAGAAGATTGTGCATCTACGGTTGACAGTTGAGTTTTGCACAATTCTTTCCAGAATGATTATAAAGAAGTCGCATGATAATACATCACCTTGTCTAAAACCTTTTTTGACATCAAACGCATCGGTGAGATCTTTTCTTTTCCGACCTTGATAGAGCAGCGTTCATTCTCCATTCTCATTCTTCACAAACGAACAAGTTTGACAGGGATGCTAAAACTAGACATTGCTCTGTAAAGCTCTTTCCTATAGATCCTGGCATACGCGGCTTAAAAATCGATAAAAAGATGGTGGGTATCGATTTGAAGTTCCTAAGTTTTTTCCAAGATCTGCCTTAATGTAAATATTTCGTCGATGGGTGACTTTCCTAGTCTGCAGCCACACTGATATGGACCTATCAGGTTGTTGACAAACGGCTTCAGACGATCACATAATACGGCAGAAAGAATCATACGCGATGTTCAGGAGACTGATGCCTCTGCAGTTAGCGTAATTCAGAGGGTCTCCTTTCATGAGTATTGGACAAAGTATGCTGTGATTTGTCTCATCGGGAATGCTTTCATCCTACCAAGTCGTCAGCTCCAGAAGCTTTGTTGGACTTTAGTTTCGTTTGAAAATTGATGTTGTCACAAAAATCAAAGTTGAGAAAAATGATTGATCTCATTTCAGAAGAAGATGAAACAATTGAATGTAGAACTATTCAATGACAAAAATAAAGGAAGGGTCATCTACGGACGACAGTTGACGGCCTTCTGAAGCAAATGAGTTCCGACTTTGCAGTATTAATTTTAATACCCCACTAAAAATTAAAGAGTCGGTGGATGTGTTCTTCATCGGCGTACAGAAGGTTCTAGCAGTTGACAGGGTTAGGTTGGTCAGAAGTCAGGATGCTATATAGAAAGGGCCGAGTTTCGTTCCTTGGGCAACTTCAACTTCAAACTTCAACAAAAGATGCACCGTCAGGATAAAAACAGACCGTGGATGTTGTTATTAAAAATTTCTTATTACAATATAGCTTGAGTCGAAAAACACTGTTTCAAAAGTTTTAAAAAAATTCTACATTGCTCATATTCATTACGAAAAATGTTAACGAACAATTAACACAAAAATATCTTGAAAGTCTGCAGTATCCACATCCACATATGCTGGAACATGAACAGTCTTAACTCTATATAAAAATATCAGCTTATTTCACTTAATATGTCCAATTTTTATTTGTTTGTGAACAAAAATATTATGATTCATTATTTAGTAGCAAAATGTTGTACCACAAAATGTTTCATTTTGTTACGCATTGTAATTCCAAATGTCAATCATGAAGGCAAAGAAAGAAAAAGCCAACCAATTTGTGCTCCAATTTTGATTGTAGAATGTAGGTTGGGCTTTAATAAACTCAGAATGCAAAAAAGCAAACCGCAACCCCACAAAGCAATTTCAAAAGTAATTTAACCAAGTCCCAATCTCAACATCAGCGTACTTATTATAATTGTATATCAGCTTTTATAAAGTATTCAAAAGACTGTGCAGGGTATACAAAAACTTAAGTATCAAAGAATCAAATCGAGGTGTGTGTGTATATTTTCTTGCAGTGATTTAATGAAGAAACAACTCAAAAAACTATTAATGCCAATTCACATTTGGTTGTGTAACGTCACGTGCGTCGCGTCAGTAGCTGAAGGGTAGGCAGAAGCTGATTTGCTATAACTTTAAAATAAAAATATTGTTTCGTCTTAAAATAGAAAAAGAGTATCAAATAAATGTAGACATTAATGTTCTTCTGATTAATAGCACCTTAGTTATTTGGTGTATGAAAATTATTGATAATGTCACGGAATTTATTTTTTAAAATGAGGTCATATTTGATTGCAATTATGTCCTCTACTTTTTCTGTACATGGAACCAGATCCGTATATTGCATCTTTGCATGGCTCATCTACTAGGTTAGGTTAGGTTAGGTTAAATTGGCTCTCTCTGATAGAGTAGGAAACACTTAGGCCAGTTTAATGGGCCATTGTGATACCACATAAATTTTGAGGCTTTCTTCTAAGCTCAATGAAACCAGTTTGAGTCGCTTACGAAAAGTGAAGTAGATCGTTAAAGAAGAATTCTCCTAGGTAATTCTTTTGTTTTTTTAGCTAGAGCAGGGCATGTACAGAGGAGGTCAAGAACCGTTTCCTGCTCTTTCTCATCCAAACAGCTTCTGCAAAAGTGATTTGAGAATACGCCTAGCCGTGTGGCGTGCTTTCCTTTTAAACAGTGCCTGGTTATGACACCGATTATCGAGCTTATATGCGATCTGCTTAGAGATAGCAAGCACCTTGAGCGTTTTAAATGTTGCCAGATGTTTTTTGTGACTTGACACGTGGTGATGTCATTTCACCTGATGTTTTCCTTCTTTATAGCTTTTTGCATTAGCAATAGTTTACATGTAGCGAATTCTGTGGCAGCATTAACCAAACGTGGTAGAATTTGTTATAGTGTAGCATTTCTGGCGAGTTCATTTGCCTTACAATTTTCTGGAATGTCTCTATGGTCCGGCACCCAGCAAAGTTGAATATTAAACTGTTGTGCCACCTCCATTAGAAATGATCGACAGCTATGGACTGTTTAGAGTTTGTAGAGACAGAGTACAGAGATTTGATAGCGGCCTGACTATCTGAGAAAATACGGATATAAGGCGTTGATATCACGTTTTATTTAAGCCAGGACAAGACGTTTTTTATCGCCAAAAGTTCCGCCTGGAACACGCTACAATGATTGAGAAGTCAAAATGAGAGATTTAATTTCATTCGTCCAGAGTACAAACCACCACAAAACCCCTTCCTTTGTATTTGATCCATCTGTGTAAAAGTGGATTGACTCGTCTTCCAGGAATGCCCTAATCTCCCAGAAAGATCTGGAAGGTATAAAAATCTGGAAGTTTCTGTCGAATTGCAGTTGGGAGATGGTGTAGTCTGTGTCCTTTGGAATTTATCCTATATACTTAAGAAATACGAAGTGACCAATGTTGTTGCTAACCCACTGCGATTACGCTTTGAGGTGAATAGCAGAGCTTACAGTTATTTGTTTGCTTTGTAGATATATAAAGAGGTGTTAGGTAGAGTAGGGTATTCAGGGCTCATCTACTAACACTGTTGAGAATTTTTTAGTAATTTATCTATTACAAACTTTATACAAAAAATTTGGAATTTCTCTGAACACTGATATAAAATTTTATTCAACACAAACACCAAATTAATGTGTTCCTAAAGTAGTGTTCAACATACAAAATACTATGATGTTATTTTAAAACTCAAGATGAACTCTGAAGTTTTGACAGAATTTCTTTTTAAATTATTTCAACTTATGGTTGCTAATTAATTCTTTGTATGATTTTGATATAAGCTGTCGAATTATTAGTTTTTTTCTAAAGTCTTGAAGTCTTAATTGAGTTCTCTGCCCGTTCATCGTTGTAATCTTTTTATAAATAAATAGTTGTAAAACAAAATAAAAATATAGTTTTGTTTTTGTAAGCTGACTCAGTAAGGTTGTTTAATTATACGGAAATAGACATAAGCTTTAATATACATATGCTTATCATTTTGCAAAAAGTTAGTGTCAACAAATATATCGCCATCTGTCTCATGCGAATTTATACACACAGTTAGACCATCATTGACGAACAAACCCCTTAGTTTTTATTCAATTTGCAAAATGGAAAACATATCTATATACTTATTTAATATAAATTATTGCTGAACATTTCTTAATATATCCTTTTTAAATTTGTCCGTTTTATTAAGTAAAAATTGTTTTTGGTCTGAATTTAGCTGAATTTAAATCTTTTTTTAAATATTCTGACAAATCTTCAATTGTATTAACTCCCAAATAATTTGAAGGGCAATTTCTCACCGTATTATATGTATATGGAATCCCAAAAAAACACGGCTGAGGTGGCGATTCATTAAATTCTTAAATTTATTGTTATAAGACACAAACCTACTTTTTAAATAGATCAAAAATTGTATTGTGTACTTAATTGCTATTTATTTCTTTTAATTCTAGCTCACGTAAACGTAGGCCATCATATACACAAGAAGAGCGTGATAACTATTTAACTCAATGCCGGGATGATGACGAAATCAAACTATGCAATGCTGCTTTGGTACTTATGCATCTCTCTGGATCTCCTCTCTCACCTAAAGGTTATGCTAATAAAGAAAAGCTTTACAGTCAAGTGTATTTAACAGAAGTGTCGATATAATTTCAATCATAATAAAGTTGGTCATATTTTGTACTTTTAAAATTTTTTTTTTATTTTTTTTAAATAACATATTACAACAACTGCAGCGTTTAAAATGTTGAAATTTAATAAAACATTTGAAAGCCTATGCATACACACAATACATATGTCCTAGAATGGTTTTGAGTTTAACTGTTTAGAACTTAAAAAAATGAGTTATGACAAGATATGGTGTGTGTAAATAAGCTTAAAATTCAAAAACTAAAAAACACTTCTGAATTAAACTTACTGTATTTTTTTAAGTTTTTGTATTGGTTTGATAAAAGTCAAAATGTGAAGAAATAATACTAATGTTTTTCAATTTTCATTTTTCTTAGATAATTTAAACTCAATACTCGGTTCAAGTCCAGGCAGTTCAAGTGCATGGAGTTCTGGTTCATCATCGCCACCATTAAGCGATGATGGTAAAATATTTGCAAATCATTTGCTGGATAGCGCACGTATGCGAACAACATCGCTGTCCACGTCGGATGAGGGCATTGTTATGGATTATAGTGACGATGCTCCACGTAAAAGAAGGGTAAGTGTCTTTGTTATTTTGTTATTTAAAGACCCCTTTCACTATTTTAAAAAGTTATTTCCTAACCTCCACCACAATATTCCATTAAAAACTAAAACAAAAAAGTCGAAAAGAGAAACACACAAAAAATAGGACTTTTTGGCAAAAATTATTAATTGATTGGCCGAAAGTATGTATTTAGTTTCAAAATTTATAAAATAAGATGCAACACCTTCTAGGAAAATTAATGAAACAATGAATTTGGAACGAACTCGAGGACTCATTGCGAAAGTCTATTCCAAAACAAAGTTTGACTCTATTAAAAATTCAATACTGATATGGATATGGTACATTTTTAAGCAAACTTTATGAAAAGTCATTTTGTATAGTCAAATTGTAAATTGGCACACAATTATTAAATATAAAATTGTAGCATCTTGAAAAAGAAACACTCCTGACATGGAGCTTTAAAACAGTACAAATTTAAATGTCAAATTTATTCTAAAATGAACCCATACAGCTAGGTTCTACATTTCACTTTCACTGGAAATAAAATTGAAATCGATTATAAAACTGGAGTTCTGAAATTCACCTTTATCAATACCGATTTTTTTTCGAACTCAAAACGAAGTGAATTTCCATGTTCTACATTTCGACATTTGCGATTTTCAAGTGATTTGAATTCGACAAGAGGAAAATGTAAACAGCAGTCTTAACTTGGTTCGTGAGAAGTTGCAGCTTTTACTTTGTTGTTAAGGGAACGGAAAAAGCATTTAAAATTATGTGTCAGCACGCCAAATGTCTTTTCCATAACATTTTGAGTAAAACAATATTCTTTTAAAAACTGAAACTGAGTTTTTGATATATTATGTCAATTGCTTTAATTTCACTTGAATTGATTTCGAAAATTTCTCTCGATTTTTAATTAAGATTTCATTTCACTCGATTTCGGGAACCTAGCTGATAGTCTCTCGCAATGAGCTCCCTTGAGAGCTGAATGTTATAAAAACAAAAACTTAAAATTAATTGAGCTTAGTTGGCACATTTTATTCTTTAAGCCTTTGTTCTATTTAAAACTAAACTTAACTCATCTTAATTTTAATAAATTAGAATATGACTGCAATGTTGAAGTAAAATGAAATATTTTATCGCTTAAAAGCTCGAAGTCAAACACAAACAAATGTTTATGGTTATTACATAGTTTAAAATATCCACTACCAGTCACTGCGTCTTTAACAAAATATTATTTATTCTTAAGTAAATGAAAACAAAAATACCTAGAAAACCTCACCTACATACAAAACATTCCCAAAACTCTTACAACTATGATTATATTTGAAGGTTGAATATCAATTGTCATAAATTACTATCAACATTGTTTGTTGTAATAGGCATAAAGCTAAAGCTATAAAACACAACTTTGCCCTTCACTGGCAGAATCATCGTTTTCAAAGTATAAAGCAAAATGTTTGTTTATTTTTCAATGCGTCGTCACTCTTTTTCGGTTCCCATTTGGTGTTTTAATTTATATACAAAACTCAAAACTTATTGCGCAATCAAATTTTGTTTTGTGTTGTATATGTTTTTTTTTCATTTTTGAACAACCTTGAGTTAGGAATAGCTCAGCATAACGGAACAACATTTTTTAATTCCTTCTCCCTTTGAAGATGATTAAATTTGTTTCCACTCTATGAAATCATCATTTTCAAAAATAAAATAAAACAAACATAATCTGTCATCATTAAAATTATGACAGCTGTTGAGTAATAGTTAGGTGTTTCGAAGCGTGTACTTTGGTCTATTGCATATAATAAAGTCGCTATGATCGCAGTTTGAAAATAATTTGTGTTGGAATTGGAACTTCCGTGGCAGGCAAAGCTGCAATAAAAGTTACATTGGCGAGCACTGTCTTGTATGACTGTTCTGGTCGATGGTATACTAAATAGTCTGTTTGTAAAATTTCAATTTGTTGACATTTAAGTCCGGACTTATGGTCCACTTGATATATGAGTATATAGAATGTTTTGAATAGTGAAAGATTGTTTCAGTCGGTATATTCTATACTCTGGACATTCAAGCAGGAACCTTCCTTCATGTTTTAAATCACAAATTTGATTTAAGGGACTAGAAGAGCAATAAGCTATATCGAGATCATCAGCAAAAGCTCTGATATTATACATATAAACGGAAGTTGAAAAAGAGAATTAATGTAAATAAGAAATAAAATTAATCCAAGTACGGAACCCTGTGGAACTTCCAAGTGGTTAGTCTAAGGGCAAGTAAAACTGGACTGAATTTTCACACACTGTGTTCTATTTTTAAGATAAGACTCGAACCATTTTAAAACGAATCCACGAAAGCCAGCTTTGTAAAGTTTATCCAGTAAAATATTATGGCTTACCATGTCAAACGCTTAAGTTATATACATACATATCTACAAAAAGTCCAGCACAATATTTTTTGCGATCTAAACCATTTTGCAGAATGCAACAAAAGTCCAAAGAGCATCTAAAGTCCCAAAATCAAATTGCATTGGTACAAAGAAATTAATTATATCAAGATAAGTCAGCATTCTTGTTTTTAAAAGGTTCTCAAATACTTTTGAAATTGCAGGTAGTAACGTAGTTGGTCTAATTATAGATTTATCTTACCTAGTACCTTTCTTTAAAAGAGGAATACCTGCGCCACCCTTAAGTTCATCGGGAAATTCCCCAGAGTCAACACTCAAATTGAAAAGATAAGAAAATATATCTACTAGGTTAGGGACCATAGGAAGTTGAACCGAGAGTTATTAGATCGAGTTTTAAATTGATTTTAGAACTTTGTCATGGAATTGGCTGTAAGCAATGAAGCTATCTCGAAAATAATATGAAATTGTTGTTAACGATTATGGTTGGCTTCTAGTAAGTTTTAACAAAAGCAAAAAAATGTAAAAAGTCATTTTTATTTGCATCTCAAAAACACCTTATGTCAATCAAACAAAAACAATCCATTTTCCAATTTTAAACCAAACCTTTTCTCAAGCACTCTTAACACGATTTCTTGTCTGTATACCTGACATTTTCGTCTCGATCTCAATCAAGTTTAGTTTCCACCCGTTTCAAAAACATTTACAACATTTAACATTTCTCGTTCGATTGCTCGTTGCACGTCATCCCCATTGACGATTATCGTGCTGTAGTAATTTGTCAATATCAATAAATCACACCACAGCTTAAACATGTTTTGGTAGATCAAAAAAGGAAAAGTAATTAATGTAGTAGGTACATATGAATGTAAATATAAGGTACAGCTGTTGCACGTTTAAGCCATATAGAGTCTATCAAACATTAGTCCCAATGGGCTTTGCCAGCACACCTGAAAGTGATCGCTTTCTTCGTTTGTACAGTTTGTTTCTTTTTGTTATTTGTACAATTTATTTGTCTTTTCTTGTGTTAGCTTTCGGAGAATGTCAAGTTACTTAACACGCCATGATAGCAATGCGCACTGAAAGTTACTACATACTCGTATATAAGATTTGCAACATTAAGCTGTAATTGCAAAAACACTTTTCCAATTTTTTAGATTGTTAAATGAGAAGAATGTAATTCACTATGTTGTGGAATTAGAGTATTTGGCGCATAAATGACCTTTTTAATTGACCTTCTAACTACGGCTTAAGTGTAATCAGCAAGATAAAAAACAGCGTCTAACTTCACAAATTCCAAATTCAATCTTTTTCTTCGTATATACGCAAACTCAACCTGTTGGAAATTTTTCAAATAATTTTGTAATGAATAATATCTTTGGAATTGAACAGGCAATTACAATGATGACAATGCTTGAAGGATTTATGTGATTGCTCTTATAGATGGTGTACTCGTATTGTGTTTAATCTTAGCCTCAGAATAATTCAAAGACTAAAGTTTGTGTGTATTCGACTTGCTTTATGGTAAAATTCGAACTTTTTCGATATTATATCAGGAAATTGTTTGAGATAATTTATTGGTGTAGAAAATGATTTTTGTGATTAAGATAAAGTAGAATAGTTTATTTATTTATTTTATCAGAGGTAATACACTCTTATAGACTAAGATATAATTATAAATATAAAAATTAGGTGGCGCAACAGGGAACAGGGTCTAGTGACAACTCTTAACCATTACTGTGTGCGAATACTGTTGTCAGGAATATAGGGAACCTACAGTTTTAAGCCTGTGAAAAAGTTTTAAGTACCTGTGAAAAAAAACGTTAGGTGGCACAGGCAGACAAAATATCTCTAATGAACATAACATAGAAGCAAGAACGTCGACTTTCCAGACATTTGATACCGAATAATAAACAATTTGTGCTGTAACGTGGCATGTCAATTCGCCAGTTTAATTTATAGATCATATGTATATCTAGTAAAACTTGTTTGAACTTTCTATAAAACGGATTCCAAACTATACTCGAGTATTCCAAAACAGATCAAACAAAACTTGAAATTTAGAAAAATTAAGATTGATATCTTCACTTTGACACCATTAAGCCAATTTAAGTAAATTTTTAAGAAGTAAGTGACAATTTGATAAACACTTTATATTTGGATAAAACTTTAGATCAACTGTAAATAAAAGACATGAAGAAGATACATACATTGATGGTATTTCATTAATACTAGGAATAACAGCAGAAAACTTGACATCACCTACAAATAAGACAATTTTGCAGAATTTTAGACATATCATTTATATAAATAAGAAAGATAAGAGGACCCAGATGGCGCTTCCTTTAGGAAAGCCAGAGGTAACTTGGATAATTTTAGAATAAATGCCATCAAAAAGTACAAATTGGTTACGACCAAATAAATATGAAGTAAACCACTTCAACAATGCCCCATTAATTCTATAGGGCTTAAGTTTTCATAAGAGGATATTTAAGTTGACCCTAGTAATTCCTTTGTAAAATCAGTGTATACTGTATGAATTTGTTTATTATCTTCCAAAGAGTTTATACAGAAGTTCGTAAATTCAACCAAATTTGAAGCTTATGACTGGGCTCTAATTAATTAAGTAGTTTTAGTACATCAGTGATATCAACTTTTAAGGCTGAATGGTCAATGACGGATGGAATAGATTTAAGATTTATTCATCACCAGTACAAGTTTAATTTTATATACCTTCGAAATAATCAGCAAACATAATGCTGAGAGTACATAATAAAACTCTTAAGTATGAAAATACTATGAATCTAATTAACTTTTAGATAATTGTGGAAGTCAGTGGATTTAAAAGTAAAACTTGGCTTAGAATTTCATCGGATTTTTCACTTGTACAATGTCTATCAATTTATCTTTTGTTCTTAGTGTTGATGAGAAATATAAGATACAAAATTAATATCAAGAGCTCTGATCTCTCGATATTGTTTTACTACGACAACGCCGAAAGATCGAGTTAATGCTCAATGCTTAAGTTAATTTAAAAAAATGAAAATAAAAAATACAAATATCTGTTTAGAGTAAAAGTTACTACTGTTTCAGTTAAGTGAATTCGAGTGCAGTTTTCTAAAATGTTTTTTAAATTATAAATTTTTGTTTCACTTGGTTTTCAAATGATAGTTTGAATTGCCAATTTTCTTTTTCTGATTGATGTTTCCTCTCAAACGGTTTTATATCGCTATTGCTCTTGGTGTTGAAAATTGAATTATATACATACATTATGTACACACTATGTGCTTTTTACATCTACATATATGTACATATACTAGCAGATACAAATGGTATAAAAGAACTGCATTTAGAAGTTGGTGCTCACTAAACACAAAAGCTTTTTTTGATACAAGAACAAAACAAAATATATAACCTAGAGTGTAAATAAAAATAATTATATAGATACATATACATATATCTATATATGTATGTTAGAATGAAAGCCATAACAAAGTCCCACTCATCACAAGCCGACTATAGCAATTAAATGAACTTTATAAAACCCCTTTGTTGTTCTACATCCCATTGCATTTTTATCTTCTAACGGCCGACACGTGTATCTATAATACCTACATACATACATGTAGCTAGCTAGCTAGATGGCTATTCCCGTCGTCAGTGTTCGTAGGTATAGAGGCAACTTAAAGTCTAACTATTTGCTGCTTAGAATGAGATAGAAACAGATATGAACTTATTGCAATTCAAGGTCGGTTGACGTTTGCATTATACAATTATTTATGTGGTTTTTAGCGAGGCGGATCCTACATTTCATCATTAAACAATCTTAATCTAAACTGAACTATATTTATATGTTTTGAAAAAGCTTAAGCAAACGAAATAAAATTATACAATTTCCTTATCACATTTTAATTATAATATAATAATCCGCCTCAACTCAATATCTCAATATCTCAATATCTTGATTAAAAAGACAAGCTTTATACACCAAAGCTGCTTTTAGAATAGACACGCCCACTCATAACTATCATCATTAGCGTTTTAGCACATGCAAAAATACATAAGTAACTATAATGCCACTATATACGGTCTGTGTCACAGGTCTTATAATTTTCTCTTAGTTTAAAATGAATGATTGAAAACAATAGGTTTTGCTGAAACACAACAGCACCACTACCAATGCCACCACCATTGCCACCACTGCCACAAATGTCGTTTTAGTTAACACTCTTCTGTTACCTTGAACATGAAAACCCTGCACTTGGCATAGATAAAGAAAATATAATCGTTTTTAATCTTTTTTCTTTTTGTGTACTTATTTTGCTACAGCTTGTTCCTTGTTTTGTGTTGAATTTATTGACATTTGTTTATGTTTGTGACAACTACACAGCAGAAAATAGTATACCCACCATGGAGCGTTTGAGGTATAGAAATAGGTTTTGTAATTTTTAGATGACATTTTGCTGCTTTATTATTAGTTTCAAGAAATTCATCATGGCTCATAGATTGCCAGAAAAAGTGTTTTAGATATGTAGCAGCTGATGAGGTACATGTACTTCGTTTATAAGTAAACTATAATATCTAAATTGGGCTTTGGATGATTTATTATTATCATTTGACGGAATATTTATTAAAAAATAAAATACATTGGTGTATTTACAATTTGTACAGAAGGATTTTATTCTTTAGAAAAAAAAAATAATTTTCAAAACAAGGAAGTTAAAATTTCCGAGCATTTTTTATCAGTACTGATTTTGAAAGACAGGGTCCACTTTTGTGCAAGTTATTAAAAGTTGTTCGAGCATTTTCATTGCTTTTTCTATATGATATTTACATATTTATTTATATGTACTTAATTGTTATAACTTTCATAGTTCACCTGAGTTCTAATTTTTTAATAAAAACAAGTAAATAGTTTATATCGAGAAATCGTTTTTGGCTCGGAGCTCTTTCAAC
The DNA here is from genome assembly GCA_920104205.1 of Eupeodes latifasciatus. Classification (NCBI taxonomy): domain Eukaryota; kingdom Metazoa; phylum Arthropoda; class Insecta; order Diptera; family Syrphidae; genus Eupeodes; species Eupeodes latifasciatus. The sequence continues at coordinate 175,552,909 of OV049924.1, read as the reverse complement.
TTTGTCGGCTTATTGGCTCAATGTAGTCCCAAAGAAAATAGTCTAGAAGCGTTAAATTGCTCGAGCGAGGTTGCCATCAACTTGAGGTAACTTGCTCATCAAACTTACTCTTAAATAAATCGATTGTAAGGTGTGATGTGTGGCTCGTGGCACCATCCTGTATTTGTTCATAAACACATCAACTGGACCGTCCAAATTCAATTTCAATTTCCAATGGTTTCCATAGTGTTTGCAGACCAGCCAAAGAGACTCTAAATCCACGTTTCACCAAAGCTACCGTAACACTGAGGAGGTAACGTGATAGGTTGGAGATGTTTTCCAGGGCATGCACTGGTACCGATTTACCAAATAGATGGTTCAATGGATCGTTTTATTTATCAGTTGACCCAAAGCCGTTAAGACGTGGTTTCAAGAAAACCGGATTGACGTGTTACAATGGCCAGCACAGCTCCCAGATCTCAACCCCATAGAAAATGGGTGCGGGGAAATAAATCCACGGGAACTAACTCCACTGAGGGATTTAGTTCCCACTCAGTGGGAACTAAATCCACTTTAGTAAAGTGGATTTAGTTCCCATGCTAAGTGGGAACGAACTCCACTTTCTTATGAGAATTTAGTATACATTCAAAAATATGAAGAGGGAACTAATTTCTAACAACAACAGCTTCAAATTACACTTAGTTATCAGATTCTTGAAACTTGTTCGATTTTGATGAGTACAGTCGAACATCAGTCTTAAGCAATTTAAGAAAACAGTGCGTAGTGTGAATAAAATAAAAATAAAAATTAAAAGCATGAAAAAAAAATTGAATTTATTACCGGGTTTCGTAAAAATAGTGTGTTAATTTATGACCGCGAAGAAAAACAAATTTATGTTAAAAAATATACTCGAAATAATATTTCACGTTACATTTGCTATTATGGTCAAAATTGCAAGGGGAGCTTAGTTATTGATGAGCAAGGTGATAAAAAACTAATAAAACATTGTCCCCAAATTTTTGCAGAGCCAAAAAAGAATATAAAGTTTTTGTATTTCAATACAATGAACAATAATTTTTTGATACGGTGATAATACAAAAATTAGGAAAAACAAAAAAAATTTATTTTCAACATTATTTTCGGGATCTCAGGATTTTAACTCCCTTTTTCGGGGTCACACCCGCTCACGCAACTCCGTTGCTCCGCTTAGGGTATGTAAAGTCGCCAGGCAGGCGCCTATATCAACAACTTCTTTCAATAAAAGCACTTGTGGGTGGGCCGCTTCGCGGGATCTCAGGATTTAAAGTGCTCCAAGTTGTGTCATTTGGTGATTCTTATTAAGTGGGACATTAGCCCCAAATTTTTTATTTGGGGCTTCGGTCTTACTTGGGTGGGACTTAGGGCCCAAATAAGATTTCGGTTGGGCGTTATGTCCCTGGGCCCTATGTCCATGCGCCTTATTCTACTTGCTTCTTCTTTTAAAAAGTGGGAATTAATTTCAAACTCAAGGAGAACTTAAATCACACATTTTCTCGGAATTAGATTCCCAAGAACTAAATCCCTCAGTGGAGTTAGTTCCCGTGGATTTATTTCCCCGCACCTAGAAAATCTATGGGAAATTGTAGATCGATAAATATTGTAAATGCAAAACTAACTGTTTGAGCAAATTAAATTGTCTTGGGATTGGGAAAGTATCCTAAACAGCATAATAAGCAATTAAATTGACTCCATGCCTCTAAAATGTGCTGAATTGATTAAAAACAAGGGGTTTGCTACCAAATACTAGTAATATTTTAGTAAAACTAAAAAACATATACATATGTATTTTTTAAAAGTTGCTTTTGTTTTGACCATCAGCTTAATATTGAACTAATTGTACTAATTGTGCTATATTTAATGAATTATTACAAAAACAATTTTATTTTCCATTAGAAACCTTAAATATTTGTTTAAATTTTAAAAACAAAAATATACAGTTATTTAATAATCGAGGCAGCTAAAGTGACTTTTGTTTTGGCCAACAATACTATACACATGTAATAATATGGTATTATGTTATTTGCCAACTGAGCTGATGGCTATGTCAAAGCTTTAAAATTCGTTATGATTGTATGAAAACAGTTATGAAATAATGGGAAATAAAATTAATTAGGTACTTACTTTTCTCAACCTTAAACTAACTGCACATCAAAACCCTGTCTTTTTTCAGTTTTCTTTACTTTTTCGACCTACGGGATCATAATCGTCTTCTACTTTTAAACTTAAAACTTTTTATAAAATATCCATTTATATGACTCTTAAGGTAAGCACTCTATGCTTAGACAGCATTTTTCATACTTTCGTTTCGCTTTTTTTATTCTATATATGTACATATGTATATAATTCAATGCACAAAACATATTGAGTGGGAATGAATTTTGAACAAGCGCAACGAAACGAGCTTACTTGTCTACTTACATTTTTGGATTGCGCAATTTCAAACAAATGTGCAACCATAAAAAGTAATTAATCGCTATTCATTCAGTCGTTACGGATACGGATTCATATGTATCTACATATATGTATGTATGTACCTATCTATCAACCGATATTTTTGCTCATTATACTTCTAATTTTTGTTTGTTATTTATTAACCCCTGGGGATCAGCATTAATAATTATAATAATAATACATAATATAACTACAAAAATTAGAAAAATAAGAAAACAAAATATCCCCACGGGGATAAAAATTCAGAGAGAAAAATTAACAATTCAAAAAATGCATTGCAATTTTTGCCCGGGAGAGAGCTCTTTCTCTCAAGATAGATGATATAAAGATACATTTCATATCTGTACTGCACAATGTATTTTTGTATGTGTATTAGTGACACGTGCCGAACTCACAATTGCAATTTCTACAGTTTGCATATTTTTGCCGGCCGGTTAACCTACTAACACTAACCCATAAACCATCCCCCCAAAGTTATATATACATATGTATGTATGTACATACATATATTCTTTCGTTCTGTTAAAATGTATACATCAGTGGGGGCTGCAGAGCAAATACATTCAAAACATTTTAACCTACACAAATATATAACAACTCGCCTCGGCGCTCGACGCTTAACGCTCGACGTAAAATAAAAAAAGAAACAAATATTTGTTTGTTGCACAATGCCACTTGCTTGCACAGTGCAATATGCAGTGCAATGTCATAGCCTCATAGAATGTTATACCGGGCCATCAATTGATTTATTATATATAAAGTTTTATTTTAAGGTAGTATTGGTGTGACACGCGCGGGCTAAGTTTCTATCTGTGTTTGTGTCTTTTCTAAGTGCAACGAGTACCTACCTACCCGTACCTACCTACCTATCTACTAGATGAGCACTATTTTTTTGAACAACAAAATAATAAAAAGCGCTGCACGGGTATTTTCTTAAAACAACTTTTAAAAAATAAGTCCAAAAAGTCGAAAATGCGTTGTGTACAACCTCAGGTAAGTAGGTAATATGCACACCTTCGACTTAACCATTATAGATACATTTGTTACATAACAATTAAGACGGTAATATAGTCGCTTCAAGTGTTTAAATATTTTAAATATATAACTTTTGTACGTACTGTATGTGATAGTTTAAACAACAACAACAACAACCTTCACTTGTACATGAACTTAAAAGTACCTAAGTACAAAATAAAAATAAAACGAAAGCGAAAAGCAAAAATACCGTTGCACATTGAGGCGGTAGCTGACTAAACCCATAAGTTGATACATCCATATGTATGGACATATGTACATTTGTATGTACATATATAGCTGCTGCTTCTACCGCCCAAAGCTCAGAAGGGGCTGTGGGAAATCACTGCATTGCCAGAAAAAATAAAATACGTCATACGTGTCGAGGAGGAGGAGGAGGAGGACGACACGTGTATGAGACAGGCTTGCCGAATCGTGAAATTTATGGCAAATCTTTGGATTTTATTTAATTACTATTGTCGTGATATTTTACAGTTAATTAAAACTGTAATTTTTTGACGTTTATAATAATTAAGGAGAAATTTTGTGAAGTTTTCTATGTAAGAATTTAATTTGTTGACAACTAGACTGTAATTTAGTGACCTGTCGGCCAAATGTACCCGTAATTAAGAGCCGATTGTCATTTTAGACAGTTAAACAATTTGACTGCTGCTACATTTTATGCTGTAAAATCTGAATCTGATCAGATTGTAGTTAATTATTATATTTTGACAAAGTGTGTTTTATTTTTACTGACAGTTATTATGAGACTGTAGTTTGCGCATCAAATTTGAAAGTGACTTCTGATATTTTAAACTGTCATAAAGTGACGTTCAAACTAGAGCCAGACTGTTAGTTTCTGACATTTGCTATTGCTAGATCGTAATTTCAATATACAATGCAATTGTTTTTGCAAAGATTTTTGTAAAATCAAAATCTGGCAAGCCTGTTAAGGAGGCCGGCGAATTTAACAAAAATATAAACACATTACGTTGCCAAAGTCGGGGACGGGAATATCAAGATATTAAGGTGTAGAATTGTTTATTCTTTCCTTTTTCGTTCAAAGTGGTTTTTGGCTTGGATTTTGGTTTAATTGAGGGATGGATATGCATGCCGTGTTCACAAAAGAACTTTAATTTGACATTATTTTACATATAACGTCATTTTATTTTGTTTCATTTCGTTTCGTTTATTTTATTTTTCTTTAAAATTTTGAATTTTATTCATGGATTTGAGTATCCTTGATTAAATAAATGCAAAAATGTGTGTGTGTTTGTATGTGTGTTGGTTATATATTTCAGTTGTCCCAGTTGATGAGGTTGGATGGGGAGGAATTTTTGCGAGTCTTGTTCTACTTTTTTTTTGGTACACTCACTGCTGTATTGTTGTTCAAGGTTGAATTATATGAAGCACAAAAATGCCACGTGTGGACGAAAATTTCTGAGTTTTCTTATTTTATATGTACATATGTACATACATCTATATCTAGGTAGGGTAAGATGATTTGTTGAGGATTATTTTATATTGTCAGGTGTATCATCCCTACACACATATCATTAATTAACACAATTTTGGGGGAGAGTACGATAACTTTGGCGACAAAGTTTAATGATGGATTTGTATAGAACAGTTAAAAACAAGCATTTTTTACTATGGGAGGGGGGTCTATCTCCCCCCGTTTAGGCGGTAGGGGCAGTTTAAAAAAATATGTACATTAAATGGAAAAAAAATAATTAAAAAATAACGGTAATACTTATAATTAAGTATTATACCTTTTTTTAAAGCCAACACTTTTGTCTATTAGCTTGTTTTTAAATCAAGTCAAAACTAGGCATAGTTTTTGAAAAAAATTGTTTTAAAGTCAAAATTTGTGATAAAAAAAGTTAAAAAAAAGGTTTAAAGTGTAATTTTTCAAAACTTTCAGATTATCTACTACTTTTTTTTTTATAATTCATTGCTCTTATTTGTTTTTGATCAAAAACTGAAAACTAAATGACTTGATGTCTTCTAGTTCTTGAGAAAATTGAAAATTACCAAAACAAAATACTTTAATTAAATTACTTTTTCCTTACTTAAATATTAACGTAGTCTTATTTTGATAATCGATAAGATATACCTAGGGTAAATTAATTTTTCTTAAATCCAGCTTATTTAAGTGCAAAAGAAACTTTGCATGCACCCCATCTAGCACCCACCGCACCTTGCACCCTCCCCACATTGCACGCACTCCAACTTGCACCCACCCCAAATCCTATAGTGTTCCAAAGCAGGGGGGTTGCAGACAGATCCCACTGTTGCACACACCCAAACTCGCGCACACCTTACTGTTGCATACACCCAAACACGCATTACGCATACGCAAATACCATTATTACTATCAAAATAAGACCACTCAAGCAAAAAAAAAAAGAATTAAATTAAAATAGTAGTTGTGGTTATTTTCAATTTTCTCAAAAAATAAAAGACATAAAATCATCTTGTTTTCAGTTTTTGATTAAAAACAAATAAGAGCAATAAATTCTGAAATAAAAACAATGGTAGATAATCTTAAAGTATTGAAAAAGTTACACTTTAAACCTTTTTTTAACTTTTTTTACTCAAATTTTGAGTTTAAAATTAAATTTTTATTTTCAATTTTCTCAAAAACTAAAAGACATAAAATCATCTAGTTTTCAGTATTTGATCAAAAACAAATAAGAGCAATAAATTCTGAAATAAAAACAATGGTAGATAATCTTAAAGTATTGAAAAAGTTACACTTTAAACCTTTTTTTAACTTTTTTTACTCAAATTTTGAGTTTAAAATTAAATTTTTATTTTCAATTTTCTCAAAAACTAAAAGACATAAAATCATCTAGTTTTCAGTTTTTGATCAAAAACAAATAAGAGCAATAAATTCTGAAATAAAAACAATGGTAGATAATCTTGAAGTATTGAAAATGTTACACTTTAAACCTTTTTTTTAACTTTTTTTACTCAAATTTTGAGTTTAAAATTAAATTTTGACTTGATTTAAAAACTGGCTAATAGAACAGAATGTTGGCTTTAAAAAAATGTATACAACTTAATTGTAAGTATCACCGTTATTTTTTAATTATTTTTTTCCATTTTAAATAATAACTTTTTTAAATTGCCCCTCCCGCCTAAACGGGGGGAGATAGACCCCCCCCTCCCATAGTAAAAAATGCTTGTATTAAGAACCTCTACCAAAAACCGTTATTATATCTTGGCGCCAAAGTTATCGTACTCGTGCCCAATTTTGTCATAGATACTCGTATATAAAAAATGAAACTAAAATTTTATGAATTATGAATTTGTGTATATTTAGATGGAACAGCTTGAAAATTAATACTTACAGAGAATTTCTTAATTAAATTATTTTATTAATTTTACTCTTTTAACATAATAGTATAGAAGTAATTAAGACATAATGACATTTTCATAATTATCGAAAATGCCTACATTCGGTTTTGAGACGAATCCCTCCTTTGTTGGAATAGAAGTTAACTTTCGGATATTCCGATTCAAGTCTGACAAAAAAAAACTGTTTTACCGTAATTTAAACGGATTATGCTATAGTGAAACAGCCCGTTGCATTTCATCCCATCAAGCTATACTCGTGCTTCCAGTATACCTTTGAGCCTACCTTTGTTCATGCTGTCATGTACAGAGATTCGTTCCTTAGCCGTACAACGTGAATGTTGAATGCTTTAACACACCATGTCTTTCCCAGTTATTGCAATATTCAGGAGTAAAAAATTACACCGAGTCCTGGCATAATAAAGTATCAAAAATACCCGATTTGTCGAATTGAAAATTTTGATATTTCTCGACGTTTCAAGGTCCCTACAATCTTAATAAAAAGTGTACAAAAATGAGCTTTGTCGTGGAACACAATTTTTCGGAAGAAACGCGCTATAAACTTTCTTAACAGAGCACGCATTTTGATAATAAAATTCAATAATTTGCAAGCGTTGTTCGTTTGTAAGACGATTCATGGTTAAATTATAGATCAAACAAAAGATGTTTGACAGTGAAACAAAACAAGAAACGTGTGTCAGCTGTTTAAATTAGTGTTGCCAAAAAGATAATAGCTAAAAAATCACCCTTAAGTATTTGAGTCTAAGTTGAATTTATCTAAAATTACGAGTGCAGAAATTGAGAAAGTACTGCACCGATATCCATATTTCACTTTGCTGAGGCCCAAATGGTGACTTAAAATAGACTTCAGAAAGCTCAATGCGATTGCGGAATGTCAATCGACGATCTTAAATCACCAATTTTTTGCTTTTGCTGATGTGGAGCTTGTCAGTTGATATTGATGGTCTTCAACTCTTTCTCTATCCTCTAATGATGATGTGAATTTCTATAAAATAGTTATTTAATGTACGCTCAGGCTTATTTTCACTTTTTCATTTTCCTTAATTTACGTACGTACGTTCGTACATCTGTACGTTCGGGAAGCTTTTTTCCTCGTCCATATCGTGATAGAAAGTCAAGCTTTGCATGCATTCAAAATATATCCCTATATTCATGAACTATTTTATGTGAAGTGTGCTATTAGTTTTTCTTGTTTTTTTTTTTAATTCCTCAAAACATTTGAAAATCTCTTAACTTCTCTGATGGTAGAATAGACTTACAGTCATTAACCAATTCAAAGGAGGGGGCTACTCTCGTAGAACAAACAGAACATTAAAACTGATTTGAGTGAAAAATTAAAAAATTAAAATAGAAAGAAAAAGAAACTGCACGTGTTGTCAAGGCGAAATATTGCCATGGGTTTTCGTATGCTTATATTCAAGGTCATCGCATAACGCTCAGACGCATACACATTCAGGTCGAGTCCAAACAAATACCAATGCACTTGGTAAGGGTTGTGGGCAGATAATACTTTTTTATGTTCGTCTATAAATGCACGAGTACCTATACCTTCATAAATGTGCAACGAATCTATGCTGCTCCAAAGCACCCCCACCCCCCTCACATGAAGATTATAATTCCATTCGTTTAGCGTATGCGCCTTATACCTCTTTCAAAAAAGCACTTCACACACACATAAACACAGACACAAATATACCGAAAAAACCGGTTTCGATAGAAACATTCATTCTTATAAAATCTACCCCAAACATTTATAGCACAACCCATAATAGTCACCCGTGTAGGACTGTAGCTTTTACAGATTATTATAATATGGATGTGGGTAGGTATATGTACACAGTACACTGTACAGAATGTACAGTGTACAGTACAGTATACAACATATATAATGTTTGATTTGATGATGGGAATTTTTGCCGGTTTTTGTCGTCATCATCATAATGGTTAGAGTGTTGTTAGCTTTCTTTATTCTTTGTTTAGCTCTCTGTTTGTTGTTTTGTTCCGCAAAAGCGCCGGTAGACAAAGTTCTTCTAAGAAGCCGGTTTCAAATCGAATGCGCATGTACGTCACCTTGAGAAAATTATTATTTTCCTTGCAATTCTTTTTTGGAGTTTCATATGTACTTGTATACAATATTTATAGGACTGTAGGTAGGTACTTAAGTAAGTTTCTTTACAATTTTTATTTGCATAAAATGCATATCTAGAATTTTATAAAACAAATAAATTCAAAATTGATTTTGTTATAAAACTTACTTAACATATACGAATGAGCCAAATTTTCATAGAAATATAAAATTTGCGTGAAGAGTAAAATATGAGAAATCAAACATAACTAAAGAATATCCGAATAGGGACATACATATATATGTACTCCATATTAAGGAACCGATTACTATCAAGTTTAACCTAATTAAGTTGACAAGTCTATAGTCTTAAACAACAGGTATCCATTTACCATCACCTAGTAGCCCCTAGTCTAGCTTTATATCATTCTTGAGATAATCTTAGCTGGTGCGTTTCAGGTTAGGTAGATTAGGTTTTGGAGTCACAAGTTCTAGCGGCTTTTTCAACATTTAAATTTGCAATATTTTATACAATTTAAAAACAAATAAATGCCTTTATTTCAATTGATAGTTTTAGGTTTCTAAAATGAATATAATGTTAATTACGAATGGTAACTGCATCGTATTGAAGCCAAGAAATTTGATCATCTTTTTGAAGTAAAGTGATATTATGCTCTAACCACGAAATGATACGGAACGGTAAGATATATTGAGATCGGTTTAACAATTAATAAGGCCCGTAAAGTCAAATACAATCCGCTGAATGAAACACTTGTTTTCCATAGACCAAGTTAAAATTACCCGTAGCCCTTGACCTTTGATTGATCGTGTTAGGGTTTTATATCAACGTCATTCGTGAAACACTTTGCGGGTTGGGGTCGAAATACTGTATGGATCAAAATACTGTGTTTAAAATACTGTATCTCAAAATACTGTATTTCAAAATACTGTATGTACAAAATACTGCATGATCAAAATGCTGTATCTCAAAATTCTGTATTTCAAAATTCTGTATATCAAAATTCTGTATTTCAAAATGCTGTAAATAAGGCTAAAAAATAAAAATCGTTTTGACAATGTAAAAAAGTGCGCACTTCTTTACATTATCAAAACGATTTTTATTTTTTACCCTTATTTACAGCATTTTGAAATGCAGAATTTTGAAAACAGTATACTTTTTTTTTTTTGAAAACATAATAATAATTCTTCATTAGCATAAAGTTCTAATATACTTCCCTTGAACAATATCATATATAAATAAATAAATAAATTAGGTAGCGCAACAGTCCTTTGAGAACTAGGGCCTAGTGACTTACAACTCTCAACCATTCCTGTGTGCGAGTAATGTTGTCAGGGATGGAGGGGACCTACAGTTTCAAGCCGATTCCGAACAGCTAATTTGAGAAAGCACTTTTTATGACAAGAATCACTCTTGGAGGATTTGTCAATTCCTCGCAAGAGGCAGTACACGTTAAAAAAAACTTTAGATTGGGTTAGAAAAGGGGTTTTCAAACAAGGATATGAAAACTTTTTTTTACAACAAAGCACAAACCATTTAAGATTTTTCAAAAACTTAACTATCGACTCGAACTACAATTAAAATATCTTTGACTAGTAGTTGACTTCGTTCATATAACCACAAAGGGCATGTTTGCATCGATAGATTCATTGGATCCAATTATCGATGATTGGGCGACACATTTCAGGTAAAACGAAAGCTTATTTGTGTTCAATGTTGGCTCTGAGTTTTTCCAATTTAGTCTAAAGGCGTTAAATAGCACGTACGAGGCTGCCATAAACTTACCCATTTCTTGAGGTAACACTCTCATCCTACTTACTTTTCAATAAATTGATTGTATGGTGGTTTGTTGAACAATGCTGTTGTAAACGTTCGGCTTGTCTATGAAAAAGTGGATTGCTTTGCACGACCCCATCTGCAGCTCTGGATATTCTATTCTTAGCTGCAAGCTCTGCTACTCGCCTCAAAGCTTAATCGAAGTGGATTAACTATAACATTGGCCACTCCGTAATTATTTAGAATCAATTCCAAAGCACACAGACTACACCATCCACCCCCAACTGCAATTCGACAGAAACTTCCAGATTTCCATACCTTCCAGTTCTATCTGGGAGGATAGAGCATTCCTGGAAGATGAATCAGTCCACTTTTATACAGATGGATCAAAAACAAAAGAAGGGGTTGGTGGAGGTGTGTATACTCTGAACGACTGAAATTAAGTCTCTCATTCCGCCTTACCAATCATTGTAGCGTGTTCCAGGCAGAACTTTTTTCAATAAAAGAAGACTTCTTTATTAAACTGGCCTAAGTGTGTCCTACTCCTTCACGTGCAGCCATTTAAACCTACCTACCATCCTGTTGAAACTACATGTTGTTCAAATCCATATCTTCAAATGTGGGGAAAACACTCTTTAAGTTGCGGTCATGGACTATGAATTTTCCTAGACATTTGTTTTATAATTTTAAGACGTTACCTGTTTCTGTACCTTACCATAGTGAAAATGTTGACAAGTTTCACAATAATACAATTTAAATTCAAAGTTGGCAAGTCCCGATTGGAAAACCCGATATAAGCATTTATGAAACTTGGTTCATAATATCATACACGATGCTAGTATCTATTTGTTTTCAAGAACAAATATCAATTTCCACAAACTCAACATTGTCTATTAATTATTAAAAACTGGTCATAAGTCTGTGTCCTCAAATATAGTGTTAGAATGGTATTACAGCATGTAACTGATTTGCCCAACTGTCATATCTGAACGCATTAGACATGGTATCACAAAATATGTACTAAATTATTTATCACACGAGCTAAAAACAAACTTTCTATTTACAGACATTGGAGGTTGCATATTATTTTTGTCATTGCTCCAATTATAAATCGAGGGTAATTCCGAGCAATACCATGCGGCATTTATATATTTTGACGAAGAAAAGTAGGTGCCAAAGTGATTATTTTCATCTTACATATTTTCTCAAAATTTGCCAAAAATCAAGTCAAGTGAGAATTGTCCGAAAATTCTTTTTTAAATGTTACTAAAAACATCTGGTATTTAGATTTTATTTTATTTGTGAGATGGCTTTGAAAAGCGATCTACAAACATTGAAGAAAAAACAAAAACAATGATGCATCGGTAGAGCAGGAAATTTAATTTATGTTTAAATTTTGCTTTTACAACAATTTTTGAAAAATTCATTCCACTGCTGCCCACTGCCACCAATGCGCGCCGCCGCGCTGTGCCCAAACTTCCGCCACTGCCATCTAAACAATATAAACATATCTTCATATAAAATTGCATTAGCTAGTAGTGCGGGGATGGTAAGGAAGATAAAATATTTCCAGCAAGGTTAGCCTCGCCTTGAGTTAAAGCTAATGAGTCAAAGTTTATTTAATACATCATGTTGCGTGTGTGTTCTATTTTGGACATTATTCACTTCTCTTTCATGGGCTTACATATTTGATTATGAGGTAAATGCTAGATGAAATAATGAGGTAGGTATAACTCTGCAGCCATGGTGAGAATTATTAATAGCATTTATTTATTTTATTTCTTTTGTTAGAAAAATAAGAAAAGATTCCGTCATTTAAATGAGTCACACATTTTCAGTTTGTTTGTATTTAAGTTTACAAATCTTATACCTTTTCATGTTTTGGTTGCGTAGTATGATAACAGAAAAATAAGTCTACAAAAATACAATAGTCATCTTTACAAATCATTCAAAATACATTACGCAATTCATTGAATAAAACTTATCAATTCCATAATCGAAAAACCACTGATAAAGGCATGAAAATAATTCAAAGTCTAGCTAGAAATAGTACAAAACCTATTATTTTCTTTACACTTCAGATTTAAAATTATTTCGATAGCAAAATAGTTCCACATGCGCCGAGTACAATCAACTGCAAGTGCTGATTTTGTTTTCCTATTTAGATTTTATGTACTTTTATAAAGCCTTGAAATAGGTTGAGAGCTTTTCGGTCAATGATATATGGTATGCCATCGACAAAGTGTACCGTACAATACAATATCATTTTTACTACGTCACAGATAGAATGTCATTTAAAAAACGCTGAGTGATCAGAGAATACTGAAATTCACATAACCATAACTGAGACTGAGATTAAAAATCACACTTTATTGACAGGTGGGCAAAATAAAAACACACAAATCTGCACGTTTTTTAAATAAACTTTGGACATTTATTAAATAAACGGCAAGAAGTGCAACAATTTGTATACGAGTATAACCTTTAACTCATCAGACTATGTCAATGACCGAATAATAGATACTTATATTTTATTTCGAAAATGTTTTTGATTTGTATGGACTAAAAAGTAAACAGCGCAATTTAAGAGCGTGAATGGTAGATAGGTGAGAGGGTGAGACTTAGATTTTGTTTTGTAGCGTGACACTTGTCTATTTGTTGGTGTTTTAGGGCTATTTGCCTTTATTCTTAACGTAAGTAATTTAATTCGTTTAAAGTGATTCCATTTAACATTTGATAAACAAAACTGTTTTGGTGACACATGGCGTATACTTAACAATTTTTGTTTAATTTGGAGAATAGTAGAAAGTTTAAGTTAAAACTCGAAAAATAAAGTGTTTGAGGAATGGGAAACGATTTCAAAACATAATAAACCCAGGTAATGTCAAAAAAAAGTTAGAAAAAGAAAAATTGTTAATATTTGGTTGTAGAACGCTTATTGCTTATAACGGCCTCACATCGTCGCTTCATAGAATCGACCATAACCTGACATCTCTCCTTTGGGATATCTTTTTATGCAGTCTCAATGCAACCATTTTTTAACATCTGCCTAAAGGTTCTCTATTGGGTTGAGATCAGGTGATTGTTAGGGGGGCCTGTCCGGACCAGAAATATTATTGACGTGAAACCATTCCTTAACTTTTTTGCTGGTTTACTTTGGGTCATTGTGTTTTTGGAAGACCCATCTGATTGGCATTTCCTCCTCTGCGGAAAGCAGCATGGTTCCCTGAATAATATCAACTTAAACGTGCTGATCCATTAAACCATTTATTAGGTTTTTGGGACCTGCACCTATTGCATGAGAAGAAACCCTATACCATAAAGCTAGAGCCACCATGTATTTATAGTTTTTCGGGTGACCTAGTCTCGTTTTGGTGGGCTTCTTAATGTTTCCACACTTGCATTCAATTTTTGTATGTATGTTTTGGGAATCCTCAAGTAATTGAAGAGAGGCCATTACATCCACAAAAAGTCACTGTTTGGTGCGCTCTTACCTTACTTCTTCGAAAACGACGATGGAACGACTGTTACCGTTTGGGAGCGTTATTGTTGTACGATAACCGATCTTGTTTTTCCTGCTATTGAAAAATACGACTTGGAGAATATGTGGTTTCAACAAGACATACAAATCGAGCGAATATGGCTTTATTGCAAGAGACATTTTCTGGCCGCTTAATTTCTCAACTGGCCACCAAGATCATGTAATTTGACATTCACTAACTCTTATTCATTATAACAAAATACAAAAATATTTTTAATTATTTAAGTTAGAAGAATGAAGTGATAATGATAAACTTAAGTTAGCCAAAGTATATCGAAATCGATTTATTTTTGTCGCACAAAAATCATACGATTGACAATATTTTGGCGTCTTTAATTTTGTTTTTTAAAAAATAGCTGCAGAAAAAGTTGATTTGAAATCCTCCAATAGTTGCTTTATACTCATACACTAAAAAATGTGATATTTTTAGAAATACACTCTATTGTTTTGTTTAGGTAATCTAAGACAGATTTATTTTCAGTTTATTTCCAGGTGAGGTTTTTCAATAAATTTGAATGAAAACAAGGTGAATTATTATGTTTATGTATAATTATAGAAGCATAAAACATTAAAATGGAATACGTTTTTTTACTTCATTCGAAAGACAATCTTTTTACGACTGTAAATTTCCTTACAAGAAATAGTCAAGTAGCGTTGAATCACACGATCGTCGAAGATTTGACAAAATGGTCGCCTGTTAAAATAGTGTTGCCAACTAAAAGTTCTATTCATTTAAAAAAATACACCTTCTTTGTTAGGAAAACAAAAAACATATTTGTTTAAAAGTAATAAATTAATCCCATAACGAATTCGGGGAGATAGCTATAATTTAATGGAAGTACATAAACCATACAAAAATATACGAAAAATGCAATTAAAAAATCTTTGTAGTATAGGTACTGTAAAATTTCTTGTTTATTTTTCCTTTTCTAGAAATTTGATTTTTATGTTCGGCCGGACATTTAAAAATGGAATTTTTATATTAAACCAGTATTTGCAGTCATTCACCCTGTCATTTTTATTTTTATTTAACTAAAGCAACGACATTGTATGAAATTTTAGTGGTTCATTTGATTTAATATCTCTGTCATTGCTAATGAAACAAGTTATTTTTTGGGTAAAAAGCAATGCATAAGACAATGCAAATTTTTAGACAGAAACCATTCTTTTGGCCTTGAAAAACTGTATATTGTACTCTTGTTATGATTTTTGTAGGTATAGATATTGCTTCGCTTTAAAAGGTCAACATTATTATTGTGATGCTTTGGTCAAGTATATCTTTTATCAGGTAAATGATATTTGTATGTGTTTATAATTAATTTGATGACAAATTAATGAAGTTAAATCAAATGACTATTTTTGAAAACAATCCTGTCCTGTTTATAAAATTATTATACGAGTACACATACATATATGTTGATATATGTGCATTATTTTAGAGTACTAGATAACTAGAGGTTGGCTAGTTTTGAATAAAATAATATACATACATCATAAAGATTAAAACACACACAATGACTAGACTTTGTTTGGTTTCTTAGTTTAGTTTTACATTTAAATTGAGATAGGTTATTTCATTAAACAAGTCATAGGTTAAAAGTATATCCAAAAATAGAGTTAAGATTAGAAAACAAAGAAGACTTTCAAAATGCATACCTAAGAGGTTTTTTGAATGCTGTGGTACCAATTAAAACGCCGTAGATTATAGACATACCGTGACGTAATAATGGCCAAAGGTAATATAAGCGTTTTCACAAGTAATAAACGTATGTTTACGGGTATATAAATGGTTTTTCAATAAGGGCGAACATACGGGTGTTGGCTTATTGTTTACTAAAACGGTCTTCTCAAATTTGGCCACCAAACGTTGAAGAGTCGACTGTGAAGGGCCACCACGTCTACCGAAAAATGGCCACAATGCGCGCAACGTTTGCGTTAACGAACACTCATTTTGATAATAAAGTTTTATCATTTGAACGTCCTGTTCAATCGTGTAACTTGCCATGAACAACTGAATGATAAACAAAAGATTTGACAGATGTCACCAAAACAAAATGGCCGCCACGGGGCGCCAAAATCTACCAGCACCAATTGAATATTTAACTGAAGTACAGTAGGGCTTTGTCTCCGGTCGATCATCTGTTACCAATTTGACATATTTCACTTCGTATGTTACTAATACTTTGGAACAAAAATTTCAAATAGACGCAGTATACACTGACTTTAGTAAAGACTTTTATTCTGTGAACCATCAAACACTCCTGAAAAAACTTGAGATTTTTGGCTTTCATTCTCACTTTCTTCGTTGGTTATGGTCATATTTATCTTGTAGAACAAAAGAATTTAAAATTGAACATACATATGTACTTAAAGAGAATTCAGTGTACATCAGGAGTCCCCTAAGGTAACCACCTGGATCCGCTCCTTTTTAAAATGTTCGTTTATGATATTGTCTCGATCTTTAAGTATTTTTATATGCGGACGATTTGAAAATATTTTTAAAAGTTTCGAGTTTAGATGATTGTCAACTTATGCAATTTGACATTGATTCCATATCAAATTGGTGTCACATCAATAGCCTGAAGTTGAATATCAAAAAGTGTAACGCGATCACTTTTTCCAAGAAATCTCACATTTTGTTATTCCATTATGCAATTGAATCAGTGACTTTAGATAGGGTTTCAATTATTAAAGACTTAGGAATTATTCTTGATTCCCAACTTTCTTTCAAAAATCATTTTGATTATTTGATCCATTTCGTTAACAGGTTTTATAAAACGAAATGGGAACATTTTTAAGTATCCTTTCGTAAATTATCTTTGTTTACATCTCTTGTCAGATCAATTTTGAAATGCACGGATGTTATTTGGAGTCCTATTTATAAAGTCCATTATAATCGGATTGAGAAAATTCAAAGACGATTCACGAATTATATATTTAAAAAGATTGTCTGGAACTTTAGTCCTAGTTATGAGGCTAGATGCCAATTACTTGGAATAAAGTCTTTAGAATCAAGAAGAAAAATTCATAGTATAATGCTTGTTAAAGACTAACAATACTACCATATCAAATGTCAATTGCTTCTTGAATTAATACCAATCTATGTTCCGGCTAGGTCTATGGGAGTTAGAGCCTTGTTATTTCAAAGAACTCACACTACAAATTATGGCAGCAATGAAACTTTGTCCAGATCTATTTTATATTTTAATGAAATGTCTTCAAATATTGATTTTTTAAATTTTAATCATAATAAATTTAAAACTGATGTAGGTACTATATTTATTAACTTTTTAATTTGGTCTTGGATTACGTATATACGTTAGCTATAATATTGCTTGTAAATTAAATTAATAAATAAAATAAATAAATATATTTTTTTTATTTTATATGCATTTCCAGGTAACACAATTATCCTGCATATTTTCTCAATCCTTTTCCATAAATATACTCCGATACTCAGATTAGTTTTTTAACTTTATTGAGTGAATTATTACTTGTTTTCTTTTTTTTATATTTTTATATCATGTAAGTACTCGTACTTTAAAAAATGTGTCACTTTATCAATCAAAAACTGTTATTGAATTGAAGATATTGAAATTGTAGACTTTTAGCCGAAATTTTGAAAGATGGCCAGTATTTACTTACCTATGTTATCTGATACCCATAGCTCTTTCAAAACAATCTATTATACGAGCATGAAGGACATTGATTGCATTTCATTTTAATATATGTACATACATATATGTACATATATTACAAAGTTGTTTACATAATTATTACAATTTGATTATAAGAAAGCACAAGCTGAAATAGCAATATGTATACATTGATTACATACCTACATGCCTAACTTCATTGAAAACTTTTTACTATCTTCCGTTTGATTGTAGCCATCAAAACGAATTTACTTACAAATAATTACAATTTAAATCTGCTCCATCCTTGGTTTAATTTAAAATTGAGGTTAGCATTCAACAAGTCTTCTTTTTTTCATTTCATTTAACCTCCTGTAGTGTGCAGCACGCTATTTTCACTCGAAAACCAAGAACCTTCCCAACCTACACATATACATACATATATTATGCATCCAAATGAAAGAACAAAAAAGAAGATATGGGGACAAACTCTATGTACAACCATTGCCATCACATTTTTCAAATCCTTGTTGGCAACATCATAGGAATACAATATAATTGGATTTAAATTAATCCTGAATAATCTTTTTAGCTATCCCTTTATAGCTATATGAGTGACTGTGGATGTTATTTGTTGTTCTGATATCAGTATAACAGCCACAGTGAATGTCAGAGAGGGAAAATTCGACATACGCTAACGCTCATGAAGCAACTAGCACGAAGCATAATTTACTATAACAGACTTTTGGCGCCAATCGATAGGTTCAGTACGTTTATACGTACATACATATATATTTTGAAGGAACAAGTACGATACAAAAGAATGATGTGTTTGTAGCATACAAATGTTATAATGTAAAACACTATAGCATTCACAAGTGCAGCATATGAAAGAAACATGTGAAACCAAACAAGACAAATTAAAGGACTCTTGGCAGGGTGTCCTGGGATTGCATGTCGCCATCATAACTTGCTATTTGAAACAACAACAACAACAAAAAATAAACAGGATACAAATCCTACAAACTATCCCTCATGACAGGGGAAGATTTACAATTAAACAGGTATAAGGCGCATATATCCTTATTACGTATTTTGTTTTCCAGTTAGTTTTTTTGGAAAATGTCTTCCAGAACTGAACTAAATAGAGTTGGTGAAAGCGGATATCCTTGTCTAACTCCTCTTATATAAAACTTATATTAAACTTGCATCCTATATTTTTCTGTTTTTATTAGGGCTGATTTACTGTCTGTAAGTTGTCTGTTGTTGCGAATCCTTTTCTAAATCTACCTTGTTTCCTTTGTTTATTTTTATTAAAGTCTTCTTTGATCATCCTGTAAAGCGTTTTGGAGAAGAGCTTGTAAATTGTCGAAATGTTACTTATTGGTCTATAGTTATTGATATCGTCCTTCTTTCGTTTTTTGTGTATTAATGTTATCGTTTTTTCTTTCTATTGTTCAGGGATTTGTTTTGTTTGTACTATTTCGTTAAATATGTTTGTTTAAATGTTAGAAAGGGAGTTTTTTTCCATATATTTACATTTCTGATGATATTCCGTCATTTCCGGTGCATTTCGTCAGATCGTCTATAGTTGTTTCGATAATTTCTTTGCTGAACAAAGGGGTGTTTGTCGGTGTTGAATATATATGTTGTCTATTGTATTTTCTTCTTTCTTTTCAAAAAATTTAGTTGCGTTTTCATTGATGTCTTTTTGGTTTGTTATAACTATAACGACTGTGCTTTGTATGACGCATGTCTCGTAAAAGGAATTTAATTTGTTGATTCGCAGCTAGTAAAACTAAATCGTCCGCATAAAGACTTTCACTTGGATATAAGCGAAGAGTATTCCTCCTGGAAGTACATCACAAATAATATTATTGGGCTTAAAATGCAGCCCTGAAGAACATTAGATGTCGTTTCAAACTAGTCTGAAAACTCTAAACCATCCAAAGGCGCTAGATGACTCCAGAAATTTGAAATACATTAACAAGAATTTCCGGGAGATTCTTAGGGATGAAAGCTTATACATTAGAGCCTGTCTGTAATCCTTTTAAAAAGTCTACAAAACAATAGATTTCTTCGCATTACTAGTCAGTGCAAAAATATGATCCATTGTTAAGAATCCCGACCGAAATCCTGCTTAAATCTTGCCTTGAAAAGTTAAGTAAAGTTTAACTCCGGAAATTAAAGTTTTAATTAGATATAGATATAGTAATGTCAACATTTCTTTTAACTTAGCGCCTAGCCTATTTGATTTTAAAAATTCGAAATGCGACCACGACGCATAAAATCAATGATTTTAAAACAGCTATTTCTCTTTTGTACACATTTCCAAATATGTATGTACATATGTACAATATATGTACAGACATAATATTTCCCTAGAAAAATGTGCCTGGCTGTGGGAGTGCATGAAAAATTGTGGTCAATGACCTAACATTGTTTCCAAATCTTCTGGCATTCACCTAGGTAAGGATATTTTCTTGAAGAAATTCAACAGATCTCAATCTCACACAAAGACCAACGTCCAATTCGTAGTCCTTTTTTTTCTTTTAAATAAAAATAGTAAAGTCAGTATCAATTTCTTCAGGTGTTCCAATGCCAATGTCTAACTATTACTTTACCTACGAGTATTAAGGAATAGGTTGCCCATGCGCTTTTCCTATCTTGGTTTGGTTAACATCCATCGAATAAAGGTATGAATGACCTGTTTATTGGCTGTACGTGAGAATGGAATAGAAAGGGAAAGAGAGATAGGTACCTTTCTGGAATGGAATACAAATGCAATGCTATATTTGTTATAGATATACACTTACCAAGGATTGTTATTTTTATTCGTAACCAAAAGGAGGATCACTATTTCTGTAAATAAAATCAATCCATCGAAGGTATCTACTAAATATATAAGTCTAATGGTGTCCTTACCTTTTTATACACAGTTTCACGTAATTTTGTATAAAACCATAAGAACATTTATCGCACTTCCTTAATGGCAGAGATACATACAAACGAAAGAAAGGAGTTAGAAAAAAAAACAACTGTTGAAGGTTCAACAATGTTTTTGGTGTTATTGTCATTGCCAAACCGTATGGGTTATGTTGTTAAAAAACTGTTGTATTCATTAAAATAAAAAGAGGTCAAATAGACAGACGGGATGGGAAGTTATCAGTGTGGGTCGCATTCCAGAATCTTTTTCTAAATTGCTATAGTAAACAAAGAAACCAATCAATTTTTTTTGAGATTCCTTTCTGCATCTTTCTGCATTATTATCTTCATAACGAAATTCGATATCTCTACTAGTTCCTGAGATATTAACGAAGAAACAAAGCTTCCCGAACGTACGCACACACAGACACACAGACATCTCTCTAAAAATCATTTATTTAGATTCAAGGGGCCATGAAACGTTGATAAATGTCAAAGTTTTCAATTTGACATATCGTACCGATTACAATAACTTCCTATGTTAAGCTTAAAAGCAGCGAAATGATAACTAACAAATCAATGATACTTCTCAAAAAATCTGATCCACCATGAAGTTTGTGTACTACGCTTATTTTTTATTATTATTATTATTTTGTTCTTGTTATAAATTGACATTTCAATTGTGTGAAAGTTTACATATTTCTATATACATATGTAAATGTCAGTTCTCCAAGGCTTGGAGAATTGGTTTATATTTTTTGTTTACTTTCCAAACCTTTTAAAATACTTTATTTCAATTACTAAATTAAATTTTCTTTTAATAAAAAAATCTGGTAATACCCTTCCAACACACCCGGCCGTTTTATATTAAAAACCAATACATAAAGAAGTGGGTGAAAAAAGCCGGTTAGTCCAACGACTGCGTAGTGTTTTGCTATTTGCTCTTTAGTCGGAAAATTTCAGACTTTATTTTTGTTTTCCTTTTTTCCTATTTTCCTATTTTATTCTTATTGTAAAGGTATATTTACGGTAGGTTCATATATTTTCTTTTACTTTTAACGTAAACAGAACCAAATAAAAGGGCAGTGTGCATTACAAATAGTTTGTTGATGATAATGTTAAGAAAGATGAGATTCAAGAGACCTAGAACGGGACGAAGAGCGGCGACGACGACGATGACGACAAGACGTCTTTGCAAGTATTTTTTGTTCCCTATTTTCCTAGAAAAATCAGAATAAACGCTGAAGGAGGACGCCGACATTTTGTAAAAGAGCAAATGTAAAGTCTAAAACTCTATATAGAATAGCTATAAAAGCTATTTAAGGTATGTATATGTATGTAAATAGTACATACATATCATGGAAAAAGGTTCCTTAAAATTTCCTATTGATGGTTGAAGTAGCTAAGCTAAGGTAGTGAGTATATTTGCTTACGCAGGGTTAATGGTAGGTAATTTCTTTGTGTTTTAATACCTTCAGTTACTATAGGTACCTATTAAATGAAAAGAAACTTCATTACCATAAAGTGAAGGATTTGAAAGAAAAATCTTGCCATCATTGCCATTTTCTTTCATTGTCTCCTTCATTTTAGGTTGAAGGATTTAGATTTATCGATTTATATATTTTACTGTACCTACCTAATTTTCTTTTAAAAACAATTCGGTAAACCTATGTATGTAAATAAAATAATAAAAAATATGTTTTTTCCTTCAATTCCTTACACTCCACAATTTCAGAACACAAAAACAGTTGAAACAAAGCACTTTAAATTTATAAATAAATAAAATATAATGAAACAGTAAAATGTGTCAAATATAACTTCAAATTGTTCAAAATTTTTACTTTGGAGTTTATAATCACATTTGGGGCATTTTAAAACATACATTTATACGCAAAGTCCAAAAACTGTTCGTATAGTAGTTTTCTTTTTGTTGATTCTGGGATAAAATATGTATTTATTATAACATTATATTAAAACCAAGAATTTTGAAAGTCACTTGAAATTCAAAAAAATTATAACAAGCGAAAAAATAAAGTTTTATTGGAAAAGAAAACTAAAAATTTAAAACAATTCACAGCAAGTTTAAGAAAAATCATAGGTAACCAAAAATTAAGACGGATTTGAGGCAAGCTTTCTGCTCAATTGGGTTGAGATCTGTTTAAAATTGTAGTATAGCAACCATTCTTAACTAATAGCGATTAGTGCCTCGGGTCATTATCTTGTTAGAATATAAAATTATTCACCAGCCCCACCTTTTGAGCACTTGACAGAAGATTCTAATTGAGTATTTTCAAAACTAAGTTCCAAACGGCGGCGGCGCGGAGGCGCTGGAAGACGCCATACTTCAAAACACCATAACATTGTCGCCATCATGCTTTACAGTAGGTTTTAAATTTGTCATATTAAGATCAGTATTTGGTTGTCTCCAAAGCATTCGACGGCCATCTCAACCTAAGATGTTAAATTTACGTTCGTCCGTAGATAGAACTTTCCTATGAGTTCCATTGCGTAATCCATTCTAGATTTCTTATTTGCTTTTCGTATAAACGACTTCTTTTGTTAAAAAGTTACCTATATTACTAGAATAGAAAATAGAAACAATAATTAAAATTTACACATGATTATTTCAATTGTCAAAATTATTAAGAAAACTTAATTATAAATACCAACATACATAACTCTTAAATATTTCTGCAAATTTTCTACAGCGTAAGATGATCTGTTTACATCTTTTTACCTACAAAGCATCAGACCATAACAACTTATCAAAAGTAAACAAACTTCTGTTTTAAAGTGAATGCCCTTTAATTTTGACGTCACATCTTAGGTGTACAGTAAATACTGCATACATACATACATATATTTGTATTCTTTGGCTGTGTTGCAAAACGGCAAAGGCAAAGAAACATGGAAAATGCAATGCAAGATACAAAATGGAGAAGAAAGCAACAAACTAGAATCAAAACAAAGAGAGTAACGAACCCAAGAGATGTGCATGCATTATAATAATACGCGCGGATAGTACCACACAAAGCCAACTTCTTAAACCAAAAACTTAACGAAAAAGAAGTTTTAAATAAAAAGGATGGCGAAACCAAACGTGGATGCGATGAATAGAGGAAACGGAATGGCTAAAAACAATCATGGATGAACCCCATGAACATTGTATATATATTCACTATATATATATAGTAAATATATAGACAATGCCACGAACAACATTAACAACAAAAACAACAGAAGTGTAGAAAACAACAAAAGAAAACCGCCATTGAAAGTAGTAGAAGAAGCAATTGCAAGCAATAATATAAATACAAACATTTATAATAATGTGTATAGGTATGTATATCAGCTTTAAAAAACGAACAAACATTCCTGACAAAAGTAACAGAAAAGGCACAAAAAGAGATGTGCTGCTTTTGCAGAAGTAGATTATAAAAGCGTATTGCAATTTGCAATGAGAGTATCCATTACGAGAATAAGTAACAAGATCACCCACAAAAGAGTATAAATGTCATGAATGTTGCATTAAATAAAATGTAGTAAGCGCTGCAGTCGAAGACTGAGCAATGTTGCCAATGCGAATTAATTTCTTGTGTACGTAATACCTTATCATTAAACAAATATCTATTTATGACCATATTCGTTTAAAGAAAAGGAACAAATTTTAACATAAAAAGCTCAATTATTTCATTTACCCTCTCCCTTATAAACAAAATTATATAGTGTTACCTTGCAACTTATTTACTTCCCATTACAAGTTATTGTAATCGGTCCGATTTGTCGAATTGAAAATGTTGACTTTCGATGTGTCGTATTGATTTCAAAATGATTTAACTCTGTGCTAGATTATGTTGTTAATGTAAGATATTGTTCTTAGAAAAATTCAATCTGGTTTTCGACTCATAACCTCGTAAATAAAAATAGATTTTGACATCAAACTATTTCATCATATGCAAAATGTTGTCGGTAATTTGTAATTAATTTTTTAGAGAAATTCAACCTACAACTTTTTTAGCAAAACACGAAAACCTACAAAAACAGCAACACACTGATAAGAAATGGTTTTCGACTTAAGTACTATTAGGAGAACAAAGAAAGATATTGACTTCAAATTTGTTATCTCACACAAAATATTGTTAGGTATGAATATTTTGTTAAAGTTCATCATCGTTTCGTTCGTGCCATTGAAAATATTGCTGCTGTAAATGAAAGTGTTGCCGAGGATCCGAATGCGTCGATTCCTCGTCATTCTCGCAGGAATTAGGAATGTCTTAGGCACATATGGCGTATTTTGCAGCTAACCATTCAAAAGGTCGTAGATACGTCGAATAGGTGCTTGAACAACAGGCGGTGAACGGAGATTTTTCGAACAAAATTTTCTTCAGTGAAGCACATTTCTCTCTCACTCGGTGGATATTTTAATAAACAAAATTTTCGTATTTGGGGTTCTGAGAATCCTCAAGTAATTGAAGAGAAGCCATTCCATCCACAAAAAGTCACTGTTTGGTGCGCTCTTTGGTCTCTCTCTTTGGTGTGATTGGACCTTACTTCTTCGAAAACGACGATAGAACGACTGTCACCGACAATTCGGAGCGTTATGGTCATATAATGATAACCGACCTTTTTTGTTGTGTTTGTTGCAATGAAAAAGATAGAAACTGGAGAAAATTTTGTAGCATTCGTCGACTTCTTTAGAAGTTTGATAAAGTCTGATTTCACAAAATTACATGTAGGGTCAAAGGGGGTAATTGTAAACGATTTTGCATTTTTTTATTTTTGTTCACTTGTAATGTTTGTAACAGCTTAACCATGCAATGTCGAACATTTTTGTTTATGCTACTTAAGTTTGGATGGTATTATCTATCAAAGAGTAGTAATCTTAATGGCGTTTGTTTATTAGTTTTCTTAAAATTTGATGTTTACATTTACCCCCCTAGTTTTTTAAGTAAACGAGAAAAATGGGGTAAATGAAAACGGTACCAGTCGTCCTACCATTGTGGAAAGGGGTAGCCAAGTTCTCTCTCCTTATATATGTAGGTACCTTCTAAACCAAGGAGATCATCCTTATCGCAGGAGTAACCAGCACAAGATCTGAAATAAGGCACCTTGCTATAGTGTCCTCCTCGTCTGACGAAAGTGCTTTTTTTCTGCTTCTAGATAAAATGACAGTAGGATTTTTCCCTTCACTGATCCACTGACGTGTATGATGGAGCTGTGGTTTTTAGTTGATATGTACGTGGCATCTTTTTGATATAAAATATTGTTAGATCAACACCAAAGCCATTGAAAATGAATGTTTACAGTAACCGCAAATTGTTCACTTTTACCCCATTTCGGTGTTTACATTTACCCATGATAGGAACATAATGGGGTAATTGTAAACAGCCAATAACTTTTAAATTTTGTTATACAGACAAATAAAAACATATAGCATGCATTTATACTCATATTTCACTTTCTTAAAGATAAAATTTAACTTACTTCGATCACCTTTGTTTGTTTTGCAGCAATTTTAATTAGCACTGAAAAACTTAAAAACGCAGAAAAACTAGAGACTCATGGAAACGAACAAAACATAAATAACCCGTTGACAGATAAGGCCTTCCACGCGTCAATATGATTTAAATATAATGTCTTTTCAAATAATTTCAGGGCATGCTTCAAATTATAAACGGTTTTGAGAAAATTAAGTATGTTTACAATTACCCCTGTTCACAATTACCCCCCTTGACCCTATGTATATACATACATATAGGTATATTTGTACGGATTTTACAAAAAGTTCAGTATTTTAAATTGAGTTTTATGTGACACTTAAATAAACAAGTGCTTCAATTCTTCGGTGGTTTTCTTAATGCTGTTTTTAATCGAACTTAAAGCTACATAAGTAATTAATTATTTTGATGACTTATAGATAAACATCAGAGGTCATTAATGATAATTTCGTATTATAAAATATGTGTATGGTTTTGTTAATTTTATTTGTATGAGGTCGAGGCCGGTCATCGGACGCAAAAACAGATTTACAATACAATTCAATTGAAATTTATCTGGACCCTGCTGATCGTTCAGTTATAAGCTAGTGAATCCGAAAGAAAAAGGAAAAAAGACAATAAGAAATGTACTTCCTTTTGTATCCCGTCTCAAACTGACTTCATCCCGACAGTACTCAGTCTTCAATTTATTGAATGCCTACAAACTTTCAGCGTTGTAGGGCATAATCTTTTGTGTGAAGCCTATGATCTGTCTTTTTTATTCTTCCTTTTACTTTGTGTATATGGCTTGATTGTTTATGCGTCATAATGCGTAAGACATTTTGCAATGCTCCTACTCCTATTTTATTAATGCCATATCTATACCCTATCTCAATATGTACAGATGAATTTTAAACGTGACTTAGGGTTTGATGTTATAGAAGTAATGCAAGTTCCATAATAATGATTATTATTGTGCGTACTGAAAATGTGTACTTTTGTTCTTTTTTGCGCATTTTATGTACAATTTAAATTATTGAAATGAGGGTGTGCGTTGTGATTGCACTAATTTGATGACCGTATACGCAATGAACGTGTTCGGAGAGTTTTTGAGCAGATCACTATCGAGCATCTATGTACATACATATTTTAACAGACATCAAGAAAACACACAATTTTTCTTCAACTTCTTATACCTAATTTGAATGTTAAAAATTATACTTATACACAAATCTAACACGTTTGACAAATGTCCCTAATTATGAATGGGCATGTGTCAATACCTCTGATTCTAAAGCTTCAGCGGAACTACCGTGAGTTGAGGCGATATTTTTGTGTATGTATTCGGCCTTATCGAGGTAACCGTCACGTCGGAGCGGAATTTTTTCCGATTTCCTACTATTCATTTCTAACTATTATTACTTGTATTAAGTCTGCCAAATAAATTAATAATACTGTGTTTAAATGTTTGTTTTCATTTATTCTTCTTTTTTTGACACTTCAAATCGAAACATAAAACATATGTATGTATGTTTGAATATAGGAAGCTGTTCGGTGCATCCTCAATATAATTGAAAAATGTACTTTTCAGAAACAATAAATTACATTACATTACACAAAATTTTAATGGTTTAAAACACAAATGTTGTTTATTTTATAAGAAATTATCGAAACTACATCGCAATTTCGATATATCGATTAATTTGCACTTTTCACATTTCTGTCTAAAATTTATATCCATCGCAATGCGTCCTCGAAATTTTGTAAAATTTCTTCCCATGGAAGCTAACTCGAACCGAAATTGAGTTTCCGACAAAGGATGCGTTGCGGAGAAGATAACGCTCCCTCGATAAGGCCGATTATAAATTTAATAAGTACTCAAAAGTTAAAACAACATTTTGTTCTACTTAATTCTTCATAGTAATGTTAATGAGAAAGTCTAAAACAGATCGTCATAATAGTTGCGAAATTAAAAACAAAAACAAATCGGCTTGCCTTCATAATATCAAAAAGTAACTTTTTTTTCAATGCAAGTTCAAATTGAAATCTTTCAATTTCGTTACCATGTTTTATTTAAAACAAACCTCGTGTGTGATACACAATAAAATATTCATATCGGTCAATAACAGAAAACGTTCTAAATAAATTTCGATGATTATTATCCATTTGTACAACCCATGTTTTGCCAATTAGCCACAATATCAATCAAAAAAATTACTATTACAAAATAAAAACGATTAAAACATAGATAAAACATCATAACCTTATATATAGGGGTATTAATGATTCTAGACACCTCAACAAGACATTGCACCCTTAAGTGTTATTTACACGTCATTTAAATTTATGGCTGTGTTAAATATCTATCGCTCCCTCAATGGATATATGTATGGCTTTACAAATTATCTCTAGACTTGAACCTTTTTAGAAATAAAGGAATTAAAAAAGGGTCTTACACTGGACTTACATATGTGCCTCCTAGAGCAAACGTATAAGCTTACGTTCATTCCGTAACACGGGAACGGAATGTACTCGGGCATACTTGCACAAATACTCACGCAAAACTCGGGGAAATTCATGTCAATAACCTATTTAAACAGGAAACCATCCTGTAATCAAAGAAGTTCACTGATATCACCCTCATCCCCACAAAACAACAAAACACTTTCTAATTTCTTCAGCATTTGCGATTGCAACTGAAAGATAATGAAAATGATATGAAAATTTGTTCTCAACAAAAAGGGCCCCAACAAAATTGCCCTCATACGATCAAGTTGTTTTTAATTCTTACTTTTTGAAAGGTGAATTAAATCGAAGATAAATTTCACTTGATTATTTAGCGGTTTTTATTTCTGTTGTGTAATTTTCGCATTTTTGAACGTTACGCACTAGCGCCCTCTTACGCCATCCACTAGCACGTCATAATCATCATTATTCTGAGTCAACAACATCGACAATAACAACAACAAAAACATGACCCAGCTTATGCAACTTCCTCTCTGTCTCTTCTGCTGATGCTTGTTTAAGTTAGGTGCAACAGTGCAACATCCCTGACGATATAAACAAACTTTCAACGCTGCCGGTCGTCGGCTCCATTTTCTCATCTCCTTTTGTGTTTGTTATGTTTATGTTTTTGTTTGAGTTTTGCTTTGTGTTATGGTCGTCGTCGTCTCCGTCATCACCAATGTCATTGAACTTTTCCTTTAACCATTCGCATTCCCTTTTGCTGTGCATTTCATACCAACCAACCGGTAGCGCAGCAATGTGGTGCATGTGCATGTGCTGTGCATGCGTTGAACTTATACATACTATATGATGTCCACCATCCTTCATATGTATAAGTTAATTTGTTAAATTCCTTCTCTTCCCTTCCTTTTTTTGTTTGCATTCATCCCTGGATGAATATTTTTTATTTTCTTTCTTTTTATAACTACATGTATGTATGTGTGTTTGCATAATGTAGGTGCGGCTATCGTTGTTGCTTATTCGGGATTACATTTTGTTGTGGTTCTCGTTTAAATAACCAAAATAAAGAGAAATACAAAAATTAAAAAAGAAAACAAATCTGGAACTACATATTTCACAAAAATAGGGAAAGATACAACAGCGGAATCAGATACGAAGAAACAAAGTTCATAGAAGATGCACTCCAAGGAAAATATAAGAAAATTTTTAGTGATAAAGTTGTCGGATTTGATTGTATTGGTTGCTCGCAATCTAGACGTTAAATGGTACTGAAGGCGTCAGAATGTAAACAAAGAAAATTACCGGCTTTTTCTTTGATTTAGTGTTTTAATTTTTAACTACAAAGAACTTGCTATTATTTAGACTTGTACCTATTTCAATTCAAATAAGGTGTGCAATGTTATAATAAATAATTGTATTAGTTATGACAACGCATATTTAACTAAGGTATTAAACACTATAGTACAAGTAGTAAGCAACAACATATTTTAACAAAATTGATTTATCAAAAATCTAAAATATATTTTTGAAGGTACATACCTAGGTACCTAGACTAAATTTCAACTGTTATGAATTCATGGAGCTTAATACCAGAATCTAAGGAAATGTTACATTTAAAATGCAACATCTAAAGAACCATTTGGATGTTGCATTTGCGTAGTAGATACATTTACTGACATGGAATGAATTTAAATTTTTCAATTGTTTATAAATGTTACTTTAGAGGCGGTCCTCCTAAAATAAGCTATTGGCCTTGGAGGTTTTGCAATAACAAAAATAAATAATTTAAGGACATTTATTTATTAAAAATTATGTAGGTACACTCCGCTTGAACTGAACACACACAAACATTTTCGAAAATGCTTTTTACATTTTGTCAAATTATTGAGGCTTTTTGTGACTCCGTTAAGATTTTTAAAAAACAAATGTTTTGAGCGTTTTCAAGTGCTTGGTAGATAAAATCAATACTTTTAGTGTTTTAAGTAAAATTTAATTTCTGATCTAAAATTTTAAGTCCAATTTGTAAATCTACATGCCTTAGCAGTGTTTCAAAAACTAAAATTAAATCGAAAACTATTTCTTATCAGTTTTTTGTTGTTTTTGTAGGGTTTCCTGTTTTTTTTTAAAAAAGTTGTGAGTTAAATTTTTAAAAAAATTAACTAAAAATTACGAACAATATATTGCATATTCAAAATCTATTTCTGTTAACGAGGTTTTTTGTAAAAAACTAATTTTTACCAATTTTAGTAGCATTTCTCGAAAGTTTTTATTTCTTATAACGGGTGATTTTTTAAGAGCTTGAGAACTTTTTTTAAAAAAAAAAACGCATAAAATTTGCAAAATCTCATCGATTCTTTATTTGAAACGTTATATTGGTCCATGACATTTACTTTTTGAAGATAATTTCATTTAAATGTTGACCGCGGCTGCGTCTTAGGTGGTCCATTCGGAAAGTCCAATTTTGGGTAACTTTTTCGAGCATTTCGGCCGGAATAGCTCGAATTTCTTCGGAAATGTTGTCTTCCAAAGCTGGAATAGTTGCTGGCTTATTTGTGTAGACTTTAGACTTGACGTAGCCCCACAAAAAATAGTCTAAAGGCGTCAAATCGCATGATCTTGGTGGCCAACTTACCGGTCCATTCCTTGAGATGAATTGTTCTCCGAAGTTTTCCCTCAAAATGGCCATAGAATCGCGAGCTGTGTGGCATGTAGCGCCATCTTGTTGAAACCACATGTCAACCAAGTTCAGTTCTTCCATTTTTGGCAACAAAAAGTTTGTTAGCATTGAACGATAGCGATCGCCATTCACCGTAACGTTGCATCCAACAGCATCTTTGAAAAAATACGGTCCAATGATTCCACCAGCGTACAAACCACACCAAACAGTGCATTTTTCGGGATGCATGGGCAGTTCTTGAACGGCTTCTGGTTGCTCTTCACTCCAAATGCGGCAATTTTGCTTATTTACGTAGCCATTCAACCAGAAATGAGCCTCATCGCTCATCGGACGTAAAGCGCGAAACACATTTCGAACCGAACACTGATTTTGGTAATAAAATTCAATGATTTGCAAGCGTTGCTCGTTAGTAAGTCTATTCATGGTGAAATGTCAAAGCATACTGAGCATCTTTCTCTTTGACACCATGTCTGAAATCCCGCGTGATCTGTCAAATACTAATGCATGAAAATCCTTACCTCAAAAAAATCACCCATTATAAGCAAATACAGATTGGATTTTTCTAAGAAAATTGAGCACAAAATGAAATTATTTTGATTTACTCATGAGATATCGAGAATCGAACATCAATTTTTAGCAATTTTGAGTACTAGTTTTTGTAGATTTTAATTTTTATAAAAAACTGACTGTTGTATTTTTATAAAAATTATACTGAATAGTAGAGGAAAACAAAAATAGTAAAAGGAGGAAATAGCTCTTCACCCTCTCTGTACATGCCCTGCTCTAGCTCAAAAAACGCAAGAATTACCTAGGAGAATTTTTCTATAACGATCTAAACGACCTCAATTATATTTACATAATCAGTCTCTTACGTTTCGTAAGGGACTCGAACTGGTTTCACTGAGCTTAGAAGAAAGCATCAAGATTCGTAAGGTAACACACACACAAGCCATTAAACTGGCTTAAGTGTGTCCTACTCCACCACCGACAGCCACTTTAACCTAACCTAACCATAAGATGAAATTAGTTTGAAGCCAATATTTTTAATTTTTGATTTTTGAAGTATATTTGAGTCGAAAATCAATTTTTACCGAGTTTTAGTTTCTTAAAATGTTAACCCGTGGCATAGATGAGTTCAATCCCTGCCTGTGCCACCTAGTTTTTTTCACGGGTACTGCCTCTTGCGAGAAATTGACAAATCCTCCAAGAGTAATTCTTGTCATGAAAAGTGCTTTCTCAAATTAGCCGTTCGGATTCGGCATATAAATTGTAGGTCCCCTCCATCCCTGCAATTCCTCGCACACAGGAATGGTTTAGAGTTGTAAGTCACTAGGCCCTGGTTCTCTACGGACTGTTGCGCCACCTAATTTATTTATTTAGTTAGTTAAAATGCAAGTTTCCCTGCAGTTTAAAGAGTTTTTAAAATTCTCGCCATCTTAAACGAATTAAACTTAAGAAAAATAAAGCTACTTGACGAACAACGGAAAGTCGAGTTTCAAAACAGCTAGCGTAAAAACTGTGCACTCGGGCGTATGCTTGCTTTTTTCGGCACTCTTATTTTGAAGAATTTCTGTGTAGAAAAAATTGAATTCAAATATGGTGGCTTTCAGCTTTTTTAGTGTAACGATATTTATTGGTTTTGAATCAATTTTGAAAGCCTGAAATGTAAATAGTGATTTCTGTTTATTATTATTACTACATATTATTGGTTTTTATTCTTGATTCTCGTTTTGTTTTTTCAATGAGAGTATTTTTGAAAGGTCAAGAGAAGAAGTGCATAGTTTCTAGGTGTTGCGTTGTTGAAGTTTATTTAATTTCGAAAAGGACTAAATACCATTTAAAGTTAAGTTTGCTTCATATCTATTTTATCTAAGGATTTTTAAATGAATATTGTTATAATCACGTGCTAACTCCTACGTTCAGCATGCCCTTAAGATAAAATGTCTACCCAAATAAAGCTTAAGGACAAATGTGCGTAGGTAGCCTATAATAACAGTATAGAGAATCCATTCTTGGATGACGAGAAGATACCCTTTGAATAGTGACGTCACTCAATATACCACTATCCACAATTCGTACACATTGTGTACATTCAATATATGTGTATACTTCGCTTACGAAGGTATATACATATGTATAATGAACTTTCTATTCTACATTGACATTGATGTGATATCATCTTCAAACCTTTATTTTCCATTAACTTCTATTTCATCATTTCTAGGACAATGGAGGTGAATTTTATGAAATCCATTCAAGTTTAAAGGTAGACTTTCCTTTTTATTTGATTGCTTATACCTTTTTCGATGCTATAATATGTAAATGACATATTTCAAGGACTTTTTTGAGTCTGCTTGTCTAGTCTGTTTATGTGGTGAGTTCTCTGGAAAAAAAATAACCTTTTAAAGATAAATGTCTTTCATCAATTTAATTTCTTGATGGTTGGGGATTAAGGATATTGTAAGGATGTACATATTTTTGACAATTAAAAGCTCATTATAAAATGAGAAACCGTAAAGTAAATTGTTACAAATTCAAAAATTACAA
Organism: Eupeodes latifasciatus; assembly: GCA_920104205.1. Taxonomy (NCBI): domain Eukaryota; kingdom Metazoa; phylum Arthropoda; class Insecta; order Diptera; family Syrphidae; genus Eupeodes; species Eupeodes latifasciatus. Next base: position 175,518,917 of record OV049924.1, on the reverse strand, counting down.
TTTCTTAAAAAGTTGTCTAGCACTAATTACCTTAAAGCAATGTTAAAAATAAACTAAATTTCATGAGAGAAGTCTTGGGTTTAATTCATGTCATTCCTGACAATACTCGCAAACAGGAATAGTTGAGAATTGTAAGTCACTAGTCCCTGGTTCTCTACGGACTGATAAGCTAGGTTTAATAACGTACATACTTAAGTATTTACACAGTCTTTTGTTTACGAAAAGTAACATTGGCATAGGAATTACGTAGCTATTTATTTATTTTAAATAGGTCAAGATATTTAAGTTATAAGCATGCTAATTAAAACGACCATGAATCACTAAATTAGAAAACATTTGTTTGCCCTATCATTAATACTCTTCGCAGCGTATGCGGTGAAAGACATTTTATGGCTAATTTGTTTATACCTTCAGTTGGTCTTAATAGGAATTTCTAAAGATTTATATAGTAATCTAGTACTTAATATAGCCTATGTTACTCAGTGATAATGTAACTTTCTAATGAAAAAAGAATTATTAAAATCGGTCCAGTACTTTTTGAGATTATTCGATACATACAAAAATACAAATCATTCCTCTTTATAATATTAGTGTAGATAATGTATTATCTTGCAAACAGATGCAAGATTTGACTTCCTGAATTTAAAAAAAAAAATGACAAATTGCATTAATAAATAAACAACAAAATAAACATCGCTGTCCTCATTTAAACAAATTGAAATTATACTCAAACACTTTATATTTGCACCTAAACCGATTCAAACTGGTTAATGATTATGAGTTTAACTTTCATCAAATTAAGAGTAGATATTAAATTAATTTGTTTTTCGTGATTATATTTGATATAGTGAGGGAAGGCAGGCGGCCAATACTTGAGATGCATTTTTAACAAGGTAATAAATAGTTTCAAAATAATTATGGCAGTTAAAAAGTTCAAAAGTTCAGATTCAACGAAAATAAGAAAAATATTGTAATTTTTAAGCACGGAAAGGGTTTTAATTGCAACTGCAGGAATAACAAAGGCTTAAGAACGTGTTCGAAAATGCTGCATTCGCTTTTAATTCGGCCAGCATTGTTGTGAATATAAATTACTTGTTTGTGGGTTAAGTTAAATTTGTTAAACAACAATCAAGTATAATATCTATACCTGTTTCGATATACAACAATATGAGCCGCAGCTACACATCGAAATGGGGTTGTTTGCCTTGAAGATTAGTGACCTAAAGTTTATGAACCTTTCCATGAAATTTAGCAGTAAGTAGATTATTGAACTTCGATTGACATCAATACTGCAATTTGCTATTAAAATAAATTTAATCTGACAATGAAGTCACATACGTTCTTACATACATATACATACATATGCCTGAGTGTGTCAACTTATTGTGTGTGAGCCGAATTGTTTCAAAAAACACTGTTTCTTTTAAAGTTAAAACTTGTGTTTCCTATAGTCCTGATCTATTTATATGGATTCATTCTTATTCGCTGAAAACAAGATATTAAACTTTTCTTGATAAGAATCAAGAAAGGGACTGCCTATAAATTTATGTCGAAAAACAATAATTGGTTACAATGAAAATGGTACAAGCAACTTTTCAATTCTTCAATTTATATACGACTAAAATAATGATAGGTACTTTTAATGGACTTATGCCGTTTTTCTCCCCTTCCATTGGCGCGGATCTTTTTGAAGAAAATCCAAAAACTTTAAATTTGTCTACAAACTGTTCCTTCCTGTTGGCTAACTTTCAAAACGAAGTTCATTTTCAGTTTCCGCTTAATTTAAAAGAAGGTTTATGTGTTGTTTGACCTAAATTTAAATATTAAACTCTTTTTGTAAAAGAAGACAAATTCGTACATATCAGTGAAAACAACTTTATAACATTTTATTTTTTTCTCACTAAATTAATTTATCAAACTTCATCTTTTTAATGCAAAATGTTGTTTGTTTATTTGCAGGTTAGTGAAGGACATTCCTCAGTTCCCCGGCGGGACCCAAAACCGGTAAGCTTAACAATTGTTGTATTCAGTGAAACATTTTTTTTTGCATCCATTTAAAATAGTAAATTGTCAATATTGGAATATTTGTTCAGTATAGAGTTAACCAACTGTTTAAGGTTAACCAAAAGATTTATTGAAAAAGGCTAAGGCAGTGGATTACAGGTTAGCAAATATCAAATTCACCCGAATACCCGATGTGTTTAATTCTCTCGAATAGCTAGGTTTGAAATAGGTCTTTCTTTATTATTTTCAGCAATAGAGAATCTAAACTCAAAATACCCAATATTCAAAAAAATATAAAAAATTAATTATTATTCAAGAAAACTCAAATACCCATGGTAAATAATTTAAATTTGTTTTCATTTCCTGCAACAGAACGCGCAAGAAGAAAACTATTAACAAAAATATTATGCTCGAGTTATTTGTTTATCTATTTATGAATATATCTCTGAAGTAAAGTGTATTTCTAAACATGCACATACACACATTTAAACATATAAGAATAATTATGTTCAACTTTTTAACGTTTTATATACTAATTATGAGAGCTCAGCTAACCCCAAGGTTCGGGAACTTCTATACCGCAAAAGTATATTGCACGCATCGAAGCAGAATTCTAATGCCCCAGAACATTTTAATTATAATGATAATTGCGTTGAATGTTCTGGATTTTAAAACGTACATTGGAGAATCTGCATTAGGTTATATGGGGTTTTCCTTGTCTTTAATTTATGAATCTAGGACAAAGAAACTCAATAATTGAAAATCTTGGAAAAATAAGTTGAACAGCTATTTCTGTTGTTGTTTCTGTTGGCTGCAAATGTGCCGGATAAATATTACGTATTTAGTGTTGAAGGAATTGTGTAAAATTCAGGTTAAATGAAAACATATACTTTAGATCTTTAATACTAAGATCAATGGAAATTAAAGATTTTACGATACAAAAAACAATATAACCAGATGAATTTAATTGAAAATTAGACGTCTGAGATCCGTGTCACTGGAAGCATACATTTTAAATACAAAAGCTCTATTAATGACTTAATGCAGTTATTTTATTTTAAAATCAGTTTGGCTGTATTTTAAAACATTTTCCGAACATAAAATGGTTTTATATGCTAACATCTTGAGAAAAATCGAACTGACGGTTTTTTAATCTACAAAAAATAGTACGCAAAATTAATAAATATTGATATTCGATTCTTGATATCTCGTGAATGAATGAAGGTATTTACTTCAAAAAGATTTCATTCTGTGATAAATGTATTTCGGAATATCTGTATTTGTTTATATAAGAAATACAAACTTTCAAGAAATGCTACCAAAATTCATAAACATTGCTTTCCGACTAAAATTCTTGTTAGCAAAAATAAATTTTTAAATCAAACTATTTCATTATATTCAAAATGTTGTTGGTAATTTTTATTAATTTTTTTAGAAAAATTCAACAAATAACTTCTTTTTTTTAAATAACGAAAACCTACAAAATCAACAAAAAACTGATAAGAAATGGTTTTCGACTCAAGTATTATTAGCATAAAGAAAGATATTGACTTCAAATTATTTTTTATTAAACAAAATATTGTTATGAATATTTTGTTAAAGTTTTAAGGACAGACAGGATGGGCAGTTATCAGTGTGGGTCGCATCCCAGCCTCTTTTTTAAACATAAACTATCTTTGGGGCTTAACTATTTTCTTTGCGTAAAAATAAATCCTCACTTCTCGGTGTGTATAGAAATTTGCTTTAAATCACTTGTTAAGACACATTAAGACAAATAATAAGATTTGATTCTATGTTTTTAAAACAAGCCTGGAAACACGCAATTTTCCAGCTCAATGCAAATCACATAAACAAATGCTCTTCACACACGCGGTGTCAGAAACAAAACATAAAAATAGAAATCTTAAAATATAAAAGATAATAACCTAAAGGTTAAGATGTGATATTTTTACTCTCCATACATATTGATTATGTACTTGTGTAATATTCATCAAATTTTAGTTTATTTGTAAGATATTTAAAGATCTTTACTTCAAAGGGCAAATAACAAGGGAAAATAACGAATAAAATCGATATCAAAATATATAAAAGAACAAACAATATTGAAAGGTCTGCTATTATTCCAATTAATTGATGTTGTCTACTGTCTTGACAGTTGTATTTACAGATTTTGTTTAGAGCCAAATTTTTATTATATCCGTATTTCTATCGAAAAAGGATTTTTAATCACTTTTGGCGTGAGTCTTAATTACAATCACAAAAGAACAATATTGCCGACGACGCCGAAGATTTATCGATTTCTTATGATAGACAAATATTCATAAACCAATACATAAAAATGCACGTACCATATTGCCATTAAAATGTAAACAAAGAAATAATTGTATTAATTTTTTAATAAAACGAAGTTAAAGGAAAATTAGTTTTACCTTCAATACATAGATATTTGTTTTATATCTTTTGTGAACATAAAATGGATCAATAAGCCAAACACTCAAAATTATCTTAAAACACTGAATTTAAACTGAAACTTAAAGTTTGACTTATGGAATATTTATCAAAATATAGACAATATTGTATGATGAATGTAAATTAATATATCTTAAACCCGCTTACAAACACAAAACACGGAAACTAGGTCAAGCTATTTACGGAGTGCGCTGGTACCAAAGCCAAACAACCCAAAGGTGAAAAAAAGGACAACATCTGTTGTATGTGTATGTGGTTTTTGTCAGTGTGTGGGTGGTGTATGTATTTACTTTAATTTCGCGACATGATGATGAGGATGGCGACTGTGCAGTTATTTATATAGGAAGTCCTGGATTATTTTCCCTACTTTATTATATAGGGCACACGCAAAAGCTCTCTTCTCTAAAAACAAGGAAGCTTTTTATAGTTCAGTGAAAAAAGGAAAAGCGAAATCAAAATTATTCCAATCCTTACTTTCTATACATCTCTTTGAATAAGGGTAGGAAAAAGCCGAAGTTTTTTTTGGGGTAGTATCTAAAAATTCTTGTGATGTTTAGAAACAAGAGTTTTTTCATACTTGTTTGCCCTTAAAAATAACTGATAAAGGTAGGTACAAAGAATATAAGGGATACATTTGTAAGGGTACTAATTAACTAAGGGAAGAAATATGTACCTTCTCCTCAAGCTTTCAAGGAAATTAACAAAATAACTGATAGAAAATTGTATGGATCCGATATTTCGAAGGACAAACTTCTTTATAATGGATCAGAACTAATTGACAAACAATCCAAGTTATCCGCATTGCCGCATTGACCTATCTACCCCCTCTATAACTGGTTGGTAAATTGTTTGAGCGGGTATTAGCTGAAGACAGGAATATCATTCCATGCAATCAATTTGGTTTCAAAAAAGGAATTTCCAATGGAACATGCTTTGCTTCTATTTTAAGACAAGGTCACTCAAAATCTTAGAAATAAAATGTGCACAGTGAGTCTAGATATTGACCATCAAAAAGCCTGCGTTTTACTTTGGCATCGGGGTCTTATCTATCTTATCCAAACAAGAATAGTTCAATTTTATTAATTCTGAGCATACTGATTTTTTCAATTTATATTAAGTACAGGTGTTCCTCAGGGATCGATATTAGGTCCATATTTATTCAACATTTATCTCCAAGACTTTCCTCTTTCAGACTTTTTTTCTAATGAACTTTTTTCAATACATTACGCTGATGATACTATGATATTAGCAAATGATAGTCAACCAATTTTAGCTCAAAATTAAACGCAGGTTGCCACTTATAGAAAACTTTAAACAAAAATGGAAATTTAAAACCAATATAAATAAAAATATAAAATTCAATAAACATGCTAGGACGGTACTAAAAGCAGCAAAACTGGCTACCGTATTATTAAATATTTAATTCAAAGTTCCTTTTACCAATTTCAATGTTTAGCCATTAGATGTGCTATTTCTCTGTCCAAAAAACATAAATTATTACATCTAGTAATTGAGTACACAATGCGTGTTAATAAATCCAATCTATTTAAATTTGCAATTTAATTGAATTTTCATGTAAAGGATTTAAGTGTAATGTAAATGTAACTGGCATTCAAATTATAAGCGCCATCAAAGAATTCTGTATTATTCTTATACATACTCGTATCAACAAAAACAATTTTTTTTTTAATTTGTATATTTTTGAATAAAACCCCAGAAAGATTTTTTTATGTAAATCAGATCCTTAGGCAATAAACATCCTTTAAAAGCATCTACATCTACCAAATCTAAACCCTTTGTGCTTTTATTTGTACAAACTTACCTACGTATACATACATTCATATATCTCCCCAAAACTTGATAGAATCCCCGTTGTGTTCTACATCCTTATCGTGTGTTCCATTTTTAAACATCATTTATGTTTAACAACAAAAAGTAGAAACAGGATTTGATTGCATTCGAAAAGCCTTGGTGCTGCCGCGCATTAGAAATTAGGTCACGCCAGAAAAGCTCCTTTTTGTAAATGTATTTGTTTGTTTACCCAGGCGTTTATATACATTATGTGCGTTTATCTACAAAGACACTACGACAAGCTTATATATGTATGTATGGATTTCGAAAATTTTCTCGAATACAGGAATCAAGGAAACCGGCATTTCGCCATATTAGACGCGTATCGATCCAAAAACAAACAAAAACCTAGGAATATATTGTAGATTTGCTAAACTTTCTCCCTTAGAGAAAGATATGTATATGTAGGTAAATGACTGTTTGTTTAAATGCAGCTTGAATCTATTTGCTCAAAAGAGCGTATAAATATAATGAATAAACTCTTCTTATCAGTTGTTCCAGCTTTAAAAATGTTGTATATGTAGACTCTTTTCCTCAATTCAACGAAGTTTGATTTCCATTGTTTGGAAAACGTTGTTGGATCGAAATCTGAAGTTTTCGCACCCACATTTACACACATAATAAAAATATCACGAAGTTTGAGGATAACACCAGAACTCCTCCATATGTGGTAGGTAAAGTTTGCGCCTGTATAGAATGATAAAGTGAGTGAGTCTAACTGTGGAAGTAACAATAAAAAAGGATAACGAAGGATATGGGATTTTTTGAATAAATAACAAGGACTTTTCTTAACTGTGTCAATGTATACGTACCTTAACTATATATAGATATTTGTGTATGTATGTGCTCTATATGTATACTGTGTGACCTATTTTTTGGTTTGTTTCAAGGAGTTTTATTAAAGGCTACAGGACAGGGAAATAATGTATTCCTGTATTTAACAGTTCTTTCGTATGCCAAGTGCTTTATTATAAAAATGTAAGGGCTGGTAAAGATAGAAACCCACTTAGATTTTTATTATGACAATTTAGACCCTTAAAGATAAATGTTGAACGAACGTATTTGTAAACATTTAACCATTTTTATATGATTGCAAATTGGAATTAAGATGCTTTCATCATAAACGGCAAACTGTATCAAACCAACATTTATTTTTTAATGTAAATAAAATGGTCCCATATGCTTGGCAATCCAAAAGATTTCATTTTGTTACATTTAAGAGATGTTTTTTAAATCAAAAGAAAGCTGAAGATTCAAATTTATCATAGGAAAATATGTTCTTACGTTTATTTAATGTGTAAAGCCTAATTTATTATAGAAAAAGTTTGTCACAGACAACCCAAATGTTTGCTAAGAAGAGATTATAAGTCGCAACTATTCAAATTATTCAATAAAATAGTAATTTTCCTCAGACTTGTCACATACAAACATGCACTTAAAAAACGATTTTTTTTCAGATAGAAGATATCTAAGGAAATAATACCCGTGTTTTTTGGTAAAGCCATGTGTAGTACAGTAGAAATTTATATGAAAAACAATATCAACATCGGCAGTAAAATCACTGCCCATAAAATGAAAAGTGAAATCCTGCTGTGGATAGAAATTTGACTTTTATTTTAGCAATTTTTGAAGTTTTCATTCTTAAATGTTGGTGTCCAACTCACAAAACACTATGAAGTCACTCAAGATGAAAACTTTGATTGAACTTATTTTCAATTTAAATAAACTTATCTAATTGCTAATTGAATTACTTGCGTGTTTTTAAAGCAGCTGATGTATCAACTTTTATCTAATGCCTTTTCTACATGCATTTGTTATTATAGCCCTATAAATTTGTTTGGAAAGCCCGTATAGATTGTTGCACTTAAGAAGTATCTTGTTAAAAAAGGACTCAAAATATCTAACGACCCAATAACGCTAGCGACTTAAATTAAATTGTATACTATACAGGGTTATCTATTTTGCGGTTTCAAAAGTACACCACGCGAATTGTTGCAAGCTTTGATTCTTTTGAGGTAATTTTCGACCACTTTTTGACACATAATGGGCGGTATCTCAGCCATAACTTGACAAATGTTTGTTTTTAAATTCTCAAGAGTTAAAGGTTTATCTGCATGAACACAGACTTTCGGCCCCACAAAAAAAGTGTCCAGCGGTGACAAATGGCATGATCTAGGTGGCCAGTTGATATCGCCATAATGAGAAATTAAGCGGCCAGGAAATCTCTCTTGCAATAAAACCATATTCACTCGAGTTGTGTGGCATGTGGCATCGTCTTGTATTCTCCATATTATCCAAGTCGTATTCTTCAATAGCTGGCAAAAAAAGTAGATTATCATATGACCATAACCATAACGCTACGAATTGAAGGTGACAGTCGTTCCAATTTGTTTTTCGAAGAAGTAAGGTTTAATCACACCTCCGGACCAAAGAGCGCACCAAACAGTGACTTTTTGTGGATGCAATGGCCTCTCTTCAATTTCTTAAGGACTCTCAGAACCCCAAATATGACAATATTGTTTATTAACATACGCACCGAGTGAGAAATGTGCTTCGTCGCTGAAGTAAATTTTGTTCGATAAAGCACCCATTCGACGTATCTACGATTGGAGCTGGACTTTATATGGACAAAGGTGTAGATCCAAATGCAAAATACGCCATAATGTGCCATAAGACAGTCCTAATTCCTGAGAACGACGAGGAATCGACACATTCAGGTCTTCGAAACGATGATGCACAGGCCTCACAATGTCTGTAACCAATCCAGTTTACTGGAACAACTTTAAAAATCATAATGAGAAAAAACGTGTTCTTTTTTGGGGTTGCCAAGCACATGCGACTTTTTCAAAGGTCTCAACCCTTTTGTATTATTGCTTTCATTAGCAAGTTATCGTTCAATTTTAACCTTGAACTCCATGAGATAAGTGGTTATCCAAATTCACCAGATATGCACTCATGCTACCAAAAATTCCCACAGATATACATTTTTGTATCTCTTGCATTAGGTCTAAGAATATTTATCTAATCAATGTTCCTAGGGCACAATAAGCTTGGAGCAACTTTCGACATGTGTTTTTAAAGATTTTTTTTAAAAACAAACAATTCAAAAAGGATAAGTGGGTATAAAGGTGATGATGAAATTATAGCTCTTAAATCTTTACAAATTTTCCAATAAAACAAACATATCTACACCTATGTAACCTATTTGTGCTAATTCAATTGCCCACCCACATGTTTTGTATGTATCTTACCTACAATATGTGTGTTTTTGGGGCATGACCTAGTTTACTCTATTATTATACCCTTCGACAACAACAACACGACCTACGTTCCGCTAAGAGGGTGATGGTAACTTTTATCAAAAGACAACCCTCAGCTTACCATACATACGAGTAAAATAGTTTTAACTTAATTGTTGACTAAGTTGTTTTTATTCATCATTTCCATTAATTACTTAATTTTCATGATGACTCAAGGATAAGGACACATTTTTCAAAAAAATGCTTTGTGTCCGGCGAAAAATTAAAGCACAAAAATTAAATAGAACAAACCCTGAATCTAGGTTAAATGTGTTGCACTCTTTATGTTTGTATTTGTTTATTTGTCATAGAGGGCGAAATCTTCCCATCATAACCAAGCACGCTTAACTTGGTGTGTAGTTTTTGAAAAAAGATCTATAGTATAGTGATGTGACCTACATTTTTGGCACGCTATCCTAATAGAGGTAGCGGTGTCTGGTTCCATGGCCATCATGGTTAAAACGCGTTATGAAGGGTAGCAAATAAAAGTTTTAGATAGGCTTAGGTATAAATCGTATACTTTTAGGTGAATTTGTACCTAGCTAAATGAAAATTGCAATCGTTTGTGCATGGTTTTGAGGGAGCGTTTTATTAAAAATGAAGAATGGTTTAACTTTTGTTTGTGATGCAAGCAAGGAACATGTTTGCTGTAAACCAGGTCAAGGGCTTCAAGGGAATAAGCTAAGTTTGTTTTGTACAAATACAAATGAGAAAAGATTTAATCTAGAACTTTAAAGAGTTGTATTTTTGTTTTATTTTAAAAATGTTTGAGAAAACTTCGATTTTGAAAATGACAATCATAATGTCATGTTTAAATAAATGATATAATTATATTATTCATCTGAATACCAAATTTTCCAGACAAGAGCATTTTACTTTTTTTCCAACTCGTGTGTTATAGACATGTGGTTTTCATTCTTGGAATACTTTTTGTTCGGAGTAGGTCTTTTTGACACTTGAATTGTGCTAACTCGAACAACGTTTTGCAAATCGTTAAAAATTTATAATCAAAATAATGATTCGATGTACGCGATCTAAAAAAACAATCAAACTATAGAAAGAAACTTGTAAGCGCATTTTCTGGCGTCGCGTTGTGGGCCTGTGGCGGGAGTGGCCTCCAAGATCGTTCGATTGAAAAATGCAGGGGAGTCATTCTGTAATTTTTAAAACAATAATCGTTAAAACTATTATCATTAACGATGTCGTCAATAATTTGCTTCACGTAACTTCATCACTATCGTCTCGTCAATCATTTTCAGTATAAGATTTTTCAGTATATTTCAGATACTCATACCATAATTAAAATGTCAAAATGAACTCAACGAAAGATAATGTTTATTCGATAACTTGATTTTTGTCTATTTAAAATTATGAAATTTTCAACAAATTTCTTGTTACCAAACATACCAACTATTTTGTGGTGTTTATTGTTAGGCGCCAGTTATAGCTATCATTGAAATCAATCCGCAACATTTTTTAAATGGATATTTGGCTGTGTTTCCCTTTGATTAGAAATACTAATTATATACTGATCGATCGTTTAATTGTACAGTTATTTTTCGCTAAAAATGTATTTTTTTATTTTCCGGACGGAAAATCATTTTCCTGAACAGCTGATACTCTTATGTTCAAAATTAAAACGAATCGTTCCACTGATTTGTGTTCCAATTTCACACAATTCCAATAACAGATTTCTGTCAGTCGGTGAATTTCAATCAGGACATTTTTTCAATGACACAATTTTTTAATGATAGCTAGAAACGACCTGCCAAACAAATTCCAATGATTGCTTTCAATGATAAAAACCAATGATAGCTAAAACTGGTCTCTTATTGTTATTGTTTTTATTTGTTGCCGCCGCCCGACGACGATGTAACTACATACATAATTTTAAAATGTATGTAAGTTTTTTGTCTGATATTGAAAATTAATAAATCTAATTTTAATTTTGTAAATATGTAGGCAAATGGGTGTACAATTTATTGACGAGCATCCTTCCATGGCCAATGAGCAACATACCACCTCTTCCCATGGGAAGGAAGAAAAGACTCCATTTTATCTACAGGGGGCATAACTTAGCTTGCAAAATATTTGTTAATTCTGAAACTGTTTTGAATAATGTGCTTTGTGCAAGAGCAAGTTTAAAATCGTTGTCTGTCAAACATTGGTTAATTCCGCCACTCAAAGTGTAAATAGTTACAGCATATCTTATGGGGTTTGAGTAATTCACATTTCCTTAAAAAATTGAGTACGGTCGGATTTGTTTTCTGTTTTGACAGATCAAGGTCAAGAATAAATTGCATGGAAAACCCCATTAACGACAATTGTCTGGCAAATTTATTGATTCCAGTGTCATTATAAAGGTTTCTCTTTTGAAATTCGAAAACGATAAACAAAACCATAATTGTTTTAATTATTTAACAAGCAGGAAAGATTAATTTTGTGCATATTTATGTTTTGTATATACAAAAATCTTACATACAGTTTGGTTAAAAGAGATAGGGGCGGTCTGATTCATCTTTTAATTTTTTTCGTAACTGAATTTTTTGAATTTAATTTTCACTTTGTAACAAAACTAAATTACGCCGAAACATTTTTACTTTAATTTGCTTAGTTAGCATTTGGAAACTATTGACAGATGATACCTATTTAGCTATCGTGCAAACGGTATCGTTTTGGTTATAACATTTTGATGATTATCTTCGTACGTGAATAGTCTGGCGATAATCGTTTTACGAAACGACCCCAAGGATTATATTTTGTAGTGTTATGGGAAGCAGCTTGTCTACGCAGTTAAGCCCGAAACAATTGAGGTCTTGGAAGAGTATATTTGGCGAGTTATTGCTGGGATACGCCCCCAATTACAGCAAACAGAGGAACTTATTCGAGCCAGACGCGACGGTAACAAAAGGCTTGCTAGATTTTTCTCGGCTTTTTATATTTGTTTAATTGACAGCTGCTGGTGTAAGATCTTTTGATTCCAATTAGCAAACCTGTCAGTTGTCATCTTAAAAAGTTTAAATTTATTTTTAGTTCGTTAAAAAAATGTTGTAGTTTATTTGCATTGCGTTATCAGTCACGACTGTACTAGTTCAACGGCTTGTTACCATATATTTCAATGTTTAAATATAAACTTCCATAAGAAAGGTTTTGACTTGGCCAACTTTTTTTTACAAAAACACCAAAAATGCAAAACTTAATAAACTGCTTTAATACGCCTTATATCTCACCAAAAGGAAGTTATCAGTGTAGATGTAGAGTTGATCACATCCCCGCCTCTGTGTTTTATTTAAATTAACAAAAATACATTATTCACTAACTATTTGAAAGGACACAACTGTACATATTTTGGTGTGCAAGTAAATAAAAGGCCTTCTAGTAATAATACAATAACCCATATTTGAAACAATTTACCAGGCCATTCCCTGCATTACTTTTATTTATGTACTTTTGTCTTGTTGCAGTCCCAAAAACTAGGTCATCTAAAGTAGAATCATTGCCACCGCCGTCGTCGCCGCGCCGCTTTTGACACACAACATTGTACCAAATTTTTACCCGGTCTAACAACATAGATCAACAAGCCCATTTATATATACATACATATGTATTAGATATGGTATGTATTACCCTTACGGAAAGGGATGCACGCTGCATACTAGCATCTCTCAACGTTGTAAAAGGGTTGCATTCTCCACTTACATATATTCTCGCTCGCTCTCTTTCATTCAACTGCGAGTGCATTTTGCAAGGAAATAGAAAATAAGAAAAGTGGGTCACTAGGGCGAATACGTACTGCCTTTTTTTAATTTTACATTATATGGGTATATCAACCAGTAGGTATGTCCTCGCATATAACATTGTGATGCCAAAAGTTGCACATTGCCCCTCTGGATTGTGTATGTCATCGAATGGTTTGTACAGTTTCAGTCCTGTAGGCAATGATATTTTACTAAAAGCGCGATAAATGAATTAAAAATTCGTTATTTCACCCTTGACCACTCCATTCCCTGGTAGTAATAAATATACGTTCAATTTAAAAACGCTTTATTCTATCAATAGCAAAGTGCGTGTGTGTTTTATTTAAAAATAAAAACGCTAGGGAAGGAAGAGATTTAAAAGAGATATGAAGATAACTCATCATGATGACGTGGTAATATTATTGTTTTTATTTTTAAATTAAATTAAATAAAATATAAAAAACCAAAGTTTAAATTTAAAATTTTATTCACAGATTTGTTTGTATTTGTTTTGTTTTATTTTTGTTGCAGGTAAACAAACGTATATTCAAATGCACCTGGAGAGGATGTGATTTCACAGAAAAGACTTCCTCAAATATTGAAAGACACGTTCGTGATGCTCATATTGGGTGAGTTTGTTTCTTAGAAATATACTAACATTTAATTTTTGAAAAGACCCTTAATTTTTTTTAATCCTATAATTCCTAGAGTTTAATTTATAAAGTTGGAAAACTTATTTTTCTCATTGAAAACTTAACGTGATTTAAATGCTGTGACTATCACAGAACTGCGTCTTAGGCTCTTAGTTGTTAGATCTTACAATAGTCAGATGCTAAATCGGTAGTTGACATGATTTTCTCCTCAAAGCCCAAGCTTTACAACTCTTATTATTGATAGTTTTTCAACTAACAATTTCGATTCCTATATTTATTTTTATTTCGTTATAAAGGCTCCCTTGTTTTCAAATAATTTATTTTAGAACTAGATTTAAGTGCTGATTCCGAATCCAAATTACAAAAATTCCATAAATACACGTGTTCAACATTTTTATATTTTTTTAATATATTCGTGCCGTCGCGTGATGATTAGTACGTAGGACTGTCATGTCAGATGTATTGGGTTCAATCGCTGCCTGTGCCATCTAAAGTTTTGTTCACTTGTACTGGCTCTTGCGAGGAATAAACAAATCTTCCAAGGGTAATTCTTGCTATGAAAAGTACTTTCTCGAATTAGCCGTTCGGATTCGACTTTAGGGACGGTTAAGAGTTGTAAGTCACTAGGCCTTAGTTCTCAGCCAACTGTTGCGCCACCGTATTTATTTATATTCCAAAAACTTGATGTAATAACCTTAAGACTACGAATTTGAAATAAGATCAAAAAATTGACTTTATACTGTTTTGCGTTTCTCTGTTAAAAACCGTTTAAGCGTAAATACTTCAGCGTTTTTTTTTAAATTGATGTACGGCAGGAGAAGACCTACAACAAATGAGGTTTTTTCAAACGGAATATTAAGTAATGAAACTTACTACTTTCAAAATGACAATTCCTAAAGCCCAATTTTCGTACCTGGCAACTCGTTTTCGAATTTCAAAGCTTTCTAAAACGGAAAATTTATTTCTACATCTAATGTGATAACGAAATTGAAAATTTGAATATTAATGAAAATAACATTTAAAGCAAATAAATTTAATTAAAGGGATACAAATAAAAGCACATTAAGCAAAAGATTTTGGTCAACTGTATATGCTCGCATCCCGATTTGACCAATGATCATTTAAAAAACTTAGACGCAAAACAAACGTCGAACAACTTGTGGCAATATTTGAATAGGTAGCGTTACCTATTTGCTGTTGGTGTTCAATGCTGTCTGACCATGTCCTAATTGATGCTGATAGCCTCCTTGCCCTAAACATTTCAAGGTGACACATAACTATAAGATGGCTTAAAATAATAAACAATAATAATTTTGAATCTTTTCCAACAATAAAATGTTAACTTTTATCACACATTTTCCATAATATTTGTTCTGTCCCATATAATTCTTCTTTCAACTCGCTCTTCATTGCTTTCCGTATCCATCTAAAGAGCCACTAAATCCATTTACTTTTTTTATAATAAAAATGTTTGTTTAAATTCTTTCTTTAAAAATAAAAAATGTTCTCTTGACTGCAAAGTTTGTTTTGTTATGATTTATCGATTTGACAGATCTCATAAGAAACAAAAAATTGATCCGAAAAGGGGAAAAAGTATTTAGTACTATTTTCTGCCCGTTTCGAAAGTCTTACAGAGTACGAAATGAAATTCGGAACGGAAATGACTTTGGAATAAAATTGACTTTCATATAAATGTATGTATGTACATAAGTAACGGGTGTTTTTTAGACGTGTAATTTTCAATCTGAGAATAATTCTTTCGGAGTTGTTCTTTTTGACAACTGTCACTTGATTTGTGTTCGGTTTGGTTTGATATTTCACAATGAATGTACTTACTCCTGAAGAACTTTTGCAAATCCAGCAAATTTATTTCAAAAATCATAGATAGCTTCCTGCTACAAGATGTCTAAAAAAACACCCTTTATAAGCAGTTGTTTCCAACTATTTAACTCCGACTTGTCGGGTGTGTTGTTGCAATCATATTTACTAAAAATATTTTAAATGCAGTATTTTAATTACATACAGCAACAATAACGACAACAACAACAACAACGGTATGCAACATGTACAAAACTTAGAAAACATGAATATTATCATTTATATGGCGATGTATGTAAATATGTGGTGTCCAGGGCCATAATCATCAAGTAACAGCAAAGAGAACTGTTATTTTTATTGTTTGCAGAGCAAAAATAAACACAATCGATTCGAACCTTGGCCCCAAAATAAAAATAAAACAAAACGTAGTTCCGACCTACTACTATACCGACCGACGACAATATTATTCACAACCCGGCTTGGCCCAGTAACCCAGTTTATCGTTTAAATACCCCTTGCAGTTTTATTTAAGCAAAGGCAAACTGAGTACATATGTACCTAATACATTGCATACTTACTTTGCCTTACAAGGTTGTAACGCTCGCATACTTACATTTATTGCAGAAAACTCTACATCTATAAAATATTGAAGAGCAAAAGGGGGTTTGTGCAAAAATGAATGTGCATAGATTTTTCGTATAACGGTATACTCACTCATAGGTAGGTAGTGTATAAGTTCATTTTCGTAGTAACTGACATAGTTTTAGCCTCAAAAATGGCTAAAGTGTGGAAAAAAAGTAGGTTAAATTTATTTACTAAGTCAAGGCAAATGATAATACATATGTAAATATGTATACTACTGGTAGCTTCACATCTTGTATATAAGGTATGTATACGATGTGCTGCTTTATGTGTTGTTCTTAATTTAGGACTGAAATATTTTTGATAGACTTTTGATCACTTAACGCTCTTAGATGACAATAGTTTACCTATGAGAAGGTTATGATGGATATGTTAAAATTCTTTAACAAAAAACGATTGAAGGTCATAATATTCGATTTCCTGTGTCTACTGTGTAGCCATCTTTTGCGTAAAGGATGATTTTTTGAATATGCATCATTGTTTAGTTGCTCTTCAACAAAAGGCTTTAGCAATGACTGAGAAGTTATCAAGCTTTCACTGGTGCCATTAATTAAAAACTGTTAATAATTTAATATGTGCTATCTCACTTACTTACTACTTAAAGTGGCGCTACACGCTACAGTCCTCTGTGAACTAGGGTCTTACCCAACAAACTTCTCCATCTAGCTGCGCACTCCAAGTTGGGTGAGGTCACTTTGGACTTGTGCGCGCCACTTGATCCGCAACATGTAATTGGACAGACTTTTGAAAGATAGTGCCTCTGGTGTTGACTTGGGAGC
Source organism: Eupeodes latifasciatus (assembly GCA_920104205.1). Classification (NCBI taxonomy): domain Eukaryota; kingdom Metazoa; phylum Arthropoda; class Insecta; order Diptera; family Syrphidae; genus Eupeodes; species Eupeodes latifasciatus. The sequence continues at coordinate 175,501,665 of OV049924.1, read as the reverse complement.
TCTGCACTGTTCTTTCAAGTACGATGTTAAAGAAATTGCATGACAGCGCATCACCTTGTCTAAAGCCTTTTTTGACACTGAAATCTTCTGTTATGTTGTTTCCAAAGTTTATGGAGCAGCGTGAATTCTCCATGGTCATCCTGCACAAACGGACGAATTTGGCAGGGATGCCTAAACTAGACATGGCTCTATACAGCTTGTCCCTATAGATGCTGTCATATGCGGCCTTGACATCGATGAAGAGATGGTGGATTTCGATTTTATGTATATGGACTTTCTTGGTCTAAAATCACACTGATAAGCATCTATCAAGTTGTTGGCGATGGGCTTTAGACGTTCACATATTACGGCAGAGAAGATTTTGTAAGCGATGTTAAGTAGACTGATTCCTTTATAGTTGGTGCAGTTTAGAGGGTTCCCGTTTTTCAGTATCAGCTATCTTATTAACTTATATTTCGCAAACTTAAATAGGTACAATATTAAAAAAAAAAAATAAAATGCATGTCATACTTAGGAGCAATATCTGCGACCATAGTCAACCATCAAAAAATTAAAAACATCGTCTAAACCTCTTTTTTATTTCCTATATCTCTTTAAGTTAGCAGCATTTTCATCTGACAATATTTTTAATTTAAGGGAACAACTATCACTGGTCAAAAGGTAATGTAGCTGGCAATCAAATTATACTTTTTGTAAGGTTTGATGGCTTTAGTTTGAATTCTTCTTCAAAAATAGTACTTCAGGTTTTTAAGATACAACCTTTTATAGTTCGAAAACAAACTTTATAATAAACTTTTTGAAGCTAAGTATTTTATTAAGTCGATTTTTTTCAATAAAATTCGTGATGATATTCCAAATCTACAATCTCTTCAATATTTCTTTTACAAATTGTCAGTATCTTCACCTTATAAGAACACTGAAGCATTTATGCTAAATCAGTTCTTAACAGAAAAAAGCAATTTTTGATCTTATTACGAATTTGTAAGCTTAAGGTTTTGACATCAAGTTTTTGGAATACATTACAAAAAAAATATAAAAATATCTAGTTTGACCTCAAATATCTGAAATCGGAGTTTGAATTCGAAATCAGCACTAAAAATTAACTCAAATCGAATTATTCAAATCCACAAACGTACTGCATTAAAGGTTTTTCAAAATTCTGCTTGGTAAAAAACATATATTTATGTATAAAATACATAACATGGGAATAAGTTTAACACTGAAAGAACTTAAAGTTTCATTGCACCAAAATACGGTGAAATGAATTCGAAATCATAATTGGAAATCGAGTGAAATTGGCACAAAATTTTAAAAGATTTAGTAAATTGTTAAATCCATTTTTAGCAATTTACAAGACTAAAAAGGTGATTTGGGTAATTTTAAATAATTTTAACATCTTACTATCTCTTAACAATTTTCTAAAGTTAATATTACGACACTTTCACTTTTTAGACATGTTTGGATGCTCTCATTTTTTAAAAAAAGGCAATTAGCAATATATCAGTTAGCAAAGGTTTAACATTTTAAACTCCTTTATTAAATTGCTAAATATTTAGCAAATTGCTAACTAGTAAATTGTTAAACCCCTTAACAATTCTTTAAAATGTTTCGCAATTGTTTTAAGTGTTATATCATTCAATAGATTTCATAACTTCGAATACTTTTCGAAATCACGTCTTCAAGTCAAAGGTCGCATTCGGAAAGCTAGTGGCTACGTAGTCAAGGGATTCTGATTGGCTAAATCCAACTACAAAAGTAGTTGAAATTTCCCCTCCGACGTAGTGTAAAATTTTCGGCTACAAAGTTAGTGCACACTGGTTTTGACGTTTCACAATCAGCTGCTCGGTAAGGACACAAGAATTCAAAATGAAATGAATCTTTCGGTATTTAAATACAAATATAAATCAATCATATTATACTCGTATCTTCTTTTTGGTATTTATTGAATTTAAAAAGAAAAAAAAAACTATTTAAAGTTCTGAAAACACAAATGTTTCTTATTTTATATATTTGTATTTGTCATTAATATGACAGTTGCGGATTGAAGCTTTGTAGTACAATTTTGCATTCACAAAGCTAGTTGAATTTTGACTACGTAGCCACTAGCTTTCCGAATGCGACCAAAGTAAAGCAGCTGAGATACAAAGATCACATCAGTCAATGGACATTTCCGTTGATTGTCATAATTTGTATAATTTCTTATGTTTTTATTAGTTCGGCGCTTTTCAATAAAATAAATATACATTAGATTAACTTTATAAACTTATAAACTTGCATTGTATTGATCAAACTAAAACTAGCTGCAGATACGTGGTTCTTTGTGATAAGCAGTTTCCAAATATCGGTTGGGAGCCTGTGGTGCCGTTTTTGAATGTGTGTTGAAAGTAAAGGCAAAATAATAGAAAACTGTGTCTTCATATCCTTCTTAATTTTTGTTTTGCCACTTAAAAAATAGGCTTAAAAGTTTTTAAGTTAAGTAGTTTTTTGTTGGTATCATAAGAATGCCTTTTATGGGCTTTTGAGCAGTTTTTAATTATATAGAATCAAATTTTTATTATTTATTAGTCTTTTAAACTACCATTCAAATCATTTGGTTCTTCTTAGTGACTAATACCAAGAATATACATTTAACTTTCACTTGAAATAATATCGGTTCGAAATATAAATTGAAGTTCTAAAATTCATTTGGTGAGAACTTAAAAAGCATTCTTCATATAAAATAATTTATATTAAAACAATGCTCATACAATATTATATAAATAGTAAAATAAAATTTTAGTAAGTTGAAGGCTTTTTAACAAAACACAAATAATTGAACTACAGTGAAAAGAAAGAACGCTACATACGATAGACTCAAACAGTTTAGGTATCACAGATAGTTTAGAATTAGGTCTGTAGTTCATTATTTCGTTTTTAGGACGTCTTTTGTGTACTTGTATTATGAAAGAGCTCTTCCAGATAAAAGGAAACAGCGAGTTATTTAAAGACGTGTTAAGAAGAACGCATAACGGTTGTGCTAAGTACGCAGCATATTTCTTAAGACTGGATGATGGTACACCGTCGGGACCAGGACTAACAGTTTCGTCAAGTTGTAGGACACTATTAAAGACAGTATCTTCACTTATAACGAAATTGATAGAATTTAAGTGAGGGAAATTTAAAACAGTGGTAGATGTGTTAGGAAAAGTAATAGTACATATTATTATAATATATAAAAGCATTTTTGAAGTAGTTTGTAAACATGTTTGCAATTATCCTCGGCTCATTACTATTTGATGTCGAATCAGTCATTAAGTTAGGGTACCCACATGCTTTGTCCTTACAATTAACGAATTTAATGTATAATTCAATTTTCCGAATGTAGTCATTATATACAGTCCCTGGCCATATTATTAGACGCACTTTAGATTTTATGCAAAATCTTAATTTCCAGTTATTTTAATCAGGGTTTCGAATAATGTAATGCATTTAAATTATTTTGTATGCAGAATATAAACTACTTCCTAGAAATAAAGCAACAGATTTAAAGATTTTTTTTAATTAATATTTTCAGTTTTGTTGTTGTTATTTTTGTAATTTTTTTTTAATATTTTGTTGAACCTCCTTTTGCTTTAATAAGAGCCTCAATTCTGCGCGGCATACGGTTAATGCATGATTTGACTGTTTCCTGCATTTGTGGGTGGTGATTCCACACGTGAATTACTCTTTCAATAAGTCACCGCATCTTTAGCTACTTCCCTCTTCATCAGCTCCCACACGTTTTCAATTGGGTTCATATCAAGGCTGTTTCCAGCCAGTCCAACAGAGGGATGTTTTCTTCCCTTAAATAAGTTTTTATGGACCGGGCTGTGTGGCATGGAGCTCTATCTTGCATAAAAATGTAACCATACATCCATTCTTGACGTTAAAAATATTGCGTATAATCTAATAATTATAAAAATTCTGCAGTGCATCTAATAATATGGCCAGGACTGTAGGGTGTTAGAGTAGTCAGTGAAAAGTTGTTTTATTATAATCATCATCAGTTCCTGTTTGATTATACTTTATCCAAGGTTTGTTCCTTTAGATTTTAAGTTTTTAATGTGAGAATCAAACCATGGTGGAACATTTAAGTTATTTCGAGTCATTTTAAATGGAATCTAAAGTTAAAATCCAGTTTGTTGTTATAAGTGCATCATCCTGCATTGGACACTGGACAGTGCTATGTCCAATGCAGGATGATGGCCATCTTCGTCCACAGTTTTGACAGCAGAAGAAATCACAGCTGCTTTAGAGCATATGGTTTCGGAGAAAAATACCAGATCGAGTGTTTTCCCAAAACGGTTCTTCACGCCGCCGCCGCCGTTGCGATGAGTTGGCTTAAGCTACTGGTACATGGAACGATATCATCTGTTAATAAAAGCTCATTTGAAGATGACGCGTTCATTGGAACGTAGAAGTTGTCGTCGTCAATTTGAATCCAATTGAGATTGGGTACATTAAAATCACCAACAACAAGAACTTCTTTTTCGGGTTCCAAAGGGATATAAATACTTTCTTTGCAGTTGTTTAGTTTTTCATAAACCTCGTTTTTGGAGCTTGGAGGTATATATGCTGATACAATACATAAATGTCATTTTGCCATTTTAATTTTCAAGCACAGTATTTTGATGTCTGTTGATCGAAAGTCAATCAGGTTACAAGTGAAAGTATTGTTGATAGAAACAAGAATTCCGCCACCAACGGCGCGCGGCTTTTAAATCGTCTGAGTTATGACGATCACGTCTAAAGACTTGATAAGAGCAGTCAAAAAGCTCCTAGCCCGAGATAGTTGTTGAGCCATGTTTCCGTCAATATTATGACATCGTGAGGAAGATTGTTAATATCTTTATAAACTATGTTGGTCTTTTGTGTTTTGTTTCTGTAAATTTAACAATATCTGCTCCAACTTCAACTACATACATTAAAAATAACTGGATTGACAAATTTGTTTATGTTTTTTCTTGTATTTATATCTTTTAACTTAAGTGGTATAAATGATTCATAAACAAAAAAAAAGGTCATATGCGTTTATATAATATCAATTTTTTAAATAAAAGAAAAATTAAACAAAAATAAAACATTCAACATGGATGGAGGGAGATATAAATTAATCAAAAATAAAGTAGAATACATTTAAATTTATCGTGTTTTCTTTTGTTTTTGTTAAAAACAAAACGGCCAGTTTTTCTTATTCGTGAGGCTTTGAGAATAAACAAAATCTATTTCTTTTTCTTTTTTTAATATAACATAATCATTAATTTTAGGAAATAAATGCACAATTATAAGTTGTGCAGAAGCAATTTTTGTTAAATATAATATGCCGACACATTCGTTTATACAATATGTACGCTTTTTCAAAATCTTTTTGTTTTTCTTTTTTCTTTTTTTGAATATATTTGAAACTTAGAATCTCTTTTCACTTTTTATGTGGTTTATTATAATTCTACTTTTTCTTTCTCTCACTGTGATTACAAACTACTTTGAACTTCGAAACGAATAAACGAAAAAAAACTTGAATATTGTTTTTGTTTTAGGATAAATGTATATATACGAGTAGGTATAACGTGGATTGGATGCTCAACGTTGTATTTTCTTGCTGCACATTTTTTTAGGTGGTTTGATTCATTATGGCATGCGTGATGTCCATTGACGCCTCTCCCATTCCATTAACTGTGATTCCATTCACCATATTCACAGCTAAAATAATAAAAGAGAAAAACAAACACATTTCAATAAAAATAAAACTTCATTGTGATAAAGTTAAGTTTAGATTTTACCACCATTTCTAACTCCTTGAGTATCTAAATGCTGCCAATATTGTTCGGAGGGTGATTGTGCACTGGTGCCGGGTGGAGCTGTCACAGGTGCTCCGGTATATCTGAAGTAGGGATTCTTCAAATCGAGTGTATTACTCGAGGATATAAGGGTTCCTTCGATGTGTAAATCAATTGTTACATCGTAAGATTGTCGACGATTCGCTTCGAGCAGTACTCTACCAGTTAGCATTTGCCCCCGTTTTATAAATATTGGCATTGGCAGTAGACAACGAACTTGATACCAGTGAGTTAGAGGCGCCGTAGGCGAAGTGGAAAGCCAAACTTGCTGACTTGAACCGCAAAATTCGACATCAAACCAAAATGCCAGACCATGACATATTCCAGTTTGTAAAATATGAAATTCAAGTGGAATATCTGCAATTAGATAGAAAAGAATTTGATTTTAGTTGTTTAGTTTAGGTTGCATTTTTGAACAAATTATGATTCAGGCTTATGTGCAAATACATACTATGAACAAATATGATACATTATTTAAGTGCTAGAGTTTCAATTTGCATCATAAAACACAAGATTATCAAATGAAACAAGATAAAGTTGCTGTTCACAACAAAACATGTGCCAAAAAATATTTATCGGTGTTTCCTTTTAAATCTTTTCCCGTTTAACAAACTTCTGACATAAACATTTCCTATTGTATGATATATTTCTACACTAGTTCATAATAAAATTCATTCAAATGACATCCAAACTAAGTAAATTTTCTTTGAGTAGTAAAATTGTATGGCGATTTCCAAATGAACTTTTAACTTAAATAAGCTACATAAGCCTTTGATCATAAATATATCAAACATTTAAGCATTTTAAATCAACAATAAAAGAGAATTAATAACAACAAAATGAATAAACATAAAAAGTTACATAAAGTTAATCACTTACCAATATTGTGTAAATCTTTTTCGTTGTCTCTCAAAAAATCACACACATGTCTCACAGATTTGGCCATACAAATTCTAATATCGAATGTATCAACAATTGGCTGTCTGAAATACTCTTTCATACCCTCTTTATGCAATGTAGTCAAATCTACACCATGGAATGCTGATTGATACCAAAAATTAGCTTTATTATATTGCTCTGAGTATAGAGATTCATCGCTAAACGGTGCTATATGCAAATCACCGTGTGTAGGGAACATTTTTCCATTTGGTTTAAGCCATTTGCGGGCATGCAAATATGTTTCAAGCATACGTTCATTAAATAACATATAGCCCATTGGTTCAGATATAATAACATCGACTTTTTCTGGTAAATCGATTTCTTCAATTTTTCCTGGCATTATAAATATTCGATCTTGAACATTATTCGAATCGACCAATTGCTGGGCATATTGAGCCATATTACTGGCTTCGATGGCATAAACTTTAGCTGCACCAGCTTGTACGGCAAAAAATGATAGGATACCAGAACCAGCTCCAACATCCAAAATTATTTTGTTCTAAAAATAATAAAATTTTATTTTGTGCGGTTTGTGTTAAATTTGTATAAGTTTCAAAATAAAACTTACATTAAAATCTATAGAATTTTCTAGGATGGCCTTTTGATAAGTGCTCGTTCGTACATAGTCTTGCATCATGTTTTGCTGTTGACTTAAATAACCATAAAATTGAAAATACTGTGAGGCGGAAGACTCTTCAGTTCGTTGTGAGAATACTGATTTGGGGCGGAGTCGTTTAACATTGTCTATGATTTTGCGAAATTTAAGATGATCTATAAAATCAAGTGAAACAAAAAATTAATTGATTTAAAAAAAAAAATTAAATTCAAAAAAACAATAGAAACCTTTTTCTGTCGCAAATTTCAATACAACATTGTCATTGTCCAATGTAAGAGCATGCGTCTGACGACCCAACTGAGCAGTATCAACATCAGATGTTATAAGATATTCTTTACTGAAATTTGCGTCATTATCTGAAAAATAGAAAAAGAAGTATGTAGTTTAAATTGTTTAACTTATATACATTCAAAAATTAATCTTAAATAATTTAAAGTTATTGTAAGACACAGCCTTTCTCTTCAACGTAATCTGAGTTCCAATAGTCTTAAAGAAATGTATTTTATAGTGATTTAAGGACTCGTAAGTTTTATTTTTGACTAATTTTATTTTGTAATTTGAACTACGCTAGAACTTTATTCTAAAGCCGTGTTCTTGTTAATCAGTCCTATCACAAATTTCATCCTAATCGGAAACTTTTACGAATCCGGGAAAAAAAACTATTGCCAAATACAATTTTGCATAACGAACGGATTTCGTGATACCTACGATTTTTCGGAATTCGTAAGTCTCCGATTGCGATGGAATTCTTGATAGGACTCGTTGTTAATTATTGAGCGAGCCGCCAGACAAATTTCAAAAGAATTTATTATTATTCTTTTTGTTTAGGGTACTGAAACACCTTGACTTAGTTCAATGTTTGAGTCTTTAGTTCAATGTCTCTAAGACTTTATCTACTATCTAGTCTCCAGACAAGACATGTACATTAAATTGAGAAAATATATAGTTAGAAAAGCACTCATAGCACCTTAAATGAGTCTTCGATTTCAATAAAACTTACATTTTTCCCACTTTGTATTTTTCTTTTAACTCCTATGGATGCACAATCTGCGTGACGGACGCTGATGCCATTTATGATATTTTGAACATATCTTCTGCAATTCAACTGCGTTTGTTTGATCACAAATCTGACTTTATGAACATGTCTAAAGCAGGTCTAAATTAGTCAGAAGTTTATGAAAACAACTATATTATTAGGACTTGACGTCCTGCGAGCTTAATATGAAATTATCACATTTAAAAATAAAGAATTACCCTGTTTCAAAAGTTTTGTCTTTAGACTTAGCAGTGAAATTCGTTCTGGGAAATTTTGTTTAAACTATTTACCTTAATCTGCATAACTTATAATATTATTGTTAATTTTCCTACTACCTATCTATCAAATTCAAGTTTTAAAAGTTTAAATATATACGAAAAACTCTAGAAATACAACCCTTTTTTATGATCAACTCGTCATTATTTCTTACCACAGGTGCTTCTTTTTCCCCTACACTTTACACCTTTTTGTTTATTGCTTAATCAGAACAAAAATAACAACAACGTTAAACCAGCTATCGTTGCAATGAGAAAATTGTAACGAAAGAAGATTGAAAAAATACCTACATAAATCCTTACAAGTGCTTTAAGCATTTTTGCTAACCAATTCAAGCTCTAACAAGAACAAAACTATACAAAAACAAAAACAAAGTAGAAACTTTCTCACGAAAACACACCACAACTAACAAAACAAGCATTTGCCGCCTTCAGCCTTCATTTAAAAATATAATATCTTTACCTATTCCTAGTTATAAAGGAATACAAAATAAGCAATTTCTAAAGTAGGTACTACATATTATGTACAGTACATACATACCTACCTACATCATCCTGTATAACTCAAGGTCTATGGTATTTAAATCCTCATGTTACAAACCCACAGAAGGCCATCAAAATAACTAACCAACAACAAACAAAATATCCTCCTACATGTATAAAATAATATAAAGGAAGAAGATAAAAATGCAAAAATAACATAAAAATGAAAAAATCCACCGCAACTAAGCCGTGTGTACTGTGTATGCTAAAAATCGATTTTCCGGGTTATGGTTAAATTGAAACTGAACTGAATGTAAGAAGAAGCATCATCTCAGCTCAGGGTTATACGAGTACCTACATACCTAATATAAAATGCGATGCAGTAGCAGCGCAGCATAGAAGGACGACAGACTTAAGAAGCAAATCAATAAGAAACACAATCGTAACCCAAACTGCTCTGTTTTCCCCTTGAACCACGAGTCGTGTGGAACCTTTATCAGAGTCTCTTTTTTGGTTCTTATTGGTATAAATTATTTAACGTTCTTAGAAAAGCTTTATATCATTTAAGGGATAATAATTAATTGTCTAAGCCCAATCATTGAGCTTATTTACATATTATGGAATATTTCTAAATCATAATTAACTGCCCTCAATTGAAATGTTATTCTTTTTGTTAATATCAAGCCACATCGGTTGCCGTAGGTAGCGGCGACGGCGCGGCGGTGACAGCAGCAGCAGCTGCTGCTATGCCTATTTTTAAGTCTTCTGGTCACGGGTGCTTCTGAAGAAACTAGATAAAGGGAAAACCACCCCAAATGAGAATAGTTTCTTTCTTTGTCGTCGTCGTCGTTGTTGGAGTTGAGTGGAACAAAATACAAAATAAAATAGTAAAAACTTACCTAAGACGACCCTTATTGTGATGCCCTGCGGATCATAGTTGCAGATTAATGTGCAGCTTCCGTTGTATTTATTGCTAAATTCCAATTTTGTTTCATTTGTCAGCTCGTAAATATTTACTCCCCGAAACGTTCTGTCCATAGACACCGCCATTATTCTCAGGATTTCGATTTCGATTTGGGTTCTTTCGTTTTTTTGTTTCGTCCGTCTTTTGGTCGAAAGTTTGCCTTGTTCTGGTCTAATTGGTTACTTCCAGTTCCAGATGCAGATCAAATAAATGTATCAGCGATAGCAATAAGAAGCTTCGTCTAAATTTAAGCGAATTGTCGTAATGTAAGCTTTCTTCTTTCTTTGTTGTCACACAGGTTACAGGAAGAACGCGATTTAATTATTTAAACCAACAAAATTATTAAATTATCAAAGGAATTTTAATTTTCAATATGAACAAAATAAAAATACAATACGAGGGAAGTCCAAGCAAGAGTCTTGAAGACAACGACGAGACGAGAAAAGCAGAAGAGAAGACTACGACTGGTTTTTGTTGTCTCACACCACACCACAGCACGTTTTTCCTTTCCACGGAATCGGAAATTTTGTTCTTGATATTTCCTTGCTCCCTGGTTATTGGTATTTCTCTTCTCTCTTTCTTTTCCTTCTTCTTCGTTTTTGCGACAAAGAAAAATGGCAAATTTGCTATGTATTCGAATTCGTATGTTATTCTGTAATTCACTTCACTTTGAAGTTATTTTATTTTGCAAGAATTTGTTCGCGTTAAGAGTAAATTTTGATTGATTTGGTATTTCATAAAATTTTAATTTATTGTATTTTGACAGCGAGTAGAAAACAACACACGCACGAATCGAATAGCGAAAAAGTCACAACGAGACGAATTTTGTGATGTCGTGCTGCTGGCTCTGGCTGCCGAGTTGATAGATAAATGATATGATAATTAGGTTTTTGGTCTAACACTTGGATTTTGTATGGTGTTGTTTTTCATTCGCGACTTGCGAATTTCTGTTTTGCCTTTGGGTGTTATGGGTGGGAGAGAGACAAGTGTGTAGTGTTATGATTTTGAAGTATTTTCGCGAAAGAGCAAGAACATATATAAAAACGAAGGTGATTCTTTTCGTGGTTGTTTGTCTCAGCGCATAGATAGTATAAAATTGTAATAGATGGTTGGGAGTGTGAATAGGAAAATAACAGGGATGATAATGAGGGTTAAATTGTGTGAAATGTGTTTTTATTGATTGGGATTATGTAACATAAAATATACAATAATTGGATGTTTGTTATTAATGGAAACAACTTGACATTAGCCTGTTTTTTTTTTTATTCTTTATTAAACGGGTTATTCATTTTGCGGGCTGGAATTTGAAATCTGCCAAACTAAGTTCTTAAACCAATTTTTGTTTTTCAGTTGAATGTCTTACTATCGCACAACGCATACAAATTGTTAAAACCTACTATAAAAATGGTGATTCTGCCACAGCCACATGTCGTGCTTTAAGAATAGATTATGGTTTACATAAACTACGCAATCAATTGGCAAAATTGTGAAGAAATTTGAAGAGACTGGATTGGTTATAGTAGTATAGTATAGTATAGATATAGTAAGTGAAAGTGACCAAAGACCCGAATGTGTCGATTCCGCGTCGTTCTCAGGAATTAGGACAGTCTTATGGCACATTATGGAGTATTTTGCATTTAGATCTACCTACACCTAAATCCATATAAAGTCCAGCTCACACAGCAACTGAAGCCAGCTGACCATTCATAACGTCGTATATACGTCGAATGGGTGCTTGAACAACAGGCGGTGGACGGCGATGTTTCGAACAAAGCACATTTCTTACTCGGTGGGTATGCTAATAAGCAATATTTTCGTATTTGGGGTTCTGAGAATCCTCAAGTAATTGAAGGAAGACCATTACATCCACAAAAAGTCACTGTTTGGTGCGCTCTTTGGCCTGGAGGTGTGATTGGACCTTTATTCTTCGAAAAAGACGATGGAACGACTGTCACCGTCAATTTGGAGCGTTTTGGTTATATGACAGCCGACTTTTTTTGCCTGCTAAATACGACTTGAAGAATGTGTGGTTTCAACAAGACGGTGCCACATGCCACACAACTCGAGCGAATATGGCTTTATTGCAAGAGACATTTCCTAGCCGCGTAATTTCTCGTAGTGGCGATATCAACTAGCCAAAAAGATCATGCGATTTGACACCGCTAGACTTTTTTTTTATGGGGCTACGCAAAAGACCGTGTTTAAGAAGATAAACCTTTAAATCTTGAGCATATTAAAACCAACATTCGTCAAGTTATGGCTGAGATACCGCTCAATATGTCTCAACAAGTGGTCGAAAATTACCTCAAAAGAATCGATGCTTTCACTTTTTCACATAAGACACGCAAAAATGGATGATTTTGACATTTTTTCCGTTTCTTGTTTCAGTGTTGTCATACTAGTTTTTTTTTGGGATTTTATTGATTGTTTTTTTTAGAATTTATTTTCAAATTATTTATAAATTTTAAGAAAATTTAATTGAATTCAAGGCAGGTGCTTTTTAAACAGTACAAAAGGAAACAAAAAGAGATTTTGTGTATTTTAGTGTTTAAATGCAAAAAGTACTTTGCAAATACCCAACCTCGCACCCACCCCAAATCCTTTACCGTGGCAAGCAGGCAGTTGCCCGCCCCTCTTTACATACCTCGCTATTAGTACTCTGTACAATCCATTCAAACCAAAATTGTTTTAGGAGTGTAGTGTCTCAAAAAAAAAAAAAAATACAAAAGAAGTAGGGTTAAGTCCGGTGTTCTATTGAAACCCGTACATGCTGCGGTAGTGGAAAGTCGGCCCGAATAATTTATTACAAAAAATGTGGTAATTCAGAGCAAAACTAATTTTAACTTAAAATGGATAATTTCAAAGAAAAAATGTCAAAAAATATCAGAAATAATTCATATTGAATTAATTTAAAAGTTTTTCATTTTGAAAGTTCTGTCCGAATGAAATAAGAACTAAAGGAAAGGGGTTCGTTCGTAGATTATGGTCAGATGGCGCTATATTAATTTGTTGACATTAACTTTTTGCGAAATAACGAACACACATTATGGCTTATGTATATTTCGGTATAATTAAACGAATTAGTTTTTTGAAGACTTGCCGAGATAGTTTTTTTTAGGTTTTGGTGAGTTTGGTTTAGAACCTTTTAAGTTCATCTTTGTTTTCGGGTACTCTTACCTACCATTAAGCCTGTCCTTTTTCTTACACTCAAGTTATAAGAGTTTGTCTAATTAGTTGATTTGAGTGAATTCAACTCCTAAATTTTACAGACCCATTTTGATTTATAATTTGCATAAACTGAATTTACGAGAGAACAAAAAAGAAAAGGTATTTATAAGTTTGTTTGTAAATCTTTTTAGCCCTAAAAAAGCTCGACGGTCTGTCGAAGATGATGGTTCATTCTCTGATAGTGATCACGAAGAAGAATTTTACTATACAGAAATTGAAGACGAAGATGATGAGGGAAAAGCACCCAGTCCGCCATCACCACCAACACTCAGCCATCGCGATATGGCACGTCCACCACACGAAGATCCCGAATACCAAAGACAAATTGTTGGGAGTTTCAAGTATGTTTTGAAATATTTTATCCTACGTATCTAATGTTTTATGTTATTAATACAAAATTAAATTTAGGCAAGGATTAGCACAACCTCATTTGGTCAATTCAAAATATCTACACATCAGTAACAATGGCGCTAACAACAATCAACAAAACCAATATAATACTTCAAACACAATAAGTATTCCATCGTCTCCATTAGCCCATCACAATTATACATGGCCATCGCCAGTGCCAGCACAACAGCAACATCATCCACAACAGCTACAGCAACAACAACAACAACAACAACAACACCAACAACAACAACAAAATCAACATCAACAGAGTCCGGTATCACCAATAAAACACCCACGTTGGTCACCACGTCCGTCCACATCGGTTGCACCATATCCATCACCAACTTATGTTCATCATCATCATCACAACTACAGCAGCAGCAGTAGCAGTAGCAGTTGTAGTAGTGCTGGTAGCCCAAATAGCACTAGTAGCCATATAAACCATCAAATGCCACATCAGACGATAAATCACCATCAATCATCATCCGTTTCATCACATCAGCCAAACCAGCAGCAACAACAACAACATCACCAACAACAGTCACATTATCATCAACTTATGCAACACAGTATACCAAACTCAACAACGGTGACTCTTAGCCCCAATATTCACCACACCGGTAACAATCAGCAACACCAACACCACAATCACCAACAACAACATAATCACCGAATGCAGACTTCCTCCTCGCCGGCCACAATAACTGCCACAGTGACAACGACCCATCGATTACAATCCCCTAATATCCAATCAAAATCTAAAGGTACACCAAACTCACCAAATCGCCGCACTCGTGGTGAAAATAAAAAATGTCGCAAGGTATACGGCATGGAACGTCGCGAACAATGGTGCACCCAATGCAAATGGAAAAAGGCTTGTAGTAGATTCGGCGACTGAAGGCGGCCTAAATCGTCAGTGACAAAAGTTCCGGGACAAAAAAAGAACAATATAAGTAGTAGTTGTGGCAGCAGTAGCAATAACACCAACACCAATACCACCAAGAGAATTAACAACAAAACTAAAAAAACTGCGACAATATGTTTGGCAACAGCGGTGGCAACATCCGTCATTGTCCATCATCCATCATCAACAACAACGGTGCAGAAAACAAACATACCTACTACTCCCACACTGGCGATTGTGAATAATAGTAATAACAATTCAAATATCGGTAACAACGCTAATATGATGAATATGAATCAAAATCAAACAGAGTCCCCGCCGCCGCAAACAGAAGGCGCAGTTAAGTTCTACAATAATTCACTGTTAAATTAAATCAATTAATGTATTTAATTTCTTAATTATCATGTTTTTAGTTTAATTTTTGTTCTTTCTTTTGTTTTTTTTTTTATTAATTGATATATAAACTATCATAGCGAACGAACGGTAGTTGGCGTATCAATTAATATACCTCTCCTCTTCTTGAAATACATATATTATATATTTATTATTACTTTTTTGTTTTATCATATTTTTTTTATTTTTTAGTTTTTAAGACTTTAGACAAATTTTTTTGCACTGTTTTTATTATTATTATTATTTTATTATGTGTACTCTTTCGTGCATTATATAGATAATTTTTTGATTAAGTTAAAGAAAACAAAAATAACATATATAAATATAAAAAAACATACTTTTCTTAGTTTTAAATATACACGTGAGTACCTCTGAATAGATAAAAAGGTAACAGAAAAAAGATTTAAACAAAATATTTAAATATACACATACATATAAAATAAAAAACAAATAAAATTTAAAAAAAAAATAGACAAAACTAAACGAAGTAACGTTCTTCGAAGAGTATAAAAATCTTATTTTGTTCGTATCTCTTTATTATACAAAATCATTTCTGTTAAAAATGTGTGTTGAAAAATAAAATGTATTAACAAAAACAACAAAAAACCTAAGCAATTGACCGGCTACTAAAGTTTTTATTAATTTGAAATAACTAACAATTAACAAAAATAGCCTGCTTATTGCAAAAATAGCAAAATATTTTTGATTAATTTACAAAATATAAAACATAAAATACTTTATATACAATTATATAAAAAACAAAAATATATCTATATAAACTATATACAGTTAAGAGAATAAAAATTGTTTAAAATTTATTATTAATACATATTTCGGTATATCAGTTTTTGTTTTTATGTACAGTAAAGAATAAATCTTAAAAAGGGTAAAATGTATCTACAAATATAAAGATAAAACAGAGCCATAAACATGAAGTACAACTTTTCTCTATAGTAAAATTTAACAATTAAGTATGTACATACAAAATAATGAGTTCTTATACACAATGATTTATTTTTGTTACACGAAATAGAAATTTTAACAACAAAAACTCTGAAGAATAAAAATACAAACAAAACAAAAAGAAACCCACCAATTAGTATTATTAGCAAAACAAACAAGCGTTTTACATACGAGTTTGATCTCATTTATATAATTTTCTTTTTTCAATTTTTATATTTATTTGCTAACCTAGAAATGTTTTAAACAATAACAAAAAGCAAAAATCAAAAATCAAAAAACTCACTGTTTTCTCAGACAAAGTTTCATCTTCAGAAATTTTGAGACAAAAACATGATACTAACAACAAAATGACATACTACAAATCTTCCCAACAGATGTCACTTTAGAAATTGACATAAAAGTTGTAAAAATTATAGAGCTACCCCACACACTTTATCTGTCATCATTATTAGTTGCACTGTCATTGTAAGTTGTATGCAACTTTGAGATTAAAGTTGACATTTTCAAGAAGTGCAATCGAAAGTAAATACAAAAAGCTACCTCCAGCTTTGCAATTTTCTTAAAACATTATTAAAAAAGCGAAATAAGCTAATTAACTTAAATATTTAAATTGCATCGAATGCTGGGAAATATAGCAATAATAATTTGTGCAATGAAAAACATTATTGATTTTTTAAAACGTTTATTATATAATAATTGTCTTCCACTTTCACAAAGTTTTATGTGATTATTAATTTTGTTTTCCTGTTAAGTTTAAACTTGAAAAAATAAAATAAAACAAAAAACTTTTATTTAAAATACATTCTAAGTTTATGCGCTCTGTTTTGTTTTTATATAAATATAAGATATTATCTTGAGGCATATTTACAATAATTTAATATATTTTGAAATTATTAAAAAAATAATCATTTGTAATATTATATCTTAGCCCATTCAATTTTCTCCAATTTTATAATGTTTGTGCATATACAAATATGAATATTTTTTTAAATTATTTTTGTATAGGTACGTTATATAATTTGTTTTTTTATTTTTTTGAGCTGAGGAAACTATATCTTTTTAACTGCCTTCAATATTGAACAAAAATTTCCAATGTGTGTAAAATATTTAATAAAGATTCGAGTCCACTCAGAGGACGTTTACAGGCCAACATTTATTTTTGTTTATTTTTTTATTTTGTTTAATTTTCTATATAAAACTGATGATTTGAATTTTACTCGTATATCGTTTGTGCTGATTTTTCTTAACGAAGTTTTAAAATTTATTTGAAAAAAGTTCATTTTCGAAAGCTTTTGTTTCAAAAATTGAGTGAAGACAATTTTTAAGGTGCATGTGAGAGTTGTTTTATTCAAAATTAAGAATTTGTTTAAGTTTTGTGTCTCGAATAGAGTTCAAGGTCCCTAAAAATTTGTTATAAATACATGAATTATGTGTTTATTCAATAAATTCTATAAAGTGAGTAAAACTTATTCTTTGAGTATGGCCTAGAAAATTTGTTCTTAAAAAAAAAACATGTTTCACTTAATCTATTTAATCCAAAGTATAGTAAGAAAAGAACTTATGGCACTTTTAATTGTTTTCATTGTTCAATTATTTATTTCTAAAAATATATCGATGGTAAATGATAGCAAAAATCGGCACTACACTAACTAAAAAATTTGGAGGTGAGTAAAATCAATATTTAATGGCTAAAAAACAAAATTGTTCTTATAGTTATTTTCAAAAACTCACAGTAGTTTCGGGATATTTTTTGCTTTCAAAACCTTACCATCCGAAATTTTATACAAATAAGGGAATAAAATGAAAGGTAAGCTCGAAGTTGACGAATTTGACGTAGTACTTTTGTATAAGCAAACACGTTAATTAAGTCAAATTTTTGCATCAGACAATATCAGTTTTACTATATTGACAGAATAGGCTATACATTCTAATAAGTGTTTCAATCTTCACTTCAGAGTTTAATTTTGTATTAACTAACTAACTAAAGTAAATTTTGAAACGTGGACACTAAAACACAAAATAAATTACAGTAGAAGACTTTGATGCAAAAAGAAATCGTTATAAATCTTGTTTTTTTTTGTTTTAACTTTATTTGTTTAATAAAATAAATAAAAAATTTAATACTTTTGACATAAAAACCTATATGAATTAGACTCACTTGATATTAAAAGTAATTTGATCACAAAGTCATCTTCCAAATTATTATAAATAAAATTTTTCAATGTTATAAATATGCCTCATTAATATCAACAGTTACAGTTTTTGTTTAATTTTATTTTTTGAAATTGCAAAGAAATGGTCCTAAGTGTGAACAATGATTCCTGAATGTTTTTTGATAGATATTCATACACACATAAACTCAATTAAACCTACAGAGAGAAACAAATACAAAAGATTAATGGTTTTCGACAGAAATTATTTAATGAAAATAGTTAATATAGATATATACATACATACAAAAAACTGGACAGAGAAAAGAAAAAGTTTTTAAATAAAATAATAATTATTACAAACAAAACAAAATTAAAAACTGAATAAAGCCAAAGATTTTCTTTCAACCCACTCTAAAAAGCTAAAAACAAAAAGAACAAAAATTATTTTGTGAAAAATGTATTCAAAACAAAAATAAGGAAATAAAAGTCAGCAATCCATATATATATATATTTTTCTAATTGAACTACAAGTAATTCAAACAGCAAACAAAAGATTTAAGAAAAATTAAATAGAAATGTTTAAAAAATCAAAGTTTCAAAAGCACAAAATATACTGTAATGTAATAGCAAAAATCTATTATTATTAATATCTATATACATATATATAAAATATACGTAATAAATTTATGTATACACATTCTAAACAGTTTTTAAGATAAGAGTTCAAAACTAAATATTGAATTTAAAACAAAAACAAAAAAAAACTATATAAAAGACAGAATAACAAATGTAAAATAATATATTTACATCTACATAATTGATGCTTTGATCTAAAAAAGATATAGTAAAATAAAAGTTTAAATATTGCATGTGTATATAAAATATTGCAGAATTCTCAAAACAATTAATATCTTAATCCATAGTTCTTAAACTTAACCGTTATATTTCAAAATAAAAGAAAAAGGAAAACTATAATACCAGACAACATAGACAAAAGTATCTCACACTTCAACTTCAATTTTTATTATTCGTTTATTTTAATAAGTTAACTTTTGAATTAGATTTTTCAATTTATTTGCTTCGATAAATATACATTTTTTTTTGAAAAAAAAAAACAAAAATGTGAAAAATTGTTAAAATTGTTAGAGAGTCATCACATCTGGGGACTCTACCCAACCAAAATATGTCACAAAACAAAAAAGATATAATTGAAAAAGCTTTGAATGTTGCTTCAAATGCAAAAAGACTGTCAGATTAAGAATTTTCATCAAAAACGAAAAATTTAAAATTCTTAACAATTAACCGGCTTCTTACGCGCAGTTTTTGAATTTAAATTGACAAACAAAACAAAAATGTTAAACGAGTTACATTCAACTATAAAAATCTTAAGCCTTAAACACACAAAAATCGTTCATCTTTCTTTGTATAGGTCTTATATTAAATTTAACAAAACATAAAAGTAATTTAGTCGAAATCTTTATCGAGTCTCTATGTCGTTATAATTATAAAGTAATACATACATACATACATACATCATACCCGGAGAAGGCTGATTTTAGTTCTCATTATATAACAAAATAAAATAAATAAATAATAATAAACGTTAGTTGTAAAAAAGAGAAAAACTTGTTCAAATTACATACAATTGTACGCAAATTATCATATCACGTAAATTATAAATGTCGTTAAAAAACGTTCAATATACGGTATCGAACATTTTTCAAATTTATATCGTTGCATGTAAAAATAAATTTTTACCAGAGGAATTTTAACTATAAAAATATAGTTAAGTAAAATGCATTTACATCACCTTTGCAACGATTCTATATTCTCTGTTAAGTCTCATAAAACAACAAAATGAAGACTAAGACTATAAGAAAAAATAGTAATAAATTTAAAAAATAAACTTCTGTTTGTTTAAAAATGCTCGTCTATCTTTAACATGAAAATATTAAAAAAAAAACAAAAAACAAAAAATCCACGCCCTATAAATTAAAAAATAAATAAGTACATATAATAAAAATATTCTATATTTTATTCGATTTGATTTAAATTTTTAAATTATAATTAATCACTGCCAGACTTTTTATTATTTTTTATTTTTCAAATATATTTCAAATAATATATATCTAAATTTTTCAAACAATGCTACATCAACTTTAAAAAAAGCAAATAAATTGCTAAGTAAAAGTACTGTGCTTGTTTTCATAGGTTAAATATTATATATGTAATATAATAATCGGCTATTATATCGTATTTTAAAATAAATTGGCTATTCAAAATACTTTAAACATGTGTCTACCACATATTTATGTATAAATATGAACTCTTAAAAAATATTTTGACATTTTGTTAAAAAATAAAATTAAAAGAAAAACAAATAAACATTTTATAAATGATAATCGTCCAAAGCACGAATAGCAAAATTGTATGTTAAAACAAAAATGTCGTTTCTATTTAAAATATCGTATTGTTTTTGTCTTTAAACAACATTTTAAAAGTTTTTTGGATTGTTTTGTCTTATTTTGAAATGGGTTTAGATAATTTTATAATGTTACATTCTAACATCATATTTGGCCAAAATTTATAAAATTTAAATACAAGAATATTGTAATTTTTTTAAAAAGTCCCGAAAAATATATTTTTTTTAAAAGACGCTAGTTAATATGTTTTAAGTAATGAAGAATTGTAAGCTTAGTTTTAATTTTAGTTCGTACTTTTTATTTTCTTTATGAGCTGATACCAATCAATTTTTAAGTCCGCAAAATTGAACTGCTTTTTATTTATATGCATTCATTTTAATGATCCGAATTCACTTTAAGACGTATTTTTAAAAAGGAATAACTCCTTTTCAATTTTATAAAATTATCTTATTAAATAAATGCAACGATTTTTAGTTTCCCCTAGGAAATTTGTGCTCTTTTGCAAACTGAGGGATCGACATTTGTATTTTGGATTTTTCAATACAGGAAATCCAAAATTTCACTGGACATTTTTCACGCTAGTGGAATTACCCAAAGTTCGACTATACTTATTTGATATTGAAATAAGTTTTGAATTGCCATACAATATTGATTTATTGTTTAATTTTCTCTACCGCCCATATTATTAAATTTCTTCGAAACTTGTTTTACTGCAAACGTGGATTTATAGGTATTTTATTTCAAAAATAGAGTATTTGAATAACAATAATTTAATAATTCTGAAAGACTTAAAACCACTTTAAAACTAATTTTGGTGTAAAATTAGTTTTTAAGAAACTTAATAATATGGGCGTAAAATAAATAAGAGAAGAAAAAGTTCTTTTTAAACTTAAATCTATGTATAAAAGTGAGTTAGCTAAGCAGCTAATCACTGAGTTTACACAAATCTCACGCAATCCCAATATGATTTCACGGATTACATAAATCGTATACAAATCATAAGCTATACAGCTAGGTTCTACATTTTACTTTTATTCAAAATGAAATTGAAATCGATGCAAAATATAAGTTGAAGTTCTGAAATTTACTTTTATCGATATCGATTTCATTTTATTTGAACTTAAAACAAAGTGGAATAACGTGTTCTACATTTCGATGTTTGCTATTTTGAAGTCATTTAAATTCGACCAGATTAAATTGGTGTGATTTGAGTTCGACAATATAAAACGACGAAATAAAACTTAAGTTCTGTTAATAGAATGCACTTAATTCGTGAGAAGTTGCAGCTTCTACTTTGTATTTAAGGGAATGGACAAAGCATTTAAAACAATTTTACGACACACCAAATGTTTTCTCTGTACAAAAACAAAACTTTCTTTCAAAAACTTTCAAGACACAATTAGAAACTATACTTCGACGCCAGACACTTTCCCAATCGATATTTGCAAACTGCTTATCGAAAGGAACCGCATATCAGCAGCAAATGGGCATCAACACAGTGCAAATAAAAACACACTAATATTTTATATTTGTTTTATTAAAAAGCACAGTAAAAATAAAAACATAAGAAATTATTCAAATTTTAGCTATGAACAAAATTGTTTGTTGACAGCTTGAAGTGATTTCGAAAATTATTCGAAGTAATGAAATCGATCGAAATGTAGAACACTGAAACAATTTCACTCGATTTTCAGTTTAGATTTCGATTTCATTTCCCTCGATTTTGGGAACCTAGCTGAATGTTCCTTTAAAACTTTCAGGGCACGTTTTGTCTGTGCCTCAGCCCATAGCATCGTCAGTCTTTTTCAATCGATATTTAAAAACTGCATTCCACAAAGAAACGTAAAGCTTCAGTTACTCGTAGCTGTAACGCACATCAAGGCAATCCAAAGAAAAACCCCAAATATTTTATATTTTCAGAACAATGAAAAAGTTAAGAAATTATGACAGTAAAAACGAATTGTCTATTGATTGATGTGACATATGTCAGCTGCTTTAATTTCACTAATTTCGAAAATTATTCGAGGTTATGAAATCGATCAAATGATACTCGTAGAACCCCGACAACAATTTCACTCGATTTTGGGAAACTAGCTGATAGTCAGAACTTAATTAAACAACAATAAATATGTATAATTTTTTGTGTCAAATAGTTGAAAAGTTAAAAAAAAATTCAATAGAATGTGTATACAGGATGCCTTACAGTGGCCATTGTAGAAGAGGTCATCTAAAGTAACACTTTTCAAGTCATGAAGGTTTTTTTTATAACTTTTAATATCGTTTCTAAAGGGTTGCAATTATTTTTGTCTTTTTAACTGTCCTGACAGTGTTTTTTCTTTTTTTTTAAGAATTCTGGAATAAATTAGAACTTTATTAGTTAGCTTCTTAAACAAAATCATATTTGCTTCGATTCCAATAAATATACTATAACCCAAATAAACAATGAACAATCCCCAAAAAAGCAATCAAAAAATCTTAATGAAATGTCAATACAATAAAACGCGTGCAGTGATTCCAACTTACCCAAAAGTTGTCATTTATTCATTTAAAAAAAAATTATAATTAAAAAAATAATTTTCGAAAAGAAACTTAAAATCGGTAATCGGTAAAAAACATACAATTTGCGCAACATGACTGAATTTTAATTAATTGTAACGTTAACTTTTACACTTATCGTAATCAAAATAAAAACAAAACCAAAACATCAATTTAAAAACCGACTTATTTTAAATATTTTTTCTAAAATAAAATAAAATAAAATAAAAAACTTTATACAAATGCAAAAAAAAATTATTGAGTTCAATAATTGGCGAAAAAATTATTGTTGTAGTATTTATAAAATTCGGAAAGTTTTGTTTATGAGTTTTTGTTTTATATTGATACACGCGAAACTAAAATTTTGTATAAGATAAAAATTGAAAAAAAAATGGAAAAAAAAACATTTATATGGCTGACAATTACGGAAATTTCTTCTGTTAAAACAAAAAGTAATAAATATAAATAATTTAAGACTTAATTATTGCCTATACTCTTTTTGATTGTAAAATTATATTAAAATATATTTAAAAACAAAACGTTATTATACCATAAATTCTATGCCTGCTAATTGGGTTTATTATGTCCTTATAACACGTTGTCTTGACAAAATAATTACAAAAATAAAAAAGAAATTAAATAGAGGTATTACAAAAAGTACGAATAGTATAAATGTGTATCATAATTGTTGTGTTGTTTCTTTTTATATCTGTTTCATCATGTCAAATTGAAACTGAATAAATTTCAATACTGTCATTCGTGCATGCATGTAACAATGTAACATAATGTAACATTATATCTACAAATATAAATGTATACTTTAAATATTGTTTTTACAACTGGTTGTCTATGATATAGTGATTCTTGTTTTCATTAACTTTAAGATACAAAACATAAATATTATATATGAAACTTGAAACAATCTTTCAAAAGCATTATATCTTAGTAAATTCTACAAGCAACATAAAAACAAAACGATTTTTTAATCCATACGTTTTATTATACATTTGAATGTAACAATAATAATCAAATATACTTTTTAGATTTAAATTTAAGAATAACAACAAAAGCATAGTATGTTAAAATAACATACACAAAATAGTTATTGTTTATTTGAAAACTTTGCTTAAGACCGTCACCGTCAAGTCTTTTGAATTTTGGTTCACTGTTGAAAATAAAACAAAACAAAATTAACCAACAAGAATTTTGGATACAAATTAGACTAAACATCAACATTCAGAAATAAAAACAAAAAACACAAAGCAATAACATTAAGAAATAAAAAGAAGTATGAAACAGGAACAAAGATAATTTATTTAAAATTTATTTAATACAAATACAAATACATATAAAACAAAATAGCAATGGATCTCTTTAAATATAAACAAACCTAAAAATAAAACTAAAACAAATATGGACAATTTAAAAACTGTACAAAACTATAAGAAAATTATAATTTACATTTAAAATAATATACATATATTAAATGAAACAAAAACATTTTTAAAAATACCGATACACAATTATAAAATATTAAAATTTATTTTGCAGAAAATAAAAATGTCTAAAGATATTATCGAAACGACAAACATAGAAATAGAATAAAATGCATATAAGAATGTTGAAAATTAGTATCTATAAAAATAAAAAAGTAAATGTGTACCTTTGCAAGAAATTACAAAATGTTATGTTTAATGAAATTAATGAAATTACAAACAAAAACAAATTTAATAACTGTTTTAAATTTTATTTGCGCCTTTTACTGTTTCAAACGTATAAATTTAAACAAAAACAAAACAAATTGAAATTTAATTTCATTTTCAAATTAAAATATAACTGTGCATACAAAAGATCTATCTTTATTTTGTTTCTAATTTTTAAAAAATATATAAATATACTAACATGATCTAACTATCAAAAGAAAAATTAAGACGTTGAAATGTATATTTAAGAAACACAATGAAAAGCATTACAAAACAATGTACTGTAGTTTCATTGATACAAATTAATGCAAACTAATTAAATTAAGTTGGTGATGAAGAAATAATACTGTCCCTATAATAATATATAATATACATATGTTTATATATACATAAAATATAAATAAATGAACAAAAACAAATTAAAACGAGACACAAAATATAAAAATTATACAATTCTGATGATGATGAAAAATAAATAAAAAACAATATAAAATAGCGACAAACAAAAATGTTTTTATTCCATTGAAATTTTTACATTACATTGCATTTCACACTACTCAGCACATAAATGTACAGAGTAGAGAACACAGCACCTTGAGCGACTAGACTATATAAGGTGATAACAACACAAGACATTAGTAAAAGACAGAAGGACAGAGGAGAAAGAACAACATACAGAAAGAACACATGACAACAGCACGCGGTAGGTTTCGAGACGGTCCCCCATCTTTCTACTAACCACGCTCACTGATGCTTGATTTCGGTGATCGATGGGAACCGAAGCTTTATCATTATCAGTGACTAGGCCGTTGCCTGTGAAATTTTTAATTTGACTCAATTGAGGAAACAGGATATAAATCATACTTAAAGTGTTGGAAAAAATGATAGATACAAGTGTCTTCATCATTTTCAATAGGTACTTACTTACTTACTTAAGGTGGCGCTACAGTCCGGGGTGGACCTGGGCCTCAACCAACATGCGTCTCCAGCCAGCTCGGTCCCTAGCTAGCTGTCTCCAGTTTCGCACGCCAAGTTGGTTGAGGTCTTCACCCACATGCGTGCGCCCCACCTGAGTCGCGGTCTTCCTCTACTGCGCCGTTGATGGAGCGTTGATGTCCATTCGCTCTACATGACCTAGCCATCTAAGCCGTTGGACTTTAATTCTGTTAACTAGGTCAGTGTCGCTGTACAGCCCGTATAGTTCGTCGTTACATCTTCTACTCCATTCTCCATCTATGCGTACGGGACCAAAAATCACCCGAAGAATTTTTCTCTCGAAGCATCCTAAGACGTTCTCATCTTTCTTTGACAGGGTCCAGGCCTCAGCGCCATAAATGAGAACCGGGATGATGAGTGTCTTATAGGTGGTGATTTTAGATGCTCGGGAGAGGACTTTACTACTTATTTGCCTTCTAAGTCCAAAGAAGCAGCGATTTGCAAGAGTTATTCTTCGTTTGATTTTTGCGCTGGTGTCGTTGTCTGTGTTTATAGCGGTGCCTAGGTAGACAAAGTCCCCAACTACCTCAAAGTTATAGCTGTCCATGGTGACGTTTTGTCCAAGACGTCGTTGTTCAATGTCCTTTTTTGATGACAGCATATACTTGGTCTTGCCCTCATTGAGCACTTAACCCATCTTCTTCGCTTCCGTCGCAATGCTCAAAAACGCTCCACTGACATCACGCTTTGATCTTCCAATTATGTCAATATCATCTGCGTATCCGAGTAATTGGATGGACCTTTGGAAGATTGTGCATCTAGTGTTGACGGTTGAGTTTTGCACAATTCTTTCCAGAACGATGTTGAAGAAGTCGCATGACAGTGCATCGCCTTGTCTAAAACCTTGCATGCTCCCTACCAAGTCATCGCCTGCTGCTTTGAAAAGTTCGGCAGCGATGCCGTCAGCTCCAGCAGCTTTGTTTGTCTTCAATTTAGATATAGCTATCTTCACTTCGTCGAGGTCGGGTAGGCGGAATTGTTGCTCACGTCACCTAGGTTGAATGGTTCTACCTCCCTTACAGTGGAATTTGGTTCGTCGTCGCCGTTATATAATTTGGAGAAATGTTCTTTCCATATTCTCAACATAGACTGCGGTTCTACTACGACGTTCCCCTGATCGTCCTTACAGGCTTCGGTTCGTGGCTGGTACCCATCTAACAAGCCGGTGTTCCTCTCTCCTCTTCTGCTCGTAGAGCTCGCGAGCAGCTCTGGTCCTCCTGTGCAGGGCCGTTTTGTATGCCTGTTGTTTCGCTGCGTGCGCTTGCCGGAATGCGTCGTCAAACCAGGGGTTTCGCTGTGGTGGCCGTGTGAAACCTAGCACTTCAGAGGCGGCATCTCTGATGGCTACAAAGCAATGTTGCCACTGGTTTTCAATGCTTAATGCAGGCAGCATAGGACTTCTTAAGAGGTTATTAGAGACTCGATCGGAAAAGGACATGGTAGTCTCTTGCGATTGTAGCCGTCTATAACGTCGAAACTTCTCACAGTACTTCCTTGTTTTGGCTTGGATCGGGATATCCGTAGCCGTACCTTGGCTACAACGAGGTAGTGGTGGCTGATGCGGCTAGCTTTTTAGCCGAATATTAAAGCAAAGAAAAATGCGAAATGAACCAAACGTGATATAAAAATGAAAAGCGATTAATTCAATTTGTTCTTTATTTAAATAAATGCGGAGATGCTGTTTCGATTACAACTGATAATGGACTGTGTCCTACGCCCACACAGTATAGGCTTTTATACTTATTTCGAGTTCCATCTGTGCACCTGCATAACACTTGTTGTTGGTTGTTGCTACTGCTTCAGCTTAGATAACTTAAACTAATTCATCGTTGTCGGTCGCAACTACCGCTATTTGGGAGCGACGATCGATGATGGACATCTTGGTATATGTGTCAAGGGCAGCCGATGCCGTTGATGTTGATGCTCTGTGCTTATGTTCCATATCTATAGTCAATGGTGCAGGTGTTACAAAAAATACAAGATTTGTATTTTTTGGTTGCAACAACAGTTACTTGGGAGCAACCGATGTTGATGATGTTGATGATGATTTTGACTTCTAAGGTTTGTATTTTTCGGTCGCAGGTACCGCTAGTTGGCAACGACCGATGTCGATGGTGTAAAGACAGTGCAAGTGCATTGGATGGCCTTGGAATTGGCCTAGTTGTGAGTAGATGATGACTTCTGTGCTAAGGCAAGTGCGATTGACAACAACAGCTATTCTGTTGTTTGGTGCTAGAAGAAAACTTTATAGGGTGATTTTTTGGGTGTTTGGCAACAACCAAAGCTAATTTATTGCGAACAGCAACAGTGGCTACAAGGCAATGTTGGCCCCTCGGAATGTTAGGACATCCTGTATACTGGAGAAGTGCCGAGCGTGCGTCGGTTGCAATGGGGTAAATCTGGTTGACAGTTAATTGGTCAGGAGATTTCCATGTCCCCTTGTTGACATTGAGATGTGTGAACTGCGTACTAGCTACCAGAACATCTCGCCCCGCAGCGAAATCGATCAGCTTGAATCCGTTGTCGGAGGTGGTGTCGTGCAGGCTGTATCTCCCGATTGTACCACCAAAGATCTCTTCTCTTCCTAACTTGGTTAAAATCTCCTAAGACAATTTTAATGTCATAGCCAGGTCACTGCTCATATGTCCTGTTCAAGAGCTCGAAGAACACGTGTTTGGTGTCTTCATCTTTCACCTCTGTTGGGGCATGCGCGCATATTAGGCTTATGTTGGCGAATTTAGCCTTGATGCGGATTGTAGTGATGCGCTTGATCACACTGTTGAAACTCAAGACTTTTTGCCTGAGTCTAGTTCTAACAACAAATCCACACCCAAATAGACGCACAACCCCCAACCTGGAGGGCCAGATCCTTAGTATAACTCCAAGGACGGGGTAGAAGGCCTATAAGGTGTTCACTAAGTAGTCCGCTGTCGTCTGGATAAGGAGAGGTGCCTTAGTGGAAACACCTCTCCCCCCCTCTCTCTCGTTTGCTGTGCCGAACAACTTTCCACTGGGGTTAGAACCCATCTCTAGTTGAGGTACTAGGCACCCGATGTTCACCGCGGGGAGGTAAGAGTAGGAGTTGATAGACAGAGGTGGGTTTTGAGAAAAACATGTGGACGCTTGTGTCCTTTTGAATGCACATGTCTACCATTTGAACATTTGCAATTCATAATATTTTATTTATCAATGAAGCCTTATGTCGTTATTCTTTCTATCGTACCTAATACTTACTTACTTACTTAAGGCTAGAGACGCATGTTGGTCGAGGCCTAGGTGCACCCCGAACTGTAGCGCCACCTTAAGTAAGTAAGTAAGCAAGTAGCAGGCGATAACTTGGTAGGGAGCTTGCACCAACTCATCTGCAAAATATGGTCGGAAGATATCATGCCCGATGAAAGGAGACCCTCTGAATTTCGCCAACTACAGTAGCATCAGTCTCCTGAACATCGCACATAAGATCCTATTCTGTCGCATTATGTGAACGTCTGAAGCCTGATAGGTCATTATCAGAGTGGCTTCAGACGAAACCTCACCATTGACCAAATATTCACATTACGGCAGATATTTGAAAAAAACCCAGGAACTTAAAATCGATACCCACCATTCTTTATCGATTTCAAAGCCGTGTATGACACCATCAGTGAAATGTCTAATTTTGACATACCTGTCAAATTTGTCCGTTTATGCAGAATGACGATAGAGAATGGGCAGGTTCAGGCGACATAAGGGACATTCGGAGTAGAAACTCGGTCTCGTTGCAATTGTTGCAAACGAAGACGTTTTTCCAAAATCGTAAGTTTTTCATCAATATCAACTTCTTCTTCTGCTAAAGATGCAAGCCGGTTCGTAGAAGTGTTTTTTAAAACATTACTGTTGCTTTGAACTTCTTCCTGAATAGTTGAATGATCTCCTTCATTATTTCCGGCATTTACTGAATCTCCACCATCGACGGAACTGTTTTCTTTGTTCAATTAATTCATGATAGATAGATAGATAGATAGATAGATAGATAGATAGATAGATAGATAGATAGATAGATAGATAGATAGATAGATAGATAGATAGATAGATAGATAGATAGATAGATAGATAGATAGATAGATAGATAGATAGATAGATAGATAGATAGATAGATAGATAGATAGATAGATAGATAGATAGATAGATAGATAGATAGATAGATAGATAGATAGATAGATAGATAGATAGATAGATAGATAGATAGATAGATAGATAGATAGATAGATAGATAGATAGATAGATAGATAGATAGATAGATAGATAGATAGATAGATAGATAGATAGATAGATAGATAGATAGATAGATAGATAGATAGATAGATAGAAGATAGATAGATAGATAGATAGATAGATAGATAGATAGATAGATAGATAGATAGATAGATAGAGAGATAGATAGATAGATAGATAGATAGATAGATAGATAGATAGATAGATAGATAGATAGATAGATAGATAGATAGATAGATAGATAGATAGATAGATAGATAGATAGATAGATAGATAGATAGATAGATAGATATATAGATAATTGATTTTTATTGATTTGATTTATATTGGCATTTGCCGTCTGCCAGATTGACAACTTTAATAAATTAAATTACTGTAATTAACAACAACAAAAACAATTAAAAGAAAAAATAACATTTTAAAAAGGCCAATATAAAAAAAAAAAAACAGAGAAAAAAAAACAGGTTGAGTAGTTCGCTTCTTAACTTGACCATTGTAGCAATGAAGTTTACATTATTTGCATCATGGAAGTAGTTCCTTTCTGCGAGATTATGGTTGAGCCTACTGTAAGTGGTTCTGAACAAGGACCCAACTGCCAGCTGCATATTCTGCTCTACACTTCTCATCTACCGCTGCTATAACCTTGTACATAAGAGCTTTGCTGTGCGATACATCTTCCACATTTAAATTAAAATTTAAATTGCATCCTTCTGCGAGACTCGACCACTCACTGTACCAGTGATTTGGGTCTTCTACAGCTTTTACTTTTGCTACTAGTTTTCTAACAAGTCGGTATTCGTTAATACTAAAAACGTGCAAGAGATAATCCGCTTGCATCTTTAGCGTCTTTATAAATAGAGGTGATAGTCCGGTTTCCAGCATAATCACGTAATTTGGAGTATTTTTTGGGAAACAAAATATTCTCTTCAAATAATGTGTTTAGAGTTTCTCCACCGTGTGAAACTTTTTGCATCCCCATACTTGTGAGCCATACAAAAGGATACTTTCTGCAACTGCTTCAAATACCTTATATTTACTACTGTGTTCATGATTTTTTCTTCGTACAGCTTACGCAATTGCTTCTTAAGCTAATCTTGCAATTAAGATTTGTTCATTTTTAATTTTAACGGAATTATTTTCAGAATTTTTCGGTCGGAATTTCCAGAACTATCCAACTTCTGAAGTTGATAAGATGACCTTTCCAGAAGTAAAACCCAAAAGGAATTTCCAATTTCAATACTTATATTAGTTTAAAATAATAATAGTTGTTTTTCCTCGATTTTCGGGAATGGAATGAATCTTAAAAATACTATTTTCTGACAAATTAATTTATGTTTTTACAGAGAAAAGAATAATATTAAAATAAAGAAGATTGATAACAAGGATACTTGTTCATTTGTAAAAAATATTCATAAATGCCTCAAGGAATTAAAAATTCCAAAAACAAACATCTACCGGATCAAATTAATAAACATGTACAATACAGAAACAGAAAGAACATTGTATTGAATCTAACAATTACCAATCTTACAAATTTAACTTCAAAACTACACACCCTTAAATTCCACTATCCAATTGTGTTTAGGTCACAAAATTTTCGCTGTAGTTAACACAAGGAAAACCATCAAAATCTCACGTATTTGCAGATCAATTACTTCCCGATTCAAATGCAAATGCAAAACTTCAAGCCATAAAAATTGTTTACATAAACCATCTTCCTCTATTCGTTCCACTGCTTCAAAGTAAAGGATGGATTACATCTCTTTGCGTGTCACAACGAATTATCGCTTATCAAGCTTATAGACGGACGTATGAGAGTATACTTACCTACTCATGAAGTTTAAGCTCATCTTCATGTTTGATACCAACTGAGAATATGTTGGTCTAATTTAATCTCCCAATGCCCCAATGGATGAATATTAAGATTGAGCTTCAGGTACTCTAGCCTAGCAGCTTTGCTGTTGAGCACTGAGTGATGACCGTTCAATCCAACAAACTTTTAGTCGTTTATTTACTACCCATTCGTCTGGACTGTTTAGCGCCCCAGTGAGAATTTTAATCGCGCGTCAAAATACTATATTTGGTTAAATTCACATCAGGCACAATTTTTAACAACGCGTTGGATCGGTGACCGATATAATAATAAAAGTGGGTGCTTTGGTTTTGTCCGTCTTATTTTTATTTTGAAAAAATGCTTTGTGCCACTTTCAATAATTCGCAATTTATACGTAATTTTAAATTGTCTCATATGATTGCTGTTGTTTTTGCATGGCTGCTGTGCATTGCCGTGTCACAAGCGCATTTAGGTCTTAATGACCACGAACAATATCGGGCAAGGCCACCGCCTATTAATCCAAACCATCAATTAGACCAGCGGAGTCCATCCGAGGTTATGGTGGATCTGAGTAATGATTTATCATTCAAGATCCTGCACTTACATTCGATTTTGAATCGAAATAATTTCGCCTTCTCGCCAACGGCTTTGATGTGTGTGTTGGTGGCGCTCTATGAAGGATCTGCAGGACGTAGTTCGCTAGAGATGCGCAATTGCATTCCAATGCCAAATAATAGAGATGTCATTCGAGTTGGATATCGTGATATACATCGAAGGTTAAGGGTAAGTGATTGTTTAAATGTTGATTGTTGGTTTTAATTGTATGTACTCGAACATTATTTTGATTTGTGGGAAGATTTGCTGAGTGCCCGTAAAATGTAAATACATAAAGAAAGAATAACGATAATTTGAAAATTAATGCACGCATTTAATTATTCGTAATGATTAATTGGTTGAATGGGTTTTTCATTGATGTTTTGTATATGTACTTACTTGTTTAAAAAATTTTATGTTGGTTTAGGTGGTGGAAAAATGTTTGAGCACAATTATTATTTTTTGATTTCTCTTTGAAATTCAATGAATATTTATCATGTACTTGTAGTTATAATAATAGTAAAATATTTAGAATCACAAGAAAAAATTAATAAACAATAAAATATATTACCATAGTCTTTGTATGTATAGTCTTTTAATGTGTTGTACATTTGTTTTGTTTTAAAAAGCTTTTAGTTTTAAGTGACTCTATTTTATTTGAACTAAATACCGATTGGGATCGTTTAAAGCTACAATTTCGTATTTTTGGAATTTAAACTCTTTTTTTTGAAACTATTTATATATTTTTGTACTTTTTTAATCTATGTTTGCTTTTTAAATGAAATCTTGTTTTATTATTTATATTAATTTTTAATAAATAATACAAAAAATATTTTCTTGCGGAATTTTAAGAATCTAACGGCCAATTCCCCGACAAAGTTCAAGTCTCTAAAACTCGGTTTATTGAAAAATTGTAACGCGGTTGAGTTCTAACTCATTTCTTCGTCTCGAGCTTTAGAATTCTGATATATGTATGTAGATCTCTGATCAGGAAGTATTGTTTTATTAAATTTCAAGTCACAGAATTTTGAATGTGCAGTATTAATAATTGTTATAAACGTTCTAAGAAAGGCATTAGGTCCATACACCTGTTTCAATTTCTGTAACCTTAAGGTCCATGGACATTTTTACCGCAGACATTATTTAAATCAATAATGCTAGTTACAAACAGCACTTCGAAAATTTATATAAAAAAGCAAAATATTTTAAAAGCAACAATACAAAAGAAACTTCTAAACGACATTGGTTCACAGACAAATAAAAATGAAAATTAATTTAAACCGACAATTTATTTAATAAACTGAAATCATCAATGATAAATTGTTTACTGCTAAATCAAAACTGACAAACATTAAATGTTTGTACTCGATATAATGTCAGAAAAGTATGTTTAAAAATCATACCGGGTGCTATGAAAGTAGTTTATTATTTGTAAGATCTTTGTTTTGTTAAACCGAGATCTAAGTCCTTACAGGTCAATAATAAGTTTACACTGGGTTCTAAGGAAATTATAGAAAGTGAAGAAATGCTTGAGTTCTGACTATTTTTCAAACCAAATTTTAAAGATAACCCGAGAGTTATTAGATCGGTTATTAAATTGACTTTAGAGCCTTGTCAAGGAATTGGCTGTAGCTTTTTAAGGATAAATTACTTTGAGATATAGAATTTTAAAATATAGTGTTCTGATCACGCTGTATTTTAATAAACAGAATTCCAAATCTACAGTATTTAAAAATACAGAAATAACAAAATGAAGTACATTTTATAGGGATGCCATTTCATTTGTATGTTTTATGTTTTTGAATAAAACATACGAGTATTTTAAATCAGATATCTGTTGAGATAAATAAAAATTGAATATAGTATTGAGGGAAATAAAACTGGGAGAAAAGTGTTATTGGAATAATGTACGGATAAGACCCATGGCACATTTCTAACAACTTTTATTTTGAAAAATTAATTTTGTGCAAAGGAGATTTATCAAAGCATAAAAAGATGCTTGTTAAGTTTCGAATATTCTGTCAAGAAGGGAATTTTACTTTATGACTTTTCCAATAGTGCAGCTTGTATAAGGCTAAGTATCTAATCCTCCGTTTGTAACAGCAAATAAAGTGTTATTTCTTAAAAGCTATAAGAAAATTTTTCAAAAAAAAAAAACACATACAATTCAGAAAAATGTATGACATCTTTATTTGAATCGATAGTACGAAGATTATTTCATGCAAATGTTTACCTTGACTGCGCCTCAAATGGTTCATCCGCTTAGTCTAATTTTGGCATACTCTTTTCAACATTTCGGCCGGTATCTCACTAATAGATGATTCAATGTTGTCTTCCAATGCGTAAATTGAAGCGAGCTTGTCTGAGCTTTAACATAACCCCACAAACAAATAGTCTAAAGGCATTAAATCGCACGATCTAGGTGGCCAATTTACCGGTCTCGAACGTGAAATAAAATGTTCACCGAACTCGCCTCTCAATAAGTCCATTGTTGCGCGTGCTGTGTGGCATGTTGCTCCGTCTTGTTGAAACCACATGTCATGCAAGTCAAGCTCTTGCATTTTGGGCAAAAAAAAGTTGGATATCATCTCACGGTAACGCTCACCATTCACAGCTACGTTACGATTCGCATCATCTTTGAATAAGTACGGTCCAATGATGCCACCAGCCCATAAACCGCACCAAACTGTGACTTTTTCTGGATGCATTGGTGGCTCTTGCAATGCTTCTGGCTGATATTCACTCCAAAATCGATAATTCTGGTTATTTACGTACCCATTGAGCCAAAAATGAGCTTCGTCGCTCGCTGGAAGAAGCGCGCGATGAATTTTCTGAACAGAGCACGCATTCATGGTTAAATTATAGACCAAACTGAATATGTTTGACAGTGAAACAAAACACGAAACATGCGTCAGCTGTTTCAATCAGTGTTTCCAAAAAGATAATAAAATCACCCTTTATTTAGCTTCATCAAACATTTCTTTCGTTTTGTCTCTTCTAGTTTCTAGTCCGATGTACTCGTATATACATACATAATTACCTAGATTCCCAAAACCTAGTAAAATGAAATCTAAATCTAAATTAAAAATCGAGTAAAACAGTTTTCATGGTTCTATCATTCGATTGATTTCATAACATCTTGTGTTTGGTATACAGAAGACATTTGTAAGTTGAAAAATCGTTTTAAATGCTTTGTCCCTTCCCTCAAAATAGAAACCAGAAGCTGCAACTTCTCACTAATCAAGTGCATTCTATAAACAAAACTTAAGGTTTATTTTCAAATCAAACCGACAAATTCTGGTCGAATTCAAATCACTTGAAAATCGCAAATATCGAAATGTACGAATACGAAAAATAATGAAATCGATATCGATAAAAGCGAATTTCAGAACTCCAATGTACATATGAATATTTTGAATCGATTTCAGTTTCATTTCGAGTTAAAGTGAAATGTAGATCCTAGCTGAATAAGGTATAAAAAACGTCTTCCTTCATTACTGACCGTGAGCATTTTCTTGCATTTGTAAGATTTTTCCATTATGAATCAATATTTTGTGGACGGAAGATGGGATATGATACCAGTTATACATGCTTACGTATAATTGGGCTTTTTCAAAAATGTATTGACAAAATTTTATTTGAATCAATGAGTCCTCAAGACATTATGAAACAAAAAAGACATTTGAATGGTTAGTTTCTTAACATCATAATATATTAAAAGTTATGGGTTTCAAATCGGGAATAGGACCAATACTTTTTTTTGTATACATTAATTATTTATTCAGTTTGCCATTTTAGCCTTTGCAGATGATGTTGGTTTTTCTTATGGTACAGATAATTGTCTGAATCTTAGATCTAATATAAATTGGGATCTCAGATAGTACAGAATCTGGTTTGCAGAGCATAAATTGAGAGTTAGTTCTAAAACCAAGATAATGTTTTTCAGTTTGTCTGGCCAAAAGATTGTTGATGCTGATCTCTTTTTCCATGCAACTGAGTGTCCAAAATTTAAGCTTTTTAACTGCACCTGTAATCCTATGGTTACTTCCATAACATTTATGGGTTCCATAAGCTGTAATGATATATTTTTTAAATTAGAAATAATTAATGAATTCAAGTATTTGGGATCAATAATTCATTCTATAATGAGTTTTTATAACAACACAGAAATTCTTACACATTATTTTTGGCGCACTCTTCTTCTTTTTGCGTAAAGTTTGCTCTTCCAAACTGCTACTTAAAATATATTATGGCATTTTTCATTCGAAACTAGAATATGGAATTTCTTGTTGGGGAGGTTTATATTATAACAAAATACAAACAAAAAAAGGGTTCCGAAGAAAATATGTGGTAAGTTTCGCCTCTACCCTATTTTTCCAATAGTTTGGGATTTGCAAGTTCTTTCATTGTGACACACGTATTCTTATAAAGTTCTTAACATCAGATCATGTAATCTTAATAGAATAGATTAATTGATAGTTATATTTTACGTATGGAAATTTCTTAAACCAAGTTTCTATACCGGAATATCGAACAACCGTATTTAGAAATTTTTATATTTTTTTTTTCCTCATGTCGGATATTTAATAGACTCCCTTATTCTATCAGGATGAAAACTTCTCATTTGTTATTTATGAAACAAGTTAAATACTGGCTCCTTAGTCTTGATAATGAGAGTATTGAACTTTTTGTAAATGGTTCTACCTGATGTTTTTTTGAAATTTTTAACTTCAATTTAATTTAATTTTTGTATGCATTATATACATTTCTGATGTTTTAACTTTCTTTTTTAATTTTTCGTTCAAGAGTCACCCCACTTATTTTAAATAATAAATGTTAAATTATTCTTAGAGTGGCAATAACACTTTTGTTTATACAAATATTTTTGTCAATTAAAAAATGTTTTCTATTTTTACACTTTTTTGCTTACAATGCAAAAATTTGGGCGTATTTTATTTTAACATAAAGACTCAAGAAGTGCTTGAACCAAACAAGCCTTCTTAACTAAGATATTCTTCGGGGTTATTAAACTTTTTTCAAATTTATCTACCAAAGTGTAAACAGAAACTTATTTCACACCAAAACTGTTACCCTACATTGTCCAAGAAATGTTAAGCAAATAAATTATTTTTAAAACTTTTTAACCCACACAAAATTGTCAATAATAATTTATGCAAACAAATATTTATTCATGTCTTAAATTGTAAATACATTGTGTTATTAGTTGTTAAGAACGGCTTTAATACATTGTTAGCACTTTTTATGGGTATTCTTTTGACTGAGCCGAATAAAATAAAATAAAGATGTGAACATTTTAATAAGCTTCTTACACTTCAAAAGTATATAAAAAGCGGGTGTTTTTTTAGACGTGTGGTTTTTAATCTGGTAATTATTTTCTTGGAGTTATTTTTTTCACAGCTGTCATTTGGTTTATATTAAGTTTGGTTTGTATAAAAACCACACGTCTAAAAGAAAACCTTTATAAATCCTACATTTATAAAAGCCATTTGAATTCTGTTGAATTGGTCTTAATTATGTACAAACTATTAGATTCTAGAAGTTAGAGCTCCAATATTAAGTTTGTTATTATTTATTTAATAACTGCAAACAATTCTTTTGTTTTGTCTACAAATACTTTCTTTCGTTTTGTTAATAGACCTATTTCTTTGATGATGAAAATCCTCTGAAGGGACTTAGCTTGAATAAAGAAAACGTCACCATTACTGCAGAATTTGAAACAATCTTAAAATTCTATGGCTATGATCTGGGAATGGACATGGTCTCTTCTACAACAACAGTTCCACCCAATAATTATCAAACAACAAAAGCACATGGTACATATCTTCCTTCAATTTCAACAACAGAAGAATCTACAATGTCAACGGTGAGATTAACAACAACAACAACAGAAGAACCTTCAACAACAACAACAATAACATCAACTTCCACAGACCCCATCGAAACTAGTATAACTCCAGAAATAACAACTCTTGAGACTGAAACCTCTATCGGTTCCGAAACTCCACAGCCAATGCCACTATCCACAACGCTCGAACCAAAAGAAGAAGAAATTCCTTCACAAACAAGCCAAGAGTCTGGGGAAGTAGTTACACTTGGCAGCAATTTGGAAAAGGCCACAGTGGAAGAAAAAGCTAATTTTAAAAGATTCAAACCGAATGGAAAACTGGTTACACAACCACGACTTGATTATCTCCCAGCAAAACGTACTCCAATTCTATTGAAATCCTTCAAGAGAACTCGACGTCATTTATTTGGGCTTAAAGGACTCGATCCGAGCTTGTTTTTTACTTTCCTTCAACCAAGGACACAATTTCTTCAAGCACCACCTCCTTCTGAAATAATAGAAATTGAAGCACCTCCTCCTCCACCATCGGTGCCAATTCATGTACCAAGCTTTTCTTCAACTGGCTCAATTCAGCCACTCGATGCTTTTCCGATATTGCCCATTCAAAATGGATACCTCGATGTCGATCAGGGATTTCTGTCTCAGAAAGAAGATCTCAAAAGTGAAGTCGTTGATCACATTTTCTACGTCAATAATCAGGATATTGTTCACACAACATTCAAGGTCTATAACTCTGTTCTCTATTACAGATACTTTGAACAAATGAAAATCTCTGTCTTGGAACTGGAACTCGATTCCACTGACTACAACCTAATGATTATTTTACCAGACTATGATATAGATCTCCTTACGGCAACATCTAATCTCAGACTAGGACCGACACTGAGAGTTCTTCGGAAGCAATTGAAACCTCGATGGGTGCAGGCCATCATTCCTGACTTTCAACTACATGGCACAGTTTTCCTTACGAATGACCTACAAAATGTCAGAAATAAGTCCACATACGCCATGGTGTTCCAAAAAGCATAATGTATTTTTATTTATAATTTTTCAGTTGGGAGTCTGTGACATTTTCGAACCAAATCGAGCTGATTTTAGGCCAATGACCGACGACAGTGGTATTTATGTTAGACACATTGAGCAGAACATAGACGTTAACATTCGCACTCGCCCGATTAACCACCTGAAAAGTGAGTACAGAATTACATAAGTGCTGTGCATATATTCCATTACGTAAGATTCCGGTGCAAATGACTTGCACTCCCATATCCACTTAAATTGTTTAATCAAGTGAAAATCTATTGTTGCAATTCAAAGAAGATAAACTTATCTTATTTTTAAGTCTGTGTCTTATTTTAATGTTTGTTTTGTTTCTTATACTTTCAGGGAGTTACGGCCCACAAACTCAACCTATTCAAGTGTCGGTTAATCATCCGTTCATGTTCTTCATCATAGACAGAGATTTGGATGTTGCAACTATGGCTGGTCGAATACTCAATCCGTTGAATGTTCGGATACAGTAAAACAAAAAATGATGATGTGGATAAGAATTTTTGTTTTATATTTGTTATTTGTAAGATGCCAATAAGATTGTAGGAAAGTCTTGCAATCAGTTTTAAGATAGTACAAGTAGATATTTCGCTAATGGAATAGCGGACAGCGAAGCAAGACAATCTGTAAATTAGAATTAAAATTTTAAAATTATAAGAATTAACATTTTTGTTTCAATAATTAGAAATGACGTTTTTAACTTTCGTACGTTAGTATATGCGTACCTACGTCCCTACGCTCAGAAAGCTTTTTTCGGCGTCCGTATTTTAAGAACCGATAGAGATATCGACTTCAAATAAATTTTGTTATACAGATAATAATGCAGAAAGATGCAAAAAGAACTCTTAAAAAAATTGAGTGGGTGGTTTTTTTACAATAGCAATTTAAAAAAAGGTAAAGTTTTGGTTAACCCTAAATATGTATATATATATCACGAACCAATAATGCTAGTGACTTGAATTAAATTTTATATTTTACTAGCTGACCCGGCCAAGCGTTGCTGTGGCTAACGTTTATTGTCATATTACATTGTTGTAAACTATTTAAGGGTAACGGTAGGAGAACATCAGATATGAGTTACCCGCTTATTACAATGAAATTATTATTTACGAACGAAGACGGAAACGTTTAGGCTGGTATACAAATTTACTGGTTTGGGATTTGAAGGGGAAGGACTTTGAACACAATTGATCAAAATATTCGTACAGTTGATGTAAAGCAGAAATCAATACAAAAGAATTAAATTTAAAATGTATTATTATTTTTAGTTTTTTGTAAATAACATGTGACAGTTAAACTTATAAATGAGGTAGGTAGGGCGGATAGTTTAAGCTCTTCTAACAATAAAATTTATTATTTTGAATTATAAATACTTTTAATTTCAATTTAATTTAGCACTAATCGGTGCACAATATTTTTGGTTTACATGTCTTTCGCTTACACAAATAGGTTCGACGGTTTTCCTACACATGAACTTGCAACATTTTGCTGAACATGAGGGAAAAATGGATTTTACAAATCTAAACGACAAATGGACATTGTTTGGCTTTGAGACTTATTTATTTTATTTGTTAGACATTGCAAAAGCTAAACAAATTGGAAATTATAACCTTCGGAAGGTTATGGTAGAATCTGGCGGTTGGAATACGTGACAACAGGAACACTTTTCCTTTAAAAATATTTCCGGTTATTTTTTTGATGACCAAACGTATACTGTTGCTTAATTAAGGTGGATTCAAACTACGCAGGTAAATAATAAGTGATTCCAGGTATATCTAGTTAATTTAAAAATTCAACTGGAAAATTTACATTATCATTTTCATTGACAACAGTATCGATTGATTTAAAAGTCATCAGATCGTTTGGTAAAAACTGTTGTATCTAGAAGTTAGTTTCGTCAACATCAACATTTGTGGGTGCCAAAATAGTCGATGAGTAAGCTAGTTATGATTCAAGTAATTACTCTATATATCCGGAAAAATAATCTAACTCAATTTATTTTCCTGAAGAACAGTGCAGAAATTGTCTGTCAGTTTAATGCACTGCGTATTTGG
The DNA here is from genome assembly GCA_920104205.1 of Eupeodes latifasciatus. Taxonomy (NCBI): domain Eukaryota; kingdom Metazoa; phylum Arthropoda; class Insecta; order Diptera; family Syrphidae; genus Eupeodes; species Eupeodes latifasciatus. The sequence goes on along the minus strand of OV049924.1, from coordinate 175,460,154 downwards.
TTGTAAAGGGTGATTTTTTAAAAAAGCTATAGGAAAGTTTAAAAAACACATACAATTCAGAAAAATGCATGAAATCTTTATTTGAATCGATAATAACGGTCCATATAATTTAATGTTTGAAGATTATTTCATGTAAATGTTGACCTTGACTGCGCCTCAAATGGTCCATCCGCTTAGTCAAATTTTGGCATACTCTTTTCAACATTTCGGCCGGTATCTCACGAATAAATGCTTCTAAGGGCGTTAAATCGCACGATCTAGGCGAACTCGCCTCTCAATAAGTCCATTGTTGCGCCTGCTGTGTGGCATGTGTCACCGTCTTGTTGAAACCAAAAGTCATGCAAGTCAAGCTCTTGCATTTTGGGCAAAAAAAGTTGGATATCATCTCACGGTAACGCTCACCATTCACAGTTACGTTACGATTCGCATCATCTTTGAATAAGTACGGTCCAATGATGCCACCAGCCCATAAACCGCACCAAACTGTGACTTTTTCTGGATGCATTGGTAGCTCTTGAAATGCTTCTGGCTGATATTCACTCCAAAATCAAAAATTCTGCTTATTTACGTGCCCATTGAGCCAAAAAATGAGCTTCGTCGCTTGCTGGAAGAAGTTCGCGATGAACTTTCTGAACAGAGCACGCATTTTGATAATAAAATTCAATAATTTGCAAGCGTTGTTCGTTTGTAAGACGATTTATGGTTATGCCGGTACGCAACACGTGGCCGGCTATTAATTAATTAATTGGGTGGCACAACAGTCCGTTGAGAACTAAGGCCTAGTGACTTAGAACTCTCAACCATTCCTGTGTGCGAGTACTGTTGTCAGGGATGGAGGGGACCTACAGTTTTAAGCCGAATCTGAACGGTAGATTTGAGAAAGCACTTTTCATGACAAGAATTTGTCAATTCCTCGCAAGAGGCAGTACCCGTGAAAAAAAAACTTTAGATGACATAGGCATGGATCGAACCCAAGACCTCTGGCATGACAGTCCAACGCACTTTTTTTTTTTTTTTTTTAAATTCATTTTTATTAATTCAATCTTAAACCTATCTTAGAGCTAGACAAAAATTCATAAAACTAGCATAATTAACCATAATTTCCAACTAACTTACTGGTCCCATACGGACACTCTAAGTTAAACAATAATACTTAATGCTAATGCCTTTCGGCCTTAAGATCTATTTAACTTCAGTTCCATTTTATTTATTTTTTTTTCATAAGAAAATTTCAAAAAAAACTAATATCAATATCCTTTTTATTTTTACTTAAAAACTACTTAAAATAAGGTCCTTAATATAAAACTTAAAGCTAACTAAAACTACCTATTCTACCTATAAACTACTTAAAACTAGAACAACCACAGCAGCAAATCTAACTATCTAACGTTTTTTGTTTTTCATATTTTGTTGTCTTTTTTTATTTTTTTGTATTTTTTTGTATGTTTCTTTTTTTGTATTTTTTTTGTGCCACCATGCCTATTCTACTTACAATTAAACCCTAAAACTATAAAACAATTATGTAAGCCGGCCAAGGCTTTAAACCCCATCCCGACTACCCACTATCAAGTGTCGATTGAAGCCACCAAAACTGGTTCTCCTGCTTCACCCTATCAGTTCGGTCCCTTTCGGACACAGCCCTACTGAACCGAAGGAGCTCTGCTCCGCCTTGTGCCATGACGTCCCGATTGTACAGGAGTCGCCTATCCACGGTTCGTCGTCTGACGTGGTAGATTAGCGGAACTGCCAATCTATCCTGTATCAGACCGCATCTATCTAAAAAGAGGAATGCCTCTGGTGGAATGAAGACGCTCAAGCGTGCACTTTCAAAATACTCGTCGTTCGGATAAAACGCCCCGAAAATTAAATTGTTGGTCGAAGACATAGCTCTTGCAATGTGACCTCGAACGAGTTTTATCACTTCTGTTGATTCGAGCCCCGTTGTATAGGACCTCGTTGGAATAGTAATGCACGTAAGAAGATTCGGCTGTTCGATATAAGCCGGTACAGCGTCGTAAACACTGCCGCTCGAACACCCGAAACTTCTCCATCTGAGAAGGGGCAACGTTGAACCACACAGGACAACCATAAACGATCATCGGCCGTATGAGGGCCATGTAGCAAATTACCTTCACTCTGGGGTGAAGCCGACTGCTAAAAAACAGCCATTTCGTCAGAGCGAAGGCTCCTCTGGCCCTGGTCAGAGCAGCATTTATATGTCTGTCGAAATATAAATACTGATCTAACCAGATACCGAGGTACTTCACTACACTTTTGCTCGCTAATGGCTGCCCGTGAAGATCAACGATGACCATCTTGCGCCAATTCTTGCACGTATCCCTCGTGGCCCTAGTCAACGTAGTCCGGAACAGAATTGTCTCCGACTTCTGGACATTTATTTTCAGTTTCCAGTCGTCGCAATATCGCTGAATCTTGTCGAAATCACGCTGCAAGATAATTCTAATAACCTCAACCTTTCGGGCCGTTCTGTACGCAATAAGATCGTCGGCGTACGCAATTGCCTTTGTAAGACTACCTATCAGATCGCTGGTGTAAATGCTGAAGAGAATCGGCGAATTCACCGCTCCCTGTTGAAGACCATTTTGAATTAAGAATGGTAGATGTTACATTGCCACTTTTGACAACAAACTTTCTACCGTTAAGCATGTCATAAAGTATATACAACAATGGCTTGCTTATGCCAAGCCTGCTCAGACCCTCTAACCATACGGTGTCAAAGGCCTTTTCCAAATCAACCAGAACAGCACCTGTGCATTGTTGTTTTGATTTATTCCATTGGATATCAGAAACGAGTTTAGACGCAGCATGAATTGTGTCATGACCCGCCTTGAACGCGAACTGTTTATCCGGAATTATTTTGTTGTCCGCAGCCCACTTCGTCAGAGCCCTATTGATGATCTTTTCGAAAACTTTGCTGATGCTCGGAAGAAGACTTATCGACCGAAGATTTGACGGGTTGGAGTTGTCCTTTTCTCTTTTTCGGGAGAGGATGAACCACAGCGGTCTTCCAATGCACTGGATAATATGCATTATTCAGTGCATTATTGAAGAGTGTGGTGTAAATGTCAATTGCCTCCATCGGTAAATGTCTTAGTACAACGTTGGATATATCGACACCTGCTGACTTTTTATTTTTTATTGAATTAAAGATGAGCTGAAGCTCAACCTTCGTCACTAACAGGGGACTTGCTCCCGTTTGCTCGGCGATTATGGCATTTGCCAAGGAATCGTCATTGAACCGCATGAAACCGCGGTTCTCAGATCGCCATTGTGTTATATCATTTCGAAGGTAAAAGTGATTAAATAGGGCTCTGTTTTCCAGGTCCTGGTTGGGGCGAATGCTAACATTCACCTTGTACACTTGCTGGAAAGCAGCTCCCACCGCCTCCACTTTTTCCTTCGGATCTTCAATTATATAAAAGTCATCGTCAAAGATGGCTTCTTCTGGATCTATTTGCGCTGTCATGAGTACGTCTCTGTTCTGTTCAGTTCTTTGGAGTTTCAGACACGGAAGGTCATTGTCGTTCTTTTTCCTAAATATCTTGTTGATTTTAGGGAACATACTAGGGTCACTGGAATTAACTGACCGGATCTTGCGGTCCCAGTACTTGTTAATTGATAACCTGTAGTTCTCCTTAATCAACAGATTGACATTTTTTATTGACGATTTCAGTGTCCTAACCTCCAGGTCGTGTGGGTCTGTAAGTCGTCTGTACAAGTTTTTGAGTCTTGTCAGTAAGCCACTCTTGTGCCTACGTAGTGCGTCAATAGTCGCGTTTCTGTAAGCGTCCATTTGGTCCCGTTCTTTGTACTTTGGTATTGTCCGTTCCATCGTTCGTTTTATTATTTCGTCCATCTGTTGTAAATGTTGGTCAATTTCTGTATTTGTTAGGTTTCTGTTGTTTGGTGGGGCTATGTCACTCGAACGAAGTTCTCTCGCTAAGGCGTTGGTGAAAAGAGGCCAGCGCATCTTACTGTAATTGTAAGAGTGCGTTGCAACGTATTCCTCCAAGTCAACGCGTTCGTTCGAAATCTGCATTACAGCAGCCAGTCCGCAGTGATCACTGTCGTACTCGACTGTCTGTAAGCAGTTTCGAGGGTGATTACCCACTTTGTCTGTAGCTGTCAGTCTTGTGTCGTACAGCAAAAGATCCAGAAAGGAGCCGCTTCTTGGATACGATGGCTTTTCAGTAGCCAGCAGGTCGACACCATATTCAACGCTGTAAAGATTCATCAAATTAAAAAGTTGGTTACCTCTGGGATTACTATGTTGATTTCCCCAATCTTCATGTTTTGCGTTCAAATCACCGGCCAAGATGAAATAGTTTTCTTCCAAGCTCAGTTTCAGTTCCCTAAAAAGAATCTCGAGTTCTGAAGCAAAGTAAGTAACCTGCGGAGCTCCAGCCGCATAAGCCGCAACCATATAATAATAATTGTGACTGTCAAATAATAGACAAATAATTTGCAATAAAATAATATTGCGATCATAAATTGAGATGTAAGCTATACTTTCAAGTTGATTAAATTCGGTTAAGTAGCTTTGGAGTCCATCGCAGACAAACATCGTGACCCGTAATTTATATATATTAAAATGAAAATGCGTGTTTCTTAAAAAAATGTTCCTCTCAACACATGAAATGAAATTTTACATAATATCAACTCTAATTTCAGCCTTTAAAGCAAATGACAAGAAACCTGTGTCGAAAAACCAACCCTATTTGAACTCGAGCTTTCGATTATGTGTGTTTTTTAATTGATAAATAGAGACGTTTCAAATTCTTGTGTCACTGCATCGTGACCATTGTGTTTAACTAGCGCACTTTCCAAAAATGTAATAAAAAATCTATTACAATTTTGAAAATTACAAGTTATACCAATAAAATTGTTTTGATTTTCCCGCCATTTGTTGATACTTCGTTATTTTGTCAGAAGAAAACAAATTATCACCAAGAATTTGTTGCTTATTTAGCACATAATAAATAGTTTTTACCCGTTTGACTAATTAAAATTTTAACTTAAAATCATGGAAGAAGATGGTAAAATTCAAAACCTATACTTTAGCTTAAATAAACACAATTACTTATTGCAGCACCGAGAGCAAAACGACAACGTGTAGACAAAGCTGGCCGATTTGCTGCTCTGGAAAAGCTAAAGAATTTAAAAGGAAGCAAAAATAAGTGCAATGTCGAAGAGGATGTAGATAACGTGTATGAAATTATTGATGAAAAAGACTATGAAAAGCGAGCAAAAGAAAAATATGGTGGTCACGATTGGATTGAAGATGGTAATTTGTGGGAACAAGACTAGAGTTTCTTTTAACATCAAAAATTGTTTACAGATGGGACGGGTTATTTAGAAGATGGCAGGAACTTCTTCGAAGATGGGGATTACTCGGAGGACGAGGGCGATGCAGGTGGTAGAGGTACCAAGGGATCTAAAAAGCGACCAAGAGATGCATCGAAGCCGACAAAGGGTAAAGGTTCTATAAGAAACCTATTTAGCAATGCCGTTCCTAAGAAAAAAGAACCTCTGATCAAGGTGGCCGAAGATGATGTTTTGGCTGATATTTTGGGGGAACTTGATGATGGAGGTACCCAAGCTGGAACGACAAATGGCGATATATCTAAAACCAAGGGTAATTATCAAACTACTTCAAAGATCAACCAAACGGATGCAGCCTTGGCAAAAGAGTATATGAATAGTTTTATCAAGAACATCAAAATAAAAGAGAATCCAAAGAAAACTAATGACAGTACCAGTGACGATGAAATGCTCGACAAAATCCTTAAGCCACAGATTAAACCAAAGCCTGTAGTTTTGGAGGATAAGGAGGAAATCAACAAAACTGACAAAATAAAGAAAGTGGCCTCAAAAAAGAATCCATTTTTAAAGGAAAAGAAGAAGGTGGAAGAAGAAGAAAAGCCAATAGCTTCTACAGAAATTGAAGACATTCCTGATGATGACATGGACTTTAGTATGCTCAATGATGATGAGAATCAATTTGAAGAGAAGCCTGCAACCACTGCAAAACCAAAAGCTGTCGAAGCAAAAGAAGAAAAAAGTCCCAAAATGAAAACTACTGCCGAAGATGATATGAAAAGCTTACTGAATAACTGGGAGAACATCTGCAATATGGATAACTTTGATGAAGAAATAGCGGCTGCAAAATCGGCGACAGATGATAGTGCTCTGGGTAATGAGGAATTGAAGTTCTATTATTGGGAAGCTTGGGAGGATCCAGTGAGAATACCGGGTGAAGTTTTTCTTTTTGGAAAATTACAGGGAAAAACTGATACAGATTCAAAGTCGATTTGCGTTCGAGTGGAAGACATAAAAAGAGTTTTATATCTTTTACCAAGAGAGTATGTAAGTATTATTATCTTTGCCTATGGTTTTGGAGCTTTTAGTCTTTCTTATTTTGTATCTTGTATAATGTTTTATTACTGACGTTGAAAACCTAAGACTTTCATATTTAGCCCTACAGTCCGGGACGGATGTCTGGCTAAACCAACCAGCGAGCTATCTTCGGTTGATCCCGCAACCGTTCTTCGGTTGATGTCCTCTTCTACCTGTGTGGGCCACCTGAATCGTTGTCTTCCCCTACTGTGCCGTTTCTCGGACCCAGCCATCTTAGTCGTTGGACTTTTATTCTTTTGACTAGATTATTGTCGCTGTACAGCCCATACAGTTCTTCGTTGTATCTTCAACTCCACTCCCCATCTATGCAGACGCGAAAAAAATCACCCAAAAAATTTGTCTGTCGAAGAATTCCTAACATGTCCTCATGTTGACCTGATAAGGTCCAAGCCTCAGTACCGTAAATGAGATCCGAGATGATGAGATGGATTGTATAGATTGTGACTTAAGTTTCTTGAGAGAGGACTTTACTACTCAATTGCCTTCTAAATCCAATGGAGCACCAATTTGAAAAAGTTCTTCTCTATTTGATTTCAGCGCTGATGTCGTTGACTGATTTTATAGCGGTGCCTAGGTAGTAGACCTAGGTATGCTAGTTAGCCGTCCATATTGACGTTCTATACAAGACTACGTCGTTCAATATACTTTCTTGATAATAGCATGTACTTAGGTTAGGTTAGGTTAAAGTGGCTGTCCGTGATGGAGTAGGACACACTTAGGCCAGTTTAATGGTCCATTGTGATACCACATGAATCTTGAGGCTTTCTTCTAAGCTCAATGAAACCAGTTTGAGTCTCTTACCAAACGTGAAAGACTGATTATGTTAATATGATTGAGATTGTTTAGATGGTTACAGAAGAATTCTCCTAGGTAATTTTTGAGTTTTGGTGCTAGAGCATTGCATGTACAGAGGTGAAGAACTGTTTCCTACTCTTCCATACAGCTTCTGCTTGTATGCGATTTTCTTAGAGATAGCAAGCACATAGAGCGCTTTAAATCTAGTGTAGGCCAGATGTTTTTCCTGACCTGACACGTGGTGTTGCTATTCCACCTGGTGTTTTCCTTTTTCATAGCATCTTGCATTAGCAATAGTTAATGAGTTGTACTGTAGCATTTCTAGCGAGTTCATCTGTCTGGAATGTCTCTATGGCCCGGCACCCAGCAAAGGTGGTAATAGTGGCATCTCCATTAGAGATGGTTGACAGTTATGGACTGTTATAGAGTTTGTAGAGACAGAGTCCAGAGATTTGATTTGAAATATGGGTATCAGATGTTGACATCACGTTTTCTTTAAGCCAGGGCAAGACTTCTTTTATCGCCAAAAGTTCCCCCTGGAACACGCTACATGGATAATGAGGGACTAAATTTCAGTCCTTCAGAGTACACACCTCCAACAACCCCTTCTTTGTTTTTTATCCATCTGTATATAAGACTGGCTCGTCTTCCAAGAATACCCTATTACAGAAAGATCTGGAAGGTAAAGAAATCTGGCAGTTTCTGTCAAATTGCAGTTGGGGGATGGTGTAGTCTGTGTGCTTTGGAAATGGTTATAAATACTTAAGAATTACGGAGTGGCCAATGTTGTTTGTTAACCCACTGCGATGAAGCTTTGAGGCGAATAGCAGAGCTTGAACTATTTGTTTGCTAAGCATATCGAGAGATGTTAGATAGAGTAGGGTGTCCAGTGCCGCAGATGCCGCACTCTTAGACTTGACTTACTTTTAATCGTACCCTGACCTGCAATAATAAAAGACTTACTTTAGGAAAGGTTTATGGAGGGGAGGTCTACAATTACTCTGGGCCTCCCAACATATGACCCCACCCAGAACACGAATGATACTAGCCAAGGCGTTGTTAGTTTGTATTTTACTGTTTTGCTGTAATTGTGACTGTACATAAGAATAAACTTAATGTAGCTTTCAATAGTATAGCACGATATGTCTTCGGAAAAAGAAGGTATGATCACATATCAAATTATTCGTAGTCTATGTATGGTATGACGCTCGACGATCTTTTCAAATGCAAAACATAAACTCCTTGATCACCTTTAAATTACTGCTACCAACAGTGACATTTTGTCCTAGGCGATGGATCGATGATGCTTTTTTTGTTGATAGCATATACTTTATGTTGTTTCACTTCAACGCGTTTCGTCTTCTCATCTATAAACAGAATGCTTCTAGACCTACTCATATCTGGATTAGTTTTTTTCGAGATCCCGAGTTGAGACGCGACCAATAGAACCTCTCGATGACTTATGATATCTTATACGTTTTAAATTTCGTTGGTCTTTTCCAAAATTTTTAATTTATCTGCCTGGTCTGAACCCACACGTAGTTTGCTGGATTAGATTCTGTAGGCAACATTAAACAGGGATATGCCTCTGTAATTGTGGCACGTAGGTTGGGCATGCTATTTGACACGTCATCGGGCATACTTTCCGCTTCCCCAACTTGGTTGATGAGCTAGTGCATGTCCCTATCATAAAATACCACGATATAAGAAGAGTTCCACATATGGGCCATCTGAGAGGGCAGATTTGTTGTTCTTAAGCTTGTGGATGGCTTTCTTAACCTCTTCAATACTGGGCACAGGAACAGGTTCTTCATTGACTGGTCTCATGCTTCTTTGCTCCTCAGTTGTTTTCTCTACATGATGTCTTTTCAGCCGTTGCTGAAAGTTCTGCTTAAACACGCCTACAATAGGTTTCCTGTAACCTCATGCCATTTGCTTGGCAGTTTTGTAGAACCGGCGTGTGTTGGTGGCGCTACTAGACTCCAGGAGATACCTAAGCAGAGAAGCTGCGGATGCTACTTTCTTTTAACGCAGAGGTTGTCCTCTTTATTTCTCTTCTCACGGTACTCCTCTCTGGCAGAATTTGCATTAGTGCATTTTCCGTCTCCTGCTTCAATATCGCGCATTCATCATCGGTACTGGTTCCACTGGTTGTTGACGGTTGTAAATGGAAGTTACGGCTAAGAGTTTCTCGGTCAATTGCTTAGTATTATCTCTGGTTTGGTAAGGCATGCAGACTTGAATTTCTTCCTTTGGCTTTCTTTTCGTTTGAAAATCGGGCTCTGAAGTTTGTCACACCAAGAAAGTGGTCAGTTTATGTTTGCACCTATAAGGTTCGAACGTCCAAGAGTCTTACATTCACTAACCTCCAATCTGTACATTCATACATTTGGTGTTGCAATTTTGTCCTTTTCATCTCATAAAGGTAAGATCAGTATCCGGCAGTTACCATCGTGGAGGTAATGTATGGACTTGATGTGTAGTAATGATATTGTTTACGTCCCCCAGTTCCAAACACCGATAGCTGAAGGAAACAGCTCTTAAAAACGAAAGTTGGTGTTCAAATGAATGAAAAACTATGTTGTTCTTTTCACAATTGATTGACGATTCAAGATTCTATTTAACTATCGACAATGGCACAGATGTACATAAAAGTGAATATCTTTTTATAATCAAAATGTTGTCTTTTCTTTGCAGATGCTCGATCCAATTACAAAAGAAAAGACCAATCAGAAAGTTGAACTCACTGACGTTTATAAAGAATTTGAAGAGGTGATATCAACTGAAATTGGTGTTGATGAATTCCGATCAAAACGAGTAACTAAAAACTTTGCCTATCACCCCATCGGTGTTGATGTTCCCGAAGTTTGTGAATACATTGAGGTAAAGACCTAAATAAAACTTAGAAGTTGTTTATGAAAAATATTATTATTTTTTCCAATTGAATTAGATTCACTACAGTGGAAAAAAAGGACCACCAAATACCAAGACGAAATATAATTCGATTGCGCACATATTTGGTGCGAATACCAACTCACTTGAACGATTCATACTTGATCGCAAAATTAAAGGTCCTTGCTGGTTGACGCTAACCAATTTCACAATCAACAAAACGCCACAAAGTTGGTGTAAAACTGAAGTCACTTGTTCATCTCCAAACTTTGTGACTCTATCAGAAAATCAAAAAATTCCGCCACCCCCAATTTGTGTTCTAACTCTCAATGTGCGAACTGCGTTAAATTCAAAATTGATGAAAAATGAAATCGTTATGATATCTTGTTTAGTTAACAATCGCTTCCGCGTGGATAAACCGCCTCCGAATCCACCGTTCAATCGACACTTTTGTGGCTTCACTCGACCAGTATCACAGAATTGGCCTTTCGACTTAAATCTCAAACTTTCTCAATACAAATCGACCCAAGCCAAAAAAATGGACTCTGAAAGAGCCCTCTTGAGCTGGTTCCTTGCAACATATCAGAGTATTGATCCAGATTTGATTGTCACACAAGATGCTGCCGATTGTCAATTGGATGTTATTTGTGATCGAGTGTCTACTTTGAAAATCCAGCTTTGGTCACGATTGGGACGCCTGCGTATGTCTCAGAGTTTTGGAAAGCGAATGTTGGACTTTTTTGTCGGTCGAATGGTTTGTGATGTTAAGAGATCAGCGGAAGAATTAATCAAATCGAGGAGTTTTGATTTAAATACACTGTGTGTGAATGTTCTTAAAATAAAAGAGAGTGAACGTATGGACGTCAATGAAGATGAATTACATCAGATGTTCGAAACTGGAGATGGAATCCTAAAACTGATCACATTGACCATGCAAGACTGTTCGTTTGTATTAAGACTTATGTGCGAATTAAATGTGATGCCATTGGCAATGCAGATTACGAGTATTTGCGGAAATGTAATGTCGCGAACTTTACAAGGGGGCAGATCGGAGAGAAACGAATTTTTATTGCTTCATGCTTTCACTGAAAAGAATTATATTGTTCCAGATAAGAAGAAGCGAGAGTTCACCAACTGGAATAGTACTCAAATTGATTTAGCTGATGGTAAGTGATGTTTAATATTATTTATACTATGCAGTTGAAGAATACAATTAGATGAGTACATTAAAAAAAAATAATTTATTTCTTAAAATCGTTAATCAATCTTTTTTAACGCCTTAACTAATTCAGAATATATTCCTTTATTGATCCTTTAATCTTCTCTGCATTTCCCCCAAACATTATTTTCAGTTAGTTAATTCTTTTTAGTCTAGTTTAGTTAAGTTTATTTTATCAGACAAAGTTACAATTCTTCAGTGTTTACTTGATAATAATATAATATAAAAACAAAATTACAATTATATTAATCATTGTCACCATAATGGTTACCTAAAATTAAGAGCAAATTATTTTTAAATATTAATCTTACTTAGTTAAGGTGGCGCTGCAGTCCTGTGTAAACTAGGGCTTCACCCAACAAACTTCTCCATCTATCTCGGTCCCTAGCTAGATGTTTCCAGTTTCGCGCTCCAAGTTGGGTGAGGTCATTTTCCACTTGTGCGCGCCACCTGTTCTTCCGATTATGACAATGTCATCAGCATATGCCAGTAATTGGACAGACTTTTGAAAAATAGTGCCTCTAGTGTTGCGGCTGGAGCTCTGTACTATTCTTCCAAGGACGATGTTAAAGAAATCACATGACAGTTCATCACCTTGTCTATAGCCTTTTTTTGACATCGAAATGTTTCTGTAAGTTATTTCCAATCTTTATGAAGCAGCGCGAATTCTCCATGGTCATCCTGCACAAACGGACGAGTTTGGCAGGGAATTCGGTTCGTCGTCGCCGTTATACAGTCTGCAGAAGTGTTCTTTTCATATCCTCAGCATTGACTGCGGTTCCACTATGATGTTTCCACTTTCGTCTTGTGAATTTCGTTTCACCTGCTCTTAAAACTTTCAAACTTCATTCCTGCTGATGAACCTCTCAACATCTTCGACCGCACGCTTCTCATGCTCTCTCTTTTTCCTTGTGAGAAGTCGGTGTTCCTCTCTCATTCCTGCTGATGAACCTCTCAACATCTTCGACCGCACGCTTCTCATGCTCTCTCTTTTTCCTTGTGAGAAGTCGGTGTTCCTCTCTCCTCTTCTGCTTATAGAACTCGTAGGCAGCTCTCGTCCTTATATGCAGTGCAGAGAACACCAAGTTCCTTTGCGGATGTTGAGGTGTGGAAAACGCGTACTGGCTACCATGACGTTTCGCCCCGCAGCAAAATCAATGAGCCTGAATAAGTTATCGGAAGTGTTGTCGTGCAGGCTGTTTTTCCCGATTATTCCACCAAGGATGTCTTCACATAATTAATAATCGACTCACGACTAAAATCGATCATATCACAAACGCTATTAGTTACTCTTAAACACCTAGGCAATGGTTCGTTGGCTGCATAATTTGTTCTGTGGTATGGAATCTTAAGGAACATTGAAATTAATTGATGCTAAAATAACGGTACAATCAATATGATTAGCCAATACGTCACGAATGAATATAACTTTCTTCGAATGTTGTGAGACATTAATCCAAATAATTTACATCTCGTTCCATACGAAGGTATATCTATATTCTAATAAGGCCTTTTCATTAATACTCTAGTGACTCTTTTTTGGATTGTTTCAATTCTAAAAGAGTGAACTTTATACGAAGGGCACAATACTCAAGAGTTTATCTAACAAACTCGTAAAACAGACATTTCAAAGTGTATGGATCACAGAACTTTTTTCAATTGCGTTACCTTTTGCCACTAAAAAATCTATATGTTTTAAAAAATCAAGCTATTGGTGAAAAATTACACCGAGGTCCTTTTTAAAAGGTTACTGTTGAAGGAAATATATTGTTTATTTTTTAATAAAAGTTAATTGATGAACAATTTCGAGAAAAAGTTAAATTTTGACATTTTGCAATATACAGGGTGTAAAGAGTTAATCAAACACCAATTAGATAATTTCTCAAGACCTTCTTGCAATAAAAATGGAATCATATTCTGTTTGTATACAACGAAAGACTTGTTCATCCCCATACATACATAGGTCATTTTGAATTTAAAAATACATTGGGAATGTCATTGATAAATAATAAGAAGAAAGAGAACCGAGATGCCTTCATTGAGGTACTCCCGAGGTAGTGGTGATAGGTGAAGAGAGAAAGTTATTAATACGAACATATTGAAGGTGATCCTTTAAGTATGCATCTATCCAGTTTAAAAAGTTGGAGTAGAAACCTATTTTTGTAATTTTATAAGTAATTTTAGTATTATTTTAACTTAATTGAAATATAAAATAAATTACATTATCAATAATTAACTAGCGATAGCTACCAGGGCTTTACGCTAAAAGTATTATGATTAAACCTACCATATGCTTTAGACAAATCCGTATACACATCATCAAATTTATACCGATTCTCAAGTCCATTTAATACATCATTAGAAAAAATTGTAAGTTTTGTGCTAGTAGATCTACCAGCAACAAAACCATGTTAGTATATAGCAATAATGCTTTTAAGAATTAGAGGCTAGCTTTCATAAATTATTTTTTCAATAACTTTTAAAATTGTAGTTATTTTACAAATAGGCCGATAGTTCTTAATTCCTGCTTATTGCCTGATTTATAAATTGGTGTAATTAAAGAACGTTTCCATGTATTTACAAAATTGCTACTTTCAAGGGAACGATTTAAAATTATTTTGAAAGAAAATGCAATTACTCTGGCACACCTCTTTAGGGTAATAGGAGTGATTCCATCCATGTCAAACCGTGTGTCAACTTTAATTTTAGATAAGGCTTATCCAATTTCCGAAGTTTAAAGGTTTTAATTTCCAATATTAAAATAGCTATCAGAGTGCCAATTGCATTATGTGCAATTCTTAGATATGAGTCTTAGCAATCATTAAAATTTGTATTAATAAATAATGCATGCCAATCCGTTCAATTTTTGCTGAGTTACACCACCTGACTCAGCTAATTGACGAGATAACTCGGATTCCTTACGCTAGAGGTCAGTCCGCCAACACTCTTGACTTGTTTCTTACCTCTGATCCTAATAAATATGCGATCAGTGTATTATCGTCCCTAGGCTCATCAGACCATTGTGTCATTTCTGCTAATTTCTCATGCCAAAAAAAAAACAAATTAAAGTGAAGACGGTCTCAACGACTTCTTCAGGAACTTTAACTGGTCACTATGCTTCCTCGATAGTGACGTATATTCCAGCGCAGATATGGTTACAAATTTAATTCTTTTTGTGGAATGAGAAATTTTATCTCAAATAGGATAAAATCTATCAAACCCAAGGAAAACTCATGGTTCGATTCGAGCTGTAAAGAGATTATTAGGATCAAAGATGTAAGTTTCGAGATTTATAAAGCCAACCCCACTGAGTAAAACCGGAATAAATTCAAACAAGCTAGAAAGACCTGTAACGGACATATTCGACGCATTAAATTTTTGCATGCCCAGAAATTACGGTAAAATATACTAAAATGTTCCAAAAGTATTTAAAATGTCTGGTCATTTTGAAAAAATGTGCGCAACACTACGTCATCGTAAGTTCCTACGGTCATTTCCAATGACACTCCATTTGTAAGCTCGATTGATAAAGCCAATTTGCTTGCAGCACAGTTTGCTGTTAATTCGATGCTGCCAATGAGTGACATGACTCCTCCTGTACTCGAAAGCGTAAATTATTCTATGGGACGAATTTTCTTTCACACTAGTACAGTTGCTATAGTACTAAAAGAACTTGACATTCACAAATCCCGAATAGTATCCCCGCTATTGTTCTGAAGAGGTGTTCTTTAACGCTGGCAAAACCACTGCGTAAGCTTTTCCATCTGTCCCATTCTACAGGTCTCTTTCCGAGTTGATGGAAAACAGCATTTGTCCAGCCTGTCCCTAAAAAAGGCAAATAATCCTCCTTCCCCCTCTAACTATCGTCCAATTGCACTTACGTCCCTTCTTTCCAAAGTCATGGAAACGATGATCAATTTTCAGCTTAAGAAATATCCTGTAGAACGAAAGCTTCTTAATGACCGGCAGTATG
This sequence comes from Eupeodes latifasciatus, assembly GCA_920104205.1. NCBI lineage: Eukaryota > Metazoa > Arthropoda > Insecta > Diptera > Syrphidae > Eupeodes > Eupeodes latifasciatus. The sequence goes on along the minus strand of OV049924.1, from coordinate 175,444,837 downwards.
GCTTTCGTAGCAATATTTATCTCACCGAACAATGGAACAAATCTTTACATCGTTTTGGAGAAAGTAAGTCTATTGTTGATATTTGAAAGGCATTTGATAGTGTTTGATATGAAGCTCTCTTTTTGAAAATACGTGCATTTGGTATTGATGTATCTTTTCTTTGTTGGATTATAAATTATTTTTCGGACCGGTCAATTCAAGTAGTATTAAACGGGTTCAAATCTGATATTCACAAAATAAACGCTGGTGTGCCCCAAGGCTCTGTTTTGTCTCCAACGCTGTTTCTTTTTTATAAATGACCTTTTATCTGAAACTTCTAACACTTGTTCTAAGCCTTGTTCTTCGGATGTGGACTACCAACGGCAGCATATGGTAACCTCATTAAATTCCGATCTTGACAGCATTGTCCAATGGGGAATCAAAAACCGTGTAGAATTCAATGCTGTCTACTGTTGCAAAAACGTACCCCTTCCTTAATGCCACTAGCAATGGGTGGTTCTTGCATCGTTCTCTTACCGAGACATTTGCTTTTATTCAACACCGCCGCAAGGTCTCATGCCTATCATTGTTTTATCGTTATTTTTATAAACAATGCTCTAGTGAAATAGCCAGTTGGATTTAAACAATTAAACCATAATAACCATACTCCTAGGAAAGCCCATCAGTTTACCCTTGAGGTCAATTTCGGACGTATTGTTAAGTACAGGGATTCTTTCTTTAGCCGCACTACACGAATGTGAAATGCTTTACCAGACTCAGTTTTCCCACTCATAACAATATGAAGACATTCATAACCAATGTGCATCGGTTTCTCCTTTCTAATCTTATCCCCCTTTCCTAATTGCTCGCACTGTGTCTAATCATTATAAGGGTATTCACAACCCAATTAGTGCGCGCAAAATATACACAAAAATTGAGATAGTTATTAACTGCATTAAAATTTGTTTTAGTAAAATTGTTCACAGTAACACACAAACTGCCTATCGAATTTCAATCCAGGTCACGACGTGACTATTTCATAGTTCGAAAAATTTGACTGTAAGCCCGATTGTTGAAAAAGTAACGAGCCCTATTATGACTTGCAAATTTACAAAAAACTTGTTGAAATATGTCTTTCAGTAATACCTTTTGCGTATTTTGAGATTACGAACTATTGCCAGTTTTCTGATATTTCTAATACCATAGTAAAAGTGACCTTCTGTCACCTTATTTCTAATAATGTTCTACTTCATTATTACCTCTGTGTGACTAACCCGAAACCATAAAATCGCCTCCATCAGTTTTATGTGTTTTACAGAATTTGCTGACTCGATAAGCAAAAGTCGTTACCAAAAACAGCTGCCCTTCTTGTCGTGCTTCTATTTTTCAGCAGTCATAAATAAATAAATTCCAGTGTGCGAGTACTGTTGTCAGGGATGGATAGGATCTACAGTTTTAGACCAATCCGAACGGCTAATTTAAGAAAGCACTTTTCATCACAAGAATTATTCTTGGAGAATTTGTCAATTCCTCGCAAGAGGCAGTACCCGTGAAAAACTTTAGATGACATAAGCAGGGACCGAACCCAAGAAATCTGAGATCTGACGTGACAGTCCAACGCACTAACTATCATGTCACGGGTACTACACATTTTTTCAGCAGTAGCTAAAAAGAAAACTTTTAATGCCATGATGATCATGTTTTTTTTTTTGTAAATTAAAGACCTACCCTCAATTACAAATGGCTTTATTAATAATATTTGATATTTTAGGTGATGCAACAAAAACTGCGGCAACAAGAAAGAAAGCCGCCTACTCGGGAGGTTTAGTTTTAGAGCCGGTAAAAGGACTCTATGACAAATACATTCTTCTCATGGATTTCAACTCTTTATATCCCAGTATTATTCAAGAGTACAACATATGCTTCACAACAGTTCCCCAACCGGAGAAAGATGAAGAGCTTGCCACGCTTCCAGATTCAAGTGTTGAACATGGCATTCTTCCCCGACAAATCCGACGTTTAGTTGAGAGCAGACGTGAGGTAAAAAAACTCATGGCTGCACCGGATTTAGAACCAGAGCTAAAAATGCAATACCACATCAGGCAAATGGCCCTCAAGCTAACAGCAAACTCAATGTATGGATGTCTGGGTTTTGCCCATTCTCGTTTCTTTGCGCAACACTTGGCTGCTTTAGTGACGCATAAGGGCCGAGAGATTCTTATGAATACTAAGAGTCTAGTTCAAAAACTAAACTACGAAGTTGTTTATGGTGATACAGACAGTATTATGATAAACACAAATAGCTTGGACTATGATCAGGTCTTTAAAATTGGTCATAATATCAAACAAACTGTAAATAAGATCTACAAACAAGTGGAACTTGATATTGATGGTGTTTTCAAATGTCTTCTTTTGTTGAAAAAGAAGAAGTATGCTGCTGTTACTGTGAGTAAGACACCTAAAGGCGAACTAAAGTTCTCACAGGAACACAAAGGTCTGGACATAGTTCGACGAGATTGGTCACAAATTGCTGTAATGGTGGGAAAAATCGTACTCGATGAAATTCTATCCGACAAGCAACATGACGATAAAATTGATGCAATTCACAGTCATTTAGAAAAAGTCAAAACTAATATTGAAGAAAACAGTGTACCTCTTCCAATGTTTGTGATAACCAAGCAGCTAGCCAAAGCACCCAAAGAGTTTACTGGAAATAGTGCTGTGACACAGTCTCACGTTCAAGTTGCTCTGCGAATGAATGACACAAAAAATCGACGCTATAAGAAGGGCGATATGGTAGACTATATAATTTGCGATGATGGAACTGGTAATCCGGCGACGCAAAGAGCGTATCATTTGGATGAGATTAAATCAAGTGAAAACTTAAAAGTAGACAAAATCTACTACCTGGCTCATCAAATACATCCAGTTATTTGGAGAATGTGTGATCCATTGGAAGGAACCGATGCAAGTAGAATTGCACAATGCCTCGGACTGGATCCGAGTAAATTTAAAATTGCCGCACAAAGGTATTTTTTTTTTTCAAACCCTTATTCTCAATTTGTTGTTACTGTGTTACGATTTCAGATCCCAACAAGAAAAAATGGATGATGGTATTGGGGAATCGATTGTTAAATCGTCTTTACAGAAATTCCTTCAGTGTGAAAAATTCGAATTTGCATGTGTTTCATGTAAAACAAATAATATTGTAGCCTCCGCCTTCAAACCCGCAGTCAATAGGTCGTACGATGCAGTTCTGGCTAAATGTTCCAACTCCGAATGTGGCGCTTGTCCTTACAAGTATGTTGTATCGATACGTAACCAACTCATATTGGCAATGCGAAAACACATAAAGCGATTCTATGAAAATTGGTTGGTATGTGATGATCCAGCGTGCAACAGCAACACGACAAGATATTCGCATGTGACACATAGTCGAAGGCCAATATGTTTGGCTTGCAAGAAAGGAGTCCTAATACGACAATTTTCAGAGCGAGATCTCTACAATCAACTCACCTATTTACATTATATGTTTGATTTGAGTAAGCATCAACAAAAGAGTAAGTAAAATTGAATATGAGTTATTTGATGACTTTTTTTAATCTTTAAATTTCATTTATGTAGATCTGAACTTAACGCCAGAAATAGAAACTGCCTATGCAATGCTCAGGGAAACAGTAGAACAACAATTAGACAAATCAGCCTTTTGTACCATAAGTTTGGCGAAATTGTTTGACCAGTTGTCGTCATCATAATTAAATATTAAACAACATTAAATTGGTTTATTCCCAAAACAAAATAACTTTCTAATAAATTGTACATTATTTTTTTCAAATTTCTACATATATTTTATTTAAAGAGATATAAATCACTAGTTGTATTTATGACAGCAAGATTTTGACTTAAACGAAATTGGGGTGTTCAACAAAATTTTAATAGAAATAGAGAGTGGTTTAAGTCTTTGAAATTATAAAATACAATACGTAGTCATTTATAAAGTACTTAGCTACAGCTGCATCACAACAGTATACTGCAGATTTGCTAAGCAAGGGCCCTACTATGCAACTCGGTTTTAGGTTATGTTAAAGTGGCTGTCCGAATAGAAATCTGGAAGTTTCTGTCGAATTGCAGTTGGGGGATGGTGTAGTGCTTTGGAATTTATTCTAAATAAAATGATTGCTAAGTATATCAAGAGATGTTAAAGAGACTATGGTGCCCAGTGCCGCAGATGTTAATCGATCCGCTTATACATAGGCAAGTTGAACGTTGGACTTTATCTAGTTCGCCGCGGTTTATAGCTTTTTCTAAAGTAATCCACCATACTGCCACACTGTACCTACATTAAAATCGGTCTGATTACCGATGTGCATAGCCAATGCGTTTTTCGGAGTTGTAAGCCCGATTTATTACCAATGCCTTGTTTGCAAGAAAAGGGAGATAAAATTCTTAATTTAAGATACTAATCTAAAAAAAGAATAGCAATAAAAGCTTAGATAATAATAATAAGTAATAAAGTACCCGTGTCGTGATGGTTAGTGCGTTGGACTGTCATGCCAGAGGTCTTGGGTTCAATCCCTACCTGCGCCATCTAAAGTTTTTTTCACGGGTACTGCCTCTTACGAGGAATTGACAAATCCTCCAAGAGTAATTCTTGTCTCAAATTAGCCGTTCGGGTTCGGCTGTAGGTCCCCTCCATCCCTGATAATAATAATATTATATAATAAATAATAGGGTCGCGATTTAGCTTAAACTTAATGCTTGGTCTTGCCCTCATTAACCAATAAACACATCTTCTCCACTTCCGTCGCAATGTTCAAAAACGCTCCACTGACGCTTTGATCCAATTATTTCAATATCATCGGCGGCGGCGTACTCGAGTAATTGGATGTACCTTTGGAAGATTGTGCCTCTAGTGTGGACGGTTGAGTTTTGCACAATGCCAAAACTAAACATTGCTCTGTAAATCTCTTTCTTATAGATACTGTCATAAGCGACTTTAAAATCGATAAAGAGATGATGGGTATCGATTTGAAGTACCTGCCGTAATGTGAAAATTTGGTCAATGGTGGACTTTCCTGATCTGAAGCCCAATGATGGCGCGTATCATAATATGCTTAAAGGCGTATACGTATTTCAACATGTTCACTAAGTCTTTCAAACTACCTGAAACTGTAGACGCCACTGTTGATTCCATCTCGGGAATTCCTCCTCTGCCGTCTAGATAAGGAGAGGTGCCTTAGTGGAAAAACCTCTCCCACCCATAACCACATTCCACTGGGGTTAGAACAAAATCTCCAATTGAGGTACTGGGCACCGCGGGAGGTAAGAGTAGGAGTTGATAAACAAAGGTGGTTTTGAAAAAAAACCTGTGGAAGCTTGTGTCCTCTTGAATGCACATGAACATCACTGATAAACCACTGAAAATGCTAAAATATTGGGGTTTTAAAATTCCAACGATATGGTTAAAATTGAAAAAAGATTCAAAAAATATGATACGAGTAAATCTTTTGTAATATTAAATTTTATTTATTAAAAAAAATACAATTAGAAAATCACTATTAAAAATTTAATTACATTAATAATAACATTCTTTAATAAAGCTTTTATTTTTTTTAAAATACAGTCATTATTTACAGTCATTGTCTACATTTATATACCTCCATACATATGTATGTACAGAAAAATCAACTATCTCTTATAAAATTATCAATCGGAAAATTTCTAAACGATTCGTTGAAAATATCAGTGAATGCTGTACTAACAAGATCATTGATCAATGGTTTTATAAATGGAAAACCTAGTTTCCATGAGGTATTTATGACATTATCGGCCAAACTATTTAGAACTGTACGTCCTTCATTCAAAATATTACCAATATGCATCTCCATCCCGCCGATTCTATCAACTTCAACATGAACTTTCAACATTCCACCTGCTTCTCCAATGCGATGTACACTTGTTGTTTGGCTATTAATTATATGTTATTTTTACGTTTGAAAAACTTTGTAATGGTCCTTCTTACCTATAGTCATACAAAGTCATATTCCATGGTCCTTCTCGTTTTAAATGTTTCCCCAATATTATACCAGAAAACTCATAAAAACCTTCAAGGCTTTTCTCCGGAAAGTATTGAGAATACACAATTCCATTGTTTTCTCTGTCTGTTCGATATTTAGTTACTTCAGAACGCGACCACCCGTATTCGGAGACGTTCCTCAGAATAAGCTTGAATCCTCCCAAGCCGCTGCGATCACCTCGTCTCTGTTCCACATAGTCCGAATGATGGGGGTCAAACGGAGCAATGTTATATTCCGGAATACCTTAAGAGAATTGTTTTTAAAATCAACGTATTGAATATAATAGAAAAATACAAAAATTTTTTATCTACTTAAGAAATTTGATTCATTACAGCCACCATCCAAATTTTTAGAAAATCATAATAGAATTGTAAATATTTGTGTACTATGTCCACTTATTCGGATACAATTTAACCCTATTAACTCAATGCGAACTCACCAGTTGAAAAGTAAGCTTTAAGATCGTTAAAAGCCACCTTCATACAGTCATCAAAGTCTGGAGCGTTTTTGGGACATCTTCCAAGTATTCTGGAAAATTCCTCATCACATCTTACTGTTGTGGATATTAAGCAACTAAGGAATATGGCCAAAAGCATGAGGAATCTTTCCATTTTTTAGAAGGTAATCTAGATGAGTAAATAAGGTCTGCGAAAAATAAGGAAGTTTTAATAAGAGTTATCTACTGTTTTTGTTTTTTAATTTAAATATCAATCAATCAAATTCATATTCCTACAGTAGGTTCGAACTGTTTGAAACGCTCTTTTTAACTAAAATTGCATTTTATTTCAATTAATTTGAATCACAAATTATTCTTAAGTCTTAACCATTAACTTAATTAAGTTAAATCATTCAAAATCGGATAAATCAAATACTTCAAGTATTCATTTGATAATAATAATACATTTTGTAATTGATTAACTGAATATAAGTAATATATTTTGTTTAGTGATTTATCTAGCTTTAACACTTCCTCCATAAACACAAAACATACACAATACATAAAACAATTATAATAAAACAAATTATAATTGGTCGATACCTATTTTCTTTCGTAGCCTTTGAAATCGTACTCTATCAAGTTGTTTTGTCATTAAATCTGATAACTGGTCAACTCCTACAATATGTTCCAATCTTAAGTCATCTTCGAGGAAACGCTGACGAACACAAAAACAGCGAACCTTTTGTGAAACTCGGGATTCTTTCCTAGCTTTACAGCACTTGCACTATCGACATATAATATTGGAGTCAGTTCTTTCTGTCCTGTAAGTTCTTGCAAAAGACGTTCAAGCCACATAGCTTCAGCTTCCTTGGTACCTTTAATTGCAGCCATAATTTCCTCTTCCGTTGTTGATAAGGCCACGGTTCATTGAAGCTGACTCGTCCATGATGCAGGACCATCAGCAAACAATGTAATTACTCCAGTAGTTGAACGTCTGGTTTTAAGATCGCCTGCATAATCAGCTTCACTATAAATTGCTAGATTTTCTTTGCTCTTCCCTTGGTATCTTAAAGATAAGTCGGTAATACCAAGGAGATACGCAATTCCAGTCATCTGTGCTAAGACTTTCGATCCTCCTTGCTGGAGAATTTACTGCAAAAGCGATGTCGAGTTGCTATTGCCAGATACATCAAGTTCTTAACAGCTTCATGGTATGGCACTTGTCCTCTTACATCTTCAAATTTTAAATTTTCTTCCTCCCGACAAGCTGGAGTCAAAACTTGATTACATTCTGAAACGATCTAAAATTCGTTTTGTATATTTTTCTTTGCTTACCTTAATTAAACCATGATTTTCAATTCATACCGAGAAAATTGTCAAGAGTTCCGAGTGTAATTTTGAAATCATTTTTGAGTGCAAACATAAAGTTTTGAATTTTATCTGAGTTATTTCCAAGAACTAGTCCATCGTCAACATAAATCGCTACGTAGAGAACATTTTCACTATTACTGCGATAAAATAGTCATGGATTAGCTGTGCTATTTTTCAGTCCAGCTTTCTTCATAAAGGCTTAGAATCGTTTATGCAACATCGTGGAGCTTTTTTAAGGCCATACAAACTCCCTTTCAATTGGCATACTCGCTCAGTTTCATCTTTAAATCCCTTAAGCTGCTCTAAGTATACTTCCTCTACAAGAGTATCATAAAAATGCTGTTTTGGCCTCAAATTGGTGAATTTTTAGTCTTTTGATTGTCATTACGGGATACAGGACTAAATGTTTCTTCGTAATCTATACCTTTTTGTTGTACATAACATACCCTTTTGCAACAAGTCGTTCTTTCTCATCGTTCCTAGCATTCTTCACTTGAAAGACTCATCGATTTTGGACTACTTTGACATTTTTAGGTCATTTAACAAGGGATGATAACTCATCTTCCATTGCTGAGAGTGACTGCGCACTATCTGCTGACTTGAAGGCTTCGGAGTATGACCTCAGTTCTTGACTTGAATCACCTGCTCCTTCAAACATGAGATACTCCCCACCTGTGGCCCAACTTGGATTTTCCCTTTCTCTTCTGTTGATGTTGAATTCCTTTTCCATTGAATCTTTTGTATCGAAAAATTAAGCATTTTCTTCATTCTAAAACCTTGAACTTATTTCTTCAGAACATTATTTCTTCAGAACCGATAGTTTCTTCGGTATATTTTTCACCGTCTTCATTCTGAGAGTCAAACTGAACACTTGTTCCTACATTTTCTTCAGTATTTGATTCACCGTAACAGTATTTCTAGTATTTTCTTCAGCACTAGGAATTTCTTCATTATCTTTGATCTCTTCTAGGAATGTATCTTCAGGTTTCGCACTGCAAACTACTTCTGGCTTGAAAATTACGTCATGGCTGCAGGCAATTTTCTTCAGGTTTGGAATCCATACGCGATATCCATCTTTTTCGTTGACATAATCAACCAAGCTTCATATCCTTTTCATCAAACTTTTTGCGAAGTTCCTTCGGTATGCGGACATAACATCCAGTGCCAAAAATACTTAAATGGCTTGTTTTCGATTTTTGTCTGTCCTGTGCGGTTCAAGACATATGTTGCTGTATTACATGCCTCAGCCCACAGACATTTTGGCAGCTTACTCGCGACTCTCATACTTAAAGCTGCTTCCACAATTGTTCAATTTTCACGTTCTGCGGCTCCATTTTGTTGTGGAGTATAAGAGGGTCCACTTCATTAAACTATGCCGAATTATGACTACCATATTCTTACCTCTTCATTGTCAAACTCTCTACCGCCATCATATCGCAACTTTTTGACAATGTGTCCGTTCTGGCTTCATTCAAGAATGTTTCAAGTGATTTACATACCTCGCTCTTGTGCTTCAAAAAGAAGAGCTTACGAAATATGCCGAAATCATTTTCAAACAAAAATAATATTGGGATCTCCTACGGAAGTTGTTTCAATTGGACCTAGAACATCTACATGGATTAACTCACCAACAGTAACTGATCGATCACTTCTGGATTTGAAAGAAAGACGATGCATTTTAAGAGCTGCACATCCATCACAGGGTTCTTCCCCACTTTTGGGAAAATTGATATTCATCTAAGCAAGAACTCTCTTCACATGGCGTTTATTCTGGTGAGCAAATCTTTCGTGGTATACTTGAAAACTTTCTAAAGCCTTTGACATGTATACCTGCACAAGCTCGGATGGTTTCATAATTGTATTTTCAGAACAAGCAGCTCATCTTGAAGATACCCCTCTACTATTACTTCACCACTAAAATTGTTTTAAATTGTACAGTTCGGTCATTCATTGTTGTCATTTCGCCATTTCGAGCAGCAGCCTTCACAGAAAACAACTGAAACAGAAACGCTGAGGATCTGCATTCGCGAACATGGTTTTAACGGTCGAGTTGCCCGGAAAAAACCGTTCATTAGTGCTGTAAACAGAGTTAAACGAATAAACTTTGCAAAAGAGCATCAATCCAAGGATTTTGAAGTCTGGACAAAAGTAATTTTTGTAGGTGAATCAAAATTGAATATCTTTATTTCAGATGGTCGATAAATGGTATGTCGAAAACCAAATACCAAGCTTCTTTCAAAAAGTACTGTAGCAGCTGTGAAGCTAAATAGTGGATCGGTTATGGTTTGGAGTTGTTTATCTGCAGCTGGGGTAGAAAAGCTGCATATTATTGATGAAATAATGGACCACAAAAACTACATTGAGATTCTTAAAATAAAATTGAGAGAAAGCGCACACAAATTGGATCTACTAAACCAATTCAATTTTTATCAGGAAAATGACCCGAAGCATAAAGTTTATAATACCAAATAGTTAGACGTTATCGTCACCAAATTGATAACTCCAAAACTGTAGGAGGTGGAATTCTTTAAGCGATCAAAAACACTAGTTTTTGATCGATGGCTTTAGCGCCCCTTATATGCATGAAGATTAAATTGGAGTCTGGGAAGGGAGCGGGTCGAAATACTGTATTTTAAAACACTGTATGGTTAAAATTCTGTATGATACTGTATGGTCATAATACTTTATGGTTAACATTCTGTATTTCAAAATACTGTGTCTCAAAATGTTGTATTGTCAAAGTACTGTATCTCATAATAGTGTATAATACTGGAAGTTTTCACAGATCAATTAGTCTGGTACAGTTGATAGGTGGGTCGATGATGTGTATTAAATTGAAAAGCGCATCTTGTTTGGAGGTTTGGTTGAGGAAATAGACCGATCGAAAGATAATTTGTGATAGGCTGGATCGAAATTCTGTAATTTTAATTTTTGACAAATTTATGCGAAACGAGAGCTCGCAGAACCTTTTGGTTTGCAGTTGGGGCTAGAGCATTAAAATACCTTTCTTTTGAAGTGTATGTCGATTGGGTGGGAAATAGTTTTGAAAACACTCCTTTTTTCGGCAAGGGGTTATTTTTGCCCACGATTTTTTCGAAAAAAAACTGAAAAAAAAAATCATTTTTGAGATTTATGCATCAATTGACAGGTGGGTCGATGCTCTGTATTATAATGAAAACCGCATCTTGTTTGGAGGCTTGGTTGAGGAAATAGACCGATCGAAAGGTAATTTGTGATGGGCTGGGTCGAAATTCTGTAATTTTACTTTTTGACAATGTTATTGTTCAAGGGAAGTATGTACGTACATACATATGTATATATAGGGTGTCCCAAAATTAACGCAAGATTTGAATTAAATAGAAAACGCCGTTTTTAGTCTTTTGATAGTTATATTTTTATTGACTCGTAAAGTACATAGGATAGGGTTATGTATGGAATAACACATCGGACAAATGGCCTCCACGGCTTTGCATGCACATGCGCACTCTTTTGTTGAAATTTTCCATGAAAATTCTGCATAAATGTGGCTGAATTTCGTTGATGCAGCGTTGAATCTCCTCCTTTAATGCACGGGTGGTTGTGGGCTTGTTGACATAGACTTGTGATTTCAAATAACCCCATAAAAAGAAGTCTAATGGTGTTAAATCACACGATCTAGGAGGCCAATTTTGATCACCGAAACGAGAGAGTACACGACCTGAAAATGTCTCATGCAGTAATTGAATTGTTTCACGGGCTGTATGACATGTGGCACCGTCTTGTTGAAACCACATATTGGACACATCAATATCATCCAATTTTGGCAGAAAGAACTGTGTAATCATGTCGCGATATCGAGCACCAGTAACAGTCACTGCTTGACCAGCATCATTTTCAAAAAAATATGGCCCAATTATGCCTCCAGCCCAAAATCCACACCATACAGTCACGCGTTGTGGATGCATTTGTTTTTCGACAGTCACATGTGGGTTCTCCGAACCCCAAATGCGGCAATTTTTGGCGATTGATAAAGCCATCAAGATGAAAATGTGCTTCATCGTTTAGGATGATTTTGCTCGAAAAATCAACCGCCAAGCTTTCACTATTTTTGAAATATTCTTTAATAATGAAGACACGTTGTTCTATCGTGTAACGCTCCATTTTTAATAACCCTATACTGTTAGCTGTCAAATTGCTTTTTTTCAGAGTTGCCAACACTTCACTGCACAAATGGCGGCAAATTCAAATCTTGCGTTAATTTTGGGACACCCTTTATTAGAACATTATGCTAATAAAAAATTATTATGATGTTTTCTTAAAAAAAAGTATTCTGTTTTCAAAATTCTGTATTTCAAAATGCTGTTAGTAAGGCTAAAAAATAAAAATCGTTTTGATAATGTAAAAAAGTCCGCACTTTTTTACATTGCCAAAACGATTTTTATTTTTTAGCCTTATTTACAGCATTTTGAAATACACAATTTTGATATACAGAATTTTGAAATACAGAATTTTGAGATGCAGTATTTTGAACATAGAGTATTTTGTACATACAGTATTTTAAAATACATTATTTTGAGATCATACAGTATTATGATCCATACAGTATTTCGACCCCAACCCGTCTGGGAATCTATTTATTATATCGGCTTACATACCTCCGAGTTCTAATAACGAGGTTTACAAAAAATTGAATGACTGAATAGAAAGTTCTTTTGGAACCAGAAGATACAATTTTGATCTTAGGTGACTTTAACCTACCAAACCTGAATTGGGTTAAAATTGATGACGATACCTTCTACGTTCCTGTTAATGCGACCAGCAATATTGAGCTTTCATTAGTTTATAGTATGTCTTCATGTGGATTGAGCCAGTTCAACGGAGTGAAAAATCGTTTAGACCCAAGACTTGATCTAGTATAGCCTTCTCCGATACCGTGAGCGCTGTAACTGGAGTTCGATATCATCCCGCATTAGATATTGCGCTTAACTTAAACCTATCTTCTCCATATCATAACACTATTAACAAATTTAATTTTAGTAAGTAAGTAAGCAAGTAGTTTTACAGAACTTTTTAATTTGTTATGTACCATTGACTGGAATAAATTATTTGATAATTGCAATATTAACGATATGTGTAACATTTTTTAAATTCACTCTTTAGCTGTTTTCACAAAACAATTCCTCTTAAAAGGGCATTCATCAGGACAAGAGCTGATGAAGATTATGAAACTTTTTTAATTCTAAAACGACTATATACAGAGTATTCTAATTCTTTATATGAAAGCTATATTTCTAAAGTAAAAAGTAACTTTAAATGTAATCCAGATAGTTCCTGGAAATTCATTAATTGTAAAAAGAAAACTATTGGCTACTCTAACTCGCTGTCAAATTGATCGTCAACCAGTCATGAGCCTAAGGTTATCGCAAACATGTTTGCAAACTTCTTTGAGCTTTCACAGATACAAACGATGACAACAGTTCTTACTCCTCTTCTTTTGAAGTAAATTTTCCTCATTTGAATTCAATTAATTTTGAAATAAGCGAAGATACTGTTGCGCAGAGTATCAAGAAATTGGATGAGTGTTTTAGTCCAGCCCCTGATGGTGTACCATCCTCCATGGTAAACAAATGTGGTGCTTCTTTATCATATCCGTTATGTGTTCTCTTAAATGAGTCCCTACATAGTTCGATTTCTCCTAATATCTGGAAAAGTGCAATGAACTACAGACACATATCTAAATTTTCTGTGATACCGAAACTGTTCGAGTCTAGTGTATCTGTGTATGTAACGTGCTTTCCTTTCATTGTACTTATGTAAATTATTAGTGATAATCAGCATGGTTTCGTGAAAAAGAGATCTACAATTACTAATTTATTTAACTTCACGTCCTTTTGTTTAGATGTTTTTGAAAAACGTGATCTAATCGATTGTGTATTTACTAATTTTAGTAAAGCCTTTTACAAGTTGTGTACAATACATTAATTTTAAAGTTAAACAATCAAGGTTTTAAAAACAAATCCTTAAATTGGATCTAATACCATTTAAAAAATAGAGTTTATAGTGGTGTATTTCTTAATGAGTATTCGGATCAATTTGTTGTGAATTATGGCGTCCCTCAACGAAGACATTTACATATGTAGGTCCAATTGTTTTTATAAATGACTTAGTTTCGATCATACAAAATTCGTCCGTCCTCATTTATGCTGATGACATTAAGCTTTTCAAAAGTATAAAATCAGCTTAAGAATATGATACAGAATACTTAAATGTTGTCAAGTTTTTTTTTTTTTACCAAGAAAAGTTAGACGTACATGAATTTGTTATCTGTTAATTAAATTTAAAGATTTTGTGATTAAATGTTCTCTTTTTATTTTGTTTTGTGTTTAATAATAATAATAATAAGTGATCTCCAGATCCTTGGTTTTATAACCAAATCGCACTTAAAGCTTATGTGGTTCGTGAACAAACCCATAGAAAGTTGCTATTTTTCTACTGTACGAAAATGGGTTTGATTGACTGTACATAAAGTACAACCTATATTATTTTGACAAAAATAAAACATTTTTAAATTTGGTCTAAGCTTATATCATTTTCTTACCAAATAGAAGAGCAAAGTATGTAAGTGTGATGTTAATATTTTGATTAATGTACAAATTACTTGTATAACTTTTATTTTCTTATATGTTACTCGTACCTATTCATTTCGTAAACAAATTGTAAATTTAAGAAGTCGAAAAAAAGAAAAAAGACTTTTATTTAAACTAACAAAACTTCTTTTATACCTATAAAATAAAAAAAAATAAATTTAATAGTTGAAGGATGAGGGATCAAGTTTAGCTACTACAAAATGTTTCAAATTTAACTGGTAGAAGTTGAAGTTGAAGTTGAAGTAGAAGTTTCATCTCTTAAGCATTTGAAGCCCTTTACGTCATAACAATGTCTTAATATTCTAACATACTATCAGTCATAAATAAATAATGTAATCTCTTAGAATATTTTATACAAAACCCAACATGAGACTAATTTATATTCACCGAATCGATATCAATAATAAAAAATGTTGATCACGTTTTGGAGATTCTTTGGTATTTCTCTGTTTAATTATTCTATTCCTGCTTTTTCAAATACTCGTACCATTTTTCAAATTAAATAACGATCTGTTATTTGTCAACTGTCATTTTGGCATAAGTAGGCTTGACTTGTTAGTTAGGGAGATTTTTCTTGGCTAACTTTTCAATCAACTTTCCAATACAGTTGCCTTAGTTAAAAAAAAAAAAAAATTGGCAGCTAACCAATCAGATACTAGAAACTAACCTTACTTTCAAGTCCCTTATGTCGTCTGAACCTGTCCCATGTAAACACCCAATTTTATCTGGCAAAAGTAAAAAAAAAAATTGGCAATCAACTACGGGCAAATTTTCTATCAAAAAATTGGCTGGCTTCTTCCAATCGTTTGAACTCGTCTAGATACCCAATTTTTGGTATTTTCAAATAATTGGACGATTGTCCACTAATTGGATATTAGATGATGTTCTTTTCAAACGACGTCATCCAATTTTGAATTCGCAGAAAGTTTTTGAAGATTTTTTTTGTAAGATTTTGAGAACTACGATAATCGAAAGGAATAAGATGTCACCGTTAGTCAAAATAACGAAAAAAAATTAAAAAATATGGGACGCATGAACAAATTTTACAAAAAAAAAATCGTTATTGCCTTTCATTAGGTCCGTTCGCGTACCCTCCTAAAACAGTCAAATTTTACTACAAAATACGAAATTTAACCAAATCCTGTTCGCGTACTCAAAAATTTCGTAGTTTTTCGTAAAAGAGAGCGCTCACGAGAGAGTAAAATATTTCCCCAACCTACGAATTTTAGCCCAAGAAATTTCTTTGGGCTGATTGTGAAAATTTCAAATTTGATAGAAATTCAAATAAATTAAATAAATTGCTCGCTTTTGCTGTCAGTTATAAAATTTAAAAACAAATTTTCAAGGAACAGCAACAACACAGTAATATTGTGTGAAAAATTTGTTGTTTTCCCGTTCGCTTACTTTTTTGTAGTTTTTTTTTTTGGTGAGAGAATTTTACCCCCACTCTTTAAAATATTTATTTTTACGAATTTTAGTGCAGAAAGTACGCGAACGGACCTAATATTGTTTCACTTTCTTGATTTTTTATTTTTTAAATGTTTTTGAACAACCTGTTGTTTTTACTTCTAAAATAAATGTTCATATAGTCTGTGATCTGCCGAGAAACTCGTCTTCCAATGAGTCTACCAATTGCATTGTTTTCTAAAGTCTTCCAACCGTGTTTAAAGACAATTATTAATTGGAAGATACAAAATTATCGGCAATCGTCAGCCGATTTTTTACCAACAAATTGTCTTAACCAACCGTATAAACGGACAGTTTTAACTTGATAGAAAATTGGCAACGGCACCTAATTGATTGCTATTGGAAGACTTTTGACAGTTTGGCCAATATTTGAAGATCTTCCAAATCTTCTACTTCTGGTATGCTTAGCTTGATGGTGATGAAAGATCGAGTACGAAAATGTAGAAGTGTTGGTATGACGTTAATACTCTTCTGACCAAAACATAATTACAAATGTTTGGGGACTCCTTTCCTTTACACGTTGTTTGAAGTGCTTAAACGAGAAAATTAAAAAAGTGTGTATAAAAATTTCGCTGCAATGTCTAGAACATTTTTTTTTACCAGTTCCAAATTTTGAAAATTGAATTTTCGAAACATTTCAAAAAAAGGTGACAAAATACATTAATTATATTATTTTTAAATATACTTGGTCATCAGTTTGAAGACAAAGAAATCTTAATTTCTGCAGCGTGGAGTGACATTGAACTATTTCAAAACGCTATAGGATTCATACCGGAAATTATTTACGAAATGATTAAATGTTAAGTTGGAAGTACCCACTACTTAACAAAACTGATTTTAGCCCAATCCCATAACAACTTTTATTGTTGTACCTATTCAGTTGACAGAAAAAATAAAATAAAAAAGAGCGAAAGAAAAACTGGTAAATGTTGTTAGATAATTCTTTCGTAAATCTTTTCTAAACATCTTAAGGCACAATAATTATCAATATTTAGAAAAAAATGTAAAAAGTGTTGTCAAAAATGTTTGCGCGTATTCTGTTGAAGCGGAGTGTATATACAGATAATCTTACAATATCGTACGAAAAACAATGAACCTATTCAGGTGAACGGCAGTGTATATACAAAAGTGACAAACAATCATTAATTGAAATTTTGTTTTACAAAAAATAGTTCTGGGGCCCTACTATGTAACTCGATTCTACAGTAAAAATGATCGAATTCGCAAAATCGCAACTCTGTAACTCTATAGCAATTCTAATATACGAAAATCGAACAGCTCTACTATTTGTATTTTATTCGGAATTTCGGTAACACCTAATTCTAAATTAAATGTCAAAGTCATCCGAATTCGTGAATAATCATTCTTTATCAAATATATTTTCGAGCGGTCGAAACAAGAATTTTTTTTTCAACCACTCCAATTATGCAAGGAATTCTAGATTTTTCCCAAAAATGGCGTTTCGATTCTCCTTTTTCTTCTTCCGTCATTTCCAATTTGATGTATTGAGGACAGATTTTTTTTCCATTGCACTTAAAACCTCTGATATAATTTTGGACATTGTCTGTTGAGCAAGTTCCGCATACATACCTGTGTCTACCAATTTAGTTTTGGTAACTTCCAGTGGCTAGAAACTTCAAGCTTTCTGACCCACAATTTTAATTTCATGTGGTTACAATTTACGGTAAAGAAGCACATCCTACATACATACATATATGGTTTCTTTATCGAAGTGCTAATCTGGACAGATATTCAACTCTTCAGGTCTTTTTCCAAGTGTTCCCCAGGGCTCCGTTTTATGATAAACGATCTCCTGTCGGCATCTGCTAATTCATTGAACTGTTTTGCGTATGACAATTTTGTTACGCATTCTTGTAAATCAGATAAAAGGCAGCGAATAAAAAGCTCAAAAATTCATCTTTTAGTAGTTGGTATGTGTATCATTAATAACTTCTTTTAAAATGATCACATATTCAAAATCCCGACGATGAAATTTCATAGCCTTCTAATCATCGAGAAAGAACTAATAGAGAGAACCAACTTCGACGGTTTTTCTCTTTTTGCCTACAAGCTATGATTTGGCCACCAACTTGCATATGTAGTAACTCCATATAAAAAAAATGTGGGGAACAAATACTTATGCAAGTTTGTGCACATACTCACCACGAAAGAGAAAAAACTTTTCTCTCTTTTCTCTCTGCTCACCACCTTTTAAAAATGGCGACCACCTTTGAAAAGTGGCGGATGTAGTGAGCTGTTCAGAGGTGTTCAAAGAAAATTCAAAATTGTGTATGAACAACTTTTCGGTACTCTCATTGTGTTCGTTTGAGAGTAATATCATTCGAATATGAAGTGAAATTAATTACTCTTGTTAGGTGCCAGAACAATGAAGATTTAGAAACAATTCTAAATTACGCATTTAGATAAGTATTAGTTAGTTATTTGAAGCCAGTTTTAATCATTAAGTAGGTAAAACAAATTAGGTGGTGCAACAGTTGCTAAACGTTTTAGGCTATTTATAAACAAATGCAAATCAAAGTTAAGGGCTAAAGCTGAATAACTATAAACAATGAAAATGCTGTGTTCAAGTAGTTATTATCGCAGCCAAATTTCATAATTGATTTTGTTGGTGTATAAAAAAGCTGAAAGAGTAATTCATGACAAATAAATGTTACTAAGTTCCAGAAAATATCGATTGATACCGCAATTGCAGAAGATGTGGATATTTGATATAAATATTCCTGGTAAACTGTAGAACTTTATTATTTCCGTCTTTTATAATTCAATGTAAAATAATTCAATGCAGTATATTTTAGATAATACAGTAGTTAAGTTAGTAGTTAAGGCATTACTATTGAAATAAACATAACATATGTTCATTTATAAAAAACATGTACTCGTTCAAATATACAAATAAAGTCTAGTCTAAAAAACCTTAACCTTGTTATACTCTTTCTGCACACATCCTTTCTTGTTTTGGTTGTTAATGCCATCTATCTCTAACTCAGAGAAGTTTGTTAATGCCATCTATCTGAAACTCAGAGAAAGAGAAGAGAAAAACAAATTCACCACGAACTACCGGTATAACTTCTTCCGGTATTTATTGACAAACAAAAATGTTTTCCTAGAATTAATTTGAATTATAGGAGTATTTTTGTAGATATAAAAACGACAATATGTTAGTAAAATTAAAGAAAGAAATTCATGAGAATTACAAAAATATTATAATGAGACTTTAAAAAACATAGCCTTCTTGGCTATCAATAAACAAAAATGAGAAATGTCGCATTTCCCGGAAGTGATGTTTTTTTGTGTACTCTTTTCCGAGGTGAAAACATGTATACACCGATACGAATTCAACACGCTATAAAAAATGAGAGTAAGAGGTTTCGAAGAGACGGAGACGAGGAAATTTGGTTCTCTCATTTAGTTTTTTCTCTCTGCTTCTAATCTGGAAGCCCTGAGTATAACTCTCATATTTGGGCAGGTGCCCAGAGTCAAGTCTTTTGAACATAATTCAAAAAAGAGCCTTAAAATTGAAAAGTGAACTTTTACATCACAATCTTTGAACACTACCGTAATGTTTCATGTATTTCATGACCTATCTATCAGGAACAAACTGTTGTTATATAAGATGACCATTTGGCATCCAAATGCTGAACCCATCCATACATTCCAAAACAATGTGTTTCGTGGAATAATAAAAGCCCCTTGTCATATAACCGTCCAGTTGAAATGGTTACAGAAGTCGTTAAAAACACAATCGGCGACTGGAAAGTCATAACAACTCGGAAATGGAGGTTAAGAAGAACTAGGCCTCATAAGCTGATGGTCTAAAAGTATTACAACTATATACCTACAACTTTCCCTAACGTGGATTTGAAATTAAGGAAGAAAAATGAGTTGACGATCTTTCATAGATTGGTCCTGTTTAACCGAACCGGTTGGTTTAGTGCGGTAAAAGTTCTTTAAAAAGTACTTTAAAAAGTGTCAAATCCCAGCATTTTTATAACAGAATAGTTGTTTTTTTGTTATAAACAAAAGTCGAACAAAAACACAACATCAGAAAACCAATTGACAGCTGTGCACATAATCAACTGTTTTGGGCTAGCTGCGGAAAACCGGAATAAGTTTAAACAAGCTAGAAAAACCTGTAACGGTCATATTCGACGCATCAAATTTTTGCAAAACCAGAAATTACGGCAAAAATGTCCCAAAGATAGTAAAAATTGTTGGTCATTTGTAAAATAAGTGCGCAACATTGCGTCATCGTCGGTTCCTACGCTCGTTTCCAATGACACTCCATTTATAAGCGACTTTTCTTTCGCACTCGTACAGTTGCTAGAGTACTTAAAGTTCTTGACATTAACAAATCCGCTGGCCCGGATGGTATCGCCGCTATTGATGTAAGGTGTTCTTTAACGCTGGCAAAACCACTGTGTTAGCTTTTCCATCTGTCCTATTCTACAGGTCTCTTTCCAAATGGATGTAAAACAGCATTTGTCAAGCCTGTTGTTAAAAAAGGCGAATAATCCACACCCTCTAACTATCGTACAACTGCACTTACGTCCCGTCTTTCAATGTCATGGAAATGCTGATCAATTTTCTTAAAGACTGGCAGTATGGCTTTCGTAACAAAAGGTCCACTGGTGATCTCATGGTTTATCTCACCGAACATTGGAACAAATCTTTACATCGGTTTGGAGAAAGTAAGATTATTGCACTTGATATTTCAAGAATACGTGCATTTGGTATCGATGAATCCCTCCTTTGTTGGGTTAGAAATTACCTTTCGGACCAATTCAAGCAGTATTGGATGGGTTCAAGTCTGATATCCACAAAATAAAAGCTGGGCTGCCATAGGGCTCCGATTTGTCTCCGACACTCTTCCTTATTTTTATAAATGGTCTTTTGTCTGAAACTTCTAATCCACTAAATTGTTTTGCTGATGACAATACCCTCAGCTTTTCATATTCGTTCTAAGATTCTCATCCTTGTTGTGTTGTTGTAAATTCTGATCTTGATAGCATTGTCCAATGGGGAATCAAAAACCGTGTAGAATTTAATGCTTCAAAACTCAATGATGTCTACTGTCGTAAAGGAGTACTCCTCCCCCTATGCCAATATCCATGGGTGGTACATGCATCGAGAAGACTGAACAGCTTTCAGTTCTAGGTATGTGCATCACAAACCACTTGTTGTGGAGTGATCACATATTCGACATTGTCAAAAATGTTCCTGAGCAAAAAGTTTTGTACCCCTTTAATATGAATTAAAGCCTATATTTGTCCGAAACTCGAGTACAATTCCCATATCTGGGCAAGTGCTCCAATAACCCACTTGGGTCTCTTGGAGAATTCAAAAGAAAAGCTCTAAAAATGATAGGTGACCGTTGTCTACCTAAAACTTTTGTATCTCTTGAGCACAGTTCGTAGTAAGGTTTCATGTCTGTCATTATTTTATTGCAATTTGCATAAACAATGCTCTAGTGAATAGCCAGTTGCATTCCTCTCCTCAAACAATTCAACCGTAATACCCGTTCTTCTAGGAATCCTCATCAGTTTACCCTCGATCCCAATTTCGGTAGTACTGTAACGTACAAAGATTCTTTTTTAAACGCACTACACGAATGTGGAATGCATTACCAGACTCAATATTACCCACTCAACCAATGTGCATCGGTATCTCCTTTCAAATCTTATCCCCACTTCCTAATTGCTCGCTCTGTGTTTAATCATTATAAGGGTATTCTATTCATATCCCCTTGAGTGCGCCCACCATATAAAGAAAAAAGCTTGAGATTCGTTTTTGACAACAGATAATTTGTTCAAATAGCTTTGAATTGATCACCGAGTCATACATACTATTGATCGCTTTCATCGATTTAAATTCCATCTCACTGCAACAGGTAGAGCTTCAACAATGTTTAGTACACTACACTTTCAGCGAACCACGAAGTTGCGTTTTGTTAGACAACAAACAAGTTAACACAATTTTAGACACAAACAAGCAAGCAGTTGCGTCTTGAGTTTTTAAAATGAATTTTACAATTTTAAATTACTTTTACATACTTTAAATGTCTAAGGTGCACATTGTTGACAAGACACGGATGAGATTGTTAAACCAACCCAAATTCAAATTGACCTCTTAGTGAAATATGTTAGATGAGCAACTTTTCTCAAGATCTTTAATGTGCGGCCTTAAGCTTATATTCAAGGTAACTAAGGTATGAACTTTAATTTTAATAAAACCCATTAATTGAAGTAGAAAATAGTTAAAATAAATTTCATCTTCCAGTAAACAACACAATGTATGTATCTTTTCAACAACGAAGGTTACAGTACATGTATTATCTATTTGTTAATCTATACACAATTTAACTGTTATTTAATATTATTTTGATCATTGGCTGCTCTTATGACTTATACTACACTTCCTAAAATATCAATGCAATCGTAAGTTTCACAAATTTTTAAAAAATAAAAAGACACATACTCGTACCTCTATCTCTTGACTAGTTAGTCAGTATTGCAGTTCCCAATAAAATGCAATGAGGAAGACTAATTTTATATTAAAGTCAAATTTTTACTTCATTTACAACAGATTTAAAAATCTAATTTAGCTTTTTTTCACTAGTTATTGTTCTTTCCACAGATAATAAGTTGTTATAATAGTTTCGCAATTGAATGTATGAAAAGAAAACATTAATTCGCGAATTTTATTTTATTACACAATTTTAAAAACCAAACCAAACACACACAAGTAATTCACTTGAAATCCATTCACGTACTGATTACTGGCAACCGGTAGTCTGCCACTATGAAGCCTGGAGTCTATCAGATGCAGACCAAACTCTTTACCAAAGCAAGTTATCTTAGCTTACACTACCTAAGTCGAGACATTTGGTTTCGGTAAGCTTATGTACATTGTACACTTGTACAGTAGGTACATATATATGTATGTAGGTATCTATGTACATAAGTGGATCCATTCAAATTCATATTGTGGCTTGGGAAAATGAGCTTAAGATTTATTGTTGCTGCGTGTGACGTGACGTCTTTACAGTATATTATATTTTTTTATTTGGGAGCCTCCTTCTTGGTTTAAGTATGACGCATTGTGTGGTTTATTTGGATGCATTTCTTAAGACACAAATATAAAAGAATGTTATTGTCATTTCAATTTTAATCTTTTTATATAGAGGTGTTTGAGCTTAACTGCAACTTCATAGACCATCGTCATTAACGAGGAAGACTTTGAGCCAATTAGCAGAATCCTAGGATTGCATCTATAAAAATTAATACATAAATGTATGTTTTGATAGGTAGAGTTCGAGCGTTCATAAGTACACTTTCATTTCACTTAAACCGAGAATAAATTGTATCACGGGTTTTCCAATAGAGACTTGAAAACTTTGAATTTAGCGTGTCAACACACTCTTTCACTATTAATCAATTGTCAATTTAACAAGTAAACTTAACATTTTAATCATGGTAAAGTATAGCGACAAGCAAAGCCTGTAATTTCAACAAAAATTTCTAGTGAAGTGACAAAGCTCTTGTTTTGCTCAATGGATCACCAGTTCATCCACAAGAAATAACTATTTAGTGTGTTTTGCATGTCGATGGCGTTATTCTTTCTTCGACGGTAACGATCGTCACGTTACTGTGATTTGCCATGATTATCGTGCCATGATTACCGATTATTGTTCCGAATTGGAAAATATGGACTTGGGTGACATGTGGTTTAAAGAGGATGGTGCCGCCAAACAGCAAACGTTACAATGGGTTTATTTAAGAGTAAGTTTGATAAGCGTGGGATCTGAAGAAATGGGCCAGTCGCCTCGGCTTATCTGAATAGAAAAATAAAAGACTAAGACCCGACCCGATATTAATACACATGTCAAATCCTTTGTTTTTGGAACAAATATGCAGCATCTTTCGTTCAGTGAATTAAAGAACACTGACTATTATTCATTAATTCTGAAATTTACGTCACAAGCATAATTGCTGTCAAAATTGAAATACTCAAATTATAATAATTCATATTTGGATTTGCTGAGTTTGATTAATATTTTTGATTAATCAATTAAGCCTTCTGAATCCCACAAAATGACAGAAAATAAAATAAATACAACCAAATTGCACTAATGCTTATCAAAACGGATTAATAGTAATCAAAACCTCCATTGAAATAAACATAAAACATGAATGCAGCATCAACTTTCAACCAGAAACATCAAAGGGCTATGGTAAGAAAAAGAGATTTACGGAAACATTTCTTCCACGTTTCAAATTTAATTTTTATATTAAAAATTAGTGTTGTTAGTAAAATTAAGGCTGTATATTATGGAAAGTGGATCAAATTTTGTAGTAAAGCTTAGTATACACGATTGAAAGATCTTCAAAAGTTGGCTGATTTTTCGCAAAACATTGGGCATGTTCAGACAACTTAAAGGACTTGATTTGCAGTAAACTTCATTATTTGAACGTACATTTCGACCACGGCAACTGCATGGTTAGTTTTTCAAGTGGCATGAATTTCAAATTCTGAACACAAACTTTTACTTCAGGTTCAGAGTACAAAAACTATTATTGTCTACAAAACACTCCTCAGGCAAGCTACAAGGCCATCACGATTTGTATTTTGTATTGTAAAGAAATATTACTTCTTTTCCAAATTGACAAGGAATACTTTTGCAGAAAACATCAAATGTAGTATGTAGTTGTGCAGAAAATAAATAAATAATGGAGTAATAAAATTCAGCTTTCAGTTGAACGAAAAAAACATGATCAACTGTCATTTTGACAGAAGTAGACTTGACTTGGTAGTTAGGAAGATACTTCTTAACTAATAACTTTCCAGTCAACTTTCCATTAAAGTTGCCTTAATTGGAAGGTACATTTTTTGACAGCTGGCCAATCAGATACTACATATAAACTTGCCTTACTTTCAAGTCCTGCCCATTTTAACCAATTTTCAATCAACCAAGTAAACACCCAATTTTATATGTCGAAAGTGACAGAAACAAAATTGGCAGTCAACCGTTGTGATAGAAAATTTGCCGACTTCTTGCAATCGTTTGCACTCGTCTAAACACTCAATTTTTTGTATTTTCAAATAACTTGACGATTGTCCACAAATTGGATATTGGCTGAAGTTCTTTCCAAACAAAATCGTTCACTTTTCAATTGGCAGATAGTTTTTGAGCAGGACACAACAACAGACTTATGTATACATATACATATATGTAGGTTTTTTAAATTTTTTGAAAGAATTTTAAAATTACGAGAATCGAAAGAAATAAGAAGTCACCGTTTGGCAAAATAACAAAACAATAATTTATAAAAAAAGGTTGAAAAGGATTGGACGCATAAATAAATTCGATAACATAGTCGTTATTGCCTGATTCATTATTGTTTCACTTTTTTTATATTTTATGTTTTTTTAATATTTTTGAACAACCTGGTTGTTTTTACTTCTAAAATAAATGCTCATATTGTCTGTGATCTCGTCTTCCAATGAATCTTTCAATTGTATTGTTTTCTAAAGTGTTCCAACCGTGTAATCAGACAATTTTTAATTGAAAGATACAAAATTGTCAGCCGATTTTTTACCAAAAAATTGTCTAATATTGGGATAAAATCAACCAAACGTATAAAAGGACAATTTGCACTTGATAGAAAATTGGCAGTTGTCACTTAGTTGGATGCTTTTGGAAAACTTTTGACAGCTCGAAAAGATCTTTCAATCGTGTGTACTTAGCTTAATTCTTTTATTAAGCTGCTTAGATAAGACAGATTTTTAAAACAATAACTTAGAAGTGAAAAATTCTTAGAGAAGTATTAAGTGATTAAAGAACCAAACATTTACGACATAAGTAAGTCCTTTATCAATAATTCACCTTAACCTTATTTAAATAAATTAAAGCATCATAACAACAAATATCACTCTAAAGTCTGAAATAGGAAGCTTAGAAAAATCGTTAATTGAGCAGTTACAGTGAGTACTTACGAGAAAAGATTTTTTTATTATTTTCGAATTCCTGACATTTTTAAATTTAATGAAAACCACTTCTTCCTTGTTCGAAAATATTAGTGAACACCGTATGAGTTAACTGAGTTTTTCGTTGACCAATATGTTGTAAGCAACAAACAGAAGAAGGAATATTTAAAATTAGTTTCCAATCGTTAATTCATTCTTAACATGTATGTACATATGTATGTATTTGTATTTCAAAGGCACAATTTTATTTCTATAAAGTGTGAGGTTGTCAAAAAGAAATAAAACGCTTATATACCTAATTGAATGTTATGACCAAGAATTTAGCTTTATTATAAAGATAAGGTTTTGACATTCTATTTTAAAAATGATCGCTCGAACAATTTCCAGCCTTGAGGCCACATTTTAAAGCAATGAAGGGCCGTATATCAGCAATAAAGCACCGAATATTGTCTTTCAGGACATCAATCGTTTTGAGCTTATCTGCTAAGACAAGCGACTTCACATAACCAAGAATAGTCCACTGCTGTTAAATCGCACGATATTGGCGGTCATGTCACAAGTGCAAGATAATGCGCTCACCAAAGTTTTCTTCAATAAATTGATGCGTCATCGCGTAAACTGTACCATTAATTCGTTAATAAATTTGCATGATACCGTCATGAATTTTTTTAAAATTAAAGATTGATACTCCAAAAATATATATGTGTACATATACTAGGTATAAACATAATACGTTTCTTTTCTCTCTTCTTTATCGATTTAACGAAAAGCAGTACAAAAAGAAGGCAGCCAATAATTGCATTCATTATGTTAAATATCTTTACAAACATACATGCCACATTCAAACTGCATTTATAAACTTATTCACATTTAAAAACAAAGCTTATATAACGTATTTCCCTTACTTTGATTACTGGTTTGATAGTTATATTTCTTTATTAAAACCCTAATGCCTGTTCCTACCTATAGATTGAAGTTTAAACCAACCTTGACCTTGGCGCTTTTGATTTTTATATTGTTTTCGTTTTGAGATTAACATTTTTTGTTGCACCAAGAGGCTGCTTTCAGATTGAGCAATAAGAGTTGAGGAAACTTATAAATTATTAAAAAATAAAACACACGAATGTATCGCATGTGGGTAATTCAGATTTTCTTTAAAAATTGATTTATTTTACGATTTTAATTTGTTTGTATTTATATGATATTGTATTAGTGTAACTTTGTGTTTGTGTTAATGCGCTAAAGCTAAACATTTTTTTAAAATTGTATTAGTATCGGTTCAAAGGGGCAAATCTGCCGAAAAATCCAGATCTGCAGATTTGATCTTAAATCGAAAATAAATCAATTTATTTTGCTCCATGGAATGCAAAAATAGGTTAAAGTAATTGATTTATTTTACCCATGGAAAACCACATTACTTATTGTATTTGACTAAGTAAGTAAGTAACAAATTCATTTTTATTAGAATATAATGTATACAGAGTTAATAATTATTTATATGAATATTAAAGCTATGGCTAAGCCGTCAGCCTGGTTGGTAAATATAGGTACTTTTATTATTTATAATATTTAAAACTTAAGATAATAGATACAAAAATCAAACATATTCTGTTATTAAAAGCATTCGGTATTTGTAAATTGCACTCAGAAAGTTGCTTAACATTTTCCAGTCACATCCGTTTAGAATTTGAAGTGTTTCTTGCATTGTTAATGTTTGTTTACCAAAGAAACGTATCCTTTGTTGTTTAAATATAGGACATATACTTATAACATGAAAGCAATCCTCTTTGGATTTAAGATTACAAAGGGTACAAAATAGATTGAAGCTGCCGTTGTAAGGACTACCGTTTAAACTGAGTGTCTCGCTTTAAAGATTAAAGATATTTCTTTGTAACTCAGTGAATCGTTGAAGTAATTTCTATTATTAAGGTTAAAATCAAGTTGAGAGTATAAAAATCTGCTGTCAGATTCGCAGGCCTTAATAATGAATGCATCTCGTATTGAGTCTTCATTCTTTTGGATGATTTTATAGAGCTGATTTTTTACATTGCACAAGTTGGTTATGTCCATACGGAGCATTTCTCCGCAAGAGTTTCCAATATATTGCCATTTCGCGAACCACCAATCCTTATTCCTCAATTCATATAAAAGCATCTTTTTGGATATTCTGGAGTTCTGAAAAGCGCATATTTTGATTATAAAATCAGCCTGTGCTTTAAGTGTATTTGTCATGAGTTGAGGTAAGCCTGTTTCCAAGTAGATTGCGTAACTTGGTGTGTTGAGTGGAAGATTGAAAAGTTTTTTCAAAAAATTCCTTTGAAATTTCTCAATAACCTCATATTCCTCTGATCCCCAAACCTGAGAGGCATAGCACAAGGTTGATTTCACAACAGCATTTGTATTTGGCTGATAATTGTATCCTGTCGTTTGAAAAAACTTTTTTCCATGTTGAATTCAACAAACTCTGCGAAGTGTTGACCTTCTCTAATAGGTGTTTGTTAAAATCCAAAGTTGAGTTTAACTTGACTCCTAAGTACTTTATTTCTTTAGATATTTCCAAGAGATTCCCATTATAGAACCATCTATTCCGAGTTTGAGATTGTACGGATCGTGAGAAAATCGTCACTTTGGATTTAGCGGTATTGATGGTCAGCCCCCATTTGGTGCAGTAAGACGCCAACCGATTTATCATCAATTGTAAATTTTCAGGTGATTCGGACAATAGGACGAGATCATCTGCGTATAACAAAACATTTATTGTAGAACTTGCGATATTTATACCTCCAGGAAGGTCATCTACTACGTCATTTATAAAAAGCGAGAAGAGCAGAGCGCTGAGCAGGCAACCTTGTTTCACTCCCGTACTTGTAACAAACCATTTTGAATAAGCTGAACCATCCCATACTGCTGCTTTTGTTTCAGTGTACATTTCTTTGATTACATTTATGAACTTCGAAGATATGCCCAGTTGCGAAAGTTTATAAAAGAGCGCGTTTCTGTTCACTAGATCGAAGGCTGCTTTAAAATCAACAAAAAACGAGTGCACTTTTTTATTCCTTGCTTGAAAAGCTTTTACAATTGAGGAAAGTGTAAAAATGTGTTCTGTTGTAGAGTAATTTTTCCTAAAACCAGCTTGGAGGTTCGAGAGGATGTCTCTTTGTGTCACCCATTTGTCTAGTCTCTCTGCTAATATACCGCAGAAAATTTTAGCTATAACATTCATAAATGAAATGCCTCGATAATTTTCAGCACTATCCAAAGCACCTTTTTTGTGAATGGAAAAATCACGGACTTCTTAAAGGAGGAAGGGATATCCGCATATGTAAAAACTTGATTGTATAAAGTTTTTAAGTGGTTGAAAAACGTAGGTGTTGCATTAGCGAAAAACTCGTATGTTATACCATCTTCACCTGGTGCCTTCCCATTTTTGGCTTTATTTATAACAGCTTTTATTTCATCATTTGTTATATCAACGTCTAACATTTCATCCGATACTAATGGTTTAGCATATGAAAACGCCAGGTTGAAGTAATTGCAAAGGAGACTTTCAAAGTGACAGGAGAGCGTTCCTGCAGATAATTCAGGTCCGATTATATGTTTAAAGCCATTAATTCCTCTAGCTATCTTCCAAAATTCTTTCGAACACCTTGTTCTTCCAAGAGTTAGCGCTTGCTCGTTTTCAAATTCTGTTTTTTTTTTTAAACATAAATTTTTGTATTGAGTGTTCGCTTCGATGTACCAGTTTTTCAAATTGTAACTATTTGAATTTCGCATCACTCGCAGTAGTGCAAAAGATTTTTGCCTGGCTTTTAAACAATCTTTGTCAAACCATTTTTGTTTGAAGCTTGTGTATTTGACTATTGAGTATACATTGAATACGTTCAGTTTTTAAACTATCCTTTCGTAGACTACATTAATATCGGCATTTGACATGGGATGCGTTAAGAAATCACTTTTAGGGGAATATGTACATACATTTATGGGCATTTTTAATTGAGATTTTTTCATTAAAATAGGAAGAAAGTGCAGGATTATTTCGTCAAACTGAGCGATACGATTATTAGTTAAGATACTCTTTGCAAGTAAGTACAATGTATTTAAGTCGCCATAAGTCACTGAAGAATACTAACGGATTTCAAGCTCAGCACAGCACATGCAGCGTTAAAGGAGAATAATCAGTAAATTAAAATTCTATTGATATTTTAAATGACAAGAATTACTATTGGAAGATTTGTCAATTCCTTGCAAAAAGCAGTCCCGTGAAAAAAAAACTTTATATGATGCAGGCAGGGATCGAACCCAAGCACTCTGGCATGACACTACTAATGAAGGTTCTACAAAAAATAGCCACAGGAGCTATAAAACGTGCTCGTAGAATGGGTAATAGAGACCAAACTGCGATTAAAAAAATTTTGCCTACCTACGCATTTGCTTAATATTGGGATAAGCATAAAATTGACAATCATGTAACGGGTGTTTTTTAGACGTGTGGTTTTCGATCTGGCAATATTTTTTTCAGAGTTGATCTTTTTGAGAGCTGTCACCTAATTTATGTTCAGTTGGTTTGGTTTATCATTTCATAATGAATTGACTTACTCTTGGACAACTTTTGCAAATATTGCAAATTTATTACCAAAATAATGGTTCACGCAGCGCGCGCATCAATTTATTGAAGGAAACTTTTGGTGAGCCGTGAGCGCATTATCGCGTTACAGGCCTGTGGCATGGCCTCCAAAATCGTGCGATTTATCACCTCTACACTATTTTTAATATGGCTATGTACAGTCGTTCGTCCACGCAGATAACCCCGAGACGATTGACTGAAAGAGAATAATGTTCTGCACGTTATTGCTGACATATCTCACGAATTGCTGCACAGAGTGGTTGAAATTTACGCCTCCCGGCTAGAATGTATTCAAGCCAGCCGTGGCGGCCACTTGCCCGAAATAAATAAATTATATACATTTTATTCTTCTTAAAAACGACATGTTTTAAAAGATACGTTTATTTATAATCAGAAGGAATACATCAGAGGGAATTCCTCAATATAACTGAAAAGTCGAAAGCGAAAATAGAACATTAGGAGAGATATGGCAGGATGTATTAGTGGAGTTTTCAAAGTCATATGAAGCAAATTTCAGAAACGAATAATCTTAAATGAGTTATCAGGACATAATGTTGAGGAAGCAATGGTGACTTTTTAACTTCCCATAGGAAGTTATTGTAATGGGTCCGATTTGCCGAATTGAAAATTTTTACATTTCTCGACGGACGTTTCAAGGTCCCTAGAGTCGAAATAAGAGATTTTTAGAAAGATGTCTGTGCGTGCGTGTGTACGTACGTTCGTACGTCCGTATGTCCGTACGTCCGTACGTTCGCGACGTTTTTTCGTCGTCCATAGCTCAAGAACCAGAAGAGATATCGACTTCAAATAAATTTTGTTATACAGATAATAAGGCAGAAAGATGCAGAAAGGGCTCTCAACAAAATTGCGTGGGTGGTTTTTTTTACCATACCAGTTTAAAAAAAGAGGCTGGGATGCGACCCACACTGATAACTTCCCATCCCGTCTGTCGATTTGTCTTGCTTAAAAGTTTGTCTATATGAATCAATTTTAACCAAATTTGCGTACTATTTTTTGTACATTGTAAGATTTTTATAAAAAAATTACTGAATATCGAAAACAATATTTTCTGTGAAATAAAATAAGTTTGAAGCCAATATTTGTAATTTTTGAAACGCTATTTGAGCCGAAAGTAAATTTTTACAAGTTTTAGTATTGTTTTTTTTTTGTTTTTATTTTTTGTAAAAAAAAAACTGTCAATTCGATTTTTCTCAGATAAAATTAGTTTGATGCCAATGTCTCAAATTTTGAAAAGATATTTACGTCGAAAAAGAATTTTTACCAACTTTTATAATTTTTTTTTTAGGTTTTTATTTTTCCTAAAAAAAAACTGTCAATTCGATTTCTCTCAAAATTGTTTTTTATTGTTGAAAACAATATTTCTTATGCGTTTAAAGTAGTAAGAAGCCATTATCTCAAATTTTTGAAAAGATATTTGAGTCAAAAATCAATTTTTAACAATTTTTGTTAATTTTTTTTTCGGTTTTTAATTTTTTGTAAAAAAATGTCAATTCGATTTTTTTCAAAATTTTACTGAATGTTGACAACAATACTTTTTGAAAGATTAAAGTAGTTTAAAGTCAATATCTCGAAGTTTTGAAAAGATATTTGAGTCGAAAATCAATTTTTACCAACTTTTAAAACATTTTTTTTGGTTTTTATTTTTTTATAAAAAAACAGTCAAATCGATTTTTCTAAACATTTTTCAGAATGTTGAAAACAATATTTCTTATAAGATAAAATAAGTTTGAAGCCTTAATCTCAAGTTTTTGAAAAGATATTTGAGTCGAAATTCAATTTTTACCAACTTTGAGTAATGTTTTTTTTAGGTTTTTATTTTTTATAAAAAAAAACTGTCAATTAGATTTTTCTCAAAATTTTATCAGATGTCAAAAGCATTATTCTTCGTTGTACAAAATTGTTTTGGAGATGAAATCATATTTTAGTCGTAAAATTTTCGAGGTGACACATTTTTTTTTCAGTTTTTTTGATTTATAAAAAAAACCGTTAATTGGATTTTTTCAAAAAATATACTTCTTTTGTATCACGTTACAATATATAATATAAAATTTAATTCAAGTCTCTAGCGTCATTGGTTCATGAGATATTTAGGTTTAACCAAAATTGTCACCTTTTTTTAAACTGCTATGGTAAAAAAACCACCCACGCAATTTTCTTGAGAGCCCTTTCTGCATCTTTCTGCCTTATTATCTGTATAACAAAATTTATTTGAAGTCGATATCTCTTCTGGACATACGGACATACGGACGTACGAACGTACGTACACACGCACGCACAGACATCTTTCTAAAAATCTTTTATTTCGACTCTAGGGACCTTGAAACGTCGAGAAATGTCAAAATTTTCAATTTGACAAATCGGACCCATTACAATAACTTCCTATGGGAAGTTAAAAAAGGTGAAAATTTTGGTTAAACCTAAATATCTCATGAACCAATGACGCTAAAGACTTGAATTAAATTCTATATTATATATTATGATGTGATACAAAACAAGTATATTTTTGGAAAAAAATCGAATTAACGGTTTTTTTTATAGGGTCAAAGGGGGTAATTGTAAACGATTTTGCATTTTTTTATTTTTGTTCACTTGTAATGTTTGTAACAGCTTAACCATGCAATGTCGAACATTTTTGTTTATGCTACTTAAGTTTGGATTGTATTATCTATCAAAGAGTAGTTATCTTAATGGCGTTTGTTTATTAGTTTTCATAAAATTTGATGTTTACATTTACCCCCCTAGTTTTTGAAGTAAACGAAAAAAATGGGGTAAATTAAAACGGTGCCAGTCTACCTACCATTGTGGAAAGGGGTAACCAAGTTCTTTCTCCTTATATATGTAGGTACCTACTAAACTAAGGAGATCATCCTTATCGCAGGAGTAACCAGCACGAGATCTGAAATAAGGCACCTTGCTATACTGTCCTCCACGTCTGACGAAAGTGCTGGTTTTCTGCCTCTAGATATAATGACTGTAGGATTTTTCCCTTCACCGATCCACTGACGTGTGTGATGGAGCTGTGGTTTTTGGTTGATATGTACGTGGCATCTTTTTGATATAAAATATTGTTAGATCAACACCAAAGCCATTGCAAATGAATGTTTACAATTATCCCAAATTGTTCACTTTTACCCCATTTCGGTGTTTACATTTACCCATGATAGCAACATAATGGGGTTATTGTAAACAGCCAATAACTTTTAAATTTTGTTATACAGACAACTAAAAACATATAGCATGCATTTATACTCATATTTCACTTTCTTAAAGATAAAATTTAACTTACTTCGATCGCCTTTGTTTGTTTTGCAACAATTTTAATTAGCACTAAAAAATTTAAAAACGCAGAAAAACGAGAGAATCATGGAAACGAACAAAACATAAATAACTCGTTGACAGATAAGGCCTTCCACGCGTCAATATGATTTAAATATAATGTCTTTTCAAATAATTTCATGGCATGCTTCAAATTATAAACGGTTTTGAGAAAATTAAGTATGTTTACAATTACCCCTGTTCACAATTACCCCCTTGACCCTAAATAAAAAAAAAACTGACAAAAAAAATTTGTCACCTCGAAAATTTTACGACTAAAATATGATTTCATCTCCAAAACAATTTTGTACAACGAAGAATAATGCTTTTGACATCTGATAAAATTTTGAACAAAATCTAATTGACAGTTTTTTTTATAAAAAATAGAAACCTAAACAAAACATTACTCAAAGTTGGTAAAAGTTGAATTTCGACTCAAATATCTTTTCAAAGACTTGAGATTAAGGCTTCAAGCTTATTTTATCTTATAACAAATATTGTTTTTAACATTCTGAAAAATGTTGAGAAAAATCGATTTGACTGTTTTTTTACAAAAAATTAAAACCTAAAAAAAAATTAATAAAATCTTTTAAAAATTGATTTTCGACTCAAATATCTTTTCAAAACTTTGAGATATTGGCTTTAAACTACATTTACCTTTCAAAAAATATTGTTGTCAACATTCAGTAAAATTTTGAAAAAAATCGAATAGACAGTTTTTTTACAAAAAATTAAAAACCGAAAAAAAAATTTAACAAAAGTTGGTAAAAATTGATTTTCGACTCAAATATCTTTTCAAAAATTTGAGATAATGGCTTCTTACTAGTTTTAAGTTATAAGAAATATTGTTTTTAACATTAGGAAAAATTTTGAGAAAAATCGAACTGACATTCTTTTTACAAAAAATAAAAACCGAAACAAAAATTATAAAAGGTGGTACAAATTGATTTTCGACTTAAATATCTTTTCAAAAATTTGCGATAATGGCTTCTAACTAATTTTAATTATGAGAAATATTGTTTTCAACATTAGGACAAATTTTGAGAAAAATGGAATTGACAGTTTTTTTACAAAAAATAAAAACCTAAAAAAAAAACAATACTAAAACTTGGTAAAAATTTACTTTCGCCTCAAATAGCTTTTCAAAAATTAAAAATATTGTCTTCAAACTTATTTTATTTCACAAAAAATATTGTTTTCAGTAATTTTTTTATAAAAATCCAACAGTCCGTTTTTTCATAAAAAATAAAATCTACAAAAAATAGTACGCAAATTTGATAAAAATTGATTCATATAGACAAACTTTTACGCAAGACAAATCGACAGACGGGATGGGAAGTTATCAGTGTGGGTCGCATCCCAGCCTCTTTTTTCGTTGTCAATCAGCCGGTCTTGCAACTGGATATCTTACGACTGAGATAAGTTTTCAACCTTTCAAAAAAGTTTTATAGTCTTACAGTTTTAAAATTAAGTCCTGGTGCAAAGTTTTTACAACTTGAACTAGCAGATCAATTTGTGTTATAGCATGATAGTTTCGGAACCACCAAAGTAAGCGTAACTTACCTTACCTTCAAGTCCCGTATATAACCTGAAAATGCCTTGGCGCAAAATTGTAAACTATTGTTTAATCCATTTTTAGCAGTTTACTAAGCTTAAGAGATGATCACGAAATCGCTACTTTGACTTTTAGCAATTAGCTAAATCCATATGACATCTGTACAATTATTCTTGTAAGAGCAATGGATGGAATGGTCCAGTCAACAATTATGGGAGTTCCAATTAATAGGTCTGTTTAAGCGTATTTGCTTTGTTTATTTTTACGAACTGTCACTTTTTAGACATTTTTGGATGCTTGTTTTTTAATAAAAGGCAGTTAGCAATTTACTAGTTATCAAAGGCTTAAAATTTTGGACTCCCTTAGTAAATTGCTAACTAGTAACCCTAACAATAGGTTCTTTAAAATGTTGCGCCCGTCTTTAAAAAAAAACATGATTGATTGTGTTTTCTTTTCTTAAATGCCATTCTGATATTATACTGTTAAATAAACATTAGGTGATTATGTAAATTAGGTTAACAAAACATTACTGATTTTATGGAAATTAAAAATGTCAATATTTTAAGGGCTTCAGAAATACTCATATATAAAACCCGCTTTTAAGGAATCCAACCAAATATACAATGGCTTTTTTACACTTACGAAGTTTTTAAATTTCATAGGGTTCTAGACTTTCTTATTTTCGTGTTGGTTATGAAAAAAATTGATTCATTTTACAATAAATATATAATGTTTATGAAGTCATCCGGAAGTGATCGGGAAAAATTGACAGATTTGGATAAAGCAACCTCAAAAACATAAATGTCTGCTCACAATGCTTTATTTGTTTGTATTTATTGATATGCATGCTGTGTTATTAAAATATCACAAGAACAACTAAAACTAAATATTTAATTTAATTTAATTTAATTTAATTTAATTTAATTTAATTTAATTTAATTTAAATTTAATAATTTATGGAAAAAGAATTAACCTACATCAGACAGACCCTACATCATACAGACCCATACATGGTTCACCAAATTCAACATAATTTATTTCTATTATTATTGCACGAGTGGTACAGAAATGCAATGTAGAATTAAACTAGGTCTATTTTACTATGATTTTTATTTTTAATTTTTCGCCAGAGATCTGTCATTCTCCAATAAGCTCATTCTTTAAAGAGCACGTGTCAAGTGTATTTCCATGAAAAAAGTTCGATTTTTGATACAGTTTTTTTATAATAAACAGGTAAGTTCCACAAAATAAAAAAAATGTTTTTTATGTATTTATAGTTCTTTTTTAAGTTTATAATCTTTTTTTTTTTATTTATATAAGTAAATATGCCTTTTTTATTGGCTTTTTCTAAGAGACCATATATGGACATTCATGCATTGTAGGCTTTTTACTTTCTTTTTGTTAGGACCAGATGTGGTCTTATATGCATTGGTGACTTAACTGACTGAGTGTCCAAAAAATGGTATAAGATTTTTTTTCATATGGTGGATATGTGTGTTGTCAATTCTTGGATTCTGTGGCGAAGGAATAATCCAGAATTATATGTGGCTCTTTTTGACTTTAAGCAAGCTATCTCCTATGCAAATCTGGAAAAACTGTAATGGCACGGAAAAGAGGCCGCCCTACAATTTTGGCTACTGACCAAAGCAGAGATGGAACTCCACTACATTGCCAAAGTCATTTTAGTCAAGGTAGTCCAGCACCATCCAATTCCGGAACACCAACTCGACTTAAAACACCGACAGCAAAACGAGCTAGAACCCAGGACTACCCATTGACTGTGAGAATAACTGACAAAGTTGACCACATGCCAGAATGGCAAAAAAACGACAAAAATGCAAGGTCTGTCAACTTAAAACCATATATGGGCTCTTAATTTTTGAGCAAAAATAGCCTAAGTGCATGATGACCCATATATGGGTTCTTTATGTAAAACATTATACATTATATAAAAAAAAACTATGCAAAACTTTTTCTTAAACCTTAATAAAGATTAATTAATGTTACATTTTTTTTTCGTTTCCTCCATAATTCATGCAGTAGAGGGCTAAGGTGATTGGTAAAATTGACTTTAAAAGCATAGCAATCTGTTCCAAATACGCTCTTTTTTTGTGGAAATAAAATTAACTTGAAAATAGATCCACCTGTCGGTTGATCTGACTTTCAGAAGTTATCGAAAATAATGTTTTCCGATTCAAACTATTACATACGACCATTTTTTACATATCAACCTTATAAAGGTGTGTTAAAAATACTCGGGCGTAGAAAAAAGGCTTCCCAAGAACTATTCAAAATGAAGGTGAACGCGGTGTATTCACTTGGGACTAGGGCGGGCGGTAGCCTAAATACGCCTCTGTTACGAACTACCTTAAAACTTACTGTCGCATTCCTTACCTACTTTTAATGTGTGGAGTGACACCATTATATATAAAACTTATAGTAAGTAGGAGAGAGTGGGTACGAAAGTAACAAGGGGCGGTTGTAACATTGAACTTTAAAAACACCCTGAGACTATATACGTTCATTCTTAAATGTAGAAATCTTGACAATTTGGTCCTGAATGCACCTACAAAAATCCAAACGTCAAAGTACTGAATTGTGCCAGATAAAGTTGAAAACGTGAAATTTGGGTCCTGTCGTAAATTTTGTGTGCATGTTATTTTTCGTTGTATTTTTTCGAATAACATCGTTTTTAGAAAGTGGTAGCTGTGTTATTAAAGTTAATTTTTTTCTTTATTCAATGCTGTTAAAGTTTTTGTGATCGACCCAATAGTTTTTTTTTAATTTCATACTCAATATAAAAAAACCAGATGTGGACTGTTGTAACATTTTTTGAGTGGACGTTTGTAACATGTTACAAACGTCCACCCAAAAAATACCAATGTGACAATTCTTGTTTTGATCTTCAATGAATATTGATAATTTCTAGTGAAGAAGAAGATTCCATCTGTTTTTATTGCCTTGGAAAATTTTCTGAATCCATTCCCAAGGAACAGTGGGTCCAATGTACTTCCTGCAAAATGTGGGTTCAAACTAGGTGTGTGGGAGATAAATCAAAACAGCTCTTCTTCCAATGTCGAAACTGCGGGTCGGATACAGAATAGTAATTTATGTTGAATGTCTTACATATATTATTTTGTTTTTTTTTTTTAATTTTATTTTGAAAATGGAAGATTGTTTATGTTTTTCTATAAGAAGAATCTTATTTGCATACACACACCATATGATGTGTCTATGCTTATTTGTGTTTGTTTTTTTTTGTTTATTTTTTGTATTTTTTTTTGCCTACTACGATTAATAAATCTGTGATTGAAGTTAGTTTTACGTATCTCAAGGCTGATATACCATAAGATTGGTACTTTCTTATACATTGTAATGGGATTTTTTAAATAAATCTGATGTTAAACCGAGTTTCTCTTTTATTTCATTAAATTTATGTGGTGTTACAACCGTCCTTTCATCGTGTTACAATCGGTACGACATAAAGGTCGGTTGTAACATTTGACTTTCACCTCTTTTTTCCACCATTCACTCGAGGAAAGGGTAAAGTTGGATGGCAAATTAGTATTTAATGGTAGCCAAATGTCCACTTTAAAATATATGTTCTGTCTTATTTTGTCAAGTCTTTTGGTTTAAAAGTTATTGTACAAAATGTACAAATTGTTACTTTCGTACCCACTCTCCCCTACTATCATGAGGTAGAACCATTGTAAACTTATCAAAATAAGCATAAACCTTAACTCCGGCTTTGTTTATCTTTTTGACGATATTTCAGCAGTAGGTCAACTAGCGAAATTGTCCGCTAAATGTAAGAAACAAATTAAAACAGACACCTTCCAAAAAAGTTCTGTTTTTATTGCACTGTCTTATAATAATATATCGTGATAACGTTTGCCCGTTTATACATACATTGCTCATGGATATTTTATATATTTTAGATGTATGTAATTGATATTCAGGTGGCATTCTCTTATTATTTCCCCAAATTGAAGCCGAATATGTTTTCAAATTAGGTGTATCTGTATTAAACCTACATGAAAATCAGCATAAGGTGACTGCCCGCCCAATTCCTTTAAAGATAAGGTGGTCATTGTATCTGCGACAAAAAAAGGCAAAACATAAAGAAAAGTCAATATAAACATTTTAAATACTTTTTCTTAAATTGTTACAACATTTTTTGAAAGATGACTGTTCATTTATGTACGTATCAGTGTCGACGCAAAGAAAAGATTAGTGCGCGTTTTTTCGAATTTTGTTGCGGGTCATTCCACAAATGTTGTGCAACGTGGAAGTCCCTTACAAACAAATTATTATACATATACAATTTTTAAATGGAGTATTTATTGTTCTTAAAAGTTAAATAAACATCACATCTTTTAGTTAAAACAAAAATAAATATGTTAAAACAATAATTTCAGATGAAACACATTAAAAATCATGGAAAGCTTTTGGTTTGAGCCATTAGGCAATACAAATCACAAAAATTGTTAAAAGTTAACAATTAACTAGTTAGCAAGTTGTAAATGAAACGAAAAAATGTCCATACTTCAATTGGCTCAATAGTCTGTCTGCAACTTCATACGGGAACAAAAACGAATCAGTCAGTATTAAAACATTATAAGACACATGGTTCCGGAACACCTCTTTATGATTCAACCAATTTATTCGAACACTTTAAAGGAAAGTTATAGCTATCATTAGGTAGGTTTAGACGATATAAGGGTCTTGAAAGTAAGGCAAGTTTCTTGCATTTGATTGGGCAGCTGCCAAAAAAATTGGCTTCCAATTAAGTCAACTTTATTGGAAATTTGACTAAAAAGTTAGTCAAGAAAAATCTCCCTAACTATCAAGTCAATGCCATTTATGTCAAAATGACGACTAATCATAATTTTTCATTCACCTAAAAGCTGAACCTTATTACTCTGTGATTTATTTATTTTCTGCACAATTCTATTCGATGTTTTATTCCAAAAGTGTTCCTTGTCAAATTGGAAAACGAATAAGTAATTTTTTTTAAATATAAAATACAGGTCGAGATGGAATTTTAATGCAGTTGTCTGCAAGTGAAGTGCCTTATGTTGTCTGAAATTGTCCATTGGTTTTCATAATTGAACAATTGTCAACAAATTTCCAATTCCAATCTTAAACGAATTGGTAGATTCATCAACTACTTCTTCTTCTGAAATGAGTCAAGTTTTAAAGAATTGTATGAGGATTTATCAGATCACTTTCCAGACTTAATGTTATAAATAAATATTCCAAGAATGAGGTAAATGATAAACAAAAAACCTGCCTTAATAATAATTAATTTGTAAATTAAAAATTTGCAGACTTTCTAGAAAAACTGTCAACACATTAATAAACCTTTTTACATGATTTCAAGACATTTTAATGCAAAATTTGGATGTGTCAAGGAATTCTTTGTTAAACATCAAAAATAATTGTAATATTTGTATAGGTAGAGACCATGCATAGAAGTTTCAAATTTGTTCCATTTCTCTTTGTCAAGTTCATATGGAATTTTAAAAATGTTTTGTTTGAAATAGGACAGCTCTACTCCAGCCTTTAACACGTACATGGAGTTACAATAATGCAATGACAATAAAAAAGAAAACCATTTTAATAGTGTTCCACAGGCAAGAATTTAGATGACCCAGTCTTTTTAACTTATGTACTTTCAAATTATTTAAAACGTTTTTTTTAAAATACTCAGGAAGCCTAACGGTATTACATGGGCGTGCTAAAATCCATTTGGATTGATGTTATCACTTAGAGCCCCCGCAGACTGCAGACTTTTTATCGGCCGATAGTTTGGTCGGCTTCTTAATCAGTATGGAGAGGAATGCATATGCGCACACTACAGCGATTCAGTATCGGCCGATAAAAAAGTTTGATAGGCTACCCGATTACATTCAAACTAATCTGTCGGCGAACTATCGGCTGACTGTTTAATCAGTATTGGCGCATACACGCCTGCGCATACATGACGATTGTTTAGTCGGCCGATAGTTCAGTTCGCTCTGATGTGATTTGGCGTCGTGTGCGTGTATTTTGAATATGGCGTCGCCCAAATCACAATTGTTGATTCGAGAATAGTCGGCCGACTGTTGGATAGTCTGCGCCCTGTTCACCAACCAAACTGTTTAGTTGGCTCGGTGTGCGCACTTTCAGCCCAACCCGACTAAACTATCGGCAGATAAAAAGTCTGCAGTATGCGGGGGATCTTATAGTAGGGGAGCCCAAGAGGATATTTTCGGATTTACTAAAGCGCGGCAGACTAACATACAGGGAGGTAGCTAGTACCCCATTAAATATCTCCAACAAGTATTAGCCCCGTATATGTGGCCGCGCGTCAAGGATGAAGGATCAGATTAGTAAAATAAAATGGTTATCTGAAATTCTCCAGCGCGTCAGATTAAGGTAGGGGAAGTTAGTTATATGTTACAAAGTGTATATTCCACTAATCTGACAATTATCGATTGACGATAGGAAGTAGGTGGGTTACAAGCTTGTAAAAAAAACGTCATCTCGACTTTCTCGAGCGTGGATGAATTTTTTTTTAATTTGAAGGCAATAATTCAACATTCACGAATAATACATAATCTGAAGATTTCCGTAAGACGAAGTAATCCCCATCCAGCGTTTCGATTCCCCTCTCACTCTTTCTCTATCTATGACTCTCTCACTCCGTCCCCACTTTGGGTTTTGTTGCCATGACGCCATGACAGCTGATCGCGCAGATGGTTTTGTTTACAACGTATTTAACGCCTGAAATTATTTTGCGATTTTGATGTTTATTATGTGAATTAAAATTTTAAAAAAGTTACTATGAGTGACATTAATGTAAAGTGTGTGTTTTGTGGTAAAACAAATTTACAGAAAACTGTCAAATTTACGTTAGATACATTATGTTAGGTTAGGTTTGGCTGTCCGTGATGGAATAGAACACACTTAGGCCAGTTTAATGGCCCATTGTGATACCACATGAATCTTGAGGCTTCCTCCTAAGCTCAATAAAACCAGTTTAAGTCCCTTACGAAACGTGAGAGAGGCTGATTATGCTAATATGATTTAGATCGTTATAGAAAATTCTCCTAGGTAATTCTTGCGTTTTTTAGCTAGAACAGGGCATGTACAGATGAGGTGAAGAACTGTTTCCTCATCTTCCTCGTCCATACAGCTTCTACAAAAGTCATTTGAGAATACGCCTAGCCACGTGGCGTGCTTATGACACCTATTATCGAGCTTATGTATATGCGATCTGCTTAGAGATAGCAAGCACCTTGATCATTTTAAATCTAGTTTCGGCCAGATGTTTTTTGTGACCTGACACGTGGTGATGTTGTTCCACCTGGTGTTTGCCTTCTTCATAGCGTAGTTTACAAGTAGCCATTGGTATGCCTAACGTGGTAGAATGGGTTGTACTGTACCGTTCCTGGCGAGTTCATCTGCCTTACAGTTACCTGGAATGTCTCTACGCCTCGGCAATATTAAACGTGAATATTAAACTGTTAGATACATTACAAAAATGTATAAATATATTAGAATTATTCCAACAAGTCTTATGCACAAAACTATTGATCTTTTACCAACGGACTATGGATGAAGAGTTGTCGACGAAAAATACCAAATGATCTGGGTTGCAGGTGATTAATTGCCAAAAGCGTATGAAGATGTAGTCATAACACCAGATATTTTTGAGAATACTCCAGAATTAGGTATATTTTTTCTGCAATGATTGAAGAAATCGTTATTCATGAAGAAAAATTTCGTTTAATACTCTCATGATTTCTTGTTACAGATACACAATTTGAGGATGAAATCTAGCCATAAGAGGGAGATGATTCTACCGACGAAGATGATGATCGAAAAAAAAATCTCAAATAAGATTATATTTTGTATACTTATCTCATAAATAAAAGTTTTGTACTCCAAAGAATATATCCTGTTTTATTTACATGCTATTTTTTCAGCTCCTTAGTTTGTTAAGTTAAAAGATTTGAAAAAATACAAACAAAATTCCTTCTATTGTCCTCCAGATTTCTATATCCCTCCAGATAATCGTCAGATTATGAGACAGCACTTTTGGGTGACATGCAAATCATAAGAGCCTTCTTTTAGGTTTACTTAATATCC
This sequence comes from Eupeodes latifasciatus, assembly GCA_920104205.1. Taxonomy (NCBI): domain Eukaryota; kingdom Metazoa; phylum Arthropoda; class Insecta; order Diptera; family Syrphidae; genus Eupeodes; species Eupeodes latifasciatus. The sequence continues at coordinate 175,401,222 of OV049924.1, read as the reverse complement.
CCTTTGAAAATCGGACGCGCTCGATTACATTTTTTTATAACCGCTCCCCCCATCGATGAAAGTGCATATATTATATGACATTTTTTTCTTTTTATCTTCTAGGCTTCGCAACCCAATAGGTCTCTTCGACGCTCGAGTAAATCCCGATCTAGCACCCTGAGCTCCCCTATTATTATATACATACTTGGTTTTAATTTTTGCAATTTGAATTTTCATAATTGTGTAGTGAATGGCCAGCCTAACTTTCAATCGGTTTCTCACTTTAAACCATAGAGGAAATATATTATCTAGAGTCCCGACCAGTACCCGTCCTACCTGAAACACCCTCAAATTTTATTCGAGTTGAACTCTCTCAAATTCCATATCGGTGAATACATGTGAGTGGTGGAAAATAGGCAAAATGTCAGATTGAATTCTGTCAAAAATGACAGTTCCACAATTTCGATTTCAAAAACAAAACATTCTATTTGAGATTCTACAAGTAAGTTTTTGTAATAATAATAATATATTTCCTCTTTAAACGAATCCGATGTGATCATAGTCTAAGAAAGCGGATAGATAAATCACATCCGGTTTGAAATTAAAACATGAAAATTGTACTAAACCTCATTCGAACAAATAGTTTTTCTTTTCGTTAAAGTCAAAAAACGTCACTTTGACACAATTTTTCGTTAAAAAATTGTCAACAAAGCCATACGGCGCTCGATGAATAATTTCACGTAAAACTTTTGAATTTCATAAAACAAGTGTGTATTGTGTAAAATAATATAAAATTTGTAAGTCAGATATTGTACAAAGGATATTTTTTATTAAATGGAAGTCGAATTCAGTCGAGAAGAATTTTTCCTCCCAGAAATAAAATACGAATGTAAGTACCAACATAAATGCCAGCTTTAAAACCTAAACAACTTCTACGCATATTCTTTAATGAGTAAAACAATAACTGAGTATCGTAATCTTTATTTCAGACCTTGACCACACAGCTGATGTTCAGTAAGATGCTCTATCTACTGCATATTTACTGATTTCATTCACAATTCCATTTCTCATAGGTTACACGCATGGGGTGATTCACTGAAAGAAGCATTTGAGCAATGTGGTATGGCAATGTTTGGCTATATGACAGAGTTGGAATATGTTTCTGTGGAAAATTGCTACCAAATCGAAGCACAAGGTGATGATGTTGAAGGGCTACTTTTCCACTTTCTAGATGAACTTTTGTTTCTATTCTCCTGCGAACCTAACCTCATCTGTAAACGGCTTGAAATTACGAAGTTTGACTTGGAAACCTTTTCAATTGAATGTAAATGTTATGGAGAACCATTTGTAATTGGAAAACACCCTCAAGGAACCGAAGTAAAGGCGATAACATATTCTGCGATGCAGGTACATCAAGATGATAAAAATAAGAAATATGAAGTTTTTGTTATTATCGATATTTGAGTTTCTAAAATATTAATATTTCATCTACAAACATTATTTTTTGTAATAGGTGTACTTTTTTAAATAAAATATTTTAAAAAACGAGATGTGTGTGAAACTATAAAACGTTCACAACGGAAATGTATTTTGTAACTATTAACAAATTATATTATTACTTGTATAGCTCATTGGACAAACATCTACTTTATTGAATATAAATATGAAATATTAAAGTAAAATAATTTAAATCGATGAGAAGAAAAAGGAAAACATTCCACAATTTGAATTTTCGAAATTGACCTAAAAATGCACAAGTGTAGATATATTTCTATAGCGCACCTAATGAGCCTATAAACGGAAACATTCTGATAAAACCTATGCTTTAACTGAGCAAACAAAATTTCACTGAGTGGAAGAAAGAAAACATTCCAAGAATATTTTCCTTTTTGCACTCAATGTTTGAAGTTTTCTGTTTTCTAATCAATCGAGTTGTCCGTAGGTATGATCGGATATATACGCCAGATCAATGTGATGAAATTATTTATACTTCTAAAAATCATATTCCTTCCTTTGAAATGCGGTCACTTAAAAATCAACAATTACTTATCTTCAAGGATTGGTTGCCGAAGATTTTTTTTAAAACGGAAACTAACTTTAAGCAAATATAGGCACTTTAAACATGCGGAAGAACAAAAAGGAGTTGTGGCGGCTTCAACTTTCATAGAAGGACTAGTGGATGCAGTTTTTCAACTCAAAATGAAGGATGTAGTCGAGCTCATAAAAAAGCAAAAGGTTCCCATCAACGAAAAAATTTGAAAGATATTTCCAAAACTGTGGAATATATTCTCAATGATCACAAAACATTTTTCGATGCTGTCCTTCATTACTTGAATAAAAGGATGTGAGAACGAGGAAACGGAGGAAGGTACCTTCCACTTTCGATGTGAATGCCCAAGCCTATCCAAAAGAAGAATGACAATATAAGAAAATTTCTTTTCAAACCCGTCCCTCGGGATTGGATTCGAAGACCTCCCGGGCTGGAGCGTTAATGTCCATTCGCTTTACATGACCCAGCAATCTAGGTCATTGGAATTTTAATCTTTTAACCAGGTCAGTGTCGATGTACAGGCCGTACAGTTCGTCGTTGTATCTTCTCCACTCTCCATCTATGCGAACGGACCAAAAATCACCCAAGAATTTTACTCTCGAAGTATCCTAAGACGCTCTCATCTTTCTTTGACAGGATACAGGCCTCAGCGTCATAAACGAGAATCATCCCGGAGTGATTTTAGATGCTCTAGAGAAGACTTTACTGCTCAATTGCTTTATAAGTCCAAAGAAGCAGCGATTTGCAAGAATTATTCTTCGTTTGATTTCGTTTCGTCTGAATAAATAGCGGTGCCTAGGTAGACAAAGTCCAAGCGGTCGTTGTTAGATGTTCTTTTTTGATGCCAGCATATAAATACTTGGTCTTGCCCTTCTTTAACCACTAAACCCGTCTTCTCCGCTTCCGTCGAAATGCTCAAAAACGCTCCACTGACATCACGCTTTGATCTTCCAATTATGTCAATGTCATCGGCATATCTGAGTAATTGGATGGACCTTTGGAAGATTGTACCTCTAGAGTTGACGGTTGAGATTTGCACAATTCTTTCCAAAACGATGTTGAAGAAGTCGCATGACAGTGCATCGTCTTGTCTAAAAGCTTTTTTGACATCAAATGCATCGGTGAGAATTTTTGCGAGCAGTTTGCATTCTCTATCGTCATTCTGCACAAACGGACAAATTTGTCAGGTATGCCAAAATTAGACATTCCTCTGTAAAGCTCTTCACTACAGATGGTGTCATACACAGCTTTGAAATCGATAAAGAATGGAGGGTATCGATTTGAAGTTCCTGTTTTTATTTTTCCGAGATCTGCCGTTATGTGAATATTTGGGCAATTGTGGAGTTTCCTGGTCTAAAGCCACTCTGATAAGGACCTGGAATTGTTGATCTGCATCGCCTAGGTTGAGTGGTTCTATCTCCCTTACAGCTGAATTCGATTGGTCATCGCCGCCGTTATTATAATTTGGAGAAGTGGTCTTTCCATATTTTCAACAAATGATATTATGATTTTAAAAATGGTTCAACTTTTCGAATATCACAACAGAAAAGAAGCTTAAACTTCACAATTATTTGGCCAGCTTATATTTCTAAGATTTTTGAGATTTTTTCAGACCGATTGACAGAGAAGGAAAATGAAATATAAACGCAATTCATATTCACTAATTCTCAAATAGCAATCAAATTAGCTTTGAATTTCTTTTCAGTAAGTTTGATTTTTTTAAATTCTCAATTGCGTTTTAGAAGTCCAGTATTAAATATCTAACATTATATTTAAAACTAATTTTAAAATGTGAATTTAAATCAGAAAATCGTTTATTCTGTTCAATAAAACGAATGGAACAGGGTACAGTTTTGCGTGAAATTAAATAACATAACCATTTTACCAAAATGACCAACCTTTGTACTTTTCACCCTCTAAATTTTAGTCTCATAGTCTCATTATAATTTATTAGACGAGATGCATTCATCAGTATGCATCGTATATCTTCTATCTTACATACTTGAATTTCTTACTAAATTTTGGCGGCTTAACCGGATAGACCTAACACATTGTTCTTTTAGTTGTTTTAAATATTTATTAATTAATAAAAAATAAAATAAATGAGTTCATGCAACACTCGGTAGAGAACCGGGGTTTAGTGACTTAAAACTCTCAACCATTCCTATGTGCAAGTCATTTCAGGGATGGAGAGGACCTACAGTTTATATGATAAAATCCGAACGGTAAATTTGAAAAAGGATTTTTTATGACAAGAATTCCTTTTGGAGGATTTGTGAATTCCTCGCAAGAGCCATCACACCATGGGTACCAGAGAAATTAATAGAACTGGCGCAAAATTTTAAACAACCTATTGTTAAGTGTTTAACAATTTAATAGTTATCAATTTGCTAAATATGTATTTAGCAATTTACTAAGCGACTACAAAGTTTTAAACCTTTCTTTTGATTTGATTTTTAGTTTAGCAAATTATTAAGAGATAGTAGGATGTTAAAATCGTTTAAAATTAGGTAAATCATCTTTTAAGCTTAGTAAATTGCTAAAAATGTCTTTAACATTTTACTTAATTTTTTAAAATTTTGAATTGATTATTTATCAATTATTCTCATTATTATTATTCTAAATCAGGTGGAAAATATGTCAAAAATATTTTTTTTTTTTCAATTATATATTTTCCACCAACAGATATGTATGTACATTACATACATATATATATTTGTATTGTTTATAAAATGTATAATAATATCATGGAGCTGTTTTTTTACGTTCGCGGACTAAGGCGCCAGTTATAGCTATCATTAATTTTCATCATTGAAAACAAACATTGGAATTTTTGAGAGTTCGTTTATAGCTATCATTAAAAATGACTGTCATTGCAAAAAATTTCCTGAATGATATCCACCGAAAAAAATTTTACTAACGGTAATCTGTCATTGGAATTGTGTGTAATTGGAACACAAATCAGTAAAACGATTTGTTTCACTTTTGAACATAAAAGTATCAGCTGTTCAGGAAAATGAATGTCCGGAAAATAGAAAAATACATTTTTAGAGAAAAATAAATGCGACTCTGCGGATTTCTCGGGTACTTGAAAGAGGACGTACAAATAATTTTGATTTAACTGCCCCATAAGATTTAGATTATAAATAGAATGATTTTTGAAAGTACTTTTCATTGGATATTTTAATAAGAAACCAATACTAAAAAATCAATTTTCTTAACATTAAATTATGTAAACAAAAGTACAAAGTGTTTTCATAAGTGAAAATATTCATGCCTATTACCGATGTCGTCTCGTTTTTTCGACGATTCTCGTTTTCTTTGTCGTGTCGTTTTTTAAGTGGCATTCTATAACTTTTTCGACGCGACTATTTTGTAGCAGATTTTTAAACGATGAAAATGTGTCAGAGATCTGTCAAACTGAAATTAAATTCTAAATCATTTCATTACTCGATATGCAACAAATGTTGCAAATTATTACTAAATAAATAAATTATTAAAATGATAAGTGTTGAAATGTATTACAACACAAGCAGCATAGTGACAATGATGAAGAAGGTAGAGAGTGAAATATTGCAAAGGCACAATTAATTGTACAAATAGGACAGTGAAGCGTCGGCATCTGCATTTGTAGCCTGAATTTGCTTTGACTTATGTATGTTTGAATGATGAAGACGTTGAAGTGGTTGGGAGCTGCGATACACCAATTGCATTTCCACTCGGGCTTCGCCATCTGTTTATATTTAAGTAGATTTGCAACAGCTTCCTCCTTTCACTTCTTTTTTTTGTTCTGAACAATTTTTTTTACTTTAAATTCAAAGTCAGCTCAAACCCGAAAAAGCAAATAATAAAAATGTGTTAATGTAAATAGAATAATCTGATTCAAACCTTTTGCCAACCATCACCATCTCTTATTGGAGGACCTTTGCTGTTGAGTTTATCGGCTATTGCATTCCATTCTTTTTTAAAATCGGCTTTGTTCATACATGTCAAAAATCCCCTAGCCAACTGCTCGTTGCTTTCCATCAGCTGGACAAGCGCCTCGAATTGGTCTTGGTTTGTTAATTTTAACTGAAAATGTGCAAAAATATTTATTTTTTATTTATCGCAAATAAAGTACTAATAAATTCCATAAAATAAAGTATTTAACAACGAAACTTACAGTTTTGCGAACTTCCATTTCTTCGTCGTGAGCAAATTATCAAACGAGAGATACCGTCGTTTTTTCTCATTGTCGTCGTTTCCTTTCGTCTTACAGAATGCTGAATTAAAACGTTCGACACACTTGACGTTTACACACGACAACAAAACGGGTGACAAAAGTTGAAAACGACTTATGGAATGCAGACTGTGTCGTGTCGTATATTTTGCTGTCCTTTCCGACATCGGTAATAGGGGTGATTTACGAAATAATAACAATAATTTCCTTATGTAGGCTCTATTCAACCTCAAAACGCGTTTAGCTTATTATGGGACTATGGTTAGGTTAGGTTAGGTTATAGTGGCTGTCCAAGATGGAAACGGACACACTAAGGCCAGTTTAATGGCCCATTGTGATACCACATGAATCTTGAGGTTTCTTCCTAAGCTCAATGGAACCAGTTTCAGTCTCTTACGAAACGTGAGAGGCTGATTATGCCGATATGATTTAGATCGTTAAAGAAGAATTCTCCTAGGTAATTCTTGCGTTTTCGAGCCAGAGCAGGGCATGTGCAGAGAAGATGAAGAACTGTTTCTTCCTCGTCCATACAGCTTCTGCAAAAATAATTTGAGAATACGCCTAATCTCGTGGCATGCTTTCCTATTAGACAGTGTCCGATTATGGGACTATGCAACCTTGCATAAGTTTTATAAATAGCATTTTTGCGTTTAGAGGCATTATAGAGATTACATAACTTTATGTAGGCTCTATATAGGCTCTTAGACGCGCTTTAAAAAGAGATCATGAAATTTCGTGTAATTAATTCGTGTAAATTAAAAAGAGTCAAATCAGTGAATTCAATAAATTAATAAAGAACGAAGTGAAAAGTGAGTACCTAATATCTTCTTTTATTCATGAAATCCTAAAATGTATCGCCTAGCGAAACTACGAGAATGCTTGTGAATTTTATATTAAAAATTTTTTTTTAAATATTACACAAAAAGATTCATTTTATCCATAAAGTTTTTATGGGAATCTGTTGTGTGTATTTCGAGAAAATCGAAAAAAAAAATAATTTCAAATGAAAATGTAGGTCATTGAAATTAAAAAATATTGTAAATTTTGAAATACTTGTTGCGTCTAAAATAAATAGAACTTAAATAGACTGCGGAGGCTTTGCTTTTTTTGAATAAAGTTTCATGAAAGTCTGTGCACTATTTTTCTAAAAAATCGTGTTTGAATGTTGTAAAAATTGCAAACAAAAAATCTCCGTCCAAAGTGCTCATTAGTTGGCATTCAAAAATTGCTAAAATGAGTGTTTTTTTAAACATATTATATATTCAAAAATGTCCGACAAAATTCCGTTAGTCCACGTCGAAAAAAAAAATCGCTAAAACGTATTTTCATACAACTTGGCATATTGAATGAGAAGCGCCTTTAGTCCAATATTGTATCATTTGTTTTATAACAAATCATGAATTTGAAATTTAAGCGATTTTTGAACGTGCACTACCAGAATTTTGTATGGAAACATTTTTTGTTTTTTGAGACGTGTAGTTTTCAATCTGGCAACACTTTTCTTAGGAGTTGATCCTTTTGACAGCTGTCACTTGATTTATGCTCACTTTAGTTTAGTTTGCCATTTTATAGTACATAGTACTCATGAACAACATTTGCAAATCATGTAAATTTATTTCCAAATTATTGGTTCCGTTCGCGCTTCATGTACCGCTATATAGTCAACGAAACAATTTATTGAAGGATACTTTGCGTCATAGTTCTTGTTTTCCTCCAAGATAGTGCGATCTAACACTGCTGGACTATTTTTTGTGGGGATATGTGAAGTCGCTTGCTTACGCAGAAAAAAAAAAAAAACAAATTGTCGCGTTGAAAGAGAATTTTCGGTGCGTTATTGACAAAGTTGATGCGAAATATGGTTGTTCGTCTGGGCTGAAATTTATTATATCCAGTCTTGGCGGCCACTTGCCCGAAATCATTATTAAAATAAAATTTCACACCCTTATTTTTATAATACATCTAAATTCTTGGCCATAACACAAAAACTACATGTCTAAACAACACCCTTCATTTGGAAATTTGTCTCTGTCGTGTGTGGTCAGCTTTAACATTTTTTAAACTAGGTGTTACAAAAATTAAATTTTTAGCGAAATATAAATGTGCAATTAAACTTTATTTTCTCAAAAAAAAATCCTGTGTGCTATTTCCGATTGATCAGTATATAGTTTTCATTTATAATCAAAGGGAAATACCTAGTCAAATGTTCATTCAAAAAATTTTCCGGATTGATTTCAATGATAGCTATAACTGGCCCCTTAAGGAATACAAAATTCAAAGAGCTACCAAACGAGGTTAAGGCAAAAGTCTTCAAAACTCACTAGTAAATTTCACAAACAAAATCAAAGGCAAAAGAAATTAGAAGACAAAATACAATCAAATTCTCAAACTTCTTCGTGTAAAACAGCACATAAGCTAATTTAGAAAAGGAAATTCCCTTCGTTTAAAAAATACCAACGTTATTATGAATCAAAATACATATATTGTAAATACTTAATTGATTTACAATTAAACTCAATTCAATTAATATTTGAAATGAAAACATACGGCTTTTTTTTGTATTTTTATATTGTCAAAGAGTTGCAAAATAATTATTTTTGGTACTTTTCACATAAACCGGAAGTGTTAGTGCTTTAGTAAGAAAAATATGACATTTCTAGTTCGAAAAAATTTACTACATTAAAACAACTTCGAATTGTACCATATGGCCTCATATACACACAATGCCGACAACTCAACGAAACGAGTGAAAAAGATAACGATAACACCAAATTGAATACAACAACAACAAAAACCAAACCCAAGTGAAAGACAACACGACAACGAACAACAACAACATCTACGTCCCAGCAGGCCAGCTCCCAGTCAGAGCAAAAAGAAAAATCACTTTTTTTATTGTAATTTACGTGAAGAAAAGAACACTTTTTTTCTTCCCTAATTTTTGTGTGTGCAAGAGCGTAGCCATTTGCGCGCAACCTTTTTATCAAAAAAGAAACTGAAAATTAAAATTTAATCAATCTTTAACAGTTAAAACACCTCCTACGAAATTCCACAAACTTCCGAAGAGTCAAAGAAACAAAAACCCTGCAGAAAAACGTAATTTTTCCCAAATCAAATTTAACATTTCTCAATTCGCAGTTGAAATTGAAAGAAGAATAAAATAAGAAAAAGTTTCTCCACGTCGTCTACGTCGTCGTCGTCGAACGACAAAAACGCCATTCGAATGTGCAAAATTTATCCATAAAAGTGATGTTGAAATAATATTTTATTTTTTTTAAATTTTATTTAAAAGAAAAACCATAATTCGAGGTAAAATAAATCATAATATTATTAAAAATGAAATCAATTTGCTTTCAGAGATGTATGTATTTATTTTGCTACACGAATAAATTTATATATTGAAGAAAAAGAAAACCGTGTGATATTGCAAAGTAGATAATACAAAAACGTGTTGCAAGTTTTCGAAATTAAAGATGTGTTAAGAATTTTTAGTAATTATCTGATTTACTAGTTGGTTACTCATTAAAAAAGAAAACGAGAGACTTCTGATATTCAGAAATTCTTTAAAAGGGTCGACGAAAATGGTTAAAATTGTTTTTGAAAGAAATGACTTTGAGAGCGGAAAGTTCTTTTCTGCCTCATTTGCTTCTTCGGCCCCACCTCCTTCTCTTCCATGCTAAAAGCTAAAACTGGGATAAGTTGCTCTGCAGTAGTCGTTTCTAAAAGAACGAAGCGGAGCACTCACTGACTGTCAATGCGGGGGCAGAGCTGACATTCTTTTGGCTCTCTTCCTGATATTATTTTTTTTTCTTGTCTATTCATTTTGATAAAAAGAAAAGAAAAATAAATTTTAGTTTGAGTTGTTCGACGACGAATATTAAAATTGTTTTCAGCAAAATCAGCTGGTTTTTGGCTTGTTTTTCGTTGGGACGGCGCGGCGGCGCAACTCGGCAACTCGTCTTCTTTTTTAATGATTAGCTAGCCTTTTCTTTTCGGCCAACACAGCGAATGCCTTAAGTCGAATAACAATAAGAAAAATAAAAACTTCCGGGAAAAGTAGAAAATAAGAAAAAAAGAAAAACAAATTGATCGAAAAAAGGAAATGAATTCTATTTTCTATAATAAAAAAGAAACAAAGCGAATTCACAAAAACACCATCTCATTGTGCGGCGAAATAAAGTTGTGACTTGTTAGCTGTCGTCTTTTGTTGCTGCCTGCCTGCTGCTGTCAGTCTGTTACTCTGTTACGGTTGTGCTGTCAAAAGTTGAATAAAAAATTAATGTTCCACTTAAATTTCCTTGGATAAAGGGTTTCCACGAAAAACAAGGTAATTTTTCCAATACTTTTTCCTCTCTACAAAAATTCATAATTACATATATTAAAATTGTGATTTGGAAGTCTATTTATTTATTTTTTTAGTATGTGTGGCATGAAGGGAAGTGGGTTTTAAACGTGGCGCGCCCTAGTTTTGCACTGTAATTTTGTATTTGTTGATAAAAATGAATAGGTATACCTAACTTTATAACTTATAACTTGAATAGTTGGACATTTTAGATTTTGAACAAAATGAAGAACTCATGATGAAGCTTTTGCAGAACGCTACAATCAAAGAAAGAATATTATTTGATATTAACTCCAATTGCAGCTTTGTCTGGTGTTCGTGTGTGCTTATGCCGGCAATTTAGTTGGCGAATTATTGCTTCCATTCCCGGTGCTGTGCGGATTGTTTAGCTGTGGCTGACAACGACGACGTCATATAGTTTGATGACCTGTTTGTGCTTTATAACAACGAAACGAACAAGCAACGCTCATGGTCTTCAAATTACAGTTTCTTATGTTGCCTTCATTATACCTAGGTAGATAGATACCTACCTTCTATAAATTCCTATCTTTTGTCTTCTATCCACTGTTGGATTATTTCCTTTTGCTAGATTCTCTCAATTTATTTCATTTTTATTATTTTTTTTTTGCAAGAATGATCTCGTTGTTTAAAAAAAGAAACATTTTTTTCATTTGAATATTTGATGAAGTGGATAACTCGTAACCTGGATTAAGTATTTCAAATCTTTAAATTCCTATAGGTATTATGTTAACATCGCAACCTATATATAGTAGGTAGGTCCCTTACTTTTCAATGAATCAATCTTAAAATTTGCATTCATTCTATTTCTATGTCGTTTCTGATTTTGTTGTTGTTGTAAATTATAATTGTGTGTACGTACATATACCTACGTGCCTGTAGTTATAGGAGTTGCGAATATTATTTGTTATTGTTGTTTGTGCTCCTCTCATTCTCTCAAGTACCTAGTGCTAGTTGGTAATGGTAAGTGGTAAAGTGGGTTAGAAAAGCTGGCTCTGGTTTGAGCAATTTTTGTCTTTCTTTTTGTTTTTCTCTTTTGATTTTCTATATAAAAATTACAAGGTTCTAATACTACTTTTATTTCAATTAATTCCAGTGAAAAAATCCTCATACCCAAAATATTGAGAGAAGAGAGTTTTTCTTCGTTTTTCCTGTTGTGCAATTTTAAATGATTATTTTTGTTGTAATTTTATAGAGGAAGTGTGACGTCAACAAAGTTTTTTTTTTGTTTCCACTTTATCCCGGTGTTTGCTTTTTTTTCTTTCTTTAAAACTTTTTTATTTTCTTTTAACTTTCGGGTGGGGTGGCTTTTCGTTGTTCATTAACCAAAGAGTTAAATGATTGACTTAATTTTGTATGGAAAATTTGATTATCTGTCCACCCACATAGTTAAGTTGTACCTAGGTAGGAAAAAATCCGTAGTAAAATCTTATCGTATTGATTTGAGGAATAATTGTGTATGTACATAATGTATATGTATGTATAAAGGAAATATATTTTGATTGGTTTATTTTGTGGTTATGTCTGATTTTGTATTTACTGAATTTATTTGCATATAATACAGTGATCGTCATTAATATTCGGGTTTGTATTAAATGTTTTGTTGAAATGTATTGGTTGTCTGTTAACATAAACAATTACTTTAATTTTATAACCAATTCATATGTTACTTCTGAAAAGTAGTTAGAAAGCAAGTCAAAAACCAGTATAGCACAAGAAAAGTAAAGCGACAAACAAATAAAATCTGCCAAATTAGGAAAAAAGCACACCATAAGTATTCGTTTTTTTTTTTCAATTTTATTTTATTAAAATGGATAAATAAACACAGGATTATAATCAAAAAAGTACCTGCGAACATTCTGTGATATAAGTGTCAGTTCTGTTTAATTTGATAGTTTTTCTTGTTTATGTCTATTATTTATTTCATATTCTTTTTGTTAATTTATTTTCAATTTTGTGTCAGTGCCGTCGTTGGTAGGATGCAGTAATGGGAAAGTAAAATTAATGTGATTTAATACAAAAGATTGAATAAAGACACCCCTGAAGAAGTAAGGAACACTTACGAAATGTTGCGAAAGAATGAAATAAGTTTTTTATTTGCATTTCAAAAACAAAAAGACCAAAAGAGCCTAACAAAATATCTTAAACACAGTTAATATTTAGTTGGAAATCCCTTATTGCTTATAATACCTGCCAAACGCCTTGGCATATTTGCCACAATTTTTTGTAGGCATTGTGGACTTATTTTTTGCCATTCTTCCTGCAAACGCGCTTATGGAAGCAGAAAGCCTCTCCGGCACACACTGGTCAAGTTTATCGCATAGATTTTCTATACGGTTGATGTCAGGAGATTGTGCAGGGGTTGCAACAACACTGGGACAGTCAGACAACAACCATTCGCGGACAATGTGAGCTGTATGTTTGGGATCATTGTCTTGGTAAAATTTAAAGGGTCGTGAAATTGGCAGTTTCTCTGCACTTTATTTCTTTAAGGATTCTTGAATAATGCTTCTTATTCATGATCCCATCAATAAATACCAAATTGCTCACACTTTTCACACCCCCATGCTTTACAGTTGGTGATGAATTTTTGCTTTTCAGCTCTTCGTTCTTCTTGGGCCATACCATGACTGCCATTGGATATAAAAAGGTTGAATTTGCTTTCTTTTTCAAAAATAACATCTCATTTTTGACGAATGAGACGGTAGCGCAAATTTATGAAGCCCTTTTTACTGGCTACCCGGCCGTTGAAACCTTTGGCTTAAATAGTGCGTCGAACCGTTGATGCCGGCACATGTTTTCCGCATTTAAATAAAACTTCAATGACAATTTTTGGTGCACTTAAACGGGGGTTTACCGTTCTTCTTATTGTGTACAGTTATGCAGGGGTCTCAATGCAACAGGTTTAAAATAATAAACGAATTAAACACCGTTAAGTCATAAACAAAATTTTCTTATTTTTCGGATTTAACCATACTTTTTTGTGTAGGTATTTAGTTTTTTGAATCACTGTAAACGCCTAAACCAATTTTTTTTTTTTTTGAATTTATAGTACGGCATACTCGCAAATAGTAGTGCCCGTGGCATGATGGTTAGTGCGTTGGACTGTCATGCGAGAGGTCTTGGGTTCAATCCCTGCCTGTGCCACCTTAATTTAAGAAAAAGAGTTTTCACGGGTACTGCCTCTTGCGAGGAATTGACAAATTCTCCAAGAGTAATTCTTGTCATAAAAAAGTGCATTCTAAAATTAGCCGTTCGGCCTGACAACATTACTCGCACACAGGAATGGTTGAGAGTTGTAAGTCACTAGGCCCTGGTTCTCTACGGACTGTTGCGCCACCTAATTTATTTTATACTCGCAAAGAGGTATGATTGGACACACTACAAGATTAGGAGTAGGTGCGAGGGTTGGGTACATATATGCAAAGTTTCTTTTGGATTTGAGTATATTAGAAAACCAACAATGTTTTTGTTTCCTTTTGTTCTATTTAAAAAGCACCTTCCTTAAATTCAATCAAATTTTCCTAAAATACATGAATATTTGGTTGTGTTTTATGTGAAAAAGTGAACTTTAAAAATTAATTTAAAATAGGAATAAAAGTTTCCTTACCCTAAAATTGCTTTAATTAGGCTGGTCTGCAACGAAATCTTCCTTTCAATAAAACTATACTTTTTCAAATGATTTTGGTATGCTTATTCTGAATCCGAAGTCAAGATTGCTGTATCACGTCAGGTTTTTTTAAATATACCCGTTAGAAACCCACAAAACCTCGCTTTTTAGCTGTTCGAACCAATATTTTTAAAAAAGGTACTCTAAATTTTACTAAATTTGTAGCGGTTAATGAAATAGCTTGTTTTTTTCTTTAAAATTCAGTTTCAATCTTATCAATATGTCTTTTTTTCTCCAAGATATCTTAAATTAAATGTATAGGAACCATAAATAAACTGATCTAAAAAATCATATTTATTTGTTTTAGGAACAAAATAATACTTTTAGAATGCGCAAACAAATCTGAAGCTTTGCAAGGCAGTGTATCGAATGGTTTATCTTGATTAGATATTTCTAGATTTCTTCCTGGAGTTTCGCGACGAATCGACCAACAAAATTCAGCAAGCATTGCTTCCAACTTTCCCATTGTAGCGTCTCTCGATGTGAATTAGGTCCTGAAATCTTTCACCGTTTTCATCGGACATAGTTCCAAGATTTTCGTTTAAGAAATCTAATGTGAATGTAGTAAATTAATTTTTAGAGATATATTGCATTTCAAAACTTTGTATGAGGAAAGAAGTTCTGTATGATTTCTTTGTATTTTTCACTTTTGTTGTTGCCAACAAAAATTCTGACACACTACAACGAAAGCGGTACATGCTCTTTAACAGCTTCAGTCAATAAAGCTATAAAATAAGGGTCCTTTATACGCTCTCGTATTTCGGGACCTACAAATATTCCTTCTTTCAGTTTCGAAGCACTGATTTGAGGAAATTTGGTTTGTTCATGACTTTTACAAACCAGCTTAATGTAGGGAGGTGGCAGACAAATCTTTTCACTCTGAACGAAAGATTTATCTCTTACATTCTTAACTCCAGGGATCAAACTATCTCTTCTTGGACAATTTTCACTTAGTAGTGTTTGGCTCTTGCGCGAATGTCCCACTCACATAAAATACAGCGAAGTTTTGTATATACAAAATAAATACAACTTTTAAACAAACTTAGCAAGAAAAAACAGCAGGATTTCAATATTTCCTCTGTTTTTGTCAATCAAAAACCCGTGGCATGATGGTTAGTGCGTTGGACTATCATGCGAGAGGTCTTGGGTTCGATCCCTGCCTGTGCCACCTAAAGTTCTTTTCACGGGTACTGCCTCTTGCGAGGAATTGACAAATTCTCCAAGAGTAATTCTTGTCATGAAAAAGTGCTTTCTCAAATTAGCCGTTCGGATTCGGCATATAAACTGTAGGGCCCCTCCATCCCTGCAATTACTCGCACACAGGAATGGTTGAGAGTTGTAAGTCACTAGGCCCTGGTTCTCTACGGACTGTTGCGCCACCCAATTTTATTTTTATTTGTCAATCAATATTTTTAAATTTGAGTAAACATTAATGGAAAAGAGAAAATTTGATGTCAAATCTTTTATACTTTCAGAAAATTATTTGAAAAATGAATTATAAAAAAAGTTAAATTTTACAGACCAGTGTTATTATTTATTGGCGCATATCTATAAAATATAATAAAACTGCGTGTGAAAATTCGTGCTGAATTAAAGTAAAGTTAAGCCAAATAAATCAATACATACCCGAAGGATAGCTAATTACCTATAAATGCATATATATTTGTGTTTCAATACAATTTTTTCTTACAACTTACCTGACGAAAACTGCAAGTATCTGCATATTCTTTTTTAATACCCTTGACAGTGCATAATTTAGACTGAAATTAGTAGAAATGCTGAGCTTATTGGAGGATTTATCATATCCTGGCTGTGTTAAAAAATAAAACAATTTGTGATTGGGTTTCTAATAGTACCACAAACTATATTTTACAGATCTCGGCTGAACAGAATATGTTAATTAGAATTAGTCACCCTTATTCCGATAGGCGTTTTACTTAAACGACAATTGTTGTTTTTGGACTCGTGTCGTTTTATTAATCGTGTTCCTTAATTAAAGCTTCAGCATTTCTCCCGCTCTTACATTGCACAATATGATCCACGAAAACAGCTGACATACAATTTATTCGAGTTAATTGAAAAAAATAGAGTTTGAATTTTAGGTTTTGTTGAAGTTTTAAGTAAAATTGTTTTAAAATACAATCAACACAGATATGTATAGTGTGGCGAGTTATTTTTCGTTGACCAGTGGTGACAACGAAGAGGAGGGAAATAGAAATAAAGATTTATTGCTTCAGAGGAAATGGATTCGATCCAAAAAAAATTATTAGATTTACCGGACTCAAAGTACGTTATAATTATTTGAACAATGGTTTAACATTTTAGTTTATAAAGAAGGCTTCAATTAAATCCTAAGTTTGATCGAAAGTGACTTTCCTGAGCAACGTACTATAGCAGTTCCAACGATCCTGAAGTTAGCATAGATTTTTCGCGAAAGGAACCTACCACAAAGAGTTGTAAACTATTTCATCTATAACTAGCACAGCCTACCTTAGGTAAAATACTCAAAAAAATTGGCGTAAATGTTTAAGTTATTGTTATAAAAACGACTATCGGAATACCAAACAAAAAAAAAATAAACGAATACGTCCTAGAAAAGAGAGAAACGACAAATTAGCGTGGCGTTCAACGACTTACGAAATGAGGGTGAGTATTTCCTTGAGATTATAAAGTCCTGCTTGCCAAAAAACCGTCAACATTATCTTTTGATACGCAATGTATGGCAAAGCAAGATTCTGAAAATACAGTGCTCGATTTGGAGTACAGTGTATGTAAATAAATTGCGTCGCTTGAACCGTACCAACTCTGAAAAAGTATTGTTGGATTGAAAACCAAACCTCTGAAAAACGTATGTTTCCTTAATTTGTCATTTTTTAAGAATTACTCTTTTTTAAATTTATCTGGTATTCTAGTTAGTTAGTTAGTTAGAGAGAGAATTCTCTCGATTTATTTAGCTAAATTTGCTATTAATAATTACAATAAATATGTGATAAATAGGTATATAAAATATATGTTATTTACAATGGCATTGGCATTTTAATAGATTATTTAACATTTAAATAGATTGTTTAACAAAACTTGTTATTTCTTTTTTAATTTCGAACTTATTAGTTAATTGTTTAACATCATTTGGTAAATCATTGAAAAGTTTAAATCCTTTATATATCAAACTATTTTGAGATCTTGCATTTCTAAATGTTTGCAGTCTAAAATTCTCTCTATTTCTTAACAAATATGGTTGAACATCTCTGACGTCACGAATATATTTTGACAAGTATGTTGGTAATAAATTATTTTTGATTTTGAAAACAAAAAGTAAAACATTGAAATAAATACGCTGTTTAACAGACAACCACATTAAAGTATTTAACATAACTACAATAGAAGTATATATACTACATCGGAGTATTACACGCATTGCTTTATTTTGAAGTTTCTGTAAATTGCTCATAGAGCTTTCATTAATTAAATACAAAACAGTAGAACAGAACTCAAAATGCGGTTTAATAATTACATTGTAAATATTTATAGCAGTTATAGTGTCTACTTTATTTCGAATCCTTCGAAAGAAACCTAGTTTTTTTGAATTTTTTTTTGAAATATATTGCACATGTTGTTCAAAACTTAATTTATAGTCAATAATTACACCTAAATACTTTATTTGTAAAACTTGTTCTACAATTTCTTGATATATAGTTACGTTAACATTAACACTATCATTTAAAGCCATACACTTAGTTTTTGTTACATTTAGTTTAAGTTTATTAGCCTTCAGCCACACATTTAAAATATCAAGGTCTTCTTTTAACAGTCTTTCACATTCCTGGGTTGTTTCCGCTTCAACAAATAATAGGGCATCGTCCGCAAACAAAGCAAGCTCGCAATTTTTAATAATTTTGTCCATGTCATTGATGTAGCAGTTAAACAGTAATGGCCTAAGTATTGATCCTTGCGGGACTCCCAGATCAGTAGGTTCAGGATCAGATATGACATTATTGATTTTGGTTCTTTGAGAACGTCCCAATAAAAAACTATGAAACCAATCAAGAGCGACATCATTGATTCCATACTTGCACAATTTCTCCAGCAATATATAAGGATCGATTGTCTCAAAAGCTCGTTTAAGGTCAAGAAAAACGCATACAACTTTCTTACCTTTTGAGATAGATTCTTTCCAACTTATCAGTACCATGTTTACTGCAGATTCACAAGAATGTGTTTGACGGAACCCTGATTGATTTTCAATAATTATTTTATTATCAGACAGATATTTTGAGAGTTGTTTATACACAATTTTTTCAAGAACTTTTTCATACACAGGCAATGAGTTAATAGGCCTAAATGCTTCACACTTTACAGTTTTTTTTATTTTTTCAATAGGTGTCACAATTGAATTTTTCCATGTGGATGGAAATTGACCGTCTGTTAATGATGTATTGATTATTTTTAGCAAAGCAGAACCAACTACATCAAAAGCATCGAGTAGAAATTTTGGGGATAGAAGATCACTGTCTTTTTTATTATTTAGCTCTTTAATCGTTTTCTTTAATTCATGTATCGTTATTAAATTAAATGCAAAGGGATTTTCAACAACATAGTCTATTTGATTTATGAATGGGACATTGTCAATTGCACTATTTATTGTTTTTACACTGTTAATGAAGAATTTATTAAACCGGTTTGCTAATTCTTTGTTATCTGTGATAACATCACCACCAAATTCAACTTTTTTATTTCACTTTTTATTTCTTTTAGTACTAATGTTTTAAGGGTTCTCCACATATCTTTTTGATTGGAACAGTTTGATAGATTTCTTTTTATAGTTATTTTTCGCACGGTCAAGTTCTTTGGAATAGGTATTTCTAATATTTCTGAAATTACACCAATCGTCTAGACTATTTGTAAAGATAGCTTTTCTTTTTGCGACACGTTTTTGATTTTTAAGCGAATTTAAGTGCTGATTAAACCATGGGTTTTCATTTTTTCTTATGTTTTTAGTGATTTTAAACTTATTTACAACAGTGAACAACTTATTTACAACATTTTCCGCGATTTCGTTAACATCAGTACGATCATACAAATTTATACGACTTTGATCAAATGTTAATAGTAAATTAGCCTTGGAATATTTCAAAATCTGTACTTTCTTAAGTTTTGGTTCAGGATATAATTTTTCTCTAAGGGGAAGTTTTACGCAAATGGATTCATGATCTGCAATATCAAAATCACCATCAACTTTAGTTATCAACTGAGAACAATTTGAAACAACATAATCTATTAAAGTTCTAGAAGTACTCGTTATTCTTGTTGGTTCATTTATCATCTGGGTACATCCATTTTCAAGAATTATTTTATAACAATCGCGTTTATAAATATTATTTTCATCGAACCAGTCAATATTGAAATCACCAATTAAAATAACCTTATTATTGTCTTGGACCAGACAATCCATCAACTCACTAAAATTATCACAAAATTGTCTAATGGATGACGATGGAGATCTATATAGACCAGATATTACAAAATAAAATAACCCACATCGTACTTTAATAGAAAGACCATATATCCATGTTCACTGTTAGTGTATATAATTGTTCAAACTGCAGATTTTCTTGATAAACTGTCACATCTTATTAAATTGTAATTTTCGATATTAAAGCCTAGTACGCTGCTGATGCGAAACGAAATTTCCCATACAAAAATGACATGACGAAATCATAAACGAAAAATTTCGCTGTGCTTTTCGTTTTTCAGTACGCTGCTGAACGACGAAATGTGTCATTTTAGTGGATAGCTGTACTAGATTTCGTAGTACAATTCTCCACTCTTTTCGTTTTCAATTTAATTGCCCGGTATATTAATTGCTTGCGAAATTTTGACGTTTTATTTATTTATTGAAAAATTTTTCGAATATTTTCGTTTATGATTTCGTCATGTCATTTTTGTATAGGAATTTTCGTTTCGCATCAGCAGCGTACTAGGCTTAAAATTGAACTTCAACTTCCAGACAGAACTCTCCACAAATATTTTTCCGCTGTGGTTTTCGTTTTCATTTCGCTCTGCACTTGGAGACCGCCGAAAAAATTCGTTTCACTTCAGCTGCGTACTAGGCTTAATTTCATTATCCGAAATATTTTCAGTCAAACAAGTTTCACTTAATACAATTATATCAAACTTCATAGTTATTACAATTTGTTCAAGTTCATTGAAATTTGCTATTAAACTTTGTATATTAAAGTACACAATTGTAATTTCGGTTGGTTGCTAATATTTAATTTTGTTCTTTTGAATTTGAACTTTCTTTTTAAATACCGGACATTCATTACTTCGGCTACCATGATCAAAATCAGGATTGAGTTTTAAATTCGCATTATACTGAACACAATTTATACACTTCATAGAATTTTCACATTTTCGCTCTTCATGGGATTCACCACACCGAGGACAGTTAGTTAGAAGCAAATTAAAAAAATTTGCTTTCATAAGGTATAAGGTATTTTTTAAGACATTTGACGTGAATTATCAAACCAACGAAGCATGAATCCTATAACTGTGTTTAATGCTGATATGAAATTGAAGATTGTAAAACTAGTAGTACCCGTGACGTGATGGCTAGTGCTAGTGTCATGCCAGAGAACTTGAATTCAATCCTTGCCCATGTCATCTATATGTTTTTTTTTCGCGGGTATTGCCTCTTGGAAGGAATTGAGAAACTCTACCAGAGCAATTGCTGTCACGAAAAGTGCTTATTCAAATTAGCCGTTTGGCTTCGCCGAACAAACTAGGTCCCCTCTATCCCTGGTTGAGAGTTGTAAAAGGACTGGTGCGCCACCTAATTTATTTTCGGAGAGAAAACATGAAGTGTAAAAAAGATAGAGCTTGTTTATTTCACTTGAATTCACTATTGCTGGTTAGTCATAATGAAAGTTGGGGCTTAAATGGTCTTTGAGTCGCTTACTTCTAGGAATAATGTTATTTTTGCCTTAATTCAGCAAAAATTCGTTCGATTAAAATTTAAACTTTATATAATAAAATTATTAGCCATATTTCTTAAAACTCTTGTGAATGTTATCTTAAGCAGCTCTTATCTATTTTAAAGTTTTTATTATTTGTAATGATAACACTGAGGTCTTTTTAATCCACTCCATCACATCATGGTTTAAATTATTTTACCCTTAAATCATTAAAAATTTTGGGCTAGCTTCAGTAATTTTTTTTTTTTCGAAATTCTTCAGGCTATATTTCTTATAAATTCTTTATGAATGTGTAAATTAAAAAAGACTGTTTCTCCATCTCGGTTTATCTTACGTCAATTTCTTGTAGAATTTTTTAAATAAATTTAAAACTCGATCTAGTAGTTCTCACATTAATTTTTGTAATAAGAACTCTATAATTTTCTTACACACGCTTATAAAACTCCGTTTAAAATCATTTTTGAGTTCTAGGAACTTTAGAATAAACAATATCCATCAGATTTTCTCAAGCGTAAATTTATTTTAGAATTTACCCATCGCCGAAATTACCAAAATGAATAAATGACAATTAACTTGGCTACTTTCTTCGCGGAACCTCTTTATTGCAAGAATCAATAGTAATGATGTATATAGGTAATGCGTTTTCAGGAGATCAGCCCGCAGCTTATTTTGGAGACTTAACAATATTCTTATTATTATTATTTATTAACTAGTAATTCAAATTGGAAGGTTATACACATACAAAAGGAGAAAGCCTAGCTGCGAGGACTATTGGCTCTGCTTGTTATTACATTTTTGTATACATCTAAGTTATATATTTGAGCTGGTGGGGTTTTTTAATAGATCGATATATTTTTGAAGATTGATGAAAGAACGGGTTTCGATGATTGACAGTTTTTGAGTAGGTGAGTTAAATTGTTGTTTTTAAGAAGGTGTTTTTGAGTTCCTGAGGATGTCAATGTTGAGGATTTGACCATATTCAAATGTGAAAGCAAACGATGTATTATGTTTTGATTTGGATCCATCAGTGAATATACATTTTCAGTCTTTAGTTTTAATATCTGATGAGATACTTAAAACAGTTATTGGTATACTACATTGCTTGAAATATTTGATCTCAATAACTGTAGTGCAGTTTCTCGAAGATGCAGTAGTGACTCTCTTGGAAAGCATCAATAATGAACTCGATAAATCAAATAAATCTGGTGCTCTGTTTCTTGATCTGATGAAAGCATTTGACTTAGTCGACCATAAACTTCTTTTAAATAAACTTTACAGATACTGATTCAGAAGTAACATTTCAAATTGGTTCTCATCCTATCTTCAAAAAAGGCCCAGCATGTGCGAATCGGTACAACTATGAGTGATTCGATCACTAGTGCATGTGTAGGCGTGCCCCAAGGGTCAGTGCTTGGGCCTTTTTATTGTTTATATAAATTCAATTTTTCAGTTGCCTTTGAAAGGAAATATGGTTGCTTTTGCTGATGACTTAGCCCTTTCGCATGCTGCATGCTTTAAATACCTTGGCATAATACTAGACTCAAAACTGAACTGGAAGTCACACATTATGAGTGTTAAAAAAAACATGTACATATATTGTTTTGAACAAAATCTTTCTCTTGTGAAAAATAGTACCAGCAAACCTACTAAAATCTATTTATTATGCATTAGCTAACTCGCTTCGAATATGGTATTTCCTGCTGGGGTAGTGCATTTGTCAGCAATCTACAGCCTTTAATCACAGCCAGGAGAAGATTATTAGAGTAATGCTTCATACACCTAGAAGGGAACCATCATTTCCGTTGTTTAAATCGCTCAATATATTACCACTTCGGCATCTTTATGTTTATAAGGTATTGAGACTGTTCCATCTGCGGGGTGGTCACAATACAGTAAGAAGAAATGCCATAAATCGCTCGTTGAGATCATCAGCGTCTACTGTGACTATCCAAAGAACTAAAACAGAGCAACTTAGACGCTTCTGTACTGTCATAGCTCCATTTATATATAATAAACTTCCAGCCGATATATGCAACAGCAATGGCTAATGCCACAGGTTCTTAAAAAATCTTAGAATTTGGGTCTTTTCTAAATCAGATGTGGAAGACTTAATGCGTGTAGTAGCTTGACCTCTTATAGCATGACAACCTAAACCATAAAAAAGATAGTTTACTCGCCTTATTTAAATTATTAAATTAATTGCCATCCATAATTTTAAATTCATATCTCATTATAAATTCATATTCTCTCTCGCATATTCCTTGCCCAATTCTAAAATCTTCATCTGATGCAAATATATCTGTTCTTTTTTGTAGTGTTCTCTCGCTTCCTTACAGCAATAACTTCGACGCGGTTTTTCATCTAAATTAAAAGTACATCTAATGAAAACGCACTCTACACTAATATCCGTACCACAAAGTGCATGATACCATTTCATTTTATAATTCATGGTCAAACAATTTTTTTTTTTGAAGAAACTTAATAATATTAGCGTTATTTGTACTCAAACAAAATTCAACAAAACTGAAAAGAAAAACAAAAGCTATGTCTAGAATTACAATTGTAGTTCTAGAATAATTTAATTTTTTTTGGATCTAATTTTTTCTTAATTTAATGTAATCTTACATTTTTTAGCTCAATTTAAATGTATTAATATCAGTCACATATCCATCTTTAACCAATGACAAATTAAATTGTTGGTCGCTGATGATGGGTCATCGAACTTCCTCCACCGTCGAGTCGTCGTCTTTGTAGTAGTCTTTGTTCTAGTTTAATTTACATTAAAAATTATCGCTCAATAAACACTTCTGAAATAAACAAAACAAGTATTTTATTGTATTTGTGTTTGTATTTTATTTGCTTTGATAGAAATTCTTGACATTAATGTAACTTTCATTCTTCTGCAACAAACCCAAATTCATGTAAACTAAATTTAGAATTATTCACGTTGTAAACAGAACTGACCCATATTCGTCTGACATAAATATTAACTAGACTAGACATAAACCAGTTTTTTAATATACATATGTATGTATGTATACAAAAAATGCATGAATATTAAAAAGTAATGCAAAGTAAAAGATTTTGACATGTCTTTTTAGTTAATGCCATAAAATCATTTTAATTAGCTTCTTAAAAAATGTTTAAAGTTAAATTTCAGTTGTTAAAAATATAGAAATTGACTATTCATTACACTCATATTTACTTCTCATTCTTAAGTGTATTGCTTATTCTTGTTTGATTAATAAAAAGACTTGATTTATTCCGGTTCTTCAACAATACCTCGATGTGATACAACCAAAAGTAGTCAAAGATGCGTGGGGTCTCATTCCAAAAGACTATGACAAGCAGTCTACAAGAGAAAATGACAAACAGATATAATTGATATAGAAAATTATCTAATAACAGACTTTTGAAATACAGATGAAGTTGATACGTCGGATGGCAATTGTATTTTGAATGCACATAAGTCCATAGCTAGGCTTTCGAGTAGTGGTGAATTTCTTCGACTCAGTTTACTATTTCGTTTACATTTTTTAGGCAGTTGGCCCAATTTCAAGTGCCTACCATTTACTTTAATTATTTGGGCTTGTAACCGATAAGTTAGTGATTGGAAAAACATCATAAAATATGGTCGCAAGTTAAGTCTAAAGATCTATGAGCTATGACCTATAAGACACTATCATTATTTTTTCTCAAAACAAACATTGACACAAGACTTTTGTCTATGTCACAACATACTGAAAGGGTAAATCGGTGGAAACAGCGCTACACACTTTAGTACGCACAATCGAAAACTCTGTCCACCGTAAAGAGTACTCTATGGTTGCCTTCCTTGATTTTACAGGTGCTTTAACGAAGTGGGCACATTTGCAATCAAATCTGCACTAAGCGTATAGAGTTCGCTTGGTGAGTTGATTCATGAATCTAAAAGAACTCTAAATAAGCTTATACCTACATTGGGCAGATCGGTTTGGATTAGGTGTCAACCCACACAAAACCGATTTAGTTCTATTCTCGATGAACATAAAATTCCTATTATTAAAGCTTCCCGTGGCAGTACCCGTTGGGTGATTTATGTGCGTGAGCATGTCATGCCAGATGTATTTGTCCTTGGGTTCAATCTCTGAATGTGCCACCTAAAAGTTTTTTTCACTGGTAGTGCCTCTTGCCTGGAATTGATAAATCCTTCAAGAGTAATTCTTGCCATTAAAAGTGCTTTCTCAAATTAGCCGTTTGGATTCAGCATACAAACTGTAGGTCTCTTCCATTCCAGGAATGGTTGATAGTTGTAAGTTACTAGGCTCTGGTTCTCTGCGGATTGTTGCGTCACCTAATTTATTTAATATTAAACACTTCTTCTATGAAAGGTATCCAATTTAGGTTTCCAGACGAGGCTAAGTATTTGGGTCTTATTTTAGACAAAAAATTAAATTGGAAATGTAACATACAAGAAAGGTTCAAAAAAGCTACTGTAACTGATTTCCTGCAAAAACGCCATTGGTGTTAAATGGGGCAAGCATAAATTACGCGTTGGTTACACACATCGGTAATCAGACTGATTCTAATGTACAGTGTTTCAGTGATCAGCTTGTCTATGTGTAAACGGATCGCACCCTACTCTATATGACACCTCTGGTATACTAAGCAAACAAACTTCTGCAAGCTCTGCTGTTCGGCTCAAAGCTTCATCGCTGTGGCCTAAAAACAGCATTGGCCACTCCCTTATTTATAGTTATTTAGAATCACTTCCAATGCACAAACTACACCATCCCCAAACTACAGATTTCTATACCTCCCAGGAAGATAGGGCATTTCTGGAAGACGAGTCAAGGTGATGGTGAAGGCGTGTATTTAAAACGGCTAAAACTAAGTCTCTTATTCCTCCTTCCTGATCATTGTAACATATTCCAGGCGCAACTTTTGCCGATAAAAGAAGTGTTGTCCTAGCTGAAAGAAAATGTGATATCAACATCTGATATCCGGAATGTCTCAGATAACTATTAATTCTCTGAAATCTTTCTCTACAAACTATACAACAGTCCATAACTGTCGATCGTCTCTTATGAAGATGGTACAACAGTTTAACATTTAACTTTGCTACGAGCCGGTCCATAAAAACATTTCAGGAAACTAAAGCAGACGAACCCGCCAAGAATGGTACCGCTGCCTTTAAGCTTTATCTTAAAACAGGATGCTATAAAGAAAACCAACAACATGTGGATATATAAAACCACCTGCCAGGCTACGAAGAACATTTGGCCTACCCTAAATTTAAAGCGCTCAAGGTGTTCTGCCTCTAAGCAGTTAAGTTAATTGGTACACTATCTGATAAGAAAGCACGCTTAGCACTTCAGTGCAAATAAGTTTTGCAGAAGCTGTATGGTCGGGGAGCAGAAAACAATTATTCTTCACCTCCTCTGTACCTGCCCTGCTCTAGCTCAAAAACGGTACCCACCTAGGAGAATTCTTTTATAATGATCTAAATGATCTCAAACACACTAAAATCATCAGTCCTTTATGTTTCGTAAAGAACTCCTATTGGTTTCATTGAGCTAAGGAGAAAGCCTATAGATAAATGTTATATCACAATGAGCCAACAACTGGCCTACATGTGTTATGGGCAGCCCAATAAACTTTACTTTACCATAGGCATCGTGCTGAAATCGCGGCTACTCTAGAAGCCCGACACGGGTTTGCTATGGTCGTTGTTGTCTTTGCCATGGTTGTCTAATCAAAATGTCTGAAAATAGACAAAACAGATATTTAAGCATATTAAATAAATCGTACCCGTGGCATGATGGTTAGGTTAGTGCGTTGGACTGTTATGCCAAAGGTCTTCGATCCCTGCCTGTGCCATCTAAAGTTTTTTTCACGGGTACTGCCTCTTGCGAGGAATTGACAAATCCTCCAAGAGTAATTCTTGTCATGAAAAGTGCTTTCTCAAATTAGCCGTTCGGATTAGGCTTCAAACTGTAGGTCCCCTCCATCCCTGACAACAGTACTCGCACACAGGAATGGTTGAGAGTTGTAAGTCACTAGGCCCTAGTTCTCAACGGACTGTTGCGCCACCTAATTTATTAAATAAATCGACTCGTCTCTTTTAGCGAACGAAGACCCTTAATTTTTATTTATTAAATTGAGCTCACTTTGTACAAAGGGTAATTTCGAAGGTAAAACGACTTAGAATTTTTGTTGTTTTAAAAAATTACAAGCAACAAGATTTTAAAGTGATAAGATTAACAAAATAAAAAGGTCATCTGACTACTACACAAAAACAAAAAAACTACGAGTAATAATGTTTAGACCTAAGGCACTAATTCAAGGCTAAATAAAAATCTAAATACAGTTTGAGTAATTTTTTTCTGAGGCGGCTAATTAAACGATTCAACTACTTATTAGAGTTTTATCAAAATGAGGTTAATTTCATTTGAAGTTTTTCTTGTGTGTGCTTACCCACACCAACTAAATTTATACACAAAATTACATCCATATACATAGACATAAACTGGTTGCAACTTATCACGACTTACACTGAATTTTATTTATCATTTCAAAAAAGGTGATGATGTTATAAATGAGCTAAGTTACGTGTATGGTAATTTCCATACTAAAAGGCAAGTATGCGGATGAACTACAGTAGCCTTCGTCACCGCCTATTGGTGTCTTTAGTTTGCTTTGCTTTTATTTGTGATTGAAACTCCAAGAGTCTTAATTTAATTTCTTTTTTGAATTATTTCGAAATGAAGCTTAAATAAACATCTTCAGATCGGGAAATTCAAACATGAGTTGAAATAATTTGCGTGGTTCAAAGTGTAAACTTGGTTGGAATGGGACTTTTTGTGACTCACATTTCTTGTAACACAAAGGAGATAGCTGTATAGTAAGATGGATTGTTAATGGCATGTAGTAACTTGAAAACTTGTGTGAAATATTTTTACTTACATATTATAAATATATGAATGTATATGAAAATTTAGCACATATACATACATATGTTTATGCTTTCCGGAGGTTAATGATAAAAATAAACTATCTGTCGACTAAGTTAACGCCACGAACTTAAATAGCTGTATAAATGCCCAACACATCGGAACTCGGGCATAAACATCTACTGTCGATACGGCCGCATTTACTGATCCTGATATCATCTAGAAAGGAAGGTTATTTTATTACCAATAACGGCAATGTTTATTTTTTCGAATTAATAACTGTAGTACCCGTGGCGTGATGGTTAGTGCGTAGGACTGTGATGCCAGAGGTTTTTGGTTCAATTCCTGTGTCATCTAATGTTTTATTTCATGGGCACTGTCTCTTGCGAGGAATTGACTAATCCTTCAAGAGAAATCCTTGTCATGAAAAGTGCTATCTTAAATTAGCCGTTCGGTTTCAGGTTAAAACTGTAGGTCCCCTTCATCCCTGTCAACATTACTCGCACACAGGATAGGTTGATAGCTATTAGTCCAAAAAAGCCGACGGAAATCTATATTTCCACTAATCACAATAATTACACAAATTGGTCAATAAACTAACTCTGTTAGTCAGGGGCGAACGCAGGTAGGGGTTTTGGGGGTTTCTTGTTTTCATTCATTCTAACAATTAAAATGTTTAGTATTTTTATTTTCCAACACTGAGGTGTTTTTAACTTTTCGTATGAAGCTAAGTATTATTATTAACAAAGAGATGCTCACTTTCGCCATGTTTCTTATGGCTAAAAATGAAAAATTGAAAACAGAAAATGACTTTGTTGTACTCATTTTTGAAACGATCTCACGGCCACTTTTGACACATTTAAATATCAAAACACCGAAAAACTGTTCGGTTCATTTATGTATGTATGTTAGTTTTAACTGTAAATTAAAAAAATCTTCTAACTTAACTTTTTTCACTTTTGAATTGTGACACGAGAATATTTTAAAACAATAACAGTAACCCTGTTTGTCGCGTTTTTTCCCTATTTTTCAAGAACAAGAATCAAATTAATAATGAAAGTTACGTGATGTCTTCTATATTCAATATTTTTAAACATTTGAATGTGTTTCTGCATTTAATGTAAGACACAAAACAATATGGGTCATATTCATAGTCATATTTTAAACCCGAGTCTATTTGAACTGGAATCTAAATTTAACATATAGGTTAGACACAGCTGCTATTCATAAATAATTTGCCAGCTCTGTTTAGTTAGAAACAGGTTTATGGCATATTTTACTACAATTTTGAAAAATTTCACTTAAACCTATACAAAATGGCTTGTAGAAGGTAACAAAATAAATTGAAAATCTTTGAAACTCTTTAAACTATTTTGTTTGCTTTAGTTGAGAAATTTTATGAAGTCGGCCTGGTGGTTTTAAGACTTGGAAGCACGCAGATATTAGCAAAACATTTCATTGAATTTCGATCTATAATATTTAGAAGGTCTATCATATACTTGATAGTTCTTTTTTTTTCGAATCGATACCTTTCATACAAATCGCTTCATCTATTTCAAAGGGGTTCAATCGGGTTAAGTAGAGCTTTCGGTTTTTGTTAGTTGGTAGCATTCCAACATCCAGCAAAATATCAAAATATTGATATATTCTTAAGTCTATTGACATTTTAATTTTTGACGTTTAATAGATTTAGAAACAGATTAAACATAGGTTCCGTAGTGTTTATTTTTAGACTCCAGATTATCGTTTTAAAATGGGTTGAAATCGTCTATGAATAACATAAACTGAAGTTTAATTTAGCAAAGACAAAATCAGAACTTATCAAGGAACTATGAATATGACCCTATGTCTTCGGTCTAAAGGTTCCTAACGCATTCAAAATAATTATTTCTAGTATTTTCAGTTTAAGAAAAACGTGTTTCGACAATTTCAAAATTCAATCTAGCAATCTACGGTAAATTTGAATATGCGAACACAAACAAAAGAGAACTGTGAAAATAGAAAAATCTCACCTCATCTCTTTGTTTCTGTAACTCATATTTGTGAGTTCAGCCTAAGAATGATGGGATCGACAACGGCAACTAGGAAATAAGGCATACAAACTTATACATGCATAATGCATATGGCATACAAATTAAGTTTTAGCTTTGAAGTCAAAGCCAAACTTTTTTGTCAATCGTGAAAGCAAGTCATATGCGTATATATGTAATTTTTATTCATATATTTCTCGTGTCAAAATCATTCAGTTAAAGAAAGAGCTCCTAAGAGAACCGTTTGGCAATACGAGAAAGCCAACTGGGACGGTCTCAATAATTACTTCAGGATCTTTAACTGGTCACTATGCTTCCTCGATACTGACGTTGACGCCAGCGCTGATATGATCACAAGTTTAATTCTCCTGGGAATGAAAACTTTTATTCCGAACAGGGTTAAAAATATCAGACCTAAGGAAAACGCATGGTTTGATGCGAGCTGTAAAGAGGTTATTAGGGCCAAAGAGGCAAGTTTCCGTTGCTATAAAGCCAACCGTACTGAGGAAAGCCGGAAAAAGTTCAAACAAGCCAGGAAGGCCTGCAACGCCCATATTCGACGGACCAAATTTTTACATGACCAAAAATTACGGCAAAAAATACTGCAATGTCCCAAAGGCAGTAAAAATGTTTGGTCATTTGTAAAAAACGAGGAATTCTTCCTCTTCATCGGTTCCTACGCTCGTTGTCAATGACACTCCTTTTGTTAGCTCTTTAGAGAAAGCTAATCTCTTTGCTAGGCAGTTCGCCGCCAATTCTACGCTCCCAGTGGGTGTTATGACTCCGCCTGTACTTGAGATAGTTAGTGATTCTATGGGACCAATATTTTTTCGCACTCGTACTGTGGCAAGAGTCCTTAGAGATCTAAACACACATAAATCCGCTGGTTCGGATGGTATCCCCGCTATTGTTCTGAAGAGGTGTTCTTCAACGCTGGCAAAACCACTGCGTAAGCTTTTTCATCTGTCCTACTCCTCAGGTCTCGTTCCGAGCGGATGGAAAACTGCATTTGTCCAGCCTATTCCCAAAAAAGGCGAATCTTCTTCACCCTCTAATTATCGACCGATTGCACTTACGTCCCTTCTTTCCAAGGTCATGGAAACGCTGATAAATTATCAGCTTAAGAAATATCTCGAAGATCGAAAGCTTCTTAATGACCGGCAGTACGGCTTTCGCAGCAATAGGTCCACTGGTGATCTCATGGTTCATCTCACCGAACAGTGGAACAAATCTTTACATCGCTTTGGAGAAAGTAAGATTAAGATTAAGTAAGTAAGATCAAAAGCATTTGATAGGGTTTGGCATCAGGCTCTCTTATCGAAAATGCGTGCTTTCGGTTTTCACGAATCCCTGCTTCATTGGATTAGTTCGGATCGTTCAATACAAGTAGTATTGGATGGGTTCAAGTCTGAAAACCACAAAACAAATGTTGGTGTGCCCCAGGGCTCTGTTCTATCTCCAACACTCTTTCTCATTTTTATTAATGATCTCCTGTCTGCAACTTCTAATCCAATACATTGTTTCGCTGACGATAGTACTCTCAGCTTTTCATATTCATTTTTAGACTCACATCCCTCTTCTTTGGATGTGGAACTGCAACGACAAAATATGATAAGCTGATTAAATTCTGACGTAAACAGCATTGTTCAACGGGGATTTAAAAACCGCGTGGAATTTAATGCTCCGAAAACGCAATGCGGTCTTGTATCGTTAAAGCGAGATATACCCCCATTGCCATTATCCATGGATGGCACTTGCATCAATGAGACTGAACACCTCGATATTCTCGGTATGTGTGTCACCTACCACCTCTTGTGGAACGATCACATACGCGATGTCGCCAAAAATGCCGCAATGTGTTTGGGTTTCCTTAGGAGATTCAAGAAATATTTCACCCCTTCTGATCTGGCTGTTATCTACAAGACATACGTCTAAAGCTTGAGTATAACTCCCATCTCTGGGCTGGTGCCCCTGCAACTTACTTAAGCCTCTTGGATAGTATTGAACGTAGAGCATTTAAATTGATAGATGATAATATCATCATAAGTTCATTTACTTCGCTTGAACATCGTCGTAAGGTCTCTTGTCTGACCCTTTTTTACCGCTATTTTAACGGCTTATGCTCTAGTGAAATAGCCAAGTGCATTCCTCCCCTTAAACAGTTCAACCGTAATACTCGCGCTTCTAGGAATGCTCATCAGTATACCCTCGAGCCCAACTTCGGCCGTACTGTCAAATACAGAGATTCGTTCTTTAGCCGTACTACGCGAATGTGGAATGCCTTATCACACTCTGTCATTGCAATATTCAGGAATTCAAAACCAATGTGCACCGACATCTCCTTTTAAACCCTCTTTCCTCTTCCAGTGCTCACACTGTGCCTCTGCATAATAAGGGTAGTAATATCCCCTTGAGTGTGTGCTTATTATAAAAAAACAATTATACAATTATAAAATAACAAAAAAATATAAAATAGTGGCAAAAAAAAAACACTTGACATTTAAAATAAAAAAATAATATAATATATATAATTATATATATATCTGTATTTCAAGCCATAGTTGGTGTATATTGTTTAAAACCATAGGTAGTTAGGTAGGAGATGGCAGTCAAAAGA
This sequence comes from Eupeodes latifasciatus, assembly GCA_920104205.1. NCBI lineage: Eukaryota > Metazoa > Arthropoda > Insecta > Diptera > Syrphidae > Eupeodes > Eupeodes latifasciatus. The sequence goes on along the minus strand of OV049924.1, from coordinate 175,368,394 downwards.
AGTCTTTGCTGAGCAACTTAATTAGCGCTGGAAAGCCCCGTTTTGGTATCATAAATTGGTTGGACCTATGTATTGAAAAATAAAATTATAAAAAGATAATATTGATAAAATTATCGATTCTAGAGCCATTTCGTCGCATTCAGAAAGGAAATCAGGTCTTTGATTTTCGTTTCGGAAAGTTCTATTCTATTCTATCCATAGAATAGATAGAATTTATATAATAGATTTGCCGAGTCTCGAAGTATTTCCCATGAGATGTGCCAAATACAAAAAAAAAATCACAAACAATATAACGGAAATGAAACTCCTTTCCTTGTGGACGCCTAACATTTATTCAGCAGTTGAGTGCCTTGCACATGAGCAACGAACTGCGAATGGACGAACAAACGTGATTTTACACATTTCAAAAAGTCAATTCCAAACAAAAACACATTTAAACTATAAGAAACCAATTGACAATAATATTAGGATAATAAAATTTGCATTTTGTTCTCTAAAACAAGACAATTTTGTAAAAACAATTTGTTAGTAACGAATTGCAGTGTGGTTGCTACGAACTGTCAAACTCTATTCGCATTCCACATACCATCCACACTGCAACGAATAAATTGTTCGCGCTCAACTTAACCTCAAAATTATACCACTCTTGTTTTGTTTTTGTGTGAAAGATCATGGCTGAGGAAAATATGGAGAAAAGGGTTGACAATTCGTCGCTGTCTGCGAATAGAAATAAAGCTCATGTGAAAGAAAAGTCAAAATATGCGAACATCCACAGTTCGCAGTTCGTAGCTCATGTGCAAGATGCTTTAGACTTCAAGAGGTTTTTTTTTCGTTTCTTTACTACTCAATTGTCTTCTAAGTCCAAAGAAGCGCAGTTTGCAAGAGTTATTCTTCGTTTGATTTCAGCGATGGTGTCGTTGTCTGAATTTATAGCGCTACCTGGTAGACAAAGTCCTTAGCTACCCTAAAATTATAGCCGTCCATGGTGACGTTTTGTGCAATACATCGTCGTTCAATGTACTTTTTTGATGACAGCATATACTTGGTATTGCCCTCATTGACCACTAAACCCATATTCTCCGCTTCCGTGGCAATGCTTAAAAACGCTTTCCGAACATCACGCTTTGATCTTCCAATTATGTCAATATCATCGGCGGCGTAGTCGAATAATTGGATGGACCTTTGGAAGATTGTGCCTCTAGTTTTGACGGTTCAGTTTTGCACAATTCTTTCCAGAACGATTTTGAAGAACTCGCATGACAGTGCATCACCTTGTCTAAAAGATTTGTTGACATTAAAAGCATTGGTAAGATCTTTTCCGACCTTAATAGAGCAGCGTGCATTCTACATTGTCATTCTGCACTAACGGATAAGTTTGACAGGTATACCAAAACTAGACATTGCTTTGTAAAACTCTTCTCTACAGATGGTGTCGTACACCTTACATAGCTTTAAAATCGATAAAGAATATTGGGTATCGATTTGAAGTTCTTGGGTTTTTTCGAAGATCTGCCGTAATGTGATTATTTAGTCGTTGGTGGACTTTCCTGATCTGAAGCCACACTAATATGGACCTATCAGGTTGTTGACGAACGTTCACATAATACGGCAGAAAGGATCTTATTTGTGATGTTCATAAGATTGATACTTCTGTAGTTGGCGCAGATTGATACTTCTGTAGTTGGTTGAGTATTGGGCAAACTATGCTGAGATTTCGCTCATCGAGCATGCTTGCCTGAAGTATGAAAGTAATCTCTTTTTTTTATTTAAAGCTATTGCAACATCTTCATTATGTTGTACCGTTTGATTGGTTTCAAATTGATTTTATTTTCCAACAATATGAAAATACAATATGAATTGATTGAACAACAATAATAGTTGACGAAGGAAGAACACACGTTTTAGGTGTTTTACCAGATAATGTTTTTCAATTGGTTTTATGATTAAAATATTAAAAGCGACTTTTAATTAATAAACTTTTAATAGGGTCTGGTAACCTCATTGCAATAAGAGGAATTGTCTGTGTCGAACAAAAGTATGAGAGCATAACTTTTTGAGTGCAATTTACACTTTAATATTGTGTGTCAACACAGTACAGCCCCAAACAGCAATTTGCTTTCTTAGATGCTAACTCAAACAATTTCCAAAAGTTTACAAATTTTGTGGTTTAGTACCTACAAGTCTATAGAATTTGCATGCACTGCGTCATCTCATTTTAATTCCATCAGACATAGAAGAGGAAGAACATAAATGCAATTGAAATTTGGAAACAACAGAATAGAGTCAAGTCGAAACGAGACGAGAGACCACATTCACATTTAAATAAAAGCCAAGCCGTTTGTTGTTTTTAATTATTATTCCATAGAAATTCTAATGCAGTAGAATGTCAAATGTTCACCTTCAATGTCTTTATTTGTTCGTTATTTGTTCCCTTCTTCGCTGCAATGGGTGGCAGAATTACTCAATATAATATTAATACTGTATAATGTCGTCTTATATTAATATTCTGTGTTTGAATTAAGATGATGTGCTCGAATTTGCTTAAGGAGTTTGTTTACTAACTATTCACAATAAAGTGGAGGAAATGATGGAGGCAATACCTTTATTTGTTTTTTTTTTCGTTTCAATATTGCAATATCTTTATTAAAATACAATTATTTAAGCTAATTATATAATAATATATTTTTTAAGAAAATACATAGCTACACTTAAATATTATAGATGAAATACGTTCTTTGACGTTGCGATGTAAAAATATGATAACATTTCTAATCTATGTCAGTTAAATAAAACAAGATGTACATATAAAACATGAATGCCCAATTTCTTCACACTCGTCCTAGGCTGTCTAGCTCAGCCAGGTATTACGCCTAACATGGTAAAGTTAGGTAAAAGTGGCTGTTCGTGATGGGGTAGGACACATTTACGCCAGTTTAATGTGCCATTGTGATATCACATGAATCTTGAGGCTTTCTCAAGCTCAATGAAACTAGTTTGAGTCTCTTGAAACGTGAAAGGCTGATTATGTTAATATGATTGAGATCGTTTAGATCGTTATAGAAAAATTTTCCTTTGCTTTTTTGAGCAAGAGCAGGGCATGTACAGAGGAGGTGAAGAACTGTTTCCTCCTCTTCCTCATCCATACAGCTTCTGCAAAAGTCATTTGACAATACGCCTAGCCGCGTGACGTGCTTTCCTATTAGACCGTGGCCGGTTATGACACCGATTATCGAGCTTATCTGCTTAGAGATATCAGGTACCTTGATCGCTTTAAATCTACTGTAGGCCAAATGTTTTTTGTGACCTGACACGTGGTGATGTTATTACACCTGGTGTTTGCCTTTTTCATAGCGTTTGCGTGGTAGATTTGTTGTACTGTACCTTACAGTTTCCTGGAATGTCTCTATGGCCCGGCACCAAGCAAAGGTGAATTTTAAACTGTTGTGCCATCTCCATTAGAGATGATCGACAGTTATGGGCTGTTATAGAGTTTGTAGAGACAGAGTCCAGAGATTTGTTAGCGGCCTGACTATTTGAGAAAATACAAATATCAGATGTTGATATCACGTTTTCTTTAAGGCAGGACAAGACTTCTTTTATCGGAAAAAATTCCGCCTTAAATACGCTACAATGATTGGGAAGGCGAAATGAGAGACGTAATTTCAGTCGTTCAGAGTACACACCTCCACCAACCCCTTCTTTTGTTTTGATACATCTGTATAAAAATGGGCTGACTCGTCTTCCAAGAATGCCCTATCCTACCAGAAAGATCCGGAAGGTATAGAAATATGGAAGTTTCTGTCGAATTTCATTCCGTGTGCTTTGGAATTGATTCTAAATTACGGAGTGGCCAATGTTGTTGTTAATCCACTGCGACGAAGCTTTGAAGCGAATAGCAGAGCTTACGGCTATTTGTTTGCTAAATATATCAAGAGATGTTAGGTAGAGTAGGATGGCCAGTGCCGCAGATGGAGTCGTGCGAAGCGATCCACTCATACATAGGCAAGCTGAACGTTGGACTTTATTTGTTTTGTCGCGGTTTATAGCTTTTTCTAAAGTAGCCCACCGTACTGCAACACCTTACATTAAAATCGGTCTGATTACCGATGTATATAACCAATGCATAATTCGGAGTTGTAAGCCCCATGTACAATGTACATATTACCAATTGCTTTTTTGCAAGAATAGAGAGCTACAGTAGCATTTTGGATTTTTCTTGTACATTATGTTTCCAATTTAGTTTTCTGTCTAAAATAAGACCCAGGTACTTAGCCGGGTTAACAAGTGGATTTGTGTATTTCCTTAAAAATAGGACTAATTGGGTTTGTGTTTGGTTAACACCCAGTCCACACCGATCACCCCAAAGTATTAGTTTGTCTAAGGCATTTTGTAAGAGTTCTTTTAGGGTGTCAAGATGCTTTCCTGAAACCGCTGTAGCAGTGTCATCCGCATAAGCAATTACTCTGAAACCCTCCGCATCCACCCCAGTTAGGATTTCATTTACCACAAGGTTATAGAGGAGAGCGGATAGAACACCACTTTGCGGTGTCCCTCTACTAAAGAATCTTCTAGCAGAAGAGTTGCCCAGTTTTGGAATAATTATTCTGCTAATCAGCATACAATGAATTAACTCCCCAAGCGAACTCTCTTCGTTCAGAGATGTTAGTGCAGATGTTTCCACGTTGTTAAAAACGCCTTCGCTGTCAAGGAAAGCAACCATAGTGAACTCTATGGTGGAGGGGGTATTCGATGGAGCGTACTAATGCTTGTAACATCGTTTCCACCAATTTGCCTTTACAGTAGGAATGTTCAGACAGAGGCAGAAGTCTTGTATCAATACTTACCTTTATATATCCATCTTTATTTTTCCTCTCTAAGTTAAGATAGCTATTATCTATTTCACACATTGTTGTATCTTTCCTGTTTGTAAATCAAACATTTTGCTAACTTAATTTTTAGTTTTAAGATATTGAACTTGATTTATATTTATGTATTTCAAAAATTCATATTCAAATTTGTATTAATACTAATATCTAAGTTCTATAAAAGATTTTAATCTTAATGTACAAATAAATGTAAAATAAATTGAAAATGATATTTTCTTTTATCTTATTTTTCTAATTAATTCAGTGATTGTATGAAATTTGACAAATGTCAAGTGCCTTTAAAAAAGTAAGTTTTTATACGTACCTAGTTTTACCGGGGGAGTTTCATAATATTTGTTTAGTTCAGTAGAAAAGTCCATAGAATAGATTTAAATTTTTAAATTAATACATATAAGTGCTTATATATTCAAACCTCCAATGGGACGATACTAAGTGTTTAAATCAGAAGTCACATTTTTATTGATTGTTTTTATTTACATACTTGTTTTTGAATATGTACATACATAAGTATCTTGTTTTACAGATTTGCGTTTTACACAACTTGACAATGGTAATACACCCTAATTATTAAGTGAAATGCTTTTTGTATACAAAACAAGTGAACAAAATGCATACTTTATTTATTTTTAACTAAAAATAAACAAAAAAGAAGAAAAAAGTTTATTTTCGAGTTTTCACTCTCTGTGAGAGTGCGTATTTTTAGAAATAAATTTTATAAACATAACTTAATAAGTTTGTTTAGAAGTCCGAGCATGCCTTTGCCTTGATACCACTGCGCCGCCGGGCGCGCCATTGCTGCGTACACGCATTATCTAAACGCAATGAACAAAGGGTTAAATCTGATGTTGCTGTTCGTCAGTTCATTCGTTCATATTTGCTGCTGACTCGAGATAAATACAAGATTATTTATGCAGTCAGAACATATCAATCCCACTGCATTTGTAGTAAGATTGTTTGCAATTATCACTAATTTCAGATGTACACTCACAGGAAGTGAACGTTTAAAAAAATTGTTTATTAACTTTACTAGCCCCCGCAATCGAGTTCAATTTTGTTTGAGTGAGCGCACTGGACCATTAATACAATCACATCCTGGAACTTTCCAAGTTGAAGATTAAATAGTATTATAATATTATCAATTAATGGAATTCTGAATATACCTATGTTAATACAATGGTTTGATTAAATACGTAGGACTAGGACAATAATTTCAACCAATATATTTGCTATTTGGAGCTAAGGAGCTGTAAAAGTCTTCTTAGAATACATTTTCTTGGCTTTTCTTGTTGGTTTTGTGTGGACTGAAAAAAGCATAAATATAAATTTTAAATCCATGAATTTCTGACAAATGTGAATTAAATCAAATCTAAGATTTTTGAATGTAAAGTGAAATTGTTCACATAGAATCTTACAAATCTTGCGAACAAACAGTTTTTTTTTCTTTTATTATTATTATTTATTAACATATAATTACAAATCAAATGCTAATAGTAAAGGAGCACTAGCTGCAAAAGTTTTCCACCCAAAAAATAAATTAATTTATTTAGATAATTAATTTGTTAACATTTTAGATAATTTTCAATCTTTAAAATATTTTCGATATCAATAGTATTTAAAAATGAAAAAATGTCTTGATTATATGGTAAAATAGTGTTTATTTTTTGGGATGCACTGCATATTGAAAGGCCAAGAAGGTGTGAGATATTTAAGGTATTGTTCCAGACTGGACACTGTTGATTCTCTTTTCTTAAGATATGCTGGTGGGTTAGGGTGGTGTGACCTTATCCAGGTCGGATTTAATTAGATACTGTTAATCTGGATACAGATGGTGGGTACCTTGGTGGGCATCGAGCAATGTTTATTTTGGAGTAGTTGAATGTATTTTTTTAAATATACATATGTCGAAATTGAAAACGGGAAGACTATATCTATTGGAAGACTTAGTAGCTTTGTCGTCCTGCTCGTTGAATGATGTGCCGATATGGCATTGTTGACTTTGTTGGAGTTCTTTATTAGAAGGTTACGTGTGTTGTTAATTAACATGTTTTTGTGGTTTGATTTGGAAAAGGCTCGGAGAACCGAAAGACTATCGGCGCATATCACTAATTTGGAACTGCATTGTGGTACCATTTTCGCAGCTTCGTAGATGGCTAACGCTTCAGTGGTAAATATTGATGAGTATTCCCATAAAATTCCTGCCTTCAGCAAGGAGCCATTCTCTTCAGTTACAGCAAAGGAGATGTTATAGTCGGGTTTTAACCAACCAACCAACCTTCACTTTAAAGGTTTTCGATTATTTCTACAGTGTTAGAGTTCAAAAGTCTTATGCTTATGTTCCAAGATGGGAGAGTTGGAATGTAACCTTTAGTCCGTTTGAAGGGCAGACCCATTTGTTTGGCTTAGTGATTGTGGATGGGACACACTTGTCCGTGTTTGTATTGCTCGTTGAGTCGATATCTCTGTCAATTATTAAGTTGTTCGAGAAAATATGTTTTGAAATGATTTTCAAAAGACATTCTGATTGACGTTCTTCGAAGGTGGGAATTCCAACTTCCGCTATGATTATGATAGTAGTGGTTGGGCATTTACCATAAATATGAAAACCATAATCTATTTTACTTTAAACTAAAGATTTAGTTATATTTTTTTTGTTAGGATAAGTAAGTAATAATGTTACTTCTTGCAGCTATTGACTACAATATAAACGTGTCATTGGCTTTACATAAAATATAAACGTTATCAGCATAAATGCAATGGTCTAAAGTAATGTATCTATCAATGCCGTGTCATGCAATTAAAAATAACATTACGGACAAAGGTGATCCTTGTGGTATGCAATTGTTGCAAACTGTTAAGACTCCATTACAATTTTTGAATTTGAACAAAAATTTGTTTCATTCCACTTGTTAATATTATTATTGTAAGCTTTTTATTGCCTCAGTATGATGATTACATTTATTAATATTTACAATATAACAACAAATATTTTTGTTAAAATTTAAAAACTTACAATTTTAAATGTATGTAATTATAAATATGTAGTACCCGTTGCATGATGGTTAGTGCGTTGGACTGTCATGCCAGAGGTCTTGGGTTCGATCCCTGCCTATGCCATCTAAAGTTTTTTTCACGGGTACTGCCTCTTGCTAGGAATTGACAAATTCTTGTCATGAAAAGTGCTTTTTCAAATTGGCCGTTCGGATTCGGCTTAAAACTGTAGGTCCCCTCCATCCCTGACAACAGTACTCGCACCCAGGAATGGTTGAGAGTTGTAAGTCACTAGGCCTTAGTTCTCAACGGACTGTTGCGCCACCCGATTTATTTATTTATTTTAACTATACATCTAAATTTTGTATTTTTAATTAGGTTTATTGGCATAAACTTCTCCCTATCCTATCGAAGTCTATTTTTGTCTTCGTTGTACCAATTTGTTCTTCAGTTTCAGTTTCAGTTTATTGTTATAATTACTCAGTAAGATACAATACCTTTTAATTTAGAGCAAATATCAGTACGCAGTACTTTCTATAGAATATAAAATATTATATGTTGCATAAATTGACAATTCATTTCATATTAAGTAAATAATTAGTTAATTAATTGATAATTTAAAGGAAATAAAAATTGAATATCAAAATAAATTCTAAGAAAGGAAAAATAAAAAAAAAGTTTAAGATTATGACACAATCATCACCACCACCGCCACCACCATCAACCACCATCAAGATCATCACCATCATTACTTTAGCCCCTAAATAATGCATCAAGTCGCTTATTAAATTCTTTTAACATTCTACTAAATTGAGTAGTGCAGATTACCATTTTTAAATGTAATCTTATTTGTAATAGATCGACATTCCATCTTTTATTGGTTCGTCCTGCTGGTCTCTTGTTCTCTGGTCTCCATTTCGATGTCATTTTTGTCCACCTTTGGTCCTGAAGTCCATTTCAGCCTTCTTGTTCTATTTATGACGTCAATAATTTCGGTTCTATTGCGAATATCTTCATTTTGTACCCTTTCACTTGGTCGTACGTTCAGAACTTTTCTCTGCATTTCGGTCAAACATATCCTTAGCTAGTCAAGTGTTTTTGAAGTCAATTTCATTGTTTGCAGTCCGCAAGTAAGGATCCGTAGAATAGCAGAGTCGAAGATATATTTAATTGTGTCTGCACTTTGGTCCAATTGTAAAATATGTTTAAGGCTCCAACATTGTTTCCAGCTGTTTGTGATGCGTCTGTTATTTTCTTGGTTCTCAAATTATTTAAGCTGTCCCAAAGATTTATAATCTTTTACGTACTCAATTTTTTTTCGTCCAACGTTGTATCGTCTTTTGTGTGATTTGTCATGACTTCAGTTTTCGATTTGTATATTTAAAGTCCATAATTATTACACAAGGTAGTTAGTTCCGTCAATATGTCTTTAATGTGTTTAGCTTTTGTAGAAATAAGAACTATATCGTCTGCAAATCTTAAATTGTTAAGAACTTTTCCACATATTCTTATTCCATACTTTGTCTTCCAGCTAGTTTTTTGGAAAATGTCTTCCAGAACTGAGCTAAATAGAGGTGGTTAAAGAGGGCCTCCTTTTTATATTAAATTCTCTGTTTTTATTCGTGCTGTTATTTTTGCATATGTTTTTAATCGTTTGTTTTGTATTTGGGTTTATGTTTTGATTTTTCAGGGAGGACCATATCATTTCGTGTTCAACAGATTCATAAGCTTTACTTACATAAGTCAATAAATAGAAATTAAACCGGTAGTCTTAATTCATACACAATTACCTCAGTGAGGATTTAATTTTTGCCCAGTCACAAAGAGGCTTAAAACTTATTTTGCCGCGTTTTTATCGCAACATTGCAGAACGATCATTTTACGTTTCAGCAATTCGTCTATGGAACTTACTTCCTAACGAGCTGCAATGCACAGCCTCACCTTCAGTTTTCAGGAATAAATTATTTTTGCACTACACTAACTGACTCAATATGTTTACTTCTTTTATTATAATTTTTGTTTCTCCTCTCTTTTCTTAATGACTTATTTAAATATGTATCTTATTTCTATAGATGACTTAATCAAATGTTTTAATTAATGTAATGTTTATTAGTAAAGGCTTAATCGCTTATTAATTTGTATCATTATTTTATATTATTTTCTCTGTTAGTAACATTAATTGTAATATAATGTTATTGATGCTCTAAAAGATTTAAATCTTAATGTATCTATGTAAATCTTGTTTGAAATAAAGAAAATGAAATGAAATGAAAATTGTACTTTTCTATTAGCTGATGTGGTTTGGTGTTGAGAATTCTTTTCTAAATCCAGCTTGTTCTTTTGGTTGCTTGTTATTAAAGTCTTCTTTGATGGTCCTGTAAAGCGTTTTGGAGAAGAGCTTATAAATTGTCTTGTAACGAAGAGAAAAGAGCTAAATATTGTGTTAAGTCTAGGTTGAATATTCGAACCAGATTTTTCAGCATAAGTTGGAATTCAAATCTAAAAATCAATCAGGATTAAATTAAATTCCAAACTATTTTCAAGAGCGTTCTAAAATTTAATTGTATCATCTTTTACCACAGTTGTACCCTAGACAAAAGTGTTGACAATCCTTAAGTACATGGTCGTAGGACTTTTAATTTTGGTAAAAGAATTGCATCTTGCACTATTAAATTAACCATCTTGACAAATGTCATTATTTCGAACTGTGGAGTGTTGACGCTTTCGTTTTGTAACACTTTTTAAGATCTATACTATTTTGTCCATTGTTTTTCCTTTTGCTCTTAAGTTTTTTTTATCATTCCAAATAGGTGACATTTAATCAATAATTCATTTATATAAATTATAAAGAAAGTTATGTATTTTTGTCTCTTAAAATTAAATGAAACAAATATTTCGTCAGAATCACAAGAAAAACACTGTGTCTATTAGTTGTTCCAGGTAAGATTCACATATATTTGCAAATACCTTTAGGTTAAACAAGAGAATTGCTATGCCATTTTAAAGTGTTTAGCTTAGTTAAATTATAAAACCGCATATAAAGAAGAAATGCATTTTTAAATGCAGTTATTAATTGTTGAATAAAATGAAAGTCTTCGTTTCGATTATTTTTTCCATCAATGTATGTATGTATATCTTATCAATATCCAATGCATATTTATTTTTATCTTATCGATGATTCACATCGTTTATATTATGTATGTACGGAATGGGTCTTTATTTAGCTTTAATACAACCCTTAAATAAAAAGAACAAATCAAAGCAAAAATAACACACTTCAATGAAGAGATTCATTGTTTTATATATTATTTGCACCCGAGTTATGCATGGTAACTTGTTCCCTAACACAAGCTCGTATAAGCCGTACCTAAATAAGTTAGGGTCGTTGAATTATGGATGTACAATATTATGAAAAGTTTAAGCTTTGCAAATTAACTCTTATCAATTCATTAACTGGTTTGCTTTTTTGAAGAAGTGTCTGGGCAGTGTTTTTCTTGTTCTGCATCATTTACAAATAGCATAGGTGGTAAGCCGCATTTTCTTCTTATGGTAACCCAACAGATTGTAAGTCGTAAAGATTTTTTTTCTGTATGCATAACGGGATTTCGTATTTTTTTCTGAATCTGGGCTATAGTTTCCTAGCCGTGGGAACGAGTTCAAGGCGTTTTCATCTTTCATTGGTTTCTTGTAGTAGCTTGAACAATCATAAGTGCAGGATGGAGTGCCTTTAGTTGAGTCCATACTGGGTTTGTTCAGTGTTCTCCCTATCTACGCCAGCTCATCAGCTCTATCGTTCCCATGTACATCGTTCCAACCTCTGCGTACCAGGTTATGCCGTGAGCTAAAAACTGTAAGATCTTATCTACAGTAATTAACAAGCTTCGATTTGATTGCATGTCGCTTTAAATACTGCTTGGCTATCAATGAATGTGTTAATATCACCCTGTGATAGCGCAATCATTGTTTAGCAGTGTATGTCACTGAAAATACCTCGGCTTGACAGACGCTGCTTTGATCGGGAAAGTCTAAAGAAGCTTGCAAGATTCAGTGTCTCAGAGAAGAAACCGGGTCCTAATCCAGCACCCATTTTTGTCCTTACGTTGTTCCAAATGTACTTCTGTAGAATCTGCGCGTCCGTAAGTGGTCTGTCTCTGCCGTAAGGCACTGTTTGCAGCTGTTTGCTTTACATATATGCCCAAATGTAAAAGTGGCCACAACTAAGTGACATATCCCCATCTAAGATTCCTGCGAAGTCAGTCGTTAATTTGTCTTGCATTTTATTTTCTTAACAATACAAAACACAATGAATTTCCATAAATACATCGAGGTTGTGTAAAATAAACTGCTATCAAGCGATTATAGTTGAGTCCACTTAAGAAGAAGAGAGTGTACTCAAAGCTCAACCTTATTACTTATTTTGTTTATTATTATTTTATTACCTTATCTTTGAAATTGTATGAAGTTTTAGCTTAACAAGTAATTGAAAGTTTTTTCGCTTTGGAATAACTTAAATAAAATTAAATTAAATATAAAAATTATTAGTTTAAATTTAAAATTTATGTTTCACAATTTTTATATTAGTATCTTAAATTTAGAATTTTATAATGGAAATTCAATATGATTTTATTAGTTGCTGGCATAAGCTTTCCCAAGGCGTCCATAGTGCCAATTTTAGTTTATTTGTTAAAGATCGTCACTCCATCTCTTATTCGGTCGTCCTATTGGTCTTTTACTTTCCGGTCTTCATTTTGTAGTTATCTTTGTCCTACTTTGACCCCTGAAGTCTTGAAATATGTCCTGCCCTTATTACATTTACAGTTGCGAGCAATGATATAGTAGTGATTTTTAAGGTATACTTAATTTGGAATAAAATGTGTTGTGTTTAATTTATTTTCATTTTATAAACATTTCTTTAATATGACTTTAATTTTAATATCGAAATAATGAGAAAAGGAAAAATATTATCTTAATTAAAGGGAGCAACAAAATAGAAGTTTACATTGATTTTAAAGAAACAAATGTTAATAACAAGGAATAAATAAAAACTTAAAGTAAGTAATGTTCTGTTGTGAATCCTTTAATGTTATGACGGAAGCACAGCGGCGTTACATGGAGTCTTCAAGTCGTTGGCATCGTTTTTAAGGCATTTTCTTCCATGATGTTTTAACCATTACCCATAGCTCATTGATATTTTTGGTTTTGCCTTCCAGACCTTACCTTTGATATAGATTTAGGTTGAGATACTGTGTAACAAGTGTTAAGCGCTGTCTTTGAGCATGTACATACATATCGCCGGCTGAATGCTTAAATGCCCCATATACAAAAAAATTATTCCTCAGAAAACGAATTTTAAGGTTTGAAACATAATTTCGTAATTTTGCATTTGAAAATTTCGACCTTTGAATTTTTATATACATGAGTGGAATATTTCTTTTTTTAAATTTGAAGTCCTAGGGTTTAAAACATTTATGGTTATTTAAAAAAAAAATAAAAGTTTAGAAAAAGTCAAAAATGGATATAGAACCCTTTCCATACGAATGTTAAATCTATGAAAACCAAACTGCAAATTTCCTATGGATATAGAACCTTTATGCTTTTAACATTGGGAATTCAACGATAGCAAAAATAATAATAAAATATAAAATTTCTAGCACTTTTAATTTTTTAAAATCTATTTGTAGTGATAAAAATATAAAACAAAAAGGAATATTAATATAATGGCTTAGCCCTTCGCTATATTACATTGGCTTAATTTTAAGTCGATAAAAAAAGTATGAAAAATGACAAAGTATTTTCACACTTTACAATTAAAAATACCCAACTTGAACTTTGGTTCTTAAAATTTCCTAGAAAAATACATTCAATTTTATTCGGAATTGGTTTAAAAAATACTTCAGCATTCATAGGATTAAGTTTTAGTATTTTTTCACAGTTTTTCAAATTAATTATTTTTGGTTTTTACCTTTTTTGTTTTTATCCATTTTAGTAAAAACAAAAAAAAAATGCTTGAATATTATCGATAAAAACCTTATTAAGAATACTCTTAATGCATTTATATAGTTTGTGAACCTGAAGATATAGAAATAGTCTTATTAAAAATATTTTTTTCCCCTTATTTTTACCTCGTTTTTATTTTTTTTTAAATATTTAAAAAAAAATAGTATGGCCTTTTTTGAGAAATTATCCTTATAAACACAGCAGATATTACTTAATCAGCCCTGAAAACTATCAAAACCAGAATTGAAGCGTCGAAAAATAATCAATAAATATTTAATTAATTATAGACAGCATTTTTTGGGTTTTTAATTAATGTTTGTATTTAAATTTTATTTTAAAAATGATTTAGAAAAAAAATAAATAATAAATAAAAAATAAATTTGCAATTTGCTTTGCAATTTTAGGAACAAGCACGAGATCAACTGAAGTGATCTCATTTTACATTTTTTTACATTTTATCTTTATTGAACTTTTTATATATTACAATTGACTTAAATTAAACTTATAATTAAATATTAAATGGTAACAAATTTTGTTGGCACTTAGGGGGCCTAACTCTATACATTGTTTGTTTTGATAAATTAAAGAATAAACTAAAATATAAATGTTGTTAGATAAAAAAAATTAATGAAAATTTAAAAATCCTCGGGTTGTTCAGGCCCGGTTGTCTGTTTGGTGGGCTGTTAGCCACGGTGGTAAGCTGACTCCGTGTCAGCGTAAAATTGAAGATCTCCTTCTTCGATGGTGGGCTCAAGTTCCTCGTTTAATATATCCATAGCACACAGATATCTTGGTTCAGGGTGGCGTTGCTGGGAGTTCATCCTTCTGATGAGCTCGTTTTGGTGGTTGTTCAATCCTCCTGTGATCATCCTGGCTGTTTGGAACAGATACTTGTCCAATGGAATTATTTTGGCTTCGTCGTAGACTCGTTTGTTGCTGAAGTGTCTTTGCTTCTGATAGTTGAAGCAAAGTCCAGTGCATCTCCGTAGGATTTTCCTTTCAAAGACGAGAAGTTCCTTCATGGCCTGAAGTGATCTCGAAAATGTTACTTCTATTTATACTTTTCCAGCTGATTGTCTTTTATATGTATATACTTTTGTCCATGGATATAGGGCACATAAGCAGGAAAAATGTCACTTGGTTTCAATAGATTGTGAGAGGTTACATGCTCTATATGCCATCTCATGTGGATATGGGGCAATTAAACATTGAAAATATATTTGAGTGATGTTTGATCTATATCCATTGCCCATTGCAATGAGGAATTTAAGCATTAAGCGTCTGTTTTTAAAACTTTAATAGAAAAACTGCCCCACCTCGTACAAATTTTGGATATGCGGCAAATAAGCACGAACAGAACCGAAAATATGTGGTCTATGGAGCAAAACTGGTTTCTGTAACTTTATTAATAATAGAGATAGAGCAACGGGAATAGCACCAAACGAAAGAGAACATACGAATTAGTATAACTGCATCTTTAACTCAGTTTCCCGAAAAAGTGGTCTGTGGGGCATTTAAGCATTCAGCCGGCGATATGTACATTCTTTATTCAACGTTTAAATAATTTTTATGTACACATTAAAAACACCCAAAAATAAATTCAACTTTGAATACTTAATCGAGACAACCATCCTATTATCAGAACGTTTGACCCGTAATAACTAATTTTGTAATTGAAAACCATAATGAACACTCAATTGTCACTTGTCAACTGTCATTTGAAAAGCAACTCCCGGGTTCATATAATGTATTCATCGAATGAAAAGTAAATTCCAATGTGTTACCTATAGTTTGGTAACAATTTCAATTTTAAAAATAGTTGTATTACCACCTGCCCATCACTGTCAATTAATTTTAAGTTGCGCAATTTTATGAGCTTTATAATTTTTCATTTTATATTTCTATTGTAATATGTTTCATTTTTTTTATAAAGTACAGGCACTCAAGGGGATATTAATACCCTTAACACGTTTACGGTTAAACACAGTGCGAGTATTAGGAAAATAGGGAAGGATTTAAGAGAAGATACCGGTGCACATTGGTCTTAAAATTTTGAATATTGAAATGGAAGGGGAAAACAGAGTTGGGTAAAACATTCCACATTCTCGATGAGTGGTTAAAAAAAGAATCTCTATACTAAATAGTACGTCCGAAATTGAGCTCGAGGGTAAACTGATGAGCATTCCTGGAAGTGCGAGTATTACGGCTGAATTGTTTGAGGGGGGGAATGCAACTGGCTAATTCGACAGAACATTGTTTGTAAAAGTATCTGTAAAACAACGAAAGGCATGAAACATTGCGCCGGTGTTCGAGAGATGTAAATGTTTCGGTTATAGTTCTATCGCCTATCATTTTCAAAGCTCTTTTTTGTATCCTATCTAAAAGGCTCAAACTTGTCTTAGGGGCACCTGCCCAAATTTGCGAGTTATATTCAAGTTTTGGACGAATGAAGGCTTTGTAAATTACAGCCAGATCAGAAGGGGTGACAAATTTCTTCCACCGTCGGAGAAATCCTAAGCACCTGGCAGCATTTTTGGCAATATCAAATACATGATCATTCCATAAAAGGTGATCTGTGATACACATACCGAGTACTGACAGTTGATTAGTTTCCTGGATGCAAGTGCCACTCATAGATAGCGGCATCGGAGGTATGTAACGCTTTAACGACAGGAGACAGCATTAAGTTTTCGAAGCATTAAATTCTACACGGTTTTTGATTCCCCATTGGACAATGCTGTCAAGATCAGAATTTAATAAGCTCATCATATGCTGCCGTTGAAGTTCCACATCCGAAGGACAATGATGTGAATCTAGAAACGAATATGAAAAGCTGGGGGTACTGTCGTCGGCGAAACAGTTTAATGGATTAGAAGTGGCAGACAAAATATCATTTATGAATATAAGGAAGAGAGTCGGAGACAAAACGGAGCCCTGGGGAACACCAGCATTTATTTTATGAATTTCAGACTTGAAACCATCCAATACAACTTGTATTGAACGGTTAGAAAGGTAATTTCTAATCTAACGAAGAAGAGATTCATCAATACCAAAAGCACGCATTTTCGATAAGAGAGCTTGGTGCCAAATTCTATCAAATGCTTTTGAAATATCAAGTGCAATAATCTTACTTTCTCCAAAACGATGTAAAGATTTGTTCCACTGTTCGGTGAGATAAACCATGAGATCACCAGTGGACCTATTGCTACGAAAGCCGTACTGTAGGTCATTAAGAAGCTTCCGTTCTTCAAGATATTTCTTGAGCTGATAATTAATCAGCGTTTCCATGACCTTGGAAAGAAGGGTCGTGAGTGCTATTGGAAGATAGTTAGAGGGAGAGGAGGAAAGAGATCTGTAGAGTAGGAAAGATGGAAAAGTTTACGCAGTGGTTTTGCCAGCGTTGAAGAACACCTCTTCAGAACGATTGGGGAGGTACTATACGGGCCAGCGGATTTGTGTATGTCAAGGTCTTTCAGTACTCTTCGTCCCATAGAATCATTTACGCTCTCAAGAACAGGAGGACTCATGACACTTTCCGGTAGTGTCGAATTAACAGCAGTGCTACAAGCAAATTGGCTTAGACGAGCGATGGAACCGAGGATGTCGTGGTGTTTCGTACGTTTTTAAGGAATGACCAGAAATTTGTACTACTACTAGGGTTGGCTTTATAAATCCGGGAACTTACATCTTTGATCATAATAACCTCTTTACAGCTCGAATCAAACCATGAGTTTTTCTTAGGTTTGATAGATTTTACCCTATTCGGAATAAAATTTCTCATTCCATAAAGAATTAAATTTGTAATCATATCTGCGCTACAATCTACGTCACTATCGAGGAAGCATAGTGACCAGTTAAAGTTCCTGAAGAATTCATTGAGACCGTCCCAGTTGGCGTTCTCATAATGCCAAACGGTTCTCTTAGGAGTTTTTTCTTTAACTGGGTTTTTTTGACATGAGAAATTTGCAGATATGATACAATGGTCTGATGTGCCTAGAGGCGGTAATACACTGATTGTGTATTTAATAGGGTCAGAGGTAAGAAACAAGTCTAGGGTGTTGGCGGATTGACCTGCAACGTCAGGGATTCTAGTTGGCTCATCAACAAGCTGAGTTAACTGATTTAACTCAGCAAAGACCTGAACATACCTTCCTTCGGGTGTTGACTGGCCAGAATAGCGAAGCCAACAAGAATTGTGTACATTGAAATCGCCCGCAATGACGATTTCAGTGTAAGGATAATGGGCAACAATTCTTTGGATGGATTCAGACAGAGCATCAAATTCGTTGAAAGTTGAATTTCTGTCCAGGTTTGGACTTCGATATAGAAACCATGTGTGGATGATGTGCTTATTTACCGTAAACTTTAACCACATGAAGTTAAAGTTTGTGTTAGAGCACAAACCATATTGTGGCTGAAGTTGGTATGCAACATCATTTCTTATATATACGGCTAATCCATGGTGGAAAAAAAAAATAATGGCACTAAGCTATACAAATTTAGATTAAATTCAAAATGATCGGAATCTTCACCTATCTGAATTTCACTTAATGCCAAAACAGCTGGCCTGTGTGTCTCAGTGTGGACATATGTATGTCGCATAGAGATTCTTTCTGAGACCACGAATGTTACTAAAGTCCACTCTGAATTCACCAAACATTTCAATATTCAAAATTTACATTTATAAAGAAATCATACATTTTTTAATTGAAGATTAAAAAAGTACAAATAAATACTAGTTCTTACTGCATATTAATTTGTATTAGAAGTTCATAATTATGTATCAAAATGTATTTAAAATTAATTTGTATTTAAATTTGCACTTACACCTTTATTAGCTTTATTTCAACTAATTTAAAACAACTAGGTATACATAACACCTTAAATGTAGGGATGGCCTTAGATATACCATGTACTTTTAAATATTCTATTCATAAACGTGACAGACATTCGAATGTATACCTATTTTATTAGTTTCTGCAACCTCGTATACGTATGTATATATATATTTTAACTTTTGATTAACTCTGAATTATGTATAAATGTTAATAATCACACTTTATAAAGACTTTTCTTTGGATTAGTTATATCAATTTAAATGTAGGTACATATGTATATATTCATCCCATATAATGACCTTAATATTAAAATACTGATTCATACATCCAATTAAATTGAATTAAGGAAAATATGAACGTGCTCAATGTACAAACTTGTTTAAAAGTCTTTTTAAATAAAAACTTTTATTGTACTCGTAGATGCATAATATTATCAAATTGATGCTCCAACCCAATCTCAATAGTTAAATTAACATCTCCAGATGAGATTAAAAATATTCTCCCAATTGGCCTGTGTGACCTGTCGCTGCTGTGTAATGTCGTGCGACTGGCAGTGATTGGAGTAGAAATCTTTTGCAACATGTGCTCTGGAATTCTTATCTGAAAAACTTCCTTAACAAAATATCTAACCTAATTAATAAATGAATGTTCAACATACATAATAATTTGTGTGAAACAAGAAAAAGTCGATGGATTTTATTATCTTTATTATTTTAATGTTGTTTTATGATGTTATAATCTTTTAAATGGTGACTTTCAGATACACACATTGTACACAGATAGATATACACATATTGTACTTACAAACATACATGGCACTAAAAACTAATAGGAATAGCAAAGAAACATTAACAAGAAGAACTCTGTTTATCTTCAATTAGCATATCTTCCTTTTCTATTTTAATATAAATGTATAAATTCTTTCATTTATCGTGATGTTTGTTTTGTTTCTCTTTTTCTTTTAATTTTTCTTCTTTTTTGGTGATATATGGATAAGCCAAACTTGTGTTGCATAATCTTAGGTGTTTGATAGGTTCATGGATTTGATTTTTAGTAAATATCCTAAAGATAGGCAAATATTTATTTTTTGTCTTTCTAATATTTACATATATGTATGAAGGTGATGTTGGGTAGAGGGATAACATTATGGTTATGGAATAGTTTATGAAAAATTCTTTATGGAGAAATCACCATTTGAAGTTTTGTTTATCAATGATTTAATGATTTTGAACTTATTATATCTATACATGTATTTCTCGTCAACTGAATACGGAAAAATATATTTAAAGATGTGCATTTTTATTTTTAACCAAATATTGTTGGTTACAGTGCTATTGATGCTTACTGTTCTGTTGAAAAAAGAATTCGAACGAGGTCAAATTAAAATTTTTTACATTTCAAAACTATTAGAGATATCAACTTCCAATAAATTTTATTTGAAAGATAATAACATCAACAAACTTCAGTAGATGTTTTTATTGCTATAGCAATTTAAAAAAAAACTGAAATTTTTGGTTGATGCCACATATCTCCCAACCCAATAATGTTATCGACTTCAATTGAATGTTATTACACGTTACGATTTGTCACTCAAAATATTTTACGAATCAAAAGCCAAAAGTCGCTGAATTTGTACTGTGAATAAGAATGGTTAATATTTGAGATGTATGTAGATGTCGCTTATTTCGAATGTAGAAGAATATTTGTTTTACTAAGGTTGGTACTGGGATGTGTTCTGGAGTGATTGGGCTCATTCATAAAGCTAGTGACTATGTATTCAAAATTCAACTAGCTTTGTGAATGCAAAATTGCACAAAAAAAGTAGTCAATCCGGAACTGTCATAATAATGACAAATGCAAATATGTATATAAAATAAGATACATTTTTGTGTTTTGAGACTTTTAGATAATCTTTTTAACGATTTGTCGAATTGAAAGATTTTTAGAGAGATGAAGTAGGTAGGTAAAAATTGATTTTCAACTAAAATATCTTTCCAAAAATTGAAAATATTGGCTTTAAACTACTTTCATTTCACAGAAAATATTGTTTTCGACATTCAGTAAATGTTTTATAAAAATCCAACAGTCAGTTTTTTCATAAAAATTAAAACCTACAAAAAGTAGTACGCAAAATTGGTAAATTGATGATGTTCAGTTCTCGATATCTCGTGAAAAAATGAAGATAAAAATAAATAAATTAGGTGGCGCAACAGTCCGTAGAGAACCAGGGCCTAGTGACTTACAACTCTCAACCATTCCTGTGTGCGAGTAATGTTGTCAGAGATGGAAGATACCTACAGTTTATATGCCGAATCCGAACGGCTAATTTGAGAAAGCACTTTTCATGACAAGAATTACTCTTGGAGGATTTGTCAATTCCTCGCAATAGGCAGTACCCCTGAAAAAAGTTAGGTGGCACAGGCAGGGATTGAACCCAAGACCCCTTCCATGACAGTCCAACACACTAACCATCACGCTACGGATACTACAAATGAAAAAATGAAGATATTGACTTCAAATGATTTCATTCCGTGCTAAATTTTATTAGAAAAAAGAATAAAAACGTAAAACTTTCAAGAAATGCTCTTAAAATTTGGTAAAAATTGGTTTCCCACTAAAAATCTCGTTAACAAAAATAGATTTTGAAATCAAACTATTTTATCATATCCAAAATGTCGTTAATAATTTTTTAGAAAAAATTGATTGACAACTTTTTTAACAAAACACGAAACCCTACAAACCTTTAAAGTAAGACAAATCGACAGACGGGATGGAAAGTTAAATTCTGAACAATTAATTTCAATTTGAATTTTTGCGTCTTTACCGAACAGCTGATTGCAAAACGTCAAAATCTGTGTCCACTAACTTTTTATTCGAAATTTGTACATTAAGTCGGAGGGGAAATTTCAACTCATTTTGAAGTTGCTTTTAGCCAATCAAAATGACTTGACTACGTAGTCACTAGCTTAGTGAATGCCCCTATTGTTCTGTGAGATATGTATAATGTCAAGATATTTGGAAATAAAGCTTCAGGTCTATCTAAGTTGTTTTCTTTTGTATGTAATAAAAGTAAAAGGTGTACTCATAAGTATATAAAATCTCAACTATGGACGGATTGAAAAACTTCTGAGAAATCTTGATTTTTCTACTGAAAATCGATGTTTTGTATATAATAGCAAAATTAATTTTATTTCCTATTTGTTAATCTAAGAACTTTCAAATGTCCTTGATCTCAAAGAATTAAGAAACCTCAAAAAATTATAAATATTTCCACTGAAAAATTGATCTTTTTTAAAATTTTGTTCAGAAAAATAGTGATTTTAGGGCTGTGCCTTTCGTATTAAAATTGAGACACGTAAATTTATTTTATTATATTCTTTATTTAATTTTAAAAGCTTAATTTTACTTTATATTTCTGAGACGTCTGTCTCGCACTCAAGTCACAGCCAAAAAGAAAGAAGGAAAAACTATGGCGGGTAGCGATGGGCAAAACACTTTATATGAAGATATAAATCCTTCGTACGTATCACCCTCCAAAACCCATTTGCTTACATTGTTGTATTTGTAATGTGAAGAATACAACGAGTAAAATTGACGTGTTTTCACGCATACATAGACACATTTACTGAGTTTTTAGCGGAAATTTCATAAATTAGAGGAGAAATTACACGCACACTAAGAAATACTTTATGAGGCCAGTTTCCGGTTTAGCTTGTAGGCAAACCAATATGGCTACCGAGGATTTATATCTTTACTAGAGTGTTTTTAGCGATGGGTCTTGGTACGCTTCGAATCAAAAAATGTCATTTGGTTTTTTGTACAGTTAAAAATACAAATATCTTTTTGACATAAGTTATTGAACCAACCTTAGTGGGTTTACACTATGGATATTGATAATGTACACGCTACATCACTCCCCGCCGTACAAAAGTTTACATATTAAGTTGTAATTGAAATTATTTATATAATGCAATGTTTTAACTTTAACTGAAATTATTTTATGTAATCGTAAAATTTACATTTAAGAGTATTTTAAATCTAATTTATACGTATAAAGATGAAATTTTACAAGTTTTGTAAATTTATTATAATTTAAATATTTGTATTTGTAAATTCATTATAATTTAAATATTTTATTTGTTAATTCATAATAACTTAAATATTTTACATTTATTTTTTTATTTTTCTTTTACATTTAATAATGTTTTTTTTTTTAATTTTTCTTGTACATTTAATAATGTTTTTTTTTTTTTTTTTAATTTTTCTTGTACATTTAATAATGTTTTTTTTTTTAATTTTTCATAATTTTACATTGTTTGAACCTATTTTGGTATAAGAACATACAATTTTTTTTAAATAAAATTAAGTTTTGGTAGAAAACCTTACAATTTTGTTTGAAGTACAATTTATTATTTAAATTGAAATGAAAAATCTGAAATGACATTCTATTAGATATTTTATTGTAAATTAAAAGTAACTCGTTTGTTCATGGGTTGTGGATCATTGTTCTTCACGTAAAAAGCTGGTTTGAGTCGATCAATAGATATTATTTGCTCTTTATTATCTATGAGCACTGAAAACGTTTTTTTCGAATCTTTTAATTATTTCAAATGGACCTTTGTACGGTTGATTTAAACTTCCACGGTACCTCCTCTCGAACGAAAACGTATTTGCATGTTTTCAAATCTTTTGGTACAAAAATGTATTTTTGGTTTCGGTTTCTACTTGAGCACGGTCGAGTTTGTGAAATAGCTTGAGTGATTTCTCGAGCTGCCGACGAACTAGAAATTGGATTCAAAGGCTTGGGTTCAATCAGTTCAGCGGGCAAGCGGTAAGTTTTGTCCGTATAACAATTGAGGTGGTGTTACATTAATGTCGTCAATTATCGTTGAACGAATGCCGAGAAGGGTCCAAGGTAAATTTGAATACCAATTTTGTTTATCTTCGTGAGCGCGTAGAGATTCTTTGAGTGAAACCGTTCTACCAAACCATTTGCTTGGGGATGGTAAGTCGTTGTTCGTATTCGCTTTGTACCTAGAGTTTCGGAGATTTCCTTGAAGAGGCTTGACTCAAATTGAGTTCCCTGATCAGTTGATTGTTTGAGGGACTCCGAATCTGGAAACCCAGTTTTGTACGAAAGCGGTTACAACGGTGGAAGCATTCATGTTTTTAAGCGGAATGGCCTCTGGCCAGGACGAAAAACGATCTTTGATAGTGAGCAAGTACGTGAAACCTTGAGATGGTGGTAAAGGACCAACCAAATCCATATGGATGTGTAAAAATCGGCCTTCCGGAAGTGGAAAAATTCCATGTTTAGAAATTGTAAGTCTGGAAATTTTTGATTTTTGACACGAGATACAAGATTTTGTCCATCTGTTTATATCACTGTTCATCTTGGGCCAGAAGTATTTTTCAGTCAATATCCTACGCATTGCTTTTGTACCAGGATGTGATAACTTATGATGGTTATAGAAAATTGTGCGTCGAAAAATTTGCGGGATAAATGGACGTGTTCTTCTGGAAGAAGTTTCGCACCACATTTCAGTGTCATAAATCGGAATTATCGTTTTCTTAAGCTTGAAAGATGGTTTTTGCTCTTTTAAAAGTGACTTCAACTCATCGTCATTTTCTTGTTCTTTGATAAGACTCGGAATACTAATATTTTTAAAATCTATTAATTCAATATATGATCGGGAAAGCGTATCGGCGACTATATTTTGAATTCCTTTGACATAACGGATGTCAGTTGTAAATTCTGATATATGTAAACTCTAAATGTCGCGTTTGGCGTGGTGACTTTTTCGTTTTTGAGCAAATTGCGTTTGTAAGCGGTTTGTGATCGGTAAAGACGGTAAATTCTCTACCTTCCACGTAATACCGAAAATGTTTAACGTTTTTGAAAATTGCGAGTAGTTCGCGATCGAACGTTGAATATTTTTTTTCGGTAGGGCTCAAGCGATTTGAAAAGAAACCTAAAGGCTCCCAAACGTTATTATGGTATTGCTGAAGTACTCCGTCGATGGCGTCGCTAGACGAGTTTACCATAATACTGATTTGTGCCAGCGGTTTTGTGCGTTTGCACAAGTTATCCTTGAGAACTTGAAAAGCTTTTTCGCATGTTTCTGACAACATAAAATTTGATTTTTTAATATTTTTCTTGTTTGTTTTTTCAATTTTTAGTTGTCCATAAAGCGGTTTGGCTTTGTACGCCAAGCTTTCTATGAATCGGTTGTAGAAGTTTATCATTTCGAGAAAACGCTGGGCCTAGGGAATTCGTTTATTGCTTTTACTCGTTCTTGCGATGGAGTCATTCCGTGTTTGGAAATGTTATAACCTAAGAAATCCAGTTTGCTTACACCTAGGTCGCACTTTGCTAAATTGACGTTAAGTCCGTGTTTTTGTAGTCTAATAAAAACTTCTCGTGTGTGCTCCTTAACTGACTTGCTTGAAACAAGTATGTCGTCCAAGTACACAAATAAAAATGAATGATCACCTAAGACTTCGTTCATAAAACGTTGGAAAGTTTGCGCACCGTTGCGCACTTCTAAAGGCATTCGTAAAAATTTGAACAGCCCGAAAGGTGTTATGACCGCCGTTTTATGATCGTCCTCTTCTGCTACCGGTATTTGGTGATAAGCGCGTACCAAATCGATTTTTGAAAAAATTGTACAACCGTCAAGGTTAGCGGAAAAGTCTAGAGCGTTAGCTTGTCTGGTATGGTTGCTTGATTCAACCATCTGTAGTCACCACATGGTCTGAAGTCCAGAGAATTCTTTTTCGGAACCATGTGAAGTTGTGAAGCTACGTGTGACTTTGAGACGCGACAAATGCCTAATTCTATTATTTACTGAAATTGACGTTTTGCGGTTGCTAACCTCTCCGGATTGAGTCGTCGAGCACTTGCTGAAGGGAGTTTACCAGTTGTTTGTATCCGGTGGACAACTTCATGTTTGACCGGTAACGTAAAATCTGGTGGAAATTTAAGCTCGGGAAACTCATCAAGGATAGCGCCAAACTCACTTGGAATCGAAAATAGTTTTGGAGAGCTAGTGTTCGCGGATTTGAAAAGACAGCTGACTTGGATATTAGTGCTTTTATCTACTACTCGTTGGCTACGATGATCAACGCATAAATTATACAAAAAATCAGCTCCTATAATATGGTGATCAATGTCTGCAATAACGAAAGTGAAATCAAAAGCGCGTCTTCAATTCAAATCAACTGTTAATCGTTTGCAACCGTACGTATGAATTTTTCTTCCATTCGCAGTAAGCAGAATGAAATCATTTGGATCTTTGGTATGTTGACAGAATTTGCGAGGAATTATCGAAATTTCAGCACCGGTGTCGATTTAGAATTGAAGCTTTGTGTTTTTATCGCGAATAAAAAGACGGCGTGAAAAGTTTGCCTCACTCAAAGCCGCGTTTGAGATCTGGCGAATTAGTTTTTTGTCTCTTTATTAGCTTTGGACTGAAATGAACACGATTGTTTTGAACCCTTCCTGGCGTTGTTTCCGAATTTCCTATGAAACCAGCAAATCGATTTATTTACGTTTTCTGACCTACTCTGCGAACGGGGTCTACCTCTACTCCTATCTCTCGAAAAACTTCTGGACGCTCTGTTAAAATTGTTGGATTTTGAAAAATTTGTTTCGAGCCGTTCGATTTTGAAAATCAATTTTTGCAAAAGTTCGGAGAACAAGTTCAGAACTAGGAGCGTTAGGTGAGTTGACTTGGGCGACGTGTGAAGCTGCTGGAGAGTGATGGAGTCTATCAGCTAAAGCGAAAAGCTCACTTTGAGTCTGTGAGTTCTCGACTGCCATGAGGCAAACGCGTATATTCGACGGAAGTCGATTTAACCATAGCTTCATAACTAATGGCGAATTGACGAGATTGTTCCCACTTGCCAGACTCAGGCCGATTGTTCCAAAAAGGTGGAATTTTGATCGAAATCAAAGAATTTTGGGAAATAACAATAGGAGTTTCTGCCACGTTTGCTTCATTCGCGTCCCCATTGGGATTACTGTGTGAACTGCCGGAGCCATCGATGGGTTTTTCACCGCCTGGCATGATTAAAGCTAACGAACGAGATGAGATCAACCGAAAATCTAATGAACCGTACGCGATACATTATTTTAAACCGTGAGCAACTGGCACAGTGTTTTACGAAAAAGTCCACCGAACAATATCCAAAAACAAATTATGAAAATATAAGCACTTCAGATTTTTGTAGTATAATTAATTTAATTAATTAATTAAATTAATTTAATTAAATTCATATTAGGTAATAAATATAATATTATAAAATAAAAATTATATATTTTGTAAATTAATAGAAAAAGAAAAGGTACTCACTATACTTTTGTACTTAAATTAACTTACGAAGGCAGCATTGGTGATTTTTTTTAATGCGACAGCGCTGGTAATTTTTTTTAATGCGACAGCGCTGGTGATTTTTTTAATGCGACAGCGCTGGTGCTGTCGTATGGTCTTGATTCGTTGCTTGTTAAAGAAATTTGGCGGTGATGGCACTTGGGTATATACATATATGTATGTACATATAATATTAACTAGTGTGCCTCTCCTCTCACTGCTGTGGTGCTCTAGTTCCTTTTGTAGAAATTCTATTCGCACTTGCTGTACTACTTGGGGATAGTGTATTTGACGTTCGTTTTGGTACTTTAGTGGCAGCTGGTGCAACTGTGGTGCTCAGTCTTGAGCTTGTAGATTGTACTCTATTTTTCAGGTGACTTGGAATGTTCTTGCTGGTTGTGGTCTTATTTTCATAGGTATTTGGTTGGACAACTTGTATTTTATTACGCATTTGTGTTGCGTTCGATGTTTGTTGGTTGCTTGTTGAGGAGAACAATTTGGCGGGGGTGGCACGTGGCTATGCACATATAATGTACATATATTAACTTTGCCTCTCGCTGTTGGTGCTCCTTGTACTGTGGCTGAGTTGGTCACTGTTGCGGCTGCGGTTGCACCGCCTGTCGTGTTTAATCACGGCACTAAATTGTCACTGCCTCGCCTCCACAAAATTCGTCACAAAAATGTCAAATAACTCCAAAAGTGCTACAAGTTTTAGAGAGCTAACGAGTAGAACTTTCAATCGTCTTGAAATCAAAAATGCGCATTATATCAGGTTAGCAAATAAAATCTCAGGTTAGCAATTAAAATGATAGAAAAACCGAAGAGCTAAAGAAACATTCAAATCTAAAGGATATTAAATGTAATCACTTTGAAATTTATTTTAACGGGTTATTCATTTTGCGATTTCAAAAGTATAGGGCTGGAATTCGACATTTCTCAAACTAAATTGTTAAACTGATTTTTTTTGTCAGTTGAAAGTCTGACATTTACGAAAATGGATCGCTTAAATATCCCACAACGTATTAAAATTGGTAAAACCTACTACAAAAATGGTGATTCTGGCACAGACACATATCGTGCTTTGAGATGAAATTATGGTTAACATAATTGTCCAACTACGCAAGCAATTGGCAAAATTGTGAAGAAATTTGAAGAGACTGGTTATTGGTTAAAGATATTGTGATCGTTTCGCTCGTACCACTGAAAATATCGCTGCTGTAAGTAAAAGTGTTGCCGAAGACCCGAATGTGTCGATTCCTCGTCGTTGTCAGGAATTAGGACTGTCTTATGGCACATTATGACGTATTTTGTATTTGGATCTACATCTAAATCCATATAAAGTCCAGCTCACACAACAACTGAAGCCAGCTGACCATTCACAACGTCACACAAAGCACATTTCTCACTCAGTGTCAGTGGGTATGTTAATAAACAAAATTGTCGCAATTGGGGGTTCTGAGAATCCTCAAGTAATTGAAGAGAGGCCATTAATAGCATAAGAGGCATCCACAAAAAGTCACTGTTTGGTGCGTTCTTTGGTCCGAAGGTGTGATTGGACCTTACTTTTTCGAAAACGACAATGGATCGACTGCCACCGTCAATTCGGAGCGTTATGGTCATATGATAACCGACTTTTTTTGCCTGCTATTTAAAAATACGACTTGGAGACTATATGGTTTCAACAAGACAGTGCCACATGCCACACAACTCGGGCGAATATGGCTTTATTGCAAGAGACATTTCCTAGCCGCGTAAGGCATTAAAATGATTGACTGTTAAACTTAGGTCTCAATTGGCTGTGATGTCCTTAACATCCAACATGACGTGTGCGCATGCTTAACGTTGGCAGGTGCATTTTTCTTAATTCAACTCATCGAAAAGTTTATTCGTAACAGTTAAAGTAGGAACGTAAGTACACCTCAACCTTACAGACTATTTTGTTCTTGTTTTCATTCGTTTACCCCTGGTTTTGGGACAATGTTGTATTTGTACAATTTAAACTGCAAAGAAATTCTATAGCACCTGGGAGTCTCAATATGTTTTGATTTCGTAGGTAGTCAAATATATTTCTAGGTAAATCAAACCAAACGGTTGGTGTTGCATCTGCTCTTCTTTTCTTTAGAAAAAAAAAATAAAACTGAATAAGGAATTATTTAAGATTACTTAAACGTTGAGGGGAACGTGCTATTGGTTTCCGTGTAGTAATTTATATATATGTACATACATACATATATGTATTTTTTTCTAATTGACGAAGAATAGAAACAGATGCTTGATTCTTATTTTTATTTCTTCATAAGCAATGCACCTCCAGGAATTTATCGAACTGAACAATATTATTCAATAAATTATTCCATTAACACCTACTATTGTCGAAAGTGAATCAGGATGGAAATAAATGATTGATTGAATGGTTTTGTCACAAACATACAAAATTGTTGTAGGGAAAAGAATTGTTTGTCAAATTTGATCAAATCCAAATATTATTAGTAAGGGTATTTTTATTGATGATGATATAAATTACATAATATAGTATATAGTTTAATAACAGTGAAGTTATATTTAATTAGATAATCTTACAAATTAACAATTATAATGTTATTTTTTTATTTTTTATATAAAAAGATTTTTATTACACTTATTCTTTCTTTCTTTTTTCAGGTAAGTTCATACGGGTTCAAATAATAAGGTTTGATTATTTATCATTTAAAGTAACCAATAAACACATTTAGTATAAAATATGTTTAAAAAATAAAGATATTGCCTTCAAAAATAAGTTCTCTCAAAAAAAAAAAAAAAAAAAAAAAATTTAAATAAACCAATAAAAACATTATTTGTCTACAAAAACAATTTTATCATTGCATTCAAAATGAACAAGATCCAATAATATTGTAATCTGAGTCTACAAAATCCTTGTTTCCAATTTAATTTCTAATTTTCTCTGAAAATAACTTGCCTGAGCTATTTTTATATTATAAAGGTTTTCAAATCAATTTGGTTTTCAACAATTCGGGTTTCGGAAATATAACACTCAATTCCTTGACAAAGTTCTACTCTCTAAAACTATGTATGTCTATTGAAAAAATAGAAATTAGTTGAGTTCCAAATCGTTGGAGCTCCGATTTCTTAGACCCCCGAAATTGAGGGGTCTAGAATATTATTTTACTTCTTCCAAAGACCTGAACTTTCAATTAAATTTTATTTTGGAATCAATTTCAAATCACAGGGGCATTTAAAGTGCAACAATAATACATTGTTAGAAAATTCATTTCGCCAAAAAATAGGAATAAGAATTATAAAGAAGTAGAAGAGAGATCCATATTATTAGCGATCAATGTGGACGGTTTTCCAAACGTGGACATTTATTTTTCACGTCAAATGTAAAGATGACGTTAATAATGACCACGACCCTTAAGACTTAAATTCTTATGGGCAATATGACCAGATAAAAAACAAGTCGTCTGTTTAAACATTATGTCCAATCTTTCGAATTAATAGATAAGAACAAATGCACCTGAAGAATCGTTTTAAGTTTGTAATGTCGGTGATAAGAGTTTTCAAGATACAGTAGAAAAAATTGAATTGAAACCAATTGCTTTTTATTTGTATATCTTTATTGAAGTAAATGAAATTCAACAAAACAAATGACACACTTCTTATTTCGATAAAATTCAGAATGTCAACACTATCTGAATTTTAAGTCAGAACTGGCTGCGAGGTGCTAAAAATATAGCAAAATACACATTAGAACGTCACGTTAAACTTAGTTCTTTAAATTTGATTAGATGTGAAGAAATTCTCGATTTCTAAATATTTTTAAAATTAATTTTTAAACACCGATAGATCGAGTTTTCAATTTATTTTAGAACTATGTATGTCGAAGTTCAGTACCAATGTATCCCGGTCAATATATACTGGCTGCCTTAAAGTCAAAAAAAGTAAGAGGTAGAACTTGGTAATAACTTTTCTGTAAACATTGTAAGGTTCCATTCCATTTTATTTATTTGAAATAAGCAATGTTTTTCGTTCTATAATATGAAGTGAATTAAAAATAAAGAAATAATATAAAAATTTAATACAAACTTTAAATAAAAAAAAAAACTAACATTGGTAGCTAGTAAAACGCATTGTAAAATGTTATAATTTTTTGGATATTCGGACATCTTAAATTACTCTTGACAATAACATTCCTTCCATTTTGGTCATACAAAATATGACATGCATACAATTGAAAGACATTAAGACTTATTTCGAAACTGAAATTATTGTAACAATAACTTTTTAAATTTCTCTTCGAAAACAAGAGAACATATTTTTAGAAGAAATATCAATTAAAAAATAGAAGACTAACTAAAGGAGATTTTTAATTGTAGGTCGATGTCTTCAGTAAGATACAAATGAACTGCGTTTTGAGGATGATTTAAGTTGGAATTTCAACTTTCGGAGGCTCACTTAATTAATTTTAAGAAAATTGTAGATTGCAAAAGTTTACATTTACTTAAGTTGTGAACGGCGGCGCCGTCATGTTTGTAGTCAGTCTACATAAATTATTAAGCTCGTCAGAGGCAATAAGCGGCATCATTTTAGAACAAGTTCCCAACTAATTTTACAAATAAACAAAAGCCTAATAAGCAACATTTGCAAACAATGTTAGGTGTCTTACAAGTAAATGTCTAAAATTATCGTTGTCTCTATATAAACGCATTTAATGCATGGGAATGTGTTCAATTAAGTGTTAAAAACCATCGAGTAGAAATAACCTATGAGTATTCATATCCATTTATCATATGGCGTTGATCCCTGTGAGAACAAAAATAAAAGAAGATAAACGAAGATATGAAATCTATTTTCACTCAAACGTACACAAAAGGCTAATCCACCGGAAATCCTGCAAATAGTCTAAAACAAGTGTACATTCGGATTAATTGATGGTACTTTGAACTCTATGCGAGTATTGTTGAATGTATATGTATGTATGTATAAACGCTCCTTGTCGTCGCATTTTAATGTGCCACTTCAACTACCATCGACCGTGGCGTGTTTGGGGGAACATCTGTCGTTGACGTCTCGTTGCCCTCGCAACTCCCAGAACCTGTACATACTCCATAGCCCATGTAGTATACCACATACTTCGCCATTCACGACTTACCATTACCCATATAAAACCCAATGATGAAAAGAGATTTTTTTCTTTTCCTAGAATTTGTGGCATCAAACAAACACGTCTTCCAGTTTGTTTTCCTTCTGTTTCGTACCCCCATCAGACAGTGAATATGAAGAATAAAAAGAAGCAGACGACGACGACGACGTAAACAAAGTCGCTTCTCGGAGACCGGTCTTTAGTCCTTTTATTCGAATGCGCGCATTCCAATTGCAGAAAAGAAGCACTTGCACTGCCAGTCCAGACTCCAGGCCCCAGCACGACTTTGAATTTTAAGACTATAACAGAAGATCACAAAAAGGATCACAGCCACCGCTCCATCTTCACCTTCATCTCATTTTTCAAGGGGTAGAGGTAGATGTACCCACAAGTGTTGTGGTATTGTGTATCATTTGCATACACATTCAGCATCCCGTAAAGGGAACAAGCTTAGATAGTGTTGTGGCGGTCGGTGTGGTTTTTTGGGACCAAAGAAGATCAACAATAAAATTTACAAATTCCATTCATGGATATATTTTGTACTTGGTTTGTTGTTGATCTGTGTTTAGCAAGAGAACCCATATGATTTTTCCTCCTCGGATTGTTGTAACTTGTAACTCAGAAAAACAATTTTTTAACAATGCGTTATACCCCCACACGATGCTATATGAGAGTGGCGTGCTTGCCACACATAGAACTAAATTCATATATGTATATAGAATTGCGCCAATTCCTGCGCACCAGACGCCGCTGGCTGGTCGTCGTCCGTCGTCGCCATCAATGCTGGCTTCCCGATCTTCATCAAAGAATAAAAAGAATGTTCAGCGTTTGGCCAGGCCACAACCCGTCATATGCGACTGGGGGAATGACTACGCAGCAAAACCAGTTGCGCGCCTAAATATTTTATTCCAACTTCTTTAACTTTAACGAAGTAAACAACAAGGCGTTTCTTCTTCTTGTTTATAATGTACATATACATATATCAAGAAGTAAGGTATATGTACTCGTATGTATGTACGTACTGTGCATACATGCTCAGTTTTCACTGCCAAGGTGTGTACTATCCATAAAGGGAAGACATTCCATCACTAAGCTAGTATTTGTTTATATGGATGGAACAAAGTAGCGATTTAGAATGCGTTGCGTTTGCGTCGTCCATCAGCTTGGTATGTTTTCTTTTTACTATTTGGTTGAGTGACCTCATTTTGTTGTTGTTAATTTGTTTAAAGCCCTCGGTCAACTGGATTCAATTTAAGTTTTGTTTTTGGGTTTATTGACGAAGCACATTAAAGCTAAGTAGGTATACAGATTACATTTTTTAACATTTGACTTTGGTAAAAAATAATTCTACTCATCACGAACTATGGGAATTTTCAAGGTTATTTGAATAGTTATCGTAAAAATTTGCCGATACCTTTTGTTCAAGTTGTTGGTAGTAAATAAGTAATTTTAAATAAGCCAAAATTACAATTTAAGCCATTGAACAGCAAATTAATATTAGAAATAAAAACAAAAGACACTCTACAATTTAACACCACATACATAATTGGACACATTAATATTTAGTACTTAGTAACGTATTTCGATTTAATCGCTTTCTGAAGGCGTCGAGGTATTGAAGATAGAAGGCCCGTCTTAAGGTCCTAAACGTTTCTAAAGTTCTTTTGAGCAACTCGACGTCCCAGTTCATCTATTATATGATCGATTGCATTAAGGTCAGGTGACTTTTTCTATGTTTTAAACATCCTAGGGCAGTTATACAATAACCACGACCTTGCTGTAAAAGATGTGCGCTCTGGTAAGTTGCCCTGCTAGAAAATGAAATTGTTTTGTATTCCGAGTTTACTGACACTAGACCACAAACATTGCTTCAAAATGTTGATGTTAGCCATTTGATACTGTTTACCCTCCTTAAAATGTTAGTTCCGATCACCAGAACTTGCAACACATCCTCATACCTTGACAAACCAACCTCCATGTTTTACAGTAGCCCGAGTATCCTTATAACTAAATTCTTTATTTGTTCTCCTCCATAAATACATTCTTCCATCTGAACCTTTAAGGTTAAATTTTGTTTCCGTCGTTGAACAAAACCTAATTTATAATATTGTTTTATGTCTAATGGTTAACTTACAATACAAAAATATACTGGGTTATCCATTTTGTGACAGTGACGGTGACAGTCGTTCCATCGTCGTTTTCGAAGAAGTAATGTCCAATCACATCTCAGGACCAAAGAACGCACCAAACAGCGACTTTTTGTGGATGTAATGGCCTCTCTTCAATTACTTGAGGATTCTCAGGACCCCAAGTATGACAATTTTGTTAAATTAACATACCCATCGAGTGAGAAATGTGCTTCGTCGCTGAAGTAAATTTTGTTCGAAAAATTGCCGTCCACTTAAATTTAGAAAAGTAAATTACTTCAAAACTTTTTGATAAATGTTCAAAAATAAACAAATAAACAAATTAAAGACAATTTTGAAAAATAAAATATGAGACTTGAATATTGAAATACTTATATTAAGGAAAAGGCTAGATAAACCAAAACCGATATGATGGTCACTTTCAAGTCAGCTTCTTAAACTATTTTCTTTAATGTTATATTGTTTCGATTTTGTACAAAAAAACAATAAGGTACAATTTTAAACTGGTGACCGAAGAAGTTCTACACAATTTGTTACCATATCTTATAAAGGCCATAAGATATGGTAACAAGTCACCACTTATGTAAGTAATGCCAAAAATGTAAGTGTGCCAAAAACTTTTTTCAAATGAATTTAAATTATAAACAGAAGTTAAGCTGGTTTAACCAAAGGTTATTGCACTACATATATTCTCCTTAGCAAAATCCCTTCATTGGTAGAAATAAATTCATTTAATTCAAATCAATTTCTTCGGAAGTAAAATTATTATGATGGATAATTCAAAAAACCATTGAGTTGTACAGTACATATGTATATGTACATATGAATAACTTCTACATATTCGTAAATTACCAATAAAAGTAATAAAATCAGATTCATTGCACAATTTATCATCGTAATGTACATTGTACATACTCTCAAATTGTCTATGCTGCTTAACTCATATACATATGTACTTCTAAATTAAGAACAGACAATTGCAAACTGTTGCCAAATATGTACGATGCCAAAAGATTGCCAAGAAACAAGAAAGCGAAAAGTCTGCAAACATACATATTTTAAAGTCTCCGCAACTCAACTCACATTTAGTTCGGAAACAACGATTATTTTTCTTTTTTCGAGCAAAGTTTCAATATTTAAATCATTACAGTTATTCTCATTATCGACCAACTTATCATCATAACATTTTTTATCTGTATTAAGTTAAGGCCATTGCCACACTCATCTGAGGGTACACTACACTACAAATTTTCGATAAATAAGAAAAACCAGCGACTATGATGGCACATCCTCGGCACGTCAAATATAGTGAGTAAAAAGCACAACTTACTCGTAGTTGCTAGTAGGGTTTTCGTCAGCCCTTTACATAACAGGTGTATTTCTGAATGTTTTCTTCTTAATTTGAATTTCTTTAATTTGTTTCTAAAAACGTTGTTTTTAAGTTTCAGGGAATGTTCTTAAATATAATGAATCAATTTTACTTTAAAATCAAATTTGAATACACTATACACACCGCTAGCTCGTTAGAAAACAGCTGATGTTTTAAATTTAATATTAGTCTCATATTTTGAATTTTGACAAAAATTTTTACATATTCTAACTTCACCGCTCAGAAACACATGTAATCCAAAGGTGTTTTAGATAACCGAATCAAATGTAAGCTAATTTTGAATGGATGCACAATACAATTGAACAGTAAATAGAACATAAAATACATCCATTTGTAACATGATTTTTTTCCAAATTCAGATGATTTAAATCGAACAATATGAAAGAAATAAGAACACTTTCGAAATCCATAGCATACCCCAAAAACCTGTAATTTTGAAACCCTCAATAAACAAAAATAATAAAATGGTTCTTCTAAATTTTCTAAAAATGTAGCATATCTATGTAGTTGAAGAATGCAGCCACACCGCAACACCCCTCTACCACCATGTATCAAGGCTCCAGTCCCATTCCATTCCAAGCCAAGCCAAGCCAAACGTAATGTGTGTGTGCCTCTACCGACCGCCTGGCCGGTCGTTCGTCCGTCCAAGGCGGCTATTTGAGCAACCAAGCAAGCGACTTAAATTTATTTTATTTTCTCAGTAAGAGGGGGCTCTTCAAATGTACCATTCCATTGCAATCGAACTATCGATCTAAAAAAGATGCTATGTTGCGCCTTGGCCCGTTGAGATCATGTTGGGTAGTATAAAAGTAGGATGAAGACAATTGCAAAGCAAGCCGCATTCCATGGAGACCATAAAACTGTCTGCTGGTGCAGTTCACAAGAATGAGACTACAACTTTTCAAAAGAATAGAAAGGAGAACAAGATGGTGTGTGATGATGCTTGGTAGGCAAATGAAAAACGAGGATAGATGTTGGGGGGTTTTTTGGAAACAACCAGTTGGCCAATAAGTCGACTGACGAATGAGAGAGTGTCGTTCTTATTCTATAGATATATGTATTTTTATTTGTAGAACTGCTAGGTGCGGGAATGTCTGCAATTCTGCATCTTCGTAGTACTTATGTACCTACTATATACAGTATACACTACAAACATTGAGAATACACTTCTTTGGAGGACACATTCGGATTCTGCAGACGTCTTCCTAGGTTATCTTGAATCGTAAAATAGATATTATTTAAGAATTGTTATCACCCGGCAGCTGAAATTTTTCTTTTGGCAGAGCAGCTACTGCTAAAGATACATTTATTATGTGCATATACGACTACCACACGGGATTGTGTGCTATATGTACGTATGTAAGGTATGTCTTATTGTATAACAACACAATTGCCTGCCTGGAGACATTATTTAATTGCAAATATAACTCCATTAGTTTCGGAAAGCATAAAACTTGTTTTTATTTTGATATATCAACCGGAAGAGGAAACTGTATGTCTTAATTCTTAAATTATAAATTTGAATTCTTAACATTTCATTTGAAAATAATCGTATTTAAAAGGACAAAAACTTGGCCAAAGAAAATTGTTAAGAGAATAAGAATTAACTATTTAGAAGAATTATGTACGGATGGAGAAGCGTGCTTTTGGACAACTTCTATCTAAAGTGACACCATTAATCGAAAAAAAGATACCATAAAGAGAAAAGCAACATCCGCCTTTCATCGCTTATCGTTAACTTTTGGCCAGCGAAAATAGCTACGATAATTTAAATTCCTTACAAAAACAATCTGTACTAACCCCAATTTGTGTCGTGAATGGCCGGCCTTCATCAAAATTGAAAAGATGCAGATACTGCACTAAAACCCATTGTCGTGATTGTTCTCTTCATGGAAATAGTTTCGATCTTCCAGATAAACTTTAAAGTTGACGAAAAATACATACAGTTTTTATTTTGCGTGCTAAAGCTCTTCGCTAAACTTCTAAGAAAGAAAATATCAATGTTGAAGTAACCTCATCTGAAGCCAGCTTTGAATCATTTTAAAACTCCCTGTTTCTGTCCACGTTGTGAGCCGCCTATGTCGCATCGTTGTGAAAATCTTATACGTTGCGATAAGGCGTTCTTTAAGTGTAACAGTACCATATAAAAGGTGATTTCTTAAAAGCTATAGGAAAGTTAAAAAAAAACACATAAAATTCAGAAAAATGCATGAAATCTTTATTTGAATCGATAGTACGGTCCATATAATTTAATGTTTGAAGATTATTTCATGACTGCGCTTTAAATGGTCCATCCGCTAAGTCCAATTTTGGCATACTCTTTCCAACATTTTAGCCGGTATCTCACGAATAAATGCTTCAATGTTGTCTTCCAATGCGTCAATTGAAGCGGGCTTGTCTCTATAGAAATGAGCTTCAACATAGCCCCACAAAAAATAGTCTAAAGGCGTTAAATCGCACGTTCTAGGCGGCCAACTGACCGTTCCCGAACGTGAAATAAAATGTTCGCCGAACTCGCCTCTCAATAAGTCCATTGGTGCGCGTGCTGTGTGCCATGTGGCACCGTCTTGTTGAAACCACATGACATGCAAGTCAAGCTCTTACATTTTGGACAAGAAAAAGTTGGATATTATCTCACGGTAGCGCTCGCCATTCACAGTTACGTTACGATTCGCATCATCTTTGAAGAAGTACGGTCCAATGAAGCCACCAGCCCATAAACCGCACCAAACTGTGACTTTTTCTGGATGCATTGGTAGCTCTTGCAATGCTTCTGGCTGATATTCACTCCAAAATCAACAATTCTGCTTATTTACGTAGCCATTGAGCAAAAAATGAGCTTCGTCGCTCACTGAAAGAAGCGCGCGATGAACTTTCTTAACATATCATGCATTTTGATAATAAAATTCAATAATTTGGAAAGCGTTGTTCCTTTGTAAGACGATTCATGGTTAAATTATAGACCATACTGAAGATGTTTGACGGTGAAACAAAACACGAAACGTGCGTCAGCTGTTTAAACCAGTGTTGCCAAAAAGTTAATAGCTAAAAATCACCCTTTATATGCAGCTCAACTGGAATACCATTCGTACCTACAGCTTTTCCATCCTTTAGACTCCCCAATGTTTGTTCATATTCTCTCTTAAAGTCAATTTAGAGTCTGGAACTTCACTGGTTGGTTCACAGGATTGAAAAGAATGTATTTTGATTTTTTTTAAATTTTAAATCCTACAATTAAATTTTAATAATTTAAAATTTCGGAACTTGAGAGAAATACACGTCAAAATACTATAGCCAAAAATTAGTATTTAAAAGCTTTAAAGCACCTATTGAAACAAGTTCTACAGGGTGTCTGGGGGCAGATATATTTTAAAATACTATCTGAGAAAATACGAATATCAGATGTTGATATTACGTTTTCTTTAAGAAAGGACAAGACTTCTTTTAACGGAAGGCGGAATGAGAGACTTAATTTCAGTCGTTCAGAGTACACACCTTTACCAACACCTTCATTATTTTGTTTTTGATCCAACCTGAGTCTAACTAAGTCGTCTTCCAGGAATGCCCTATCCTCCCAGAAAGATCTGGAAGGTTCTGTTGAATTGCAGTTGGGGGATGGTGTAGTCTGTGTGCTTTGGAATGTATTCTAAGAACTTTAGAACTTTAATGGAATTCCTTTAATATAGTGAGTGTTAACAAAGGAATTTAGTATTTCCTCGATAGTAGGACTAATTCGGTTTTGTGTGGGTTGCCACCCAGCCCTAACCGATCAGCCCAAAGTGTTAATTAGGGTATTAAGATACTTTTCTGAAACCGCTATAACAACGTCAAGCGCATAGTCAATTACTCTGAAACCATTCGCATCCAGACCAGTTAGGACCGTCTTCTAAAAAAATTCGTTTAAGTGGATTCGGTTTTTAGAAAATTCTGCGCGTCGTTTATGAACATTAACCGTATTTTAAAACCATATCCAACTTTTAAAATCAGTCCAATATTAAAGGGCATCAAAGTATTAAAATGCATATTGAAAATAATAAAAATCACTAGAAAGGTCAATAAAACGAATTAATAAACAACAAATCTTTTATGTAAATACTTTTGATCCCTTTTTATGTTAAACAATAAGCCGAAGAAAGTCATGTCAATCACAAAATTGGAACATACATAAACTAACATTATTGAAGGACACATAGCTCGATGTGAAACGTTCAAACATAACACAATTTAGCGTTTTGAAGTTTTACATTATTTTAAATTTATATTTTCTTAATGTTATTGATTTTTATCATTATATTCATAAAACAAAACATACTTATGTAGTATTTTCTTTAATTTAAATCTTATTTAATTCTCTGAAGATAGCAACATAATTATTTTACTAAAATTAAGTTTAATGATGAACTAAATTTCAAATTTAATAAAAAAAATAGTATTAATATTAAAATATTATAACATTTGCTATCTTCATAGAATAATGTATTATATATTTTGTTTATAATTTAATTTTATATTAATGATCAATTTCACAGTATACATAACAATACAGTATACAAACTGAGGAACAAACGGTAGAAACAAAATTGCGCCAGAAATCAGCAATTGAGTGAGTACACCACACTTGCTTAGTTATTTTTCCTCGCGTACACAATTTTAAAGAAAAGTGAAAAAAATTAAAAATTTGTTTATGTTCAAAATCAAAGATGAAATAGAAGGAATATAAAATACACATAACCTACAGTGTTTGATTGTTTACAACAAGTTTTTAATAAATAAAACTTAAAAACAAATGTTTGACTTAAGATTTAGTTTATAAGTTTTTTTTTTTCTTTTTGTTAAATGATTGCACTTGTATGTCAATTATTTTATTTTATTTATTTTTTTTTCCAATATAGAATATAAACTCCAATTAAAATTTAAATCATAT
This sequence comes from Eupeodes latifasciatus, assembly GCA_920104205.1. Lineage (NCBI taxonomy): Eukaryota > Metazoa > Arthropoda > Insecta > Diptera > Syrphidae > Eupeodes > Eupeodes latifasciatus. The sequence goes on along the minus strand of OV049924.1, from coordinate 175,327,712 downwards.
AATTTCCATAAAATAACTATTTAGAGTGTTGGCCAAAGCAAAAGCAACTTTAATTGTCTCGATTATTATTAAAAACAAATTTAAAATTCAATTATTGTATATTTTTGTTCTTAAAATTTAAATAAATATTTTCAGTTTCTAATGGAAAATATAAACAAATTATTTTTGTAATAGTTCATTAAATATTAGGCTGGTCAAAACAAAAGCAACTTTTAAAAAATACATATATTTTTTTTTAGTCTTACTAAAATATTGCCAGTTTGGTAGCAAACCCCTTGTTTTTAATCACTTCAGCACATCTTCCAGGCATGTAATCAATTAAATTGCTTATAATGCTGTTTGGAATACTTTCCCAAGCCAAATTAATTTGATCAAACAGATCGTTTTTATTTTTGCAATTAGTCCTTACAATTCGTCGATCTGCGATTTTCTAAAGATTTTCTATGGGTTTTAGATCTGGGGACTGTGCTGGCCATTGTAACATGTCAATCCGGTTTTCTTGAAACCACGTATTAACCGTATTGGACGTGTGCTTTGGGTCGTTGTCCTGCTGAAATATCCATTTCAGAGCAACTGATCCTCAGCCTGTGGCACCATTATATTTGCAAAATGTCACGGTACATAAAATGATCCATTGTACCATCTATTTATTAAATCGGTCTCAGTCCATGCCCTGCTCTCTGACTGGCCTGTTAACACGCCGGAAACAATCTGAACCCTTAAAATTGAACTTGGACGCGTCCGAAAAGAGTACGATACTCCATTTTCTAACGGTCCAGTTAATGTGGTCATGATCAAAATTTAATCTCGCCAGCTTGTTTTTGATTGAAATAAAAGACTTTTTACAGCTTTGAAATATTTTAGTCCACCATCAACAGCTCATCTTCGAATTGATCTCGCGCTTACGTTCAGGTCGAGCTGTTTTTTTATTTTTTTCGATGATAGAAAAGGGTTTTTTAATTGATTTTACTATTGCAAACTCCTCTCGTTCTGTTGTTTTTCTTGGTCTGCCACCTTGATGAACCGTTTGGAATGACTTTGGATTTGTACAATTTTATTAATCGGCAAATCACTGGTTTTGGAATGGAATATTTTTCCGATATTTTAGTTTGACTCATTCCACTTTTATATTTTTTTCTTTAATTTCGTTAGAGTATTTGTTTCCGGCCATTTTACAAAAGTTAGCTAAGAACACAGATTATCTTACCCGTGAACTGAATAACACCTAATAAATAGATTCAACTGCACTCGTTTGCCAACACCTTTAATATGAGCAATGAATTTTGTAGTTAACGGACTAACTTTTCTCTATTAGTAAGAAAAACAGAGATAGCAATAAAAAGTTGCTTTTGTTTTGGCCAACTAAAATTGGGTTAACTGTCCTACCTATGTCATATTTAATGAACCGTTTTGAAAACTAAAAAAAAATAACATGATTTGTTTAAGTTATTAATTTTTGAATGACATAAAGATGAAGGTAATTCAAGTTGCTAATGTTTTGGCCAACACTGTATATTAAATGTTTGTATGACAGGGAACAGAACTGACGTTAGAAATAAATTCTTAAACATTTAAGGCATGAAACAATCAGCAAACATTTTAACTTTTGTTGTATTTGTTTTTAAAGTTCTGCATTACGATGGGTTGATAGACAATTTTAAAAGTGGTTTCAGAGTGATATTTTTTGTCATGGTTCTTGATTTATTTATTACTCGAAACCAGAAATACTCAAACACAAAAATGTTGTAAAAATTATTTGTTTCTGTTTGTTTTCTTGATGAAAGGAATCACATTTGCACATATTTAAGTTCGCAATGTGTAACAAAAGTCATAAAACTAAAGTCTGCAAATGAAGTTTCATAACCAATTGGTATCTGATTTTGAATTTCAATGGTCTTCAAAATTGGAAAGTTTTAAAAAAATGCAGTTCAAGCAGTGAACAGAATTGTAAATATAAATTTAAACACAAATTGTTCATCAGTTTTAATTCTTCCAAGATTTCTTAGAATGTTTCAAAAATGTTGACTTAATTTGAAAAAAAAAATTACAAAGGTGCAAATATTTGTTTTTTTTGTACCTTCATCTGATGAAGTAACTTAGTTTCAGCTTTTAAGTTGGAAAACAATTGCCCAATGGGTAATTTTTATTCATTGGTTTAACTTTGTTAAAGTTCAAAAAGTTTTTAAAAGGACAATAATGAAACTAAATAGTATTGTTAAACAGAATGTCATTTGTAAGCAGTCACTATGACTACTAATTTTGATGACCTAAAATTTTTTCACTTCAGACTAATTGAGATTTGTAATATTCTTTTTAAATCTTAAACTAACTAACAACTTAGAGAATTTCAAACAAGGAACTATACAAATTAAATTATTTATTTATATAACATTATAACTAAAAAATGTATGGAATATTTTTGCATTATTGTACAGTATTTCATCTCACTCTTATTTCTAAACTTGTTGATACATCTATCTCACTTGTGTGTGTATATATGACAGCTGTTTTCATGTTAATTTGAAACCGCTATATAAATCTATGACAACAACGAGTTGCCAAATTCGCGCGTTGAAGTAAAACAAAGTTACGTTAATGACAAACAAAAAAGTTGTTCTGTGACCTTGCGCTACTGTATTATTATGTATACTGTGTCCTTATATAAAAACAAAACGATGCACTAAAAACCTGCATCGTTCCAAATAAACAAAAAAATGTTGCGCACTCAAAAAAGCCAAAAAAAACTTTTTGTTATCGTTTTATAGAACCGCCTAAACAAAATGCAGTATGATAATCATGGCAGAAGCTAGTGGTGATTACAATTCTAGTTTAACAGGACTCCAAACAAATTGCGATGGCAACACTGACATGATGCGTTCACGACGGCGACACCACACGTCACGTTTTTCTTGTCTAAAATGCTGTGGCGACTTTATAAATTACCTGATCCGACTTCGTGTCAGCCCCGAAGAAATGGAACAACGCCATATATCTAATGAAATAGATAAATTCCTTGAAAAGGACAAGAGTGCGTTTCGACGCCAAGTAAAACTCCTTCTCCTCGGTGCAGGCGAATCGGGAAAATCGACATTTTTAAAACAAATGCGAATAATTCACGGTGTGAAATTTGAACCAGAATTGGTTAGAGAATATCAATTTATAATATACCAAAATATAGTTAAGGGAATGCAAGTTCTAATCGATGCCAGGGAAAAACTTGAAATCCCATGGGAAAACCCAACATCAGAAAAAGATGCATATTATGCTAATCTTATGCAATGCCAAAGTCTTGATGTTAAGCTATTTCGACAGAATGCATCAACAATTCAAAAACTATGGCACGATCGAGCCATACGACGTGCCTACGAACGACGAAACGAATTCCAAATCAGTGACTCTGTAAGCTATTTTCTAAATGATATCGAGCGAATAGCCGAGCTCGATTATGTGCCCACATACAAAGACATCCTGCATTGTCGAAAAGCAACCAAAGGCGTTTACGAACTCTGCATTAGAATACAAAACATTCCGTTTGTGTTTGTTGATGTGGGCGGACAACGGACCCAACGTCAGAAATGGACAAAATGCTTTGACTGTTCAGTGACGTCGATAATATTCCTAGCATCGAGTTCAGAATTCGATCAGGTATTGGCCGAAGATCGAAAGACGAACAGGTTGGAGGAATCGAAGAATATCTTCGATACCATTGTAAATAATACAACATTTAAAAATATCTCAATCATACTCTTCCTCAATAAAAAAGATCTATTGGAACAAAAAGTGCGTGACACTGAGACTGACATTCGCTGGTATTATCCGCAATTTGCTGGTAACTCACATTCAGTTGTAGATGTGCAGAATTTCATATTGCAGTTGTTTATGAATGTACACACGGGCAATCATACCCGCACATATCACCATTTTACCAATGCAGTTAGTACAAGAAACATAGAACTTGTGTTTCAATCAGTCAAAGATATTATCCTGCAGCGAAACCTAAACGCTTTGATGCTGCAGTAGTCATTCCACGAATTTGTAAAAGAAATTAAAAATTAACAAACACAAAACAATAAAGATGGAAAATAGCTTACATAAATGTATTACTGCCAAAAATTATTTTGATAAAAAGATAATAATATGTAACATTTGCAACGAACCACACCACCCCACTAGCGGAGCAGCAGCAAAACAAGATGCGTATATTACTTCGAAAAGCCGCACAATACCAATGCCAGCAGAAATTCATTTAAATGTAAGTTGCTTTGTTTTCTTTTAAGGGTTAAGATCTGTAATAAATTAAAAATTCAAAGATTGTTATATATCAAAAGAATATCATTAATTTTCCGTTTAAAAATTGTTAGCTCTAGAAAAATTTCACACACTTATACTACTTAACAATCTTTGAATTTAAAGCTAATATTATTCACAGAACTGATCCCTATTGTGGCTATAACTTAATTTTTAACTATTGATTATTTTTAAAGGTAACACGACGAGAAACAACTCACCATGCAATACAACGAAAATTTGATTTCCGAAATTCGAACCCAAAACGAAGACTTATTTTTATTTTGCCACGCCATGGCGTGGCGCGCCACGCCACAGGAAATGCTTGAAACCCGCCGACCGACGCCACCAGGAGAATTACAAGCTAGATTGAAGAAAAATCCAAATTTCGTTGGTTATGTTTTTAAAATAAACATTTCTTTCATACTCAAATTATTATTTAAAAAATAAAAAAGAAAATTTAAAAATTATAATTAAAAAACACCAAAATGAAAAGTGGAAGACTGACGCAAAATAGCGCTTTTGATATCTATACAAAAATTAAAGTAAAGAAAAAAGAACCTGTAAGCCCTGTGTTTGGAACTATAGAAATCTTTTATTGTCTCTATTCTATTATTTGTTTCTTCCTTCATTATCCACCACGACAAAAGTATGTTCCAAAACTCACTTTTCGGCTGCTGTTTCTAATGCAATAAGTTGTGTTAATTTATTAATTTTTTTCTGTTGTTGTAAAATTATGATAAATACAAATAAATTATATAATAATCAAGGCCACCAGAGCTATGCATACAATATTTAACTGTGACTCATTGATAAAAGAAATATTTTGTTATTTTTTAATTTATTTATTTTTTATGTTTACAATAAAAAACAAAAAGTAAAATGTTATATATACTTTATTAAACAAATCAATTATCTCCCACACATTCATAAACGTGAAACAAAAATATTAAATATTTACATTGAATCTTTTTCTATTTTCTACCTACTACAATATAATATGGCATAAGTCAAGTATTCGAATGAAGTAATTATAACATATTATATACAAAAAATATAAATACATACTATATACATATATACACAAAATATATAAATATCTACTAAACAAATTAAATTAATAAACAAACAATAACTTAAGAGATTTTTTCTTTTAAGAATTCTGTATTTTTAACTGTTGTATATTTTTCTTTTTAATGTAATTGGATACAAAACATATAAATACTCTGTAAATGTAATAACGCTAGATTTAAAAGAATAATTAAAGAAAGATAATAAACTTTATAATGAAAATCTAAGATTTTGTGTTTTATTCCTGTTGGGATTATTAAAAAGTAAGTACAAACTTTTAAGGTCCTTGTTACGGGAAGCGAATCCAACGTTCGACTGAAAGCGAACGTTTTTGAAATTACTCATTTCGTGAATACCATTTCAAAATTCACTTCAAAAGCTAATTTTTTTGGAAAAAGAGGTGTTAACCCATTTGAAGGTCGAAATTGACAAATCTTAATTTTGCTCTATACTCGATTTCTCAAACGAACGTTCGAGTCGCTTCTCGTAATAAGGGCTTAAAAGTATCTTATGAAAGGATATTTCCTTTAAAATAATAAGAGGACTTCTGTATAGGAGCGATAATGATTTAATAATAACAATTGATTTCATCTTCAGAAAAACAGTTTAGAAAAATTTACTAGAAACAAAATTCTAAACCAAAGTATAAAAAATTTAAAGTATAAACAATCGCTTGATTGGTCCTCTGTTCGAATTCCCAAAAAAATTTGAAAATTTAAGGAATTCTTCTTTGGAAAGTGTTTTTTTTTTTCTAAAATGTCAGCTCTCATTTCATTCGATGGACAATATTTAAATTGAATGATCTGCTTCTCTCCTAAAGGCCCAACTATAATAGGCATAAGCAAACATAAGCTTATGTCAAAAACCCAACGGAAATTCACTTAAGTTTGTGAAATTACTGCGGGTAGCCATAATGCAATTTTGCTCACTTATCTACATGTCAAAATAATATTCGCAGCTCTATATGAAGATATAAATCCTTCGTACGTATTACCCTCCAAACCCCATTTGTTTACATTGTTGTATTTGTAATGTGAAAGAATTCAAAGAGAAAAATTGACGTGTTTTCAGGCATACATAGAAATAACTAATGAGTTTTTTGAGGAAATTTCATAAATTAGAAAAGAAATGACACGCACACTATGAATAAGTTTATAAGGCTGATTTCCGGTTATGATAAACATTCTGAGAGAAATTATCTGCAGTGGAGTTGGCCTGTGTGTATTTGATCAAAACTGTCAGATTTTACTTATGCGGCGAGCGACTGGGATCGCTCTTGCTTAAGTTTGCTTAAGTTAACGAAACTGAGAAAAATTGAACGAAACGGAGCTAGACTCCATTATGTTCATTGGTATTAGATTCTTTGTATTCGTACGTTTACTTATGCGCGCATATGCTAGCTTATGCCTATTATAGTTGGGACTTAAGTCTCTTATATGATGAAGGCAAATATCAATATGTTTAGTTCGAGCTCCACATTTATTAGATTCAATAAGGTCAATGCATCCCTGATTGTTGTTCTTCTTCCAGGCTCCATATCCGTTGGTGACCAAACTTGAAGATCGTTCATTGACTTGATTTCCTCTTATGCAGCTTCAGTCCATTTGCGCTTCTCGATAAGTGGTAAACGCAATACTTCTTCCCAGAATTCTGGTTCTTTCGCAACATTAACTTGGGCTTTGTATGGCAGACGTACAAGCGGATTGCCTTTATATGAACGGTTTGACTTTCGATGTTGTTCTATCTTGGAAAAACTTGCTCTTCTTCGATGACAAGCGGCTCATTAAATGTTCCCAGTCTTATTTCAACGTTTTCCGAATTTTCTTTCAGAGATGTTTATACATAGTTCTGAATTCTTGGATAGCTCTGTGGGTAGCTCTGGATTCTTAGGTTAATTTTCAATAATTCTCAAGGATTTTGATATCCAAACTCTATTGGATGTTGGATCAAGTATACGATAACCTTTTGAGTTGAGATCGTACCCGACAAGGACGCCTTCTTAAGCCTTGTCATCCCAATTCATCCTTTTCTGCTTTGCAACAAAGGTAAATGATTTTTATATAAGCACTCTAATATGGTTCAGATCAGGTTTCTCTCCTGTGAACTACTCGACTGGTGTCGTCTCAAGACTGTTACTGGGGAACCTATTCTGCAAATAGGCTGCTGTTAACACAGTTTCTTCCCAAAAACGATTTGGAGGTTTGGCAGCAAGTTGCATACACTTCGCTGTTTCAGTTAGGGTTCGGTTCTTGCGTGCTGCTACACCGTTTTGCTGTGGTGGTGTGTATGGATCCGTGTACTGATGATGAATGCCTTCTCTTTTAAAGAATTGTTCCAAGTCCTTAGATACATATTCCTTTTCATTGTGGGATCGCAGAATAACAGGTTTTCTTCCAAATTTATTGAACATAGCTTTGGCATAGTTTTTTATAGCACCAGCTACTTCATCTTTCGATTTCAGCAAATGCATCACTGTGTAACTAGAAAAATCGCAATTAATGTTAAGAAATATCGGTTACCTCTTTTAGTTGATGTCTGCATAGGACCGCAAAGATCAGAATTAATTAATTAGAAAGGTTGCTTTTCTCTATTTTGTCTCATAGGGAACTTAGACTGTGTCAGATTGCCTTTAATACAATGTTTACAAATTATCTTCTTAGATCACTTCCTCAGATAAGTTGCAAGATCTTCTTTCACGATAGCCACTGGATCTCTGACCAAGTCGACGATGCCACTGATAAATGCACAACTTGTAAAGACTGTAATTGCGTTTTGCTTGAGCAATAACTCGGGATTCAGTGTAGATTTGGCAAACATTTTGTTCAAAAAAAACTATATGTCCTTGATTTGCCATTCGTTGTACCGAAAACAATCCTTCCAGCTCAGGAACATGAAACACTTCTTTCAGAAGTATCTTGTGTTTATCACCATTAGGTACTAGGCAATTCAATCAACCACATCCGATTCCTGAAGACATCACTGACGACCCAATGACAAGATATATTTTTGTAATGTCATTTCGGATCGATTCAAAGAAATTTTGTATCATTGGTAATATGGGTTGTAGCTCCTGATTCGATGTACCAGCCACCACACTTAGCTCTTTCTTACTTCATCACTAACTTCGAACGAGAGAAAATCATGATTGCTAATTTTGACGCTACAGATGACTGCATGTTTTCCTTTTTGTAAAGTTGACTTGTATTTGTAGCAGTCCGCTTTTACATGTCCTAGTTTGTTGCAGTAAGTACACATCTTTGTTTCTTTGACAACCATCTTTTTTGGTTTTGAAGGTTTCGGATTTCTTCTTTGCTTAGCATAGCAACTTCATCTTCATTTTTATCTTCATTGCTTTCAAAATGTCTTTGGTATTCGTCTAACATCTTATCAATCGGCAAATCAGCTTCATCTCGACCTTTGAGTGCAGTGACGAGTCCAGAATATGTTTCTGGCAAAACTGCAACAACTTCATCTGCTTCTAAAGGGTTTCCAGAAGCTCTCAGCAAACCAACAACTCGAAGAATGGTCACTCATCTTACCACCACCATAGTGAATGCTATATAAGGCGACTATACTGGCTCTTTCGAGGTATTGACAATTTCACTATCCTTTGGTTATTTTCGAACTGTGGCGCAAGCTAATTTATTTAATTTTATATTTCAATATAATACATAATTATGTTGTGTTTGTGATTTTAAAAGTTTTTAATGTAAGCCATAATTTAATACAATCTACAAAAATTAAATACGTACTTCAAGACGAAATCAATCCCAAAATAGGTAGAGATATGTACATACAATGTACATAATAAAACGTATGAAATATACGCACATTATAAATTGTGTTCTTCTTTAAAAGTTTTCTTTCTATGTATTTTTAAATCAAATAGTAATAATACAAAATAAAGATGATCAACGACCATAAAACCACCAACTTAAAAAGACAAAAACAAACTCGAAAAATTCCTTTGTCCATATTTAGCTTGATAATGATGATGATCCTATCTCCTCTCGGGTATTCTCTTTTATCCTTTGTTGTTCTGGTCTGGTATACCTGTTTGATGGACGTGAGCATATCCTAGTGCTTCTACTGTTAAATATGCGTTCCACAACGTTCCTTCACGTCTACAGTAATGTTAATCAAAATAAAGTTAAGTTAAACTTATTCTAATCATTTGATTAGATTTGATAGAACTAGGCTTCTTTGTTATCTTAATTTGGATCAATTTGATTTGTAAATCAGAAAAATAATTATAAAATAATATATTTCTTTCAAGATGTGAAATTTCTAGAGAAATAAATATTAACTAAATATCCGATAAAATTCTGAATTCAAACAAAGTAGATTGAGCACAATTGTCCTCGTATGAAGCAAAAATGCGCTTTAGAACAACTTGTCGATCATTTGGTTTTTCAACTTGGATTTATAAAATTAATCAACACATGTACATCTGCATTTATTCTAAAAAATAAACCCAGATAAGTCCTTCCCTGAACGAAATCCAAACTTTTCTCCATACAAACCATAATAGAATCAAATGAGAAGTTTCGTATGATACAGTTTTTAGAGTGCAATATAAACCATATAGAACCCCTTCAATTATTAATATTGTTTTTATTATATAATGATAATAGCGCAAAATGTTTATGAACCTATTGTTAAGGGTTTAACAATTTACTAGTTAGCAATTTGCTTAATATTTAGCAATTTGAAATACCAAATTCTCTCTTTAAATCACTATTGTAATTTTGTTAGAGCAATCTTAAGATTTATCAAATGTTATAGTTATTAAGATGAGGATAATGATTAATAAAAAAAAAATTATTAAGGGAGTCCACAATTTTAAACCTTTGCTAACTAGTGAATTGCTATTTGCCTTTTATTAAAAAACGAGCATTCAAACATGTATAAAAAGTGACAGTTCGTGAAAATAAACAAAGCAATTACGCTTAAACGGAAATATTAATTGGAATTTCCAAATGTTGACAGGACCGACTGTGGTACCCTGTAAAACAACCACCGGTCGATCTATCAACCGAGAGCACGCGAGAGACTTGTCAGTCGGTATTGAGTAGTGCAGCAAAGCAGACTTAGATATAGAAATAAACTTTTGTTCAGGATTACGAGGTGTTTATATTGTGTTCTCTATATATGTAGGTCTTTACACCGACCATTCCGTGCTCTTATAAGAATAATTTGTACAGATGTCATATATAGCAAATTGCTAAAAGTTAAAGCAGCGGCTCCGTGATTTTAACTTTAGCAAATTGTTAAGAAATAGGAAGATGTTAATCGTTTAAATCACCTTTTTAGCCTAGTAAATTGGTAAAAAAGGATTTAACAATTTACCCTAAAACAAAAAACAAATAAGACCTCAAAAATAAAATAAAATATGCTCACGAAAAATAAATCATTTTTTAGAAAATTTGAATTCACTTACATAAAAACTTCATTACATTTGCAACTCGGACAATGAAGAAAAGCCAAAGTGAAAATGTTTCCATTCTTGTAGCATAAACTGTACTTTAATGTTGTTTTTGTGTTGATTCTTATTTCTTTGCTTATTTTTATCTTTACATTCTTGAGTATTTTGTCCGTGTTTTGTTCTTTGTATTTATTTTATTTTAGTCCTTTTTAACCATTTCCAAGGAATTCTAACGAGCGACATATCTACTTGTAGCCCTTGTAGGTCTTCATTGTGCTTCTTATGCTATTTATCAGTTTGCTTCGTGCTTTTCATAAAATGTTGATAGTAGTGAGCGTGTCTTCAACTAAGTTATACAGCTTAAAAGCTTTTAACAAATATTTTTAGCTGAACGAGGACATACTTTATGTAGAGCTGTAGAACTGTTGTTCTAAATTTTAGTAACTTTCCAAAAAAAAAAGCATTACCTGTTCTTTTGCCAATTGTTAGGCAGGCTGATGGAGCAGCTCTTTAGGTACTACAAAGTCACTTATAACTTTCATACATTTTTGTATTCTATTTAACTACCAATAGGAAGTAATTGTAACTGGTTCGATTGTTCGAATAAAAAATTTTTGACATTTCTCGACATTTCTAGGTCCTTAGAACGGGCAGTTTCAGACGACATAAAGGACTTGAAAGTAAGGCAAGTATCTGATTGGCCAGCTGCCAAATAATTGTCATCAAATTAAGACAACTTTATTGGGAATTTGACTTTTAAGTTAGTCCATAAAAATCTCCCTAACTATTAAGTCAAGTCCACTGATGTTTAAATGGCAGTTGTTACCGATAGAACAAGCAGCAGCGAAAACCCAAATAATTGTTAATTGAATTACCAATTAATTCAAGTTAAAAGAAATATTTATGTTATGTACAAGTTTATTTTAGATGTTACCATGTCAACGATCGGATTCCAAAAGAGATCGATGGCCACAAGATTAGAAGTTAGGAAGATTACAATCAAAAACACTATTACCAAGACCGGAATCTCAGACTGACATTTCGGTTTGCCTACAAGCTAAAAAGCACTAAATGTGAGAAAGTGTGCGTGAAATGATGCAAAAAACCAAACACATTCTCACAATTAGTGCTTTGGCCCATCAAAATGCTTCATTATAGTAATCAGCCCCATCTAAATGCTTCATTTTGAATGTTTCATGGCCTCGTTCAAAAACTAAACAATCCTTACCAACAGAATCTGAAGTGCTGACAAGGTCTTAAATTGGAAGATTTGTATAGCTTTTTAATTTCAATCCAAATAAATGTTGTAAATGTATATTAAATAAAATAAATTGACCAGATACATATTATTTAATGATTTATTAGTTTATTATTATTTATTTTGTTTACTTAAATTATTTGCGAACGCAACATGCGCTGCAACTGGTTAAGTATAATTATTGCAAATGGACAAAAGTGTAACTCAATACTTTGTAAAACAACAAAACAGACAATCTTCAGCTGTATTTTGCTTAGAGCATTTTTTTGGCGACGTTAGAAGTTCAGGTGGAAACAATAGGCGGGTGCCTCCGTATTTTTTTTGTACAGACAATGCTACGAGAAGCATACTTGTGAAGTTCCATTGCCAACTTTAGCTAGTTCGGATTCCTCAATTAGATTAGTATGTTCATCATTTAAGCAGTTCGGTAGTTGCAAGACCAAATTTTAGTTTTGTTTGTTGCAGAAATATTCCTGAAAATTTCTTTTTAAGGACTATGTTAGAGTTAGAATTTTGTTTGTAGTTAGATTTTGGAATAAAAATTTGAGGGAACCATGTTTTAAAAATAAGTTGCTTTGTGTAAAGCATCTTTAAGGAATACAAATAGGCAATATGTTTACACACAATACCAACTAAATGAGTGCAATAAATAAATTTAAGTAACTTTTTTTATTCCAGTATGGGGAAACCGAACACCCAATAGAAAAAAACCGGTATACGCGCCAAAATTCATACTTCTTAACTAAATAATGTTATCTTCTATGTTTACGCATAAAATTACGAATTTTGTAGCGTATGAAAATTTCTAGACATTTTACAATCTCAAAAAATTAATTATGCTATGAAATAATTGGCTGCTATTAATGCTAATTTTTTTTCTAAAAAGTTGATGAAGGTTAGCCGAAGCGGAAATTTCTTTAATTAACATACCTAAAATATTATTGGCTTTCTCAAAAATATTTTTCTACACTAACCTCTGCTTTATACCTGAAACTATTGTTTATGTATATTTTCTTCCATTTTCTGCATTTATGAAATGTAATCTATGGAAGTATTTACTATATCAAGAAAAACATGTACGTAAAACTCATTAATTTGTTTCATTTTTAGCAGCACTTTTACTAAACATACCCTTCAAACAATAATAAGTAAGCTTGAACTTTGGTAACTAAACATTTTTAAGAAATGAATGAAAATTTTATTTTGCGTTAAACTGTGGAAACTCACTAAAAAAAAACTTCTGTACGTCAACAATAAACATTCATGACGATTACATGTTCTATTGAATTAGTTGTGCATGAATTCAGAACGATTTTAAGACGTTTTCATTTTATGATATATGTCAAAATTTGCATTTTATTTGCTCTGCATTTATAACAGATTCGCTATAATCGTTCTGATTACTTTTTTAAAACATTGGTGTTCCTTTGATGCATAGTTTTTTTTGATAGCAAATACGTGTATGCTTCCATCAATCAAGAATGTTATGGATAAAATATTTTTCGATTATAACTCTTTTTTTTTTTTAAATTTAATATTTATTAATCATAATGGAATTGAAAAATAGTTGCAAGCTTAAATCATTAAAAACAAACAATAAATATACTTGGATTAATTACATTGATACAGATTTTAATTAGTTGCAATTGCAAACAAAATATTTGGGCCGTTCGTTAACGAAAATTTATTAGAATTCAATACAAAAATTGCGCTCACACCCTTAACTTGATGGTTCTTCGAACGCATCTTTGATACAAAAATCCGAGGTTTATTATGAAATTTAAAGAATTTCGTAGTGATTACTGTAAATTAGTGAATTAATTATAATAAACTGATGTTGAACATGCTTTTTTCAAGACAAAAAGGTACATTGGTTCGCTATCAACAAAATGACTGCAAAATTAAAGCTTAAAACTGACTTCTTCATCGAAAAAAAGTAAAAAGAAAAACCTGAAAAAAACTTATTAACCCCTCCATTTTGTTTTTGCTGTGCAAAATGCCGCTAGCCCACGGCATCGTTTTTTTTTTGTTTGTGCTCACATCTATTCATGGATTAATTGTCAAAATTACAAATACAACAATGTAAACAAACGGGTTTTGGAGAGTGAAACGTACGAAAGATTCCGGTCTTGGTAATAGAGTGTTTTTGATTACAATTGAGTAGTAGACAATATGTGTGTGTGTAAGTATGTATGTATAATGTAAGAGAGAAAGAATTTCGGAGTTACTGTTTAGCAAAAACACTCTATTACCAAGACCGGAATCTTTCGTACGTTTCACTCTCCAAAACCCGTTTGTTTACATTGTTGTATTTGTAATTTTGACAATTAATCCATGAATAGATGTGAGCACAAACAAAAAAAAACGATGCCGTGGGCTAGCGGCATTTTGCACAGCAAAAACAAAATGGAGCTGTTAATAAGTTTTTTTCAGGTTTTTCTTTTTACTTTTTTTCGATGAAGAAGTCAGTTTTAAGATTTAATTTTGCAGGCATTTTGTGGATAGTGAACCAATGTACCTTTTTGTCTTGAAAAAAGCATGTTCAACATCAGTTTATTATAATTAATTCACTAATTTACAAAAATCACTACGAAATTCTTCAAATCTCAAAATTAACCTCGGATTTTTGTATCAAAGATGCGTTCGAAGATACGTCAAGTTAAGGGTGCAAGCGCAATTTTTGTATTGAATTCTAATAAATTTTCGTTAATGAACGGCCCAAATATTTTTTTTGCAAGTAATTAAAATCTGCATCAATTTCATTAATCCAAATGTATTTATAGTTTGTTTTTAATGATTTAATCTTGCAACTATTTTTGAATTCCATTTTGATTAATAAATATTATATTTAAAAATAGTTATAATCAAAAAATACCTTATCCATAACATTCTTGATTGATGGAAGCATATGTACATGTATCAAAAAAAAACTATGCATCAAAGGAACACCAATGTTTTAAAAAAGTAATCAGAACGATTATATTTATAGCGAACCTGTTGAATAAATGCAGAGGAAATAAAAAACAAATTTTGACATATATCACAAAATGAAAACGTCTTAAAATCGTTCTGAATTCATCCAAAACTCATTCAATAGATCAAGTAATCGACATGAATGTTGATTGTTGACGTACAGAATTTTTTTTTTGTGAATTCCCACAGTTTAACGCAAAATATAATTTTCATTCATTCCTTAAAAATGTTTAGTTACCAAAGTTCAAGTTTACTTATTATTGTTTGAAGGGTATTACATTACATTTTATAAATACAGAACATAGAAGAAAATATACATAAACAATAGTTTTCAGATATAAAGCAGAGGTTAGTATAGAAAAATATTTTTGAGAAAGCCAATAATATTTTAGGTATGTTCATTAAAGAAATTTCCGCTTCGGCTAACCTTCATCAACTTTTTAGAAAAAAATTAGCATTAATAGCAGCCACTTATTTCATAGCATAATTAATTTTTCAGATTGTAAAATGTCTAGAAATGTTCATACGCTACAAAATTCGTAATTTTATGCGTAAACATAGAAGATAACATTATTTAGTCAAGAAGTATGGATTTTGGCGCGTATACCGTTTTTTTTCTATTGGGTGTTTGGTTTCCCCATACTGGAATAAAAAAAAGTTACTTAAATCTATTTATTGCACTCATTTAGTTGGTATTGTGTGTAAACATATTGCCTTTTTCTATTCCTTAAAGATGCTTTACACAAAGCAACTTATTTTTAAAACATGGTTCCCTCAAATTTTGATTCCAAAATCTAACTAAAAACAAAATTCAAACTCTAACATATTCCCTTAAAAAGAAATTTTCAGGAATATTTCTGCAACAAACAAAACTAAAATTTGGTCTTGCAACTACCGAACTGCTTAAATGATGAAAATACTAATCTAATTGAGGAATCTGAACTAGCTAAAGTTGGCAATGGAACTTCACAAGTATGCTTCTCGTACCATTGTCTGTACAAAAAAATGCGGAGGCATCCGCCTATTGTTTCCACCTGAACTTCTAACGACGCCAAGAAAATGCTCTAAACAAACTACACCTGAAAAAATTGTCTGTTTTGTTGTTTTACAAAGTATTAAGTTACACTTTTGTCCATTTCCAATTATAATTAACCAGTTGCAGCGCATGTTGCGTTCGCAAATAATTTAAGTAAACAAAATACAGCACTAATAAATCATTAAATATGTATTTGGTCAATTTTATTTTATTTAATATACATTTACAACATTTATTTGGATTGAAATTAAAAAGCTATACAAATCTTCCAATTTAAGACCATGTCAGCACTGCAGATTCTGTTGGTAAGGATTGTTTAGTTTTTGAACGAGGTCATGAAACATTCAAAATGAAGCATTTAGATGGGGCTGATGAAGCATTTTGATGGGCCAAAGCACTAATTGTGAGAATGTGTTTGGTTTTTTGCATCATTTCACGCACACTTTCTCACAATTAGTGCTTTTTAGCTTGTAGGCAAACCGAAATGTCAGTCTGAGATTCCGGTCTTGGTAATAGAGTGTTTTTGCTGTTTAGGCTTTAACAAAAAATTAACTGTGTTACTCTTGAGTAACTTTTAATTAAACATAGGGTACTTCATTTATGTTTGTGATATGTTAGCGAATAAGATTTTGTAAAAAATAATTATAAATTTAGGTTGTAAATTAAATTGATGTTACTATGCACAAATTATTTAAGTATTAAATCTCAAACAGCAGTTGATCATGTTTTTCTATTCAACTGAAAGCTGAAATTTATTACTCAGTGACTTATTTATTTTCTACACAATTCTATTTAATGTTTTGTGCAAAGGAACCCTTGTCAAATTGGAAAAGGAATAAGTAATATTTTTTTTTAAATAAAAAATAAAAGTACATATGAAATTGTAGCTTGCTTGAGGAGCGTTTTGTAGACAATTATGTTTTTGGTAGATCAACTGAAGGTAGAGGTTAGTGAAGTAAAGTTCCGAATTTGAAGTTTATACCACATGAAACTAACTAGCTAACTTGGTCAAAATGTACGTTCGAAGAATGCGGTTGACTGCAAATTTAGTCCCTTATGTTGTCTGAACCTGTTCAATCTAAATTTTAAATATTAAATTTTGTTTTTAAATTCAATAAAATCAATTATACAGTGGTGGCCATAGAATTATAAACGACAATTTTGTAACAATATTATAATGGATAACTTTTTTTTAGGAAACCTCTTTAGGTTTGTTTGTGGTTCTTTTAAAAATCCATGACATATATGAAGTACACTTTTCAATATTTTATAAAAATATAAGCGTGACACTAACAGTAGAAAATAATAATTATCACAAGCTTTTATTACCTCAGTTTCATGAATACATTTATTTTTTTACAAAACTAAATGTTTTAAAGCGAACAAAGAAAAAGTATTGTTTGTTAAAATTTAAAAATTAAAAAAAAACTTACAATATTAAAACTATGCAGTTATAAATTTAAAATATGTATAGTAAATTTAAAAATAAAGTAGTCAGGTAAAATTTGAGAAGTTAATGGCATAAGCATCCCCCAAGGCTATCCATGTGTCTCTATTTTTGGCTTCGTTTTACCAATGTGCTTATTTGTGATAGATCGTCACCCCATCTTTCATTGAGTTGTCCTGCTGGTGTATTGTTCTCTGGTCTACATTTCGTTGACATTTTTGTCTAGATACATATATGTCAACATAACTAATGGGCATGTGTGCAAATGCAAATAAGGCTCCATTAGATTTTCCAAGATGCCTTTATAAACATATTGGTCCATTCCGTCGAATCCTTACTAATGCGCCAACTCCATGCCACGAAAACGCACCCAAACCATTATGTTTCATCCTCCATGCTTAACGGGTATCAAAGTATATTTAGGATCCAATTCTTTCTTCATCTAACACGAATAAGTTAAATTTGGATTCCATTCTTTATTTGCGTGAAGCATAGCAAAGGTCAAATGGCTCTTCAAATTCATTTTGAAAACGTGTGGTGTTTTTCTGGTAATGCATCCATATAGATCAATTTCTAGAAGAAGCCTTGACTTACTTGATGTGAAACAAGTGCATTTATTTTTGATGAAGTCAAAAAAGGTTCGGCTTTACTTATTCGGTATATCAATCTCTCTTCTTTTGGGGTTGATTTTCGATCCTTTGGTTTTCTTTTTGGGTTTTCAAAGCTGCCAGTCTTTTTATAGATTGAATTACATCAAATACCATCTTTTTCAAGAAACTAAATCTTTTAGCTATGGAATCCATTGACTCGTTTTCGATTTAACAGCACTGCACTATGAGCTTCCGGACAAGACTGTAGACTATACAAGAATTTTCTAAAATAATGGTATTTTACAAGCTGTTGGGGTTCAGGGAACCTCATATTCGGAACATACATGTCAGCGGTCATAGACTAATAAGCTAAGCACACTGGTGCCTACATGGAATATTAAGTATATTTAATAAAGTTAAGAATTGTTGTTTTTAATTATATGACCCCCACTATAAGTTATAATATGAGTTATTTGTATTTGTATTTAAATACTGAACGAATTATTTCATTTTGAATTCTTAATTCTTTTACCTAGCAGCTGATTGTGAAAAGTCAAAATCAGTATGTACCAAATTTGTAACTAAAAATGGTACACTAAGTAGTCGGATTGGAAATTTCAACTCATTTTGTAGTTGCATTAAGCCAATCAGAATGGCTTGTCTACGTAGCCACAGCTTAGTAAATTCCCCCAATGCCACTTAATTTTTAGAGGCGACGAGTGCGGAAACAACTTTAAAATTTAAGTTTTTCGACGAAATTGTTTACTATTAAAATGAATTTAATAATTTTTGTCTTATTTTCAATTCAATCAACTGTAAGCAAAGTGATAAGCTTTTGCTGAAAATGCAAGGAAACACTGAAATTGTGGCAAGTTTAACCACGGTTGGTATTCCAAAGTATTGTACTCTTAAGGGCTATGCGGTGGTTAAGACCTCTAGTAAATTAGAAAATTATTTACAATTAGAGATTGAATAATACAATAGTTAAGGTAACATCAGTTCAACTTTTGCAATGATTTCTCTCAATAGTTCAAGGCAGTGTTTGCTCTTTTTCTTTTTCATGGAACAAGTGGTTGTTATTATTTGAAGTTAATCGAAAAAATCAATATTTTGCAATATGAAAAATTGCTCACTGGAAATTGCATTAGAATGTCAAAATATATCTTCACACTTAATATTTAGTACTTAGTTGGGTATCGTATGCGTATCGGTTTAATCGCTTCCTCAAGGCGTCGTCGGATATTGAAGTGACAAGTTTTTAGCATAATTCAGGACTTAGGTTTTTATCCTCAATATTTCTAAAGTTCTTTTGAGCAACTCGACGGCCTTTTTCATTCCACATATGTAAATACATATACTCGATTTATTTAAGGTCAGGTAACTTTTTCTGTGTTTTAAGCACCTTGGGGCAGTGATTCAATATCCACGACCTATTTGTACAAGATGTGTGTTTTCGGTAGTTGTCCTGATAGAAGATGAAAATGTCTTGTATTCCGAGCTCACTGACTATGTTGTTTCAAAATATTGATGTTGCCCCTTTGATACATTTTACCTTCCACAAAATTTTAATTCCGAACACCAGAACTTACAAAAAATCCTCAAACCATGATCGACCCACTGCAGATTGTGGAAGGGCTCCGTTTTCACAATATTTGCTATTTCTTGTACTGATTTTGACTATGCATCAAAACAAAACCAATTTTCGAATTTCCAAAGGCGTTTGTTTTCTTGTTAGTGTCTTTTCGACGTGGAGAAGGAAACTACCTTAAATGTAAGTAAATGTCTTCCGTAATTCAAGATTAATACTCGTATAACTACATTGGCATTTGACTCGACAAAAGTTCCATTACAGAGTTACTATAGTGCAAAAACAGTTAGATTCCGATTATGTGTGAGAGTCTTAATAAATACATACATAACTAATAAATAACTTGATATGCAGTTTTTCTTTTATTTAAACTTAAATTAAGCTTAAATATGTCATAAAATGATGATTAAGTTCAACTACTTCAATTAAGAAAATTTACATTCTCTCCGTTCAATTGATCATAGGAGCCACTGTAAGTGTTGAAATATTCATGTATGATTTTGGAAAATAACGTCTTTATTACAAAAACGAACAAAAGACTATAGGAGAGTTATAAAGAATTTTGTTTTTCTCAATTCTCACATACCTCCCACTGTCTTTTTCTTCTTTAAACAGAAATATTTCGAATGACGAGATCAAGTGGTTTTCTATATGTTTGCCACTTGACCCAACCGACTTTGTGTAAATTACGAATCCTTTCAACAATCTGGTTTCTTCTTCTTTTTATCTTAAATTCTATGATTCCTTTTCCACCGAATACTCATATACATTGAATTTGGCATCTGAATAGAAATACATATTTTATGACAATCACCCAGCACCCAGCACAAATAAAATCCTTGAGATATATTTATTGCTCCTCACTAAATATATTTTTATAAACTCTATATCTAGGATAGGAGCATAAATGCTTATGGTAGGTATAGGGATAGATATGTGGCGGTAGAATTTCCTTAGATCCTCGTTTTTCTATTACTTATCACACATTCATTATCTGGCTGGCTGACTACATATACTCGTATATTTAGGTTTGGAATGTAGCTAAGTCGTTATTAACGTTTTCTAGGAATCGATTTTTATTAAAATAAAGAAAGGCGAGAACAAAATATTCTGATTCTCCGTTCAAGGTGCCCATAGCCAGCCACCACATAATCTTCAAGATGTTTTTTGTTTTTTGAAAAGTGGTATGTGATGCAATACTAGTACCTACAATCTAAAATCCCTAATGTTTTTCGAATGTCATTCATAAATTTTGTATTTCAAGTAAGGTTTTTCTTGTTTTCAATTTTTGGTTCGTGGGAATGTTTGAGGTCATGTTATTCAAACAATATTTCTTATTTTCAAAAAAATTGAGATGTTTGACTTTGTATCCAAACAAAGCTAATGATCTTTGATGGCGATATCATCATTGGAAAACATTTTAAAACAGAACTCAAGGCACATTATGTACATACAGTTCAGATGGAAGTCTAACTCTATACTGGAGTGCAAATGGGCAGGTTCAGACAACATAAGGGACTTCATTTGCAGTCAACTGCATTCATTGAATGTACATTTTCACCAAGTTAGCTAGTTAGTTTTTCATGTGTCATAAATTTCAAATTAAGAACTTTACTTTACTAAACTCTACCTACAGTTTATCGTAAAGAAGCTATTAAAAGCATGATTGTCTATAAAACACTCTTCAAGCAAGCTACAAGACAAATGTTTCTTTTCTAATTTAACAAGAAAACACAAGGTAATAAAGTTCAGCTTTCAGTTGAATGAAAAAAAATCAACTGTTATTTTGACATAATTAGACTTGACTTGATACCCAATGAGATTTTTCTTGACTAACTTTCCAGTCAACTTTCCAATAAAGTTGCCTTAATTGGAAGACAATTTCTTGGCAGCCGGCCAACAAGATATCAGAAACTTGCCTTACTTTCAAGTCCCTTAAGTCGTCTGAATCTGCCAATGTAAAACGAAAAATTCACTCGGTTGCGCAGAATACATTGGCAGTAAGATTTAGTAGAATTTTCTGCTAACAATAAAGTTTAATTAGGTAGTAAGACACACTTAGGACAGTTGTTGGCCCTTTTGATAGCACATGAATCTTATGGCTTTCTTCTAAAGCTCAATAAAACCAATTGGAGTTCCTTACGAAACGTAAAAGACTGATAATGCAAGTGTGTTTGTCGTTACAAAAGAATTCTCCTTAGTGTCACTACCCTTAGTATGCAGAGAGCATTAGAAAAGGGAAGGGAGAGAGGGTTTGAAAGGAGGTCTTGGTGCACAATGGTTTTGAATTCCTAAATATTGCAATGACTGGTAAGGCATTCCACATTCGCGTGGTACGGCTAAAAAACGACTCTCTGTACTTGACAGTACGACCGAAGTAGGGCTCGATGGTATACTGATGAGCATTCCTAGAAGCATCTTGCATCAGCTTAGGAAACCCAGACTTTTCAGACTTGAACCCTTCCAGGTAATTACTAATCCAATGAAGGAGGGATTCATGAAAACCGAAAGCATGTATTTTCGATAAGAGAGCCTGATGAAAAACCCTATCGCATACTTTTAAACTGCTTTTTTTGGGGTTGGGCTGAACAAATGCTATTTCCATCTGCTCGGAACGAGACCTGAGTACCACCCACTGGCAGCGTTGAATTGGAATGAGATTAGCTTTCTCGTAAGGAGAAATGGAGTGTCATTGACAACGAGCGTAGGAACCAAGGATGAACAAGAATTTTGCATGCTTTTTATGAATGACCAAAGTTTTGTACTGCGTTTGGGATATTGCCGTAATGTTTGGTCATGCAAAAATGTTGTGCTTCATATATGGGCGTTGCAGGCCTTCGTGACTTGTTTGAACTTTTTCCCATTTTACTCAGTTAGGTTGGTCTTAAAACAAAGGAAACTTACTTCTTTGGCCCTAATAACAGTTTTTCAGCTCGCATCGAACCATTCGTTTTCATTAGGTCTGATATTTTTAACCCTGCTCGGGTTCTCATTCCTAGGAGAATCAAACTTTCGTTACAATTCAAACTCTTTAGAGGAAGCATAGTGACCAGTTAAATATCCTGAAATAATTTTAACCTAAAGCAGGGCAGGTACAGAGGAGGTGAAGAATTATTTCCTTCTCTTCCTCGTTTATACACCTTCTGCAAAAGTCATTTGATACTACGCCTAGCCGTGTGACGTACTTTCCCATTAGACAGTGTCCGGTTATAATTATCGAGCTTAATGCGATCTGC
The DNA here is from genome assembly GCA_920104205.1 of Eupeodes latifasciatus. Taxonomy (NCBI): domain Eukaryota; kingdom Metazoa; phylum Arthropoda; class Insecta; order Diptera; family Syrphidae; genus Eupeodes; species Eupeodes latifasciatus. The sequence continues at coordinate 175,304,801 of OV049924.1, read as the reverse complement.
TTAGAGATATCAAGCATCTTAAGGCCAAATGTTCTTATTCAACCTGATATTAGCTTTCTTTATAGCCTCTTAGCCAAAGGTGTACCATGTTTGGCGAGTTTATTGGCTTTACAATTTATTTAAAAGTCTCTCTCCGGCAGATTGAATGCTATAGACATTTTGAAGTTCCTTTCGAACTGTGTGGGGGATGCTTTGGCATTGAAGTTAGTGAACAATATTGTTATTAGTCCTCTGCGATAAAGCTTTAAGCCGAATAGCAAAGCTTGCAAATATTTGATTGCTATATATGCCGAGAGGTTTTATATAGAGTAGGATGCCGTCTGAAACTACGGATATACGGATATAGCAACTTCATCTGCATAGGCAATACATCTAAAACCCTCTACATTCGGGCAAGTTAGAATTCCGTTGACTTCCAGGTTCCAAAAGAGAAAAATCTTTTAGCGGAGCCGCCTAGTTTTGAGTTAATTTTTCTGCTAGTCTGCGAACTCTTTAAGTTCAGAGATGACCTGATAATCTAGTTTCAGACGTGTCCACGTTGTTAAAAGAACATTCATTGTCATGGAAGGTACCCAAAGTGCACTGTTTATGATGGAGCGAGTATTCGATGGTGCGTACTAAAGTCTATAATGCCGTTTTCACCGATTTACTCTTACAGTAGGCATGATGTGACATAGAAGAGATGGATAGCAATCAAATTTTCCAAGGTCTTGAAAAAAAAAACGTATACGACTTAGATCTTTAGGGTTTACGTGTGCGAATTTTCCCCGCTTTGGGTATGGAGACAAAATTCACTTCTCCATCCTGTAAGATGGATGGAGAAGGATAGACCAGATACAGGCAGCTATTATATATGATCTCAGGGATTGGTTTAAGTCTGTCCTAGGCTTTCTGGAGCTCAGTTGTTATTATGCAATTAGATCCTGCAGATTTGTTTGGTTCGAAGCTGTTGAGAGCCCAACGTAGCTTGTCCCTTTTGGGTGTTATACGATACTTTTAAAATTATTACGGTGTGGGAGCTACCAGGGAAGTAAATATCCAGCAAAAAGTTTAATGATTCTTCGCTTGAATTAGTGCAGGAGCCATCTGCATTTTTCAAGACAGCTGGGAATCGGTTGACTGGTTCTTAGCCTATGATGTTTCTTCTGTTGGACCATAGAAGGACCTCCCACGAGATCGCTTTGATTTTCTTAGTTCCTTGTACCTTCTAAGGGAATTCGCAGTAAATAAAACCTATGAAAATTTATTTTAAGTTCAAGTTTTTATCTAATAACATCCATATTTTTATGACATATTAAATTATTTTTATACTTCATATAAATCTAGCTTCTTGTATCTTATGTAAGTCACTAAATAATGATGAATCAAATATAATTTATGTACCAGAATGTCTTTCTAATATCTGTTTTATTTTTATTTCAGATTATTAAGGAACAAACATATTGTAACTGTAAGTAAAGCTCCACTCGAACTCTACATTGTCAATAAACTAACAACTAATTAATTGTATTACGTTTTGTAATATTTTAAATCTCTGAATATTTTAATAAACTTAATATCGTAAACATAAATATAGTCTAATTAATAATCTAATTAAGTTTCCGGCCTCGAGCTCCGACTGCATCATGTGGCGCTTTTTTTCGCTTATTGGTATCTTTAAGGCTTTAGAAGAATTTGTTTTTAATACAATCAAGTTTTACGATTTTAAGGCAAATAAATCAACTTCAATTTGAGCCTAAAGTTGTATCTGTAGATTTTATGTTTTTCACAATACAATTGTTCAAAAATTAGTTAAAATACATTTTCTACAAAAAGTCGAAGAAGTAATATCTACTAAAATAGAAAATTTGTAATAAGGTATGCCATAACTCTAGAGTGGGAAGATTGGGCCAAAAGAACAAAACAATGGTATGGGATGGGGGTTTACATTCCCCCTGTTAAGCGGGAGGGTAATTTTTCCGAAAAGTGATTTGACATATAAAATCCATACATATTTAAAAATATGAAAAATTTGTCGAATTTTTACAATTAAAAATTGTGGTTTAAAAAATTATTTTGAAGTTCCGATTTTCTAGTTTTATGATCTGTTGTGATCGACTTGTTCCAATTTCAAAAATAAGTTTGGGATAAAAAAGTTGTACATTTAAAGTCATCAAAAATTCAAATAAAAAATTATAACGGTTTTTGTGTAAATGGGGTCACAAATATGAATATTTTACCTATGTAAGTCAGTTTAGTTTCCTAAAAAAGTTTTTAAAGTCAAACAATATATATTATTAAAAAGTAGCGGTTATACTTACAATACCAAATTAATTATACTTTTAATTTCACTATTACTTTAAAATCTTTATACGACAACTATAAACATTAAAATTTGTTGTGGTTATGCTTAATTTTGATTCGAAAATGTTGAAGCTTTTAATAAGCTCACAACAGGACAGCCTATTTGAAAATCGCTATTATATAACTCAACACAACTCCTAGAACAACATCTTTTAAAGATTAAATTTTAATTAATAGGTATTAATTTTAGAATTAAGTCGATAGTCAAAGATGTTTTTGATAAAATTGTAATAGAACTTGAGTTTCTTTTTAAAACAATGCGGAAACTTTTGGTATTAAGGTCAGCACAAATACAAACAAAAAAATTACCCGAATCCTAAGATTCAAAACACAATCAGCCTTATCACAGGCCCCGTCGTAATAGATTCGTAGTACGAACCCCGAAAAAAGTATCATTGCTCCCGTCGTACTAAAAAAATTTGCTACGAAATTCGGAGTTCGTCAAAAGTGAACATTTCGAAAAACATTTGCCATATGTTTTGTAGGAATACCATATTCTTAGACACAGAAATAAGAGAAATTGAAATTGTGTTGTTTTTCTGTATCCATAATTGGAAGAAACACGTATCTAAGACTTTTTGAGGCTATCTAAATAGTTTGACTTCATGATCATGACAAGAAATTAATCTTACAAAAAGGTTTCTTAAATAACCCTTTGACACATAAGGCCTTCCACGCGTCAATAACAACATCTATGCACCAGGAACTCATTGGGCCACAAATAAGTTTAAATTGAAGCACAATAGCGAATAACACTAGCCCCGAATGAATAGGAAGTTTGTCAGTTTTTTCTACGAACAGTTATTTTGATCGGAGTTCAATTGAAAACGAAAAAAAAAATAATTAGCGTGCGAAGATAAATTAAATAATGATCACATGTTCCGAATTTCGATCGAAAGTGAATTGAAATCATTTTTCAATTTCACGTGAAATGAAATTGCATGTTCTTCAATTCGATCGATTGGGAAAACTTCGAAATTGCTTCGAACTGTCAGAACTGAAGGATCATCCATTTTTATTTTGTTTCTGAAGTAAATTTTTTTGCTGTTTTGAAGATGGATGCAATATTATTGGCAATTTTAAGTAAAAAAAAAGAAGCAGAATTCAAGAGCGAAAAATAAGAAGACGAATTTTGCGAGACAAATCGAATATATTGGTTTTACCTGACACAATGTAAGTGTGTGAAAATTATGTATGTAGAATTGTTGTGATAAATAAAGTAAATTCTTGGTTTCCTCTTTTAAGCTTTCATTGTAATTTTAGATTAAGCAAAGACGCTTTTTTATATGTTCTAAGGGAAATTAAACCTTTTATAATACCTTCATCGATTCCTTCAATTCAAAAACTTTCTGCAACCCTCCGATTCCTAGCAGAAGGAAGCTTTTAAAGATCAATTCACATAAATAAAAAATGTGATTTGAATGCGTTCAAAAACTGGAATAAACCGAAATACAGAACATACATTCCATTTGCATGTTCGAAAATCCAATTCACAATAACGAATTGTGGAACACCCAAATTCACTTTCGCAAAGTGTATTCACAATAAGTGAAATGCAGAACATGGACAATAAAATATATTTGTAAGCAGTGGAATGTTTAAAATATGTTACCAACACTTTGTCATCAAGATCCAAGGGGTTAAAAGCATCCCTTAAAATTTTGCGCTGCATTTTTATTGTTTGTCGTCTTTGTGTATTTTCTTAATTTATTGCAAAGATTGCAACGGCAATATCATCCATTTTTAAAGACAAAAACAAATAGAACTAAATCGAAAGATGAAAAACGAGCTTTTATTTATATTTCTTATTTTGAAGCAAATCAGCTAATTTTGACACTCCGAAATTAGTATTTCTGTGTGGCAATGCTTTTTTTGATTTCGTTCGGGGCTATTCGTATTCGTAGCGTAACAAAATTTTCGGGGACTCGCTACGAGGGACTCTGTGATAGGGGTGAATACATTTTTATTGATTTGTATATCACACAAAGATTTGTTTTCTTCACTAAGAGTGGCAACGCCACGTTTTTGGTCGCTTCGGTGATTATTGCCGCTTTTTCAAATGTACCTTCCTAATCAACTATACTTCTTCATTTAATCGTGCCTTGGGTAGATGAAAATAAATTATAGAAATGAAGCACTTCCAAGAATAACTACAATACCTTTAAGAAGACAAAATTTGATTAAACGGGCACGTTAATAAACAAAACTACCGTGACTGAGCTCCAAGAACCCATAACCCTCGGCTGAAACACCAAAAGCCATTGCATTGCCCAGTGTACCTGTTTGGTGTGCCTTATCCACGCCTGGGATAATTGGACCATGATGATAACGGATTTCTTTTTGCCGAACCTGCAAACTCATACATCGTTTAGCTTTCCTTCAGTCTTGTCTTATCATCGGTATCGCCTAGTTGCCTTTGCGAAAAGCTTTCATTGCAAATTTATTGTTTTTGTTTTTGCTTTTATTTTCGTTTGTCTATTATGAGTTCTATGTGCAAACATTGTGCCAAATCACTGAACGGGAGTGATACTGTTTCATGTGGTATTTGCGGTGCATTTTTTCATGTATTATGTTCTCTATTGAAATCAAATGAACTTGAAACAATAAAAACTAACATAAATATCTATTGGAGATGTGTTAATTGTGCAAAAGTTTCTTTGTCCTTATGGCAGAGGAATCTGTATGACTGTTTTGGACACTTGAAACAGGTGATTGACGAATATCATCAGATCGACTTTTTAAATATTGACGATGGTGCAAATAAAGTCAATATAGATAAAAACTGATTTACAAAGAGAAATGCGAAATTCAACCATGACGCAGCGAATACCTAAGGTCAATGTCCAATTATTAAAATCTCAAAAAAAAGTCAAGTAGTGTTTCCTCTCCTTTGCATAACCGGGTGCCTCTTATTAAGAGTAGCTCTATCACTAAGTCTTCGCTTTCACCCTCTGCTTCCCCACTTCTTTCGTCTAACTAAAACCTAATAGTAAAAATCAACAAAAACAACAAAAAGCAGCGTCTTCTACTAAATTGGATCTTTCTTACTCTAATGCATTAAAACAACAACTAACGCAGAGTGATGTAAATTTGGGATCAAAAGATGATGGGAGCGTAAATTCTATGTCTTTGTCTGCTGGCACAGATTCAAACTTAGAAATGAGCTTGCCTGCTGATGTTGATAAAATTACTGCCACGAACAATGAATCGGGGGGCGAAGTCGGTGTCAACGGAATCATAAGCGACAGTGATAGCTTGGGGAAGACAAATTGTCTGTCTGGTAATGTTCCGCTAAATTCTGGTATTGGAGAAACTGATCTAATAAAAGAGATAAATAATGGTAATGGCGTTGGAGTAGTAGTTGATTCTTTGTATGCAGAAAATCCTACTTTTAGTGGTGTTAGTGATGAAACCAATAAAGCATTAAATCAACACTTGATCAACAGTGTTGCCAAGGCCGGTAATAATTCTGATGCTGGTACTCTTGGTGACAACGTTATTAATAAAATGCGATGGTTTCATCTAGCCAGTTTTAAAGTTAAGACAACAACTGAAGACATAACCTCTTACATTTCTTCTAAGACCAATTCTGTAGCTACAATTTGTCCATGCTATAAGCTGATTAAAAAAGACCCAGTCGAAGAAGTTAAGCTTAAATTTGTTAATTTTAAAATTGGAATTCCAGTGGAATATGCCAAAATGATTTATAGCTCCGAATTTTGGCCAAAAGGAGTGAAAATTCGCCCATTTGAGTCTAGACCAAAAAACGAAGAACCATCCCAAGAGAAAATGCCAAGAAACGACAATCGTCATCTGGCAACACCGATATAGTTTCACCTGTTGCTGATGGTGTTGCCGTTGAGGGTGTTGTGGATATTGCTGATGAGGAGAATAGGCAGGTTGTTGCTGCTGGTGAAAATGTTGCGTATGAGGTTGCTGCTTTTGACGTTGCCGTTGATGAATTAAAGCAGATTGTTGTTGCTGATGATGTTGCCAATGGTGTTGCTGCTGATGATTATATTTATGAAGCTGCTGCCGATGTTGTTGTTGTTATTGATGGTGATTTTGTTGATTTTGTTGATGTTGCTGATGATGCTAATAATGATTTCAGTACTTCTATTTACTATCAAAATTCTGGAGGTCTTCGGAAAAAAACAACAGAGTTCTGTAATGCAGTGACGGATAGTTCGTATGCAGTAATTGCTCTGACTGAAACTTGGCTGTGTGATAGTATAAGCAATACTGAACTGTTTGACGAAAGCTATGTCGTCTATAGAAAAGATCGCTGTTCAATTACCACGGGTTTATCAAGGGGAGGTGGTGTTCTGCTGGCAATTAAATCTTCATTCAAGAGTAGTTGGGTAGATCTTGATGATACTACATGTTTTATTGAACAAATTTGTGTATGCGTCGATTATAGTCGTTCTAGAGATGGAGTCACTGTTAAAATATATTATATCTTGTCATATATACCGCCTTATTCCGATATAAGTATTTATTTAGCACATATTTCTAACATACAAATCATTGCTGACAATTTAGATTTAAATTCTTTTATATTAGTGTTGGGTGACTTTAATTTAAGTAACGTCAAATGGATTTACTCTAATGATGATAAATGTTTGATTCCGTGTAATGCCTTAACTGATTTTGAAGTAGAAATGACTGATTCTATGCTCACTATGAGTTTTGTTCAGTTCAATGAAATCCATAATAGTATTGGCCGTATTTTAGACTTAGTATATACTTATGAAGACTTAATTTTAACTGTAACTGAAGCTACTTTTTTTTATTGTCAAATAATAGTATTCATCATAAAGCGTTGCTCATCTCTTTTGATATTTCTTTTTTAAATTGTTATTCTAAAGATTCTAATCAATATGATTATATTATGATTTTTTGAAAGCAGATTATAGCTATATTAATTATTATTATTTATCCTTGATTGATTGGTAATTAAGTTTATCGGGATCATCTGATTTGAATGATATGTTTGCCTTGTTTATGCATATAATAAAAGACGTTTTCTCTAAGTGTGTACCTCTCAAAAGAGTCGTGAGCTCAAATAAGCCTGTATGGTTTAATAAAAGATTGGTCAACTTAAAAGGTGAAATGAAACGCATGTATAAGAAAAGTTTAAATGATTCATCACATCATGTAACATTTTGTCGACTGAGAAAAGAATATGAATTTTTAAAAAGATTTCTTAATCGCCAGCATATTTTATCTGTAGAATCCAAAATTAAGAGGAATTCTAAGGCTTTTTGGACTTTTCTGAATACAAAAAGGAAATCGCTCGGTATTCCTCTATCTATGAAATACAATGATGTTCTGAGCAGCGATTTAAAAAATATTTGTAACATGTTTGCGAACTGTTTTCAATCTAACTACGTTGCTGAGCCAGAATCTGCTTTTCAACCAATTCGTGATGTCTCGTCTGTAAATTTGGGAAATCTTTATGTCTCTAAAAATGATATTTTATCTGAACTATCATCTCTTGATGGCTCTCCTACTCTTCCACCTGACAACATTCCAGCTATTTTTGTTAAAAATTGTAGATATAATCTAGTAATCCCGTTTCATATAATCTTTAATCTTTCGCTGTCTACAGGTGTATTTTTGGATTGCTGGAAGTACTCATTTGTCACCCCAATTCATAAGTCTGGTTCTAAGCAAAATATTGAAAATTATAGGCCTATTGCGAAACTACAATTGGTCTCTAAAGTCTTCGAAGCTATAGTCAAGCGAAAACTCTATTCTGTCACTCGGTATCTTATATCCGAAGATCAACATGGATTTGTAAGTGGTAGGTCTACTTTAACAAATTTGGCAATTTTTACAAACTTCTGTCTTTACAGTATGGAACAACGCTTTCAAGTGGATGCTATCTACACAGACTTTGCTAAAGCCTTTTATCGTGTTCAGTTTCATATTTTAGAGCGTATATTATTGGGCTTGGGTTTCCATGCTACTTTAATGAGTTGGGTAATGAGTTACTTAAAAAACCGTAAGCAATATGTGAAATTAAGTTCGCATTTTTCGAAAACGATTTTCAACCATTCGGGAGTTCCACAAGGAAGCCATCTAGGTCCTCTTTTGTTTCTTTTATTTATTAATGATTTGCCAGATTTTATTTTAAATTCAAGGGGATTACTTTTTGCGGATGATTTTAAGATTTTTAGACAAATTAAAACTGTGTGTGATTGTACACAACTTCAACTTGATATTGACAGGCTTACAAATTGGTGTGATATACATAAATAGCTTGTATTTACATAAATATTCGTAAATGTTCGGTGATGTCATTTACTCGAGCTAGAAATCCAATTTTGTTTTCATATAACATCTCTCAGAGTGATCTTAATCGCTTTACGGTGTAAAAGGATTTGGGGGTTATTTTTAACTCTCAGTTGACTTTTTGGTCTCAAAATCGAATGCTATGCTTGGTTTTATATTTAGAAATTCTAAGGAATTTAGTGACCCTTACACGTTAAAGACTCTGTTCGTATCCTTAGTTCGGTCTAATCTTGAATATTGCTGTACAATATGGTCACCCTACTACAACAAAGGATCATTACGGCTTGAACGTATTCAAAAAAGATTTACAAAATTTGCTTTGCATAGAACTTACTTGCATTCTGATATGCCTAGCTATAATATAAGATGCCAATTAATTCAATTAAAGCCACTCCAAAACAGACGAGATTATTATTTCGCAATGTTTGCCAGGGACATTCTGTGTAACCACATTGATAGCCCTAAGTTGCTGTCTTTATTTAATATCTATGCTCCTGCGCGTTTCCTACGACCTAGAGAAAGCGACTTCTTTTATATCCCAAGACACAATACTAATTACGGTTTAAATAATCCTATATGCAATGCTGATTCCTGTTTCAATCAATTTAAGGATTTATTAGATTTCTATTTAAGTCGAAATGAATGTAAGACTATAGTTGTAAATAATATGTATATAATTAATTAGATTTAAGTTTAGCTTATAAGATATTCTATGAAAGTCAAATGTACTTGTTAGAGTTAAATAAATAAATAAATAAATAAAAACTTATCAGTCACAGCAACAATCAAGTTTACTGCAGCCAAGCTCCGTTTTGAACAGTACGTGCAATTCAAAGGAAGACATTATTATATCTTACTAAAATTATTTTACGAATCATTCAAAATAATTTAAGTAACAGCAAAGTTATGAAAACAATTCAGGCTTCAGAGCTGAGCGGTACCTAAATATGCATGTACTACGGGAAAAGTGAGCTTTGAATTGAGCTGACAGCCTCTTACTTTTGAGCAGCCCTAATTTAGGATTCCTAATCGAGTGAGTCGGATTGTTACATACGAGTACATACTCTATCGATGGTTTATGTAAAAATAAATAGTAATACGCTTTCTTATCTCAATTTATGTTCCTCAATTGTTATTGCTGGTTTCAATTAATTCGTTTTTCTCTATTAGCTGGAACCATTGAAGTCAAACTCAAATTAATTATGTCATTGAACTCAGCAAACTGAAATTTTCAAAATTGTTTGTTTGCCGCTAACATTAAACAAAATAATTTTATTCTCATCTTTTGGACATTTCATTTTTGTTACATTCTATTAATAGTCGCTGTATAAATATTTTGGTCCCGTGTATTTACTTTTCGTTCATTAATTTTTTCTTAAAAATTGTGTGTGTTTCAAAGACTGTTTCATAATAAATGAATAGTTTTAGTAGAGTGAGCAATCATTCTCTCTGTATGGATTTTTGTGGTAACTGCTTTCATAGTACAATCAATTCAATAATTTAAAATTACATATGTGGCTCCCACGACTAATCGGACACATAAAAAATACATTTTCACAATGAATTTTCTTCAAGAAAATGTATGGAGAGTTAGTATTAAAAACAAAAGCAAATGTAACACGTCACACCAATTGTGCTACAATAAGAAATTCAAATAACTTTTTTTTAATCAGTCTATTTCAGTCATTATGGACTGCTTCATTTCAGTCAAATTCCTGAGTTTCATATTGTACAACACCTTCTTGACATAACCCCATACAAAAAAGTCTGAAGCACTCAGGTCAGGTGACCTTGGGGACTAGCGAAAAGTGGAGTTCCTGGAAATAAATTTGTTTGGGAATTTTTGTTGCAACTCCACCATAACTGGCCTGTCGGCGCAGTTCTGGATAAGAAAACTCATTCAACATCTTTAAATAACGGTTTCCATTGACAGCTACTGTTACACCGTTTTCTTCAAAGAAGTATGGCCCGACAATACACCTTGATGAAACTGCGCACCACACAGCTACTCGCTGTGGATGCAGTTTTTCTCTTTGCCGTTTAGGCCAAAACGGGCCTCATCAGACATGAACAAACAATTAATCAATGTGTTGTCTTCTTCGGCCATTGCAATCATTTTTCGGCAAAATTACTCGCGAACAGGAAAATCCTGAGGGTTTAACTTGCTTGTAATTTGGATTTTGTACGGAAACAAGTTTAAGTCATCTTGAAGTATCCGCTGTAATGACCGTCTCCAACACCAACTCCAATATGGCCCGACAAGTTTCGAGTCGAAACGCTTGGGTTTGCCTGTATTGCCGGTGCTACAGTGGCAATTGTATCCAGAACACGAACATTGGGATATCGATGGTACGGTCTTCGTGCGATGCTTCCAGATATGACAAATATGTTAACCAGGCTCATAATTGTCTTCTACTCGGGAGAGTACCGCCAAACTCCCGCCTTAATTCCTTTGGACGGAAATGACGGAAATTCTTTTTTCAGTATCCCACGCATTCATTTTGATGAATCTAAATAGTAACCTGATAAATCTAAAAAGCTGTTACGTTTTATTTTTGTAACAAGATTCGTGCGCCACCCTGTGTATAGTACTTAGTTGCGTATCTTTTCTTTTTAAAGGTTTCCTCAAGGCGTCGAGGTATTGAAAAGAGTTTTTATTTTTTGCCACTTTTCTTAAAGGCCCGTCTTTAGGGCTTCAATGTTTCAAAAGTTCTTTTAAGCAACTTGACATCCCAGTTCATCCCATATACATACATATGCTCGATTGCATTTAAGTAAGATACATTTTTCTGTGTTTTAAGCTCTCTAGGGCAGTTATACAATATCCAGGAACTTGCTGTACAAGATGTCTGCTTTGGCTAATTGGCATTTTAGTATGTTATTTAGTTTTTGGAAATTATCATTAGTTATTTATGAGTCTTTATTTGAATCTATATGAAATTTGAATCTATATGAAATTTCAAACAAAACTTGAATTTGATACTTTAATAGTTTTGGAAAATACGTTTTGGACTTAATTTTTAGTACTGATTTCGAATCCAAATTCTAATTTTACCCATTTGTTCAAGTTTTAAAAATATACGATTTCAACTTTATTTATATATTTTTTAATATATTTCAAAAACTTGATATAATAAAATTGTTTAGACAACAGAACAAAACTTACTTTCAAACCGTTTCGCCTTTTTCCCATTTTAGCAAAAATAGTTTATCGTGTTTTTTTAGATTTTTAATTCGTTTCTAGTGTTCCTTAACCTCATTGGAAAAAAGTTAATTCTTTGTAAGACTGCATTAAACAAATTTGCTTGCCATGTTATCAGAAGGTTTAAGTTACACACTAATTAAATCCGAGGATAAATGAAAAATAGAATCCAAATCCAGATTTCCAAGTTGACAACGGACAATTTCGTTCTTTTCTTTAGAGTTTGTTTCACTCTATTTTTAAAATTTAAGCTGAAATTGTTCTTTTGTCTAAACTATATGCACTATTTAGTAATTTACAATATCAATTGATTTGATATCGGTAGTATATGGCTTGAAGCAATAATCCCCAATCAGCTGCACTTAGATTTTCGAAAATTTTCACATTATAAATTGCCTATTTTGCTTGGCCCTTTCCCTCGAGGTACCCAGTTTCACAAGTAATTAATATCATTGATCTGATTCTGTCCGGATCCGTAAGAAAACCATGCAATTGCATCTCATGTACATATGTATGTACGTTAAAGCATCCATTCCAATAAAGGGTGTTCTTCAAAAGATCCGATCTCCCAAATCTAATTACGTTTATCCCAAAAATAAATTCTACACCTTTTACTTTTCAAAATAATAAATACCCATCATTATTATATAATGTGTATCACATCTGCTTCACTCACAGCTACTATACAATTGCTTTAGTTATTCTTTGGTAATGAGTTTTCAGATCAACTTTGAAGATGAAGAGCAACAAGAAAAAGCAAAGAAGTCGATTCCCTTTCCTTGAAGGTTAGAGTATTTTCTTAGAGAATGGGAGATGACGCGACAAAGATTGTGCTACCCTATTAGCCAACTACTTATGTTGGGCATCTCGAAGGCTGTGATTATACGCACATAATATCGGCACATGTCAATAGCTTTACTTTTGCGCATACGCTTGCTTGCTCTTCCCATAATATGATTTTTACGGAAGTAAATTATGTACACCTTGAGCTGAAAGCAACAATTGAATTCCTTTCCACATATTATGTATGTAGAGAAGTATGTCTCTTCGTTTGGTTATCCATGTTATTTTTCCTTATTGTTGGTAAAGTAAGTATCTAGTTATCTACCTGGAGGAGTTTTGTGTGACATCTGTTCCTTGGATGGTTTTGAATATTGTTCTCTTGGATTTGGAAAAAAGAAATGAAATATAAACTCTTAACCTGAGAAGGTGACATAATTCATTGCAAAAAAAAGACATTTAAATCTTTTGTGTACTTATCGTTATTATTCGTCTCAAAGGCCAGATTAAAACGGTTCCCAAGTAAGTAGTATGAATGAATTTAATTTAGATGGAATATTAGAATTTAGACTTACATTTCACTTTCACTCGAAATGATTAATTAAAATCGATTCAAAATATAAACTGGAGTTCTGAAATTCAATTTTACCGATATTGATTTAATTTTTTTTTTTTTTCGAATTTAAAGCGAAGTGAGTTTCCCTGTTCTACATTTCGACATTTCGACATTTCAGATTTTCAAGTTATATGAATTCGACCAGAGTAAGTTTGTGTGATATGAATTCGACAAGAGGAAAGTAGTATTTTCACTTAAGGGAAATAAACCTTTTAATTCTTTATGTAATGCACTTGGTTCGTGAGAAATTGCAGCTTCTACTTTGTAATTGAAGGAACGGACAAAGCATTTAAAATGATTTTTCAGCACGCCAAATGTCTTTTCCATAACATAACAATGTTCTTTTAAAAAACTGATACATTCAAAAACTAAGCTTCGACGCCAGAGTTTTTCCCAAACTTTATTATCGAAAAATTTCTTATCTCATGTAGATCAACACAGTGCAAATAAAAACCACTAATATTTTATATTTACTTTATTGAAAAGCACAATTATACAAATTATGACAATCAAATGAATTATTTATTGAATAATGTGATATATGTACATACATATGTCAGCTGCTTCAATTTCACTTAAAGTGATTTTGAAAAGTATTCGAAGTTATGAAATCGATCGAACTGTAGAACCCTGAAAACAATTTCACTCGATATTCAATTTATTTAGATTTAGTTTTCATGTCACTTGATTTTGGGAACCTAGCTGTTAGTCATATTTTAGGCTATCAGCTTCAAAAATGTATATACATATGTATATGTACGTAGCTTGCTCAGAGATTTAATATTTAACTTATATCTTACAACTGACAAATTTTATAATATAGAATTAATTTGGAAGTGAAGATTACATTCGAAGGAAAACTACATATGTATGTTAAAAAACTTTCATTTAATTTGGATCGTAAATATAATATTTGATTGAAAATTTAAATTTTGCTTGCAACTTGATGTACCTTAGTTTCTTCATGTAAAAGTTGGGTGGATTAATGGCATGGTAAATTTGTCATCATTTACAAGGTCTTGATGTGTTTTTGATGTGTGCAAGTGCCCCATACTGGACAAGCATAGAAAATTATGGCTTGGAATATTACTTTACAGGTTATAGATATTTGACAGAATCAAACCAAGATAAATATCACAGTTATTTATTTTGAGCCGACCAAGTGGGATAAAGCAAAGGGTTTCCTTTTTCTGGTAAAAAATTGGCTCTGGTTTTGTCAGCGCTAAGTTTAACTTTCCATGCCATGAAATAATCGTAAATTCTGTTTAGAGCATGTTGTCATTCTCTTATTCATGACCAAAATTATTTTAACATTAAATCAGTCAGAACAGTCAAAAACATACGTATGTAATATATAGTAACGGACCCAACACCGATCCTTGTGGTACCCCCGAGGTTATGTTTTTTAAGCAGGAATATATGTATGTATATTATTTAAATTAACTTGAATTTATCTATTTCCGAGAAAACTTTGTATAATTTTTAATATTGTGACATATTATAAGCACTTGATGTGTGGTAATATGAGCGTGCCTAAATCCAAATTTTTGGATCGGAATGACATTTAAGGTCTCAAGAAAGTCGACAAGTCTTATTTTGATAACTTTTTCTAATATTTTTCTAAGCTTACTAAGTAGACTTATTGGGCGATAGCTCTATGGATTGTTTGGTGGATTTCCTGACTTGAGAACTTTTTTTTGGGGGAATTGTTTAAAATACGTGTTTTAGAGAGTGTCTATTCCTGGTTATTTATTGTAACGCATATTTTAAATTATTCCCAAAATATCTGCATTCGAAACGTAAACGTTTGTTTACAAGGGATCATTGAAACTATTGATAAAATTGGTCATTTCACAGTGTTGTTTTCTGAGATGATTTCGTTAATCAGCTGATAATTGAGTTTGCAAAAACTTCTGCCTTTTCTTCACTAGTTATAAGCAAGGAATCATTTTGTTCTAAGTGAGGAATAATTTTGTTTTTATTCTTTAGTACCTTTGTTATTTTCGAAAGCGGTTTAAATTTTTTTTTTCGTTTCCATCTTTTCCACTGACTTCTAAATCTATTTCTCTGCCTAGTTAATTTTCTTGGCGCTTTAGAGTTTTTGGGAACGGATTCATCAACACTTTCAAGTAAGGAATATGTAAAAATCTCAATTTTTTCAATTTGTTGTGGGCTACTTATACTACTCGTATCTATATCACAGGGCATATTACGAAGACGTTATTTTATTTTGATCCTAAATCTGTCCCAATTTGCATTTTTAAAATCTAGGTATTGCATATCTTTTGTTCTATAATTTAGAAGAATATCACAGTTTATTGGAATATGATCGGAACTCAAAGCGTTTATAGTTATATACGAGTAGATGCCCTAAATTCGAATCTCGCCTTTACAATTTTCTATTACATCAGGCTTTTAAAATATGCCCCTCTAAAAATGAAACAGACAACCAAAAATGGTGTCTTTAAGGTACATCTAGTTAAAATTCAACATATCCCTTAACAATAAATTGTGTGATGATTTTGCAAGGTAAAAATCTTTGTGTTCTAGATACAGTTTAAATGATTTCAAGTATCTTTCTTAGTTTCTGGAAATGCTCATTATTTATGAGTTTTTATTTGACTCCATAGGAAGTTTTGGGCAAACATTGAATTAAATACATTCAAAGTTTTTAAAATACATTTTGGAGTAAATTTTTAGTGCTGATTTTGGTTTCCAATATTGATTTTAAGTATCTGCTAAGTTTTGAAAATACCTGTTTTCAACATTATTTTTATATTTTTTAATATATTTCAAAAACTCAATATGATAGAATTGATTAGACGACGCACAGTGGTGCGAGAGCGGAAAAAACTCTTTTGAAAAAGTCATTTCTATCCTTTTAAACTTTATGTTTAAGTACTCTTAGATAACCCGAACGTATGATTTAAATGTATTTTTTAACATATATATTGTATGTTCTGAGTTACAAGCCCTCAAAGTTAAAAAAAATATTTGTACTCAAATGGCGAACCGTATTTTCAACAAATTTTGAGATGTTTTTTCCGAAGTTCCATTAAATAAATTCTTTAGCTTCTTAAATAATTTAATTGGTCTATTTTCGGTTATTTAAAAAAAATATTGATTACTTATAAAAGTTGGACTGTCATGCGAGAGGTCTTGGGTTCAATACCTGCCTGTGCCACCTTATCCCTGCAAAAATTCGCACACAGGAATGGTTGAGAGTTGTAAGTCACTAGGCCCTGGTTCTCTACGGACTGTTGCGCCACCTAATTTATTTATTTATTTTTTATTTATAAAAGACACCTTCTATAAGTAGTCTGAAGCTTTAGTACTAGGAAAAAATGCGTTTTTTTTTACTTTTTGATTTAAAAAAAAGCGCCAAAAGATACCAAGAAAGTAAGTATGCCAGCATATGCTCCATACATTCATGTTAAAAAAGCACAGAAAAAATCAGCTGCAGATGCTTGCAGATGTAGAAGTTATGCTCAAAAATGTTTCACTGAATCGGATTTCAAAAAACTCCGTCTTGACTTGACGGTGGTGTTTACCAAAAAGTTTGATTTCTTCGGTATTAATTTTCAGAATGAACTAGTTAAGCTTATTATTTTAAGAAAAAATGTTAAACTTTATTTTAAAAATAAAACAAAATTAATACATTGACCCATGTCTGAGAATTTCGATTTTTGCGAAACCATTTATTTCTGCCTGGAAATTTTTTTAACTTTGAACTCAATTTTCTTGAAAACAACACACAAAAAATAATATAGTTTTATGATATTTTGAATTGTATGATAGAGCTTAATACAAAATAAAGAAAAGGATAAGGGATAGTCCTTTATTTTGTTTTTTTAATTTTTCGCTAAAAGTAGGGCAGGTAAAAATAAAAAAGGTGTTATTAGCAACCGTACATAAGGTTTTGATCCATGGAGAAGAAATAATTAAAAGCTGTGCATTTCCTGTTGGATCGCTCTCCGAAGAAGCCCAAGAATGCCGAAATAAGGATTATAAAGCCTACCGCAGATTTCATTCGAGAAAATGCAGCCGAATTGCGACGAATGAAGATGTGATGGTGATGCATAATATACTTATATCCTCAGATCCAATAATAACAGGTTTAAGGTTACAGGCAAAAAAGAAAAAATTACTACTTCATAATTGTTTTTTATTTATTTTTTGTATGTATTTATCTATTTATTTATTTAATTTTATACATAGTTTATAATAATATTTTATTCAAAATAAAAAGTTAAGATTTTACAAAAAAAAACTTTTATTTAAATATAACATCAAAACCCTCAAATTTTATAAAAATGTGAATAACTTTTTTTCTTATAATTTTTTCTTGACCAAATTTTGACCAAGCATGTATAAGACTAATCTTATCATGTTTGTCAAATTTCATTAAAATTCGTTTAATAGTTCAGATTTTGATTTTTTTCCGCTCTCCCATACAAACATCAAAACCCTCAAATTTTAGAAAAATGTCAACAACTTTGTTTATAATTTTTTTTTTCAACCAAATATGTATAAGGCTAATCTAAAACATGTTTGCCAAATTTCATTTAAATCCGTTGAACCTATCAGATTAAACAGACTTTTTTCCGCTCTCCCATACAAACCGAACCACTGTGCGACGCGACGGATTACATGAACAAAAATTACTTTTAATCAGTGCAAGCCAAGACAATAGATTGGTTTGGTGATCACTAACTCCCTGCTTCACTAGCCGCGAAGTGTCCTCAGCGTGCATAACTTTCCACGATTTTTACATTTTACTTTATTGAACCATAAAAAATTGTATATACATTTGGCTTAATTCTATCATAAATAATATTTAACAATAACTTAAATTAAAACATTTGTTGGCACAAAGGGGCCTAACTTTATACATTGGTAAATTATTAAAATTAACATGTGTTTAACATGAAGTCGATGACTAAAAAAAAGAGTGTCGTTGGCGAGGTTCATCTCGGGTTGTTCAGTCCCGGTTGTCCTGATGGAGGTTGGTTGCGTGTGGCGGCGTTCAGCCGCGGTAGTATGCTGACTCCAGGCCAGCATAGAAGGAGACGGAGTCGTCGTCATTGGGGAGTTTGTCCAAGATATCCCTACCACAAAGGTATCTCGGGTCCGGGTGTCGTTCCTGATTGGTCATCCTTCTCATTAATTGGTTAGGGTGGATGTTGACTTTGGTGATTATTTCCTTGCTGCCTGTGCAAGGAACTGGTCAAGTGGCTTGATTTCAGCTTCTTCGTAGACTCTTCGATTGCTATGGTGCTTCTGTCGTTGACGGTCGAATTGTAGACCAGTGCATATCCTTAGTATCTTCCTCTCGAAGACTAAGTTTTTCCATTGCAGTTTTTGATATGGTGAACCATATCGGAAAACTGTAGGTGATAACCGGTCTTAGCAGCTGTTTGTATATCAACAGTTTCGTTGGTTTACTCAATCCTGTTTTCTTCTTCAAGAGAGGATGAACTCGATGGAGTGCGATGTTGGCTTTCGATATTACAGCCTTAGAGTGTGGGTTGAAGAGTAGCAGCTCATGGAAATGTATTCCCAGGTATTTGGCGTTCTTCTTTGCTTTAATCCTTGATCCATCCGGAAACGTCAGAACAAGGTTTCGGGCCACTGCCATGCCGCCGATCTACAGCGGCTGTTGTTGCTGACGGGTCTCCGGAAGCACACCAGTTCTGATTTGGAGGTGTTTATCCTTATTCCCCACTTCTGGTAATACTCGTAGAGTCTGCTTATGTGTGCTTCTACTCTTCGGGCTGCGATCGTAGGAAACATGGAGGACGAATAGGTGAGTGAGTCATCCGCAAACAGCAGGTTCCCACAATCCGTTGGCACTGGCTGGTCAGATGTCATCAGGCTGTAGAGGAACGGTCCAAGTTTTGATCCTTGGGCGACTCCAGCCTTTACGTCTCTAATCGTTGACTTGCAAGTTGCAACTATCGATTTCTACGAAGAAGTTTCTGAAAGAAAGAAAAGAAAACAAAATTTTTATTATTGGCTGTGGGATATTAAAAATTCGGAGCTTATGGATGAGGGCCTCAATCCATACGCTGTCGAAAGCTTTCTCGACATCCAGAAAGCATCCAACTGTGGCTTGGTGGCTATTGAGAGCGGCGGTGACGTCGAACTGAAACTTTAGGAGTGAATGGATCGTTGAGTGATCTTGTCGGAATCCAAACTGCATGTCGGGGATGATGCTGTGTTCGTTGCAAAATATCTTCAGCCTCCTTAATATGACTTCTTCCAAAATTTTGCTGATGTTGTTGAGGAGTGAGACTGGCCTGTAGTTGGAGATCATATTGTGCTGCCTTTTTCGGAATTGCCACTACTTTGGCTGTCTTCCACTTTTTTGGAAAGTAGCCGTTGTTGATGCAGTTATTTATGATAATAGTCAAGACTATCATGAAAACTTGCGGAAGTCTTTTCAGGATATAGTTGGAAATCCCGTCCATTCCAGTTGACTTCTTCGGTTTCAAGTTGTTAATGATCTCAGCTATCTCCTCGCGATTGCAGAATTTATGGGTATTAGCTGGTTCATCGGCTTTGCAGTTGTCGTCAAATTGAACTATGATGTTTGGCTGTTGAGTCAACTGGATGGAGGTTTCTACTTCGTTCAGGAAGGCTTGGTCCGTTGATGGTTTTGGAGTGAAACTCTGTTCGAAGTGTTTGGAAAAAGCTTCCACTTTGTCATTAATTGATGTAAGCTCGATGTTGTTGCTCATCATGACTTCCGGCAGTGGTTTTCTTCTACCTATGAGGCGGTTGATTTCCTTGAAGGCATTTGGTCCAGGTTTTATCTCCCCCAATCTCTTTTTGAAGGAGATGTCGTTGTGGTGTCGGATGGAGTTTCGGAACATGATGTTCACACATTTCAGTTCGCTCTTTTTAGTCCGGTATTCGGGGTTCACCCTGTTGAGTTCCCTCTGATGGATCCTCTGAAGGCGCTTTCTCAGCCTTTGTCGGTGAGAGTATAGGTTTTGAATATATTCCGGGAGGTGCTGGTATCTGTCCCCCGTTGTCCTGTGGATTTTTTTGGGCATCAAGAGCGCTTGTAATGGTTGATTCCATGGACTCGACAGCTTCATCAATTTCATTGTCCTGGAGGTTTCTATTCGCTGGTGGAAGCACCAGGTTTCCTTCGATGTCCAACTGCAATCTCTCTAAATTTAATCTCTTGTAGTCGATGAAGTCCGCTTGAGGTCTAGCTGCTAAAATGGCTGGTTGGCTGGGCTTTATGGAAAGGAGTACTGC
Source organism: Eupeodes latifasciatus (assembly GCA_920104205.1). Taxonomy (NCBI): domain Eukaryota; kingdom Metazoa; phylum Arthropoda; class Insecta; order Diptera; family Syrphidae; genus Eupeodes; species Eupeodes latifasciatus. The sequence goes on along the minus strand of OV049924.1, from coordinate 175,284,294 downwards.
TTCGTGGTCCGAATCGCTTGGGAACGTTGAACATGTATAATTGCATATGTCTGGAATGACAAAAACAAAATTTGAACTTGAAAGAAAGAAATCAAGAGTTGATGGAGTTCTAGGTAATGTTGGCTTTGGCTGCGACACCACAACCAAAGAGTGCTCTTCAACATGATCGTCCAACCATTCCACTATAGATTTTCCCTCGATGCTGATAGTTGTATCCTGTCATTGATGGTGACGTGCGTTGAAGTCACCTCCAATGAGTCCGTAAGTAGTCCGCTTCAGAACATTGTTGAGGATTCCCAAGTCGTTTCGGATGTTTTCGTTGGTGGAGCCGCATTTGAAATAAATGCTTATAATTGCGAGGGACTCACCTTGTCCCAACTCTATTCTCACTGCAGTGGCTTCGCTGGTATTAAGCCCTGTGATGATAACTTCGCTGGTTCTGTAGGATATATTGTCCCTCACGAAGATGGCTGTTCCTCTACGACTCTGGGATTTATATTGTCGGAAGGTTTTGTATCCGACAACATCGATGTTGTTTTTGCGGGTTACGTTGGTTTCACTGATGAGGGCGATGTCCGGCTTGTTATTCTTCATACATAAATATGTTGAATGATGTCCTTTTTTCCAAGCTGTACAATGAATTCACATTATACGTCAGGATGCGGAGCTTCTTCAATTGCATATCTGGAAGATGAAAGTGGCTAAAGCCACGGACTTTTCTGCTTCACTAAGATTGGTGTAGTTCGCTGGGACGGTGCTTTTGGCTTTCTCCATGATGGTGAGCAGATTGCTGCCAAAAATTCGTTGGACTTCGTTGTTGAGGTTCATCGATTGAGTTGGTTTCGTTTTGTTATCAATAGGCTTCAATGGGGTCATAGTGGCTTGTTTAAATGAAGGCGGTGCTGGACTCTTTGCCACTTTAGCGTAGCTAATGTTTGGTCGAGTGGTTGGACCCTTCGCCACATTAGCGTAGCTAACGTTTGGACGAGTCGTTATGCATGCTGAGCGGGCAGCGAATTCCCGGTGCGCCTTCTTTTCCGCCTCAAGTTTGTTTTTCTTTGTTCGTTTTGCTATAAGAGCTGGACAGCCCTTATAGCTAGCTGGATGACCCGTCTTCTGGCAGTTAGCACACCAAACATCAGTCTCAGTGGGCAAATTATCGTCAGTACAGCGATCCATATAGGTAGTTTTCTGATCCATTTGCTGCTCTATTCTCAAAATTTGCCATACGCTGTGCAGCTATTATCCGATCATGAGCAGAACTTGTCTTTTCTGGTGGCGGGTTTTTCAGATGGAATTGATCGTGTCATGAGTTTCAAACAATTCAATTATAGACTAATTTTCTTGACCGTCCCACTAGCTTTGCGTTTTTCTTGAATTGTTTTTCCATCGTTATGATAATCTTCCTGTACAAGACTGTTGTCGGGCCATCTAATCAAATAGTATTAAAAATTGTACTATACAATATTACTATTAGTTTACGGACTTACACACGATTTTAAAAATTTGTGATATTTCTTTGGCCACATAAACTTTAATAATAGTAATCTAATCATCTGGAATAATACATAAATATGTAACTGTAAATTTCCAAAGATCACAGGATGATACAGCATAGTTTGTGATAATGTGGAAAGTTTTTGAGAAATTCTTGTGTCAACTGGTAAAAAAATAAAGTATTATGTGCTAATTCTCTGTCCAACACTGTAGGTAAGGTATGTACCATTGTGTTCTGTGAAACCAATAAAGAAAACAACAGCAGATTCAAATTTGCTATCATAAACTTCTAGTATCGGAATCTAGTGACAAGCTACAAATAACACCTTGCTCTCCCTATTGTGATAAGATTACGGATAGGCTCACGCATTCAAGCTATGATCGGGATTAAAAATCAATTGCAAAAATTACTTATTTTATTACTCTGACAACTTCCGCTATGCTACATAATCTTGACAAATAACAAATAATAACTTATATATTTGTGTTGTGTTAGTTTTCTTCCATTACCGCTATCGTGCGTCGTTTCAAAGTTTTCTTTCGCTTTTTAAAAAATAATTCGTTTATTTTTGCTCCCTTCTCTTTTACACTTAAATTCACTCTTTTTCTCTTTCATTTCATTCGCGTCATTATTATAATATTCTTCAAAATCGGTCCCAGCAGGCATTTTTTCTACAGCTCAATGGGTAGGTATTTATTCCTCCCTTGTGCCGCTGCCGCAGCCGATGTCGATGCCGCTCATCCCTTCACGGAAAATAGAATGGAATTTCAGATGTAGTTACATATGTATATGTACACGTTGCCTTAGTATTGGTTTAGATGGTGGTGTTTTGTGTCACATCCCTTGGTTTTGAAGTTACTGCTGCTGCTGTTTCTGTTGTTGCTGCTGCTGCAAGCATTAGGCACTCGCAAATGCAATAACCAGTTATTTGAATAGTTGAATAACACACCACCATTAAGTTGTTGCTGCTGCTCCTGCTACTTTACTTCTTCTTCCTTACCAAGAATCATCGACAATACAAACCAGACGAAAAAGGGCCCTTCTTCGCTCGCCCCTTATTCCAGACTCCGATTGCATTTTTAAATTTAGTCGCATGTTATGTTACGCGCAAGACGTACGTACGCAACTTCTAAAAGACCACCATATCAAAAGACATAATCAAATCAACAAAATTAAACGGGACGCGCAATTTTATCACTCTATTCAAAATTAAAAAAACCAGCGCAACAAATTTAATATGTACATATATACCTACACGATAAAGTTAAAAAATGTTCTAAACAAATAAAACTAAAAAAAAACAAGAAATGTGGCTCCATCTGTAAACGAAACCAAAAAATAAAACCTAGGAAATTAATTTTATTTAAAAATAAAATAGTTCAATGTTATCTCGGTTAATGTTATGTTTATATCTTAAAAAATAAGTTATGAGGTGTAATTCCATTATTTTTCAAAAATAATACAAATTAGTGTTAATTTTTATTTTGTTTTTTTTTTTGTTAAAATTGTTTTTGTTTTTTTGATTATTTATTGTAATTTTTTTTGAATTGTTTTTCGTAATATTTTTGAAGAAGTGTTAAATATCTTATTTTTGTTTCGCTTTTGATACACTTAAAATATAATGCAATTTTATTAAATTTAGTTAAAGTAAATTAAGAGAACAAGACGGTGTAGCCATATATTTGTTTTTATTTTTCTTAATTAAAACAAAAGAAGAAGCGCCTTTAATAGTACAAGTTTTCGAAAAATTTTCGAAGAACCTAAAACAAAACCACGTCAAGTTATGCTGCTAAGTAATATACTAGACAAGCAAACTTATTTTTGGATAATCCGTATAAATCTTTTATTGCGGGCTCAAATTTTATTGTTTGAAAATAATGAGTAAGTATTTTGCTTTATAAATGTTTTAAAATGTACAACAGTGTATTTATTTAGATCGATCTCATGAAAAATAATTTGTTAGTTTAGTAAGTTTTTATTTTATTTCATTTAATGAATTAGATTACAATCTTTACAGACTAGAAAATAAATAATATAATTGTTGAGGCCTAAACCTATCTTATTTAATTTAATAAATTAAATAAATATTTCATTCATTGAAACTTTTATATACGAAATTTATGAAAAACAAGATTAAATTAGATGTATCTATTAAGATTTATAGTTTTGATATTATTTAAAAAATAGTTTTTAAATATATCTCTAGAAATATAAAGATTAAATTAATTGCTTCATTACGGCCATAATTTGTTCGCTGAAAATGCTCATAAAATTGAAACCGAAAGCGTGTAGTTCGAGAGGGTGCGTTAACACAATTAACTAATGTTAGGACAATTAATATGAAATGTTACTATATCTCTCATAAACATAATAGAAAAATAAACCCAACGGTCATAAAAAGAATGTGTACCAAACCAAACAATAAACATCTACTGTAATAAGAAGGCCTAGGAATACTCCAATTAAGCTTATAAAATACATATCTTAAATAAATGCTTCTAAACTTTTTCAATTCTGTCAATTGAATTTTTATAGTAAGGGTTCCAAGCAATATAATAATATTCAAGATTGATTTGCTGTTTATAATGAAATCATAATGTGGTAAAAAAGAAAGTTTGGTGTCTAGGATTACTCCTAGATCTTTCTTCCTAGTTACTCGGACTTAATTTGTGTGGCTGATATTATAGTCAAACATTATGGGATAAGAATTTCTGAAAAACGACAAAACTTGACACTTAGAAACATTTAACAGAAGGTGATTTTGCTTGCACCAATAATCAGGTTTTGACAGATCATCCAAAATCAGAAAACAGCTAGATTGACAAGAAATCTTACAATAAAGCTGGAGATCATCAGCGAAAAGAAGTTAGAATTTTGAAAAAACATTAGGAATATGGATAATGTTTCAGATGTAAGATAAGTTTAATCAAATCTCTGAATTGTAAAATGTGCGGTTACACCACCTTTAAGTTATTTTTTGTGAAAAAAAAAAATAGGAATATCGTTTACAATTTACAAAAACAATAATGTACACAAATGACTTCCTTGCGGAACACCAGATGGAACCGAAATAAATTTTGAGAGTGAACTATAAACTTGTACTATCTGAAATCTACCAGCTAAATAAGATTCAAGCCATTTTAACAAAGAAGAGTGGATACCTAGAGAATATAACTTATTTAACAAGATTTGATGGTTGACTCTGTCAAAAGCCTTAGCTTTTGTCTGTTTGGAAACCATTTTCCATATTCGTTATGATATTATTGCTCATTAATGCTAAGTTTGTTGCCGTTGATTTCCCTGATAAAAAACCCATGTTGAAAAACTGAAATATGATTATGAAATAACTCAGTTAACCTATTGCAGATAAGCTTTTCAAAAACTTTTGAAATACAAGAAAGTTAACAAATGGGTCTATAATTGGCAATATTCTATTTTGAGCCCGATTTAAAAATTGGTGACAAATAAGAAACTTTCCAGCAATCCAAGAATTGCACTTTAGCAAACGATAGATTAAAAATCCACGAAAAAGGTTGAGCTAATGCTATACAACATTTCCTTAACAAAACAACAGAATCCCATCAGGCCCTTCACTCTTATTAACATACAATTTTTAGATAAAACCTCTTCAATTTCAAATGGACTAAAAACTAAATGACCTATATTGACGACTCTACTTATGTATACAAGGTAGTTTCTGGAGATTTACGCCTCGTGCTTATGAAATTCCAAAAAGGCTTACTATTTAATAATCTCAATTGTGTTTAAAATTAACTGCCTGAAGTTGTTTAGTCTAGAGGATAATTGTTTTTAACTTAATTTTGAAGTTATAAAACTGTAAGTTCGATTCATGGTAGTATAATTATAAATATTAATTATATGAAGGAGAAACAAAGTGATATTTTTAACCACAAATGTAATTTTGTTGTCCTTGAATTTTCGATGCAAAAAAGAACTACTTTAAAATTGATCGTAAAAGTTTTAAAATTAAGTGCTTGCCTTATAATAACAATATTTGATTTGTTTTAAAGAAAAAAAAATAATAAAAAAAGTAAATGAAATGAAAAAAGAGAAAGTTTTTACCTATATTGTCTGCGATTTGTTGAGCCTTAAAGCGTGACTCATAATATCGGTCCGGGCGATAGTTTTCACTAGTGAGGTTTGCACTATACTGAGTTATTGACAGTCAAACCAGTTTATCCTAAAAGAAAATAGTTTTAGTGAGTTAAAGTCAACTAAGCAGCTTACCAACATGAAGCTTATCTTTTTGACCTTAACTAGGTAGTTCCTCAAATTCAAGGTATATGTGATACGTAAGCCTTACCGACTTTAAGTTCCAGTCGTGGAATACCTATGTCAAATTTAAAATAAAAATGCAGTGGCAGTAATAAGGGAAAAACATGGAAACAAAAGTCTATGGTCATAGTAATAGCAGCAATGAGGAAATAACATGCAAACGAGAGAACTATGATCTTATATTAAGCGATACAATGACTAAGGTATTTTTAAATTTGAAACTAATGTTTCTGTTTTTAAAAAATCAGATTCGATTTATTTAATATTCCGTTTAATCAATATTCACCCTTATTGTAGTAGGCGTTTTATTTGAATGACAATTGTCACACAAACAAATTGGTATTGCGAAAGGCGTTATAGTAGCGTTTTACTTAGCGTTACGCTTCTTTGACATTTGGCTGTTAGTGGAATCCAAATTTTTGATCGACAAATGTTACTCTCATCGCTATTGTAGCAGTCGTTTTAGTTTCCTTTTATGACGAGTAAAACGCCACTTTCTGTCGACAGAAAATTTTCAAACGCCTTGTGAAAAATTAAATAAAAATGCAAGTTTTTCTAATGTTTTACTGTGTTTTAGTGTTATTAATTTTATTTTTACTAAAGGTTGAAAGTTACCAAACCAGGTGAAATGAAAAGGCTCACAGAATTGATGGAATTAAATCCTTCATTAACAACCAATTTTTGGAGAGGCGCCCGCCCCCCAAACAGTACAAAAAAAAAAAAATTGGGAATCCGTTGCAAATACCCTCAATTCCTTGGGGTCAACGGTTAGAACGGTAAAGGAGTGGCAAAAGGTATGATTTGATGCCAAGTTTAAAGTAAAACTTCATTGACTGTTTTCTTCTTGGGCGGATCTGAATGGTGTTATTAGAAAGAGTTCCAGGGGATAGCCTTTGTTTGAGTTATTCCTGTTGTAGTAACGATGTTGTTCATCTTTTTTTTGGTGCTTGAATTTATATGTGGCTGCAATCTTTACGTCCAATTATTCCCGGAATCCCAGCCTTTTAATAAAAAAAAGCTTAATCATGTATTTTTTTCTTCGTCCAAATAGGTAGTGAGAATTTATTCAACGAGGGAAAATGTGTACTTCCATAATTTGGAGCATTTCTTTGAGAATGAGGCTCATCGTTGCTTGTGCAATTCCCTAATTTGAAGTCATTGCATACACCCTTTTGGTAGCTGCTTTCAGCAAAAAATCTCAAAGTAGCTGCAAGCTTTAAAACTAGTGGCACCGATAACATTCTTTGTCTTTTCGGTACCTTTTCTTCAATTTCATTTAATAGGTAAATAAAGGAGTCCTTATTCAACCTAAAGTACATTACATGTCTTGAAATTAACAAAATAGAGTGAATCATCTTTGGATGTATGTATTGTATGTACTTGTCCGTACTTACTTCGAATCTGGTAAATGTAAAGGATTTGATGCCGATCTTATTCTTCTTCTTTGTTTCAATAAGTTTAGTTTTTTATTCTCGTCCAGTCTCTCTAGAGTCTTCTCTTTAGAGCTCACGTAAAAAGCGTTATTTAACAAAATAAACAGTCCAATGCTATATATTTGTGCCTTTTTTATAATTTCACTAAAAAAGTTTTATTTTAATTTTAAAATTGAATTTATTCTTTCGAATATCAATCTCTTATAAATCAGCTGTTTATGTGGAATGTGTGTGGATTGCAAATAATAGCGTTTAAGCAACGCAATATCGACTCTTAAACGCCAAGAAAGTGACTCGACTCAAAAAGTGACAATTGTCGTTTAAGAAAAACGCCTATTACAATAAGGGTGATTGTTCCCTTTTTTTTTAAAATGGTTTTCTGCCAGCCGGATACTCTACTTTAAATAAGATATTTTATCGTTTTGCAAAATTTCCTGGTAGACATATACAGTGATGGAAAAAATAATAGAAGCGATTTTAGCTTGCAAATTCTATTACAATAAAAAGCGTTTTGAGAAGAGCTTAAACAAATTTAAAAAATATCTTACAACTCTCCATACTTTAAGGAACAAATACCTTACAAAATGTTTGAACTTAAACAAAATTAATGAATTATAAAAATGTTGATGTATTTCCCACTAATTTGCCCTGAAAAAAACAATACAAAGGAATTAAGGATGGTACTGTATTTTTGTAATAGAATTATTTAATGATTAAAATTGTCGTTGCAAATTTATTTTAAATAGCATAATCGCATCGTTCAACATACACTACCTTGACACATGTCTTGAAAAGTGTGGAAAACCATCAATTTGTTTTATTTTAACCTTAAGATTGTCTTTCGCCCTGCAGTTTCTTATGAATTCACCTCAGACATATTCCATTATTTTAAAATCAAATAATGTTGATGGGCCTTCCATTAAGTATATTGTGTTATGGAGATTATATTCATTCTACAACTTTTATGAATGTTCGGTTCATTATCTTGCGTGAATCCTCATTAAAATGTCCTAACTAATAACTTAAAACTCATTTTTAATAAATTTAACCGAACTTAAACCAATTCCAAAACTTACCATATACAACTAGGAGAAAATAATTCGAAATTTATTTCGACGAAAGATAATTGTCGGTGAAAAATGTGCCATTTCATTTTTTGTCTTCAGATTTTTTAAATGTGAGTTTTCTTCTTTGATTTAACAGCTAAATCAAAGAAATATTGGGTGTCAACTATTCGCGTTTGCAGTTATAAATTAACAAAATTCTGAGAATGGCTAGATGTGAGGAAGCACACAATTTTTGTAGGTATTAATACAAAAAATGTAGTTATTCGACACTATTACTTCCAATTGACATATTGGAATTTCATTAAATATTCAAAATACAAACAGTTGAAAAATTAAAATCGTTCAAAACAAACAAATTAATTATGGGGTAAATTAGTCCAAAAAGAACTTTTTGGGTTTTTTGAAATATTCCGTAGAAGGCTCTAAAAAAAGAAGAAACTTAGAATGACTTGGGTTCATATGGTAGAGAGATTGTCAAATTTTCGAAAGCTGATTTAAAAAATTAAGATGATCTTATTGACGAATATACATAGGTATTTCGGATAAAAATAAATGTCCACCAATTTCAATCAGAACAATTAAAAGAAGTTTGATCTACGCTGGACTTTTTAGTCGAGTATTACACAAGAATCTAATGTTTACCAGGAAACGATGCTAAAAGCGCTACTTATTTATAAAGCTATTGACTACGTAGTCAAAATTCAACTAGTCAATCCGGAGCCTTCATATTAATGACAAATGCAAATATATAAAATAAGAAACATTTGTGTTTTCAGAACTTTAAATATGTAGTTTGTGTTTGCCTTTAAATTCAATAAAACCAAATTGTAGATGTAATACACTGCCGGTCATAAGGTTAAAAGCACGTATTTTCGAGAAGTGAAATCGAAATTCCTCCCGTTACATGATGGATTAGAAAAAAACAACTATGGTAAATGAGGGCTATTTTGTTAGCAACAAAATATAAAACTTGGGTAAAGGAGAGATTTAGCTTACGGAATTTTCATGGCAAATTGTTAATTGAGTCAAGAATATGCGAAAATAAATCGGGTCATTAGATTAGAAGCACATCAAATAAATGTAAATAAAATGCAAGTTTTTGTATTTTGTTATGTTTTTTAGCTTTCATTAGGTTTTTAATAATGTGTGCTACCACCAGCCTTTATAATAACTTCGAAAATTCTATCTTTTAAGGATTTATAAAGAGATTTCAAGTAGACCAGAGAAATCTCATCCAGGGCAATTTGATACCATGAATTAGCGCTTCCTTGTCATCGTATTGCTTCCCTCCCTCATGTACCTTACGTGTAAGCTAGCCCCACACATTTTCAATTATGTTAAGATCCGAGGAATATAGTGGCCTAGTCAGCAAGTGGAAGTTCTGATTCGCAATAAGGGATTTTACCTCTCGGGCTGTGTGTATGGGAGCGTTTTCCTATTGAAAAAGCCATGGAATTGGTCCGAAAAGCTCGCTAATATTGGGGAATACTGATTCCAGCAAGGCTTTGTATGTTTTCCTAGTCATTTGGTATCTTGGACTACCAAGTCTATAGCGCCATACAATACAATTGAACCCCAGACGATAACGTCTCTTTCTTTACTACGGTGACGGTTTAAAAATCACTACTCTCTCCTCAGGACATAGATTATTGTAACCATCTGGCCCATCTAGGTTAAATTTTTTCGTCGGAAAAAAATAACCTTAAGCCAATCATTTGCGGTCATTCCATTTTGCACATCCCAGCGGATAAGCTGGCTATAACATTAGCTTTCTCCCTAGTTTTAGCTGCCGAAAAAACTGAATTTAACACAATGATCACTTCGATTTGTTTTTGTCGGGCTATAGCAAAGCATTAAAGACCTTTAGAGCAATAAACATCTATTCTTGCCCTTCCCTCCACTGTCAAACATTTTTTTTTTGCCCATTTCTGTTAACACTCAATCAAGAACAATTAATTTATAAGTTATACCGTTTTTCCGAAAAAAATGTATGCACTTCACAAAACAACGTTGATTTATTCACTGCTTCTAATCTAATGACCCGATTTATTTTCGCATCAATTAACAATTTGTCATATAAGTTCCGTAAGCGAAATCTCTCCTATACCCAAATTTTATATATTTAGTTGTTAACAAAATAGTCCCTCATTTACCATACTTGTTTTTTTTTCTAATCCATCATGTAACTAGAGAAATATCGATTTTACTTCTCGAAAATGCCTGCTTCTAACCTTATGACTGGCAATGTATGACTGATTTATATTTGTATTTAAATACTGAAAGTTTAATTTCGTTTTAAATTCTTGTAAATTCTCGAAACGTCAAAATCAGTGTCCACCAACTTTTTAGCCGAAATGCCTACACTGAGTCGCGTCCGAAGGGAAATTTCAACTTATTTTGTAGTTGGATTAACCCAAACAGAATGCCTTGACTACGTAGCAACTAGCTTCGTGAATGTCCCAATGTCTTTTAATTCAATAAAATAAGAATACAAAAATTCAACTTTCATGGGAATGGAAGACCAGAAAGCTAAAAATCACTTACAATCAAAAATGCATTTATCACAGAGCATTCTTGTTCTTCGAGTTTAATATCCTATTTAATCGGTCATACCTTGCTGTAAGTTAAGCTTATTTCAAAAATAAAAGAATTCAGAAATAGTAGTTAACGATAGAGCCATTTGAATGGGACTTGTTAAGCTTCCTGAAATTTACGGAACTCAATTAAATTAAGTAGAACGGATATACAATGAATCACAAAAGTAAGTAAGCACTCGTAGTTGTCCCATACAAATGCTAAACTAAAATATAATTCCGTTAAAATATGAGAAAAAATGCATTCTAAATGACGTGATTATGATGCACATCATATGAGACCCAAAATTTACTGTTTTTCATTTGGTTTATCTGCAGAACATAACTTTTTGTTTTTCATTCCTGTTTTCTACGTCACAAAAGTAAGTAAGCACCAGCAGCGTTAGAAGGTTAATTATTTATTGGTGCAGTTAACTTCTTTTTTGTTTTGTTTTTAGTTGCTTATCTCCTTTTTAAATATTTTTTTCAGTTTACAATTATTAATAGTGTAAAATTCGGCTTGGTCCGACAATTAAAACTTATTCGCACTTGTAAATAAAACACGATTTTTACTTTATTTAAGTTGTTCCACTTATTTATTGAACACTCAATTATTACGTTTCAAACACAGTCTTTACTTTCAATTATTACTTTTTATACACAGTCTTTACTTATCGCAGTTTACAACCAATAATAATCCGCTTCGCTTCCGAGCGCCTATTTATATACCTCAAATCGGTTCGAGAATCTACGAGGTTGTTCTCGATGCTTAACAAAGTTCTCCTCTTCATCACTAGATGCTTAACGAAGCTAGTTCTCCTCTCCACTAGATGTTGCCCCTTTCGAGGTTCTTGTATGCACTGAATGAATTGAGTTCCCCTCTTAGCCACTAGATGTTTCTCGATGTTTAAAGAAGCTAGTTCTCCTATTAATCCGATATTAAAAGAGGTAAAGAGTGTATACACATTACAATAGATTAATTAAAAGAAATGGCTCCAAGAGGTAAGGAACTAAGCCTTGATTTAAAACAAGTGATAATTGGACACTATTTGGAAAACAAATCGGAACGCAAGATTGGTAAAATTGTTAAAAAAAAGTCCATCTACCATCCACAAAATAATAACCAAACTTAACACCACTGGAAGTTTGAAAAATGACCCTCGCTCTGGACGACCCCGGAAATTTACTCAACAGGAATGCCGAATAATTGTAAGAAAAGTGAAAAGAAACCCGAAAATAAGTGCCCCAAAGATAACAGCAGAAATATCCAATGAAACAGGTAAGTCATGCAACCCCCAAACGATTCGTCGAGTGCTCCACCAACCTGGTTATCACGGTCGAAACATTAGAAAGAAACCTTTCATAAGCAAAGTAAATCGCCAAAAACGTCTTCTATTTGCAAAAACCCATGAATTTAAAAAAGCAGATTTTTGGAATACTGTAATTTTTTCCGATGAAAGTAAATTCAATATCCATGGTTCTGACGGACGTGAAAAGGTTTGGAGAAAAAAAATACAGAGCTTGATCCAGCGAATATGTCAGGAACTGTAAAGCACGGAGGTGGGAACGTTATGGTGTGGGGTCGAAGGCAGCATCTGGCGTCGGTAAATAAGTGTTCGTAGATTCTTTGATGATAGATTCTTTTTGTAATACATATTAATTTCTTATTATTTTTAGTTTTAGCGGAATATTTCTTAAGTTAAGTTAATTTTTAGGTTCGTAATATGTATACATATGAAAAACAAAAAATATATCTTTATTTATTTTCCAATTTTGAAATAGATTGTTTGCAGGCAATTATCTTTAAGTTTAAAGCTGTTTACTTACTTTTGTGATTCACTGTAGGTACGTAGGTAACATCTTACCGCTTGAGGTCGTTTAAGCTTACCTTTCATTACCTGAAACGAAATTCAAGAACATTCATTAAATACATATAAAAGCTATTATATGTAGGTACATATGTATGTAAATAATATTCAATCGATTTTCCAAGTCATGCACGATTATACCTACATACATACATATGTATTTGTATGTATGTATATGAAAGACAAAAATGCATCAAGGGAGGAAACTTACATAAGTACAGATATGTAGGTAGGTACATAGACATTTTTATCTAGCCCACTATATATGTACATACCTATGTAGGTAGATATACTCATCATAAGAAAATTCTTCTCAAAATGCTGCTGACGCTAAGAAGACAGATTAAGCTCTCTGTGCATCATATTATGTAGGTATAAAACGATACTCCAAGTTGAAATCCCTGAATTGCAATCTTCCCACGATCCTCAAAACAAAGAGTCAAAACAAAAGATACAACACAGAAAAATTGAGTAAAGTTTCTTGTTCTCATTCTAGTTTGTTTTATTGTAGTGTAGGTATTATTTAAGTATTTTCATTCTTTTTTAAACGTTTTCTACGCCATAGTATGAAAAATAAGCCAGACTTTTTTCTGTTTCTGGTTATACATTATTATCCCCCTTTTCTACTTGTAATATTGTTTTGTGTGAACTATCGTGAATTTTTATCCAAAGCATCAAAAACACAAGAGTAAAAAGAATAAAATACTATATTATACACTCAAAAAACAAAAACTAGTACTCTGTTCACATTCGTACTCGTACTATTGATGCGTACTTTCTTAAGGGCCATGCACCCTCTTCCCATAGTTGTAGAAGCGAGTCATATATATTATAGTAAATAGTGTAATAGTACTGCAAAATATAATGCCAGCAATGCATAAGACAGAGAAAACAATATACTACTTCATCATCATGCTACTTCCATCAATAAAAATCCCATTTCCAGCCCCTACCCTATAACTATAAAGGTAGAACTGTAGATGTAGAATACAAAAACGAATCTGTCTACGATCCACAAATACGTTCCACATGCCTAAGGCCGCGAAAATCCTTACGATCTTAAATAATATAGAACATTTTAAGAACGAGCAAGAAATACTCCAAATGAAACAAATGTTTAAATAAAGAATTAAAGAGAAAGAGATACAAAATTCCTTCCATTAGCTAACTGTACTTTGGTGGATTCCAAATGGTAAAATGGTAGAATGATGGCGAAGCAAAGCGAAGCGATTTTGGTATGGACATGGACTATGATGTGGATAGTGGTGAGTGGTGGTGACTGGTGATGTGATGGTTGGCATGGAATGGTTGATGATGATGATAATAATGAAGGTTGGTTGGTGGTGTGGTGGTTCGTCGCGCCGCCGTTGGCTCTCTTCCTCCTCCTTGTTTTTGAGCAGACGACGGCAACGACACGGCGGCGGCGGCGACGACAACAACAACAACGACGACGACGACGTAGTGTATTGTATAGAGAATTAGAGAAGACCCCAGTGTTGCTGGTTGGGAAAGCAGACGCAGCCACTGAGCCATCAGTGCTTTGTATGACGCTTGGTTTGTTGGTTGTGTGCTGTTTTGCTGCTGCCGCCGCGTCAGTGCTGGTATTTACTGCTTGCTGATGACGGTTCTAGTGCCTAAAACACTAGTATTGCGGCGCTTTATGTCGCGCGTGTAGTGTTTTATATATATTTTGTTAATTTTTAGTTTTTTTTTTTTTTTGTAAGTGATGTGTAAAAGTGGAATTTGCCGGTTATGACGTTGTAGGGTGCCAGGCCACTATCTATGGCCATGGGTACCGGAAAAGCTCTATCAATATCCTCAAATTGTTTTCAACGTTTTTGTGATGTATAATCCGATGCTTAATTGGTTTGTTAAATTACATTTTAATACTAATTTTGTTTTTAAATAAGTTCAATTTTCAAAAGGGTGTGTGAAAATAGTTTTTTTTCATAAAAAGTTCCTCTTCCGTTTCATTCCAAAATCGAATATACCTAGATATATCCAATATATGAACAAGAACAGTCCTTGCGCTGTGAGTTGTTCTGTAAAAATATAGTTGAACGCAACCCCCCCCCCCCCAATATCACCTCGCCATCCCCTTCTTTCACTTCCACATCCGGTTTATATTTGGTTTGTTCTGAAAGCTAAAGAAAATAATTAACGTCCAATGAACTTTTATAATACTGTTTTTACAAATATTAAATGTGTCAAATGTCAATTAATAATGAGAAGGGTAGGGCTGCTTTGCCTATTCATTGTTGTCAAATTACATAAAATTGTAACAAGGATCAAAGTCTAAAGAAAAAGTGTAGACATAAAAAAGAAGCGTCTGTGGATGATAATGCACCGCTCACCTCACCTCACCTCCCCGCAAGACCGGAAAAGAAAATGTCTTCCCTCATTTTATATTATAAGCGCACAGGCACACACACATGCACATAAGAAAAAATTATGTTCTTATATACTTTCTTACCAATACCTACATACTTATACCCTATTCCTTGTTTTTGCTTTTGTTATTTATTGTATTTTATTATTATATACGGTATACCCTGTGTTTGTTGGTTTCGTGTTTGTACTACGAGCGGAGCGTCGAGCTCGAGCCTCTAGTCGAGTCGATGGGAATTTTTTGTATATAACCATTTTTGTGCCTGCTGAAAATCGGGAGGGTTAATATTTATGTCGTAGCGTAGCTGTTTACCAAAGGGGATACGGATAATACAGGGTGGCGTCACATACAAATTTTGTTTTAATGGCTTCAACTTTTCTTGTGATTAGTTTTTTTTTTTTAATGTTTTTTGTTTTATTTCGCACAGAAAAATGGCACTGAACTTCTCTTCTCTTCTCTTGCAAAAATTAAAATGGCTTTACAGGGATGAAAAAGAGTATACATATACACAGCCAAACTTTATTATGGCAAAGGAGAGTTAAAGGATATTAAAATACATGTGTATTATATTATGTATAGATAGATATATACGAGTATGTATATATAACGATATATTCATAAGTATACCGTATACCCACCTACCTACATATATTGTTAAAAACAGAAACTGTACCTCGTCTATGCCTGATCAGCTCACCTTCCAGTTCCAATCTACATTATAGGTACCTACCTACCTACTAACTACACTATGCAAACTTTGTTTACTATAATTATTTTGTTTTTCTAGATTTGTGAGGTTTTTATATTTTTAATAGGGTAGGGGCATTGTACTCTTTATTTGATGGTACATAAATTAAACAAAATAATTTTATATTTAAATGTTAGGCTTCTAGGTATGTACGTACCTATAATACATACAATAGAAGAAGGTAAAAGTAGATTGAAAAGTTTCAATAAAAATCGATAATTAGTTACGTATGTACATATGTATATATAAATATGTAGGATTACATACCTAGGTACTAAATAAAATTGTTTGTCTGAATATTTCAGTCAGTTATTTATTATTTGATTAGATACAAATTTTATTAAATTCCGTCGAGTAAAAGTACTTACTTTCATTGTCGATTCGATTGACGGCGCGGTACTAAATGCATGCTGGCTTGTTAATTGTCAAACAAAAGCGCCATCTGTTAATCAATTTGGTCAGGGTTATTTGGGAAGCAGTATGGTTTTTATAGGATGATAAACTTTATAAGGGGAGGAAGAGTTGAATATTGAACAGATACCTTCTAATAACGAAACAAAATTGTATATTTTAAGCAAACTAGAAATTGTCTTAGACTTCTACATTCTTGCATTATGTAACATTATTGTAAGTAGGTATTCCCTTTTGTTGCATACTATGGATTGCTTTTAATATAATTAATATAAAAAAGCGTGTTAAAGGTTTAAATTAAAAACGATACAAGGAAAGATAAAATTAAATTCAATATAGCCTACCTAGGTATTTTAAACTTATAATGCAGTCTCAGGATTTTGTTGGGAATCCTTTGATTTCGATTACAGCCTTACATCGCCTTGGCATTGATATTTAATAAGGTCCTGGCATTTCGTTGGTGCTATATTATTCCGAACTGTCCTTTATACAATTCATTTAAATTGCTGATTGTATGCCTGTTTACCTACTTCTTTTTTTTTAATTCGTACCACAGGTTTTCGATTGGGTTTAAGTCTGGATGGCATGATGCCAGTCGATGACATCCACAAAATTATCTTGAAACCATGACTTCGTTGACGACCTCGCAGTATGCTTCGGGTCGTTGTCCTGCATAAATCTCCATGTTACTCGCAATTCCTTATCTGGAAAGCGTAGCATTACATTTTCAAGTACACTAATGTAGTCTTGAGCCTTCATTTTGCTTTCTATACGATATAACGATCCAGTTCATTTATATGAAATGCAACCCCATAGCATAATACTACCTCCTCCATGCTTGAGCGTGTTTTACAAAAGCTAACCTAGCCTTTCAGTTTTTTAGTGTCAGCAATGGTTTCTCTTTCTGGCTGACCTACCAAAAAGCTTAGTCTCAGGCAATCACTCTTTAATGGAGCGTGCAGAAAGCGCATTTGGATCCTCGCCGAAAACTTCCTTCCGAATACCGTTTGAACTTAAAAAAGGATTTTTTGCGGTGCGAATTATCAGCCTGTCCTGAACTTCATTGGTTTTGTTTTTTGAACGATTGAGCATACATATTTGCAATCGCAATAAACAGTTACCTATGAGTGAATAGATAGCGGTACTTTTAGTTTTAGTTGTTATCTGTCTTATTATTGCAGCATTGGTGTTGCCAGTATTATATCGTTCTTAATTAGTAGGTATGTATGTATGTATGTATGTATGTATGTACATTAAATTAATGTCAAAGTCTGCAATCTCAAAAAAAAAACTTAGGTAGGTAATACCTATTATGGCTATTCTTATTACCATAAGAGGTAGTTTCTTGTTTTCTGTCAAGTGTGTGTTTTTCATCATTTGAAAACTACGCAACCCTCCCTTCTCCATTAAGTATCTACAGATAGGTATGCTTTCAAAATAAAGTATCTATAGACAAAAATTCTGTAGCCAATTGCAACTTTTGTATGCTTGTAAACACAAATCAAATTTGATGTGTGTGGAACATATCAAATCAGTGGCTATTTAACATAAATCTTTATATCTCGATTTTCTGTGACAAATTTTGGAATCTTCTATAAATAGCATGTTAACTTTTCCTATTCATTCAATGTCCTCAAAATTATCACTAATGAAAATATTTTGTATTTGTTTCCAGAAGCGAGTAGATGGCATTTTCTTTAAGAAGAGAAATTTAATAATTGCTTGATTATACATAAGTGTTACTGTTGTAGGATTTGTTCTTCAAGAACTTAAAGATGCACTCAATACTTCGCGACCTTAGAACAACAGGGTTCTAACTGACATTTTTTTCAAAATTGAGTTATACATGTAGTCGTAGTAAATCGGGTATGCTCTTTCGATTCCTTTCATCCATATTTGTCTATCTCTTTTAGTTTCCTATATAGTCAATAAAAATTAAGGAAACAAAGTTCTAAGTACCTCAATTTATAAAAAAACTAAGTTCACAAAGTTCTAAGTGGTAAATAGAACCTAGTGTACTTACAAAAATTTAAAAAAATGCAGATAGAACTTTGTTACACAACAAGATGCAGATTGAACTTTGTTGCTTTAAAATATTTAAACGTTTCCCGTACTTAAAACTATGTAGGCTATGAATTTTGTGATAAATTTGAATTTTATCAGAAATGCATTTTAAATTAAATATTTGTACAATTCGGTTTTATAAATTTGTGATCCAAATATTCATACGTTTTACTAAATAAAGGTATGTAGGTGTTTCTATTTTAAAAGTAAATAGTAAATCAATAAGTGTACCTACTGCTTTGAATATACCACTCATTTAAAATGTGCTCTTCTTCATTAACTTTATTGAGATGACTTCGCATTCGCAGTTTATTTTAGAAGGAGAAATAATAAATTTAGAAAATGTTCCACTTTTGTCTGTTAATGAGTATTTTTCACCGATGGGACTCATCCGGCTCCTTAAAACTGTGAACAGAAGGGGCCCATTGGTGATAATGCCAATGAAATCTACTTAATTTAAGGATTTCGCGAAAGTTTCAAAAACCTGTTTTGAATATAAGAACGTGCCGTTCACGAAGCTTAAAATTTTAAAAATAACCCAAGTAGAAAATGAAGTCGGGTTTTTATTGAGTTACGTCGATGATGACGAAGACATGATTTGTGTTTCAATACGAAAGGAGACTTTAGCGAAAACCCGAAGAAAAAAACAATAACAACTGCGCATATAAGAACACCAACTTCCTTACCCATAGATAATATCGAATGTGATCCAGAAAGAGGAGGTATCTCGAAAGAAAAAGAGTAACATCTTTTGTCGATGTTCAAATACATGAGTTCGTCTGATAAAGCTTATTACAAGCTATGTATAAAAAAGTATACAAATGTTATTTTAATTTAATATTTAAAACTTTTTTTTAAGATGATAACTTTTTCCACTTTTTATAAATTAAAATTTAAAATATCTCTTTTATTTAAATTATGAAATGCAATAACAACTACTAACTGTTCTTTAATAAATTTGTAATTTTTATTTTATAAAAAAACAAAAAACTTTGTTTAACAAAAATTTGTATTTCTTTTAGCTAACATGGTTCTATCTAAACAAATAAATTTTTTATCATGACGCTAAGTTCTATCAGGTAATTAGAACCTTATTGTTCTATGCTCAAATGCCTTAGCATTGAGTAACAAGGTTCTATCTATTTTTTCAACTACGTTTTATTGCTAAATTATGAATTATGTTGTAAATTTTTAAATTCAAATCAACATTACTTAGTAAAAAAATTGTGGTTTCAAAAACTCATGTAGATCCAAACAAAAATATAAATGTTATAGGCAAACAAAAATTCAATCTCTGTTTTCTCAAAAGTGACTTGAGTGCAGTTAGAACCCTATTGTTCTAAGGTCGCGACTTTAAAAATCCTTTACCACCAAAATCAGTTAACGCCAATAATATAACTTCCAGTTAATTTAAAAATATATAGACAGGTAATTCAACACATTTTATAACCTCATTTAGACTTTTGAATTTAAGTACAAAAAAATCCATTCATCCATGATTTAAAAAATGTAAGAACAACCTATGTATGTTGGTATGTCTACTAATACTTCAGCATATTGCCTCATCGTCGTCGTCGTAAGTTGTCTTCCGTCACAAACTCTTGGTAGGTAGGTAGCTAGATTTCTCTTTATACCTATCCAATTTCGGGTAAACGATATAGTTCAACAAATATTTAAAAATGCATGTTTTTTTTTATTTTCTTGGAAATTTGATCCAAATTGTTTGTTGTATGCCAGTAAATCCAGAAAATATACTCTTCCTGCTCTATATGGACCCTATATCCATACTCTCATACCCTGCCCTTAGCGTTATAGCGATGTAGGAGTTCGTGGCTCGTCTTTACTGTATGGATGGATGGCTGATGACGATAATGATGATTTAAAATCTACCTACCTGAACAAAACATGGATATATGTAGACCTCTCTCATGGAAATAATATGTTTTTCTCTCCTTATTATTCAGTGAAGCACGTATTTTATTTTATAATCTTTTTTAACAGAAGGAATACACAAAATATTTTCTTATATCAGCAACACATCGCATAGTTATATGGATGGAGTAGTCTGGGAATGATGAGAACAAAGTACATATGAGACATTAGATTTGGAACTGGTATCACCGGTTATGCCACCAAAATTAATTCTCCTGAAGAGAGACAATATGTACCTTTCAGCCTAGTTATAGATACTGTATTAGATGCATAGGACAAATGAAAAAAAAAGCAAACAAAATCTATGTTCAAATTCAGCTCCAAAGGATGTCCTAAGCTACCCCAATTCTTATGGTGGCTACCGACAGAACGGTCGGTGCCTTGTTACAGAACTGCCATATATATACTTATGATCAGAGTGAACGGTAATAATTGTTTAGCTTGATCATTCTCTCCCCGTGTCGTCGTCGTCGCCGTCGTCGTTTCAGGTCGAAGCTTTGTTATAAGTTTTAAAAAATAATAGCCGTTACATTTGCATATTGTATTAATTTTATGTAAGAAACAGCACAAATAACAAGTCTGGTTATAAAGGTATAGATTATTCTTGCTCAATTTTAAATATGAAGTACCTATGTACCTATATTAAAAATTTTAAATTTCGCGCCAAATTTGTTTCTTAGTGATTTTTGTGAATTAATTTCTAACTTCCCTGGCCCAACTAATTTTTCTTGGTGATTTATTGAGGTTTTCCAAGTTTATAAAGTTGTCATACGTGCACATTAGAGAAAATAAAAATTAAATTAGTTGTAAATTCTTGTGAATAAATAAGACTTCTCGTTTGTTTTTAATTTTGCGGGTTCATTGAATCCTGGTGCTATTAATAGATACCCACATATCTACTTTGTATTTGAATGAAAAATTATTTAATGAGTTTCATACGATTATTATTGTATCCTTTGTTCAGTTTATCGTATAAAACTTATAATACTCAAAAAAATTTATTATAAAATAAAATACATACCTACATATTTAAACACAATTTCAATTTAACAAAAATTTAATATTTTTGACTTGAAAACAAAAATTTTAACTGACTCCCGAATATTGGGACTAATGTTCATATTCTGGAAAACAATAAACGAGAACAGAGTTGATTCTAATATGGCAGCTGGGCGAATTTTATTTGTATCAAAATTATTAAAAACCAGGTTTGTCATATTGCCAGTATAGTATTGAATAATAAGAAAGATAAATATCATTAATACCTTTAAATTGTGTTTTTTAAGAAATCTTATTTGATTGAGAGGAATAATTTTGTTTTTAATTTTGAATAAAAAGTATTTTTCTTTTATAAGCCAGTTCTTTGTACAATGTACAATCTACTCACCACCAAAATACAGTAAACGCTAACGAAACCATTTTTAGTTTAAGTTAATTAAAAATTACAAAAAATGCAAATATGTAGTTTAAATTGATGTTTGGGACTTATTAAACTTATTCTGTATACTTATTCCTCTTACAACTAATAAGACTTCATATTAATATAAATTTAAAATTATAAGCTATTACTAAATTTTTAAAATTCTTTTAATTTCTGGTGACGTTATTGTTCTCGTGGACAAAGAAATATCAAACATTCCTAGAATTGTAAAAAATAACCTTTTAGAGTAAATTTTTTATAATTTCAAATCTAACATTATTACGAAGTTTGGGCGATGAACACATGTTTTCACTTTCGTCGTCACTCTAAAGCACTCTCTTCCAAAACTGCACGTTTTTGTTTGTTTTGTTCTTAGAATTTAACGAGCTTTTTAATATTATTCTTGGAAAGTAACGGTTTTTTCCTGCTTGAACGTCCAAACAACCCAGCATCGTTGAATATTTTCTTCTTATCAGTCTGCTTGAGACATCAACACCAAATTCTTTATATATGTACCTCCGCCATTATGTCTCGAGATGACTTAAAAGGGTCACATTTCCACTTTCTAGCAATGGCTCTGTCAATTCCTGACAAAGTTTTGCGGGGTGGTGGCTTTCGGATTTTATTTTCTACTGTCAAATCTCGATTTTCTCTCACTAAACCAATGGCATTATAAACCATTTTACGGGAACAGTTAAGTTTTTTGGCTATTTGGGATAGATTTTTACCTTGTGTGTGAAGATCGAAAATTGTTCTCCTCTTTTCGGGATTACAATGCGCTCCTCGGCCTATTTTATTAAAAACATTTTTTATGAAACTATAAACAACACAAAATAAGCACTATCTCTCATAACTTCGATCTCTAAATAAAAATTCAACGGTTAAAATAGTATGTGCTATTTCTGTGTCCTGTAGTAAATGAGAAAATGTTTATTATTGTAGACTATATGCATAGAGAACAAACTTACCCACAAACATTGGTCATAACGGAAATTTTAATCGCGAGATTTTTCTCATAAGTGTACACTTATGATTATGTCATTAGTATAGATAATATATCTAATGTGTGCCTGCTATTAAGGCTTTGTTCTTTGTGCCTGATCCATTAAAGGCAAAGGTTACTGTCCTGGTACTGGTATTTCAAAATGTCCATCCCTGCTATACCTGAACAAGCTCTCCAGATGCGATTTGTTAAGATTAATTTATGTATTTACATTATGTAGTTATGAAAAAATTAATCAATCATGACACTATTGAGCCTAATTTTGTCTTAATATTGAATTCAAAAACCGTTCTGTTTTTTACTTAACATCGCACCATTTCCACGATATAAATAACACACACTTGTAACGATTGTCCTTGTGCTTTGTTAATAGTCATTGTGAAAGCGAGTCGCATCGGGAACTGTAATCGTTTGAATTCGAATGGCATATCTTTTGTGATCATTGGGAGACATGGTACTTCTTCACCTTTGAATTTTCAAGTCAAAATTGTGGTCTCGATAACATTGTTCATCATTTTCTTGACTAAGAGTCTGGTTCCGTTGCAAAGTCGTGGTGAATTTACTTTTCGAAGAAGAATGATGGGTACGCCAATTTTCAATGTAAGAACGTGCGGTGGCATGCCTGGCAAATCAAGCGAATTCAAGAATTCAGTTGGATAGTTAACAACCTTGTCTTGATTCTCCACAATATCGACGGACTTATATGTTGTGTCGTTTCACTGGGTATCCCATGCTGAACGCTGAAGTTGATGGTATTGACATCGATGTTTTTGGCTGCTAATATAGGAGCCACTAATGCTTTGTTTTTTTTTTTTTTTGTAGTACCCGTGGCATGATGGTTAGTGCGTTGGACTGTCATGCCAAAGGTCTTGGGTTCGATCCCTGCCTATGCCATCTAAAGTTTTTTCGCGGGTACTGCCTCTTGCGAGGAATTGACAAATTCTCCAAGAGTAATTCTTGTCATGAAAAGTGCTTTCTCAAATTAGCCTTTCGGATTCGGCATATAAACTGTAGGTCCCTTCCATCCCTGTCAACATTACTCGCACACAGGAGTGGTTGAGAGTTGTAAGTCACTAGGCCCTGGTTCTCAACGGACGTTGCGCCACCCGATTTATTTAATGCTTTGTTTTTGTAGTTTTGTGCAATGTTTGGGAAAACTTCTTGCACCAATTTGTCGATGCTTTCTGTGATCTTACAGAAGTTTACTAGCAGGGTGGTACATTGTGTAGATTTATCAATTTTCATTTGCCCATTTTCAATATCCATTAATTGTTTTGCAAAATTTGCAGCCAATGAATCCCGTTGTAGTTGTACACGCATATTAGTTTTCAAATTCAATTTCTGTAAATGACGCCAAAGAACTGATGATTTGCATTAAGTTCATCAGCGGGTGTTGAACGTGGTATAATGGGCAGACAATAAAATGAGTGCGCCACCGAAGATCCGCCTGTTTCCTCTCAAATCGCAGTGTACGAAACAAAAGAAAGTTTTATTTTACTTATCGCACCAAAAATATATTTTTCGGAGATATCGAATAATGAGTATTGAACTTGATACATGGTATCGCCATCTGGTGGTAACTTCCATTAATACGAATATCATATTCATCTTACCCATTAAAAATACTCCATCAGTGGCCAGTGGTATCAATGAGCACAATATCACACAAACCTTCTCCGTTTGAAAATAAACATATTTACTGATTTTCATAATAATTGTCCAGTTGTTAATCGACGACATACAGACTAACATTAATTTTTGTATATATAGATTATTATTATTTAAATAAAGGTCTTATTGAATCATTTTACCAAATTGATCTCGAAACACACACACCCTTTATTTTACAGATTGTGATTATATTTAAATTCGTAAATTGGAACCAATAGCTTTGGCAATATTTATTTACTGTTGATTTTTATAACTTGACTTGACCTCAATTTTAGAAGTTGAAAACGAAAGAATAAATTAAAGTTAATTTTATTCCAAAAATCCCTTTCTCCATTACCTACTTTCGGAATCTGTTTATTTAACCAGATATATTAATTAATATTTTTGTTCTTGAATTTATAGTGTTCGACAGTAAGATGAATACATTTGAATTTAGAACAAATGGGATTAAGTATTAGGCGAAATACTGTAGAAATTGCTATGGATGAAAAGTTTTTTCCAGGAAATGTCGCAAAAGTTTAAAAAGTTGAGTCATGTGTTATCAATGGGATTGTTTGAGATAATAAAAACTTAAAAGAAACTTTATGTCCTAAGAAGATCTTGGTAAAATAGTCTATTTCCCCTTTTCTTTTCTAAAATCAGATTCTAATTAAGTAGAGTAGGTAATTTTTAGTAGACTAATTTAACATATTCTTATTTTGCGTTAAACTTTCCATCTAACTCTCCGAACCCGTATGGAATGGTTAAAAGCAGCACATTAAATGTAGTGTTGCATCAGCTATTTTTACATTGCTTGTCAAGGTTTGAATTAAAGTAAGATTTATTTTGTGAGCCAATTTTGGAAAAAAAACCGCTAAGTTTTAAAAAATATCTATCCATAAAACAAAATTTACTACGTTAAACTATAAATTTGAATCTAATAAAATTTATTTAAATGAAATTAAATGGGAAACAAAACTTACATATTTATGTATATGATTTTAATTTATTTTCAGATGTGAAGAATCCATAGGTGCTAAGTTAGAACATAAGACAATGAGCTGAATTTTCCAAAAAAAACAAAAAAGTAGTTTAAAAAAGTACAATACACTCACCTACACATATTAAATCCTCACAAAAATCGCCAAGCAACAACAACAACAAACATCTACGAAAAACGAAGTAAAGGGAGAACTTTTTATATAGAACTCACTGCATCAGGGATAATTTATTTAAATGGTTAAATTTTAATCACTTTGTTACCTTAGTTTTAAAAACTAAACAAAACAACTTAAGAAGCTAGTATAAAATACAAAGAGTTAATAAGCAAAAATACAAAACAAAATAAAAGAAAGAGAGAGAAAACTAGAAAGAGTGAGTGAAAAAAGTATTTAGTTTTATTAAAAAAATAAAGTTAAATCAAAGAAGCAGTATTCTTTACGAAAGTGACTGCCATTCTTGAAAACAAAAGAATAAAACTATATAAAATGTCCAAATATTATACCTCGAACAGCAGTAGTAGTAACACATACAATGCCAATGGAAGCACAACGACACACTCTCGAGCCACATCACGGCATCAGCAACAATCTTCTTCATCATCATCATCAACAGCAGCAGCAGCATCGTCAACGACAACAGCATCAGCGAATTCAACTGCGCGAAAGCTGTCATATGAGACCGCCTCAACATCATCATCGTCAACAACTGTCGTCACAAAATCCCATAATAAGGTCACAGTTTCATCGTCAGGAAGAACATACCTGGAAATGGGTAGTAACAATGGGAAATCCACAGTGACGGCGGCGGCGGGGATGGCGTCTACAATGAAAGCTAATCAGCATAGTAATGTCCATTTGCTTGACCATGGTTATGGAGCAACAATGGAGACGTTTACAGGAAAATACACCACACCATCCAGTAGGAATTCCGAACCACATATAACAGATTATTATAAGGTACATTTTATTTTCAACACACATTTTTCTTCTCAAAAACATGCCAAGTCTACCAAAGTAGTAACTTATAGAAAATATGTATCTAAATTATTTGTTACATTGCAGTCAAAAAAACCCTTTGTCAAAAAAAGTCGGGAGCATATTACTTTTTAAACATAGAATTGAAGTGTATATTTAATATTTACATACAAAATTCGCCAGTTCAGAAATTTCTGGCTTAAACAACATATTTATGAACTTCGGAGATTATGGTAAATCTAATATCTGACTCTAATCCACCAGAATGTATAATAATTCACGATAGATTTATAGATTAGATTCTCTTATGAAACATAAGAAATGAATGGTTTGTGCCCTTGTAAGGAACTAAACATACGAATTTATTTCTTATCGTGAAAAAGTGTCTTACATTATTTGTCTGCACTTGCATAACATACACATTTATGTAGACTTGTGTCCCTTTATTTCTTGTATGTAAATAAAAACAAAATTAAAGTTTGTCTGACTAGTTTTAATTGTATTATATAGTTTCTATAAGTTTCGATTTCGTAAGCCTTAAGTTCTGTATTTATTTGTTTTAACATCATCTTTCAAAATGCCCAAATACTTTTTTTTATAAATTAAATATTGTGTTAATTTTCACAGCAAGTGAAACGGCGACTTCCGAATGCAGATAGTAGCAGTGCCTCATCGCCTCATCCTTCAAAACAGGCGAAACACAGTAGTTCTCATCAAACACCTTACCAACCTACGACAGTTCATCAGCAACCACCACCACCACAACAACAACAACATTCATCAGCACACCAGCAACAGCAGCCTCCTCACCATCAACGTCAGAACACTCATAATAGATCAACAACGATAACAACGACCACCCACAATACCTCCGCCCGCAATTCATTAGCAGTTGCAGAAGCGGCAGCTGCAGCCGCTGCTTCAGCTACTGGGAAAAAACGCTCAACCGATGGTCGTGGAGACACCTCACTTGGCATATTAACGAAACGGTTCGTTGATCTGCTGCAAGAATCCCCTGATGGTGTCGTCGATCTAAATGAAGCATCGCAAAAATTGTCGGTATTGAAGCGCCGCATCTATGACATAACGAATGTCCTCGAAGGCATTGGTATCCTTGAGAAGAAATCAAAAAATAATATCCAATGGAAGTGTGGCAATTCGCTGGTCAGTGCCGAGACATCGGAAGACATGCAATTAGAGAGCGATAGACTCGAGCAGAAAGAAAATCATCTCAACTATCTAATCAATCAGATAAGAGATGAGCTGAGTGTAGAAATATCAAAGAACTCACAGCATTCTTATGTAACGCACAGTGATTTGAAGAGTGTTGAGCTGTTTAAGGAGCAAATTATAATTGTGGTGAAGGCACCGCCCGAAGCTAAGCTTGTGGTGAGTTTATATACTCTTTGATTTGTTGATATAATCTTATTTTATAACATTACCCCAATACTTGTTCCAAAGAGAAGATATAAACGCCATTACTTTTTTTTATTTATATCGATAAAATAAATGTTTGTCTGGTATTAGGAAGACCAGATTCGCTATTTTGTAACTTTGTTTCGTTGTTTTTTTTTTCTAATCTAAGACGAACACGAGATGAAAGTGATCGCGTTCGCATTATTACACCCTATCCCACTTTCGTTATACTGTTCTTAATCAAGGCGTTTGTTGGATGTACCTACATATATATTCCTTCATTCCGTATTTATTATAGTTTGAAAATAAATCCAAATGTGTTTCCGTTGACGTACGCATTTAGGCAGGCCATTGGACTGCTTCGTTATCGTCTGTGAATTTTCTCAAAATAAAGAAATGATGATGGCGGTAGTGTGATGCGGGGCAGTATAAATGCTGTAGTTAAGACAAATTAATTTTCAGTGGGAACTATCAGTGGATCTTAATTATATATAAGGAAAACAAAGAAGAATCCAAATGAAACATTTATTAAAAGTAAAAGATTGAGGAATACAACTAAAAGTATTTTTTGGACCCGTACTTCTCTTAATAACAAACTTTTTACTTTTCTAAAGTAAATAAGTTCTTTTCTTTAAGTGTAGAGTTGTTCTAGTACAACGTACATTTACTGAGAAAGTTAAATTGAATTTAAAGTCATTATTCTTGTTAATGCAAATATTGAAGATCCTTAAAATTTGTATGAAACTATGTCCCATTCCTGTATTTATTTATGGTTTTGAAAACGGCATGCTGAATAGTGTAGTAAAGAATTTTAAATTGAACGCCTAGTTTTCTACTCAGCACCACCGTGTTTTTAGCAGAGACGAAGCGACGCATAGCCTCCGGTGGCGGCTGCTGTAGCGGTGAATATGCCATTTCTAAAAATAATTGCTGATTTGTCATTTTCATTTTCACTTTTAATTTTTTTATTTTGTATTGCGTTTGTCTTAAACAACAAAATGGACTTGTCTCAAGCGAAACGAAACGATCGTTTCGAGTTAGATGTTTTTTAAACTTTTCACAGTCAATACAAGAACAATTTTTAGTTAGTCTAATTTTATTCCTTATTTTTGTATTGAATAGTGTCGATTAGTGATACCTATGTACATAAAATTAAGTATATTTTTCTTCTTCTTCATAATTTTACACTTTTATATGTACATAAATATGTATATTAATTTCTTTGATTTCTCTTTATAGCTTCCTGATTCGAGAGTGCCCCGTGAAATTCACGTAAAAGCTGAAAATAATGGCGAAATCAATGTGTTTCTATGCCATGACAATTCACCAGAGACCTCACCCAATTTTTCAAATGATCCTCTTTTCAATAATATTAATCGTTTGACACCGGTGATTGAAAGCTCAAGGAAAGCACGATTAGGAGGTGAGCTATTTCGTCATTTGAACATCATAGTTTCAATTTAAAAAAAAAAAACTTCAAAAAAGGGCAAACTATTAAACAATTTTCAAATTTTCAGGTCTACTCACATCAACATATCCAATTCGTTCGGCACAACGAAACTTAAGCAAGTCAATCGAAGATGCTGCTACAGCATCTGAAACTACTGGAAATGGTGTAGTAGAGGCAGATCCGCATTCAATGGCCGGCTTTGGTGATATTGTTAATAATTATATGGGCTGTGGTGACTTCAATATGTTCCCTACCACAACAAAACCTGTTCTTACTCACATAAGTTCCCAGTCTCAACTCTCAGAGAATAAAACAAGTACAGAACAACAATTGAGCAATGAGTTTTACATGAAAGAGGAGCCGCAATCGTTATCGACGAGTCAAGCGGAAGATAATATTGTGAATGATGTGTCGGTTATAGACAATATCGGTGATGGCAGCAGCAATGTTGTAGGGACACATTTAACAGTGGGAAATAATGGTGGAGTTTTGGGAGGAGTAAGAGGAGGAGGAAGCAATGGCGTTGGTGGTGTTGTCACGGGCGGAAGTTGTACATTAGTAGATGTATCGCCGCCGCGCTCCACCGACTCTAGTGATTCAAATAATACGCTTAGTAGTTGTAATAATAAGTCAGGCCTTAAACATGATGTCGCCATGGTAAATTGTTCAATGAGTAGCAATGGCAGCGACGGCGGGACTGTTAGTTGTGGCACACAAAGTGCTGGTAATGTTGTTGGTTCTGTTACTGGACACCATCATATGCACAATACTTCTAGTGAAGATGATGACGATAATATACACAATCATCATCATCATCATCAAAGCCACCCGCAGCAGCATAATGAGGAGCTGCAGCATCAGCAACAGCCACAGCACCCATTATCGGTAATCAGTGATAGTAGAAACAGGATGGGCGTGACGCCATCGTTGCTCGGCAATAACAATAATAGAAAGAGCGTCCGGAACGCTTTCATGACTGAGTCGATCAATTTGAGTCCGTCGAATCTGTTGGGTGACGGGCAAAACTGTAAGTATTGTCAGAATATCGGCGATTGATGTATTCCACACTATTTTTCTCTTCTTTTTTGTATGATGTTTGTTCTTTATCTGTTTTTGCTTTCATACTAACCAACGAAAATCATATTTTTCATAATTTAATATTGTTTATTTATTGTCGCTTTGGGAGCTTCTTTTCTTCTTCACATTCAATTGTTTTATTTTTTTTTATATTTAATTTCAAAACACCGTACAAGATTTGGAAAAATGAGACACGAGGAAATCACATTGCAAGTTGAATTCTTCTCTTCGGGAGCTCTGTCTGTGATTTGCGTTTATAATTCCATTCGCATCACAGTCTGAGTTCTTGCTGAGCGGTGTTCACATTTCAACATGTAAATAAAATGTATAAACAATTGCTAACACGGAAAATGGAGCTGATTAATTAATTAAAATAAAATATTAAACTTTCTTGGAAATCAATTATGGATGCATTTTAATAATTACTAAGCATTGATTTACAAGTAATATTTGTGTTTTGGTAAATAACAAATTGCTGTATACACAAAATAAAATATGTTTATAGATTTTTCAAATAAAAAATACTATTTGAAAATTAACACAAAAGTTCTAAGTTTTAGAAACTCCTATAAGATAATCCTTTAGAGTTACTATTATTTATTATATAATCTTATATTGTAAAAATATATTTATTTTACATATATAAAGGGTCCAGGGGTAAAAAGCACAAGTTCTTTTTTGTATAAATAACGTAATGATTGCATCTTGTAGCTGTTTGTAACTACTTTATGATGTCCTTTTCCTCTTTTTAAAATAAATGTTATTCTACCAAAAAAACGATGCTGCGGGAAAATAGCATATGTCCTAAACGTTTTATAAAAGAACGGCACTGGTCCATGGAATTGTGTCTTTCTTATATAACATTTCCGGCTAAAATCATTGCCTTTTAAGTGCAGTGGTATGAAAAATAGTATACAAATATTATTCTATTACAAAATCAGTTATAACGAACTCAATGGGACTGGAGAATTTGTTCGTTGTATAGGGTGTTTCGCTAAAACCAATTTAAAATGTTTGTCTTTTATTAAAAAAACACATTTTTTATTTTTACAAGATTTGTATTTATTTATAGCTTTCTTAAAAAGTAAAAAAAGACAACATTTTACACTCGTTTTTCAACACCCTTTACCTGATGACCAGTTCGCTAATAAAAAAATACTGAAATTTGAAATTTGGATTGCCTCATTTTTTTAACTCGTTTAACTGTGCGTTCCTATAAAACCAATTATTCGTTAAAGAAGATTTATTTAAAAGCGATATTCAATTAGAACAATTTGTATCAATCTCTTTATTAAAGATTAGTTCGCAGTAACTGATATTTCGTTATAAGGGATGTCCTTACAACTTATTTTGAATGTATATTGTTATTCTCGGTACATACGAGTATGTTTGTTTACATTGATTGCTGTGCCCTCTAACAAAACGTTAAATAGTCACTCTTAAAATCATCGACTACTTTTCACACTTACTAACAATAAAGCACACACCTTCATATATGTTATTATTTGAATATACAGCACTGGAATTTCAACTAAAAAGTGCAAATTGAACGACGTGCAACACCTTACAAATTCCCTAAGAAGGTCCAAGAATTTTTAACAAAATTTACCCTTCAACAATGAAAACTGAGATGAATTCCTCGACGATCCACCCCACCGATAGACGGGCTTGATTAAAAGGTCAAAAACCACACAAGTCATATAGTTTATTCTACAAATTATTTATGTTTATTCTATTTATATATGAAATTAAAATTAATTTCATTTCTAAATCTTTGAAAATGATGTTTTAAAAATCTGTGGTGCGAAATTAAAAAAAAAACTATTGTTAAGGGTTTGTTTTCACCAGTTAGTAATTTACTAAGGGGTCCAAAATTTTAAACCTTTCTTTTCGTTTTACTAAATAGTAAATTGCCAATTGCCTTTTATTAAAAAAAACGAGCATCCAAGCATGTCTTTAAAGTGACAGTTCGTGAACATAAGCAAAGCAAATACGCTGGCAACAGCACTCGAACACAGAAATGGTTGAGAGTTGTAAGTCACTAGGCCCTAGTTCTCAACGGACTGTTGCGCCACCTAATTTATTTAAGTACGCTTAAACGGGCCTATTAATTGGAATTCCCAAATTTCGGCTGGACCATTACATCTACTGCTCTTACAAGAATAATTATATAGATGTCATACGGATTTTATAAATTACTAAAAGTTAAAGAAGCCACTTCGTGATTTTAACTTTACCTAATTTTTAAGAGACAGTAAGATGTTAAAATCGTTTAAAATTAGGTAAATCATATTTTAAGCTAAGTAAATTGCTAAAAATGGCTTAATCTACTAAACTAAATCGTTTAAAATGTTTCGCCTGTATTTTTCAAATTTTAATTTTCCTTCTATATAAGTTTATAAGATAAGAAAGTAAACCTTAATATTAATTTTTCTAGAAATTTTTTTAAGGTGACTTATGCCGTTTTTATCCTGTACCCTTAATATGAGAGAAGAAGGAAGGCAAATAATTAATTGTATATATTTTGTTTTCTTGCAAACTCAATTAACGTTAATACTTATACTTTTTAAATAGTAATGGGTATGGGTTAGAAGTACACTTTTTACTTGCGAATTATTGATTCCCAATGAAAATGAAATCGAACCCCAGATTTTGATTTCAGTTCTTGATTGTTATTTTCTTCGAACATGGAAATTGATATTTTAAAATGATTTCTACCAACCATTGATGAAAATTTCAATTACTAAACCTAAATCAGCTTACGCGGTTTTGAGAAAAAAATGAATTATATTTAAAGACAATTTCTGCAAAAGAAAAGTTGTTACTAACAACAACAATATTACAATGCTCATTGATATTAGGTCCGTTTGCGTACTTTCTGCACCAAAATTCGTAAAAAGAGATATTTTAAAGAGTGGGGGTAAAATTTTCGCACAAAAAAAAAAACTACAAAAAGTAAGCGAACGGGAAAACAACAATTTTTTCACACAATATTACTATATTGTTGCTGTTCTTTAAAAAATTTGTTTTCAAATTTTATAACTGACAGCAAAAGCGAGCAATTTATTTAATTTATTTGAATATCTATCAAATTTGACAATTTTCACAAATCAGCCCAAAGAAATTTCTTGGGCTAAAATTCGTAGGTTGGGGAAATATTTTACTCTCTCGTCAGAAAAACTACGAAATTTTTGAGTACGCGAACAGGATTTGGTTAAGTTTCGTATTTTTTCGTAAAATTGGACTGTTTTAGGAGGGTACGCGAACGGACCTATTGTTTTAGAATCACAATTTTAGATACACGAGTACTACAACAAGTATAAATATATTTTATTATTAAATTATTGACATAAAATAGTTTTTAGCTTTAAACATTTAAACAGTTAAAACTCATATAATCCTTTGATTCAATTGAAAATATTCTTAATTTATATCAGAGACCGCCTTTTTAAGATTCTGAATTGTATTCAGCAAACAATTTTAATGGATGTTATGTTAGATTTAAATCATAACGAATTGCATTGTTCTACAAGAATTATCCATATAAACTCACGCTATTACACGACTAGTCTACATTTTAATTTTTATATTTCGTGTGAAAAGTGAAAATTTCTAAAAGGAACAAAAAGGATAGAAGAGAAACTACTATAACAACATTCGAATATTTTTCTTAGATGCTATTAAGACAAGAATTAAATGAAACTATGTACATCCTTAATTTATAAAATAGTTTAATTTTAAGTGCATACATCTAGGAATTAAATGAAAAATCAATAGGTTTTTGGATAAATATATAAATAAAAACAAAATAATATACAATTAAATCAAAAAATTCTGTATTTTAAATTAAATAAAAAATATAACCAAACTAGACTCAAAATATTAAATATATTTCAAAACTTCCATCTGTAAAAAAAGGCCACGGACACCACACCATTTACGAGATATCAGACCAAACTTGAATTTTCAATATCTATGTTCATTTAACAATAATAAAATCAAGTGTACTTTGCTTGCGCTGCTGCTATAAATATACATTTATGTACTTCATCGCTACACTCTGCCGCAAAAAGAAATATAATAAAATAAATAATAATCATGTTTCATTAAATAACAAGTCACCATCAACGTCAACTACCATCACTAGTTTACTTTAAAAATAAAACCCATTCAAGCCGCATACATTTCTTTCTGTAATTTCAAGCCGCAGTTATAACAAAGAAAAATTCATTTTGGATCTGAACTCTCGTGGGTCTGCATTGCAAAGGTTAAGTTATGAAATTCTGTAGCACCATGAGATTCAGCTCTGGCGTGAATTTCAATTCATTCACATCTTAATGCATAACCAAATAATTTTATTATAAAACCATTTAATTTAATTTAACAACACTTATCCGCTTTAATTTAATTTTTTCTATTACTATCTACTATCCCTCAAGTAATTTCTTAATTTTCTTTTTTATCACACCTATGCCTAATGCCTTTCCATACAATTATTAAATCTAAATTATCAACTTAATATTGTTACAGATTTTGATGATTTTCCGCCTTTCCTGCCAATCGAACCGCCACTCGATGTTGATTACAATTTCGCCTTGGGTCATTCTGAAGGCCTTATGGAGTTATTTGATGATTTGGTAACTTACAAAGGAAAATGAAGAAAACAAAAATTGTTTAAATCTGAGGATTTTTAATTAGTTCTAAGTTTAAAACAAAACAAAAAAAAACATTAAATAATAACAAAGAGAAAAACCTTAATAAACAGGTTAAAAATAAAATCAATTATGCATGTGTTGTGTGTAAAAACGAAAACAAAACAAACAAAACAATTTTTACCCTTTTCCTATAAAAAGAGCTATCATATTCATCCAAATCTTTGAAGAGTCCACACAATTTGAAGAGTAACTTATTTATTAAAAATAAAACAAACAAAACACAGACACCTCTAACAACATAATAGAACAAAAACAAAAAAAGAATGAGAATGAGAAGGCTCATTAAATAAAATAAAACAAAATTTAGAACATAAATTTAAAATGTTTATTTATTAAAACACCAATCGAATAGTCAACAAAGTATATATTTAATAAATCGAAAAATGCCTAAAAAGTACCTTTGCCTTCTCTTAAAATAACACAAGTTTGTTTCTGTTTTAAAGAGGTTCCCCAATTTGTTTTTGAAAATAAAAGCATTTCTTTTTTGTTTAAATAAATTCATAAAAATCAAAGTGTGGACTTGGCCGAAGAAAGAACGATTATTAGTAATATTTTCTCAAAATTCTTAAAAATCCAAAATCCACATCAAAATCATGGAAAGAAACAAAAACCCTTTTTTGGATAAAGCAATCAAAAAAATAATGCAAAATGGCGAATTTAATTGAGCCATTTTAATTTTATTATTAAAATACATGTATATTTTTTTTAAATTTCTTTTTATTTATTCTTGTGATTAAAAGTTGACCAGCAAAAAAATATAGCGAGAGAAATGTAAAGAAAATAATGAGGAATTTCAAATTATACACC
The DNA here is from genome assembly GCA_920104205.1 of Eupeodes latifasciatus. Classification (NCBI taxonomy): domain Eukaryota; kingdom Metazoa; phylum Arthropoda; class Insecta; order Diptera; family Syrphidae; genus Eupeodes; species Eupeodes latifasciatus. The sequence goes on along the minus strand of OV049924.1, from coordinate 175,248,501 downwards.
TCCGTCACTTATTAATTTGTATATGTAAATTAAATAACAACAAAATCGTTGTCTATTGTTTTTGTTTTGTTGCTACCAATCGAACATCATTTATGCATTATGCCCATTTTCATAACAAAAACGAAGATTATTGTATAGTTAAATCTCGGGTCTCTTTTTCCCATTTATTATTATTTCTCAACTGCTTTGTAAATTATAGATTGAGGACAGAAGAAAAACAAAAAAAAACACAAGGAGACAATTTTGTGGAGGAAATTTTAATTTAAAACAAAAATTGTTTTTATTTGTAATAATACATATGTACAAAAAGGTAAAATAAAATTTAAAACAAACAAAAGAAAAATCAAATGCAAAATAAATAAAACTGCAAAAAATAAAAATAATATGTTTTATTTTTTAACGTTTTGTAAGATTGTTCTTTATTGAGGAATAATTTAAATCTTTCTAACAATTCTACATAAATAGTAAGAGGGGACTTTCACTATTTGCAACGTACTCCGCTTCACTCCGGACAGTCGAGCAGATATTTTTCATTGATAAACATTGTCGAAATTTTTAAAAGTAAAGGAAAAAAGCTTCATGTTTGTAGAATTTCCGGGCAAGGTTTGATTCAATTCCACGGAAAGCTCTTTTTTACAAACTTTTTAGTCTAAGTTATATCAGTCAGCTATGTAGAATGTTGCGCGAGTTTGTGATGGAAAATAGGTTTCGGATGCGCTTGGTATGTTAATGGGCTTTCTAAGTACTCTTCTCTTTACTTAAGACACTAATGACATAACTGATCCGGTGGAATAGGAGGAACAAATTATCCCAGGACTGTTACACAAAATCAGGGGTGGAATCGCGTAAGGCGATAGTTGATTGTCACTGTTTTTGTTAGAGTTAGACAATTCTATGCTAGGTGGAGAGAGAACTTCACTTCCAGTCACAGGACATGATAGTATGTAATTATTTTTTTTTTATTTCATAATAAGATTAACTATAAGAATAAATATTTTCTTTTACATAAAATGATATGTTTTTCAATTTCATTTTAAAAGCCGCCGCCGCCACTTATGTACATGTTTTTCTGAATAAAAATCTTTCGTCTCGATATACATATAAAAAACAAAAAAAAAGTTTGACGCGCCGCCAAAGTTATTACAAGGCGCCAACCAATCAAAATTCGCGTTCTATTCGAATAGTTTAAAAATAAGCTTAAGTGACCAATCACAGCCCAGCTTACAATTCTGTCTGTAAGTATCAAACATGCCGGGAACGAAGAGACATGAGGAGGAGGAAGAAAATTTTAGTGAGGAAGGAGACAGAGCGAACGAGACGATGGTAGAAGGCTCGAAACTGGACATTATTTTAGAGAGTCTCAAGATACTTAATGCTTCGGTAGCGGAACTCAAAAGCGACACAAAGCAAAGCCAAAAAGAGATAGAAAGGCTGCAGGCCAAAATGAGTACCGCCAACACTGCCAATGCCGTCAACGTTCCGCCAAATGCTAACGATGTCTCTTTAAATACGATTGAGCTCCAACCAGATGCCAGCGAAATCCCTGCAAATGCAATCAAGAACACAGCGGCTGCCGTCATCAACCAGCAACGAGCAACAACTTCACACCTCCAACAATGAAATTACACGATTTGCCTACGTTCTCGGGTCGGCCCGATGAGTGGCCACTTTTTCTCGGCAACTACGAAGACTCAACAGCTGACTTCAATTACAACAATCGTCAAAATTTGCAAAGATTGCAGAAATGCCTCAACGGGCCAGCCCGAGAAGCAGTACGTCGATGCTTATCAACAAAGAAAATGTTCCAGAGGTAATTGAGGAATTGAAGTTTCGATTTGGTAGGCCAGATATTCTCGTAAGGCATCAACTCCAGAAAATTCAACAGTTCCCAGCCATGAAACAAAATAAAACTGATCAAATTCTCGATTACTCGACACAAGTTCGCAATGTCGTTGCATTGTTGAAAGCATCCAAGAGTGAACATAGCCTTCAAAACTCAATAATTCTCGAAGAATTAGTTGGGAAGCTGCCCGAAGATAAACAATATGAATGGGTTAAACATGCAACAACTCTTACAAAAAATACAACAATCGAATACTTCTCAAAATGGCTATGTCAACTAGCCAGAGTTGTATGTCTGATGCCAACGCCGCCAAGCCCACCTGCACAAACTTCCAATTCCAGATTGAAAAAACAAACTAAACCCCGTCGGATGCTTTATGTGAACAACAATGCCAGTATCACAGGGCAAGAAGGATCATATCCAACATTAACGTTCAAGTGTTACTTGTGTGGTGACTATCATTTCATTTCGAATTGCAGTGCCTACAGTTCTTTGAGTGTAGACGATCGGTGGCAAAAGGTAAAGTCCTTGCATTTGTGCTTTTCTTGTCTGCGTAAAGGTACTGCAAACTACCGAAAGAGAAAAATGTGTGGAATACAAGAGTGTCGAAAATGTCATCACACAAGTCTACACAATGAGTCTTCACAATTAAGAAAACAATCGGTCGTCACTGCAGCCGCTGTCCAGCCATTGCTAAGTTTCCGAACCACAAGCTCCACGAGTCTTTTGTTTAAATTCTTGCCTGTAACGCTTTTTGATCCAAATGGAAAAATAGAAGTTTTCGCTATGTTCGATGAGGGATCTGCCTTGACAATCCTGGAAGAAGAAGTCGCTTCTACACTAGGATTAAAAGGAAGATCACAGCCATTAACACTGCAATGGTATGGACAAAACACGACTACAGAACCGTCAAAAAGTATAAGCCTAGAGATTCGGGGTGAAAATGATCCAAATACCTACACCATTTCAAACTGCCGCACAGTGCGCAATGTCAACTTGCCCATGCAGACGTTCAACAAATCGAAGCACAAACATTTGGAATTTCTTCCATTAAGAAATTATGAAAACGCCAGACCATCTATTCTCATCGGACTGGACAACAATCCTCTAGGTATATCTTCTACAGTAGTCTCAGCTGGAAATAAAAAACCTGTGGCTATGAAGACGAGACTTGGCTGGGTCGCATGTGGACCAACTAACAACATTGTGACGTCAACACCAACAGTTCTAATGATTCGACATCAGCATGAATTGCATTGCCTAGTTCAAGAATATTTTGCCGCCGACAATTTTAGAATCAATCCGTCATCTTGTATCCTTGAATTTGAAGACAACCAAACAGCCCGTCGGACGATGGAAACAACAACTCGTCGTATTAATAAACGTTTTCAGACCGGCCTTCTATGGAAAAATCCAAAACCGACCCTGCCGAACAATTTCCAGGTCATTCAACGTTTATCTGGAATCGAAAATAAAATGAAATATAAGCCCGAATTTGCCAAAAAATATAAAGAGATGACCAAATATATCCAAAAGGGGTATATGCAAAAAAAATTCCAGCCAGACGAGATAAATAATTCATCTCAGCCAGTGTGGTATTTACCCCACTTTGCTGTTCAAAGCCCACACAAACCAGATAAAATCAGGATTGTCTTCGATGCCGCTGCCACAGTGAATAATTTAAGCCTTAATTCAGCACTGTTAAAAGGACCCGAACAAGCAAAACCGCTGGTAAATATACTTTTTAAATTTCGAGAAGGTATAATAGGAGTAGCTGCTGATATACGCGAAATGTTTTCGCAAAAACAAATTCGCCCTGAGGATCAACAAGCACAGAGATTTTTGTGGCGAGATGGGGATGAGACACAGCCTATCAATCACTATGTGATGGTGTTCATGATCTTTGGAGCGATTTGCTCGCCATGTGTCGCAGAATATGTCAAGAATCTGAATGCGCAAGACTTTCAACACGACTATGTTGCAGAGTTTTGGCGGATATCTATGATTTAAAGAGGAAGAATTAATGATACACAAAAGACACAACTTACTCGTTTGAGATTTGGCAAGAGAAGAAGGAGCCAGACATTTTATTAAAAAGGAAGTTTAATAAAAGTGATGCCAAAAAACAATATTGTAGATATAAATTCAGGGCAAGAGTACGATAACTTAGGCGACAAGATATTATAACGGAATTTTTTAGAACAGTTAAAAATAAGCATTTTTTACTATGGGAGGGGGGGTCTATCTCCCCCCGTTTAGGCAGGAGGGGCAATTTAAAAAAATTATTACTTAAAATGGAAAAAAATTCTTAAAAAATAACGGTGATACTTACAATTAAGTTTTATACATTTTTTTAAAGCCAACATTCTGTTCTATTAGCCAGTTTTTAAATCAAGTCAAAACTATACGTAGTTTTTGAAAAATTTAATTTTAAACTCAAAATTTGAGTAAAAAAAGTTAAAAAAAGGTTTAAAGTGTAACTTTTTCAATACTTAAAGATTATCTACCATTGTTTTTATTTCAGAATTTATTACTCTTATTTGTTTTTGATCAAAAACTGAAAACTAGATGATTTTATGTCTTTTAGTTTTTGAGAAAATTGAAAATAAAAATTTAATTTTAAACTCAAAATTTGAGTAAAAAAAGTTTAAAAAAGGTTTAAAGTGTAACTTTTTCAATACTTCAAGATTATCTATTATTGTTTTTATTTCAGAATTTATTGCTTTTATTTGTTTTTGATCAAAAACTGAAAACTAGATGATTTTATGTCTTTTAGTTTTTGAGAAAATTGAAAATAAAAATTTAATTTTAAACTCAAAATTTGAGTAAAAAAAGTTAAAAAAAGGTTTAAAGTGTAACTTTTTCAATTCTTCAAGATTATCTACCATTGTTTTTATTTCAGAATTTATTATTTATTTATTTATTTGTTTTTGATTAAAAACTGAAAACTAGATGATTTTATGTCTTTTAGTTTTTGAGAAAATTGAAAATAACCATAACTACTATTTTAATTTAATTCTTTTTTTTTTTGCTTGAGTGGTCATATTTTGATAGTAATAATGGTATTTGCGTATGCGTAATGCGTGTTTGGGTGTATGCAACAGTGGCATCTGTAAGGGGGGCATGCTGCCCCCCCTGCAACCCCCCTGCTTGGGCACACTATATGATTTGGGGTGGGTGCAAGTTGGAGTGTGTGCAAGGTGGGGAGGGTGCAAGGTGCGGTGGGTGCAAGATGGGGTGCATGCAAAGTTTCTTTTGCATTTAAATAAGCTGGATTTAAGAAAAATTAATTAACCCTAGGTATATCTTAATCCATATTCGATTATTACTATCAAAATAAGACTACGTTAATACTTAAGCAAGGAAAAAGTAATTTAATTAAAATATTTTGTTTAGGTAATTTTCAATTTTCTCAAGAACTAGAAGACATCAAGTCATCTAGTTTTCAGTTTTTGATCAAAAACAAATAAGAGCAATGAATTCTAAAAAAAAATAGTAGATATTCTGAAAGTTTTGAAAAATTACACTTTAAACCTTTTTTTAACTTTTTTTTGCACAAATTTTGACTTTAAAACAATTTTTTTCAAAAACTATCCATAGTTTTGACTTGATTTAAAAACAAGCTAATAGACAAAAGTGTTGGCTTTAAAAAAAGGTATAACATTTAATTAAGGGTATTACCGTTATTTTTTTATTATTTTTTTCCATTTAATGTACGTATTTTTTTAACTGCCCCTACCGCCTAAACGGGGGGAGATAGACCCCCCCTCCCATAGTAAAAAATGCTTGTTTTTAACTGTTCCATACAAATCCGTCATTAAACTTTGTCGCCTAAGTTATCGTACTCTCCCCAAATTCAGTGAATACAAATTATAACTAATTGATTTGAATATGGAATTCATTATACGTTTTCGAAATCAAAGTAAAGCTCAATGCTATAATAATAAATGATAATCTTATTTCAACAGACTATCCAGAGGCCGCTTCAGCCATTATCAACAAGCGTTGATGATTACGTTGCGAACTTTAATGATGAAAAAGAAGCCATAAGCATTTGCAAAGACGAAGTCTGCATCAACAGCGAAGCTAGTTTTGAGCTCAGGACATCATCATCACATCAAACTCGAAAAAACTTCAAAACGAGATGAACATCAAATCAAAAGAAATGACAAGCACAGTTAATATGGAACGCCAGCCCACGTCGGAGAAAGTACTGGGGATGTTTTGGAATACTGCCTCGGATACTTTTGAATTTAAAACAAAATTTCATCGCATACCAAAAGAGGTCCTAGAAGGCAGCCGCCCACCGACAAAACGTGAATTACTTGTTATAGTCATGGCTATATATGATCCATATGGACTGTTAGCAGAGTTCCTCCTATATTTAAAAATCCTGGTCAGAGACACTTGGAAAACTAACATTGCTTGGGATGATAAACTGCCTCCAGAGGCCAACAAACGATGGCAAAAATGGTGGACAGAATTCCAAAACATTCATTCATTTTACGTCCAGCGATGTTATTCATCACATCTACGCACAGCAAGAATTACTGAACTTCACGTTTTCGTGGATGCAAGTCAAGTTGCATTCGCTGCCGCAGCATACTTGCGAATAATCCATGACGATGAAATAGATGTTACCTTTGTCTGTGGTAAAACGCGCGGTGCTCCTCAAAAAATTATGTCTATCCCTCGGCTGGAACTCCAAGCAGGAGTACTTGGAGTACGATTGAGTAAAATTGTGATTCGGAATCACGACATCAAAATTTCTAAGATAACCTTCTGGACCAACTCGAAAACATTACTGTATTGGATTGGATCAACCAAACGAAATTTCAAAGCGTTCGTGGCTCACCGTATCAGTGAAATCCTAACTTCATCGGAGGCACACCAATGGCGATGGACACCAACTGAAAAGAACAGCGCAGATGTAGCCATTCGAGCAAACGGCTCGCCAAAATTCGTTCCAAACAGTGTTTGGATCACTGGTCCTGAATTTCTGAAGCAGCCCGAAGAATTATGGCCAGCCAAAATAGTTGAACCGTTTACAACAGTCACCGATGCCGAAGAAATCAAGCCATTGCTGCTGCTTCAGTCTACGAATGGTAATTTACTAATAAATTTTAAACTCTTTTCATCCTACCAGAGACTTCAAAGAACGATGGCATATATCATTCGTGCCACACAAAAATTTCGCTTCGTTGTGCCCTTTGAAAAGACATCCCATTGTTTTCTCACAGTTGCCGAACTCAAGAACGCCGAAAACAATCTCTGTAAAATCGCCCAGAAGGAGCAATACGAAGAAGAAATTAAATTGCTGTCGTCATGGCAGCCGTTGACCAAGAAAAGTTCCATCTACACACTAAATCTGTATCTAGAATTCTAGATGAAAGGGGTCTATTGAGAATTCAAGGTCGACTCGATGAGGCACTCTACCTGCCATTCCAAGCCAGACGTCCAATTTTACTGCCACCAAAGCATCCATTGTCAATGCTCATCATGAAATTCTATCACGAGAAGTTACATCATCAAAATTCAGCAGTTTTCCTTAATGAAGTCCGAAAAAAATTCTGGATCCCCCACCCCAAGATGCTTCTGAATTTGGTAAGACAAAAATGCCAACAGTGTAAAATGGATAGAGCCGAACCTCAAACGTCAATTATGGGTCAACTGCCAATTGACCGTATAACTCCTTTCGTCCGCCCATTTGCTTACACTGGCGTTGATCTTTTTGGCCCTCTAAATGTTACGATTGGTCGCCGGAGAGAAAAGAGATGGGGAGTCATCTTCACTTGCCTCACTGTACGTGCTGCGCACCTTGAGCTAGCCGAAAATTTGTCCACAGACGCTTTCATCATATGTCTTTGGAATTTTATCAACAGGAGAGGAACACCAGTTAGAATCAGGAGTGATAATGGGACCAACTTTATCGGGGCTCAAAAAGAATTGAAGAAAGAACAACTTTTATTCGATCTGGATCGCATTGAAAGGGAAGCCACCAGCAGAGGATAGAATGGATTTTTAATTGCCCATTAAACCCAAGTTCAGGAGGCTGTTGGGAGAGATTAATTCGTATAGTCAAACGCCTAATGATGAAGATTCTTACTAACGAAGCTCCAAGGGTCGAAACTCTCAGAAGTGTACTGATCGAAGCTGAAAATGTGATTAATTCACGCCCGCTCACTGACATATCACTTTCCACAGAAGATGAGGAGCCGTTGACTCCAAACCATTTCCTTCTGGGGTGTGTCAATTCTACCCAGACACCATATCCGCCTGATGAAAGGGTTTGCCTTAAGAAACAGTGGAAAATTGCTCTTAACCTGAAAGACCGCTTGTGGAGAAGATGGATTGTCGAGTATCTGCCTCAATTCTTGAAAAGACCAAAATAGAACGAAAAAGTACGCCCGCTACAGATCAATGACTTCGTGTTAGTATGCGATCCAAATCAGCCGCGCAGCCAGTGGAGCAAGGGTCGTATCACAAAAGTGTTCCCAGCAAAGGACGGACAAGTACGATTTGCGGAAGTTCGGACTGCCAATACATGTATTCGTCGACCAGCCTCAAGACTAGCTGTCATAAACTTGGATGTTGAATCCCAGAGCGATTCACGGGGGGAGGAATGTTAGAGTGAGACGGTTCTATGCTAGGTGGAGAGAGAACTTCACTTCCAGTCACAGGACATGGCAGTATGTAATGTGAAGCCGTGATGTAGAGACGACGAGAACAAACATTCAGAAAACTTCGCTTAACCATTAAATTTAACTTTGCCTTTAATTTATTTCTATTAAACTCTTTATTTCATAATAAGATTAACTATAAGAATAAATATTTTCTTTTACATAAAATGATATGTTTTTCAATCTCATTTTAAAAAGCCGTCGCCGCCACTTACAGTTTTGATAGTCAATTTTGATTATCACCTTTTCTTTGTTCTGTGTAAAGTGATCGCTAAAACTTTACTATTTACTGGCAGCACTTACCCAAGTTTGGAAAACTTGGTACAAACTGCAACAGGCATAAATGTCATTTCGATCAGCTGTTGTGTTTATTGTGTTGAATTTTCAATTTACAGTTTTCTTTCTTTGAAAATGTAAGTATACCTATAACTATACTTAATAATAGTTATAAATTAATAAGAATGTTTGTTATATTTTACAAAAATATATTCTTTTGTTGAATCCAAGGGCTCAAATTTAATGAAAAGTGGACATAGAACCGACTGTATTTTCTTAATAACTGCAGGGCTTATTTCAGCTACAGTACTTTGGCCCATTGGTGCAGCTCAATCAGCCATAACTTGTCGTTGATAACCACCAACTCCATGAAGATTTAAAGTTGCAGCCAGTTGAAGGATAGGTGGAATATGTGTTGATCTTATTCATGATGGTAAATCGAGCAACCCGTAGTACCCGTGGCATGATGGTTAGTGCGTTGGACTGTCATGCGAGAGGTCTTGGGTTCAATCCCTGCCTGTGCCACCTTAATTTAAAAAAAAAGAGTTTTCACGGGTACTGCCTCTTGCAAGGAATTGACAAATTCTCCAAGAGTAATTCTTGTCATGAAAAAGTGCTTTCTCAAAATTAGCCGTTCGGATTCGGCATATAAATTGTAGGTCCCCTCCATCCCTGACAACATTACTCGCACACAGGAATGGTTGAGAGTTGTAAGTCACTAGGCCCTGGTTCTCTACGGACTGTTGCGCCACCTAATTTAATTTATTTATTTAAATCGAGCAACCGCAAAACATACACAAACGTTTTTTTGTTCAATCGAAAATTTTTCAAGAATCTGAAATAAATAATTTATACGTAATTATACATACATATATGTACATTATGTTGTAAATGACTTATTTATAAATATTTATAGAAAGTTTCATAGTTACATTGGGTTAGGAAGTTCCAAAATATTTGCTTTATTCCTTAAATTGGTTCTCAGCAATTGAACTTTTTTGTAGCCATTTCTCGTTCTGGTGAACTGATAGAAAATTTGCATTGAAGTATACATAACTGTTCACTTATTTTTATTTTAACTTTGATATCTTTTCACTTTTTTCACTAAATTTAAAATTTATAGTGGAGCTTAAGTTCACACAAATTATCTTTTTCAAAAAAAATAATCAAAATATATGAAAGTGACACCTATATAGCTATCACTAACAAACCATAGCAAAAAAGTGATAGTCAATTTGATAATCACCTTACGTGGAGCAAAATCATCCATTTTGATGGTCAACAATCAACAATCACCTTACGCGATTCCACCCCAGGAGTGATTCAACTCCCGTATTGCAGAGTCATAGCCCCGAGCAACAAAATTACACCAAACCTCAAAATTTACAACAAAAATTGATGTTAATGCCTGAAACACACTATGGGGCTCCCCAAACACTAATAGAAAGGGAGATTTACTGGAAATCTTTTTCATAGAAAATAATTTGGTTGTCTTGAAAGACGGATCTCCTACCCACCTTTCTACGCACAATACATTTACACACGTAGACTTCACTTGCTGCTCGCCTGATTTGCTTGGAAGACATTAGATGACCTTCATAATAGTGACCGCTTCCCGATACTCACTACATTAAATACTGAACGTACAACAATACAAAACACAATAGAACCGAAATTTAAAACTGATCAGGCTAATTGGACACTTTAAACAAAAGACTACCGAGTATTTATCTGATAAAAACCCGTCCTCAAACAATAACAAAGAAGCAGCCCTGTTGCAGAAAGGCAATCAGAACCTCTGCACATTCCCCAATCTGCACCGATTAAACGAACTCAGGTAGTACCTTGGTGGAACCCGGACCTTTAGGTACTTCGAAAATAAAAAATTATTGCACTTAAAAAATTTCAAACAAAATTCTACAACGCAAAATTTAAATTTACACAAAATTTAATGCCAAATTTAGTCGATTACTTAAAGACAGCAAAGCTAAAAGCTTCTCTGAATTCACCTATAATATAAACCCCAACTCCTCCCCTGCCAAAATATGGCAAAATATCCGTCGTCTAACTGGTAACTCCACTTAACTTGCAATAAGTAGTATCAAATCCAATAATGAGATTATTACTGATCCTCCAAAAATATCTAATTTTATTACACAAACTTGGTCAAAATCCTCAGGAAATTTAAATTTGGCGACTACCTTCATTGAAGATAAACTAGATATTTTAAATAGTTCAGTGCAATACGTTACCAATCCGACATCTCGACGCATTGTTCAACCAATATCTATTATTGAATTTGAATCTTCGCTTAGCAAGGTTAAAGGTAAGACACAAAGCAGAGATTAGAATATCTTATCCCATGTTAACAAATTTAAACAAAGAATAATTGATCTCCATAACAATATTTTAAACAGCTCGATTATATCTCATACCCGGAAATCTTCCAACATTCTTCCACTATACCTAAAGCCAAAAAAGATAGAAATACAATCGAAGGATACCGCCCAATTTCTCTTATAGTAGGGGAGCCCAAGAAGGGATTTTGGGATTTACTAAAGCGCGGCAGATTAATATACAGGGAGGTACCTAGTAACCCATTGAATACCTTCACCAAGTATTAGCCCCGTATATGTGGCCGCGCGTCAAGGATAAAGGATCAGATAAGTAAAAAAAATTGATCATCTGAAATTCTCGAGTGCGTCAGATTAAGGTAGGGTAAGTTAGTTAAATGCTAAAAAGTTTATATTCCACTAATCTGACAATTTTCGATTGACGATAAGAAGTAGGTGGGTTACAAACTTGTAAAAAAAACGTCATCCTGACTTTCTCGAGCATGGCTAATTTTTTTTTTATTTAGAAGGCAATAATTCAACGTTTACGAATAATATTTAATCTGACGATTTCCGTAAGCCGGAATAAGGAAAAATAATCGATAAAGTTTAATGCGTACAGGTACATGATTCCGGTATTCCCCTTCCCGCGTTTCTATTCCTCTTTCACTCTTTCTCTATCTATGACTCTCTCACTGTTATTGTTTTTTCGTTTACAACGTATTTGTATATTTTTTCTACTATGATTGAAGAAATCGTTATTCATCAAGAAAAATTTCGTTTAATACTCTCATGATTTCTTGTTACAGATACACAATCTGAGGATGAAATCGAGCCAGAAGATGAAGATGATTCTGATGATTTATATTTTTATACTTATTTTCTCATAAATAAAAGTTTTGTACTTCAAAGATAATAACTGTTTTCTTTGCATGCTATTTTTTCAGCTAAAAGATTTGAAAAAATACAAAACACAATTCTTGCCATTGTCAGATTAGGCGAATACCTCCAGATAATCGTCAGATTAAGAGACAGCACGTCTAGGGTATATAAATGAACCATATATAGTTAAGTCAGCAGAATCGACTCTAAGTTTTAACTATGTATAATTAAATATGTAACTCACTTCAATAGATATTACATTACAAAATTGTTCAGCAGAATCGACTTTAAGTTTTAACAATAATTAAATATGTAACTCACTTCAATGGGTATTACATTACAAAATTGTTCCCACATTTAATTTAAATTCTTTGAAATAAAAATGAAACCCAGTATCAGAACGTGCAGCTATTTGCTGCACAAGCACAAGTTTTAGACCTCAATAAACAAACATCTTAAAGAAAATTTGTTGTGTGTTTTATTTTTTCATAACTCCTACGAGCAAGATCTTAACTGGCGCAGTCGGGTAGTTTCCTCACCAAGAAAATTCGGTAGTGAAAAAATTAAATAAACCTTTCCAAACGAATATTGGAAAATAAAATAAAATCTAAGTGAAAATTACATAAAATTGGAAAATAAAATAAAATCTGAGTGAAAAATTAAATGTACTTTTCCAAACGAATATTGGAAAATAAAATAAAATCTTAGTGAAAAATTAAATAAACTTTTCCAAACGAATATTGGAAAATAAAATTAAATCTAAGTGAAAATTAAATATTGGAAAATAAAAATAAAAAAAAAGAGAAAAAGTATAAAAATAATTGATAAATAAAACAATAAATTGTATTGTGAAAAAAATTTTCAAAAGAAACAATCTTTTTCCCAACCACAAACTGAAAAATAAAATCCTGAGTGAAAATAAATTAAATTAAAATATTAAACCGAAAATAAAATACAAACAAAATAATATACATTTATATTTTAAATACAATAGACTTCTTTCAAACGAATATTTGGAGAAAAACAAATTAAATTTTTCTGCAAAGCCGAATTCTTGGAGTTTTTAAGGACATTTTGAGGACATCAAAAAGAACCTAGATCATCGTGGGAAATGATAATGAAGCTGATACTCATCGTAACTATGTTCATGTAAGAAATTTAGTAACTTTACTTATTAAATAAATTAAAGTCAAATTGTATACTTGCATGTATAAATTTTAAATAGTAATAACTCTAATTAATTTAAAAATTGAATAGAAAAAAAGAAAAAAATATAAAATGGCTTTACCAAACAATAAAATTGAAACACAAATTAACCTATCAGATATTAGCACTCCAGATGTAATTAAAACCTTACCCAATTTTTATGGTGATCCAAGAGATCTGTCAACTTTTGTAAGATCAGTAGACAGAATAGAGTCAATACTCACTCAATCAAGTACAGATCAAATTATTCTAGGTTCATGGCTTCAAGCTATAAGACAAAAAATTAAAGGAAAAGCGAGCGATAGACTTCGCCTTCACGGCGAACCCCAATCATGGGTTGATATAAAAAACTGTGGCACGAGTACAATAACTTTGGCGCCAAGATATAATAACGGTTTTTGGTAGGGGGGCATTATACAAGCATTTTTTACTATGGGAGGGGGGGTCTATCTCCCCCCGTTTAGGCGGTAGGGGCAATTTAAAAAAATATTATTTAAAATGGAAAAAAATAATTAAAAAATAACGGTGATACTTACAATTAAGTTTTATAAATTTTTTTAAAGCCAACATTCTGTTTTATTATCCAGTTTTTAATTCAAGTCAAAACTATGCGTAGTTTTTGAAAAATTTAATTTTAAACTCAAAATTTGAGTAAAAAAGTTAAAAAAAAGGTTTAAAGTGTAATTTTTCAATACTTCAAGATTATCTACCATTGCATTTTATTATTTCAGAATTTATTGATCTTATTTGTTTTTGATCAAAAACTGAAAACTAGATGATTTTATGTCTTTTAGTTTTTGAGAAAATTGAAAATAACCACAACTACTATTTTAATTTAATTCTTTTTTTTGCTTGAGTGGTCTTATTTTGATAGTAACAATGGTAGGTGCGAGTTTGGATGTATGCAACAGTAAGGTGTGTGCGAGTTTGGGTGTATGCAACGGTGGGATCTGTAAGGGGGGGGGGGCATGCTGCTCCCCTGCAACCCCCCTGCTTGGGAACACTAGGATTTGGGGTGGGTGCAAGTTGGAGTGCGTGCAAGGTGGGGAGGGGGCAAGGTTCGGTGGGTGCAAGATGGGGTGCATGCAAAGTTTGTATTGCATTTAAATAAGCTGGATTTAAGAAAAATTAATTTACCCTAGGTGTATCTTAATCCATATTCGATTATTACTATCAAAATAAGTCTACGTACTTAAGCAAGGAAAAAGTAATTTAATTAAAATATTTTTTGTTTGTAATTTTCAATTTTCTCAAGAACTAGAAGACATAAAGTCATCTAGTTTCCAGTTTTTGATTAAAAACAAATAAGAGCAATGAATTCTAAAAAAAACAGTAGATAATTTGAAAGTTTTGAAAAACTACACTTTAAACCTTTTTTTAATTTTTTTTTGCATACATTTTTAGTTTAAAACAATTTTTTTCATAAACTATGCATAGTTTTGACTTGATTTAAAAACAAACTAATAGACAAAAATGTTAGCTTTAAAAAAAGGTATAATACTTAATTGTAAGTATTACCGTTATTTTTTAATTTTTTTTTCCATTTAATGTACATATTTTTTTAAATTGCCCCTAACGCCTAAACGGGGGGAGATAGACCCCCCTCCCATAGTAAAAAATGCTTGTTTTTAACTGTTCTATACAAATCCGTCATTAAACTTTGTCGCCAAAGTTATCGTATTCTCCCCAAAACTGTCTTGAAAATTATATATAATATAATTTGCTCAATACTTTAAAACAAACAGGTTCGGTAACACATTTTTATGATTAAATTCTAGAGCTAGTAACAGCTTTAAATAGTAAAATAAAAACGGGTCCAATAATTAGAGACATGCTTATAAAAAGAAACCTTGAAGAAGGCTTAGACACATTTATAAAAGTAAGCAGAGAACCCCTTAAAACTATTTTGCTTTCAAGGAACCCTTCTACCTTAGAGGAAGCCTTCAATATAGCCTTAAGTATTGAACCAAACAATTATATAAATTATAAGGCAAATAACGCTTTAAATAGAAATCCATTTAACTTAGAGCATTCCAATAATTCTTATTATAAACCCTACAATCAAGGAAACTTTTCTCCACAAAATTATAATACAAATTCTGGTTATAGAAATCAAAATTATTCTAACAACTATCGGGTGATTTTTTAAGAGCTTGAGAACTTTAAAAAAAAAAAAAACGCATAAAATTTGCAAAATCTCATCGATTCTTTATTTGAAACGTTAGATTGGTCCATGACATTTACTTTTTGAAGATAATTTCATTTAAATGTTGACCGCGGCTGCGTCTTAGGTGGTCCATTCGGAAAGTCCAATTTTGGGTAACTTTTTCGAGCATTTCGGCCGGAATAGCCCGAATTTCTTCGGAAATGTTGTCTTCCAAAGCTGGAATAGTTGCTGGCTTATTTGTGTAGACTTTAGACTTGACGTAGCCCCACAAAAAATAGTCTAAAGGCGTCAAATCGCATGATCTTGGTGGCCAACTTACCGGTCCATTCCTTGAGATGAATTGTTCTCCGAAGTTTTCCCTCAAAATGGCCATAGAATCGCGAGCTGTGTGGCATGTAGCGCCATCTTGTTGAAACCACATGTCAACCAAGTTCAGTTCTTCCATTTTTGGCAACAAAAAGTTTGTTAGCATTGAACGATAGCGATCGCCATTCACCGTAACGTTGCGTCCAACAGCATCTTTGAAAAAATACGGTCCAATGATTCCACCAGCGTACAAACCACACCAAACAGTGCATTTTTCGGGATGCATGGGCAGTTCTTGAACGGCTTCTGGTTGCTCTTCACTCCAAATGCGGCAATTTTGCTTATTTACGTAGCCATTCAACCAGAAATGAGCCTCATCGCTGAACAAAATTTGTCGATAAAAAAGCGGATTTTCTGCCAACACACATTTCGAACCGAACACTGATTTTGGTAATAAAATTCAATGATTTGCAAGCGTTGCTCGTTAGTAAGTCTATTCATGATGAAATGTCAAAGCATACTGAGCATCTTACTCTTTGACATCATGTCTGAAATCCCGCGTGATCTGTCAAATACTAATGCATGAAAATCCTAACCCCAAAAAAATCACCCATATTAACGATACAAAGTTAATAGGTGGGCTTTATAAAGCAATAAACTGGGGAGCCAACATCCTTATAGAAAATAACAACAATAAAGACGTTGAAATAAAAATAGAGCAACCAATAAAATGTGTTTCATTAAATACATTAGAAATTAACAACTTCACAGTTGAAGAACAAGAAAACAGAAACCTACTAGAAAAAATAAGAACAGAACATTTAAATAGCGAGGAAAAAGAAACAGTACTTAAATTAATAAACGAATATAGAGACATTTTTTTGACGAAAGTAAAAATTTAAGTTTTACAAATGAAGTAAAACATAGAATAAAGACTAAGGCCGCGTTTCCATTTGCAAGAAAACTTCTGCAATAAATGTCCGATAGTCTGTCCGACAGTGAATTGCAAGTGGAAACTACCAAGCAAGTTCTATCGCGTCAGTACTTTCATAACTTCTTGCGAGTATTTGCAAGTTCAATTAATTGCTAGTTTAAACACTTCTGCATCGATTCGCGACAGATCTTGCAGCTTATCGAAACAGTTTCGTATATCTCGCGCAAGTGGCTGGTCTTTCCTTCGGTGATATTGACTCACGGAATCGAGTGTCTTGTTTTTAACTTCCCATAGGAAGTTATTGTAATGGGTCCGATTTGTCGAATTGAAAATTTTGACATTTCTCGACGTTTCAAGGTCCCTAGAGTCGAAATAAAAGATTTTTAGAAAGATGTCTGTGCGTGCGTGTGTACGTACGTCCGCGACGTTTTTTTCGTCGTCCATAGCTCAAGAACCAGAAGAAATATCGACTTCAAATAAATTTTGATATACAGATAATAAGGCAGAAAGATGCAGAAAGGGCTCTCAAGAAAAATGCGTGGTTGGTTTTTTTACCATAGCAGTTTAAAAAAAAGGTGACAATTTTGGTTAACCCTAAATATCTCATGAACCAATGACGCTAGAAACTTAAATTAAATTTTATAATATATATTGTAGCGTGATACAAAACAAGTATATTTTTGGAAAAAAATCCAAATAACGGTTTTTTATAAATAAAAAAAAACTGAAAAAAAATTTGTCACCTCGAAAATTTTGCGACTAAAACATGATTTCATCTCCAAAACAATTTTGTGCAACGAAGAATAATGTTTTTGAAATCTTATAAAATTTTGAGAAAAATCTATTTGATAGTTTTTGTAAAAAAAAAATTAAAACCTAAAAAAAAATTTAACATAAGTTGGTAAAAATTGTTTTTCGACGTAAATATCTTTTAAAAAATTTGAGATTATGGCTTTCAACTAATTTTATCTTATAAGAAATATTGTTTTCAAAAAATAGTACGTAAAATTGGTAAAAATTGTTGTTCGGTTCACGATATCTCGTGAATAATAAAAAACATTGACTTCAACTTAATTTCATTAATCCAATTTGTATTTGTTTATATTAGAAATAAAAACGTTTAATAAATGCTACTAAAATTGGTAAGAATTGATTAACGACTAAAAATCTCGTTAACAAAAATAGATTTTGAAATCAAACTATTTTATCATATGCCAAATATTGTTGGTTATTTTTAAATTTTTTAAAATAATTTAACTGATAACTTTTTTATAAAAACACGAAAACGTACCTTGCTTAAAAGACAAATCGACAGACAGGATGGGAAGTTATCAGTGTGTGTCGCATCCCAGCCTCTTTTTTAATAATAAAATTATCATCGCAGCTGCTAATCATTGACGTTTTCTCGCCATGACTTCACAATTTTAAGTAAACAACCAGATTTCTTGCGACATTAATTGCTCTCCTGGTGTAAATACATCTGCAATAAATTGCGACAGTATGATGCGCGAGCTTCGTGCAAGACATTTATTGCAGAAGAAATTGGAAGAATTCACATGACAATGTAAACGCGACTGCAAGAAACTTCTGCAAGGCTTCCGCGAGTTGACTTGCAAATGGAAACGCGGCCTAAAGACGACATACCAGTATATACGAAAACATACCGTTATCCCTACATACTTTAATCCCACGATCCCGGGGTACATAAAACACCCTGATGGATCATGGTCGAACTCGAGCCTGGAAACGCTTGAACTCTTCATGGAAACTTATTTCCCCGGTTTCCCCAGAAAGTTCTGATTGCTTGCAATCGTACACGCTGGATTTTACTCACAGGGAATCAAATTTAGAACTAAATCAGGTTATTACTGAACAGAAGATTATCTGGGCAATAAACTCGTTCAAACCCTATAAATCAGCGGGACCAGACGAGATTTTTCCAGCTCTTCTTCAAAATGCTCTCAAAGTAATAACTCCGTGGCTTAGGGTAATCTTCATAAGTTGTATCAAACTTAGATACGTCCCTAATAGCTGGAAAAAGGTCAAGGTAGTCTTTATCCCAAAAGCAGGGAAACCGACTCACTCGACCGCTCAGGATTATAGACCAATAAGTCTCTCTTCGTTTCTCCTTAAGACACTAGAGAGGATAATTGATCTACATGTTAGAGAACTTCTCAACGAAAACAATTTGTGCAACTACCAACACGCTTACCTTAAAGGTAAATCAGTGGAGACTGCTTTGCATGAAGTAGTTTCACATATTGAGAAAAGTCTTTAACATAAAGAATATACCCTGGCAGCATTTCTTGATATCGAGGGTGCGTTTAATAACGTTAAAACGAAATCGATCAAGACTGCCTTAGTTGAAGTTGGGGTTGAATCTGTGATCTGTCATTGTCGATTGGATCTTCACCATGTTAAATGGCAGAATTATCAACTCTCAAATAGGAGTTAGCACTATTGAGAAAACAGTTACTAGAGGCACACCACAGGGAGGAGTCATCTCACCCCTGCTCTGGATCCTCGTAGTCAACAAAATTCTCACAAAGTTCAAAGATCAGGGCATTAAAAAAGTAGCATATGCAGATGACATAGTGGTTTTGGTATCAGGCAAGATTCTTACCATCATCGAAAACATTATGGAAAATGCATTAAAGGATTTATCTTCTTGGGCAACTAAGAACGGTCACGGGGTCAACACCACCAAGATAGAGCTAGTTTTGTTCACAAAGAAACGGAAACTGGAGGGCTTCAACCCTCCCAAACTAAATGGTATTCCTCTAAAACTTTCTAAGGAAGCTAAATTTCTAGGAGTAATCCTTGACTCCAAGCTTACATGGAAGCGTAATACTGAGGAAAGAATGAAAAAAGGACTATGTGCATTCTACACATGCAAAAAGACCTTCGGTGTACGTTGGGGTATGCGACCGCAAGTCATCCAATGGATGTACACAGCGATTGTCAGACCCATTCTTACCTATGGCTCTATTGTATGGTGGAAGGCGGTGGAAAAATCAAGCTATCTCAAGAACCTGAATAAGGTACAGAGACTAGCTTGTATAGGAATAACAGGGGCTCAAAGATCCACACCACAAGCTGGATTGGAAATGATCTTGGACCTCCCGGCCGTGGATGAGTTCATAAAGTGCACGGCAGCCAAAACTGCAATTCGTTTAAGAGAACTGAGTTTTTGGAGGCACAGCACTTATGGCCACGGGTCAATCTTACAAAGATATGACACGATTCCAGGACTGAGGGAGACCACCGATTACATCCCCCCTTTACTAGATTTCGATAGGAAATTTTCTATTTTCATACCAGAAAGTCAGGGTTGGGATCCTAGTTCACTTATAAGTAAACAGGGTATCCCTTTCTACACTGACGGTTCAAAAATGAAATCAGGAACAGGTGCTGGAGTGTTTTGCCAATCTCTCAACATCAGAGCGTCGTATAAACTCCCAGCTGACTGTAGTGTCTTTCAGGCCGAGATCTTTGCCATTGGAAAAGCAGCTGAATTGGCACATCACGAAAAGCTAAGCTCTTCGGAGATTACTTTTTTCGTGGACAGCCAGGCTGCTATCAAAGCCTTAGCCAGTGAGACCATAAGATCAAAAGCAGTTTTAAACTGTAAGATAGAATTAAATAAAATCTGCCACACTAACCAGGTAAAGCTCTGCTGGGTTCCTGGACATAGCGATATAGAAGGGAATGATATAGCAGATGAACTAGCCAGGAAAGGGTTAGAAGCAGACATAAGTAGTAGCGACCATTCAGTCAGGGGACCACTCGTCCCGATTGGGGTACTCAAGAGGAAGATAGACCTTAAACTAAAAGAGAAAACCAATAACTCCTGGAAATCCAAAGACGATTGCGTAATCTCTAGAAGTTTATGGCCTAACATAAATGAAAAGGAAACTCGGTACATTCTATCGCTGAGTAAAAAGAACATTCAAATCTTGATAGGTGTACTAACAGGTCATTGCGCCATTGGCGTAATTGTAGGAGCGATTTTTGTAGGAGCTGTCAGGATGAGGAGCAAATAGAAACCTGCTCTGCGACTGTCAGAACCTCCAAACCAGCCGACTCCGTCCTTTCAGAAAAAAGTTTGTTGGAGAACTGGATGATCTAGCACAGATCTCAATGGCAAACATGAGGAAATTTATAGATAGCACAGGCTGGTTCGTTAACAAGCCAGTCTACGCTAATCGGCAAGATTGAGGAGCATCGATGCTTACTTTTACTTTTACAGGGGATCACAATGGACCAGCAGGCCCCCGTGTACGCAACAGCTTCATGTTGTGCACACCCCTTATTACCTAACCTAACCTACTTCCAGTCGCTCTTAGATTTCACACTTAATTTTCGTACAGGCAGCGCCCTCATGGTCCGCCTTTCGTAACAAAATTTTGTGTTTCATGATAGTACTATTCAAATTAATATACAAAGAAATCAGTGGAACGATTCGTTTCACTTTTGAACATAACGAGCCTTATCTATCCTGTATCAGACCGCATCTATCTAAAAAGAGGAATGCCTAAGGTGGAATGAAGCCGCTCAAGCGTGCACTTTCAAAATACTCGTCGTTCGGATAGAACGCCCCGAAAATTAAATTGTTGGTCGAAGACATAGCTCTTGCAATGTGACCTCGAACGAGTTTTATCACGAAATTGTCAATTCTGTTGATTCGAGCCCCGTTGTATAGGACCTCGTTGAAATAGTAATGCACGTAAGAAGATTCGGCTGTTCGATATAAGCCGGTACAGCGTCGTAAACACTGCCGCTCGAACACCCGAAACTTCTCCATCTGAGGAGGGGCAACGTTGAACCACACAGGACAACCATAAACGATCATCGGCCGTATGAGGGCCATGTAGCAAATTACCTTCACTCTGGGGTCAAGCCGACTGCTAAAAAACAGCCTTTTCGTCAGAGCGAAGGCTCCTCTGGCCCTGGTCAGAGCAGCATTTATATGTCTGTCGAAATATAAATACTGATCTAACCAGATACCGAGGTACTTCACTACACTTTTGCTCGCTAATGGCTGCCCGTGAAGATCAACGATGACCATCTTGCGCCAATTCTTGCACGTATCCCTCGTGGCCCTAGCCAACGGAGTCCGGAACAGAATTGTCTCCGACTTCTGGACATTTATTTTCAGTTTCCAGTCG
Organism: Eupeodes latifasciatus; assembly: GCA_920104205.1. Lineage (NCBI taxonomy): Eukaryota > Metazoa > Arthropoda > Insecta > Diptera > Syrphidae > Eupeodes > Eupeodes latifasciatus. The sequence continues at coordinate 175,226,706 of OV049924.1, read as the reverse complement.
TCGCAATATCGCTGAATCTTGTCGAAATCACGCTGCAAGAGAATTCTAATAACCTCAACCTTTCGGGCCGTTCTGTACGTAATTAGATCGTCGGCGTACGCAATTGCCTTTGTAAGACTACCTATCAGATCGCTTTTGTAAATGCTGCAGACGCCACCTCCACTGGGCTACCGATGAGTTATATAAAGCTGTGGCAACTAGCCAACTTTAGATTTAACTAACACACTTGGACTTGTTTTACTTGAAAATAAAAATAGCACTTCTTCACTGGTTGGAAGTCAAATAACGACTCGATGGGAACCGAAGCTTTATCAGTGACTAGGCCGTTGCCTAAATGGAAGATTTAAGTAGTTTTGTATCATCAGTAAACATCTCTAACTCTAGAACAATTAAAAAACCAAATGGAAATAGATAAATTTAAAATTTAATAATAGAAAGCGACTGCAAATCTAGATAGTTTTTGTGTAAGTTTTGTTAATGGGATGAAGCCCAATCATTTCATCATATAAATAAAACCCTATTTATTATTTAAATTATTTGTTGGTATTTATTTTCTGTTTTTATTTTTTTAATGTATAATTTAAAATCGCTTATCAAAAGAAAAATATATGTATGTATGTTGGTAATTTGACAATGATAGATATTTGTTCTTAACTTAGAATATTTTATACAATAAACTTTGTTTCGCTTAAGCAATATATAACAATATAATATGTTTCACTTACATATTTATGTTACAAAATTTAGCAAAATAATATAATTATTTTTCCAATTACAAAAATACAGAAATACAGAGCAATCTTCTCTCAATGAACGTTATGGTTAACATTATAACATATTTATAGCGTAATTGAATACAAACATATTTGTTTTGTATGACAAAAATCAAAACAGACAAAAAGTAAAATTGTATTTCGATTTGAATAAAGGCACATTTTTGTAGTATGTCGTCCTGCTTGTTAATTTAGAGTTGTAAAGATGCAATGATGGTCTGAGCGTGGCTTAAATGTTTTATTTTTAGTATTGTATGTATAAATTTATATATATCAGGATTATATAAAAAATAAATTACATTTATGAATGTTTGGCATTCGTTAGCGACTTAGCTAATCGCTTTTGAGAACTTAATGTTAAACAAAAAAGTAAATGATAAATACAACTATGCTAAGGACATACATTTTTAATTTTTGTTTTTGTTTTACTTGCATTTGTGATGTACCTATTGAACATTTTATACAAAATAAGTTTCATTAAGTATATTGTATAGTTTTGAAGTCTTGTTTTTAAATATATATATAGTTAAATTGTTTCGGTATTTAATAGCACTTTTACTGAATTGAGTTTGTTTTCACAGCAACGTTTGTTTAAAAAGAAAAGTTTAATTAGCCAATAAAACCTTAGGCAGATTTTTGCTTCATGTTATCTTCGTGTGCCTGGAAGAATTAACAAAACGAAAAATATTATATTAATGTTTTGATGTTTATAAGTATACAGTGTTGGCCAAAACAATTGCTTCGAGTATTAAATTATTAAAAACAAATTTAGAATTGGAAAATAAAATAAATTTGTTTTTGTAATAGTTCATTTAATATAGCACAATTAGTACAATATTAGGCTGGTCAAAACAAAAGCAACTTTTAATAAATAAAAATTTTTCAATTTTGAGGGGTTTTGTATGAAATTTTTATACTTGCAGTTTAAGGCAGCTGCTTGCCGGATTTACAATTGAAAATTTAGAATGAAACAACAACAACTTGTGTGTGCTACCACCAAGTTCATAGGCTGGAGTTATAGCTATTTCACGGGGGCCAACCCGATCATCAGACTCCTTTAGTGGTGCTTAATCGCTTTATGTTCAATTTAATTTTTTGAAGAACTTTTGCCCGAGCTGGGCTTGAACAAGCGACCTAGCGTGTGAGGAGCTAGTGCACTTTTTTTTTTTTTTTTTTCCAATTCATTTTTATTAATTCAATCTTAAATCTTTCTTAAAGCTAGACAAAAATTCATATCGGAACCCTTGAAATTGAATTTGGACTCATCCGAAAAAAATACGTTCCTCCATTTTTAAACGGTCCATGGAAAAATTTGGTGGTCATGAGGAAATTTTCATCTCACCAGCTTGTTTTTGGTGGAAATAAAAGGCTTTTTTACAGCTTTGAAAGATTTTAGTCCACCATCCACAGCTTGTGATTTTATTATAGCAGAATCCTGTCGTTTTGTTGTTTGTCTTGGTCTGCCACTTCAATGAATCGTTTGGAATGACTTTTTGGATTTGTAAAATTTTATTAATCGGCAAATTACTGATTTTGGAATGGAATATTTTTCCGATATTTTAGTTTGACTCAACCCACTTTTATATTCTTTAATAAGTTGTTCTCTTATTTCGTTAGAGTATCTGTTTCCAGCCATTTTACAAAAGTTAGCTAAGAACACTGATTAGCTTACCCGTGAACTAAATAACACCTAATAGATAGATTCAACTGCACTCGTTTGCCAACACCTTTAATATGAGTAATGGATTTTGTAGTTAACGGACTGACTTTCCTCTATTAATAAGAAAAGGAGAGATAGCAATAAAAAGATGCTTTTGTTTTGAACAACAAAAAATTGGGTTAACTGTCCTACTTATGTCATATTTAAATGGACCGTTATAAAAACTATTTTCTCTTGTGGTCTACTAAGAAGTAGATACATAAAGTTTTAAATTTTGGAAACAAATTAACATGATTTGTTTAAGTTATTAATTTTTGAATGACAGAAATATGGAGGTGATTTTAGTTGCTAATGTTTTGGCCAACACTGTATATGTTTTTATATTTGTTTTATGTAAAAACCTCTCACGAAAAAGAACTTAACATGTTATAAAAACGTGGTTCTGAATACGTCATCGTGAATGGGGTTTCAAATTTTTGAAATGTGAATATTTTTTATGTTTTCAAATTAAACATACCTGTTTGGCAGTTCTTAAAAAGCTTTCAAATGATCCTTTACCCATTTGGTTAACCATTCCATAGAATACCTTTACAGAAGATTCTGTAAGCAATTCATAAGGCGAACCAAACTCGACTGCTCTTCCGGCATCCATAACAAGAACCTTGTCTGAGTCCATGACTGTGTGCAAACGATGAGCAATTGTAAGTACCGTACAATTCTTGAATTTTTTCCTTATTGTTGTCTGAATGAGAGCATCAGTCTGTGGGTCAACATTAGCCGTTGCCTCATCCATAACGAGAATTTTATTTTCTCGCAAAATTGCACGTGCCAGACAAACCAGCTGTCTTTGGCCAACACTGAAATTACTACCGCCTTCAGAGATTTTGCTTTGTAGGCCGTAAGGAAGATCGGATACAACTTTCTTAAGCTTAACCTGATGCAAGAGAAAAAAGAATAAAATGGGAATACAATTTATTGAAAGACTTAAACTTACTTCTTCCAAGGACTCCCATAACTTTTCGTCTGAGTACTCATCGAATGGATCCAAATTGTATCGCATCGTTCCTGAGAAAAGCACTGGTTCTTGAGGTATAATAGAAATCTTGCTTCGCAAATCATGCAAACCAATTTCATTGGTGTCTCTTCGATCAATAACCACTGAGCCATCGTTAAACGACAAACGGAATAGAGCATTGATAAGCGAAGATTTGCCAGCTCCTGTTCGCCCCACAATTCCTACTTTTTCACACGGCTGGATTTCCAAATTCAGATGTTTAAGAACTGATTCGGTCTTAGGATCTGGAGAGTAGCGAAGACTTAGATTATCGAATACCACTTTACCATCCATTGGCCATTCTTTCGGTGGTTTTTTCTCGGGTACTGAGTCTAGCGCGCCTTCTGATTCGATCGTGTCATATTCAACGACTCTCTCCACAGCTGTCATTGTGTTTTCTAATTCTGCTGATTGCCGCATACCCCACTGCACCATTCCAGTCATTCCAATGGCTTGTGTTATGGCCAAACCGACATTGCCACCATTTTCTGGAGGGAAGATAAAGAAACTCAACGTGATGATGGCAATATATGCCACACAGAAACAATCTAACCAAAATCCAAAAGCCCTATTTGTTGAAATAAACAAATAGAATGCTGAACTATGTAAATCTTGGTGATTGTCAAACTCTGATATTAGAATTTTTTGGGCTCCAAACGAACGAATTGTTGCAAGTCCCATCAATGAAGCAGATAAATGAGAATACACAGGTGATCGAGCTAAACAAAATATAAAAATCTCGTTAGCAAGAAAGAAACACGATAAACTTTAAAATACTTACTCATCGCTTCCATTCGCTTTATGTCCCTTGACGTCTTCAAATAAAACACACGCAGATAATAGAAAATAACTCCTAAGATCGCCGTTGGTAGAAGGAACACGGGGTTAACCAAAGCCACTAAGACCACAATTCCAATTAATTGCAGAAAGATTTGAACAACATCAATCATGACTGAAGGTAGAATCTCATCTACCTGACCCATATCTTTGGAGAATCGATTTAAAATACGACCAGATGGATTTGTATTGAAAAAGTACATTGTCGCTCTTGTTACTCCTTCGAACATTGCATTGTGTAGATAAATTGATGCCTTCATTGCACAACTAAAGAAGATGAAACTACGACAGAGAGTTACTACAACAGTTAAGACAGTAATTGCAGTAAAAATATATATATCAACAGCATCATTAATTTTGTCCATTCCCATTTGTTCGAGTAGCGCTGAAATGCTTTCGATTATAACATTTGGTGGTGTTGTTGTGACTACAGACGTGTCGTTTGTAAATAATTTTGGAGATTCTTGGATGTCGGGAGTGTTAGGGGTGCCGCGTTTATTGACCCAATATGATAAAAAGTAGTCTCCACCAGAAGCAAGTATCTGAGCTACTAAGAAAAACATCAAAATCACGAAGAACAATAGAAAACCGCCGGCGGCTCTGAAATACTGCTTATATAAGTCAAGTCCAATTTGCCCTTCTCCACCAACTTCCTGCACTTGCATTGGTGCTTCTTCTCCAACATAAGAATCCGCAGCAGATTTAAGAGAGGATTCACTATTTTGTCGTTTATATAGTTTGCTACCCGATCTGGACAGTGTTCCCTCTTCATTCTCGTTGTTCTCAGGATCAGATAGCAATTTGGCAAAGTCCAAGCCACTCTCTCTCAGCGATTCATATGAGCCCACAGCACTGACTTTTCCTTTGTCCATGATGACAATCTGGTCAGCATGTTGGAGGAATTGAAGTTGATGTGTCACTAAAACTACAATGTTCTCACGTAGATATCCACGCATGCACTGATCGAATAAATGGCGCCCAACGTGGGTATCTACAGCACTGAGAGGATCATCAAGTAAGTAGATTGAAGTTTTACGATATACAGCTCGGGCCAGACTTATTCTTGCTTTCTGACCACCAGAAAGAGAAGCTCCACGTTCTCCAACTATTGTCTTATCTCCATGGGGCAAAAGTTCCAGATCTCTTTCTAGAGCGCACTTCTTTATAACAACACGATATCGGTGTTTGTCCATGGGCTGGCCAAAAAGAATATTTTGCCGAACTGTCCCTGTGAAAAGCCATGGCTCCTGTGAGGCATATGAAAGGGTACCATTAACCGTTACAGTACCCGATTCCGGTGTCAACTCTCCCAAAATCGTTTGAATAAGACTGAAACAAATTTATTAAGAAAAATACTCGTTCATTAAATAAACATCACTTTATTTACCTTGATTTTCCTGACCCTACTGGACCTATGATTGCCACTAGAGTTCCTGGCTGTACTCGAAGATTAACGTCATCTAATGTATATTCTGTTGATGCTGCATTCCATTTTGACTTCAAGTTACTTATAATAACGCCAGCTTCCGATAATGTAGCATTGCCATTTGAGACAACTTGTTGTTGCTTCTCTCTGTGATTCCCGTTACCATTGATAGTATCATGGCCCTTAACTATTGTTGATTGATTACTAGTTGTGATATCATCATCGAGTTCGCTACTATCTAAAGATTTATCTCGAACATTTGTCTCGTCATAGAGCATATACTTTTGGATACGTTTAATTGAAACAAGAGCTTCTGCGAGTTGGGATATGCCTTTGATAGAGAAAAAATATGTATTTAGTATTCCAGACTTAATGTGTAATATAAAAAAGCAAAATTACCTTGGGGAAAGAAAACCGTCATTGTAGTTCTTAAAATGTTATAATAAGCCGTAACCATGAAAGCCTGTTTAGCTGTCAACATATATCCAAGCAGAACGTAGCCCACCAAACTGGTAAAGATTGACACGCGCGTAAGGAACATTATGAAAGAAAGCAATATGCCTCGAATGTATGAAACATATCTGATAGGTGTGATTTCTTTTTTACGTGCCTGAGCAACCATTTTTCCGAATGGAATTTCCCAGGCGTACATTTTTATAACTTGAATGCCTTGAATAATTTCATTCATTAAACGCACACGTTCGTCTGTGCGTAAGGCAGTGCGTAATCGTAGAACGGATGTCTTTTTGCCCAAGTAGGCTTGAAGAGGCAAAAATAATAACATAAATGCTACACCAAACACCGACGAGAAACCAATCTGAAAACAAAAAACAATTGCAGTAGAGAAATTTAAGATAAATAAATACAATTTGACAATGAAGAGTTTTGAAAAAGAAATAGCGAAAAACACGAGGGCAGGTTATTAAAAGATTGACCTGAAAGTTAGTCTTCCCTTACTATTAAGTTAAGTATGCTTGTGCACTGTAATAATAATATTACACATAAATAGCAAAACACTGCTGATAAAGTAAGTGTTTGGACGCAAAAATGGCGTCCGTACTTCTGTACTCCCAAAAATCCTGGAATGACTTTGAATGCAAAGCTTAAATGGAAAGAGCATACCAAAAATAAAAAAGAGGAATGTACTGGGCAGTAGCATAGAACTCTGACCTATCTATCTAGAAAAAATGAATCTTATATAACCAAGTACTAAAGCCCGTGGACTTAGGGCATTCAACTATTGGGCTATACAAAGAAAACAAATGCTGAACCTATCCACAAATTTCAAGAAAAAATAATAATTGCCCCTTGGTATATAAGTAGTAAAGATCTGCATCGTTAACCTCAAATTAATTTGGCTACAGAAGTGGTCGAAGAAGTTGATAAGTTAAAAAGAAACGAAATTCACAACTACATAAACCTCGAACCGAAGGCTGCATAGACGAAAGAGGAAACATCATAGTGAAACCCCAGTCAATGCTGAGGATATGGAAGGACCACTTTTGCAGTCTTTATAACGGCTACGACAAATTGAATGAAAAATATAGACAACGAAAGCCAACAATCCCGTCTTCCCGACTGAGACGAAGTGATGATTGCCACATCTAAGCTGAAGTCTAACAAAGCTGCTGGAAATAATTTGGTTAGGAGCATGCATCAACTTATCTGTTGGAAGAAAGCATGCCCTATGAATGGAACCTCAGTATTGTTTGCCCGATACTTAAAAAAAGACGCAAACTATAGATGCATCAGTCTACTTAACATCGCTTACTTCTTTGACGTAAACGTCTAACGCCCATCGTCAACAACCTGATAAGTCCTTATCGGTTTTAGACCAAGAAAGTCCACAGTCGATCAAATATTCGAACATTACGGCACATCCTGGAAAAAAACCTAAGAACATCAAATTGACACCCACAATCTTTTCATCAATTTCGAGGCCGCATATGACAGCATTTACAGGGACGAGCTGTTTAGAGCCATGTCTAGTTTTGGCATCTCTGCCAAACTCGTCAGTTTATATAGGATGACCATGCCGCTCCATAAAGGCTTGAAAAAACTTAACAGAACCTTTCGATGTCAAAATAAAAGTTGATTGACTTCTCGGTCAAAACGTTACCATCGACTGACGTAACTTTGAGGTCGTTAAGGACTTTGTCTACCTAGGTTCCGCTATGAACACAGAAAACAACACAAGCGCTGAGATTAAACAAAAAATTACTCTTGCTAACCGCTGTTTCCTTGGGATAAGAAAGCAACCCTCATCATCCTCGTCCTGCTATATGGTGCAGAAGCATGGACTATGAGAAGCAAAGCACCTTAGGTCGTTTAGAGAGAAAAGTTCTTCGAAGCGCCACCTTAAGCAAGTAAGTGAAATTGTCTAAAATCTATGAGAATGTATTACAACTATAAACTTCTTCTTAAGTAAATTTAAAATTAAGAAAGAAAAATAATTTGTCGATCTTTCATAGATTGGTCTTGTTCAGCCGGTGCGGTGGTTTCAGTGCGGTAAGAGTCCCACACTACTCCGTACCGATTCATACCAAGTGTGATCTGAAGATTTCCATCGTATTTACGAATAACAATCTTTGAGGCTTTAACTTGAATAATTGTAAAAGGATATTTGTGTTGGTTAAACATGTGTGTAACTTTGATTTCATTTAAATAAACAATGTTATTGTTATTAAACTCACCTGCAGATACATAAGATATGTAATGACAATTGTTTGAAGCGGTCCCAACCACAAGTAATGCACAAAAATGGTAGCCAAATCCAAACGACCAACATCATTCGATATGAGATTTACAACCTGTCCAGCAGTTGTATCACCCAAAGCATTCTGACTTAGCCGCAAAGCTTTCCGATATATCATACTACACATAGCCACTCTCATTTTCATACCAACATGCATGGTTCCCAGCATATATGGATGCTGGAAGAGTACATTAAGTGCACTACATACAATAATACCTAAGGCATAGAGGTAAGCTGTAATAATTGTATCGGGGCTTTCTTGTACAGAGTAGTAGGTTACTAGCAAACCTAGGAACAAGGGTTGAGTTATTCTGCAAACCAAACAAAAATAATACAAATTAAATAAATCCTTTTAAAGAAAATTTAAATTTTACCTTAAACATATTTCTATAAAAAACAGCACCAGACCGAATTGTGAAAATTTCCAACCGAAGACATCTAATGTGGCTCTCAATAAACTTGCTTCCTTACCAGTCTTGGCTTTTTTTTTAAGTTGCCTATCCCATGCAGCACTTAATTGGTTTCCCAATGAATCTGAAATTAATCAACAAAATAACAAAAGTTTTTGAATTTTTTTATGCAGATAAAGTTGGTTTTAAATTACGATACTTATTAGATTTAATCGTACTAATTATGAAAAAGAAAAAAAAAATACATTTTTCAAATGATGATGATAAGCCTTATCGAACTCATTAACCCAAGATTGCGTTTAATCAATAAAGTTTGTCAAGCCAAGATAACAAACTCATACCTATTAAACAATAGCAAAATACTGAAAGGAACCACAAAATTTGAAACTCATCACTTAATTTCAGAAGATTAAAAAATACAATTTTGTGGTGAAATCACTATTATCAATTGTTTTAAACTATAGAATGTCTTTATAAAAACAAAAATATGTTTGATGTAGACCGAAGAGAACTATATTTTGTATTAAGTGTTATATTTTTGAGTTTTTGACTACGTAATTAAATTACATAATACATATCAACAAATAAAGGAATGCAAAACTTTTATTTATGTAGAGTACCTAGATTTGTTCAGCTTTATAAAACGTTGCCAAATTTACATAAGTTGTGTTTATTGCTCAAAAATTGGAGACTAGTGTGAAATGACAGTAAATATTAAAAAATATTGTTTTCTAAATTGTTCGTTTTTAGAAATACATTTTATCCATTCATTTTCATTTAAAAACTAGTTAATAAAGTTACTACCATAAATAATAGTTATCGTCTTTAAGCTTTAAGGCTAGTGTTAAATGATAAATAGCGAATTTACATGAATTAAAAACTGATGTGGGGTGACAATCAGTGCTGCAATAATACTAAATTGTTTAAACCAATTGATTAAATAAGTTAATTTTGTTCTGTTATTATTTTCAAATATAACATACAAAGTAGAAAAAGAATTAGAATTTGAACATATTCATATAAAATTAGAGAAAAAGAAAGTTATTTTAACAATAATTATCAATTCAATTTAAGTCAGTTGTGAAAAGCCAGTCTTTTCCTTATTTCGAAAGAGTTAGATGTAGGTAAGTTATTAAATGAATTGAGTGCTGCGACAGTATAAAAATTAGAGAAATGAGTTTAATGAGGAGAAGGTATATTAAAAAGTTGCATATTATTTATAGGTAGCTTATAACGGGTCATCCATTTTGCGGTTTCAGTTACAGACATGTAAGGCCTGTGCATCATCATTTTGCTCGTACCGCACTGAAAATATCGCTGCTGTGAGTGAAAGTGTTGCCGAAGACCCGAATGCGTCGATTCCTTGTAGTTCTCAGGAATTAGGACTGTCTTACGGCACATTATGGCGTATTTTTCATTTGGATCTACACCTACATCCAGCTCACACAACAACTGTAGCCAGCTGACCATTCAACCTAAAAAGAGAGTTAATATAAACTAGACCGTCTACCAAAGATTCTTGCAAAATACAGCATACAAACAAATATCAGCTGGTTTAAAAAATGGAAGGATATATTCTTGTCGTATGTGACATCTCTGGAATCTTTAGACATTTTTAATGGATCTCTTAGGGAAAAATTAAAAAAAACATTCTAGAATTAGTAGATGCTCCTCGCCCAATATTGCATTGAAAACATAAAGTTGACGATTGACAAATTTTATAAAACTTTTTTTTTTCCTTAAATGCATTGCATATATTCAATAGATATCCAATTTTGTTTGAGCAATTTATGAAAATTTTTATTAACATTGTAATGTAAATTAACTTATGTAAACCCCATATCATAGCATATATAATTTAAAATCACTTGTATGATATTTTTTAATTTCAAATAGAAAAAATTATATTATTTTTATTAAAGCCTTTTTAAAGAAATTTTTTTAGTACAATTAAACATGAAAAATAAGTTGGCATCTGGCAGACGGTTTAAACCAAGGCCAAATTCTATAATGTAAAATTAACTTAGCAGTAAATCATCATGATAAACCAATAAAAAGAGCCATAGTCGGTTTATTATGAATCAAGCTGCAAAGAGTTCACTGCAAAGTCGAGAATTGCATATTCGGTTGACTTTCAAAAAAAAAAAAAAATTTATCTTAAAAGAAGTAATATTTGATTCATTTGTTTTTCAAAAATATCTGAGAAGGTGGGAAGAAGAGAAATAGGACTGAAGTTTGACATATTTGTTCTATCTTCTTATTTTATAAAGAGGAATGATAAAATAATTTTATAAGTTTCAAAAGAGGAAATAGCATCGAAAGCAAAACTGTTAGGTTGTTAATATTCAGAATCTAAATTGCGTTGATCAGAACAGTTGCAAACAACATAAAAATCAAAAGACGGCTTCAATTTTCCGTGATTTCCGTACAATATTCGTTGAATTTATTCGAAATACATTTTGAATCGAATAGTAAAATATCGTCCGCAACAATAGGTCCTATAAAACAACTACATGTTTTTTAAACAAATCACTCACTTTGACAGTTCAACACTTTTAACTCAGCTACCGAACTGAATCGTGGATTGTTACAAATCTTAACTATTTGAAACTTTAACTATGAGTTTTAGAACGATGTAATGATGTCATATTGTCATAAATCGTAAAAATCTTAAAGTTTAGGAACGCAATAGTTAACGATTTTAACAATAGTTAGAAAAAGAACAGACATCAGGCCTTTTAGAAATTACGTTGGTAAACTAAATCGTTAAAATGCTTAGGATTAAGTTAATTCGATAGATTTTTTAGTTCTGAGGTTTTTAAAAGCGGTCATCAAATATAAATATAAATTACAGCTTCACAACCTAACGTCAAATTAGAATTGACACGTATTTTCAGACATAACTAAGGGACTTGAATGTAAGTCAAGTTACTAGTATTGTCAAAAAAATGTCTTCTAATTAAGACAACTTTATTGGAAAGTTGATTGGAAAGTAAGTCAAGGCAAATCTTCCTGACTATCAAGTCAAATCTACTTACATACATATGTCAGAATGACAGTTGATAATGTTTTTAAATTCAACTGAAAGCTGAACTTTATTTCTCTATGATTTATTTTTTTTCTGCACAACTTCATTTAATGTTTTCTGTAAAAGGATTCCTTGTCAATTTGGAAAAGATATAAGCAATATTTCTTTACGATACAAGATACAAATCGTGATGGACTTGTAGCTTGTGTGAGGAATGTTTTGTAGAAAATAATTTTGTTGGTAGTTTCTTGCACGATGATCTGAAGTTAGAGGTTAGTATATTGTGTGGACAGTACCCGTAGCGTGATTGTTAGTGCGTTGGACTGTCATGCAATGGATCTTGGGTTCAATCCCTGCCTGTGCCATCTAACTTTTTTCACGGGTACTGCCTCTTGCGAGGAATTGACAAATCCTCCAAGGGTAATTCTTGTCATGAAAAGTGCTTTCTCAAATTAGCCGTTCGGATTCGGCATATAAACTGTAGGTCCCTTCCATCTCTGACAACATTACTCGCACACAGGGATGGTTGAGAGTTGTAAGTCACTAGGCCCTGGTCCTTCATGGACTGTTGCGTCACCTAATTTATTTTATTTATTTATATTGTGTGGACCTGCCCATTATTCATTTTATACAAATATTATAAATGTGAAAGTGTAACGAAAGCGAACCTAGGGCGAACGACAAAAGAAAAAAAAAAACAAGAAAACTACTACAAGTTGTTTAATTGCGGTTCCCGAGAGGATTTATTTAATGGTTTTGTTTAATTTAAGTTTTCTTTTATTTAAGTTGTCGCCGGAATTTTAGTAGTAGCCAAATCAACTCTCCCTTCCTCAAAGATGCAGTGTTCTTTTATAGGGCATCCACTGTCTTCCAGTGATTTTCCGTGTTTTCCACTCTCCACTGTCGAACTCCTGGAAATTTTCCATTTCCCGCCATTTCTGTCCCGCTGTCACCGAATTAATTTTTCGCAGGTCACAATAAATCGACTAGAATCGTTTCTTCGTATTCGGTATTAAATTCCCTTTCGATTGATGTGCCATACTCCTAAGTTCGTCCAGATCTAAATTTCCTAATGTAATTCGCCTGAAATTAATTAATTTCTTTATAAGAGATTTTTGATAAGTTACCGGATCTTCTGAACGGTTTCATTTAACCCCTCAGTCGACTTTTTAGTTGAGCCAGGTGGTACCAAATGTCAAATGTCATTTTTGTTTCCTTCATTCATTTTCGCACATAACCATTAAACAGTCAACAAGACCTCCGGCAAAACTCCCTACTGCTAATTAATTTAATTAATTTAGGTCCGTAAAGCTGGAAACACCACAATCGAATTTCGAAATTCTAATGATGGGGTGATTTAGGGCTCTTTTTGGGCTAATTTAGTGCCGTAATCCCGACTTGGTTCAAAAATCCCTTCCCCCTCAAACTTGTGGTGTTCCCAGCTTGACGTCAAGCTGGATACACCACACCTTTAGGTTCATAATTTCAAAAAACTGATGATGAGGGAATTTAGGGCTCTTCTTGGGCTCCTAAGTTAGTGAAACCAATCAATTACTTTCCTTTTACTAACATACACAAGCCCTGCTGTTTTTTCAGGAAGCGGGGATAAATTTGAAATGTGTGCAGTTGTGCACATTTCGTATCTCATCTCAATCAATATGCGTAAATTCAAATTTGATTAGTTAAATTTTGAATTCCGATGAAGGTTACTTTGATTTCAAAAAATAAATTCTTGATATGATTGGTTGAACAGTTTTCTTTAAATATAATTGGTTGATATACAAATCTCCAAAATAAAATAAGAGTAAATATAAATGAGTTAAGCCTGTGGAGTTCAGTTTGCTGGGAGTGACGTCATCACAAAGTGATTTTTCCTTTGTAAAACACAAACCAGTGGGAATAAAAACACGAAACTGGTATTTTTGTTTGCAAATTATCTTATCTTTAATGGAATGGTTTTTTTTTTATTTTTTTTTTCAAAACGTCGGGTACAGAATTTCTCCACAGAAATTTTATTTTGAGTTTCAAATTTAAAAATTGTTCAAATTTCGTCAGGATAATGCAAAAAAAATATGTTTGAACTTTTGAAATTAATTTTTAGGGGGAAGGAGTTTTTCAACCAAACCGGGATAAGAGCACTTAACTAGCATAAAATGAGCCCTAAATTACCCCATCCTTAGATTTTAAAAATTTTGTTTGGTTTATAAAGTCTCCAAAAATTTCAACTTTGCGACGTGATTAAGGGGGTAAGGGCTTGAGAAACCAAACTGGGTTTCATTAACTTAGGAGCCCAAAAAGAGCCCTAAATTCCCTCATCATCAGTTTTTTGAAATTATGAATTTAAAGGTGTGGTGTTTCTAGCTTGACGTCAAGCTGGGAACACCACAAGTTTGAGGGGGAAAGGATTTTTGAACCAAGTCGGGATTAGAGCACTAAATTAGCCCAAAAAGAGCCCTAAATCAGCCCATCATTAGATTTTTAAAATTGTGTTTGGTTGAGAAAGTCACCAAAAGTTTAAGCTTTACGACTTAAGTTTTGGGATATGGGCTTAAAAAACAATTTGGAGTTCCGCGAACTAAGGAGCCCAAAAATAGCACTTAATGACCATATCATCAGTTTTTTTAAATTTTGTTTGGTTTAAAAAGTCTCCAAAAATTTCAACTTTGCGACTCAATTTAGAGGGTAAGGGGTGGAGATACTAATTTGGAGTTTCGCTAACTTAGGAGCCCAAAAAGAGCCCTAAATTCCCTCATCATCAGTTTTTTGAAATTATGAAATTAAAGGTGTGGTGTATCTAGCTTGACGTCAAGCTGGGAACACCACAAGTTTGAGGGGGAAGGGATTTTTGACCAAGTCGGGATTACGGCACTAAATTAGCCCAAAAAGAGCCCTAAATCACCCCATTATTAGAATTTGAAATTCGATTGTGGTGTTTCCAGCTTTACGGACCTAATTAATTCATTATTAATTTAATAGTGCACAGGTGCAAATTCTATACACCACGGTGCGTTGCCCAGCATTGGTGTTTGGCGATTCCCTCACGGGCGGATTACTTGGCGGGCGGTGCAGATGAAAACAATTTCAACAGTGACGAAGCTTGTGTAGTTCTTCTCGTATTTTCCGCCAAAGCAGTAGTCAATGGTAAATTCGTCACAGTATCTTTGTCTGTTTGATTGGTTCTTCATCAGTAAATCTGTCCGTCTGAGGCTTTTTAGTGCTTCGCAACTAGGATTTTTGTACGTGGTCTGGTCACCCCTAGGGCACAACCCCCAACCTGGAGGGACAGATCCAAGGGCGGGGAGCCGGATAAACCGCTCCGAGCAGGCCTGGGCTCCGAATACGCCGATGATATTGACATATGTAATTGAGAGACCAAAGCGTGATGTCGGTAAAGCGTTTCTGAGCATTGCGACGGAAGCGGAGTAGATTGGTTTAGTGGTAAGTGAGGACAAGACCAAGTATATGGTGTCATCAAAAAAGGAGCGTCTTGGACAAAACGCTAAAATTAAACCAAGAACAACTCTTGCAAATCGGTGCAAGAAGGCAATTGCGTAGTAAGTAAAATAACCATCTATAAGAAACTCATCATCCTGGTTCTCATATATGGTGCTGACGCTGAGGCATAGACCCTGTCAAAGAAAGATGAGAGCGTCTTAGGATGCTTCGAGAGAAAAATTCTTCGGGTGATAAATGGAGATTAGAGGAGAAGATACAACGACGAACTGTACCTGGTTAAAAAAATAAAAGTCCAACGACTTGGATGGCTAGGTCATGTAGAGGAAATGGACATCAAAGCTCCAACCCGGTCTTCGAATCTAATTCGACGAACGACGCAGTAGAGGAAGACCGCGACTTAGGTGACACATATACAGTGGTGGTCAAAATAATAAGAGTGAATCAATAAATTTTCTTCACTTTATAAATTATATTACCCACATAACCTACCAATTTGTTTTCTTTAAATGTGCAATTTGTTTTTGCATTTGCTATCAAAACTTTTCAAAGTCATTGAAAAATTTCCATAAGTATTTATTAAAACACCGTTATTTTTATTCAAGAAACCCATTTTTCAGTGGACAAAATATTAAGTGTACACTGTAAGTTTGCAATATGTCTGGGAAATTATTGTTGGTTCTTCGTTTTTAATATTAAATTAAGTAAAATAATATTTTTTTGCTTTGAAACTAAAAAACATGGGACGCACGAAAGATTATTCTGAAGAAGAACGCAAATGCAACTGTGTTGTGGCTCGAGTATTAAAGGACTGATATAACACACAAAAACCATTATTGGAAATCAAGGGGACGTCCAAAGAAAACTTCATATACCCTCGACAGAAAATTAGTCAGTTTGTCATCAGAGTCTAAGAAAGTGGAAAAATATTTTTTATATTGTGTATTTTGGCCGGATTTATGTTAGAAGGAAAAGCAATGAAGAACTAAATCTTAGAAACACCATAAAGACGATAAAGCATGGTGACGATAATAGGCTCTAGCTTTTGGCCAAAGAACATACCTTCAATTATTGGAAAACGTTATGCTTGCAAAAGATAATCTGCCATTAGTGTGGGCATTCCAGCACGATAATGACCCCGAACACACTGCTAAAGTCATGACAAAGTGGCTTGCAAAAAAGAATGTGTCAGTTTTACAATGGCTTTCACAATCGCCAGATTTTATTAACCCCATATAAAATCTTTGGAAGGATTACAAAAATAACGGTCAAAAAGACCACAAATACGGGAGCACTATGGAAAGAAATCCAAGAACAAATGGTATGCAACACCTGTGGAAACATGTCAAAACCCATTTGATTCTATGCCAAGATGGTGTAAAGCGGTTCTTAAGAACAAAGGCCAACCACCAAGTACTGACGTCTTGAGGTTACCCATTTACTCATTCTCCTTCAAATAAAGACTATTGTTATAAAATTAGAGTAACACAAAATTCTACTCTTATTATTTTGGTCACCACTAAATATTTACATATGTATGTATGAATTTCTAAAAATTAATTGCGAATGCAATGATGCGTCAGGGTCAGATTATAGTTTAAATTGAGGGCATTATTTATTTTATATAAATTTAAGTTTAACGATGCGTTGAACTGAATCCCGTAATTAAATTAATGACACATGAAAGGTGTCACTTAGTATTACTATTATTTAAAAAAACTTGTCTCATTAAAAAAAAAATGAAAATAATAACAGTGTAGGTTTTGTTTAATGCATTAGCATTAGTACTTGTTTCATACAAACAAAAATATAAAAGAAATTCATAATAAAAACACAAAGATCAATTTAGACGCAGTACACCCCCTTGAGATGTAATTACCCCCCACAAATTGACTGATTAGTGATTATTTCAATAATGCCATAGCACATGTTATCTTTATAATTATATTTAATATATAAATAAGATGGGATAGTAGCTAAGTTATGGCGCTTTAAACTTGATAATTAAGGCACCTTTTATGATTAGCACGCATCTCAAAGATTGTCAAACATTTTTGCCAAAATACACAGTTGAGAATTTTGTTAGACGTAATGTTATTATAAAGAAGAAGGGTGTAGCATTTCGAAAGCTTCATACTTTGAAACATCTCAATGGATACAAAAAGTTTTGGCGCTTCATAATTAAGGCACATTTAATGATTATTTTTTTTAACGATAAAAGCAATACCCTAACAAAATATAGCTATTGCTAAGAATTAAGAAGCTTTGTAAAGTGAATTAAGTCAGTTCATAGAAATTATAGTTTGATTTACCTCCTATAGCAAATAAAATTACCGATTTGAGTGAATCAACAGAGATCTAACCAAAGTTCAAGAATATTATTGACTTTTACTACATTTATAAATAGTCCATAGTTAGCAGGAGGAATAAGAAGGTACATTGGGGACAATAATTAAATCCTCGAGAGTATTTGCGATTTCAAACAGTAAGTTGATTTCATCAACAACAATTTGATATGCTTGGGTAGGCTGAGAGGGACGAATATAACAGACAAAGTATACACTCCGTTTTCTAAACGATAATTTGACAAATCAATGCGGCTGTGTACAGCCAAAAGGACTTCGCGCCCAAGTGATAACTATCGTTACTAACACCGTAACCCCGGTAGACAACGAATTCAGATAAAAACAGTTCTTCATGAAGGATTGAATTGCAAAGGTTTGTAGATCTTTGCGTGCAACATATGGAGCTATATTTTTTGACACTAACTTTTTGCAAAATAACGAACAAATATTATGTCTATTTCCGTATAGATTTCAACGACGGTCAGAGAACTCAAACTCAAAGATCGAATTTATGCTAAGCAACGTTGCAAACTAAAATGAGAATTAAAATTTAAATTGTCTCATCTTTATCTTTTTTTGAAGTCTCATTCTTATTAGGTTTAATTCTAAAACGTAGTCGTACTACAGTTGATACGAAGTAGCCAACAAAGTCCCGTAAAATTCATCGAATCTCTAGCCGTGTGTGTGGGCCTACCATGCTCCAACATCGTCTCACAAAAATTTGTCCGCGAAACAAAATCACTTTCTTTGAGTTTGTGAACGATTTGAATTTTGAATGGATGGATCTTTAAATCCTTTTTTAAGATTTCATAAATAATCGCTCTTGGAAGTCCCAGTGAAGCTGCAATTTTTCGTATCGAAAGTCGTGGATTTTTCATGTAAGGTCTATTCAACTACTTCAATCTTTTCGGGAATCTATGAAGAGATCGACTGGGCCCTGGCCGTGAAGTGTTCATAGCCGAAGCAATTGCGCGGAACCTCTGCTAACACGAATGAATTAAATTCACACTCAAACCATCACTTTTTCTCCCCCCCCTCGCGCTGTTTATTACTTTTTAAAATAATCGTATTTAAAAACATAAATCTGCCACCAGACACCCTGTATTAATTCGAGCACTTCAAAGGCATTTCTTCAGACGCTTATTTAAATTACCAAACTAAACACCGAATTATGGTATAAACGTGGATTACGTGGCATAACGCCAATGTATACTCACAACGTAAAATTTAACTACGACTACATAATAAGAGTGATGAAAAGAGATAGTAAGACTACTTCAATCTAATGCCTCACCTTTCAAGGAATGGAATCAGCTAGCCATCTACCATGATACTAAACTAAGCTTAATGAAATCAAATGTGGATGAATGGAGTCTTACGAAAGAAATTTCAATCAAAATCGTTCCAGAACAACACTAACCACATCCAGGAATACCTAGAGGTACCTCAATCACTACGTTCCATCAGAAACAAACTATTTCAATAATGAATTATCGACCGAAGCTATTAGCCTTATCTTTAAAGCACGAGTAGAAATCTTTAAACTTAACTTTATCCCTCATCGCAAACGAACTTCACGAAATATTAAATGGTCTACCCTATATAATTTATGTAAACATGCCTTAAATTTCCGTAATAGTTTCTTAACCTAATGCATTCGACCAGTTACGGTAGTTTTTTTTTAGTGTTATATTTTAAATTGCACTAAAATTGTTGACTTTTAATGAACAAAACAAACTCAAGGACTACAAATGAGCTTCATAAATTAAGTCTCCAATTTACAGAGTAAATATAGCGATTAACATGCCTAACGAAAATAATACAAATATATAAAAACAAAATAAGTAGGTACCTAACGAACATTTATTTTGTTTTTTTCTTAAAATAAACCGTTAACAAAGGCTAGGTTTTAGTGATCGTTATAAATTGACAGAAACTTTACTGATATCTTCCAAAGCTTTGGTTCTTCACTTTATAACTGGCATAAATTGCTATAAAATTAAATCATGTGTACATTTTTGAAAGTGGGTCATTCACATTTAACAGGCGGTTGTCGTTCTATATACATACATATACATAATATATTATATTCAATATTAATAGGGTTTTCCATGGGTAAAATAATTTAATTTATTCTTTTTTCTAGATCTGTCAAAAAACAAATTTACCCTGCTTTTGCATTCTCAGTATTTGACAGGCAACGATTTTGGACTTGCTCTTGCACTAAGCACATTATCCAAGATAGTTTCGGAATCAACAAATATTTTGGAAGCCAAGTTCCGTCTCGTGTGGATAAAATTAAGTCTTTTCTTTTATTTTGGGTTTAAATTCATTGGCCAAGGAAAGAAGATCATCCATACATTTTTACACATTTGCTGCTTATTTTGTGTTAATGACACATGTATTTACAAATTTATAAGATTTATTAATTTACAATAATATCAGATATAAATAACTTAAATTTTAAAATTATAGTTACAAAAACAGTTGGTATGTTTGGAAACAAAAATTTTGCTGCAAATTTTTACAATTTCCCACAAACAAAAACCAAGTTTAATAACATTTTCAAGTTATTGAACAAGCATAAGCTTTCGTTGAGTTCATTTTGACATTTCAGTTATAGTATAAGAGTATCTGAAATATACTGAATGATCTTATACTTAAAACTATTGACGAGACGATAGTGACAAAGTAACGTGAAGGAAATTATTGACGATATCGTTAATGATAATCGTTTTGATGAAAATACGGAATGAATTACAAAATTTACAAAACCTACATATATACGTCCAAAATTTAAGTTTAACTCCCATCTTTGGGCTGGTGCTCAAGAAACTTACTTAAGCCTCAATAACTCAATTCTTGTTTCATCAAATTTTGCATTCCTCCCTTTAAACAGTTTGACTTTTTTCTGTACAGATAACTGTTTTTAATTTAATATCAAACCCATTTTTTGAATTTCGAAGGTTGTTTTTCAAACGTCTATATAATTTTTTTTTTCAGAAAACACGTTCGCAAGAATTATTTATATTTTTTATACTGAAAGCCATATTTGTTTTCTTAACAATTCTTAATATTTTTATAAACAATAAATGATGATTAAATGATGATTTTATCAGAAATTAGAAGCTACGGGAATTTTAAGTTAGGGCACTTTCATTCTAAAGGTGCGAAAAGTAAATTATCTTTTAAACAAAATTTAATGGTGTGCTCTAAGGACGATCACGTAATTATAGTGGAATCTCAGGGTCGTTTCTTGTTTACTTTAAATATAAGAATTAGTATGCGTATTTTGTTTTCCAAATTTTTCCAAATCGTTAAGTACAGGTAATTCAAAGAATATTTTTGTTTTGAATTTCAAATAATAAACAATTCTTTCAGTATTAATTAATTCTAATTCTATCTATTACAATGTTTTCCTTATAAATACTGATGTTAAAAACACTTTTTTCTTTTTAAATTCTAAAATGCTATTCACATGTGGTTTGACTGATTGCTTAAGAAGTAAACACACTTCGTTTATTAAAAAAGAAAACAAATTAATTTCATAATAAAACAAAAACAACAAATAAATTAGTTTCTCAATTAATTGCGTTGATGAACATACCCTCATTTTTAATAATGTGTTGCATGAAAATCGATGAAACCATATTCAATCAAAAGCTATTAAAGGTTTATGTTCAATTGGGGCCAGAAAATGTATACATACAGTAAAGCCCACTTATAGGAGTTGAGTATTTACGCATAGATTTTCTACGATTTTGCATTTTCTGTAGCGAAATATTTATTAAGATGAAAAGAGGGCGTATCGCGTATGTAAGTTTTGAAGATTTAAACAATTCATTTCATTTCATTTCAAATCGTTAAATATTAATGGGAACAATACTTATAGTATATAAAATATAACTGACTTAGAACTTAGAACTGATGGAGATGATATTGAGCCATTAGTAATTTCAACTATAAGTGAGTGTTGGAAGGTTAATTAAAGCGAGGCTTTGAGAGTAAGGGGGAAGTGTATGTTCATATGGACATGGAAGAAAACAAAGGCAAAAACGCATAAATATTCTCTGAATTGCTTCAAGTCTTGTTATATGAAAAGAGTAGTAAGGTGACCACACTACATAACTCTATTTAATTATAAGCCTTACAAATGAAACAAAAAGAAGCTTAAAAACGTAAGGGTCACGGAAATCGCGATCGAATCTCTTTATGCTTCCTAGGATCCTATTAGCTTTCTAAACTATGTAGTTTAAATGCTCATTAAAAGTCAACATGCGATCAAGAATAACACCTAAATCAGAAAACACAGAGACTTAACTTAAATGACGGGTATCAAACGTAGAATTAAAATCAAGTTTGCGTGTAAAACTCATGTTTTTACACTTGTCAACAGTCAGAAGTTTATTTAATAATTTTGAAAAGCTTAATGTCATCATCATAAATAAGGACGGACGAATGTTGTATGATCAAACCAAGTTATTTATAAATAATATTGGACTTAAATAGCTTCCTTAGGGACGCCAGAATTTACAACAAATTGATCGGAATACTCATTACGAAATACAACACTATCAGCCCAATTATGGCTATCAACTATCAATTATTTGATAACTGATAACTTCTATCAATTTATTGATAATTTGGTATTATGAGTATCAAATGATAATTTTTCACCCATTGTGAATACTAATCAATATACGTTGTGAATAGGTTTTGTTTGGTGTTTGACGTTTGTCATTTGTGTTGAGTTCTTGTGTTTTGGTCTATAATAATTTTAATAAGTTTAATTTGCTTATTTTAATTCATGAATTTATAATTTGTCTAGTGGGTTTGAAGCATCTCGTAATACTGTTTATTTTAGCTTGCACGATAAACCTTCGTTCCTCAGTACAATTGCCTTCAAACAACAATTCTTGTATATTCAATAAAAACTACAAAACAAATTTTATAAATCGTATTAAAATTACAATTCTTTACCATTTACGAATATTTGATACATTTGTCAACGAAGATTTTGTAGCTGATAGAATATTTTATGGGTATCAATATGTTTGATAGCCGTGATACCGAGTTTATCAATAAAGCTATTCACAATAGATCTTTTAATTCACTATTTATCAAAAATATTGATAATTGATCACCATAATACCGATTCATTAATTTTGTTGATAATTATCAACTTATATCAAATGTCGTGTTGATATTTGATAACCATAATAGGGCTGTATAAATTCTATTTTTTAAATAGATGAGACCCAATTTAAGAAGTTGATATTATTGACTCATTAAAGAGAACACAAGGCGGGTATGATAAATAAGCAACACGTTTTTTTAAGATGGAAGATGGTACACCATCAGGGCCTGGACTAAAAAACTCATCCAATTTCATGATACTCTGCGCAACAGTATCTTCGCTTATTTCAAAACTATTTGAATTCAAGTGAAGAATTTACTTCAGAAGAAATGGAGTAAGAACTGTTGTTATCGTTTGTATCTGTGAAAGCTTCCTTGAAGAAGTTTGCAAACTTAGGCTTATGACTAGTTGAAGATGAATTTGACAAAGAATTAGGGTAGCCACTAATTTTCTTTTTACAATTTACGAATTTCCAGAAACTATCTGGATTAGATTTAAGATCACTTTCTATTTTAGAAATATAACTTTCATATAAAGAATTAGAACACTCTGTAAATAGTCGTTTTAGAATTAAAAAAGTTTTATAATCTTCATCATAAAATTTATTAACTTTTTGTTTATTATTTATTTGAAGACTTCTACTTTTTTAAATAAAAATAATAAATTTAATATACAAGCGCATACAACTGTCTCCTTAAGGAATTAGGAGTTAAATTTAAATATTCGAGTGTAAAATTTAAATGAGGTTATATTGAATTATTTTCTTCTCAATTATTAATTTATCTATGAGTTTGTCTTCACTTGTTTCATTTCCATTATTGTCTTTTCAAGCAAGTGTTTCTGCAACTCATACTGAATCTGATTGAAAGCAAGTACTTCCTCAAAATGTATAATCTACCTGTTAGATTGTAATTGTACTATACGTATATATAAATTATGTACATTATGATGTATGTACATACGAGTACATAGATATCTAATATCAAAAATAGAAGAGTCTACACGAAATGAATTTAAGAACCAAAGCGAACAAAGCCAGTCAAGAACAACATACAGACTATTGCAGCATGACCTTGGTCCGAAGAATTATTTTGATGATAGATTTAACCTAGATATGATATCTACCATTTTTAAAACCAGGGGAGAATTAATATACTTAAATTACCTGCCATACATCAATGAAACAGATGTGTAGTGCACTATGTGCAACTTAAGAGTAAGGGAAGATGTACAACATCTCGTGGGTTCCTGTCCCATACTTAGCCCAATAAGAAGAGTAATCTGGGACAAAAATACACTGTCGTTGGACGAAATCCTTCAAATCCTCAACGGAGAAAACTGGAGTCTTCTATATAACTTCTTAAAAACTGCATTAAAATACCGGCAACAAATTATGAATGAAGCATTCTTAATAAACATAACTATATATTTTCTTAATAGTAAAACTAGATGGTCAAAAACATTATTTAAACTTTACTTACATAATACATTATTTTTTTTTTATTTAAAGAACACACTCATTTTCGGCTGACGGCAAAAGCCAATGCTCTATTGTGAATTTTGTGCCAAACACTGAAATTATTGAACCAAATAAATCACTACTACTACTACTACTACTACTACTACTAGATATCTTTATTGTTAGCAAAAACAATAATCGAGATTTGATAACAAATTTATATCTCCGTGATTCTTATTAAATAACTTTTGTTTTTGAGGTTTCCGATATGAATTTATTAATGCTTCAAACAAATATTATCTGTTTGATAGTATGATAAATTAGCATTTAATTTTTTATTTTATTTTATTTATTTTTTTTTATAATTAATAGTGTTTTTCTAAAAGGGTGGGTAGATGTTGTGTGCAGATGTCGTGGCGTTTCCTGTGTGGCACGTATCGCCGCCGCCGCCGGCCGCCGTCCTGCTGGACTCTGTTGATGGTGACCGCCTCACTAACGTCGTTTTCAAAAAAGTACGGACCGATTACGCCGCTGCGGCCGGTCCCAAATCCACATCAAACGGTAACTTTTTAAGGATGCATTATCACCTGGTGAACCTCGCGTGGGTTGGTGTCGTCCCATATACGGCAATTTGCTTGTTAACACAGCCATTCATCCAAAAATGCGCCTCGTCACTAAAGATGATTTTTCGGCCAAAATTGGGGTCCTCTTCCAAACGATTCGAAGCCCAGTCAGCGAACAAACTGCGTTGTCTGCCTTCATGAACTTTAAGCTCCTGGGTCAGTTGGATCACGTACAGGTGTAGGCCTAAGTCTCCACGCAAAATTCGCCAATTTGAAGTCTGCGAAAGGCCGAGTTCTTGTGCACGGCGAGGAATAGACTGCCTCGAAGACAGCCGATTCGAAGCCCAGTCAGCGAACAAACTGCGTTGTCTATGGTCATGAACTTTGAGCTCCTGGGTCAGTTGGATCTTGTACGGGTGTAGGCCTAAGTCTCCACGCAAAATTCGACAAGTTGAAGTCTGCGAAAGGCCGAGTTATTGTGCACGGCGAGGAATAGACTGCCACGGGTTCTGCTGTACACTTTCACGGACCGCGGCGATGTTCTCGGCCGACCTTGCGTTCCTTACGGGTGTTGGCTGATTGTTCACTTAACCGGTCGTCTCAAATTTGGTTACCAAACGTTGAAGAGTCGACAGTGAAGGGCCACCACGTCCACCATAAAATGGGCTCAATGCGGGCAACGTTTGCGTTAACGAAAATCATTTTGATAATAAAGTTTTATCATTTCAAAGTCTTGTTCAATCGTGTAACTTGCCATGATGATTTGGCAAAAGATTTGACAGATGTCACCAAAACAAAATGGCCGCCACGGGGCGTCAAAATCTACCCGCGCCAAAAAAAACCTATACAATCACTTTATAATTTAATTATTTAGTTGCGAAGCATACAATTTGCTACATATGTACATATATGTACATATATGTACGTAATAAGAAGTTGAATAGCTTATAGCAATTCTAATATCTACTAGGGAAAATCATACAAGAACTTAGTAACGGAAATATTTTGTCAACCATTTCTTAAAAGTAAATTCGAAAAAGGGATACATAGTTTGAAAAATGATAAATGCATATAGAAAATGATGGAATTTTGGCTGAATATCTCAAGCTGGGAAAATTTTCATTGGACAACTGATTGACAGATATATTCAACCAGGTTTCGGTCATACAGGAAGTCCCAACCCAGTGGACAAAATCTGAGATAATTCTCATACACAAAAAAGGGAAAAAGACGATATTAATACTTATAGACCTATAAGTATAATTTCTCCAGTTTATAAGGTTTTTGCGAAGTGTATTTTTTGAGAGGATGAAAGCCAATCTTAGTTTCAACCAGCCATCTAAACAAGCTGGTTTCCGAAGAGGCTTATCAACAATGGACCATTTACAAACTGTAAACCAGATAATATCAGTTTAATATATATGTATATATAAAATCAGTAAATAATAATCAGTTTTCCGCAAAGACAGATGTTTAAAAAAAAACAAATCTAACAAGAGGTGGCGGTGTAATGATTGCTGTTAGCTCATCATTCTCCTGCTTCGAAATTAATCTTCCTTCGTCATCTTCAACTTTACCATCGAGCTTCGACATTGATCAAATCGCTGTGAGAGTTTAAATCAACAATAGTTGTGACTTAACTATATTCTTAAGTTATATTCCACCAGGTAGTTCTCTTGAATTATATAAAATCCATATAAATAATTGTAGTGATATTATTAAATTATTAAATAGTAATCAACATGTAATTATTCTGGGCGATTTCAACCTGGGTAATATAAGCTGGGTATGGGATCCTGATGAATTATGTCTATTTGCATCTAATATTAGTAATGAATGTGAATACGAGGTATCAGATTCTTTTTCAGAACTAAATCTTACTCAAATAAATAATTTTAAAAATAGTTTTAATCGTATACTTGATCTCATATTTATCGATAGTGAAATTGTTGCTGATGTCAAAAATTGTAACTATCCTATTTTTAAAAATATTATTCACCACCTAGCCTTAAGTGTTAAACTTAGTTTCTATGACTATTTTAAACCAGTAATGGGAAGAGTAGTCAAATATGATTTAAAAAAATCTAATTTTGAAGGACTAATTAATCATTTAAATTCGGTTTCTTGGAGCTATATCGTTCATAATTATGAGCTCGTGGATGCATATAATTTATTGCTGGGGACAATTAAAGAAGCAATAAACTTCTTTGTACCTAAAGTCGTTGTCTTTAATAATTCAAAGCCGCATTGGTGGAATAAACGTTTATCAAACTTAAATAACCAAAAAAATAAATCGTATAAATTATATCGAAATTCCGTCAATGATATTGCACTCCGGAGTAACTATCTACGTCTTCAAAAAGAATTCGATTTTTTACATAAATTCTTGTACAAGGATTATCTGTGTCGTACTGAATCCTGCTTGAAACAAAATAGTAAACATTTTTGGTCGTACATAAATAACAAAAAATGCTCTAACGGGATACCAAATTGCTTGCAGTATTTAGGGACTACATCAACTAACATAAAAACCATATGCAACCTCTTTGCAAATTTTTTTCAATCGGTTTACTCCCCTCAATATGTTCCTCAAAATTATTCATCAGTTATAAGTGATAATTCCATCAATATAGGCAGCTTAAACTTAAGCTGCAAAGATGTTGAGTCAGCTCTAAGGGATATCAATGATGATAGTCAACCGGGACCTGATGGCATTCCTCCAATTGTATTGAAAAATTGTGCTGTTGCTCTTTCAGGGCCATTAACTCTACTGTTCAATGTTTCTCTCGAAAAAGGCCTTTTTCTTGACGATTGGAAAATTTCCTATATTATTCCTATCCATAAATCTGGCTCTAAACAGGATGTTTCTAATTACCGTCCTATAAGTAAATTGTCTACGATTCCCAAAATTTTCGAGAAAATAGTTTATGATAAACTAACATTTATTCTTAAAGAAACGATTACGCCATCTCAGCATGGATTTATAGCTGGAAGATCCACTACAACAAACCTATCTATTTTTTGTAACCAAATCACTAGAAATCTCGAAAATGATTTTCAAACTGATGTAGTCTTTACGGACTTTTCGAAGGCTTTCGATAGGGTCAACCATTTTATACTATTAAAAAAGATGGAATCTATCGGATTCCATTCTAATAGTTTAAAATGGTTTGCGTCCTATCTCATAGGTAGAACACAGTTTGTCCGCGTTAATGATTTACTTTCTCAAGTAATTCATGTAACCTCTGGTGTTCCTCAAGGAAGTCACTTGGGACCCCTTCTATTCCTGATATTAATCAATGACATACCAACGGTTATCAACAATTCTCTCTGCCTAATGTTTGCGGATGATATCAAAATTTTCCGCTGTATCAAATCCTTGGACGATTGTCTTTTACTTCAAAGTGACCTTGAGCGCTTATCTGTATGGTGCACTGCTAAACAGCTTTTCTTAAATGTTTCTAAATGCCAATCTTTATCTTTCTCTCGTAGTCTTAGTCCAATTTTTTTTGAATACGAAATAAATAAAACAAAACTTACTAAGCTAAAAGAAAAGAAAGACCTAGGTGTAATATTTGATTACAAACTAAACTTCAACTCCCATATTGATTTTGTTGTTGCTAAAGCAAATACTATGCTAGGGTTTGTGGTTCGCAACTCAAAAGAGTTTAAAGATCCATTTACCCTTCGGTCATTATTGTATGCTTATGTGAGATCTTCTCTAGAATACTGCTCAGTAATTTGGAATCCTTTTTATAAAACTCACTGTTTAAGGATTGAAAGGATTCAGAAAAAATTTTCGCGAATTGTAGTTCACCGACTAAATTGGAAGAAATGCCTCCTTATGAAACCAGATGTAAACTGCTTGGTCTAACACCACTTGATATTCGCCGTCGGTATTTTTCAGTGGTCTTCATACGTGATATTATTACTTCTCATATAAACTGCCCTTTACTTTTGTCCTTAGTCGATATATATGCTCCGTATAGGCAAACGCGATCTTGTACTCTATTTCATGAACCCTATCATAGAGTAAACTATGGTTTCAATGAGCCTCTAACTCAATGCATTAGAGAATCTAATATCATTTGTAATCATGTTGACTTCTTTTCCTACCATAGTCGAGAATCTTTTAAAAAATATTTATTATATTTATTACTTAATTCCTACACTGGTGGTTCAAGTTTTAGCCTTACATAATTACTAGATATTTTAATTTTTATTTCATTTCTTTATTACTAAAGTTAAAACCTTGTTTCAGTAGTCTGTAAGATTATATTTTATTTGTTAATTATATTATAAAAAGAGATATTTTAAAGAGTGGGGGTAAAATTCTCTCACCAAAAAAAAAAAACTACAAAAAAGTAAGCGAACGGGAAAACAACAATTTTTTCACACAATATTACTGTCTTATTGCTGTTCTTTGAAAATTTGTTTTTAAATTTTATAACTGCAGCAAAAGCGAGCAATTTATTTGAATTTCTATCAAATTTGACAATTTTCACAAATCAGCCCAAAGAAATTTCTTGGGCTAAAATTCGTAGGTTGGGGAAATATTTTACTCTCTCGTGAGCGCTCTCTTTTACGAAAAACTACGAAATTTTTGAGTACGCGAACAGGATTTGGTTAAATTTCGTATTTTTTCGTAAAATTGGACTGTTTTAGGAGGGTACGCGAACGGACCTATTATATTAATCTGCTTGATGAATAAATAAATAAATAAATATAATAAATAATAGAAAAATGCAACGAGTAGAATGTAACTATCTTCTTTGCTTTGATTTTGCAAAAGCTTTCGATACGGTCGAACAGAGTTTTATATGGAAGGCAATTTTGAACCAATGTACAGACAAACAAACAGTCCGAATCTTAGAGAATACATATATACGATAAAATCACTGCACGCTTAAAAACGGAATCTATCGGACCAGAATTTCAAATTTCACGAGGTGTTTTTCAGCAGTCATCGAATAGATCTTTAGGCAGCTAGATTGGGAGGAGATATGCCTTTAAATAAATGGGAAATATCTTTCGAACCTTGGATTTACAGATGATATCTTTATTATATCAAAAACTAGTGCAGAGCTTCAAGCTATGATCAATGAACTATGTTCAGCATCAGCAAAAAAAAAAAAAACAAAAATTATGACAAACGGCGCTTTCAATGCAAAAACTTTGCATAATAAGCCACTTGAATACGCTGAGGACTACGTAAACATTGGTCAAATTATTTCGTTCAAAGATAGATAAATAAAGGAGGTAGAACATAGAATGACAAACGCATGGAAGAAATTCTGGAATGTCAATCATTTTCTTGATTTAAATATTTCAAACAAGAAAATATATAATCGATTTAACAGTGCTCCCAGTTTTAACCTACAGATGCCAAACATGGCAAAACCAAGCTCGTGTCAAAGAGCAATGGAAGAAGTAACGGGTGATTTTTTAAGAGCTTGAGAACTTTTATTAAAAAAAAAAACGCATAAAATTTGCAAAATCTCATCGATTCTTTATTTGAAACGTTAGATTGGTCCATGACATTTACTTTTTGAAGATAATTTCATTTAAATGTTGACCGCGGCTGCGTCTTAGGTGGTCCATTCGGAAAGTCCAATTTTGGGTAACTTTTTCGAGCATTTCGGCCCGAATAGCCCGAATTTCTTCGGAAATGTTGTCTTCCAAAGCTGGAATAGTTGCTGGCTTATTTGTGTAGACTTTAGACTTGACGTAGCCCCACAAAAAATAGTCTAAAGGCGTCAAATCGCATGAGCTTGCTGGCCAACTTACCGGTCCATTCCTTGAGATGAATTGTTCTCCGAAGTTTTCCCTCAAAATGGCCATAGAATCGCGAGCTGTGTGGCATGTAGCGCCATCTTGTTGAAACCACATGTCAACCAAGTTCAGTTCTTCCATTTTTGGCAACAAAAAGTTTGTTAGCATTGAACGATAGCGATCGCCATTCACCGTAACGTTGCGTCCAACAGCATCTTTGAAAAAATACGGTCTAATGATTCCACCAGCGTACAAACCACACCAAACAGTGCATTTTTCGGGATGCATGGGCAGTTCTTGAACGGCTTCTGGTTGCTCTTCACTCCAAATGCGGCAATTTTGCTTATTTACGTAGCCATTCAACCAGAAATGAGCCTCATCGCTGAACAAAATTTGTCGATAAAACACACACAAAACACATTTCGAACCGAACACTGATTTTGGTAATAAAATTCAATGATTTGCAAGCGTTGCTCGTTAGTAAGTCTATTCATGATGAAATGTCAAAGCATACTGAGCATCTTTCTCTTTGACACCATGTCTGAAATCCCGCGTGATCTGTCAAATACTAATGCATGAAAATCCTAACCTCAAAAAAATCACCCTTTAGTTTTAAATGTTCCCATCTACCAACAACTCAACCATATATGTATCCTTAAGAATGCAAACGAATTTTGAAGATGCTCGTTATATAATTCGAAAACTTAAATTGGCGATAACCGTTGGACGAAGCTGTCTACGGAATGATTACCACTAGATGGAAGGAGAAATGTATGAGTACAACTCAAACGCTGGAATGATGATATTCGGGCATACACAATTTATTTGAGCAGTCACAGTCTAAAAACGTTCAGTAAGCATAGAAAAGACACTCCATATAAAGACCGGAATCCTATCTGCCATTCTGGATGTACACGCACACATCCACAGCTAATATCAATATACCGCACACATTCACAGCTAATATCAATTTTCCACGAATTTATTACAGATTGATGACAGTGTTCAAAAAGTATGAAAATGAGAACAAAGAATTTAAAAGTGCGGATTATAAACTAAATCGAAAGGGTTTAAAGTTTCTGTTTCATTCTGTGTAATTTTTTGGAAACTTTATTACTATAGGTTTTCTATCTAAACCTAAAAATCGTTTTGTGTTTGAAATCAAGGATACAACTGTTTAATTCAGAAATTAAATGAAAAATATCCAAATGCCGACCGTGAGACAGCTGTGAAAAGACAAATAATTTCCAGTTAAATAACCGGAAAGAGCTTTAGAAAGTCCAGAGCAGTGAGAATCAGGTTCTGGAGTGGATGATACTTTTAAACCGTGCGTCGTCGCGTCCCTTGTTATGGTATTTTTCAACGCTTTCGCATGTTTCCATGACTATTTTACCAATTCTTTGCAGAGAAGAGAGCTGTCAAGAATTTTAAATCTTCGTAGCTGTTTCTGCTGGCCAAAAACAACGATAACGAGGCGAATATTGCTTTTCTCATTATAGTATCCTTTTTTTTCGATTAATTGTGTCACTTTAGACAGAAGTTGTTCAAAAGCCTCCTTCCTGTGGAATACCATACATTTTTTTGTTTTTAACCATAAGGTGTAATTAAGATGTAATTGACATTGTATATGTTAATAATACCTACCAACCACCAATGATATGATGCAATTAGCGCAGCCAGCTTTTAGAGATGAGATCTAAGAAGGGATAGTACAGAAGGAGGAAATATATTCAAATTTTAATGGACTCAAGGATGTCAAGGGTCAGATAGAATACCTTCAAAATTCTATTAATATGGAACAGAGAATATAATAAATTAAATAACGGTAATCAACAATAACATCATGGATACAGGCCTTATACCGCAGGAATTCAAAGAAGCGCTTATTTTTCCATCCACAAAAAAGGTAATACAATGGACCCTACAAACTATAGAGGAATTTCTTTCTTTAACACTTTGACTGCGGCATGGTTTGACCTGAGCGACCCCTCTATGCGGACATATTTTTTTGTCAAAAAGGTTCCTTTTACTCTACTTTACTTATATCAGTGCTTAATTTTACTAATATTTTGTTTTTTGACTATAAAAAACGACGTCAGCATCATAGTATGGCGTTTTTGCCGGATGCGGGTCGTGCGGTGGCATTGGGAAAGGTCAGAAAGTAATAAACATGTTGTCGACGATGCGTCGACGTCCGCCGAAGAGAACAAATACGATTTGTCAACGACGCGTCGACCGACGTCAGCAGTGAAAGTGTTAATACATCTTACAAAATATTTACATCAATTTTGCAAAGTAGACTTAAAATGTGGAGCGACGAACACAAGCTATTGAAATAATTTCAAGCTGGCTTCGAACAAGGATATTCCACCATTGATAACATCTTTGTACTACGAAGTATTGCTGACTTCTATTTGGATAGAAACAAAAAGCTGTATACGTTTTCTCCGTCGATTTTAAGGCAGCTTTCGATACGATCGACCACAATGCATTGATGTATAAGATGTTTTGATTAGGTATGACATAAAAGTCAGGCGGGTACTTCCGAATCTTTTAGAAAATATTTCGACATGGTTTGAAACGAAGACAGGACTGAGGCAAAGTTGTATGCTGAGCCCAAGGTTATTTGCACTCTTTATTGACGATATATCTGATTGTCTTCCAGGAGGAGTAGAATATGCTGGCATTCTCATCAAGGCTCTCCTTTTCGCAGATGAATTAGTGTTGTTTGCGTACTCACCAGACCTTATGATTTATGTCATCAAGAAAGGACCTACAACACCGACGTCTCAGACAAAACGTCACCATCGACAAACGTAACTTTGAGGTAGTTAAGGACTTTGTTTACCTAGGCTCCGCTATGAACACAGAAAACAACTCCAGCGCTAAGATCAAACGAAAAATTACTCTTGCTAACCGCTGTTTCTTTGGGCTAAGAAAGTAGTAAAGCCCTCTCTCGAGCAACCAAAGTATCGCAATATAAGACCCTTATCATCCTCGTCCAGCTATACGTTGCAGAAGCATGGACTATGCCAAAAGCGGATGAAAGCACCTTTGGTCGTTTCGATAGAAAAGTTATTCGCGTGATCTACGGTCCCGTATGTATATAAGGTGAGTGGAGGAGAAGATGGAACGACGGACTCTAAGGGCTGTACACTGTACAGCGACATAGACTTAGTAAGAAGGATAAAAGTCCAACGACCGAGGTGGCTCAAAGCAGTAAATACAAAATATTTGAATAGATAGCGGAGTATTTGAATCGCAAGAGCTGATCACACATCATCTTAATGGAGTAGATGCTCCCTTGTTATACAAATATTGTAAAATTGCATTCGAATTTTTAAAGATTGTTAAAAGACATATACATATGTTTATATAAAACAAAAGTTGTCAATCAGGCAGATGGCAAACGGCCATGCTATATATTTATGTATGAACATTAAACATTGAACATAAATCTAATCTAATGTGTAACTAAGTGGCCCTACATTTTCTTTTAAGTTCACTTCAGAGATATTCCATTACTTTAAAATCAAATAACGTTGGTGGGCCCTCCATTAAGTGTATTATACAACTTTTATGGGTGCTTCGGTTTATCATTATCTTGAGATTTAATTGTCATGTTCTCTTCGACAAAAGGCACCATTTCGATGCTTAGTGTCAGTTAAGTTGGTTGAAGAAAATCAACTTGATAAAAAAACATTATTCCAATCGGAACTTATTATAGTCATACTGAGTATTCTAAATTGTATATTTGTCTTTTTGACCCTGATATCATTTGGGTGACACTATAATTATATTAATCGGATTGACTTAATATGAAATGTCACATTCAAGTAAACTTCCGATTACGTTATTGCTGATAACATTCATGAATATTTTGCTTTCAGTATCTTAAGAAGGAAAATTTAAATTCAAAAATACTTTACAATAAACAACATCACGAATTAATCAAAATTTTGTTCAATTAAATTTGAGCAAAGTTAAAATTTGGTTTTTGTAATTTTTTTAGAAATAAAAAAATAAATTTGGAATAGGATCCGCAAAATCTTGTTTTTTTTACTTCTTTTTATTTAAGTATTCACGCCGCTTCTGATAAAATAATACATTGGCATAAATTAATCAGTTGAGTTGTTCAATTAATTCTCGTTTTAAAAAAGTATATCTTTTATAAAATTGTAAAACTTTTTTAAATACAACTACTGCATTTTTTTTTAAATTTATTTTTAAAATTAAAAACTATTAATATTTCCTTTAAAAATTATCATTTTAGGACAAGATAAACCTGATTGCCTAGAACTGTAATGGTTACATTTTGTCCTACAAATAAAATTGTACTCTTATAAAGTAAGCACAAAATTATAAGATTTTGTATGTAAAAGCTTGTTATTCATATGTGAAATTCAAACAAACACCAAACTCTGATCGATGCGAGGGTTTATTGAAATTGATATTACACGAATATGCAATTATCAGAGTTGGGAAATAATGATTACTTTTCGTAATTAATTTCAATTACAAGAAATTACTAATTAACCTTACTACATAATTACATGTAATTGAAAACTGTTATGGATTTATTCAAGTTCTTGAGAGAAAGCACTTTTAAATTACAGTAAATTACATATGTTTAAAGTAATGTAAGGAATTTATTTTATAATATTTAGATTTAGATTTTATAATCGTTAGATTTAATAGACAAAAATAATATTAATTTACATTTTTGTGTAATGTTATTACTGGAAAAAGTAATCATTACTACTTTTATGAACATTAATTTTGTATTTCGTTTTGTTTTTTAAATTGCAAGTAGTTGACATGTAATTAGTAAAGAGGAAATTTTTAACCTCTCTTGGCATGTTGTTGTTTGAATACCCAAAACAGGAAAATGCTTGCAAGTCAACCCTAAAGATCTACGACCTATAAGCCTATCATCATTTCTGTTTTAGACGTCTTAGAAAGATTGATTGATATCTATGTAAGGACAAGTATTTGATACGAGACTTCTATCTATGTATGTACATATGTATTAACAAGCGTACTGTAAAGGCAAATCGGTGGAAAAAGCGTTACAACGTGAACACATATGCACTATCATATCTGAACGTAGAGAGTTTGCTTGGGGATTTCATTAATTTAATGCTGACTAGCAGAATAGTATCCGTGGCATGATGGTTAGTGCGTTGGACTGTCATGCGAGAGGTATTGGGTTCGATCCCTGCCTGTGCCACCTAAAGTTTTTTTCACGGTTACTGCCTCTTGCGAGGAATTCACAAATTCTCCAAGAGTAATTCTTGTCATGAAAAAGTGCTTTCTTAAATTAGCCGTTCGGATTCGGCATATAAACTGTAGGTCCCCTCCATCTCTGCACTTACTCGCACACAGCAATGGTTGAGCGTTGTAAGTCACTAGGCCCTGGTTCTCTACGGACTGTTGCGCCACCTAATTTATTTATTTTTTTTAGCAGAATAGTTAACTCAAAACTGGGCAACTCTTCTGCTAGAAGATTCGTTAGTAGAGGGTCACCGCAGGTCGTGTTCTATCCCCTCTCCTCTGGAACCTTGTGGTAAATAAAATCCTAACTGGTATGGATGCGGAGAGTTTCAGAGTGATTGCTTATGCGGATGATGTTGCTATAGCGGTTTCAAGAAAGCATATTAACACACTAAAAGAACTCTCACAAAATGCCTTAGACAAACTAATACTTTGCGCCTATCGGTGTGGACTGCGTGTTAACCCACATAAAACCGACTTAGTCCTATTTTCGAGGAAATACAAAATTTCATCTGTTAACTTTGCCTATATTAAAGGAATCCAATTAAAGTTCTCAGACGAGGCTAAGTACTTGGATTGTATTGTACTTTATTTATTATACCTTTCAGATCTTTTTGGGGTCATTCCTGAAAGACGAGGCAATCCACTGATGGATCAAAGGAAAATGAAGGGGTCGGTGGAGGTGTTTACTCTGAACGAATGAAATTAAGTCTCTCATTCCGCCTTCCCAATCATTCTAGCGTGTTCCAGGCGGAACTTTTGGCGATAATAGAAGTCTTTTCCTGGCTTAAAGAAAACGTGATATCAACGTCTGATATCCGTATTTTATCAGATAGTCAGGCCGCTATCAAATCTCTGGACTCTGTCTCTACAAACTCTATAACAGTCCATAACTGTCGATCATCTCTAATAGAGATGGCGCAACAGTTTAATATTAAGGAGATATTCGAGGAAATTGTAAGGCAGATACCAATCGCTATATCTAAGCTATTGCTAGTGGCTAGTGCAAGGCGATAATAGGTGCAATAACCGGGCACTCACTAATAGGAAAGCACGCCACTCGGCTAAGCGTATTCTCATATGACTTTTGCAGGAGCTGTATGGATGAAGAAGAGGAGGACACAGTTCTTCACCTTCTCTGTACGTGTACATGCCCTGCTCTAGCTCAAAAACGCAAGAATTACCTAGGAGAATTCTTCTATAACGATCTAAACGATCTTAATTATATTAACATAATCAGTTTTTTACATTTCTTAAGGGACTCAAACTGGTTTCATTGAGCTTAAAAGAAAGCCTCAAAATTCATGTGGTATCACAATGGGCTATTGAACTTTCCTAAGTGTGTCCTACTCTATCCCGGACAGCCACTTTAACCTAACTTAATCAATAATTGGAATTCTTCAATTACAATTTAAAATTATTGAAAAAGTGAATGAAGATTTCAATTTTTTAACTCTGGTGAATATATATACATATAAATAGATGTACATTGGTATACTGTGAAGGCTCATTCATTTTCTTAGCTGTTTTCGATGGGTGTTGCATATCTCTGTTCCCATTATCCGTCATCACATTGCATTGCACATATGTATAAATAGCAGGTTATATAATATAAATGGACAAAACATATTCTTTCGCAATAAATTTTATTAAATTGAATCAAAACAAATGAAGAATCTATAATTCGGGGCAGCTAGGTTCATTAACCCACTTAGAGCTTTAAATTTGATTTATTTGTTTGACATTTTTAAGTCAACTTTAGTTGATATTTATTCAGTAGAATTTTGTCTTTTGTACTTTGAATCTGTTTTTTGTCTATGATGGTGATATTTCTGGGAACATATGTATGTATGTCTTGAAACAGTTGATAGATATAGATAATTTGATTTATTTTTCTCAATTATATATATGGTTTTACAATCCTAAATCATTGATTTATTTGCAATCTGTATCTCTCAGCCAAAGGTCTTGGGTTCAATGCCTGCCTGCGCTACCTAAAGTTTTTGTTCATGTGTATACTGTCTCGTGCGAGAAATTGAAAAATCTTCCAAGAGTAATTCTTATCATGAAAATTGCTTTCTCAAGTTAGCTGTTCGGATTCAGCTTAAAACTGTAGGTCCTTCCATACCTGATAACATTACTCCCACATAGGAATGGTTAAAAGTTGTGAGTCACTAGGCCCTAGTTCTCAACGGACTATTGCACCACCTAATTTATTTTTATTTATCTTTCAACTTTCGAAGTATATAAAGTCTTTCCTTAATCTCTTCCATTCAAGTATTCCATCATTTCAATTCCATTCGAATATTTTTTTCCGAAATACGACCTCCCGATTTCCTACAGAAATAGAAGACATCTCCCCTTATCCTATAAGGTTACACATTAAACATTCTGTTCTTAGATCTTTTCTATGCGGCTGCCAGTTGAGATTCTGAAGCTCTCTTCTCATTTTATATGACCTGGAAGTAGTTTCAACCTCTTAGGATATACTGAAGATTTACATACATATGTATATTGATCGATGCATTGACGTACTCGCTTTCCATTCACATTCCTGCATCCATTTCTCATCCAAACACTCCACAATTTCATACAATTGTTTCTTCCAAGTCCCGACGTTTTCTAAAGAAAGATTCAGTTGGACTCCACAATTCCACATACCATTGCTAAGTTGCACTATTCTTTAAACCACAATGATTTTCGTTGTAAGGCAAATAGAGAAGTCTTTTCTGGGCAGCCTGTCATTTGGAAGAAGTGTAACTTTTATGATATAGTCAACATGCAATTAAAATGTTTTCGTAAAGAGTTCAGGAATACCAGTTTCTACGTGCAGCATTTCGGTCATTTTGATGGTAGACCGAAAAATCTATGAATTAGAAGTTTTAACATATTAAGGTTGCTTGCTATTGTGAATCCAAGGTATTTGAAGTTTTTTTTAAATTTCAATATCATTCGATTGTAGTTTCACTGTTCCGTCTTGGAATACCTTCCTCCATCATTTCTAAAAATCATAGCTTTTGTTTTTTCCAAATTGTTCCGGTTGATCATCATTTGCAGAGATTTAGCAAAGATCACAACGCCTTGACTTTTGTTCCTGTAAAATCTACTCCCTCAGCTAGAGTATCAATTAGGTCATCAATTTACATGATGAAGCTATTCGGACTTATATTGCATCCTTGTTTCATGCCGATAAATGTTGAAAACCAGTCAGAAAGTTGAAACAGTTGATATTTCATGAACTTGCATTTAATATTATTATTCGATAGAACATCAGAAATGTACATACATACATACATATGTCAAAAAATCCTACTGGGTGCTATGAAAGTAGTTTATTATTCGTTTGAACTTTGTTTTATTAAACCGATATCTAAATCCTTAAACTTCAATAATAAATTTACGCTGAGTCCTTAGGAAATTATGGAAAGTTTGAAATTGATTTTAGAACTTTGTCAAGGAATTGGCCGTTAGTCTTTTGGTACTTGAGGTCTTATTGTAGAAAATTGATTTTAATTTCATAAACATTTGTGCCTTCAATTTTTTCTGTAGGTCTAACCATTTACGAGATGATGCTAGAAAACAAGAATATTATGAACAAATTAAGCTAAGTGGCAAGGGATTGGTGAGAGTTAAGGCAATGTACTCTTTTGTTCAATTCTGAGAAAACCCCTTTACTTGGCAAGATGAGCCGAGCTATAGAAATTTAAAGAAAAAAGATCAAAGTTAACATGTTTTTAATGAGGGAAATAGATGATTTTAATATTATTTAACAACATTTTCAATGAATTAATATTGACGTTGGGATGTTAAACATGTACAGCGAGGATGAATCAATTGACGAGATCTTCTAGAGGTAGGGAAATTGATTTTGTCAAAACAGTATTGTGGTTAGTGTGTAATCAGTACATCAGAGAGTAGCAAGAAGTTACAAAGTTTTAGGTAATTATCAATATTTCTAAAAGCAACATTAAGTTTACGTTTACTATAACTAAAGTTGCAATATAATTCACAACCATATATTAGAATTGGTAATAACAAAATATTGGCAAGTAACATGCGTATCTTTACTGGTGTAAAATACTGGGTTACCCATAAAGTACGTAGGGCACCATAAACTTTGCCTATAACTCACTAGATATTGTTGTCCCAAGAGCGGTTAAAGTTAACGCCGAGATTTTTAGCAATTTCTACATATTCAATGGGCGCAGTACTCAACAAAATTGAGGAAAAGTAAGAGCGATCAAAAATCTTTTTATAAATCAGTACGAATTTTGAATTTTAAGGGTTCAAGAAAAGACCATTTAAGTAAGACCTAAGTAAGTTTGAAATTTTGTCAAGGACAACTGAAGTAAAGTTGAAAGTTGTCGGCATACAGATGATAGGGACAGTTTTTTATCAGACTTGGAAGTTCATAGACATAGATACAGAATAGTACAGGACCCAATATTGACCCTTGATGAACACCGAACGAAGTAGGTAAAAAACTAGACAAACAGTCAACAATTTGAACTGCTCTTTTTTTGTTAGTCAAATAAGAATATACAAGCTTAGTGAAACTTGCAGACAAAATTAAACTGCTGCAAAAGTTTTTTACACAGAATGATATGGTTGACACTGTCAAAAGCCTGAGAAAAGCAAGCAAAACTAAGAATGTTACACCTTCTTTATCCAGCGCCTGTTTTATTTCTTCTGTCACGCAAGGAAGTGCTGTTGTACAGTTTTTTCCGGAAGCCAGATTGTTTTGGGAGTGAGCACATACTAGTTTGCTGTAAGATATACGTTGATTTGCATCTATAAAATTGTCTCAGACTTTAGACAAGTAGGATAGAATTGATATATGTAGGTCTATAATATTCAGTTCCTTTAGCATTTTTAGGAAGTGGTATGATTTTTGCTGTCTTCCAAAGGTCGGAAAAAAATCCAGACATCAAAATAGTATTAAATGCATATATAATGTATGGCAACCAAATTGGCAAAATCATTTAGAAAAATTTAGGGTTAATATTGTTCAGACCGACAGCACTTGACTTTACAGAAAGCAGACTTTCAACAACATCAGCCGTATCCACAGAACGAAAATTGAAATTAGGGTGATCTAAATGTTCCCTAAGTGAAATACTTTCCGATGAACTCGACAAAGACGTGGTTGATGGGAATGTGATAAATGATTTATTAAGTAAGTTAACATCAACATCGTTAGCAGGCATATTTCTTGCTTTACCAATACCAACGTTTTTATACCCAAGGCAGGTAAATGCTCGCAAGTCAACCCTAAAGATCTACGACCTATAAGTCTATCATCATTCCTTCTTAAGACCTTGGAAAGATTGATTGATATCCATTTAAGGGCAAGTATTGATACAAGACTTCTGTCTTCGTCTCAACACGCCTACTGTAAAGGTTAATCGGTGGAAACAGCGCTACACACCTTAGTACGCACCGTCGAATATTCCCTCCATCATAAAGAGTTCGCTATGGTTGCTTTCCTTGACATCGAAGGTGCCTTTAACAACGTGGACACATCTGCAATCACATCTGTACTAACATCTCTAAATGTAGAGAGTTCGCTTCGGGAGTTAATTCATTTAATGCTTACTAGCAGAATAATTAACTCAAAACTGGGCAACTCTTCTGGCAGACGATTCGTTAGTAGAGGGACACCGCAAGGTGGTGTTCTATCCCTCTCCTCTGGAACCTAGTGGTGAATGAAATCCTAACTGGTCTGGATGCGGAGGGTTTCAGAGTGATAGCCTATGCGGACGACGTTGCTATAGCAGTTTCAGGAAAGCATCTTAACACGTTAAAAGAACTCTAACAAAATGCCTTAGATAGACTAATACTTTGGGCTGATCGGTGTGGACTGTGTGTTAACCCACACAAAACCGATTTGGCCTTATTTTCGAGGAGATACAAAATTCCATTTGTCAACCCTCCCCATATTAAAGGAATCCAATTAAAATTCTCAGACGAGGCTAAATACCTGGGTCTTGTCTTAGATAAAAACTAAATTGGAAACGCAACGTAGAGGAAAGAGTCAAAAAAGCTACTGTAGCTCTCTTTTCTTGCAAAAAAGCCAGAATCACGCATTGGATATACACATCGGTAATCAGACCGATTTTAATGTACGGTGTGGCAGTATGGTGGACTGCTTTAGAAAAAGGTATAAACCGAGATAAAGTAAATAAAGTCCAACGTTCAGCTTGCCTATGTATAAGCGGATCGCTTCGCACGACCCCATCTGCGGCACTGGACACCTTACTCTACCTAACACCTTTTGACATCTTTAGCAAACAAATAGCTGCAAGCTCTGCTATTCGCCTCAAAGCTTCGTCGCAGTGGACTAACAACAACATTGGCCACTCCGTTATTCTTAGTTATTTAGAATCAATCCCAAAGCACACAGACTACACCATCCCCCAACTACAATTCGACAGAAATTTCCATATTTCTATACCTCCCAGATCTTTTTGGGAGGATAGGACATTCCTGGAAGACGAGTCAATCCACTTCTATACAGATGGGTCAAAAACAAAAGAAGGGGTTGGTGGAGGTGTGTACTCTGAACGACTGAAATTAAGTCTCTCATTCCGCCTTCCCAATCATTGTAGCGTGTTCCAGGCGGAACTTTTGGCGATAAAAGAAGTCTTATCCTGGCTTAAAGAAAACGTGATATCGACATCTGATATCCGTACTTTCTCAGATATTCAGGCCGCTATTAAATCTCTGGATTCTGTCTCTACAAACTCTATAACAGTCCAGAACTGTCGATCATCTCTAATGGAGATGGCACAACAGTTTAATATTCACCTTTGCTGGGTGCCGGGCCATAGAGACATTCCAGGTAACTGTAAGGCAGATGAACTCGCCAGGAACGGTACAGTACAGCCCATTCTACCACGTTTGGCACGTATTGGCATACCAATCGCTACTTGTAAACTGTTGCTAATGCAAGATGCTGTGAGGAGGGCAGGCGCCAGGTGGAACAACATCACCACGTGTCAAGTCACAAAAAACATCTGGCCAACACTGGATTTAAAACGTTCAAGGTGCTTGCTCTCTCTAAGCAGATCGCATATAAGCTCGATAATAGGTGTCATAACCGGACACTGTCTAATAGGAAAGCACGCCATGAGATTAGGCGTATTCTCAAATGACTTCTGCAGAAGCTGTATGGACGAGGAAGAAGAAGAAACAGTTCTTCATCTTCTCTGCACATGCCCTGCTCTGGCTCGAAAACGCAAGAATTACCTAGGAGAATTCTTCTTTAACGATCTAAACGATCTAAATCATATCGACATAAGCAGCCTCTCACGTTTCGTAAGAGACTCAAACTGGTTCCATTGAGCTTAGGAAGAAACCTCAAGATTCATGTGGTATCACAATGGGCCATCAAACTGGCCTAAGTGTGTCCGTTTCCATCTTGGACAGCCACTTCAACCTAACCCTAACCTAACCCAATACCAACGTTAGGCAGGTTTCTCCACAATTTACATAAGTCCATTCAATGAAGATCTCAGTTTATTAGACAAAATGAGGGATTTGGCTTAACGAATTTCAGTAGTGACTTTGTTTCGCGAAGAATAAACCAAGCGTCGCAATTCAGTCAACTATAGAAATATGATAGAAATTGCAATTTTCCGTTAGGGGATGTCATACTCTCCCAATTGATGAATCTAGTATGTTCTTCAAGAAGCTGACCAATTATATTTTTTAAGTCATGGTTCTTATTTTTTTAATATATAAAGGCCTTTGGCGAACCAAAGTAATATATTTACGTAAGTGAAAGCGATTTCAAAACTGATACTCCCATTCATTTACATTGGTCAGGGCGCCTAGATTTGGGATAAGCTTAAACGATTTCTCTTCTTGAATTTCTCGATCGCTGTAGCCCATACAACATACAAGGGTACAAAATAATTATTTGTGTTTCATGCTAAAAAAACATCAACTTTTCAACTTCAACAATTTTGTAAATTAGGTAGAGATAAATCTATTCCCTTACAAGCTTCAAAAATATACACTACTTTGAAATTAGATACTTTATTTATTATACAACAATTAAATTTATTACCCCGGAAAAAAATTTAATACAAGTTCTCTGTCAAGTCAATATCTTTAACAAATAAGATATTTATTATATATTTCGAAATATCCCACTTAACTTCAAGAGACTATATATGTATATAAGTGAGTTAATACATATATATTACATATGTATGTATGTTGGTACATGTATTAATTAAGCCAAATTAAACAAATGCAATATAAATCTAATAAACATAAACAATAGCTTATTCGTAGGTACGTGAAAGATAACAGCAAGTTAAAATTTACCAAAATAAACACAAAATATATAAAAACATTAACAATATAGTACATATACATACATATGTACATATGTACAACATTTACACATACATATGTGTACGTGTATATACAGTATCGGCCAAAACTTAATAAAATTAATTTGTTGTTTTTAATTTTAATGTACGAGTATAACTTCTTATGATGAAATGTTTTTCAAAATGTTTTGTTTTGTAAATGACCTTAAAGTCCAGTAAAATAAATTACTTAGGAATGAGACAAAGAAAGCTGCAAATTTGTGTCTCAAAAAATATCGTTTTTGAACCGCCAAAAGTCG
The DNA here is from genome assembly GCA_920104205.1 of Eupeodes latifasciatus. Taxonomy (NCBI): domain Eukaryota; kingdom Metazoa; phylum Arthropoda; class Insecta; order Diptera; family Syrphidae; genus Eupeodes; species Eupeodes latifasciatus. Next base: position 175,182,119 of record OV049924.1, on the reverse strand, counting down.
CGAAAATCGCTTTTTCGTAATTATCTGGTTCTGTAGATTCAGTAGTGTTAAAACCTTTACCTCATTAATAATTATTAGTAAGGATATTTTGTAATAAAAAGATATTAAAAAACATTTCGACCTAATAAATTATACACCAAAACTAAAAAAAAAAACAAGTTAAGTTGCTTCGCAGTTTTGGCCGACACTGTGTGTTACCTACAAAATGATGCGAAAATTGTTAAAACAATGATTGTTTCTGATAAACAATTACTTTGCAAAAATCAATATTTATTTATACGACAATAACAATCACATACATCCATGGGTACATACATATAGGTTTTATATTTTTATGAAACAAAATTGAAATGGAAACTTAACTTTAATTGTTGCAGTAAACAATTATAAACGTTCAGTAATTTATAATTTATAGATACTTTAGGATTTAAACGTTTTATAACGATTATAAACGTTATCCAAATGTCAATGACATATTTTTTATTTGTGAGCTTGAAAAAATCCTCAGAATAAATACTTCGTATAATATTAACTCTTTCAATGAATAGTTAGAAGAAAAATTGGTCAAATTCATCAAAAATACACTTTAACTTGTATGCAGGGTGTTCCGTTAAGGGTGGGTTAAACCTGTATCGAGGCAAGTAAACAAGGAGCATCGCATGAATTTTGCAAGAAAACATGTTAAGTATAGTTTATTTCATCAAACAGAGTACAACTCTTACAGGCTACTTTAAAAAGTTAATATAATAATTAATTTAAATATATGTATACATATGTTCAAATATAATAATAAATAATAATGGTAGCAATAGATAAAGCTTAATTACAAGACAGATTGCGATAACAAAGCAGACATAACATTTTTTTTAAAAACATCTCTTGAAATATTAGAAACTATAACCTCTATAACCTTAATAACAGAATTTGTTTCTCTTATGCAACGTGCAAACGGTTCGTTTCTACTATAATTTCTTCTATGAAAAGTCTCTCGCAAATGAAAATTAGAGCGGAGAGTCCTTGATGGAAAGTAAAAAAGTATTCGTTCTAACAAAAAAGAACATTTGATACGATTGCTTATTAAATCTTTTACAAACATTATTGAAAAATATTTTCTCCTTACTTCAAGCGTTTGAATGTCAATAAGCAGGCATCTAGATGGATAAGATGGTACTTCCGTATTCCAATTTAATTTATAGAAAGCATACCTAGTAAAACTTTTTTGTATTTTTTTCTATTCTAGAAGAATGAGTGATATAGTAGGGGTTCCAAACTATGCTGCAATATTCCAGTACCGATCTAACAAGTGCAATATATAATGATTTGAGGGTGTAGGGGTCGGAAAAATCTTTAGAGTTTCTTCTGATAAACCCTAGCATCCCATTAGCTTTACTGACTATTAAATCGATGTGCTTATTAAACGAAAGCTTTTCATCCAATATAACTCCCAAATCCTTGTTTGCCGTAACCCTATTGTTGATAGTATTATAAAATATGATAGGTGTTTTTTTTTCTATAGCATGTAGGCTCTGACATTTGGCATCATTCAGGGACAACTTGTTAGATTCACACCATTCAGCCAGTTTTTGGATATTATCTTGGAGATACAGACAGTCTGTAGAAGATTTTATGAGCCGGAAAATCTTGACATCATCGGCATACATAAGATACTTCGAATATTTAAAATTTACCGGAATGTCATTTATAAAAAGGATAAAAAACAAGGGGCCAATATGACTTCCTTGCGGAACACTTGAAGTTACATCAATACTTTTGGATTTTACTTGGAACTTTGAATGGAACACGTTGTGTTTTTGAATGAACAAAATTTTAAACTTGATGCAAGTTGTTACCAACGGTCCGGTTATAACTTGTACGAGTATATCCATGATCTGAGAAAGGATGAGATTATTTTGGAAAGACATCATAGACGTCGAATTCTTGACAATTGACGGTCTTTCCTCATGTGGACTAAGCCAAATTAATGGGATTGCCAACAACTTCAACAAAATATTGGACCTTATATTCTTCTCGGACACACTCAATGCTGATATTGCTGTAAATTCAGCCAATACCCTACTTGTCGAAGAAGACCGACATCACCCAGCATTAGACCTATCTTTTAATTTAAATGTATGTAATGTTCCTAATTGCTCCAAAGAAAGTCTTGAATTTAACTTTAAAAAATGCAGACTTAATGAACTTATCAACCTGTTATGTAATGTTAACTGGAATCATTTGTTTGAGAACTGTAACATTAATGCTATGTACTTTAAATTCTATTCTGTTCTCTTTAAATATTTTTATGAGACCATACCATTGAGAAAACCGCGCAATATTTCTAAATCTCCTCCATGGTTTGACTCTTGCCTAAAAAATTTAAAGAATAAAAGAAACAAGGCCTGGATTAAATATAATAAAACAAACGCTGATAATGACTTGGTAATTTACAATGAGCTAAGAAATATGTTTATTGACTATTCAGATATTCTTTATAATGACTTTATTTTAAATACTGAAACCGACATAAAAAACAACCCAAAAAACTTTTGGAGCTACATATGTTAATAGTAAGAGAAATACTGACGGGTATCCAAACTGCATGTCTTTCAACAACGAACTTAGCCATGACTCTGAAAAAATTTCAAATATGTTTGCAATTTTTTTCAAAGATGCTTTCGAAGTAGCGAACTCCTGTCAAATGCCTGAGTTATTGGCCCCTTCACAAAATTTCCCTCATTTGAATTCAATTAATCTTTGGATCTCTGAAGATGAAATCGTTCGCAAAGCTTCAGAACTTGACGTTTGTTATAGTCCTGGTCCAGATGGTGTACCTTCTTATATTTTGAAAAAATGCGCATCCTATTTATCCTATCCTCTTCATATTCTTTTTAATGAATCGCTCAAATCTTCAATTTTTCCTGAAATTTGGAAGAGTTCGTACATAACACCGATACATAAAAAGGGTAGTAAAAATGAAATACAAAATTATCGTCCCATTGCAAAACTGTCCGTCATCCCCAAGTTATTTGAGTCCATTATTTGTAAAGTCATATCGTTTAATTGTAAGTCTATAATTTGTGAAAGTCAACATGGTTTTGTTCAAAATAAGTCAACAGTTACTAACCTCTTTCATTTCAGTTTTTTTTGTTTAGATTCGCTTGAAAAACGGAAACAAGTTGACTGTGTCTTCACAGACTTCAGTAAGGCCTTTGATAAATTGTGCCATAAAACATTAACTTCCAAACTTAAATCCCAAGGCTTTAATGATAAATTTGTTAGTTGGGTTTCGTCGAACTTATATAATAGATCATACAGCGTAGTTTTTAGGAATGAGCGGTCATCATATTTTTATACCAACTCTGGCGTACCACAAGGTAGCCACTTAGGACCTTTACTGTTTATTTTGTACGTTAATGACTTACCTTCTATTATAAAACACTCATCTGTTTTAATTTACGCTGATGACATTAAAATTTTCAAACGTATTGACTCACTTGACGACTGTTTACTCCTACTAGATGATCTAAATAGTTTTCGTGAATGGTGTTTTATAAATAAGCTTTTACTAAACATAGACAAATGTAAATTAATGTGATTTACACGCAAACAAAATGTTTTCACTTTTAATATCAATTAGACTCTTCTTATTTGACTAAACTCTCTACTTTCTCTGACCTAGGTATTATTCTTGACTCAAAATTAACTTTTACAAATCATTATGACTATATTATTAAAAAAGCAAATAAGACACTCGGATTTATAAAACGGTTTTCACGCGATTTTCGCGACCCTTATATTCTTAAACTTCTGTATATATCATTTGTAAGACCGATATTGGAATATGGCTGCATAATATGGGCTCCCTTTTATTCAGTCCATATAAACAGAATAGAAGGAGTATAAAGAAGATTCATGCGCTTCTGCCTCCGTTTCTTCCCATGGTCCAATAGGCTCGAACTTCCACCCTACAATCATAGGCTCACGCTCATAAATCTTCCATCGCTTTCTAAACACAGAGAGTACATTCAGCTGTGCTTTATTATAAAATTAATCAATGGGTCAGTCATATGACCATCAATTTTGGAACAATTACTTAAAGCATTGAAAATCTAAAAATAAATGTAATATTAGTCTTAAGTACTAACGTTAGTTTGTTAACGAATTCAATAAATAAATAAATTATTTATCTCACAGGTGTTATGGTGTGGGGAGCTATAACGTACTACACAATCGACTTTTAGTTTTTATCTACAATAATTAACGGGAACAACTATAAATGCTTGCTGGAACGGTCATTTCCAAAAATTACAAGAATTTTTAGACCTCTGCTTTGGATTTTCCAAAAAGACAATGCCCCCATTCACACTTATGAGGATTAGGTTAGGTTAAAGTGGCTGTCCGTGATGGAGTAGGATGGGATGGATGGAGTATTAGTAAAATTTCCTGGAATGTCTCATGGCCCGGCACCTAGAAAAGGTGAATATTAAACTGTTCTGTCATCTCCATCAAAGATGATGGACAGTTATGGACTGTTATAGAGTTTGAAGAGACAGACGGATATCGAAATTCCGCCTGGAACACACTACATTGATTGGGAAGGCGGAATGAGAGAATTAATTTTATTCGTTCAGAGTACACACCTCCACCAACCCCTTCATTTGTTTTTGATCCATCTGTGTAAAAGTGGACTGACTCGTCTTCCAAGAATGCCCTATTCTCCCAGAAAGATCTGGAAGTTATAGAAATCTGGAAGTTTCTGTCGAATTGCAGTTGGGGGATGGTGTAGTTTGTGTGCTTTGAAATTGATTCTAAATACTTAAGAATTACAGAGTAGCCAATGTTGTTGTTAACCCACTGAGATGAAGTTTTGAGGCGAATAGCAGAGCTCGCAGTGTTATTTGTTCCAGTGCCGCAGATCGGGTCGTGCGAAGCGATCCGTTTATACAAAGGCAAGCGGAACGTTGGTCTTTATTTAGTTTGTCGCAGAGGGAATGTTTACATGTGGAATTTTGTATTTTCCTCGAAAATAGGACCAATTCGTAATTGTGTGGATGGACACCCAGTCTACAACGATCAGTCAAAGTATTAGTTTGTCAAAGGCATTTTGAAAGAGTTCTTTTAGCTATAGCAACGTCATCTGCATAGGCAATCACTCTGAAACGCTCCGCAATTACTAAATTCTTTCTTTAAATTCCTTACCACTAATTTCAGAGGAGAGGCATAATCCGAGTGGTGGCAGTGTATATTCAAAAATTGGTTACGATAGTGGAACACTGATTCGAAACAATGATTTTAGTCCCACTTAATTTAGATTTAATTCGATCTATGAAGAGTTGAGGTTATAGTCCGGGAGCTAGCAACGTTTGGAAAACAAGAATTTTAGGTCGGTCAATTTTTTGATATGTTGTCTTACTTGCTTTTACGGTTAGAGTGTGGGCAGTCTGGTTGGCGGTAGTGGTTGCGTTTAGGGGGGAGGGGCAATTTAAAAAAATTATTACTTAAAATGGGAAAAAAATAATTAAAAAATAACGGTAATACTTACAATTAAGTATTATACCTTTTTTTAAGGCCAACACTTTTGTCTATTAGCTTGTTTTTAAATCAAGTTTTTGAAAAAAAATGTTTTAAACTCAAAATTTGGTAAAAAAAAAGTTAAAAATATGGTTTAAAGAGTAATTTTTCAAAACCTTAAGATTATTTACTATTTTTTTTTTAAATTCATTGCTCTTATTTGTTTGTGATCAAAAACTGAAAACTAGATGATTTTATGTCCACTAGTTCTCGAGAAAATCGAATAAGGCTAAATTCATTTTTCTTAAATCCAGCTTATTTAAATGCAAAAGAGACTTTGCATGCACCCTTGCACCAAGCCCACCTTGAACCCACCCCACCTTGCACCCATCCCAAATCCTATAGTGAGTCCAAGCAGGGGGGTTGCAAGGGGGCAGCATGCCCCCCATACACACTTCACTGTTGCATACGCCCAAACTCGCACCTACCATTATTACTATCAAAATAATACCACTCAAGCAAAAAAAAATAATAATTTAATTAAAATAGTAGTTGTGGTTATTTTCAATTTTCTCAAAAACTAAAAGACATAAAACCATCTATAGTTTTCAGTTTTTGATTAATAATTAATAAGGGCAACAAATTATTAAAAAAAAACATATTTATAAACAAATGGTTTTGAAATATTGAAGTTGAAATTTTTTTTTAACTTTTTTAACGTTTTCGAGCGAGAATTTTAGGTCAGTAAATTTGTTGATATGTTGTCTTACTTGGTTTTTCGGTTAGAGTCTGGGCAGTCTGGCTGGCGGTAGCGGTTGTGTTTGTTAGTGCGCAACCTACCTGTACAGGTGATAATTTTGAATTTTAAAAGATTTGTTTAAAGCTTAATTTTCAATTTTCCACCTTTAAATAGGTCTCCTAAATATGCAATTATTGCCAGACATTTTTATGATTGTTTTTATTATGTGTCACACGCGATTTTTTTAATTTTTTAAATAAAAAATTAATTAAGTAAAAAAAGTTTGGGGAGAGTACGATAACTTAGGCGACAAAGTTTAATGACGGATTTGTATAGAACAGTTAAAAATAAGCATTTTTTACTATGCGAGGGGGGGTCTATCTCCCCCCGTTTAGGCGGGAGAAGCAATTTAAAACAATTATTACTTTAAATGGAAAACAAATAGTTAAAAAATAACGGTAATACTTACAGTTAAGTTTTATACGTTGTTTTAAGGCCAACATTCTGTTCTATTAGCCACTTTTTAAATCAAGTCAAATCTATGCACAGTTTGTGAAAAACGTAATTTTAAACTCAAAAAAAGTTGAAAAAAAATTTCAACTTCAATATTTCAAAACCATTTGTTTATAAATATGTTTTTTTTTTAAATAATTTGTTGCTCTTATTAATTATTAATCAAAAACTGAAAACTAGATGATTTTATGTCTTTTAGTTTTTGAGAAAATTGAAAAATTAATTTAGCCTAGGTATATCTTAATCCATATTCGATTTTTAGTAATCTTCAATTTTCTCGAGAACTAGTGGACATAAAATCATCTAGTTTTCAGTTTTTGATCACAAACAAATAAGAGCAATGAGTTCTAAAAAAAAATAGTAAATAATCTTAAGGTTTTGAAAAATTACTCTTTAAACCATATTTTTAACTTTTTTTTTACCAAATGTTGAGTTTAAAACATTTTTTTTCAAAAACTTGATTTAAAAACAAGCTAATAGACAAAAGTGTTGGCTTTAAAAAAAGGTATAATACTTAATTGTAAGTATTACCGTTATTTTTTAATTATTTTTTTCCCATTTTAAGTAATAATTTTTTTAAATTGCCCCTCCCCCCTAAACGCAACCACTACCGCCAGCCAGACTGCCCAGACTCTAACCGTAAAAGCAAGTAAGACAACATATCAAAAAATTGACCGACCTAAAATTCTCGCTCGAAAACGTTGCGAGCTCCTATACCATTATGCAGAATGATCATTTGACCATGGCTAGTTCTATTAAAGTCAACATGTAGAATTTTAATTGTACGCAGGTGATTAGCCTCGGTAATTCAAATGAATACTAAATAAGGTGCATCAATTTCACCAACAATGAGCTGATGCAGAAAAATTAAATCATTATTAAAAAGCCATTGGTGGAGAGATTGCATTTGAAGAAGCTAAATACGATAATGATAGGGAGGCAGATCAAAAGAATTATCCAAAGGAAGACCCTTAAGGGCAAAGCGAATGAAATTATATTCAATATGATTTTTACACATTTCGTAAAAGTCAGTCCATATAGTTGTGAAGCATATTCAAGATGAGGACGAACATGGCGATTGTACAAGAAGACAGTCAATTTAGAATCAATAAATTCTATTGCTCAGCGGCGTTTTATAAAACCATAATAGACAGGATGACAGAAAACGGTCAAAATTGCTTCCCTGGGGAACACCAGATTGAGCAATAAAAGGTTCTAAAAGACAATGTCTAAATTGTATTTGGTAGAATCTATTTTCAATGTAAGATTTGATCCAAGCTAAGAAAAAGGGTGGAATATTCCAGAGCTTTAAGTTTGAAAAAAATAATTTAGTGACTAATTTGGTCAAAAGTATTGTATACACATCCAACTTTATAATCTTGTTCTAAGGCTATTGAACATTTGTTTGACAATGTGAGAAGTGAGATAAATAATTTGATTTCAATATCTTTCTTTGTTCTCCTAATACTTGAGTCAAAAACCATTTCTTATCAGTTGTTTGTTATTCTTGTAGGTTTTTGTGTTTTGTTAAAAAAGTTATCGTTGAATTATTCTAAAAAATTAACTAAAAATTACCAAGAATATTTTGCATACGAAAACAACAATGTTTTGCTAAGAAAATTAAGTACAGAATGAAATCATTTTGAAGTCAATGCCTTAATTTTTTCACGAGATATAGAGAATCGAATATCAATTTTTACCAATTTTGCGTACTTTGCTTGTTTGTAGATTTTATTTTTTTATGAAAAAATTGACAGTTAGATTTTTATAAAAATTTAACTGAATGTCGAAAACAATATTTCCTGCAAGGTGAAATATGTTTGAAGCCAAAATTTTTAATTTTTGAAATGATATTTGAGTCGAAAATCAATTTTTACCAAGTTTTAGTAACGTTTTTGAGGTTTTTATTTCTGGTAGAAAAAACTGTCACTTCGATTTATGAGAAGTTAAAAAATACGAAACAGAACATTAAAATCGCAAAAAAGTGATATTAATATAGGTACATGTTTTTGCAGACTTTAAAAATTGTGGGCCACCGTACTATGACCATAAAACTCTATTTGTATGGAATTAAGTGAGGATTTTTCAACAGTTTGTCAAAAAAAGCCCATCAGTAAACGTCAAAATTTAACTTTACACAAATGTACATATTATCTCCCTCTAAACCTAAATACTTACTTTGCCGGCACTTAGTCTAATAACTGCTTTTAATCTTGGAATACTAAAAAAATTGACGTAATATAATATAAAATAAAATTAAAATTTTGTTTAGATTTTAGATAATGATTTGAAAAATAATATGCCATCGATATTTCAAAGCTCTATTTATGTATGTGTTTATTGTTAAATATATAAACACGATTAGTAATAGCGATTGTTATTTTTAAGTTATGATTATAAATTTTTTAAGAACCTTACACACTCGAATTTGTATTGTCGATTGATTTGTTGCTTTATTTTGTAAATTTCGTAGTTGATTGTTATCATTTTTAAATTATATACATACATATGTATGCAATCATTATTAATAATCAATAATCTCAATCAAAAATTCCTAAATTACAGTTTTTAAAAGACATAAGCATTGACTTTAGAAGCAAAACAAAAAACATATGTATGTAATGTACATAATTGTTGCAATAAACCGCTATCGGAATGTGATTTTAGCAATAAAAAGTAGCCCCATAATAAAAGCACATCTATTTAAGATAATTACTTCTTAAGTGTAATACATTTTTCATTAAAAGTTGCAATGTGCAATGGTGTAATACTATACTAATTTCAGAATTCAATTGGGAATTAATATCAGATTCATACAAAAATAATAAATTTTGTTAGGTACCTAAATCTAAATTTTGGTTAAACTTACATATATAGCAAATATTTGTTGTAGGATATAAGACCAAATTTTTCGAATTGATTTACGAATATTTCAATGACTGGGAAAGACAGAGTGTGGTAAGAAATTTTACATTCGCGTAGTACGGCTAAAGAACGAATCTCTGTACTTGACAGTACGACCGAAGTTGGGCTCGAGGGTATACTGATGAGCATTCCTAGAAGCGCGAGTATTACGGTTGAACTGTTTAGGGGGATGAATGGATCCTATTTCTCTAGGGCATAAACCATTAAAATAACGGTAAAAAAGAGTTAGACAAGAAACGTTACGATGATATTCAAGCGAAGTAAATGAACTTATGATGATATTATTACCAATCAATTTAAATACTCTACGTTCAATACTATCCAAAGGGCTTAAGTTAGTTGCAGGAGCACCAGCCCCGAGATGGGAGTTATACTCAAATCTTGGACGTACATATATAAGTCTTGTAGATAACAGCCAGATCAGAAGGAGTGAAACATTTCTTGCCTCGCCTAAGGAAACCCAAGCACCTTGCTGAATTTTTGGCGACATCGCGTATGTGATCGTTCCACAAAAGGTGGTTGGTGACACACATACAGAGAATATCGAGATGTTCAGTCTGATCGATGCAAGTGCCATCCATGGATAATGGTAAGGGGGGTATTTAATGAGCTATTCATATTTTGTCGTTGCACTTCCTCAGCCGAAGAAGAGGGGTGTGAGTCTGAAAACGAATATGAAAAGCTAAGAGCACTATCGTCAGCGAAACAATGTATTGGATAAGAAGTTTCAGAGAGGAGGTCAATAATAAAAAATGAGAAAGAGTGTTGGAGACAGAACAGAGCCCTTAGGCACCCAGCATTTATTTTCTGGTTTTCAGACTTGAACCCATCCAATATTACTTGTATTGAACGATCCGAAAGGTAATTACTAATCCAATGAAGCAGGGATTCATGAAAACCGAAAGCACACATTTTTGATAAGAGGGCCTGATGTCAAACCCTATCGGTCGGTAATAAGAGGGTGAGGATGATTCGCTTTTTCTGGGGGTGGGCTGGACATATGTATGCTGCTTTCCATCCGGTCGAAACAACACCTAAGGAGTAGGAGAGATCGAAAAGCTTACGCAGGGGTTTTGCCAGCGTTGAAGAACACCTCTTTAGAACAATAGCGGGGATACCATCTGGAGTAGCGGATTTATGTATGTTGAGATCGTTTAGGATTCTCGCCACAGTACGAGTGCAAAAAAAGATTGGTCCCATAGAATCACTAACTCGCTTAAGTACAAGCGGACTCATAACACTTACATGGCAGAGTAGAATTGGCGGCGAAGAGATTAGCTAGCAAAGAGATTAGCTTTCTCTAAAGAGCTAACAAATGGTGTGTCATTGACAACGGGAATAGGATCCGAGGAACCGGAAGAATTCCTCATATTTTTTACGAATGACGAAAAACTTGTACTGCCTTTGGCACATTCAGTATTTTTTGTCGTAATTTTTTGATCATGCAAAGATTTGGTCCGTAGAATAGGGGCGTTGCAGGCCTTCGTAGTTTGCTAGTTTTCTTCAGTTAGATTGGCTTTAAAACAACGGAAACTTACCCCCTTTTTATTACAGAAAAGAGTATATGATTGATGATATTATCGATTTATTATATTAGTATTAATATTTGTATTATTAGTAATATTTGTAATTATTAGTCTATATATAAATAGAATTTTATTAGGTGACCCTAATAACCTCTTTACAGTTCGAATCAAACCATGCGTTTTCCTTAGGTCTGATCCTTTTTAACCTGTTCGGGATAAGTTCCCATTCTCAGAAGAATCAAACTTGTGACCTAGGAAGCATAGTGACCAGTTAAAGATCCTGAAATAATTGTTGAGACCGTTCCAGTTAGCATTCTCGTATTGCCAAACGGTTCTCTTACGAGCTCTTTCTTTAACTGGAGTGTTTTGGCTCGAGAAACTTGAAGATATAACACAATTGTCAGATGCGGAGATAGAACACCAATAGTGCACTTACCAGGGTCAGAGGTAAGAAACAAGTCAAGAGTGTTTTCTGCTCGACCTACCACGTGCGATATTCGAGTGGAAGATCAGCGAAGATCTCAGCACACACTCCTTCGGTTGTTGTTTGGCTCGAATGTTGAAGCCATGAAGAATTGTGTACATTAAAACCGCCCGTAACAACGATTTCAGTGCGAGGATAGGACGAAACAATAAATGATTTTGTATCTGAGCATTGTACCTGTATTATGTATTTTATTTTGAATACATTTTGGAAAGATAGCTTAAAGTTACAAAACTTATCATTTAAACCCATAAATAATAAATTATAGTAATAAATATTGATTATGTGCATCGTTGTTTCTAATTTATTCATTCACAAGTTCATCAGTCATCACTCGTCAATATTAAGTCAGGTTTTTAATAGTTTTATTTACCACAAGCTAACCGCTAGACACGCAAAATTGTAAAATACATACGAAGATTTATAGTATGTATATCAAAATAAATGATTAAGCATCATAAATGTTGTCTTACTGAGCATTAGATAGATTAGATGCTAGACAATATTTACCTTCAACGGACGAAGCGTTTTCATCTCGATGAATGACTTGCAATTATTGTAGATTTTACTTCTACTGTTTCCCAAAACTATTCTGAGTAATTTGACGTTGAAAAGCTTTCGGATGGAAAGCGATTAGACACAGAAAGACATATTTTGTATAAGTTCGCAGCACCTACCTAGGTAGATACAACATGCAGATTTGTGTATTCAATTATTGTGTCATTTTGTTAATTTGTTTTAATGATTTATTATCTCTATAAAATAATTAATTTGTTTTAGGAGATGCAATCTGTTTATTGACAAAGTACACAATTCTTCAGGGCGCCACTTTAAATAGGGCGGTCAAATCAGTGCAAGCAAATTTGTGTCAGACAGATAATAAATTGGTGAATCCACAAATTTGTGCTGCGTAACTATCATAACAAAAATGTTATTGTTAGGTTGTCCTTATTCAATGAATTTGATATTTGATTTGGTTGCAATATCAATAACATGGAAACCATTATTTTTACAATTCTTATTAAAAGTTATTCGTTCGCATTGAATGGAGTAGAATCATTTTACAAAAGCGAAGAGTTGTCATGACTCATTTAGATTTGACTATCAAAAAGATGACAATCACTTATCAATTAAATCTTTTAAGTCCACCAAAGAAAACAAAATACGGACGAAAGTAAGAAGTTGGATTTACGTGCAACAAAAACATTGAAAAGTTTAAAGCCAACTTTATCGTTTTTAATGGGCTATTAAACTCCAAAAATTTTAGTGTTTGTACCCTATTTGGGGTAACTGTCCGTGATGAAGTAGGACACACTTAGGCCAGTTTAATGGCCCATTATGATACCACATGAATCTTGAGGTTTGCTTCTAAGCTCAATTAAACCAGTTTGAGTCCCTTACGAAACGTGAGAGACTGATTATGTTAATATGATTGAGATCGTTTAGATCATTATAGAAGAATTCTCCTAGGTAATTCTTGCGTTTTTAAGGTAGAGCAGGGCATGTACAGAGAAGGTGAGAAGGTGAAGAACTGTTTCCTCCGCTTCCTCATCCATACAGCTTCTGCAAAAGTCATTTGAGAATACGCCTAGCCGAGTGGCGTGCTTTCCTATAAGACAGTGCCCAGTTAAAACACTTGTTATCGAGATTATATGCAATCTGCTTAGAGATAATTAGCACCTTGAGCGCTTCAAATCTAGTGTAGACCCGACACGTGGTGATGTTATTCCACCTGATGTTTGCCTTCTTCAATACTTAGCAATACTTTAAATGTATCGATTGGTAAGCCAGCATTTGCCAAACGGATACGACAAACAAATTCTCATAAGTTTCACAAATACAATTTTTATTAGTATTTCTTAACTTTTTCCCTCCCATCTGCTCACATATCTTGGACATAGAAAAGGCAACTACATTGCACATTGCTCCAGGCGCTGCAAACTCCAGATTCAGCATTCGGTTGCGTGACTTGTATAGTTTTTGTTAAGTCGAGTTATATATTTATTGAGCACAGCGACCGACTTCGCGCGTCGGATACAGATTCTGAAAAAATTACACAAACAAGTTTCGATACCATTTTAAATCTTAGTCTATTGTGATTTGCAGTTGTTATACAGCACAAACAGACGCTTTGCGATAAGGGAAATCATACAAAACAAATCAAGTCAATTTCAGCTTCAGAGGCTATTTATTTCTGTGCGATAGTAGACTTGTATCAATGTACAAAGAAACATTCTATGACATTTTATGCAAAAGTTGTAAAAAGTAGAGATAATGGCTTATACAAATACAATTTGTATTTGTTTGATGAATTTTGTTTTGAGGATCACACAAACTTTTTACGTTTTCAATTCTTTAATTAATTTTGTTTATAAACATAAAATTGGCAACAGACTTTGAACTTTTGCACACAATAAACGCGTTTAACATGTTAAATTTAAAACACAGTAGTTTGAGCGTTAACAAAATAGGGAAGGATTTAGGAGGAGATACCGATGCACAATGGTATTAGTTTTGAATCTTAAAATGGAAAGGAAAACTAGAGTTGTTTCACATTCTTAAAGTGCGCTTGAAAAAAGAATCTCTATACTTAATACTACGTCAGAAATTGAGCCTAAGGGTGAGCATTCCTGGAAGTGCTGAATTGTTTAAGGGGAATTGCACCTGTATTATTTGCGAGAACAAAAAATATCGATGACACAACGAAAATCCTGAAACATTGCAACGGGTGTTGAAGCAATGCAAATGTTTCTTTTACAGATCAGAAGGTTGACACAATTCTTACACAGTCAGATAATTTTGATAACGTGATAGTTACACATAACGTGGATCAATTGATTATTTTGTAGAAAAATATTAAGTAATTTCTTGACTCAGAAAACTCATGGATTTTTTCTGTTCCTAGGACTTTGGGATTGTTATAAACCGACATGTGGAGAGAACAATTGGTTTTAGTAACGGGTTATCCATTTTACTGTTTCAAAAGTATAGGGCTGGAATTCGACATCTGTCAAACTAAATTGTTAAACCAATTTTTTTTTTCAGTTGAAAGTCTGACATTTACGAAAATGGATCGTTTAACTATCGCACAACGCATACAAATTGTTAAAACCTACTAAAAAAATTGTGATTCTGCTACAGCCACATATCGTGCTTAAAGAGGAGATTATGGTTTACATAATCGTCCAACTACGCAAGCAATTGGCAAAATTGTGAAGAAATTTGAAGAGACTGCATTGGTTATAGATATTGTGAGGCCTGCGCATCATCGTTTCGCTCGTACCACTGATAATATCGCTACTGTAAGTGAAAGTGTTACCGAAGACCCAAATGTGTCGATTCCTCGTCGGTCTCAGGAATAAGGACTGTCTTACGGCACATTACGGCGTATTTAAATGATGTAGTGTTTCACACATAATGTCAACGTTCAAACTTTATAATAAAAAAGAAATATAAAAAAAATATTTTATATGTGTTTTATTTACGTTTTACTTTTGAAACCGCAAAATGGATAACCCTGTATAATATACTATAAAAGCCAAAGCAAACATAAGAATATGACAAAAACCCAACAAAAATGTTGGTATATTTGACTTATTAACATTTATTTGTTTACTTCAAAAAATTACATTTAAGAATCTTACCTGATTTATGCGTTTTGAGAGCAGCATAAAGGTCACCAGAATCCAAAACTTTTTTTCTACCTTTACGAAATGTGGGTATTGTGTAACTGAAAAGATAAAATATTAAATATTACTGAAAAAGGTTTTAAGTACTTTTCTTGGTCAGACTAATGGTATTTCAATTCAAAATTAATGAATGCTTGATTTAAATTTTTCAAAATCCCGATATAAATAAAATAATATTGGTCCAAATCGTTACAATCTTAACGTTAATTAAGACGACAATTAATTATAACGACAATTTTTAACCGTAGTTAGAAAAAGAACAGATCTCTGTGGAAATTATTAATTCTCGAAATCCATTGAGAGCTACGATTAAAAGCTTTACACAAATGATCATAGTGATTACAGAAAACGAATCTTGCAAAATTAAATCATTTTTTAAAATTAACTTGAGTATGATTTAAGTATTGAGTATTTTAATTTTTGAATTAATTAACTTACCAAAAACATAAAAACGAAAGCGGATTTGCTCGTTCTCGAGGATTTTGTGGCAAAGCATCAGCTTTCATGGACTGCATGATTCAATTTTATTGACCTGGAATTAAAAGAAAAATATGAAATAGGAATTAACTCAACTTTGTTTTTATGAATATACATATATGTACGTTGGTAAATTTACTTTTTTTTCTAAAATATATGGGTGATTATACAAAAGTTGGGTAACTTTTGAGGATATTTTGTTTACGATAGTTTTTAAATCAAACTTGTATAAATTCGGGTGTATATGATAGCTAATCTAATTAATATATTGTTCCCAATCGGCCCGATTAGTCACTTTTTTGAGTACATTGTAAGATATTTAAAAATTTCAGAATTTGAAAGTATTATAATGAAATTTAATACAAATTAGTAAAAATCTCTTAGGATTTAATAATGATCACTTAAAACCACTTAGTAACAATTCAAAATAATTATTAATATGTAATACTAGGAGAAAATACTACATCAGTTTTCAAAACAGACTTTTGACATTTAACGTAACGTTATTCACTTATCTTTTACTACTTTCACATAGTTTTACTAAATATTTCAAAGTAATCAACAAACAAAATCTAACAATATTCATCTTAAAAGTACTAATGATCAAGAAATGAAGAACAATAACAATTTACCTGACACAGAACTGACGCCACACTACTGACGAAAAAGACGAAATTTGAGATTATAATCTGGACTAATGTTTTTTTTTGTAATTTCAAATATCAACAAACTACATTTTAACAAATCAAAGTCTAATACGAATAAATAAAAATAAACTTTAGATTAACAAAAAAATAACGACTCACCATAAAACTGACGTGTTGACTGGCTAAGCACGTGTATAGACAACAAACATAACCCAAACTCTGGTACAGTTATGGTGGCCGTCAAATTGTGCGACCCGCAACTAACTTTATTACCAACATTAAAATTCAAAGTGGGATTTGACGTTGAGTCGGCGATATTTCGCACGAATTTTAAATTTAAATAACACACAAGAAACTGACGAATAAAACTGAACACAAAATTTCTTATTTTTTAAATAAAGTGGAGAACACTGCATTATGAAAGTTGTAGTAAGTTGTATTAAACTATATACATCGCAGATTGTATTGATTTAATAAGTTTTCTCAAATCAATGATAATGTTTAATAGACAGTCACTTAATGGTTGGTTTTCAGGGTTGTGCCATGCCAGAGGACTGACGTTTTAAGAACTAATTATGTTTTTTTAATAACTTGTATTCAAAATGAAGAACTGAAATTGGGTGACTAAATAAAGGTCTTTCCATTGTTTTAAAATAAATTGCAATCTCAATAAAATATAATCCGACTTTGTATATATTGGTTGATGACATCGAGTTACCCAACTTTTGTATAATCACCCATATATATTTGTTATTACCAGACATAAATGAAATCAATCTCCAAAAACAAACAAAAACGGCGAATTAATTACTGACTTCTGAACTACTGTCAAACTTAAACATATCCCACAACAACAACAAGGAAGCTGCTATATTGCTTAAATTAGAACCGCGGCCAGCCTCTTCATTCCTTAGACTTTCCCACATACAAAGCGCAAACAGATAGTTGAATGGTAAAACCCCGATTATCAATCTTGCGCATAGAAAAAATTTCCAAAAAGCCAATTAACTCAAAGCTTGATACTCTACAAAAAGTCAAATGCAAAATTTAGACGGCTTCTAAAAATAAGTAAAGCTAACAGTTTTATGGAAATGCAATCCAAAATCAACCCAAACACCTCCACTGCAAAAATATGGCAATATATTCGTGTCCTCACCGGTGAGCATCTATAAGATGCTGTCATAGATCCAAAAAGCATTGCAAATCTTTTCGCCTAAAATAGGTCAAACGCTTCGGAAAATATAAACTTTTCTAACCAAATCTTAGACGAAAAAACTTACAGTTCGCTCATGCTAATGCATGGTTGTAATCAACCAGCCAACACAACAGCCCTAAGAATTGAAGATCCAATAAGTTTCTTTGAATTTGATAGCTGTCTTACCCAATATTGAAAAACCTACCCATCGAAATCAAACACAAAATCATAGCCTTCGACAACAGAGTCCACAGCAACCATGAAATCCCTCAATCCGCAACAGTCATTCCTTTTCCAAAACCAAAACAAGATAAAAATAAAATTGAAGGATATCTCCCTATCTAGCTTATCTCAAAACGTTTGCTGTGGTTCGCTGAAACGAATAATCTTATTAGCCTTAATCAAGTTGCATTTAAGGCACAAAGAGGTTGCATAGATGCTTTGATTCACATCAACTATGTCATTTAAAATGCTCTTTCAACTAAAAAACATTATCTCTCTACTCTCTCTTGACTTTCGATCGTATAGTTCCGGATATTATTATTAAATAAGCTCATAAAGTGGGGTTTTGGAAGCAGAATATGGGGATACATAAAATCCTGTTTAACAACCTGAAAACTTTGGGAAAAACCAATAACATCTAGTCTTCCAGCTTCCAACTTCATAACGGTTTTCCCCATTTGAATGGTCAGACGAATCTGGTGCAAAACTTTCAATTGAAAAATTTAAATTTCTTCATATATTTTGCAAACAAAATTGTTAACAACTTTACCTTTACATAAACAACACCATGATATATAAGCATATATGTATAAGCAATTTAAGTATTTTAGGATTAATATTTAACTGTAAATATTCCTGGAAAGAACATTGTTTATAGCTTAAAAATCCCTAGCTGCACGAACTATTATAGTAAGATATTTAGCATCATGACGGCATCGCTGCCGAATTATTCAAAGCAGCAGGCGATGACTTGGTAGGGAGCATGCACCAACTCATCTGACAAATATGGTCGGAAGAAAGCATGCCCGATGAGTGGAATCTCAGCATAGTTTACCCAATACACAAGAAAGGAGACCCTCTAAATTGCGCAAACTACAGGGGCATCAGTCTCCTGAACATTGCATATAAGATCTTTTCTGCTTTATGATGTGAACGTCTGTAGCCGTTCGTCAACAACCTGAAAGGTCCTTATCAGTGTGGCTTCAGACCAGGAAAGTCCACCATTGACCAAATATTCACACTACGGCAGATTTTGGAAAAAACCCAGGAACTACAAATCGATACCCATCATCTCTTTATCGATTTTAAAGCCGCGTATGACAGCATCTATAGGGAAGAGCTCTACAGAGCAATGTCTAGTTTTGGCATCCAGGTCAAACTTATCCGTTTGTGCAGAAGACGGAGAATGCACGCTGCAAGGTCGGAAAAGATCTCACCGATGCATTTGATTTTAAGAAAGGTTTCAGACAAGGCGATGCACTGTCATGCGACTACTTCAACATCGTTCTGGAAGGACTTGTGCAAAACTCAACCGTCAACACTAGAGACACAATCTTTCAAAGGTTCATCCATTACTCGGATACGCCAATGATACTGACATAATTGGAAGATCAAAGCGTGATGTTAGTGGAGAGTTTTTAAGCATTGCGACGGAAGCGTAGTGCGGAGAAGATGGTTTTAGTGGTCAATGAGGACAAGACCAATTATATGCTGTCATCAAAAAAGGACATTGAACGACGACGTCTTGGACAAAACGTCACCATGAACAGTTATAACTTTGAGGTAGTTAAGGACTTTGTCTCCCTAGGCACCGCTATAAATTCAGACAACGACACTAATCAAATGAAGAATAACTCTTACAAATTGCTGCTTCTTTGGACTTAGAAGGCAATTGAGTAGTAAAGTCATCTCTCGAGCATCTAAAATCACCATCTATAAGACACTCATCATGTCTTCGAATCTAATCTGGAGGGACAGCGCAGTAGAGGAAGACCGCGACTCAGGTGGCGCACGCAGGTGGAGAAGACCTCAAGCAACTTATAGTGCGAAACTGAACACAGCTAGCTAGGGAGCGAGCTGGCTGGAGGCGCATGTTGGACTGTAGCGCCACCTTAAGTAAGTAAGTAAGTAAGTATTTAGCATCAAATAAAAGCAATGTACATATCAACACCTTTTTATACATAACCAAAGTTTTAGTTCTAAGTAAAATCGATTATGGGTTGTGTATTACATATATGTATGGTCACTGCCCAAAGAATGTTTTAAACATCATAAAACCTACATATATACCGCACAGCAGCTAGAAGAAGAATAAACGCCTTTCCAACAAAAATTATCCTGGCTGAAGCAGGACTTCCCAGAATCGAAAAACGAAGAGACACACTAACATTAAGAATGCTCCCAAAACAGGTATTCTGCAAGAACTCAATCATCGACAACGACGGCTCTTAAACCCCCGACACCACATCTTATGCGGTCACCGATGAAAACGGATTGCTATTCTACCAGATTATGCTTCGGTCTTTATAGCAGAAGCATTTGCTATACAACAAGCTACTAAAGCTACAGCCAATCTTTCTGAAAAATACATTATATGCTCCGACAGCATCTCATTAATTAATGCAATTCACAACGCAAACAAAAACACAGAAATTATATCAGTAATAAGATACGCACTCATCAAATTGTAAAAAAAAATTAAAATAATGTAGACCCCTGGCCATGTTTGGAATATGCGGAAATGAATATGCCAAATTTGCAGCGAATAAATCCAAAAACGCATCTGTATTGACCTTCAACATCTTCACCAAAACCGATCTCCTCAAGCTTACCGGAAAGATGCGAGTATCTTTTGCAAAAAATTCCCTCGACTAAAGCCTTTATCACCACCATTAAAAGGCCATAAATCCCTTTAAATATACGCCTATGTACCCTACTAACTGTTCGAAATAAAAAATCACTAACTAAGCTAGACTTCGACTCGGGCACACCACAAGCTTTTCTGTCATGATGTAATATCACTGAAAAACAGTCGTGATCCCCCCCCCTGGGACACCTTCTTTTTAATTTTCGTAGGAATTCCTTTGACTTCAAAACTTATCGCGTTAATTTTTAATTATTTATTTTGAATAGATGAAAATAAAATTTGTATTTTACTGCTTTAAACTTTGTTGCTAAAAGTAATCGTCTTAACGGAAGACAGGACCAAGAACATAATATGAATCGGAAATCTAGCCCTATTCAAATCTCGCAGCACAAATTCTTCTACTTTTGACCAATGGACGATCCGGGGCGGGTGGTTATATGAGCAATGAAGCTTAAGATTTGATCTAGAGATTTGTTGGTAGTTCAACGATATTCACCAAAAAGCAGTTTGCTGTTTTTCCAGAATTTGGAAAAACTTTAGTGATGCTATAAATTATTTTCATAATATCTTTTCTGGAGAAATACCAAATATTCAAATTCTAAAGAAGAAACCTTGAATAAGAGATCGCCAATTTGATATTAAGTTGCCTTTAAATTCCTGAAACTCGTCTTCAATTCCAACTTTTTTTCTTGAAGCACATAAATTGTGTAAGGCTTTCTTAAAGTGATTTTTTTTTCATTCAAAATTAATTTTCTATAAAATACAAAAACTTTTAAAATCTTAAAAAATTAAAGAAATCTACTTTTCTAGAAATGAGATTTAAACACGAATTGTATAAATTGTATATAAAGGTCCCAAAAATGACAGAATTTAAACTTTTGTTAAACTAATGGCTAATTGTTAATTTAATATAAAACCTTTTATGTCTCTCAAGAACTGAAATGAAAAGAGATTGTGCAACAAAATTGAATTGGAATATATTATGCAATGTCTTTAAATTATATTTATTAAGGGTCACAATTTTAATGGTCAAGAATCCCTCAGTAGGATTCTGCCATGCTTTTCTCAGCTTTTCTGCCATGATGAAATATCAATGAAAAGCACATTTTTGTAGGGTTTTATATTAGTTAATTGTCGTTGAAAGGAACGGAAGATAAAGAGTATAGTATTCGTATTTAATACATATTAGTATTAAAACCAGCTTCCATTCAAAACTTATAGGAAAACTGCGTAGCTTGATAGATAAGTACATTATGTATGTATGTAAATATGTATCTAGTTTTAATATTAAATAAGAACCTTTTTGAAAGTTTTACTACACGCACCTATGTCTATACACACGTGAAATGCGCCCTTCAAAATGAATGGCGAACTCATGTCATGTGCGAGTAACCTTCATTTAAACCCGCCTCCGCCGCCGCGCGCCGGTCTATTGTTTTTGTAATAAGTTTCTCTATAAAGCAGGAACTTATCACAGTATATATATACTCTTATCACTTGCAAGGTTCACTATACTTCGTCACTAGTTTCTTTTTTGTTTGGTTGCTTTAAGCACTTCAATATAACTGTTGTCAGTACCACGAGGTATAGGTACCTACAACATAACGAATTTGAGAACGAGTCGACAAAACTGTTAGTTGAATTTACTTGTACAACGCATGCATCGCACAAAGTTTCCCATGTAAAGTTCCTTAACGAATAAATTGAACTAAAGTAGCAGTGCAATATATGTAAGCATTCAATCACATTAATATTGTATTTGCAAACCAAACCGTCTTCAGATAGAAACCAGAACAATCACAAATCTTTTCGGGAACAAGATTCTAGCAATTTTCGGCTTTTAAATTCATATTCACTACACAATTTATCTAAGAAAAAGAAGTTAATTATTTGATTATGTATTTTATTTATTTTGTAATAACTCACTAAATAAATAACTTAAAAACGTTAAAAAATTCCCATGTTGATGATATGAAGAAAATGAAAAATGTAAACAAAACACAAAAAGTTCTAATGTACAGCTTTGTAGGTACAAATTATTTAAACCACTTTATTTATATTCCTATTTTTCCTTGAACGCGGATTGAGCTTGAGCCCAGACGTTTTGTCGATCCCGGTTGTGTTTTACAACTGGTGAGGGTGACTGGTTTAATGTTGTGTAAGAGTAAGAGTAATAATTATTGTTGTTGTAGACTTAAGACTATTTGGTCTCGCTTGCAATTTCACTGTTTTATGTGACTTTATGTGGAGACTTGATAGAAGAGAGCCAGTTGCCCGTTGATTGAGTGCACTGTAGATTTATATAATATTACAATACTATAACAACACCAACCAAAGGCCAGCATCGGGACAATCGTAAGATTTGTTGCGGTTTTTAGTTTTGCGAATTAACGGTTTCATTGAAGTCAATAAAATATGTAAGCTGTGACGGGACCTACACATGATCAATGTTACTTGTCGACTTTACTTAAATGAGACTGTTACTCACAATTAAAATTGACACATTGGAGAGGCTCAGACGATATAAGGGACTTAAAATTATGGCAAATTTCCAGTATCTGATAGGCCAGCTGACAAAAATAACCTTTCAATTCAGGAAACTTTAATGGAAAGTTGACTGGAAAGTCCATTCTACTTCTGTCAAAATGACAGTTGATCATGTTTTGTCATTCAACTGAAAGCTAAACTTTATTACTATATGATTTATTTATTTTCTGCACAACTTCATTTAATGGTTTTTGTAAAAGGATTGATTCCTTGTCAATTTGGAAAAGAATTAAGTAATATTTCTTTAATACAAATTATATCCTTACACTTTTTATCTGCTGGTTTTGAAGAAAGTTTATTGCCGCCAAGTAGAAGCGTTTTATTGCAACAAATCAATCGTTGATTTGGAAAAATGCGGCAATAAATACAGGCAAAAGGTTTTCCCTTTTCACTGTGGCTCGACAATGGAGGATAACATTTTTAAAAATGAAATGGTTTAACAGAATTCCCTTCCCATAAACCTAGGACATTACTTAGAATCTGTCTGTCAGACGTTTCAATTTGATATAATCGGGGGTATATCTACACATTCACATCAAGGAATTTTAATTATCACTCCACTCCCAAAATTTGCTTCCGGCTCTAGGGCTAATAGATATGTGTCTTATTTTAAAAATATTTTTGAACCTTGCTTTTGACGAAAAAAATAGGTTTTTTGAAAATTTTGTTTAAACAATTGTAAGGAGGAACCTGACGATGAAGTACTGGTTGTTGGTGATTTTAATTTACCCAATCTCAATTGGATTCAAATTGACGATGATAACTTCTACGTTCCAATAAACGCGTCATCTTCAAATGAGCTTTTATAAACAGATGGTATGTCTTCATGTGGCTTAAGTCAACTCAACGGTGTGAAGAACCGTTTTGGAAAAACACTCGATCTGGTTTTTTTTTCTCCGAAACCATATGCTCTGAAGCAGCTGTGATTTCTTCTGCTGTTAAAATTGTGGAAGAAGATCGCCATCATCCTGCATTAGACATTGCACTTAATTTAAACATGGCTTCACCTCATATGCTATCTGATAACAACAAACTAGAATTCAACTTTAGTAGGTGTAATTTTGAAAACCTTTTTAACTTACATATTATGTACGATCAATTGGGATCACTTATTTTGTAACTTAAATATTGACGATATGTCTAACATTTTTTATTTAACTCTTTTTGACTGTTTTTACAAAACGATTCCATTTAAAAAGACTCGAAATAACTTGAGTGTTCCACCATGGTTTGATTCTCACGTTAAAAACTTAAAAAACAAAAGGAATAAAGCCTGGATAAAGTATAGTCAAACAGGAACTGATGATGATTATAGGACGTTCATTATAATAAAACAACTTTTCACTGACTACTCTAACATCCTATATGATGACTACATTTCGAAAATCGAATTAAACCTTAAAAATAATCCTGATAGTTTTTGGAAATTCGTTAATCGTAAGAAGAAAGCATGTAGGTACCCTAACTTAATGACTGATTCGAAATCAAATAGTAGTGAGCCGAGAATAATTGCGAACATGTTTGCAAACTACTTCAAAGATGCTTTTGTAGATCATAGTACTATTAGTTTTCCTAACACATCTACCATTGTTTCAAATTTCCCCACTTAAATTCTATCAATTTCGTTATAAGTGAAGATACTGTCTTTAATAGTATCCTACAACTTGACGAATGTTTTAGTCCTGGTCCCGACCGACGGTGTACCATCATCCATTTTAAAGAAATGTGCTGCGTATTTAGCACACCGTTATGTGTTCTTTTTAACACGTCTTTAAGTAGCTCGCTGTTTCCTTTTATCTGGAAGAGCTCCTTCACAATACCAGTACACAAAAAAGGTCCTAAAAACGAAATAATGAACTACCGACCTATTGCTAAACTATCTGTGATACCTAAACTGTTTGAGTCAATCGTATGTAGCTTCCTTTCTTTTCATTGTAGTTCAATTATCTGTGATAACCAGCATGGTTTTGTTAAAAAGCGTTCAACTGTTACTAATCTGTTTAACTTAACGTCCTTTTGTTTAGATGTTTTTGAAAAACATGAACAAGTAGATTGTAACTTTACTGATTTCAGCAAGGCCTTTGACAAATTGTGTCATCAAACATTACTTTTAAAACTATCGCAGCAAGGTTTTAACGACTATTTCATTGACTGGATCTCCTCATATTTAAAAGATAGACGTTATAGTGTTAAATTTCGTAATGAGTGTTCAAGTTCATTTGTTGTGAATTCTCGTGTCCCCCAGGGTAGGCACCTTGGTCCTATTCTATTTGTTTTATTTATAAATGACTTGGTTTCGCTCATACAAAATTCGTCTGTCATAGTATATGCTGATGACATTAAAATTAAAAAAAAAATAACTCTAAATCTGACTGTCTTCTCTTGCAAGAAGACTTAATATTATTCAGGGAATGGTGCAATAATAATCGTCTTGTTTTAAATGTTGACAAATGTAAAACCATGAGTTTTACACGCAAAAAAGTTCCAATCGTTTTTAGTTACATGTTTGATTCTTGTCCTTTAAGTAGAGTATATGTATTTTCTGACTTGTCTTAGATTCGAAACTAACATTTAATGAACATACTAACTTCATAGTTAAAAAAGCAAATAGAGTTCTGGGTTTCATTAAGAGATTTGGCCGTGATTTCCGTGATCCATATGTTTTAAAATTACTTTTTGTTTCATTTGTGAGACCAGTCCTGGAATATGCTTGTACAGTATGTACACCTTACTACGCTGCCGTGCACGTCACAAGACTCGAAGCCATTCAGAAAAGAGTTTTGCGTTTTTGTCTACGATCCCTTCCGTCATGATTTTCATACATTACCACCTTATTCTCAAAGACTTTCTCTCATAAATCTTCCTTCTTTGACAAATCATAGGATGCACATACTTGCAGTTTTGTTTTATTGTTGGAATAATAAACGGACAAATTTCATCACCATCAGTTCTTGGTAGTTTAAACTTTAGTTTTAGTCGTTCAAGTATAAGACTCCAGAAATCATTGAATAGTAATTTTAGTAGATCAAACTATGGTGTACATAGCCCCTTAAATCAATTAATTGAAATCTATAATAAATTTCACTCTTGTATTAATTCACCAAATGATAATATAAAAAGTATGAATTGCAAATTAACATTTTGCAACAGTCTAGTTTAAGTTTTAGATTTTATATACATATATATTATATTAATAAGAATTGTTAACTTTAGTATTTAACGAATTATAATAAATCAATCCCGAGGAAACCGTTATTTGAATTATGTTCACAACATCGTCAGTCACCACATAGACACAAATGTTAAACATGTTTAAGATGACAATACCTTGGTTTTTAACAAATTATGGTAACAAAAATTCGGACAAAAAACATAACATATTTTAAAATTGACAACGCGTTTGGTTGACATTGTATTGAAGCCCCAGAAAAAATTCTTCTATTTTATTGTTGATAAAAAAGGTTGGTTTGTTGTGCAAATACTTTACATTGCTCGATGATCGACTCAAAAATTGTCCAACGAAATCTGACTTGCAGCAATGAAGTCTTAAGCCTAAGCTGCAGCAAGTTGAAAGCAAATGTTTTGTACTTGAAACATCAAAGTCGTACTTCGTGGGCAAACACTTTTAATTGAACATAAGACTTTTTATCTGGATGATAACAGCTTGACTGCGACGATGCTGGCGGTCTAAGCATGATCAACAATATTTTGACAGAGTGCAGTGACATGGCTCAGATGACAGCGAGCTTGAAAACCAACAACGTCGATAATACAGTGCAATTTCGTGGGAAAAGCTGTATGTATTTTGTATCGATTTTTAAGCAGCTTTTGATACAATCGATCGAGGTGCACTATTCTTTAAGCAGTATACTCTTGGGTTATTATTGAAGTATGGTCGCGTACCAGGGCGGCAGTATTAACAGGTGAAGAACTCTCTGACTGGGAGTGCGACAAGTTGTACATTAAGGCCTACTTTGTTTGCACTATTTATAGACGACATTTTAGACTACCTGCCGGGGGTGGAGTGTGTTTCGCAGGGATGTGGATTGGGAAACTACCTGTTCGCAGACGATATAGTCACGTTTGCGAATTCTCTGGAAACTCTCCAGCTCATGATTAACAGGGTTTACCAGTATTACCAGTAAAGGAATTTAATGGTTAATATCAATACATCGAAGGTTATGATTATTAAAAGTGCTGGTGGAGGACGTAATGCATCAAACGAAAAATGGAGCTTTAATCGCGAAAATATTGAATGTGTGCGGGACTGCAAATACCTTGGCTTTAATGTTACAAATAATTTGAATACGGAGAAATTGGTTAAGGTGAAAACTGCTATTAATATAACATGGAAACAATGCTTCATGAATAAGTGTATAGCGCATAGTACGAAGTTTTAAGTCTTTAAAGCAGTAGCTGAGAGAATACTTTTATATGGATCGCAGGTATGGGGATGTAAAAAGTTCAACTCTTTTGAAAAACTCCTTACGTCCTTAATAAAAAAAATATTTCATTTGCCGCAAAATTGGGTTGCGCAACAGTCCTGAACGGACCTAGTGACTAGGGCCTACTGACTTACAACTCTCAACCATTCCTGTGTGAGAGTACTGTTGTCAGGGATCGAAGGGACCTACAGTTTTAAGCCGAATCCGAACGGCAAATTTGAGAAAACACTTTTCATGACAGTATCCGTGAAAAAAAATTTTAGATGGCACAGGCAGGGATCGAACCCAAGACCTCTGGCATGACAGTCCAACGCACTAACCATCATGTCACGGGTACTACAGAACAACTTACAGCAGATTTAATCATAACCTTGCAAAGACCAACTATTTTAAGGATTCTTAAAATGTCCATATGATCTTTATGACGGTCAGACTATACGTAGTGAACTAATATATTTAAATTATATTCCACAGTGGCCTGATTAATATGTGTAACCTATCAGAAAGAGAGAATACTGTCTACTTCTTGGGAAATGCCCTTTTCTCAGCGAAATCACAAGGAATGTATTCAGAAAAGACTTTTTTATCGGAAGATCAAGTTATAAGTTTATTGAATGAAATAAATGTTGTCAAACTTTACGAATTTTGCAAAATTGCACTTAGATAAAGAACTGCTATAATGAACGAAGATTTCTGTGTTTCTATTCAAACCTTTTAAAATTATGTTTTATTGTTCATGAACTTTATATTGTTAAAATATTATAAATCTCTTTTTTTATATAGAAAAGTAATTCCATACATTGTATGTATGTATATCGAGGGCTTTTTATATTCATTGTGTTTTATTGTCAATCTGGCAGACGGCAATCGCAATGCTATAATAATTTTTGTAAAAATTTTTGTTGTATGTACATATATATTGTAAATTGTACTGTAATTTAATAAAACCTGTATCTATCTATCTATCTATCTATCTATTTAAATATTGATTTCTTTCTTTAAATCACAATTATAATGTTAATATGTACGTGGTTAATGCGGTCAGTTAAATTATTAAATAACAAAACTTAACACAGGTACGCATAAATATATGAATAATAAAATACGATATATGTATGTATGTACATGTACATACATACGAGTATATTTAAAAGTTCAATGACTGAACAGAGTTAAAATAATATCAGTTTCAGTTTTTGATGATTAAACTTTCTCTAGGGTCAAGTTCAACCGACATACAATATATGTACATATGTACATAATACTCGTACCTATACCAGTTTTAATTCAGTTATTAACTAAAAGATTTAAAATTCAAATAAAGTAGACTGCAGCTACAACAACAACAAAAAGAGGGGGATTTTAATTTTAACTTCAGTCGGGAATTACCAACAATCATTTCGACCTCCCCACTTATAGTTCAGTGTTCTCTTTCTTTTTCAATTGTGGTGAATGGAAACTAAAAGTCAAATTTGATTTAAATTTTTGACATCTTAAGTACTGTTTTAATTACTTTGATTCCTTAAATTAATATTTTAATATTTATCGTTAAATTAAATTAAAAAAAAATTAATAGGATGTAATAGATACAGTTCTTGACAGCATTAGCCACTATTTGGCAATAAAAGAAGTCTTGTCTTCGCTTAAGGAAAACGTGATATAAACATCTGATATCCGTATTTTTTAGATAGTTATGCCGCTATCAAATCTCGGGACTCTGTCTCTACAAACTCTAAAATCTTCCATAACTATCGATCATCTTTAATGGAGATGGCACAACAGTTTAATATTCACCCGCTTGGTGATGGCTGGATGCGGGCCGGGCCATAGAGATATTTCAGGAAATTGTAAGGCAGACGAAAATGCCAAAAATGGTACAGTAAAACCCATTCTACCACGTTTGGCTAGTGCTGGCATACCAATCGCTACATGTAAACCATTGCTATTGCAAGACTCTATAAAGAAGGCAAATATCAGGAGAAATAACATCACGTCACGTGTCAGGTCACAAAAAACCTCAGGTCCTCCGTACTCGGTCCCGTTTTTTCTAGTTTATATTAACTCTCTTTTTAGGTTGCAGTTGAATGGCCTTCCTACGGTTTTTGCGGATGATATATCGTTTACCTACCAGTCACACTCAGAAAATAATTGTAATTCAAATGGAAGAAAATCTCGAAATTCTAAGAACTTGGTTCTCTATCCATAAGTTAAATCCTTAGTGAAAAAATAAACTAAAATAATGTCCTTCAACTTCTAGTCATCAGCTTTGCAATTACAATTTTATATTTCATGAATCAAACTGTAGACAATTCACCTTTCCTTTACATTCATACATAGTTGCGGTAGAACTTATTTTCAAGCTGTTCTTGTTCCGATTTTTGTTTCAAAATTCATTCAGTGTACAATTTTAAATATCTAGGAGTTAAAATTTATTTTAAACTTAACTGGAATGATCATATTTGCAATACAAAAATTATTGTTGCTCATTACTAGAAAAATACATCTGTTAGTTAAAACCATTCTGCTCAAAAAGAGCTTCAATATATTACGGGCTTTCACACTCTAATATACAATACGGTTTATCTAGCCGGGGTGGTTCATATTGCTAGTACTTTAGGACCCTTGTTGATTGCTCAAAAACATCTAATTAAATCATTTGCAACAAAAATCAATTAACTGAAAGTTGGCAATTATTCAAGGATTTGGGAATTTTACTTATGAGACACCTTTACATTTTTAAAGTACTGAAACAATTTTTCAAGAAAAGTGATAAAATTCCAAGTATGAACTCGCAATTATATAATCTTGGTATAAATAATATGTATCTTGTCAATATACCCACTGCTCATAACTCATTTCTCTAACTTTTATACTGTCGCAGCACCCAAGTCATTTAATAACTTAACTACATCTATCAGAACATCTCAACATTTAAATTTTTTTTTAATAAAAGTAAAAGATGTTCAAACATGTTCATTCAAGAGAACACAAGCGTCCACAGGTTTTTCTCAAAACCCACCTCTGTCTATCAACTCCTACTCTCACCCGCGGTGAACATCGGGTGCCTAGTACCTCAACTGGAGATTGAGTTCTTACCCCAGTGGAAAGCTGTTTGGGGCAGCAAACGAGAGAGGGGAGAGGTGTGTCCACTAAAGCAACTATTTAGTGCACATCTTATAAAGCTTCTACGACATATACGGAGGAGTGACTATAAATAGCGGTTTATACGGCTCCGTGTCCTTGGAGTTATACTAAGGATCTGGCAGCCTCGAATACGGACGGACTTACTGATGACGAACCAAGCAAACGAAATAAGGACACCGAACTTGGGATCTGTACGTGGAATGTTAGGTCCCTTAATAGACCACTTGCAGCCGAACAATAAGCGAAGGCCGTAAACTGCTGCAAGGCTGATATTACCGCCATCCAAGAAGTGCGACAGGATGAACCGGGCAAACGCTAATTAAAAGACTGCGATGTATACAACGGCAATTGCTATCGAGAACAAAGGCAGCGACTATTTGGGTGTGGATTTGTAGTAACTAGACTCAGTCAAAAAGTCTTGAGTCTCAACAGTGTGAGCGAGCTCATCACGACAATCCTAAATTCTAAATTCTGATTCTTGTAAATATGGGACAGAAATAAAACAAAAAATTGTCGTAAGCACAAGTCTCTCAACAGTTTTAAGAGTTATTAAAATTCGAACTATCTTAAATGAATTGAACTTAGGAAAAAGCCGCAACTTGATCAACAACAGAAAGTTAGTTTTTTAAAAATTGAAATAATCTGGAAAAAGAATGATACCACGTGGTTTTTTCAGACCATAAAACCATTTAATTTCGGTGGCCCTTTTGGGTCAACCTTTTATTTTCACAATTTGAGAAAATAAAAAGGTGTTAAAAGCTTCATCGCAACTGTAGAGGCGGTGTTGTTATATTGAAAGCTGTCAGTTATTATGGAACTGCAGCTCGGCATAAGAAAATCTTGCAAATACATTTTCCTCAACAATCTAACACTTCTTGAGCCATAAACTTGGCCTACCAATAAGATAATGCTCCTATTCACTCGTTACGCATAATAAAAGCTTGGACAAAGGAGCACTTCCTTCAAAAACTGCCGTAGTGATCGAAAAATTATAAGATACACTTGGGGATTGTTAGTACCCAAAGTTAATGATGGTGGTTTTCAGTTAAAAGACAAAGAATCCTTACTTTTTGCAATGGAGTTAGCGTTTAGCGAAGTATCGTTGAACTATATCAAAAGACTGTACAATTCATACCTGAACTAATTTACGAAATGATTAAAAGTAAAGGTGGAAGTACCAACTACTTAGGATGAATAGCATAAAATACCTACATCGCTTGAACAATAGCAACTGAAATATGGTAACATCGGGACCAAAACATCATCGAAACCAAAACAGTTTCTGTTCTTCTTTGTCTCTATGGACATTGACTTGAGAGAAAAAACAACTTTAGAATTTTTTATAGTTAGACACATAGCTTTGAACAGGCATACTGGCAAGCCAATATGTGAAATCAAAAACAGCTTTTTGCGCTTGACGATCAACCGACAAAAAGCTTTTTGTCGGTTGATAGCCAAGGAGTAGTGAAAAAAAATATGGGACATTTTCTTCTATGGGGATGAGACATCTGTATAGTTTCTTATCTGTGCTAATAGGTACTACCTGTGTATATTCTTGTGAAAAAAATAAAAAATCATTCACAAAGTGATAAATGAATCTCGTGAATAGGTTTTTCATCTTCACAGGTCTCTAAGGTTTGATTAAATTTTTATAAATAATAAAAAATGATCTCGTAGTTTTACTCAAGCTTGAAGATTTTAATCTTAATGAAACAATACAAAAAATATTATATACAGTCCCTGGCCATATTATTAGACGCACTGCAGAATTTTTATAATTATTAGGTTATACGCAATATTTTTAAATATTATAGAAAAAAAATTCTAGAAATCTGTTGTTATAGTTTTATAAAAAAGTAGGAAATAGTTTATATTCTGCATACAAAATAATTTAAATGCATTACAATATTCGTAAACCTGATTAAAATAGCTGAAAATGGAGATTTTGCATAAAATCTAAAATGCGTCTAATAATATGGCCAGGAACTGTACATACATAGTTATATACACGTACATAGTATACTTTACTTTAAATTTTGTTTTTAAATTTATTAAAACGAAAATACACGAAGTAGATACAGTGTTGCCCAAAACTAAAGCAACAGTTTGCTTAAAAGAACGCCTTACAATGTAGTACGTTGTATTGATCATGAAATCATAATTTTAAAATTTTGTTGTTAATTATTTTACTAAATCTAAAATCAGTTAGCAACAATGTAAGAAAAAAATAGCAAAGAATTATCTCCACTTCGTCTTACCGTTGGCCAAAACTTAAGCAACTTTTTTGCTGCTCTTTTTGAACTCGTCACATAACAGGAGATAGAAAATGCCGTTTCTTTTAATTAAGCTGGATATAAAAAAAGTAACAAAACCTAAGATTAAAAACAAACATAGACATTCACTGAATACAATTTGTGGAGTAATAACCTGATTTGTCTCTCTTTATAGAAGTAGAATTAAACAATCCGAGCTTGCAAAAAAAAGTTTAATATAAATAAATTAGTGATATCTCGCCTAATAAAATCATTTAAAAAGAATAACACAGTAAAAGCTATTTACAGAGGTGGTAGGCCAAGGACAACGACCGAACCTCAAAGAGGATAAACTGCTTGTCCGAGCAATACAAAATGAACCCCTTCGTATCCTCCAGAGAGCTTTAAATAGATCTATCACTGGAAGTAAGTGAAAAAACGATTCGCCAAAGAGCGTTGGATCGTGGTTTAAAATCGTTAAGATAGTGAAAAAACCTTTTATTTCGCTCAAAAAGACAAGATTGAAATTTGTCAAAGATAATTAAAAGTGAACAGTTTCCAAATGAAACACAGTGCTATTTTCGGACAAATCCAGATTTTAAGGGATCAGATGGTTGTCAACTCGTTCGTCGTTCAATTAACCGAGGACTAGATCCTGTATTTAAAAGATGAACCGTGAAACATGAAGGGGGAAGCATCATGGTCTGGTCTGGGGATGCTTCTCTTAATAGAGAGTAGGGCCTATTTTCAGCGCAACAACGATCCAAAACACACCGATAAGGTTGTAAAGGAATGGTTTTGTCATCATTAAGTTGAGGTGATGGAATGGCCAGCATAGTCTCCTGATCGCAACTCCATAGCGAATCTACATGGGATAATGTAGATCGATTGGGCAAACCTCTTTGCCCAATTCAAAGTGGCTTGGAATAGTATCCCTAACACAACTATCACGAATCTTATTGAGAGTATGCCTAGAAGATGCAGAGCAATGAATATAAACCACTATTTCGCAACAAAATATTGATTAAAAATCACGTTCTTAAATAGATAATTTTATTTATAAATAAAGTTGCTTTAGTTTTGGCCAGACAAAAAAGACTGTGGAGGGAGCAAAAACTTCTGGAAGACACCATTGAAATTGTGGGCATTCCATCAGTCAACAAAAACAATGCTACTGATTGTGCACTCACGATTTTTAATGAAGCGTTGAGCACTTGTATCAGTTCCGATGATATACGAAAAATATATGTCAAACAACAGCAAGCCAAGAAGACGAATTCGAATGTGGACGAAAACATTGTTTGTGTACAATTTTCTTCGCTAGCCATAAAGGAGAAAATCATGCAGAAAAAAAAACTGAGAAGATGAAATTGAATGCAGCTTTGTTTGCCGGTTGTAAGAAAAAAAGTATTTATTTAAATGATTCTTTAACTAAATATAATAGAGCTTTATATATGAGGGGTATAATTTCAAAGCTGCTAAAATGACATTAGCGATTGGTCGAAAGGCTAAATTTGAAGTTTGGAATGATCTTTATCTATTTCTTTTGGTTTTGAACCTATAAGATGAATCTAAAAATTATAAAAATTCAATTTAATTTGGAAAAGAAGAGTTTTGAAAATTACGATTGGAATAGTTGAGTTTTGATTCAACCTATTTAGGAATAGATGAGTTTTGAAAAGAAAGTAAACTTTTTGATTCAACCTATTTAGGAATAAAGGAGTTTTGAAAAGAAAGTAAACTTTTTTTCATGATCTATAAATACAATATATTTAATTATTTAATATAAATCTACTTATAAAACATTATTTTATCTGCGAACTTACCAAAGATGTTTTCTTAACAAGAATTATTGCAACACTAAATAGTTTAACCCATGAATGCTCTCAAAACAACAAAGATTCCCGCCTTTTTAATGTCATTTGAATACACGAGTTTTGAAAGCGGCTATACTTTAATTTGCATAGGAAAAGAAGAGTTTTGGTGCGGATTTTGGTTTGTATGGGAATAAATGAGCTTTGAATTAAACGACTGAGTGGAATAGTGTAGTTTTGAAAAAAACTTCACTTTTTGAGTACTCAAAAGTATAGGAAGTAACAAGTTTTGATAAATTTTAGCTAAATACATAGACGAGGGCTCTTCTAAAGAACACTTTTTCTTACTTAACTCATTTTTGAAAAAAAAATGGAATAGAAGAGTTTTGAAATTATACCCCTCATATGTCTGTTAAGAAGTTTAGAGTTTAATATAAATTTAAATATCTTTGGTTCAAAAATTCAAGAATAATGCTGAGAAAGGTTGATAATGGTGAGATAATTATTATAAGATCTTTTGAAGACTTACATAATATACAAGCTAGTTACTCATGTTAAATTCCTTAAATAATTTTGATCTTATTAATAATAATCTCACCACATCAACTATTCATAATAAATTTGATTGTATTCTTAATTTTGATTCTATCAACCAAAAATCTATTTACGCTGTACATCAAAATATAAGTAATTTTGATTTGCTAACTTGTAACCTTGAAGCCTTTGAAAAAAAACTGATTTTATATTTCTTTCGGAGATATGGATATTTTCTTATGAAATTGAAGATTTTAGTTTACCAAATTATAACTTTTTAGCCAATACAAATGATTCGTATGTTGCTGGTGGAGTTGGAGTATTTGTGCGTGATTCGTAGGAATATGAGCTTAAGATTTATAGTTTGACAAGTGCAGACATTACGAAAATTACTGTTTTTATTTGTGATGAAATGTTTAGTTTTATTTGCATTTATAGACTTCATTGTAAAACTATACAAGTATTTATTGAAGAATTCTCTGTTTTGTTAAAAAGTGAGCGAGCAGCTAACCTAATAATCTTAGGTGACTTTAATTTAGACCTACTTACATACAACCCCAACCTAGATGCATATAATTTATTAATTTCTGAGCATGGACTTACGTCATTTGTCAATGAACCTACAAGACCTGTTCCAGGTACCTGTCTTGACCACATCTTCGGTCGGTTTTCAAAAATTGATCTTAACAATTGTGCCGGAGTAGTCTTTGATCTTGGTATTTCTGATCATTGCATGACGGGTATTGTCTTCAAGGTTTTAAAAAATGTTGATCAAACAAACGTTAAACGTAATTATAGGCAATCTAAAATCGATTTTGGAAAGTTAATTCAGTATTTAACGTTGGAGAGTTGGGAAGAGGTTTATATGGAAGAGGACCCTTCAAAAGCTAATAGTTTATTTTTGAATCGTTTTAAACAGCTAATCAACAATTCGTACTATGTCATCAAAAAAAGAACTAATATAAAAATAAAGCTATGGATAAATAATTTGCTCTTAAAATCTATACATTTTAAAAATAAATTATATAAAAAATGTCGAAAACATCCGCTTAATACGAATTTAAAATTACGCTTTAAAAAAATTAGCAAGGAAGTTAATAATAAAATTCATCAGAGTCGCGATAGTTATTTTAACAACAAAATAATAAATGCAAAGAATAATCCAAGAGAAGAATGGAAAGTCGTAAATGAAATTATAAACAGAAAACAAAATAGCCAGTCAAGTTCTATGACAGTTGAATATAGAGATACATGTATCTCAAATCCAAAAGAAATTGCAAATCTATTCAACAATTATTTTACTAATGTTGGTAAAACTTCTTTTCCTCGTGATATCACAAACTCTTGTGAATGCTGTAATAGCTTCAGCTGTTCAAATGTGGTACATAGTGGAAATAGTTTCTTCTTCGAAACAATAAATGGCCTTGAAGTACTGAAAACTATAAATACACTGAATAAATCAACCTCTGCTTTATATTTAGTGGATGTTTTGACGCATATTTTTAATAAAAGTGTTTTTTCAGGTGTCTTCCCAAATGACTTAAAATCTGCTTTTGTTATACCCATTTTCAAAAAAGGGAGCAAAAAGGATGTAAAGAACTACAGACCTATTTCATTATTACCATCAATTTCAAACATTTTTGAAAAAATTATAAAAAGTAGAATTTTACGTTATCTCACAAGCAAGAATTACTTTAGCCCCTCACAGTTTGGATTTAGATCGGGAATGTCAACAGAAGATGCTTTATTAAATTTCTGCAGTTCAATACAACAAGGAGTGGACAAAAAAATGAAATGTGCTGCGCTTTTTGTTGACATTACAAAAGCCTTTGATATGGTCAGTCACTCTATCCTTTTGAAAAAATTGCATGATGTTGGTTTCCGAGGATTCATCTACAATTGGTTTGAATCCTACCTGAGTAAAAGGTCTCAGATAGTCAAAGTAAGTAATGTTCTAAGTGATTCCATGAATATTAACTTGGGTGTCCCACAAGGGTCAGTTCTTGGGCCCATTCTTTTCTTGGTTTATATAAATTCCATCTTCAATCTACCATTCTTAGGGAAAGTTAACGCATTTGCTGATGATATAGCAATTGGATACAATTCACTTAGTCCATTAAATTTGGTTTCGGAAATAAACCATGATGTACACTTATTAAGGCTATGGTTTGCGGACCATAAACTTTTAGTCAGTAACAAAACCAAACTTATGATGTTCAGCAATGAACTTCATGGACTAAATGACATTAAATTCTTGTTCCATGCTCCGTCTTGTTCTAGTTTTAAACTCTTCAATAGCAAATGTCTAGTATCTCATTTAATAAATAGCTTTAATTCTGAAGTAAACTGCTGCAGTACATGCTTCAATGTAGAAATAGTGAAAGATTTTAAGTATTTAGTGTCAAAATTGACCAACATTTAAAATGGTCTGAGCACATTATGGATTTAAAGCAATATCTTCTTTCAACCGTAAGATTCTTTTATCGGTTAACAAAATATTGTTCATTCTCCACGTTAAAAAAGGTTTACTATGGTATTTTCCACTCGAAGTTACAATATGGTATCAGTTGTTGGGGAGGTGCATACTTAAACAAAATCCAACAATTAACAGTTCTTCAAAAATGTGTCCTAAGAAAAATATGCAACGCTACCCGCCTCGCTCACTCTGCAGATTTATTTAGACAAACAGGTATTCTACCAGTAAGACACTTGTTTTGTTTTAAGGTTTTGAAGATATTTTTTATGACGAGTTGTTATTTGGAAAGCCGTATAAGTAATACATATAACATGAGAAATTCTAACTCGGTACGTTCAAACATTTTTCGAACTACACTTTTTAGGAATTCTTACACTATTGTCTCTCGCAAATTATACGACAGTCTTCCAGCTGAATTAGGTAGCATTAGAAACCGTCCACAGTTCTTAAGATCCGTTATATTATGGCTTCTTAATTTCGATACTTATAACATTGAATCTTTGTTAAACTACGTCATTTGATAATATTTGTTCTCTTTATTTATTTGCGTATATAATAATTAAAGTATTGTTTATTTAGTTCAAATCAATCATAGTTGATACAATTCATAAGAAACTTTTTTCTCTGTTTCTGTTCCTTTATATTACGTTATTTATAATATTGATTCACGCAAGATAATCAACCGAAGCACTCAAAAAAAGTTGTAGAAAGCATATAATCTTCATAGCACAATATACTTAATGCAAGTCCCATCAAAACTCTTTGTTTTCAAAATAATGGTATGTGTCTGGCGTGAACTTAAAGGAAACTTCAGATCCAAAGAAAGGACATCTTTAGGTTAATTAATTTAATTTTAGTGGGGGCTCAATCCTAATTTATTTCACTTAATTCAAGCTATAAAAAATAAAATAAATTATTCCCATGTGCGAGTAGCGTTGTCAGGAATGGAGGGGACCTACAGTTTTAAGCCGAATCCGAACGGCTAATTTGAGAAAGCACTTTTCATGACAAGAATTACTCTTGGAGAATTTGTCAATTCCTCGCAAGAGGCAGTACCTGAAAAAAACCTTAGATGGCATAGACAGAGACCGAACCCAAGACCTCTGGCATGACAGTCCAACGCACTTTTTTTTTTAATTCATTTTTATTCATTAATTCTTAAAACTATCTTAAAGCTGGACAAAAATTCATACAACTAGCCTAATTAACCATAACTTACAACTAACTTACTGGTCCCATACAGACACTCTAAGTTAAACAATAATACTTAATTCTAACGCCCTTCGGCTTTAAGGTCTATGTTACTGTAATTCATTTTATTTATTTTCATTTATTAGAAATTAAAAAAAAAACTAATTTCAATATCTTTTTTCATTTTTACTTAAAAACTACTTAAAATAAGGTCCTTAAAATAAAACTTAAACTAACTTAAACTACCTATTCTACCTATAAACTACTTAAAACTAGAACGACCACAGCAGCAAATCTAAATATCTAACATTTTTTGTTTTTCATATTCTGTTGTCCTTTTTTTTCTTACTCTGTTTTTTTTTTTTGTGTGCCATCATGCCTATTCTACTTAAAACTAAACCCTAAAACTATAAAACAAATATGTAAGCCGGCCAAGGCTTAAAACCCCATCCCGACTACCCACTATCAAGTGCCGATTGAAGCCACCAAAACTGGTTCTCCTGCTTCACCCTATCAGTTCAGTCCAGTTCGGACACAGCCCTACTGAACCGAAGGAGCTCTGCTCCGCCTTGTGCCATGACGTCCCGATTGTACAGGAGTCGCCTATCCACGGTTCGTCGTCTGACGTGGTAGATTAGCGGAACTGCCAATCTATCCTGTATCAGATCGCAAATGTCTAAGAAGAGGAATGCCTCTGGTGGAATGAAGCCGCTCAAGCGTGCACTTTCAAAATATTAGTCGTTCAGATAGAACGCCCCGAAAATTAAATTGTTTGTCCTCGAACGAGTTTTATCACGAAATTGTCAATTCTGTTGATTCGAGCCCCGTTGTATAGGACCTCGTTGGAATGAAGATCGTGAAGATGAACGATGACCATCTTGCGCCAATTCTTGCACGTATCACTCGTGGCCAGAACAGAATTGTCTCCGACTTCTGGACATTTTCAGTTTTCAGTCGTCGCAATATCGCTGAATCTTGTCGAAATCACGCTGCAAGAGAATTCTAATAACCTCAACCTTTCGGGCCGTTCTCTACGCAATTAGATCGTCGGCGTACGCAATTGCCTTTGTAAGATTAACTATTAGATCGCTGGTGTAAATGCTGAAGAGTATCGGCGAATTCACCGCTCCCTGTTGAAGACCATTTTTGATTAGGAATGATGTGATATGAAGTTACATTGACACTTTTAACAACAAACTTTCTACCGTTAAGCATATTATAAAGTATATACAACAATGGTTTGCTTATGCCAAGCCTGCTCAGTTTTATGTAAAGACCCTCTCACTATACGGTGTCAAAGGCCTTTTCCAAATCAACCAGAACAGCACCTGTGCATTGTTGTTTTGATTTATTCCATTGGATATCAGAAACGAGTTTAGACGCAGCATGAATTGTGTCATGACCCGCCTTGAACCCGAACAGTTTATCCGGAATTATTTTGTTGTCCGCAGCCCACTTAGTCAGAGCCCTATTGATGATCTTCTCGAAAACTTTGCTGATGCTCGGAAGAAGACTTATCGACCTAAGATTTGACGGGTTGGAGTTGTCCTTTCCCTTTTTCGGGAGAGGATGAACCACAGCGGTCTTCCAATGCACTGGATAATATGCATTATTCAGTCCATTATTGAAGAGCGTGGTATAAATGTCAATTGAGCAACGCACTAACCATCATGCCACGGGTACTACTATAATAATGTGATTATAGTTTTTAAAATAAATGTGCAACCTTATTTAGGGATTAGCAACAATTTGAACCATTAAATAATTTTGTTACAAAAAAAAACAGTAGGTATAATTCTTAATTCGTTTTTATTATTTTTTCCAGGGCAAATAAGTAATAAATATTTCACACTCTAAAACATTAATTATTTAAGTTTATTTTTTCCTAAAATTATGAAGAGTTGTAAGATATTTTTTTATTTTCTTTATACTTTTCCCAATAGGTACCCTTTTTATTGCAATAAAATTTGCAAGATAAGATCGTTTCTATTATTTTGTCCATCACTGTAAATCTGCTTACCTACACATGTACATATGTAGGTATTTGTATATGGATGAAATTACTTTACAATCTATACCTACTCTACTACAGACCTATTTCATTATTACCATCAATTTCAAACATTTTTGAAAAAATTATAAAAAGTAGAATTTTACGTTATCTCACAAGCAAGAATTACTTTAGCCCCTCACAGTTTGGATTTAGATCGGGAATGTCAACAGAAGATGCTTTATTAAATTTCTGCAGTTCAATACAACAAGGAGTGGACAAAAAAATGAAATGTGCTGCGCTTTTTGTTGACATTACAAAAGCCTTTGATATGGTCAGTCACTCTATCCTTTTGAAAAAATTGCATGATGTTGGTTTCCGAGGATTCATCTACAATTGGTTTGAATCCTACCTGAGTAAAAGGTCTCAGATAGTCAAAGTAAGTAATGTTCTAAGTGATTCCATGAATATTAACTTGGGTGTCCCACAAGGGTCAGTTCTTGGGCCCATTCTTTTCTTGGTTTATATAAATTCCATCTTCAATCTACCATTCTTAGGGAAAGTTAACGCATTTGCTGATGATATAGCAATTGGATACAATTCACTTAGTCCATTAAATTTGGTTTCGGAAATAAACCATGATGTACACTTATTAAGGCTATGGTTTGCGGACCATAAACTTTTAGTCAGTAACAAAACCAAACTTATGATGTTCAGCAATGAACTTCATGGACTAAATGACATTAAATTCTTGTTCCATGCTCCGTCTTGTTCTAGTTTTAAACTCTTCAATAGCAAATGTCTAGTATCTCATTTAATAAATAGCTTTAATTCTGAAGTAAACTGCTGCAGTACATGCTTCAATGTAGAAATAGTGAAAGATTTTAAGTATTTAGTGTCAAAATTGACCAACATTTAAAATGGTCTGAGCACATTATGGATTTAAAGCAATATCTTCTTTCAACCGTAAGATTCTTTTATCGGTTAACAAAATATTGTTCATTCTCCACGTTAAAAAAGGTTTACTATGGTATTTTCCACTCGAAGTTACAATATGGTATCAGTTGT
This sequence comes from Eupeodes latifasciatus, assembly GCA_920104205.1. Classification (NCBI taxonomy): domain Eukaryota; kingdom Metazoa; phylum Arthropoda; class Insecta; order Diptera; family Syrphidae; genus Eupeodes; species Eupeodes latifasciatus. The sequence continues at coordinate 175,140,083 of OV049924.1, read as the reverse complement.
TGGGGAGGTGCATACTTAAACAAAATCCAACAATTAACAGTTCTTCAAAAATGTGTCCTAAGAAAAATATGCAACGCTACCCGCCTCGCTCACTCTGCAGATTTATTTAGACAAACAGGTATTCTACCAGTAAGACACTTGTTTTGTTTTAAGGTTTTGAAGATATTTTTTATGACGAGTTGTTATTTGGAAAGCCGTATAAGTAATACATATAACATGAGAAATTCTAACTCGGTACGTTCAAACATTTTTCGAACTACACTTTTTAGGAATTCTTACACTATTGTCTCTCGCAAATTATACGACAGTCTTCCAGCTGAATTAGGTAGCATTAGAAACCGTCCACAGTTCTTAAGATCCGTTATATTATGGCTTCTTAATTTCGATACTTATAACATTGAATCTTTGTTAAACTACGTCATTTGATAATATTTGTTCTCTTTATTTATTTGCGTATATAATAATTAAAGTATTGTTTATTTAGTTCAAATCAATCATAGTTGATACAATTCATAAGAAACTTTTTTCTCTGTTTCTGTTCCTTTATATTACGTTATTTATAATATTGATTCACGCAAGATAATCAACCGAAGCACTCAAAAAAAGTTGTAGAAAGCATATAATCTTCATAGCACAATATACTTAATGCAAGTCCCATCAAAACTCTTTGTTTTCAAAATAATGGTATGTGTCTGGCGTGAACTTAAAGGAAACTTCAGATCCAAAGAAAGGACATCTTTAGGTTAATTAATTTAATTTTAGTGGGGGCTCAATCCTAATTTATTTCACTTAATTCAAGCTATAAAAAATAAAATAAATTATTCCCATGTGCGAGTAGCGTTGTCAGGAATGGAGGGGACCTACAGTTTTAAGCCGAATCCGAACGGCTAATTTGAGAAAGCACTTTTCATGACAAGAATTACTCTTGGAGAATTTGTCAATTCCTCGCAAGAGGCAGTACCTGAAAAAAACCTTAGATGGCATAGACAGAGACCGAACCCAAGACCTCTGGCATGACAGTCCAACGCACTTTTTTTTTTAATTCATTTTTATTCATTAATTCTTAAAACTATCTTAAAGCTGGACAAAAATTCATACAACTAGCCTAATTAACCATAACTTACAACTAACTTACTGGTCCCATACAGACACTCTAAGTTAAACAATAATACTTAATTCTAACGCCCTTCGGCTTTAAGGTCTATGTTACTGTAATTCATTTTATTTATTTTCATTTATTAGAAATTAAAAAAAAAACTAATTTCAATATCTTTTTTCATTTTTACTTAAAAACTACTTAAAATAAGGTCCTTAAAATAAAACTTAAACTAACTTAAACTACCTATTCTACCTATAAACTACTTAAAACTAGAACGACCACAGCAGCAAATCTAAATATCTAACATTTTTTGTTTTTCATATTCTGTTGTCCTTTTTTTTCTTACTCTGTTTTTTTTTTTGTGTGCCATCATGCCTATTCTACTTAAAACTAAACCCTAAAACTATAAAACAAATATGTAAGCCGGCCAAGGCTTAAAACCCCATCCCGACTACCCACTATCAAGTGCCGATTGAAGCCACCAAAACTGGTTCTCCTGCTTCACCCTATCAGTTCAGTCCAGTTCGGACACAGCCCTACTGAACCGAAGGAGCTCTGCTCCGCCTTGTGCCATGACGTCCCGATTGTACAGGAGTCGCCTATCCACGGTTCGTCGTCTGACGTGGTAGATTAGCGGAACTGCCAATCTATCCTGTATCAGATCGCAAATGTCTAAGAAGAGGAATGCCTCTGGTGGAATGAAGCCGCTCAAGCGTGCACTTTCAAAATATTAGTCGTTCAGATAGAACGCCCCGAAAATTAAATTGTTTGTCCTCGAACGAGTTTTATCACGAAATTGTCAATTCTGTTGATTCGAGCCCCGTTGTATAGGACCTCGTTGGAATGAAGATCGTGAAGTTGAACGATGACCATCTTGCGCCAATTCTTGCACGTCTCACTCGTGGCCAGAACAGAATTGTCTCCGACTTCTGGACATTTTCAGTTTTCAGTCGTCGCAATATCGCTGAATCTTGTCGAAATCACGCTGCAAGAGAATTCTAATAATCTCAACCTTTCGGGCCGTTCTCTACGCAATTAGATCGTCGGCGTACGCAATTGCCTTTGTAAGATTAACTATTAGATCGCTGGTGTAAATGCTGAAGAGTATCGGCGAATTCACCGCTCCCTGTTGAAGACCATTTTTGATTAGGAATGATGTGATATGAAGTTACATTGACACTTTTAACAACAAACTTTCTACCGTTAAGCATATTATAAAGTATATACAACAATGGTTTGCTTATGCCAAGCCTGCTCAGTTTTATGTAAAGACCCTCTCACTATACGGTGTCAAAGGCCTTTTCCAAATCAACCAGAACAGCACCTGTGCATTGTTGTTTTGATTTATTCCATTGGATATCAGAAACGAGTTTAGACGCAGCATGAATTGTGTCATGACCCGCCTTGAACCCGAACAGTTTATCCGGAATTATTTTGTTGTCCGCAGCCCACTTAGTCAGAGCCCTATTGATGATCTTCTCGAAAACTTTGCTGATGCTCGGAAGAAGACTTATCGACCTAAGATTTGACGGGTTGGAGTTGTCCTTTCCCTTTTTCGGGAGAGATGAACCACAGCGGTCTTCCAATGCACTGGATAATATGCATTATTCAGTCCATTATTGAAGAGCGTGGTATAAATGTCAATTGAGCAACGCACTAACCATCATGCCACGGGTACTACTATAATAATGTGATTATAGTTTTTAAAATAAATGTGCAACCTTATTTAGGGATTAGCAACAATTTGAACCATTAAATAATTTTGTTACAAAAAAAAACAGTAGGTATAATTCTTAATTCGTTTTTATTATTTTTTCCAGGGCAAATAAGTAATAAATATTTCACACTCTAAAACATTAATTATTTAAGTTTATTTTTTCCTAAAATTATGAAGAGTTGTAAGATATTTTTTTATTTTCTTTATACTTTTCCAAAAGGTACCCTTTTTATTGCAATAAAATTTGCAAGATAAGATCGTTTCTATTATTTTGTCCATCACTGTAAATCTGCTTACCTACACATGTACATACAGTCGTGGTCATACAATTAAGCCATCAATATATAGCAAGAGATTTCGTTAAAAATGAAGAAACTTAACACAATGATAAATTAATTTATTTATGCAAAATATACATTTAGTAACTAGAAGTTCAGATGATATTTAATTTTTAAAAAATATCTTTGAAAAACTCATTAAAGTAATGATATGTTGTTTTAATCGATTTTGGAAGTGGACATGTAATTAAGCCATCTGCAATGAAGTACTTTTATAAACAACTAACCCTATTGAGAGCAACTTTTTTACCTTCTGTGCAGCTAGTATTTAGTTGAATATCCTTTCTGTTTTATTATTTCTGCGCATCTTTTTTGCATTGTACCTACAAGCAATGAACACTGGGCAGGAGTTATTTTTGACCATTCTTCTTTAACAATGTTCCAAAGAGAAGCCTTATTCGTAGGTTTTCTAGCCGCAACTGCTTTTTTCATGATACCCCATAGATTTTCTATGGGGTTCAGATCCGGGCTTTGAGCAGGCCACTCCAGGACTTGAATTGAATTTGATTCAAACCAGGATTTAACGACCCGAGAGCAATGCTTCGGGTCGTTGTCCTGTTAAAATATCCAGGCTAACGGTAAATTGTCAGTTTAATCCCTATTTAAATGACTGTCCAAAATGTCCTTGTACATTTCTCCTGTCATATTTCCATGAATTTGCACCAATGGGTCAACTCCTGATGATGTTAAACATCCCCAAACCGTCAGGGAAAACCCTCCATGTTTTACAGTTTTTTTTTGTGTATTTCGGTTCCAATTCTTTCAATGGAAGACGCCTCACATACTGTGTTCAGTCATTGCCAAAAACGTTAAACTTAGATTCGTCGCTCCACACGACCAAATTCCAAAAATGTGGACTTTTATAAAGGTGTTCTTTAGCAAACCTCATTCTTCGAGCAATATTTTTTTTTGACAGGTTGGGCTTACGTCTAGCGATTCGTCCATTCAAATTTTTTTCTTGAAGTCGCCTGCGTATGGTTCTTGCTGATAATTGTACATCATAGTTATCCTCCATTTGGGCTCTTAATTGAACGGAAGTTAAAAATGGATCCACTTTAGAAAGCCTAACTAATGTTCTGTCCTCAGCCGGAGTCGTCTTTCGTGGCTTTTTTCGAGGTTCTCAAAGGTTTGGTGTTTTTTTAAATATTGAACTGCGTTCCTAACTTTACCTCTAGTAAAACCTAGTAATTTGCTTACTTTCATAACATTTTTGTACTTTTTGAAGCATTTGACAATAATTTTTCTTTCACATGGAGTAGAGGTTTTATTTTTTCCCATATCTGTTATCAATTAAATATTTTAATTTTTAATAATACATTTCCTTAATAATAAAACAGTTTTAATACATTTTGATAAAATATCTACATGGAATAATATAAAAGTACCTGTTTCAAATGTAATGGCTTAATTATGTGACCACCTGCACTGCGACTTAACAACAAATAAAGCGCTTTGTTTAAAGGCAAAACATCTTTGAACCTTAGGTGACATACGGTTTTCATATTGAGATAATGTTAGTTGTTAACCGTTAAAAAAACAGACACAAAGTGATACAGGAAAGCTTTATTGAAGAGAATAGGGTACATTCGTTTTGTGGCTTAATTGTATGACCACGACTGTATGTAGGTATTTGTATATGGATGAAATTACTTTACAATCTATACCTACTCTACTTGTGGGAAAATTCTATCAAGCTCATTAAAACATTTCAAAATTAAAAATCGGGTAAGACTCACGAATCAACTTTATTGTAGGTTCCTAAATTATTTATTTTAAACTTGGTTAATTTGTGGATAGCTGGATAAGCACCCAAAGGCAATAATTATCTATAATCTTTTGTATCCATTGATTAACAGATAGGTAGTTTTAGAATTACTTAAATATATGGGTACCTAAGTATGTATGTCAAAGGTATAAGTTCCTCTAAAATCTATCCTTCCATGAAAAATTACAAATTCAAATTATTGCGAACCTATGTAGGTATCTACCTTCCTATCTTCTGCCTGCTAGTGATAATTTTCATGACATCATAAGCATAACACACAACTTGGTAGTAAAAAGGGTTGTACAATTAATTAAAGGTAAATAATCCTCGCGCCTCCAAAAAGGTTATATACATATGTAGGTATGTATGTATGTACATATGTACATAGGTATTAGGTATACCTTACCTAACATAGCTCGATAGGTAGTTGTTTAAATTTGTTTTTGTTCCCAAAAGCCAAATATAATGCCGGTATTGATAGTTATGTCAACAATATGAAATTGTACAGACACACAGCCTGGTAGGTACATAGATATCTCAACAAAGCACGAAAGCACAAACTCAAGCAGATGCTCATCACATGAGAATCACACCCACATTTTCAATAAACTCACAGAAAATTAATTAATAATTGAGAAGGGCATAATATAAGAAATCAAAAAACAATAACAAAATAAAACTTACCACTGTTGAATCTACAAACAAACAAAAGAAAAACTAATTTTTTAATTGTCGGTGGAGAAATTGCTATACGATCGGTTCTGTAAGCAGTTAGCAGTGTGGCGCAACAGGAGATAGGTATTGTATCTTAGATACTTTAGATATTTTTATTGGAAGCACCCACGAAACGAAATGGCACACAAAAACTACAACACAAAATCCATTGTCGATTCAATTGCCAAATAGCTAGACGCACTTTTTAATTCTCGCTGCTACAAATATTCGAGTAGTTTAGTTGCATACAAAACAAAGTACAATTTACAAAACTTCTTGAACTTTTATTTTCTTTTTGCAGAACAATCGCCGAACGGAAGGGTAAGTAGGTAGAATTAGAATTATCTAATAGACCAACAACCAAAGGCAAAGGGGCTTTAACGAGTCGGCAAGAATATTCGTATTAACTTTATTTGTTTTATATTAAATATTTTAACATTCGTTGATAGTCATTTTGCACAGAAAAATAAACAACACTATTTATGTTTTATTGTTGTTTCAATTGTGAAGAAATGTTTGTATGTACCTAGGTGTAACTAGAAAAAGGGACAACAATAATTTTGGGAAAATAATTCCAATTGCCACACTAATTTCAATTGATTTGCGCCCCGGCAGAAAAAGCTACTACAACAGCACCGATTCCGAGAAGAGAACACACTAAACTAAATTTTTAATTTTTATTTTTTAATTAAATTGCCTTTACTTTGCAATTGCGACAAGAAAGAGTAAAGCTGCAAAAAGCTTATCTTTTGTATAGAAGATTATTATTTCGAGTATCGAAATGAGGCGACGCGACGCGACAGCGGCATTTTGGATTTTCATTTGTGTGTTTTGGTTCGTGCCTTTGCCTTTGCACATTGCGCATGGATAGATAAGAAAATACACTGAACAAAATTTGTATTTAATTTTCTTTTTGCTTGACCGTTAATCTTTATAATATATGTATATAAATTACGTGTCACGATGTTTGTCCGCAATGGACTCCTAAACTACTTAACCGATTTTAATCAAATTTGTACACTGTGTGGATTTTGATCCAACTTAGAAGATAGGAAGGCTTACATCTCAATTTATGATCGCAATATTATTTTATTACAGATTATTTATCTGCTATTTGACAATCATAATTATCTGTTAGTGTCAAACGATTCTAACAGATGGCGACGTCTGTTGACTGGATTGAGTAAGTATTCAATAGATGGAGCTATGTCAAATTTCCAAACGTTTCCTATAAGCTACAATTTAGTAGCATAACCACCACATGTTGCTGAGGCTAAAGTACAGGTTACATTTATTTTGTAGTAAACGAAATACAAAGTCTGTTCAGTGAGGATTTTTCTAGATCAGAACAGCACAGGACAGCACAGTTTCGTGAGAAACGTCAGATCAAGTTAGGACAGTCAGTTAAACGTCAGTTGTCAAAAAAAAAACAAAACAAATTGTAAATTGTGTGAATTTTTCGTTTCTCGCTTATTTTTTTCATTTTTTGTGTTTTTACTGTGAAAAATATTATTAAAAATTATTGAAATGGAAAATCAAGTGATTGCTAAGATAATACTAAATGAAAATGTTAGTGGTTCAGACAGCGATAGTGATTTTTCGTCGGATTCCTCTTCAGATGATTGGAATGAAAGTGTGACGAATGTTATTACCTTTTCTTTGATGAAATGTAAAAGAAATTGCATTGAAAGTTATTATATTATATTTTATAATTATTTAATTAAACAAATAAAACAAATTGGCAAAATAACTTTATTTTAATTTTTTTAAATCACGAGAAAAAAAAAACAAAGCACAGGCAAATCAAAACGTAAACAAAAAAAATGACAACTTCGATTTTGACATTTCGCACGATTCTGTTCTAACCTGATCTGACTCAAAAGCAAGAACAGAAAATCCTGTTCTAAACTGTTCTAGGTTTGTCAATGAACAGGAAAGTAGAACAGTTCAGCACAGAAAAAACCTCAATGAACAGCAAAAAGCTGTACTTTTCTGTCTAGAACAGTCCAGCACAGCGTCACTGAACAGACTTACAGTGAATTTTACTTTTTCAATAGTTGGTTACAGGGCTGCCACTTTACTCTTTTAGCAGTAGATCTACTTCGTTTTGGCATAAATAAAAATCTACTGCGCAGCATAACGAATCTACTCCGTTTTCTTAAATTTAAATAGTACCTAACCAAAGTTAGTTGTAAGCTTATCCGTTCAAAATTTTAAATGCTCAAATACGTTCACTCACTCTGAATGTATTCACTGAAAAATTCAAAATTATGAAATTTCAAGCACGTTCCATCTTTCTGAATGCATTCACTTACTTCCGGCTACCGGCTAAAGGCATCAATCAAACTGACGCGACGCTGCCTGACACATGTAATTCATTTGTTTTTTTTTTTTCAAAGCGAACGAACCCTAATTCATTTGCTTCATCAAGCAATGCAAGATTTGTTCCCAGAAATCCTCAAAAATCTTATAAGACTTGATATGATAGCGTAGATGTTAATTTTGAAGATTCTGGCCTATATATGCCCCTTTCCGATTTGTACTTTGGCATTCAGTTTTAACAGCATATTAATCATAATTCAAATGATTTTGTTGAAGACAATTCAGTAGAACTATGCAACCAAATTAAAAAACGATTTAATTTCAATAACAAAAAATTACAACTGCTAAAGTATTTAGATGTAAGCCAGATAGTAAATGGTAGTTTGATGTCAATATTACCAATTTTGGGAGAATTTCCACATTCATCTGAAAATGTGGAAGTACTCAATATGCAATGGAGGTTCTTGTTAGGCAATAATGAAAATGATGTTAAGAAATACCATGACCCTTCAGACATAACAAAGTTTTGGTCATTTAAAAACTCGGTTGGTGAATTGGCATTGATAGAGCTAGCAGAATGTATGCTTTTGCTATGCTCGTTACCGCATAGCAGCGCAGCTAGTAAAACTGATACTACAAACAGCCTCAACACTAATACCCTTCAAAATATTATATTAGTTAAAGAGCTTATAGTTCCGAAAGAGGATTGTTGGTCTCCCTCAAACTAAGCAGGTAAAATTGAATTTTATAGCAAATTAATATTAACAAATGGTGAATTTATAATGAAGTAAGGTTGTTAATTACTTATGTACAGGTATATATGAAATTTCGAAAAAATTGATCTCTTTTTATTGTATGTATCTAGATATAAGAATTCTCATTCTCTCTCTCAAAATCGAATGTGATTTTTTGTTTATTTATTTTAAAAAGTTATGTTTTTTTTTTACTGTTGAATTCATTTTTTAAGTTCTGTTGTTTTTGTTCAAAAATAAAATGTATACATATATATTATGATTTGAATTTTGTTTTGCTCATACTAAAATCTACTGCGGTATATTGCAATCTACTCCGCTCTTTTCTTATATTTACTGCGCTAAATTATTTAAAGGGTGGCAGCGCTTGGTGACTGAAGTATAAATTAAATTCATATTATATTGAACATTGACATACTATACATGGACTGCTAGTAGCCAACTTCACGATGGTTCCACTTTTAACGGACAAAACACTAGCGCAAAGAGTACTATGCGGAAAAATTGTGTAACATTTATGACACTTGACATTGGAGCTTCTTTCTTTTTTCCTCTCGTGTTTATTTATTTTGTGTTGTGATTTGTAAAAAACAAGTTGAGTTTGAGTAGTGATTTAATACGAATAAAATAAAAAGAAAAGAAATACTAATATAAAAACAAGAAATAGTGATTTAAATATTAAATAAAAATGAAAAAATGTTCAATTGTGGGATGCATTTCGCATCAATTGAACAGATATGTCTCTTTGTTCTTGTTAGTATACTTTTAAGGAACCTATGATTCCTAGCTAAAATCATGTTTTTTATCATTATTTAGCCTGGTTCGTAAAGGCGTAGTCAAAGAAGACTGGATACGAGCTATTGAATCTCTCAATGGCCAGGTGATAGATTCAAGTCGACCGCTCCAGAAATTTTGCATCTGTGATCTTCACTTCGATACAAAATTTATTAAGACGCTTGGGACTAACAAACGTCTCACAGAGGATGCAGTTGCAACTCTTTTCCCTAACATGTTGGATCAAATGTAAGATTAATCATTTATTCAAAACAAATTCATCCTAAAATTGTCTAATTACAGAAAAGACGAAGTTCAAGACGATCAGGTAGATAACTTTGACGAAGCTTGTTGCAGGATGGAACAAATGTAATATAATTCAGTTTTCATTACAAATTCTACATAATTTTCTACTTTTAGGATTGAACCACCAATCGATGAAGTTCAAGATAATCCAACTGATGACTTTGCAGAAGCATCCATCGAAAACGAGCAAACTGCAAATAACTTTGATGAATGGTACTTTTTTTATCAGGAAACTCTTCATTTGATTTTTTTTTAATTTAATTATTTATCAAAAATAAATTTATAAATTATTTAAAAAGAAGACAAGACCATTGGATGCCGTTAATAGAAAAATATAGAGATAAATAAGTTTTAAAATTTCTTCATATTTGTTTCGCTTGGATGTGCGTTCTTTAACACGAATGGAAAATGATTCGCTTCCTAAGGTGCCACCTCGTTACCTTTTATACTGACATGACTTGAATCCAGGCTGGAACAATGTTGACGCTGTTGTATAAAACACTCCGAATATAGTTAAGGGTTGTACAAGGAGTGTACATAGCATCCATCCGTGAACAAGGTTCTTCTATGCTTGATGGTTTCGACTTATTCCCGCTTTACGTGAAAGAAATTGTAAAATTGATTAAGAAAATAGGAAAGAGATATCACTACGCGCAGTATTTACAAACGTCTGTTCACGGTGGCGTTTGCGAGCCTAGTAGTAACATAGTATGAGTAATGGTAGAGCGAAATGTATAGTGAAAAATGTTAAACAAAAAAAATATTTGCAATCACTATACATACCGCTTCGTCATTTCAAAACTATTTAGTTAATTTTAGTTATTTAAACGGGTATAAGTTCACATACAGGATTACCAACTTACTCCGGAAGCTATTTTAATTTTAATCAATTATTTAAAAAAAAATTCTTACAAAAAGTATGAAATCAATTTTGTAAAAAAACGAAACTCTTTTTGCATAAACTGTTTTAAAAATATTTCTTTGTTTTTAAAAATGTAATTAAACGCTTTTTATCTTTTTATAGGTATAGCGATATGATCGCTTATTCGCCCGAACAAGACGATGTAATTTTAAATGAAGCTTTGTTGGCTGAAAGGTAATAATTTAATTGTAGTTAAAAAAAATAATATAATATTCTATGTTTTTTTGCTGTAGCATACCACCTGTTTGTAACCGTAAACGGAGGTTTGAGGAAGAGACTGCTACACCCAGAACGTTGAAACGTAAATGTTTGCGTTACAAACAATTATATGTTAAAAAAACCAACATGCTTAAGGCATCAATGCGCAAGCTAAAGAGGAAAGAGATTAAAATTCAATCTTTAGAATCCTTGCTTGATGACCTTCAAAAAAGAAATCTCATTTCGGAGAACTGTTCGCAGATCCTTCAGGTATTTGACCAAAAAAATTAGATTTTTTTATGTCAATATTTTTTTAATTAAATATTTTCTATGTATATACATATATACCTGCATTTACATATATTATATTCAGAAGACATTCCACCCAATCGTACTGCACAAATCAGGATCGAAACATTGAATGTTTTCGTTTAGTGAACCGTGGAGAGCGAATGAACCAGTCTTGTTAAGGAAATTAGATCGGTTTGGTTTTGTTTGAATTTAACTTTAAAATTTAATTTTAGTCTCTTCTTAAGAAAAAAAGTTATAAATACTTGTTTACTTTAAAGTGAGTTTTATTATAAGAATTAACACTGAATAAACAAAGGATTACAAAATAATATTTTCATTTCGTAGTTAAAATAGTATAGTTTTCGTCACTTATTTGTTCAACTGGGCCAGTACTTTGGTCGTCGACAATGAATGGACTGAACTGATTGCATTTTCCATTTTGCTGCTCGTCGTCGTCCTTTCATTCCAATCTCTCCTCTTTTCTTTTTAAAAGTCTAAGTATGTGTTGGAATTTCCCCAACAAGTCTTATTCTTAATGTACGGTTTATGGTGTTTACAAAGGTAGACTAGGTCGTTTTAGTTAATTTTAAGTAGCTCGTAAGAAATAAAATGATAATCTCGTTATGTTTTCAATTTTCCAATAAAAACAAATAAGCAATTAAGATGATAAAAATACATAGTTTATAGGCCGAAAGCCATTAGTTTTAAGTAATTCATGAATTTTTTAAAGCTCCACGATGGGGCTAGTAAGTTTAATTTATGTAAGTTATAGATCATACACTAGTTTTCATCCCTTTTTCTAGTATAAGGTAGTAATAAGTTACAATGGATAAAAAATTAAATAAAACTTAAATGTTTAAGTTTCTTATTACAAAATGAAAAAGAAGGAGTTTTCTTCGCAGGTCTATGTTTTAAGTTCAATAATATTTCAATAAATATAAAAACGTTTCGAATAAATATATATTTAAAATAACAAATAAACATTTTTTGTTGATTTTTAGACATACGATAGCAATTTAATGAAGATATTGCAAGGTAAGAAGATAGCTGGAAAATACCCTGTAGAACTGAGGTCCTTCGCATTGACCTTACATTTTTATAGCCCACGGGCGTATAAGTACGTAAGGTCGCTCTCTAAAGACAATTTACCAGCAGAGAGTACCTTGAGATCCTGGTATAGCCAGACCGAAGTTGGCCCTGGGTATACCCAAAAATCTATAGATGTCCTCATTCTTAAATCTATTGCTCAAGAAAAGAAGAACAGAAAGTTGGTCGCATGTCTGATGATGGACGAAATGGCCATTAAAAATCATATCCAATGGGATGACTCCAAAAAAAAATATGTTGGCACCATAGATTATGGAACAGATTTCTCGTCAACTGAAGAACTTCCTCATGCAAAAGAGGCACTTGTTTACCTACTTGTCGGAATGAACGGGGCATTGAAACTTCCTGTTGCATACTTTTTATGCAACGGCTTAACCTCATCTGAGAAGGCGAGTTTCACTAGACAGGTTGTAGATTTTGTGAGTCAGACAAATGTTGAAATTGTTGGTCTTACTTTCGATGGTCATCCAGGCAATATGGGCATGCTGCGATCTTTGGGTGCCAGTTTAAAACATTTTGAGCCGAAATTCGAAAATCCTGGTAATGGTACTAGTATTTCGATATTTCTCGACGCTTGCCACTGCCTTAAATTGATACGTAATACGTGGGGTACAAAAAAAACATTTACGGATGAAAGTGGTCAAGCAGTAAGGTGGGAATATATTGAAAAGCTTGTCCATTACCAAGGAGAATTAGGACTTCATTTGGCAAACAAACTAAACAATAAACATTTAAACTGGCACTCAAAAATAATGAACGTCAAACTTGCAGCAGAAACGCTGAGTGAGAGCGCTGCAAACGCCCTTACTTTTCTGCTAGAAGAAAACGTTGCAGGATTTGAAGGTAGTGAAGCGACCATCCAATTTATCAAAACTGTAAATAATATTTTTGACTGCTTGAATTCAAAAAGTAAATTTGGGTTTTCTTTTAAAAGAGGCATATCCGAAGAAAACAAAAATGACACATTTGATTTTTTCGAAAAAGCTATTAAGTACATTTCAGGACTTAAAATCGGGCAGGACAAAATTATATGTACTAAAAATAAAACAGGTTTTATTGGTTTTATCATTGCAATGAAAAATATAAGAAACCTGTATGTAAGTCAAGTAGAGGAGTTAAAAAACCTAGAGTACATACTTACATACAAACTGTCGCAAGATCACTTAGAGCTAATCTTTTCAAGTATAAGATCTAGAGGAGGCTTTAACAACAACCCAACCTCCATGCAGTTTGCTTCAGCATATAAAAGACTTTTGATTCATAATGAAGTGCGTTCGTCTACTCAAGCAAACTGCATTGCTTGCGACGAAACGAATATTTTAATGGCATCTTCGAATGCACCTTCTAAAAAAGTCACGTTGGAAGAAGTTAATGACGATGAATTAGTCATTTTTGAAAATATAATTCCTTCGAATGATTTTACTTCCAACGAAATTATAGTTTATATAAGTGGATTTGTGGAATTTAAACTAAAAAAAAATTTGAAATGTAAAAAATGTGTTCAGTTTTTACTACATTCCGAAAAAGTTAGTTCTAAATTAATATCTTTAAAAACAAAGGGGTTTCTTACATATCCGCATAAGGATACTATTAAAATATGTAAGACTGTAAGAACAAATATAAATGTATTAGAAAAAGAAAAAAAACTAACAAATAAAAATGTCTATAGCATAATAGTTTTAAGTACGCTTAGATATTTAGATTTAGGCAATATTTATAAGGAATTGGATAACCATACATTAGATGGCGATGCTTTAGATAATCATAAGTATGAGTTTATGAAAAAAGTTATCGAACAATTTTCTAAAGTACTTTTACATTTTGTTGCAAAAAAGAACAATGTTGAATGCCATCAGAATCTAGTCCGCAGTAAACTGACAAAAATTGTGCAATTTATGGGCCAGTAATTATTTGTATTTATTATTTATTTTGTTTTAGCTAAACTAAAAGCCCAACCCTTAAAAAAATCCTATTTTGTTTTAGCTAAACTAAAAGCCCAACCCTTAAAAAAATCCTATTTTGTTTTAGCTAAACTAAAAGCCCAACCCTTAAAAAAATCCTATTTTGTTTTAGCTAAACTAAAAGCCTAACCTTTAAAAAACCCTATTTTGTTTTAGCTAAACTAAAAGCCCAACACTAAAAAAATCCTATTTTGTTTTAGCTAAACTAAAAGCCCAACCCTTAAAAAAATCCTATTTTGTTTTAGCTAAACTAAAAGCCCAACCCTTAAAAAAATCCTATTTTGTTTTAGCTAAACTAAAAGCCTAACCTTTAAAAAACCCTATTTTGTTTTAGCTAAACTAAAAGCCCAACCCTAAAAAAATCCTATTTTGTTTTAGCTAAACTAAAAGCCCAACCCTTAAAAAAATCCTATTTTGTTTTAGCTAAACTAAAAGCCTAACCTTTAAAAAACCCTATTTTGTTTTAGCTAAACTAAAAGCCCAACCCTAAAAAAATCCTATTTTGTTTTAGCTAAACTAAAAGCCCAACCCTTAAAAAAATCCTATTTTGTTTTAGCTAAACTAAAAGCCTAACCTTTAAAAAACCCTATTTTGTTTTAGCTAAACTAAAAGCCCAACCCTAAAAAAATCCTATTTTGTTGTTATTATAAGAAAACCTATTTTGTTTTGTTGCTTGTATGTATACTCGTATGTTTATTTTTGTTTATATTTATTTTTTTTGTTTTCTTACTTGTATGTATATATTTATTTTTTGTATAAAAAGAAACTTGAAATTAAATAAGGAAACAAAAATTAACCATATACAAAAAAATGCGTTTTGATTGTTTTAATTTACTTATTTTTATAAATAAAAAAATTGATTTCAAAGCAAACCACTGTACTGTACTAATTACATATTGGAAAAGTTCTTGTCAAACCTTAGTTGGATCGCTGTTGCAACATCATCACATACCAATCTTGTAATATGGTGTGCAGAGACCTTTCCCGGTAGATCCGATAGCCAATCGACTTAGATCGAGGATCGAAATTGAATTCGTAAACGGTGTGGGGGCAGTTTACATCTCTCATTACATTTTTGACCATTTGGAGGAATTTCACAGGAAATCAGCACATTGCGAAGGAGTCCAAAAATTCTAGAAACAAAATATTCTTTTTCAAGCTTATTTAATCCATATACTTATATGAATTAACTTACAGAAGACATCTTTGGTAATGAACGAACTTCCATATGTTTTATTTCGTCCACAAACCCTTTATCATTTCGATAGCCAACCATGAGATCCTGAATTCCAACCAGAAAACTCTGGCACCACCAGTTCCTGCACTTGAAGCGGTAAAAGTTTTGCTGCTGTCTTTCGTTGGACGGTCTCAATGAGCACTTGAGTTCTACCAGCTTCAGAGTTGAGTACCTCTTTGTTTTCGATATTCTTGCAAACAGTGATACTTATCGCACCATCTACTTCAGCCCAAAACAGCAGTTCCATACCTTGAATCTTGGTCTTGTACATACAACAGAACTCTTCACATTCGTCTACAGGAGCACTTGTGTTGGGTTCTTCAGACGGGTTATAGGTCATGCAATATTGCTCAAACTTGAAACCATATGCGCAGAATTTCTTCTGATTCTCATTTTGATTGAGCCGATCATGCGTTTTCTGTTCCCTCTCCTTCTGACTCATATATATATTACCCTTGTATCGGGTAGCATGAATACACCAATCTTCTTTCCATTCGTATGGCGTACACATCAGCAAACGGAGGAGCCCACGAAAGCAAATAAAGTCGAATTCTCCAACTCCCCTACTGTTCGGTAAGTCTGATTTAGATAGAAGCTCATCCTTATGGCTATTTATGAATTGCAGAATATTGTCCAGGCGCTCATCTTGCATCAGCTCTTGTTTGGATTTCGCCAATCCATAACCAATATTCAGATCCAAAGGGAATTTGTTTGGCATACGAAAGTAAGTAAGAAGTTCTCCGCTGATTTTTCATAGTTTGTGTTTATACTGAAGCATCCAAGTATCTGGGGTCTCTCTATTTTAGGAAAAGGTATATTATCGTCTGGGTCAAGTCGACCACTTAGGCCGGTATCTACAAGCGATTTGAAGTATTCACTGTGAATGGAAATTTAAAATGTTTTATTTTGAAAAATATACATAAATTAAACAAAATACTCACAGCGCACAGCCAGCTTCTTCTTCATTTTGCACGAACTGTCAAAATTTGTCAATAACATAAAAAAAAAACATGGCATCGTTTGTCTTCAACAAATTATACTAGATGTCAATACTTTCTATGTCAGAAAAAGCTTATCTCAACTAAATAAAAACAGATGTCGCTAAATATTTCATAACTTTTTTTGCCACTGGGCCTGAAAGGGCTAGTGTAGCTAATTTGAAGTGGAACCATTCTAATTCAAATTTTGTATGGAAAATTCACACCACTAGCAGTCCATGTATAGTATGTCAATGATATTGAATATAATACAACCAAATACGCAATGCATTAAACTGCCAGACAATTTCTGCATTGTTCTTCAGAAAAATTAAAACAAAAAATGAATTGATTCAGAGTATTTTTTCGGATATACAAAATAATTACTTGAATCATAACTGGCTTAGTCATCGGGCTATTTTGGCAGTAAAAAATGTTGATGTTGACGAAATTAAACTTTCAGATACAACAGTTGTTACCAGGCGACCAGGTGTACATTTTCCAATTAATATTTAAATTAACTAGACATCTTTAATCTTAGATAAAAGATTTGTGCACCTATTATTCTCCTGCGTAATTTGAATCCATCTCAATTATGCAACGATACGCGTTTGGTCATTAAACAAAACATCACCGAAAATATTCTTGAAGCAACCATTTTAACTGAAAAGTTTAAAGGAAAAGTGGTTCTTTTAGCATTCAGAAGTATCGACGATTTCTACGTCGATCGAAATTTGGCTTTCCAAGCTTAATGAGTAATTGTTTATTTGCGTGAACAGAAACTTTAAAAAAACTTTATTCAAATATATTAGTATTAAATTATTTACAGAAAATATAGTTTTTACTTACTTTTGGTATGCCGTGAATACTGCTTGGGGTTTCTATAAAAAAAATGCCAATGGCTCAAAATGAAATAATGCCTTCGTTTTGGCGGTGTTTTTCTTATTTCAAGTTTTCTGGAATAATGAACACATTCAATGCTGATTAAAAACGAGCAGCATTCACAGAGACCAAGAGCAAGTTTATACACTGTAATTTACACGGGCGTTGGTAACATTCTTCCCCCCCTATGGCGATCGGAGTGAGTGAATATTATTCAGCTACACCAGCGCCTTTGTCTTCTCTGCGTACGTCTAAAACTGCGATCTTTGCTGCCGGACGGTGGTACTCTCCATTTGCTGTACGTACGATGGCACTCCGTACTTGTCCATCTTTTGCTAATACTGCTTTCACTACTACTCCCTTTGGCCAGCAAAGTCGAGGTAGACTAGGGTCGATAATAATCACGACGTCTCCTTCCTCGATTGGTTTGGTTTTGTCGAACCAGTTGGTTCGTCGAGTCAACGTAGGTAAAACTTCGGCGACCCATCTTTTCCAGAACTTGTCAGCAAGTAACTGGGAATGCCACCAAGATGATCTGACATATCTATCTGTTTCTTCGAACACGCCTGGGGGCTTATTTCCAGATGACGAGCCAAGCAAGAAGTGATTTGGAGTGAGGGCTTCTTGTTCCGTTGTGTCTAATGATAAATAGGTAAGTGGTCGACTGTTCACTATACTTCCAACTTCGACAAGCAAGTTGTTTAGCTTTTCATCAGTCATTTTTGTGTCAGGGGATATTATCTGGTACAATGTAGTTTTGATAGAACGAACCATACGTTCCCAAGCACCTCCCATGTGGGGACTTCCTGGTGGTATAAACTCCATGTTGTGTGTGGGGTGGTGAACTCTGTTTGAATGCCACTGAAGTTGATTTGATCATAAGCCTCCCGCAGCTCCTTTTCGGCCGCTTTTAAATTGGTTCCATTGTCGCTGAAAAATTGTATGGGGGTAGCCCCTACGGGCGATGAAATTTCGAATGACGATGACACATGAGCTTGGCCTGGCTCTTTGCACCTTGCACGTTTGACACTGACTTCTAATGATTCTGAAAAGTGTTCGCAAACCTGGTATGTGGTACGTTTGAAATATTTCGTTGATGACGGTTTCATGATTAGCATGTTTGAACTTTCGGTGATACCAGCCGACTATCACTGAAGTAATGTAGTGAGCCTTAGGCATAATGATCGCATTTTTACTTGTATTACTTACTATAAAGCCATTTTTTCTAAGCGGCCTCGCATTCGGATTGTCTTATCTTCATCTATAAATGGGGACATGGAACGAAGGGAGCTTGACTTCGGCAAAATGAAATGAGGGTTATCTGATAAAAGGCGATATTCTAAGCTAAAGGTTTGTGACTGGGCAAGGCGGTAGAGGATTAGTTGTCCCCACAGTAATTCGCTTTTGGTGAGGTAAGGCACTTCATCGAGATTAGCATTGAGTCGAGTTTATTTGATTGATGTTCCAGTTAATCTCTTTCGAGAAACGAGATTTATGAATCTATTCACGTAGGCCATACAGGAGAAAAGTCGTTCCCATTTAGAAAAGCGAAGGTAGTTGACAATTGGATCTTCTTCAAAAATGTGCGCAGCTAGTTGTTGTTTTATTTCATTGTTTTGTCTTAATTCTGCATCACTATCTTTAGCTGGAGGTAATTGATTTGATGGCCAGAGGTCTGGTGACTGATTTAAGAATGTTGGTCCGGTAAACCAGAGACTGCTTCGATTAAAATCAGGTTGCTGACTCCATTTTGTGGCCAAGTCTGCTATATTTTGCTTAGATGGAACATATTTCCAGCTTGAAACATCTGTTGACTCCTGAATCTCGCCCACATGAAACATGACAAATTGCTTGTAGGCTTTGGGATCTCCTCGTAGCCATAGTAGTACCGTTTTGGAATCCGACCAATAATGCGTCCATTCGATTTTAAGTTCATGGGCTTTCGCTACACTATTCCCAAGGCGAGATCCCAATACGGCTCCCAAAAGTTCCATTCGGGGTATTGATATAGGTCGCAGAGGGGCCACTTTAGTCTTGGAGCAGACAAGTACTACCTCTGTGCTATTTTCCGTGGCTATTCTGAAGTATGCAACCGCCGCATAAGCCGTCTCGCTTGCGTCTACGAAAACGTGTAGTTTCACCTTGCTTGAATCACTGCTTGCTAGATTAAAGTAGCATCTGGGAAATTCAACCATTTCAATCCTTTGAAGTTGCGAGAGCCATCTGTTCCAAGCGTTTGAAAACTCTTGAGGGATAGTGTCGTCCCATCCGATTCCACTTCGCCAGATGTCCTGTAGCAACGTTTTCATGTAGACGGTGAAAAAATTCAAGATGCCAAGTGGATCAAAAATGGGCATTAGTAGCCTTAAAAGCTGTCTTTTGGTTGGCAATTTTGATCCACGCAGAACTTCCTCGCTTGCCTTGGTAAACTTCAAGTTGAATGTAAAAGTGTCGTTGTTTGTCTGCCACCACATTCCGAGTACTTTCTCTACCTCCATGACTTGCTCTATCATTTTTCCAGCTTGACAAAAGTTATATGCCGTTCCAGCTTCTCCCAATGCGTCACCGACTTCCGTTGAATTCGATATCCAGTTCCGAATGTGAAAGTTGGCGTGCTTATGAATTTCTCGGACTTCCTTGGCGAGATCGATGGCTTCCTTGATGGAGTTGACACTGTCAAGCATATCGTCGACATAGTGTTTCTCGATGATTGACTTCGCTGCTCTTGGGAATTGCTGACTGTATTCCAACGCATTTAAATTCTTAACACTCTGTGCGATTGACGGTGAGCAACTTGCTCCGAAACTCATAACCTTTAAAATGTATGTACCTGGTTGACGATTGTTTTCTCCATTTCGCCAAAGAAAACGCTGAGATTGCTGATCATTTTCATCGACTGCTATTCTGTGAAACATTTCACATATGTCACCACAAATTCCTACCTTGCCAACTCTGAAGTTGAATAGGACGTCTGTCAAGGAAGTCATAAGATCTGGACCCTTTTCAATGCACCCATTTAAGGATACGCCATTGCATTCTGCTGCGGCGTCCCATACCACCCTAATATTTTTTGGTTTGTTCGGGTTTCTGACTGCAAATATCGGTAAATACCATTTACGAGGGTAGTCGGTAATCAACTCATCTCTATGAAGTTTTCGTATATAATTCTTAGTTTCCATATTTTGGATGTAAATATTCACTTTTTGCTTCAAATCAGGATCCTTCTCAAGCCTTTTCTCGAAACAACATAGTCTGCGGTAGGCCATGGCTTCATTATTTGGTAGCGTTATGTTTTCGGACTTCCAAAGTAGTTTTGATATGAATCGGTCGCCTTCACGTTTGATACAATTTGGCCCTCGTTTTCGATCTTCATATTATCTGTCATAAGCTTTTGTAATGCTACGTCATCATCACATTCACAGATATGCAGGTGCATGTTACCATAGTCTTTTGCGGTCGAAAGTGCATTTGGACTGCCATCGAGTTCACCATATGTATATTGTCCACCCTAGGCGAGTTTTTGTAGCGGCTGGTTCATGTATTTTCCTTCTCAGTGGTTCAAGGGCATTGCCAAGCTTCTATTGTTGAGACCGATTAAAACTTTTGGAACTACGTTTTGATAAGATTCGACTGGAAGCCCCTTCAAATGTTTGTACTCCTCCGTGAGTTCCAACATTTTGAGAGTTTGAGACGGTAGATCAAGCTTATCAACGGATCGCACATTCCGTAGTGAATAACGATTTTTGTTGTTCCCCTTTGGAGCAATCTGCAAATCAAGGTGGTGTGAATTCGTCTCGATGCGTACCGTTCCGTCTGTCCACCTGAGACATAAGTCCGATGTTATACCCTGACTGCCGATTTGCGACAAAATATCTTTTTCGATAAGAGTTGGGCCTGAACCGTCATCTAAAAATGCGTAAACATCTTCCAAAAATTGTTATGGGTACGATTCGATACAAGGATGGCAACTACACCTGCACAATCAGTACATCCCTTAGTAACTACTGTATTTAATTTATGCAACAGTGGATGATGCTTTGCGTCACATCCATCAACCTGGCACTCCCTTCGGTTCCGACAAAATTTAGCATCATGACGTCTTAAACAAGAGCGGCAGAGTTTGTTGGTGTTAACAACACTCCATTTATCATTGTAATTCAGCATACTAAATTGTTCGCAGTTAATAATGCCATGTGGCCCATCGCACGCATAACACCTAAAAGTCGATGAAGAGTTACCTTGACTTTACGTAGAACTGGTTTCATGGAAGTGTGGAAGACGGTGTACCTTCCACCTTTCTGAATCTAAACTACTTGTTATGGGAGTAGACATTACCCTACTTGCTGCTTCAGCAAATTTAAAGAGCCAGTCGCTTAGAGTTTTTAAATTAACTTCATTAATATTTTCGGAATGCATAGCCCAGTCAATACGCTTTTGAACGGAAGTTTATCTATAATATCTTGCAAAAGCAGCGGATTATTTAAATATGAAACTAACCCGGACGCTTCCATAGTTGCAACAATGCCCTTAACCTCAAGAGAAAAGTTAATTAAAGAGTCAAGCCTATTTGGATTTACTGGTGCTGTAGAACGTATTTTTGCTAAGAGATTGTTTATTATGTGCTCCGATCGACCGAAAACCATACGTAAAGTTGACATAATCTCTGGAACTAATGCAGGTAAGGTGAGACTATGACTCACATACTCAAATGCTTTCCCCTTTAATGAACGCTGTAGTCGAAGAAGATTTTCATCATTACTCAGACCACAAATCCGAGTAGATGTCTGAAAGCTGCTAAAAAAGAGTGGCCATTCCTCTGGCTTGCCACTGAAGATTGGAAGCTCTCTTGAGACAACCTGACGAGCGTAAAGGTTCTCATGACTCGGTGCGTATAACGAACCAGTAGAAGCTGCAGCATTAATATGATTGTGTCCACCCTGCTTACCACTGAGTGCCTCCTTCACCTCAACAACCTCACTCAGTCCCTTACCTAAGCCACCATCATTTGCCACCCCCTCATTCAATTCTGTGCCTTCGCAATCATCCTGCATGGCAAGCAACTCAAATTTCTTTTTGAGATAATTTAATTCTGCCTTTCTCTCTTCCTCTAACCGCATCAGTTTCAAAGCGATTGCTCGACGCGAATTAGATGGCCCACTATATTCATTATCTTTTATAGTATATACCTTTTTGTCTGGCACTATTTGCTGGCGTATCGTTTGATTTGCTTCCTCAGCGTCATCAATTTCTTCAGGCTCAGCCCGTTTCGCAACGCAGCCCTCACATATCCAATCCCTGGTACTGATGTCAGCACCCACCTTGGCAAAACCGAAATGGTACCAGACGTTGCACACGTCGCACTGGACCATCTCCTTAGTGTCTTTGTTTGTGCATAGCCCACAGCTGCTTACCTCATGACCTTCATGAGGCTTTTTGTTGGATCCTTTCGGCATAATATTCGCCACGAATAATTACTGGCTTCCAAATTAAGGTTTTGCAAAAACCTTAGCGTCCACTTCTAGCACAAAAAATGCAAGATTTTTTAAAGAATATCGACGATTTCTACGTCGATCGAAATTAGGCTTTCCAAGCTTAATGAGTAATTGTTTATTTGCGTGAACAGAAACTTTAAAAAACTTTATTCAAATATATGTATTAGTATTAAATTATTTACAGAAAATATAGTTTTTACTTACTCTTGGTCTGCCGTGAATACTGCTTGGGGTTTCTATAAAAAAAAAATGCCAATGGCTCAAAATGAAATAATGCCTTCGTTTTGGCGGTGTTTTTCTTATTTCAAGTTTTCTGGAATAATGAACACATTCAATGCTAATTAAAAACGAGCAGCATTCACAGAGACCAAGAGCAAGTTTACACTGTAATTTACACGGGCGTTGGTAACAAGAAGGTTACAGTTTCCAATTCGTTTAGCTTTTGTCATGTCTATAAATAAGTCTCAAGTCCAAGTCAATGTCCATTTGTGGTTTAGATTTGAAAAATCCATGTTTTCTTCATGGGCAACTATATGATGCATGTTCACGGTTACGAAAATCATCGAACCGATTAGTGCTTAATTAAATTAAAATTGAAAGTATTTATAATTCAAAATAATAAATACTGTTATTAGAAGATTTTAAACTATCCGCCCTACCTACCTCATTTACAAGTTTAACTGTCACATGTTATTTACTAAAAACTTTGTAATATACTGATTTGTTACAAACTTGAATAAAAATAATAATAAATTTTAAATTTAATTCTTTTGTATTTATTTCTGCTTTTACTTTACGAATTGATTTTGATCAATTGTGTTCTTCTCAGCGTTGCCAAAATGTGCCCGATCGGGCCATTTGGCACTAAGTTTTTTATTTTGGCCCGTGGCCCGGGGCCAACATGAAATGGCCCGCATATCATATATTTTCTTTTTTCTAAAACAACAAATTCAATCTTTTTATTCCATCAACAAAATTATCAATGCGTTTCCTCCATATACAACTTCCCATATTGAAAATGACACTGAACTCATTCATTCAGACTGACATGACTAGGGCAACCAAAAATATGTTCGAACATATTTTTTGTTAACATCACTATTATCACGAGACTGTGATAGAAATGCGTTTCATTGAAATCTTCGCCTTTTAAACGTCATCTGTTAGGACATATTTTTGCATATTTCACTGAAAATGCATATTTTTGCATTTTTGCTTTCAAAAGGCATATTATTGCATATTTTTCTTTTTTTTTTTGTAAAAGCAAGCAATAAAAACAAAGCATTACAAGAACAAAAGAACGAAACAAAAAATCAGAAAAAAAAATTAAAGCTCCATCCAGAGTGAAAACTTTTAGAGACATAGAACCTGGACTGGATTTTCCCCCACAACCAATCATAACGCGATGGCGGACATGGCTCGAAGCAGTGAACTACTACGCCAAGCATTTTGAAAAGATCGTTCGGATTGTTGATGTTTTTGACAACGAGGAAGCTGCATCAGTAAAAGTTCGTAAAAATCTTCTTTAAAAAAAACAGAATTAAAAGCCGACTAAATTTTTTTGCCATCAAGCTATGGGTTTCTATCATCAATTTCAAAACTTGAATCACGTGGTTTGTCGCTCAATTCCAGCACACAAACTATAAGTGATGCTGTGAAGACAATCTACAACATTAACAGCAAGGCTGCGAAGAAAAAAAAATAGAAAATGTAATAGAAAAAAATGCTGGCTTTTAAAAACTAAAAATAATTGCAATCAGGAGAGAAAATTATAGCATTTAAAGACTATACAATTGCTGAAGTTTTAGCATTCAAATACGCTCCGATCACTTCTGTTGACGTTTAACGGAGCTTTTCCATTTATAAAAGTGTTTTTCGATCAAACAGACAAAGCTTCATTTTCAAAAATTTCAGGGAAATGTTAGTTATTTACTGCAACAAGAATTTGCAATAAATTTTCTTACTGATCGCTGACATTAAAAAATTTCTTTTATTCAAAAATTAATTTGCTCTCTTAACTTAGTTTTTTTTTCTTAAATATTATATGTGTGCGAAGTTGAACTATTCGCCATTAAACAAATTTTTTGGATGTTTTATTTATCTTCAAAAAGTTTGAGTGAAGAAGAAGAGTTTTGATTTTTTTTTATTGGTATTGTTCTTATTAGTTAATTTAATTTCCTAACGCTTCTTCTAAACATCTTTTACATTTATTGAGCATATTTTGAGGGCATATATTTGATTTTTAAGGGTATATTATAAGCGCTTAAAACTAGTTTTTTAGGACATATTTTTGGTTGCCCTAGACATGACGTTTGCTTTTCATTTGTTTTCGCCAATCGCCACTTTGCTTTTTTTTCACCTATCTAGTATCTCGTCTGTTTGTTTTGTCATATCTACAATTTCTTAAAACACAGCCCAAAAAGACAAGAAGAACTTAAAGTTTTTCAAGAGTATCTTGATTTGAAGAACAGCAAAATAAAAAAAGTTGTTGCAACGCAAATAAAAAGTTTAATGTTATTTTAAAAAAATTTGTTAAAGCTGAGTACTTAGAAAGCCTAGACAATATATTTGAAGTTGAATTCGAACATTTCTCTTTGAAACCCTTAAAGGGAATATATTTTGGCTACGGATTTGATGACTTATTCGAAAATTTAATTTAATTCAATTAATTTAATTCGAAATATAATAAGTTTATTTAGAAAAGATAAATTGTTATTATTTTCTTAAACACATTTTTTTTGGGTAGTGGGCTAGTGGCCCGCACATTTTGGAAATGGCCCTCAAAATGGCCCCTAAAATTTTTGTCTTCGCGGCAACGTTGGTTCTTCTCCTTCAAATCCCAAACCAGTTAATTTGTATACCAGCTTTAACGCTTCAGCCTTCGTTCGTAAATAATAATTTAATTGTAATAAGGGGTAACGGTAGTAGAAAATCAGTCATGAAGGTCGCTATGTTTTTTTTTACAAATGGCATCTATGTAAAAAAGCATGGTGGTCCCCATGTCTGATGTTTTCTTACCGTTCCCTTTAAATAGTTTACAACAATCTAATATGACAAAAAACGTTAGCAACGCCAACTAGCAACGCCTGGCCGGGTCAGCTAGTAATTATTAAAAAGAGGCTGGGATGCGGTCCACACTGATAACTTCCCATCCCGTTTGTCTTGCTCATCACACAATATTTTGTGTGAGATAAATAATTTGAAGCCAATGTCTTTCTTTGTTCTTCTAATACTTGAGTCGAAAACCATTTCTTATCAGTTGTTGTTTTTTTTGTAAGTTTTCGTATTTCGGTAAAAAAGTCGTCAGTTGATTTTTTCCAAAAAAAAATAATAATAAAATAAAATAATGATGAAATAGATAGTTAAGCACAGAATAAAATCATTTTAAAGTCAATATTTTCATTTATTGACGAGATATTGAGATTCGAATATCAATTTTTACCAATTTTGCGTACTATTTCTTGTAGATTTTAATTTTTATGAAAAAAATGACTTGGATTTTTATAAAAATAATTTATCAGATGTCGAAACCGTTATTCTTCGTTGCATACAATCACTTTGGAGGTATACATTTTTTTCAAAATTATTTCAGTTCGGTATCACGTCTTAATATATACTCGTAATATTAAATTTAATTCAAGTCAGTAGCATAAATGGTTCGTGAGATACATATTTGTAGTTAACAAAAATGTTCCCTTTTTTAAAATTGATATGGTAAAAAAAAACACTCACTCAATTTTTGGAGAGTCCTTTCTTCATCTTTCTGTGTTATTTTCTGTAAAATAAAATGTATTTGAAGTCGATATCTCCACTGGTAGTACCCGTGGCGTGATGGTTAGTGTGTGGGTCTCAGTCGTTCTTTGACTTTCAAAGTGAGAACAAGTGTTTGGAAGTGATAAGTAGTTGACTTTTAATTAAAAAATAAACTTGCATTTGTAAGGTTTTAGTGGTTTAAGAAGGCAGTGTGCCACAGTCTTCTTAAGTAATCGTAGCCTAGTGGAGGTGGCGTCCAAAGATCGGTAGTTTAAGTTTTATTTTAAGGACATTATTTTAAGTAGTTTTTAAGTAAAAATGAAAAAAGATATTGAAATTAGTTTTTTTTTAATTTTCTAATAAATAAAAAATAAATAAAACGAATTACAGTAACATAGATCTTAGGGCCGAAAGGCATTAGAATTAAGTATTATTGTTTAACTTAGAGTGTCCCTATGGGACCAGTAAGTTAGTTGTAAGTTATGGTTAATTAGGGTAGTTTTATGAATTTTTGTCTAGCTTTAAGATAGGTTTAAGATTGAATTAATAAAAATGAATTTGAAAGAAAAAAAAGTGGTGTCCAAAGACGAAGCCAGAGGTCGTGGGTTCGAGTCCCGGGCTGAGTCTACAAAAAATATTTATGCTTTTTTCCACAATCGTGAAATAGTGGATTTTTTTGATTGGAAAGAAGAGCATATACCTCTGCCAACACATCAGGTGATGTTACGGTGGTGCCAGCAGCGGTACCCCATATAACAGAAACAACACCTGGTCAGGCATCTGACCAGTGGATACCAGCAACAACTAAGAAGAGGAAGTTTAAGAAAGATTAAGCTTTTATTGCTTTATCATTTTAAATACATTTAAATACATCTATAGATACAATTTTTAAATTTTTTAATTAGAATTTTTAAAAATTATTTGATAGAATGATACAAATTACAAATATAGAATTATTAATTAGATAATGGAAAAGTAAGATAATTGATATTTAAAAGTTTGGTTATTTATTTTTCCAATTTTTATTATCAGTTTTTGGCGTAAGCCTCCCCCAAAGCGGCCCATAGGTCTCGATTTTTCGCCTCACTGTACCAATTTTCGTTTATTTGGCAAAGATCGTCGCTCCATCTCTTGTTCGGTCGGCCTGTTCGTCTCTTGCTTTCCGGTCTCCATTTTGTTGCCAACTTTGTCCATCTTTGATCCTGTAGTCTTGAAATATGTCCTGCCCAACTCCATTTTTGTCTTTTGGTTCTATCTATCACGTCAATTATTCGAGTACTGTTTCAGATGTCTTCATTTCTTATCCTTTCGCTGGGTCTTATTCTGAGGATTTTTCTTTCCATTTCGGATTGACAGATCCTTAGCTGGTCAAGAGATTTCGTAGTCAAGCTCAGGGTTTGTAGTCCATAAGTAAGCACCGGCAAAATAGCGGAGTCGAAGAGATATTTTTGTGTTTCTACACTTTGGTCCAGTTCTAAAATCTGTTTGAGGCTCCAGAATTGTTTCCAGCTGTTTGTGATGCGTCTGTTGATTTCTTTTTTCTCTTGGTCCTTAAAAGATTTTAGTTGTCCCAAGTATATGTAGTCCTCTATGTATTCTATTTTTCATGGTCCAGAATTATATCTTCTCTGATGTGGTTTGTCATCACTTTTGTTTTTGACTTGTTGATTTGTAGTCCATAGTTCTTGCACAAGCTAGTAAGTTCTGTTGTCATTTCTTGTATATCTTTAGCTTTTGTAGATATTAGTACTATATCGTCCGCAAATCTTAGGTTGTTAAGAAGTTTTCCACATATCCTTGTACCATATTTTGTCTTCCAGTTCATCTTTTGAAAAATATCCTCTAAGACTGCACTAAATAGTGGTGGTGAAAGCGGGTCTCCTTGCCTGACGCCTCATGTTATTTTAAATTTACGTCCTGTACTCTCTGTTTTTATTTGTGCTACATTATTTTTGTACAGACGCCGACATAATTCTTCGTACAATTCTGTTGTTCAGTTCCTTAAAAGTACACTCAAGAATCAACTGACATTTTGAAATAAAGGATCAAAAAAAAGATTGTGCACATAAAAATATTCAACTTATTGGCCTTTATTTTCTCAAAATTAAAACAAAATTGTATTATTCATCATAATTAAACGACAAAATTTATCGTACGACTTCTTTTTTTTAAATATTTTAATAACATCTGCATTTTAGTAACGTGTTGCGTCTCCACCAGCTTTAATAGCAGCTTCCAATCTCCGTGGCATAGAAGAAACCAGCTTCTTCGTGAAATCTTCAGGTACGCGATCCCATTCTGTTTGGAGAGCTTGTTTTAATGTGGCTTTAGATGAAATTTGGTGTTTATGGAGTTGTTTTTCCAAATAGTCCCACAAATGCTCTATTGGGTTTAAGTCGGGGCTCTGGTGGAGGAGAATGTAACTGTCTGGGGGCATGGTACAGCAACCATTCCTTTACTTTTTTAGCGGTATGCTTAGGGTCAATATCCTGTTGGAAGATCCAGTCTCGGCCCAGATTGAGTGTTTCCACTGATGCACCTAAATTTGCCCTTAGGATATCCAAGTACATGTGCTGATCCATGTTTCCTTCAATGAATTCCAGCTCTCCCACGCCAGACCAGGCCATGCTTCCCCAAACCATGACACTGTTCTTTGGAGATTTTGGCTTTCCATTGCTGTGCCACTTTTTCTCCAAACTTTTACAGGGCCATTGTGTCCAAAAATATTGTACTTGCTCTCGTCGGTGATCAAAACATTCTTCCAAAATTCCAGATCAGCGTCTTTGTGCAGAGATGCAAAGTCTTTCCGTTTCTTCTTATTCACATCACTTATCAGGGGCTTCTTTCTTGTTGTTCTTGAAAAAAGTTGATGTATGTTGAGAGTCCTTCCAATTGTACGCGTACTGACGTCTTTGTGACATGTATCACATACTATTTTTTGTTTAATATTCGTATAATATTCAAAATAACCCTTTCGTTTCTTTCATTTAATATGCGTGGGCGGCTCACATTCAACGTGGCCTGTTTTTTGTATTTTTCTATGGTGTACTGGATCGTAGATTTAGGTTTTCCAACCAGACGCGCAAGCTCAGCTAAAGATTTGTTTTCTTTCAAAAACAAATCCACAACCACTTGTCGGAAATCTTGCGTCGTTTCTTTTCTTTTTCGTTGAACTGAAATTTCACTTTTTTCTCCATAAGATGTTGGTTCACTAACGGCTGAATGCAGAATGACATAATTTTTGATCAAACCACAAAGAGAAACGGAAAAAAATAACGGTAAAAGTTATCGCACGATGAATTGTGTTGTGTCGTTTCACGTGATGAACTTTTGCCTCTATTTATTATTAAGTTAAGTAAAGTGGGTGGAGTGATAAAAGTCATACAGGTTATAAATAGCATTTGACTACTTGTGTTCAAAAAAAATATAACAGAAAACATATGTACACAAATTTAACATATATATGAAATTTGTATATCGTACGAAGAATTTTGTCGGTCGCTGTATATGTTTTTGATAGTCCTTATAACGTTTGGGTCCATATTTTGATTTTCTAGAGATGTCCATATTGTTTCGTGTTCAACGCTGTCAAATGCTTTACTGAAGTCTATGAATAAAAAGTATATTGGTTATTGAAATTCATTGCACTTTTCTATTAGTTGATTCATCGTCTGTAGATGGTCTGTTGTTGAGAAACCTTCTCTGAATCCAGCTTGTTCCCTAGGTTGTTTATTGTTAAAATCTTGTTTGTTGTTCCTGTAGATTGTTTTTGAAAAAAGCTTAAAAATTGTCGAAATGTTACTTATAGGTCTATAGTTGTTCAAATCGTCTTTTTTTCCTTTTTTATGTATAAGTGTAATGGTTGTTTCTCTCCATTGCTTAGGGATTTGCTGAGTTCTTGTGATTTCGTTAAACATAAATGTTAAGATTTCGGAAAGCGATTCTTTCCCGTATATTATCATTTCTGCAGAGATTCCATCATTTCCAGTGCATTTGTCCTTTTTCAAATCGTCTATGGTCTTTTCAATATTTTCTTTGCTAAACATGGGAGTTTGCGTTGTTAGGAGATTGATATCTATGTTTTCAATATTTTCTTCTTCAGTTATATGCTTGGTCGAGGAGAATAGTTTTTCGAAGAACTTAGTAGCATTTTCGTTTAACTCTTTTCTATTTGTTATGTTGCTTGCATTTTGGGTTTTTAAGCTAATAATCCATTCCTGTTGACTGTTAAGTAATGATTTTGTTTTCCTTATTGATTTTGTTTGTCTAATCGTATCTCTAGCTATTGTTTCGTTGAACTTGTTGATATCTTTCCTTATTTCTAGTTTGATAGTTTTTCTTAATTCTTTTAGTTCAGTTTTTTCTTGGTCAAGTAATTGTTGCTTGGTTCGTAGAGTATCTCTTCTTGAGATTAAGATTTTTGTATTGTTGGATAATTTATCTTTTGATGTTTTGTTGTCCATAATTGATAGTTTTGCAGAGTTTTTTATGATTTTTTCTAATTCGTCATATGGGTTTTGTATGTCACGATTTGAGGTTGATAATTGATTTATCTTTGCTGTCAATGTTTGGTTATAATCTACTATTTTTTGGTCGGGAATCATTTTTGGGATGAAATGGACTTGTCGGTTTCTTTTCAGTGTCTTATGGCTTATAATGATTTCTGTTCTTACTAATCTGTGGTGACTGTCGAACTTTACGTTGTTGAGCACGGATATGTCTTTGACTGTCTCAATTTTGTTTGTCAGAATCAGGTCTTTTTTATTTCACCATTCGGTGATATCCACGTCCATTTTCTGTTGTCCTTTTTCTTGAAAAACGAGTTACCAAATTTCAAATTCATCTCTTCGATCCATCGTATTACCTTTTCTCCTCTTTTGTTTCTTTCTCCATATCCGTAGTGTCCTATTGTTTTCTTTTCTTCTGCGTTTTGTCTCTTTCCAAGCTACTTCTGATTTGTTATATATTGTAATATTCGGCTTGGTCCGATAATTAAAACTTATTCACACTTCGTAAATAAAAACACAAATTTTCTTTATTTAAATCGATATAAACTTATTTATTGAACACTCAATTATTACGCTTCAAACACAGTCTTTACTTTACAGCAATTCACAATCCATAATGAACCGCTTCGCTTCCAAGCGCCTATTTATATACCTCCAATCGGTTCGAGAATCTACGAGGTTGTTCTCGATGCTTAACGAAGTTCTCCACTTTATCATTAGATGCTTACCCCTTTCGAGGTTCTTGTATGCGCTGAATGAGTTCCCCTCTAAGCCACTAGATGTTTCTCGATGCTTAAGAAGCGAGTTCTCCTATTAGCCACTAGAGGTTTCTCGATGCTTAAAGAAGCGAGTTCCCCTTTTACTACCACTAGATGTTGCCCCTTATTATTGAAAGAGATAAAGAGTGTATACACATTACATTGCCCCCTCCTTAGGATTGATCGTCCCGAACAAATCCATCGTTCTCATCATCACTGTAGCGATGTAGCCGGTCGCGATGTACAACTTAAGGTTTTCCTCTGACTCCCTTTTGTATCCGGTACACGACATCGTTGATTTTTGTAATGACTGTATATGGACCTTCCCAGTCCCGTTGAAGTTTCGGTGACAATCCTTTTTGTCGATGGGGATTGTAAAGCCACACCCGATCCCCTGCTTGGAACTCTGTTGTTGTCGCTCGTATATCGTAGCGTGTCTTCATTCGGTCACTGAACATCTTTATTTTCAACCTGGTATTGTCGTGGATCTGAAGGGGTCTTTCTTGTTGAGCCCTCCTCAACTCGTCGTTGCTCCAGCCATAAATAGGATCGACTCTGGTGCGTTGGACAGTAACAACTCCTTTTTCTTCTTGTCGTCTGCAATGCTTACAGTCTTCCTTATATGGTCTGCTCTTGTTGTCAGGTTTCGTTTGATAAACCTGGATGTCGTTCCTGGGGCCATCGATACCAGAAACCAGCTTCTGTCCCTTAAAGTTGGTTCTTATTCGTTTTCCCGGGTGGAAAACAACTTCGGAAGCAACGTTGTTGTTGTTACTTTGACCATTTGAATAACTTCCATTTCCACAGTGTTGCCATGCGGTTCCTCTTCGCGGTAATCTGCACTGTCGCTGTAGATGCCCAGTCTTATTGCAGTTCCAGCATCGTGCTCGTCCGCCTTGCTGACTCCTTTCCACAGTAGTCTTCTGACAAGAGCATTCTTGGACTTCTAATTTTCTTACGTGATGCACGTTTTGGGAAGCTTGTTCTGCAGCTTCCATCATCAGAGCGAAAGCCAATGCTTCGGGTAGTGTTCGCTTTCCGGCAGTACGGATAGCCCTTTGGAGATTTATATCGCCCACAGCTCTCACAAAGGCTTCAACAGCAAGTTGATTTATTATCTCGTTACCAGCTGTTGGATATGCCAGGTGAACCAATCGCTCGATATCTGCCTGAAGCTGCTGCAGAGTTTCACCTCTTTTCTGTGTCCTATTGTTAAGCTGAACTCGGAAGAGTTCTGCCATGTGGCTATTCCCAAACCGCTGATCGATTGCGTTTACCAGAACTGTGAAGTCACCACTCTTTTCTGCTGGGATCGTTTGTAGAAGTTCAGCAGCAGATCCTCTTAAAGCAAGCGTAAGAGCAATGCATTTTTCCTGATCGTCCCAGCCGTTTGTTAACGCTGCTGCTTCAAACTGTTTCTTGTAGATTTCCCACGGAATCTGACCATCAAAGCTTGGAGGATTCACTTCTCTCTTCCTTGAACACTCACCAGAAGGTTCTCGAGATTTCATATTTCGCACTTTTTCTAGTTCATTTGTGAGGGTTTCGATTTGTTTTTTCATTTTCTCGAAACGTGCATTTTGCTGTTCGACGCGCTCTTCGAGAGTATTGATTTTCTCTTCGAAGTCCGCAAACCTGCCTTCTAAAAGGTTTTTCTGTTCGTCGAATCGCTCTAGGACATCATTCCTTTGAGCTTCTAGTTGTTTGAGAACATTCTGCTGTTCTTGTTTTTGGTCGCTTCTTTGGGCTTCTAGTTGTTTCAGGACATCGTTTTTATTTTCTTCAAATTTGTTTAAAAGAAGTGACATCATGTTAGATAAAGCAACATTTGCATTTACCTCTTCCACTTTTGCTTCTAATTCGAAAGTAAACGTATCTGGGTCTTCATTTTGCTGCTCCAGATATTCCTGCAGCCGTTTAACGAGTTCGGTTTTTACGCCTGTCCCACTTAAGCCACGTTTGCTTAGTTCGGCCTTTAGCTCAGGGACAGTTAAGTCTTTCAAAACTTTACTCATTTTTTATTTATTTTTAACTTCACTACTTCACACAAAATAGTTCAATCACTGCTCACTGTTTTTATTCTCAATAAGTTTTAATCCCTTATTCTGACACCAATGTAATATTCGGCTTGGTCCGATAATTAAAACTTATTCACACTTCGTAAATAAAAACACAAATTTTCTTTTTTAAATCGATATAAACTTATTTATTGAACACTCAATTATTACGTTTCAAACACAGTCTTTACTTTACAGCAATTCACAATCCATAATGAACCGCTTCGCTTCCAAGCGCCTATTTATATACCTCCAATCGGTTCGAGAATCTACGAGGTTGTTCTCGATGCTTAACGAAGTTCTCCACTTTATCACTAGATGCTTACCCCTTTCGAGGTTCTTGTATGCGCTGAATGAGTTCCCCTCTAAGCCACTAGATGTTTCTCGATGCTTAAGAAGCGAGTTCTCCTATTAGCCACTAGAGGTTTCTCGATGCTTAAAGAAGCGAGTTCCCCTTTTACTACCACTAGATGTTGCCCCTTATTATTGAAAGAGATAAAGAGTGTATACACATTACAATATAATATATATATATATTTCCTAAGTTGTTGTAGAACCTTAGCATCCCTTCGTCATCAGCTTTTTCTGTTGGTGCATATACTTGAATTATTGTCATTTTCGTGTTTTTTATATTCAATTGTATGCTGCACATTCTTTCATTATGTAGCTTGATGTCAGTTATTTTTGCTTTAAGTTCTTTTTTAATAAGGAATCCAACACCGTAGAGGCCTTTTGTTTCTCCTACGTAGCAAAAGATAGCATGTTCATTATTTATTATTTTTTGTCCTAGTAATCTTGTTTCTGATAGTCCTATAATGTCCCATTTAATTTTCTTCAGCGCTTGTCTCAATTCTTCCTGTTTCTCATCTGAGGAAAGTGTCCTGACATTGAAAGTAAAGATCTTTAGAGTTCCGTGTTGGTTCTTGTGGGTACAGTTTTCTGTTTCATTGTTCTTATATGAGGGGTGTTGATCTACTCTTCCCACGGTGATCAACCGGGTTGGGAAGGATTTTTGTTCTATTATAGTTGAATGTGAGTTTTGGTTATGTCCGATATTTAATGTTGATGCATGGTCTTCATATTTCGTCTGGTTATTATTAAGTAGGAATTGCTATTTGTTATTATATGCTTTGTTTTGTTGTTTCGAGATTTGTGGGTCATTGTATTTTTCTAAAACTTCGTTAGCGGTTTTTGTAGCAAGAAATTTTCTTATTGGATTTGTCGGTTGTTTCTTGGGGTTCATTTCGGTTGATCCTATTATAACAGATTTTGTCTTATTACTGTTTATTTCTTTGTTCTTTGGTTGTTCTGGTGGTGAGCTTTTATTCGATCGTATTCTTTTCCTTGGATTTTCTTGTTCGTTTCCTGTCCAAACTTTTCCATCTACAACGAGTTCGTTAAATTTAAAGTAAGCCCTCTTTCCTTCTCTCTTAAACTCTAGCAGTTTTGGGATAAGAGGTTTCCGAGCTTCAACCATTGATTTTGGAAGATCTTCCGTCATAGTAAAATTTGCCCCCAACTTTTTTCCCAATAAAACTTGTTGTTTTTTCTCAAAGTTTTTGAAAACTAGCCTGATTGGTCTTATTTTTCCTTCGCTTTTTTTGCCTAAGCGAAAGCAGCTTGCAATGTCCGTTTCTTCAACTTTGAACTGGTCATTCGATTTATTTATTTGTTCAAATATCATTGATAGAAGTTCTTCTGAGGTCCGTTCACTCTCTTCTAACTTGAAAATTATCAAATTATTTTTTCTCATAGTCAATTCTAGTTGAGTTATTTGCTTTTCATGTCTAGCACAGGTAGCTTCTTGTTGCTCAATTATTACTCCTTGCATCTCAACAATTTTCTCGAGCTTTTCAACTTTCTCAGAGAGGATTCCCACCTTTTCGTCTGTGTTTTTTATGACTCTGTCCGAAGCTTCGTTAATATTTTTAAAAATGTCGTTTTTTTGTTCTTCTAATAAAAGTTTTAAAGCTTCCAGTGTGATAGCCATTATTTCGGAATACAGCCTGGTATAATGTTGTTACTTCTATTCGCCACTAGATGGCAACGGGTTAAGTGTCGTTAGGGGTTCTTTATTGACAGCTGTTGCACAAGCTTTGACTTATGTATGACAGTTCGTGTTTTTATTGCAATGTTGCTGGTTAAAATTGTTTGTTTATAATTTATATAAAAGAAAATTGAGAGTATTCTTCTCCATATAACGCTGGTTTTCCAGTCTTTTTCAATTTTTGATAAATTCGTGAAACTTAAATACTGAAAATAAGACAAAATACCTTGAAATGGACGGTAATGGAATTACCACCGAGAGTGAGTTCTCAGACTACTCCGAGTCTGAGAAAACACAGTATTTGTCCGAAGGTGGATAGGGGTTGTTCAAGTCTCCGAATATGGACTTAATCCTATCGGAGCCAGAGCTAGTCCCGCAGACAAACAAGGCTTTGGAGGTAGCGGCGGACCTCCAAGATGAAAGAGAACTGGTGGAAGCCCTGCAAGCCAAACAGGCAGCCATCAGCCAGTAAGAGCAAAGCCTCAACAAGCTCAAGGAGGAAATTGAGCCCCTCCTCAGTCAGCTAAAGCTGAAACAAGAAGCGCACCGTCAACAAGAGGCAGCTGCAACAAAAACAACAGCAGCAAAAACAACAGCAGTGAAAACAACAGCAGCAAAAACAACAGCAACAACAACCACAGCAGCAAAAACAACCACAACCCAAGCCCGCTTCTAAAAACACAGGAGCGGAGCAAAATAAAAAGACTCCATCAACAGTGGCAGGCCCAATGTCTGACAGCCCATCGACTTCGGCTAAGGCCAAACAGCAGCAACAACAACCGCTACAACCAAGGCAGCAGGAGCAGCAGAAACAGCAGCAGCAGAAGCAGAAGCAACAGCAGCAACAACAGCCACAGAAGCAGCATCAGCAGAAACAGCAGCAGCAACACCAGAAACAACCACAGGCTGGAAAAAAAAATACCACCCATTAGGACGCATAAAGTTGACCTGGACGACATAAAACAGGTATGTAAGTTGGCCACCAAGGGCAATTTTTTTATCAAAATATTAAATGAAAGAGAAAAGAACTATTCGGTCCAGTGCTTCTCACTGGCCGAATACAACTTAGTAAAGGGGTTACTAAAAGAGGCCACAGCTGAGTTCTTCGGCTTCATGCCTAAAAGCGAAAAATTTCAGACGGTCCTACTGAAGGGCATAAGTTCCTGCACGGAACCGGAGGCGCTCTTAGCTGAGCTCCGTAAAAAAGCCACTGACGATATCGATTTTATCGGGGTCAAGCCTTTCACTGCGGTGAAGTCCAAGCGAGGGGGTTATAGGCTGCCAATGTTCCTCGTAACATTATGTGAACATGTGTGAAGAAAATCAAATCTCTCGACTATCAAGCTGTACACTGCGACACATTAAAAATGCACGACGAAATTTTACAATGTACGAAGTGCCAGAGGTTTGGCCATGCCAAAGCCAACTGCAATATGCAGTTGCGCTGTGTCAGGTGCTCAGAAACCCACATGGAAGGAGAATGCAAGCTGGGGAACGAGCGGGTTGAGGATTTTACCAGCTCAAGTGTGTTCTTTGTGAAAACCAAGGGCACCCGGCTAGCTATAGGGGTTGCCCTAAGGTCCAAGAAATGAAACAGAAACAGGCCAGTCAAAAAGCCGAAAGCAGTCGAACAGTTCGACAGGCTCCAACACAAAAATTCGTGGATCCCAAATTTTCCTACGCCCAAATGGTGTCAGGGAATGGGAACACGAGACAGGCTCCACCAACGCCAACGGTTGCCCCAAAGGCCCCTGTGCCTAAGGCACGAGAGGTGCAGCCTGACATTGTAGCCTTGTTGTTGAGCATTCAAGGTCAACTAACAGGGCTGCAAAGTCTGATAAAGGAGCAAGGCAAAAGGGTAGATCATCTCTACTCTTTGTTGCCTGGCCTGGCGCAATTTAGACCATAATGGGCGCGCTGCCGGAGACGCGCCTAAAAGTCCTAGCTGTGAATGTAAATTCACTGATTAGGACTGAACGAAGAGCCAATATGTTCCAATTGTTGAAAGACTACAGTCCCCATGTGTTTATGGCTAGCGAAACCAAGCTAAACCACAAACACAAATTGACTCATAAAAATTACAATATCGTAAGAAGAGACCGGCCCGACTCTACCCAATGTGGCGGTGTCGCTCTCTTTATACGAAAAGGCATTAATTATAAAGTCATATACAACAATGAATTGCGAAAGCTCAAGACGCTAGAAGTTTGCGTTGTATGCATCTCTCTCACTCAAGGGAAGCGGATGTATATGATTGCGGCTTATGCGGCTGGAGCTCCGCAGGTTACTTACTTTGCTTCAGAACTCGAGATTCTTTTAAGGGAACTTAAACTGAGCTTGGAAGAAAGCTATTTCATCTTGGCCGGTGATTTGAACGCAAAACATGAAGATTTTGGAAATCAACACAGTAATCCCAGAGGTAACCATCTTTTTAATTTGATGAATCTTTACAGCGTTGAATATGGCGTCGACCTGCTGGCTACTGAAAAGCCATCGTATCCAAGAAGCGGCACTAGACTGACAGTTACAGACAAAGTGGGTAATCACCCTCGAAACTGCTTACAGACAGTCGAGTACGACAGTGATCACTGCGGACTGGCTGCTGTAATGCAGATTCCGAACGAACGCGAGTAACGTATATTGACCCTACCAAGAAAAGTGATGAGTCTATAAATCAAGACAATATTAATAAATTGCAACCACTTTCATGGTAAGGTAAATAAACACCTCACTTCCGTTGCTTTACTCCAACCTCAAACCAATATTACTCAGCATAAATAAGTTTATAATTCATAATATGAATTGTACCTACATAGTAAGCATTAATTTTAGATATGTACATATGTAAATAAAATAATTTTCTTTAATTTAATTTGGCAATAAAGAATTGAGTTGAGTTTGGAACTCTAAACAATACGGTCGTTTTTTATTCTCCTAAAATATATAGGTAACTTTGAGGTAGTCAAGGACTTCGTCTACCTAGGCTCCCCTGTAAACGCAGAAAACAACACCAGCGCTGAGATCAAACGAAGAATAACTCTTGCTAACCGCTGTTTCTTTGGGTTAAGAAAGCAATTGAGTGGAAAAATTCTCTCTCGAAGGACCAAAGTGTCGCTATATAAGGCCCTTATCATCCCCGTCCTGCTATACGGTGCAGAAGCATGGACTTTGACAAAAGCGGATGAAAGCACCTTGGGTCGTCTCGAGAGAAAGATTCTTCGTGTGATCTACGGTCCCGTATGCATCGAAGGGGAGTGGAGGAGAAGATGGAACGACGAGCTGTACGGGCTGTACAGCGACGTAGACTTAGCAAGAAGGGTAAAAGTCCAACGACTAAGATGGCTAGGTCACGTAGAGCGCATGGAAACCAATGCTCCGGCCCGGAAAGTCTTCGAATCCACACCCACAGGACAGCGCAGTAGAGGAAGACCGCGAATCAGGTAGCGCGCACAAGTGGAAGGTGACCTCACCCAACTCGGAGCGCGAAACTGGAGACATCTAGCTAGGGACCGAGCTAGATGGAGAAGTTTGTGGGTGAGGCCCTAGTTCACACAGGACTGTAGCGCCACCTTAAGTAAATAAGTAAGTAAAATATATAGGTATGCTTCCATCAATCAAGAATGTTATGGGTGAGGTATTTTTCGATTATAACTCTTTTTTTAAATTTAATATTTATTAATTAAAATGGAATTGAAAAATAGTTGCAACTTTAAATCATTAAAAACAAACTATAAATATACTTAGATTAATTAAATTGATACAGATTTTAATTACTTGCAAGAAAATATTTGAATTCAATAAATTGCGCTCGCACCCTTAACTTGATGGTTCTTGGAACGCATCTTTGATACAATAATCCGAAGTTAATTATGAAATTTAAAGAATTTCGTAGTGATTGCTGTAAATGAGTGAATTAATTATGTATGTATATTAAACTGATGTTAAACATGCTTTTTTCAAGACAAAAATGTACCTTGGTTCGCTATCAACAAAATGACTGCAAAACTAAAGCTTAAAACTGAGTTTTTTATCAAAAAATAAAAAGAAAAATCTGAAAAACAAACTTATTAACCTCTCCATTTTGTTTTTGCTTTGCAAAGTGCCGCTAGCCCACGGCATGGTTTTTTTTGTTTGTTTTCACATCTATTCATGTACTAATTGTCAAAATTACAAATACAACAATGTAAACAAACGGGTTTTGGAGAGTGAAACGTACGAAAGATTCCGATCTTGGTAAATGGAGTATTTTTGGTCTTAATTCGAGTAGCATAAAGAAAACAATAAGAAACACTCATAGGGTAAAGTTTACAATGTTTGATAAGATGTTTAAATTTAATATAAATTAATTCTTGATGAAAAAGATTTAAGTGATCAATGTAATAAGATAAAATAAAGCGATTTGGATCACAAACAAGGATGTTCAAACGCCTTGCTACACATCGACCATTACGTATCACATACACACATTAAGTGCGTTTTGATCGCATTCCATATATAGTAAAGTGAGAAATTGCCAACAAAACGATCCGCAGTAGTCCGGTTCTTATATTTGAAAGTTGATACAACTGAATATTTGCCAGAATAATTTATCAAAAAATTTAAAAAAAATAGCGACATTCAGACCAGGGGTAAAATCGTGTAAGCTGATTTTTGATAGTTGACTAAATCAAGAAAATAGGTCTGTGTAATGTGAAAGTCGATTTCAAAGTTTTAACCAAACAATTTGACATAAAATAAAAACTTCAAGAAGGAGGTTTGTTCCTAGACTATTACATTTACATGTGGTGTTGAAGCGAGCTTGAAGCTCGCCTAAATTCTTTATATACCTGAATCGAGTTGAAATGGGCTTGATTTGCTCGATTCCGGTCGGGGATCGGAAATTTGTGAAGAAACACTTGTGTGGAGGAGTTGGTTTTACAGATAATGCGTTATGGTCTGTTTATTTGTATGTTTGTGTACAAAAAATATAGTTTTGTTTTAATGAAATTAAAAAAAAAAAGTTGCACATGGAGTAGGTAGCATATTCCTATATGGTGCTGAACTATTCAGTTTTTCATTGTTTAACACGAATCAAACTATCTCACTTGCACTTCATAAGAAACATCGAAACACTATTTGCATTTTAGAAAGTGCTGTCAAACTTAATCATTTTTAAATCTTCTTGTGCGGTGGAAACATCAAAAGAAACTTTGATAAACCTTTGGTGGAAACAAAGCAAAACATAAATATCTTTGCTATTGTTTTCTCTTGCAAAATAAGCCCAGTTAGTCAATTTTCACTAACAAAACTAAATAATATCAACAGTAATAGATTTGTTTTTTCCCCAATGGAAAACACACATGATTCCAAATGCACAACTACTCAACGAACACAGCCATCGAGATACAAATGCAATATCAATCGTACCAACATTTGAGAACGAAATCACATAAGATCTATTCGAGACTCGTATAAATGTCAAAAACCCATCCATAGTAAGATTCTACTCTAACTTTTATCGGTGTTATTCATACTATGGATATTGTTTTTGTTATTCGTGTAAAATCCTACTATACTATGGATAGATTTGCCAACAAAACACGGGTATTGTCTTCACATAATCACGTATCTAACTTTCATTAGATTTCATGAAAGCTTCGACAAAATAGGGATACATTTAATATTCTCTAAACTGTTTAATTGGGGTGTTGGCCCCAAAATAGGGTCATGTCCCCTATAGTCGAACACTTAGTGGTCTATGGTAAAGTAATCGTCTACTGTGTTGGGACCGTTTAACGTAAATATGTGATGTAAAGTTAATAAGAAGCTTAAACTCAAAAATTTTGTGTTTCTTTAAACATTTTTTTATTAACTTTAACAACTTTTTTTAAACAAATTAAAAGCTGAAAATAAGCAAATTCCCCAGTAGTCGAAGAGTAGTTGCCTGAACCCGAACACAAAGTTTCCTAATTTCAAACATAGGATTTTATATACAGTTTCAATGTAAGATATTTAATGAAAAATTGTTTTTGAATAGTTTTTTTTGCTATTTTCTTTGCATTAAACATTAAAAAGATGTGTGTTGTGTTAGGTGGTTTTCATTGTTTGAGCAGAATTCACTCAAGGCTATTGACAAGTGCGATTTATGTCCATCAACTAGTAAAAGAATCGGTCGTTAAATTTCATTTCGGTTAAGCCAGCCACTGAAATTATGGCACGAGCACGATAACTTTGGCGCCAAGATATAATAACGGTTTTTGGTAGAGGGGCTTAATACAAGCATTTTTTACTATGGGAGGGGGGTCTATCTCCCCCCGTTTAGGCGGTAGGGGCAATTTAAAAAAATTATTATTTAAAATGGAAAAAAATAATTAAAAAATAACGGTGATACTTACAATTAAGTTTTATACATTTTTTTAAAGCCAACATTCAGTTTTATTAGCCAGTTTTTAATTCAAGTCAAAACTATGCGTAGTTTTTGAAACATTTAATTTTAAACTCAAAATTTGAGTAAAAAAAGTTAAAAAAAAGGTTTAAGTGTAATTTTTCAATACTTCAAGATTATCTACCATTGTTTTTATTTAAGAATTTATTGCTCTTATTTGTTTTTGATCAAAAACTGAAAACTAGATGATTTTATGTCTTTTAGTTTTTTAGAAGACATAAAGTCATCAAGTTTTCAGTTTTTGATCAAAAACAAAAAAAAGCAATGAACTCTAAAAAAAAAACAGTAGATAATTTGAAAGTTTTGAAAAACTACACTTTAAACGTTTTTTTTAATTTTTTTTGCATACATTTTTAGTTTAAAACAATTTTTTTCAAAAACTATGCATAGTTTTGACTTGATTTAAAAACAAGCTAATAGACAAAATGGCTTTAAAAAAGGTATAATACTTGATTGTAAGTATTACCGTTATTTTTTAATTATTTGTTTCCATTTAATGTACATATTTTTTTAAATTGCCCCTACCGCCTAAATGGGGGGAGATAGACCCACCCATAGTAAAAAATGCTTGTTTTTAACTGTTCTATACAAATCCGTCATTAAACTTTGTCGCCAAAGTTATCGTACTCTCCCCGGCTTCACTGTAGGTTTGATATTTTCGTTTCATTTTTTGTCTGAAATATGAGATTTGAAAATATTGTCTGATCTGTCAGTGAAAACTGTGTCTTAAATGTTTTACAACCGTTTAAATTAAGAAGGTAGGTATTTTGACAATATTGTTAGAAATACCCCAACCCGTTGTCAGACGACCTTCTTTTCAAGTTATTGTTTACCATTGATAGATCTAACAATATTGAAAGATCTGACAATCGTCGTGTCCTGCCTACTTTATTGAAAATCTAAGAACAATTCGGGAAAAGGAAACCAAAAATAAATAATTCCCTTAAACCGAACACTGAAGAAAAAGGTGTTCGAATATTGGACCCTAGGCTTTTAAAGAGTTGCCTTCATTCGAACACCTGTGTTCGGGTAGGAAACTTGACAAAATTTGGTTTCCTATGTTTGAACAGGCAAAATATAATTTATTTACTAAGTTTTAAGCTACAAATTATACGTAAATTAATAATGTTATATATTAACTACAGAAAAAAACATAAACAAATATATAATTACCTTAATTTACCAGCAATGCAGACAGTTTCCCACAACGATCTCAAAAGTTTTTTTTTTAACCAAAACAGTAAACAGAGAGTGCCTCTAAAGCAACAAGATAAACTAATCTTTTTATAAGTTTTGACATAAGTTGTACTAGATCAGAGTTTCTAAGTGCTAAGGGGGATAACACACCTAGCATTTAACATTTTTAGAAGCTGAAACCTAAGAAATTCAACAGTTTGAAGACTTTTAAAAAAAAAGTGTTCGACTACTGGGAGTGTTCGAAGTTAGGCGACCCTACCCTATATGGTTTTATTAAATCATTTTTGCTGAACAGGAAAATCTCTGTTAAAATCAATAATTATTATTCTTTAACACAACCACTCAACAATGGCATACCACAAGCAAGAAGACTGCACAGCATCATGGCGGAAGCTGGACTTCTCACCTTGGAATAACGTCAATTAGGAAGTCTTTTGAAAATCATTCCAAAACTTATTTTCTCCAACAACTCCATAATTGACAGAGATATCGACTTAGCGAGCAATACCATGGACAAGCGTCTTCCATTCACGATCACTAAGGCTATACCAAAAGACAAGCCAAGCCAATGGGTTTACCCTTCAAACGTTACACTCCAACCCTCCCATCTCGGAACATAAGCCTAAAGACTTTTGAACTAAAACTAACACAGTACAATAAAGAAAACACCAATAGCAGAGTTTATTATTCTACTTTATTTGTAGAAATAATCGAAAACCATAAAAGTGAAGGTTGGACTCCTGTGTTTACAGGTGGGTCAAAATCCGACCACAACACCTACTTTGCTGTAACTGAAGAGAATGGGCAGGTTCAGACGACATAGGGGACTTGAAAGTAAAGCAAGTTTCTAGTATCTGATTGGCCAGCTGCCAAAAAATTCCCTTCCAATTAAGGCAACTTTAATGGAAAGTTGACTGGAAAGTTAGTCAAGAAAAATCTCCCTAACTATCAAGTCAAGTCTACTTCTGTCAAAATGGCAGTCGATAATGTTTTTTTCATTCAGCTGAGAGCTGAACTTTATTACCCAATGATTTATTTACTTTCTGTACAACTTAATTTAATATTTTCTGTAAAAGAGTTCGTTGTCAATTTGGAAAAGAAATAA
Organism: Eupeodes latifasciatus; assembly: GCA_920104205.1. Lineage (NCBI taxonomy): Eukaryota > Metazoa > Arthropoda > Insecta > Diptera > Syrphidae > Eupeodes > Eupeodes latifasciatus. The sequence goes on along the minus strand of OV049924.1, from coordinate 175,095,380 downwards.
GTAATATTTTCTTAGAATACAAAATACAGATCGTGATGGACTTGTAGATTGCCTGAGGAGTGTTTTGTAGACAATAATGTTTTTGGTTGTTTTTGTACTATGAACTTGAAGTAAAGTTCTGAATTTGAAATTCTTGACACTTGAAAAACTAACTAGTTGCCTTGGTCAAAATTCACGTTCAAGGAATGAAGTTGACTGCAAATGAAGTCCCTTTTGTTGTCTGAACCTGCCCAATGGTTACATGCTGAAGGCAGGAATTTATTAGGAATACTCATCAATATTTACCACTGAAGCGTTAGCCATCCACAAAGCTGCGAAAATGGTACCACAATCCAGTTCCAAGTTAGTGACATGCACCGATAGTCTTTCGGTTCTCCGAGCCATTTTCAACTCAAACCACAACAGTAGGTTGATTAACAGCATATACGTGGTCTTCTAATAAGGAACCCCAAACAAAATCAAACTTATGTGAAAACCAAGCCATATCCGCATATCATGCAAAGAGCACGCCTAAAAAGCTGCTAAGTCTTGCTATAGATATCCCGTTTTCACCTTCGACATATTTTCAAAAAAAAAGACATTCAACGATTCATCGACCAAATCATTAAGAAAAAGAAAATTCTTTACTACTCCTAAATAAACATTGATCGACGCACACCAAGGTACCCAACTTCTCTATCCAGATGAACACTTACTAATTTGATCCGACTTCGATTTGGTCACACCACCCTAACGCACCAGCATATCTAAAGAAAAGAAAATCCATCACAGTATCCAGTCTGTTACAATACCTACTTGGCCTTTCAATACGTAGTGCATCCCGAAAAATAAACTATTTTATCATATAGGTAATCAAGACATTTTTTCAAATTTTAAAACTATTAATATCGAAAATATTTTAAGGATCGAAAATTATCGGAATGTAACCAAATTAATTATCTTAATAAATTCATTTATTCTTTGAGTGGAAAGCTTTTACAGCTAGTACTCGTTTACTATAAGCATGTATTTTGTAATTATATGTTAATAAATAATAATAAATTATATGAACACTTTAGCAGAAAAAACTTCACGTTGCAAAATAAAATATTAGGTCCAGGCTTACGGCTTCAATAACACCACAAAAGCCGTAATGCACGGTGAAGGAAGTGGGATGACGAGGGATGCTTTTTTAACATGGGGTTGGACCAGTGGTTAGAATAGATGGACGGATTGATAAATGTTCATACCTCGACATATTAAAAAACCCAATGGATTGTATTTGTATGCATGATAATGAACCAAAGCATTCAGACAAGGTGAGCAAGGATTGATTTAGTAAAGAAAGTATGTTCTGCTAGCCAGCGCAAAGTCCGGGTGTTTTCATAAACGTCTGCCTAACTTAGATATTCGTTAGACAAGTCAGATTTGCGATCGAACAAACGCTGATGTATTGGAGAAGATATGTTCATAAACATCATACATGACATCAGCGTTGCGCAGATTTTACATCCATATATTTTTGACTGCAAAAGCAGCGGGAGTTAAAAGTAAAATAAAAAGTAGGAAAAATGTAAATTTTGTAAATTGGAAAGTAGAAGCTGCTGCTTTGAATGTAGCTCCTAATCGGAAGAAGAATTCTCATGGAAAGAGATTTCAGGTCTGGAAGAAAATTCCTTATGGAAGAGGAAACTCTTAAAAATTAAGAAAGTTGATCCATTCTTTTCCTTTTACATCTTGGCTATCAAACAAATTGTGTGACGTTTATGAACATTTTGATTATTTAAAATCGTACTTAAGCACACCTGCACTCGTTCTGCAGAACTAGTGTGTTCATTAATGCAACAAAGCAGCAAGACATTACTTAATACCTTAAGCAGATTTTCGAGGTTTATGAAAACACCCTTCCTATTGACAACTTGTGGGGTGGATTTAAAAGTTAATATCGGGGAAAAAAAATCAAGAATTTATGAGAACTTTGACTAGATGTCTAAAATATGTGGAAGGTGCCAAACTACTTTTTTTTTTAACATTCATATGAAATTAAAAAAATATGTTTTCTTTGTTTATTTGAATTCGCCAACTGCCATTGCTTAGGATATACAAAACACTCGTTCTTACAAACTTTGTAGTAGGTACCTAATCATTTGTATATGTCTCGTTTCTGGGCACTATGTAGAAAAGCTACCATAAATATGCCAATTCTACTCTTTTTATTGAAAATGGAACTATCTTTTTCCTAGGTAGATACTTTTTGGTTTGGACTAACTTTTTTGTTATTCGGTACAGCATTGTCAACACTACAAACAAATTTATTGTATCTAACGTTGAACTACGATTTCAATTTCATTCCATCGTAAACAAGTTTATTTTGTAAAATGTATGGATACGGGCAAACTGCAAGTAAAAGGACAAGTAGAATAGTGTTAAATTCTTCATTTGCTCATTAAACATTTTTTAGAACACTATGCTTGATACTTTGTTGATTGAATGCTTTCAACAAAAATAACATCTGACATTTTCCTCCGTTAAGAATTTAACAAGCAAGAGTATCCTTCATGAAATTGATTTCATATACATGTGACAATTATTGAAAATCAAATATTGCAAACAACCAGACTCACAAAATTTATAGTATTGGTTAAAATTAAAACAGCCAACATAATTCTCCTTTGGGGGATCTTATTTTATTCCATGTTTCTGTGTTAAAATATAAAAAAAACGAAAGAACTCCACTACTACCACTTATCTATCACTGAACTACTTAAGCAACCAAAGCAGAGGCGGTCTTTGATTCGTATTTCCAGTTTGGTGGGAGTACACTCTTGGTCTTGTAGTACCTGGCGAGTCTGTGGATTCTCGATTCTACAAGAATCAAACGGAATTTACCGTCCTTGTCCTTACGGTTGCGTTCCAAATGCTTGCGCATAGCAACTGCCCTCTTAATTAAATGGTACAAATCCTCTGGGATGTCGGGTTTCAGACCAACCGACTTCATGATACGGAGAATCTTGTTTCCATTGACGAAACGGACTTGAGCAACTCCATATGAATCACGAAGGATGATACCTTGAATAAAAAAGTAGAAAAGACTTGTTTACTTGTAATACAATTAAACATCTTATAAGTTAACTTACCGATTTTGGAGGGAGTCATACCCTTCTTGCCCAATTTCTTGATTTGTTCCCTGACATCTTCGGCATTTAGTTTAAGCCATGAAGGAACAGTTCTTCGGTAGGGAAGAGCGGATTGGGAAATACCCTTGCTGTAGATTTAAAGAAGACAGAAATTGACGATTAAAAAATGAGCTCAATGCTAATTACAATTGCTCGAAGCACATGTATGGCGACAACGTCCATATCACTTTCAATAAAATACTTTAAACACATAATTTTAATGCATAACTATAGAAGATAGATTGATGAACATTTTAATTCACAATTTAATTACGATTTATGCTATTTAATTAAGAAAAATAGTATTTTTACCCAGGAGCGTGCATACGACCCATCTTGTCAGATTTTTAATGTACACGAAAAAGAACGGAACGGAAGTGGAGAGTCGGACAACATGGCTGAAATGCAAGTGTAGACAACATTCAGTAAATACAAAAGAGTGGAAACCTTAAGTGGAGAAAACACTTTTGTTTAAGGCGTAGCGCACACTTGATGCGAATCGAAACATAAGGCGGCATAAACACACGTTTTAGTAAATTCTTTCTGATGCTGTTAGTACGTAAATTGGGCATTAATTTTCGATAACTTATTGCATGGTCAAATATTTAATTTCAAACGTGCCTTCTGATTTCTCTTCAAACACGAACAACCTCTACGTGGTGGAATAATTACTTCTACAGGAAGTAAAAAAGTGCTATATAAACAAAAAAGCTAAATTCTTGTGAAAAATTACTGTTCTTGATTGTAACTATAGTTACGAAATTTTGTTCATAACAGAATAATAGCATACATATGTAGCTAGAGGTAAAGGCTTTGATAAGTATACATTTATTTTAAGAGTTTTGTGACTGCACTGCATTACTCAGTTCCATGCAACTTTAAGTTGCTTTCAATTGCTCTCATGGGGTTTTACATGGGTAAATTCAGATTTCCTTTAAAAGTTGATCCGTATACGTGGTAATGAGAGCGGTAGAGCTGTCAAATTCCCACCTTAACATTTTTTAAAAATAGTATTAGTATTGATGCAAAGAGGGGTAGATCTGCAGATTTGATCTTAAATCAAAAATAAATCAATTTATTTGCCCATGGAATAAAAAAACAAGGGAAGTTTGTGTTTTGACAGATCTGGATTAAGAATAAATTGATTTATTTTAATAATAGAAACCCAATTAGAACATTAGAGAAGCTTTTTACGGTCATCAATTTAAATGTCTTTAATATCTAAACTCATATAATTCATAATTAAATGCTTTGAAATTTTAACAAAAAAAAAAGAGACACCAATAAAATGAAAACCACATAAAATATGAAAAACATTTCGGCATCGTCAGAGGTTATGGCATAAGGGAACGCGTGAACAAATTAGCATTTCACCTTACTTAGTACACATTCTCAAATATGTGTGACAAATACGGTTACCAAACGAATTGTGAAATATGCTGAATGGTTGTCAAAATATTTTGATCTTTTACTACTTGACGAACATATTTTTGTATATTAAAGGTAAATTCATTGCTGAATTTTATGAGCTTTTCTACAATTCGATAAAAGTTACGTTTATATAACAAAACTGGGATTTTTAGATAGAAAACTACAGGGACTTGACAGTTAATTAAATAGTAGCCATGGCATAATGGTTAGTGCGTTGGACTGTCATGCCAGAGGTCTTGGGTTCGATCCCTGCCTATGTCATCTTAAGTTTCACGGGTACTGCCTCTTGCGAAGAATTGACAAATTCTCCAAGAGTAATTCTTGTCATGAAAAGTGCTTTCTCAAAATTTGCCGTTCGGATTCGGCATATAAACTGTAGGTCCCCTCTATCCCTGACAACTGTACTCGCACACAGGAATGGTTGAGAGTTGTAAGTCACTAGGCCCTAGTTCCCAACGGACTGTTGCGCCACCCAATTTATTTATTTTAGGTAATTAAATAGTTTACAATATATGCACTTATTTTGGTACACGCTTAACTTAAATTGTTGACAGAACTGATGGTACAACTTTCCTATACCGTAGCAGGAATTTCACACGCGCTTTTTTATTTAATACACATGTGCAAATAAATAATAATTATTGCAATCTTAGGGCAAGAAAATATTTATTTGTATTTAAGGTATTTCACTTTTTCACATAAAACATACTGAAAAATGGTTTATTTTGACATTTCTTCGATGTTTTTTGTTTCAGTGATGACATACTTTATTTTTGTTGAAGATTTTCAAATTGTTTATACATTTTAATTAAATACTTAAGGTGGGTACTTTTCAAATAGCACAACAAAAAATAGAAAAACATCTTATGTCTCCTATATTGTTCAAATGCAAAAGAAACGTTGTATATACCCATCCTAGCACCTACCCCAAATCCTATGTTGTGTCAAAGAAGGTTTTAACGACATACTATCCTTTAAATTTTTCACAACTTAACTGTGTTTCCTCAATTTTATATTTTAAACCTGTTCTGTTTTTAAGGCATGCACCTTACTATAAAAACTGCTGTGGTAATGGAAAGTCGTCCCTTTAGAAGCATTATTGGTTTCAATATTGTTAAATATAAGCTCTTTCATACAAAAACGTATCTATTGAATTTTTATCATCTCCTACATCTCGCTTGTAATTTTCCAACTTTGAAAACTGTGAAAAGTTAAAATATAAAAGAATCGAACAGTTTTAAAAACCACTAAAACATTCCATAGTGCAGATTGCAGGAGCAGCCAACATTCACCACATAAAATTGAAACATCCAACTCTACCCAACTCAAGTTCAAAGCCTTGCCTTTCTGTTCGACTGTTCTTCATATTTCATAAAATAAAATGGCTGAGTTTATAAAGAAGAACAAAACCTAGTGCAGTGCAAATTATTTTATTTTTAGTAGAAAAACTACAAAATTTACATCTTATTTTCCATTAAAATCACTTCAAATCATTAAAGTATTTAATTTCCATCAACCAAAACCTTTGAAGACGAAAATCTAACAACAAAATTCTATTTTCGCTGCGACAAGAAAAGAAGTGTAGTGAAAAAGAAAATAATATAGTTTATACGTATATGTATATGTTAATTAATATATATACATATGTATAATATAATTGCAAAATTTATAGACTTAAAAACTTTTCTAAAATAATTATAGTGGAATTTATCTAAATATCAATTCAATTTTATACAAAATTTATGTACATTTCTTGCATTATTATTTCCATACTTTTAATGTGAGTTATGTCCGGTGAAGGTGATTCCGCTGATAGTAGCAGTGATTACAGTGCAAAACCGTCAACCTCCGCCAATAGCAGGCGCATTACTCGAAATAACAGAAATGCTTCCGTATCTGCATCATGCTCCTCATCGACAAGAGGAGCTGCTGCAGGAGTAAGTAGCGGCAGTGGTAGTAGCAAAAAGAAGCGCCGAATTGTGATGCGAATCGAATTTGATGATGATTCGGATGAAAGTTGCTCCTCTAGCAGCAGTAGCGGCCTGAGTGAAGATACCAGAAACAATAAGAAAATTATTAATTCTAGAAAAACAAATAATTCCATAAAAGCCAACGATGAACATAACGACGATAATGATGATGAGATCAAAGCTTATGCATCATCGTCGTCTTGTAGAAGAGTGCGAGGTAAACTTGGTAAAAAATCAAATTTCGTCTTTAATAGTGATGATGATGAAGACAAAAGTGAAGATGTTACGCCGGTTGGCGGCGTTCGCCGCCGCAATCGCCGTAATCGCCAGATTTTGGAAGATGACGACGACGCCGCCAATGAAGAAGTGGTCTCCAAAAATGGCAGAGAGGTAAACTAATTTATTCTTTTTTTTCTTCTTTTTTTTAGGGTCCTCCACTTCCAATGCTTTAATATGTTTTTGGATTGAGAACAATTCGAATGTATAAGTTTTAATATTTGTTTTTTAAATACATAAATTATAAAATTTAATATAAAAATTGTATAGCTGATTTTTTTTAAATGTGCGCAAAACTTAAAAAAGTGAAAAATTGTGGGTGAAGTTGTTGAACAAATATGTACATTGGTAGATAGTTTTTAAAGCATACTTATACTGTACACAAAATACAAATGTGACCGGTTTTGTGTATGTATACTGTAAACTTTTTTAATACAGTTAAGTATTATTCCATAACATGCGCTAGAAGAAAATTTTATTTTATTTTTCTTGTTGCATTGTTATTAGGTAGTTTTGTAAACGTGAAAAGTCTGTGTGTCTAATTAGAGGTACAAAAAAAAAATATAGGACTTAGTTGTAACGCCACGTTAAATATTTTACATATGTAAATGGTTCAGAATAATAAGTGTCAGAGAAATATCATAATTATGAATCATTTTTTGTATTTCAATAAGTGAGTGCTTGTTAGGTGCCCGTAATTGGATCTAAAACAAAACATTAACCAAACGCAATTTGTGAGAAAGTAGGTAGGTACCTATTACTTTTTCTTCTCCATTTTATACACATTATCTAGTCATTGGTCCTTAAGAAATTGATATACTTGGCGCCTTTTATTTGTACATTTTTAATTAAACAAAAATTATTTAAGTCATAAGTTCTTCTTGGCATTTTTAATATGCAAGAATATTAACAAGTGCATTCAAAATAGGAACTTATAAATTTGGATTGATCAAACACACATGTTTTGAATGCGAAGCAACACTTTTACAGATCGTAATAAAAATACAACAATGCGCGGCAAATAGGTATATGTTCATTATTCTGCTAATGTTATGTAGGTATGTAACTAAACCTATAAAAAATAAACATGTAGGTCCTATGCATTCCTTAATTTATGATGAAGATGAAAATGACCGATTTTATTCTGATTTGCAAAACTATAAAGTGAATAATGCAGTTTTATTTTCAAATAAACATTAACTCTACATATTCCACTTAACTATAGCAATAACTATAATACAACATAGATCTGTTCTTTGATTATTAAATGCATCTATTGGGTGATTTTTTTGAGGTTAGGATTTTCATGCATTAGTATTTGACAGATCACGCGGGATTTCAGACATGGTGTCAAAGAGAAAGATGCTCAGTATGCTTTGACATTTCATCATGAATAGACTTACTAACGAGCAACGCTTGCAAATCATTGAATTTTATTACCAAAATCAGTGTTCGGTTCGAAATGTGTTTCGCGCTTTACGCAAATTTTATGCGTTTTTTTTTTAAAAAAAAGTTCTCAAGCTCTTAAAAAATCACCCATTATATTAAACAATGTCCTCTTTTCAATGGAGGACAATAAATACATAATGGGTGATTTTTTAAGAGCTTGAGAACTTTAAAAAAAAAAACGCATAAAATTTGCGTAAAGCGCGAAACACATTTCGAACCGAACACTGATTTTGGTAATAAAATTCAATGATTTGCAAGCGTTGCTCGTTAGTAAGTCTATTCATGATGAAATGTCAAAGCATACTGAGCATCTTTCTCTTTGACACCATGTCTGAAATCCCGCGTGATCTGTCAAATACTAATGCACGAAAATCCTAACCTCAACAAAATCACCCGATATTTTATTTAGCTTCAAAAGCTATAAAGTTTTCAGTTTTACAATGTTGCACTTAAAGTGCCGGTCAAAATAGTAGCAGTGTAACCTCCCGATTGATGTATCCTAGTTTAATGCAATTTATTTGCAAAAAATTGTATTCTTCAATTACTTTTTTGGTACTAGAACATTTTGTCTTCTGTTTTGGGCAAAAACATTCCATGACATAACGGTTTTTTCCTAAATAATACTCGAATGCTCTTAAAATGTGTATTTTAGCGGTCAAAATAATAGCAATAATAGTTTTAGCTAACTTGTGGTAGTTGTGTACTATTTTTGTTGATCCTGTGCATATTTAAATTCTAAGTTTTAAGGTAAGCTTTCAAGGCCTCATAGTATTTACGTATTTACAGTCAAATATACTTACAGTATGGGCCGTAGTTAACACTGCGTTCCGTAGAAAAGCCGAAACATTCGCCAACTTCTATCTGAAGGAAAAACTTATTTGGAAATCGAAAATACTCCTCAAATTTCTGCAAAAATGATTCCAAACGTAAACAATTATGAAAAAAAAAACCTGAAACGTGCGGCAGAAAAAAGGTTTTATCTCCAAAATCGGTAAGAAGGATTGTAAGATGCACGAAGGCCTTACCTCACTTACCTGCTACTGAGAACAAAATTTAAATGCAAGTGTAAAAACATTTAGAAGAATATTGAGAAGAAATTATCTCAACGCCAGAAGTCCAAGAAATGTTTGCCAAGACCAATGTTCAAAGGGCCCTTCAGAATGCGCGAAATATTTTATGGACGAATGAAAACAAAATTGTTTTATATAGCATTCCTGGTTCTCGTGAATATGTTCGACGCCCACCAAATGCTGAATACGTGTCTAGATATACCCGAAGAACCATAAGACATGGTGGCTCTAGCATTATGGTATGGAATTTCTTCTCATACCATGGTGTAGGTAACATATACCGAATAAATGGTGTGTTGGATCAGCATGTATACGTTGACATTCTTCAGCGAACTATGCTGCCTTACGCAGAGGAGAAAATACCAATTAGATGAATCTTCCAACAAGAAAATGACCTAAAGCACACCAACAAAAAGCTAAGGAGTGGTTTCGCGTCAATAATATTTCTGTTTTGGACTGGACTACCCAATCCCTGATCTCAAACCAATAGAGAACATTTGAGCAGATGTTAAAAAAAATTATAGCAGTTTTAAAACCCACCAACAATAATCAGTTTTGGATTACAGTTGAGACTGCATGGAAAGGTATCCCATTGGCAATATGTCAGGCTTTGGTAAATTCTATGAAGCGACAATGTGAGGCCTTTATAAGCAATTAGGGTTCTACAACCAATTATTAACAAGTTTTCTTGAAATTTTTATCAACAATTTGTTCTTTTCCTAATTTGTATGAATACTGCTAATTTTTGACCGGTGTAAATCTTTACCTTGAAGTTAAATTTGTTTTTATTTATATGATAAAATCTAACATTTTTTTGTCATAACCTGGATTAAAATTAATGTGACTTACTAAATAAAAATATTCATTACGATTAATAACCATAGGGTATTTATTTTATTCAATTTTTTCGGTGTCCCCTTCTCACTGCTAATATTTTGACTGCAGCTTGTGCATATATACTATAAATAGCAGTTTTCACCTTAATTTGTAAATACTATCTTTAAACTATAAAATCACATATTTTATTATAAAATAACATTATTAAATACCTAATCGTACTTTGCCCATATTCAATTAATTTACGTTTGAAAGGATCAAATTTCTTATGTTTTTAATTTTATTTGGAAGGTTATTAAAACCTATATTAAATATAATTAGCTATCCTCTTAGGTTATTACTATTTCGTAAGTTATACTCAACTACTCCATTTACAAGTTCACATTAATAATTAGGAAAAATATTGTATTTAATTTTAAATACAAATATACATAACATACAAATTATCTGGTTTACACATACATATGTATATAATAAACTGTCTAAATAATCAAAATGAGGTTTAAATAATATGTACAACAATTTTTGTGTATAATTTTTTACAAATATAATTTATGTATGGGTTAAAGTTTAATTGTTTTCCAAGAAGAATACCAAGATATTTCATTTCTTTAATTTGTTCAATTTGATCATTATTTATAGATACATTAATAAAAACATTATTATTAGAAGACAAACTGAAAGGAATACATCTTGAAACCATACATATATTTTTTGTTGCATTAAGCACGAGTCTGTTAATTTTCATCTATGCATTTATTCCATATAAATCTTGATTTAGGAATTCTAAGCGCCTTACCAACAACGTATAGAAGATAATCATCAAAAAACAATACAAGCTTTGACTGTTGAATCATTTTGGTCATATCGTTTTTTTTATTTAGTTAAGTTTAACTTTATTTAGTTGAGTTAAAACTATTTACATTTTTGATAAGTTACATTTGTTAACATAACTGATTTTTTGGTTTTGCTTTGATTTATTTTTTCAAATTAATACTGATATTTTACAAATTCTATTACATTTCTTTTGTATATATTTATATTAGTTTCATTTTTGGTTTGAGTATTCAACCTATTGAATAACTAAAATCCTTCATACATAAGTGAATTGTATGCATTTGCACAAACAAAATTAGGAAGTCTGAAATCATTTCTGTTTCTTAGTGCATATGGTTGTAAATCTCTTATAAGCTTTATGTAATGAAATTCTTATGAACATACGAAATAACCATAACCCCAGCATTGTACCTTGGGATACACCTGCATACATACATACGTTCACAAGACATTGGATAAAATATTTAAACCATTTTAGTTTCGTACCTTCTATTCTAAAATAATTAAGACAACATTGGTGTACACTCAATACAAAATATAAGATCTATTAATTTGTAAAATTAATTTTGTAATTTTTTGTCCCAAATGTTGCCAAACCATTAAAATTTTAGAGACAAGAAAAGAGAGAAAATATCGGCATTGTACCAGTTATGAGTAAAATTACTTTGTAGAAATAATAATTATCGATAAAAATCTGTTTTTTTTTAAGGCACCAAAAGACAAAATGACAAATGAATGGAAATGCGTAGGAACCTTCACCACGGCCAGGAAACAAATCTAGCAAAATATTTGCTATTTATAACCTAATTAATAATAAATACTAAAATTAAATTTATACACACGCATATTTAAATTGTACAAAACTTACGTTTTTCTTTAAATATTTTCAAATTATTTTCTGGTTTCAAATCATTTGGAAGCCCATTATGTGTAAGCATATTTTGTGCTGATTGAGTTTTAAAGTGTGGCAGACGAAAATCGGACCCATTTCTTACATTATGACTGCACATTACTAACATTATACAACTGGGAAACTGGGAATCAATCCATTCTTCATTTTGAAAACATAAATTAACACATTGTTAATTGTTCTCCGATTTATATTAACTTATTCAACATACTTAACATAGTTGCAATCGGTGTAATCAATGACATTTTAGATTTATCCTCATTGCTTTATTTTGTAATTTTTGCAATCTATCTAATATTTTTATGTTACAAATTTAAACAATGATGGAACAGTTATTAAAAATAAGGCTCAACTATAGTATTATACGTTTTTATTGCACATGAAGTCGACATTATTTTTCGGATTATTCTGTTTTTAAATTTTCTTTGAAATATTGTCTATATGCATTTTAAATTCTTAATTATTATCGAATATAATTCCTAGACATTTTATATTTTCTACAACTTCTAACACATAGTTTTCAATTTTAACTTCAGTCTCTTATTCCCCGTTAAGCTTTCACATTACAAAAAAAAAACACTTTTTTAACTCAATTAAATCAAAATTAACTTTTTCAATACATTGTTCTATGTTGGATTACCATAAGATAAAAATGCGGCTTACCATCGATGACATGTGCAAAGGATGTAGTGATGAAGAAGAACCAAAAGACAATGCTCACTTCTTATGCCACTGCCCAGCACTATCATACCATAAAAACAAATTCTTAGACAGACCCTTCTTCAATAATCTTGAAGAACTCGAAAATATTCCAGGAAGCAGCCTATTAGGCCTTTAAATGGCCAAAACCAAAACAATCCATAAATATCATAGGTTAAATCATTAACTTTTTGAGAAGTTCAATACTTCAGGGTATTAAAATGGATCTATGTACATTGATCTAAGTGTTTCGATCATCAATTGCTAGCTCTTCCACCTAACCTAACCTAAGACAAAATGATTAGTAAAAACTATAATGCAAAATCGAAATGATAATACCATATGTAGCTGCACACAAAACCTCGAAGACGCACCCAAAAATAATAAGGGCAATGAAAACTATACCTAAACACTTTCAAAAAAATCAAAAACAGTCCGAACATTTCCGAAGTTCACACTTAAATTTAAGTTTGGGGGGTTCTAATTTTAAAGAAATTCAAACTTATCGATAGAGTACCTACTTTACTTCCATGACACATACTGTGTCGGTTAAAACTAAAGCACCTTAATTTGGTGTTTGTTCAACAAATTTGTAGAGAAAATCATATTATATATTTGAAAATTGATGGCACAATTTATGAGACTTCCTTTTTGATTTGGAACCTTCAACAGATTCTGTGCTTCTAATTCTGGTCAACTTTGTTTTTGTTCCGTCTATTTGAAGTGTTCAAAAAGTTCGACTTTTTAAACATTTCGTCGTTTTGATTAAAGTTCTGTTTTCTATTTATGCTTAAAATGCCACTTTAGTTAATTTGCACTTTGACGAAAGTTAAAACATGAATCTTTTGTGGAAAACGGCCTATGGAAATGTTGAAAGACAAAATCGAAAAATCTTATCTTTGAAAAGTTTGAATTTTTCTTCACTGACTGATTTGATTTGTATAATTGTATACAACTTATAAGTAAAATACAAACAATTTATTGTTTGTACTAATTAATTTTAAGTACACATTTTGTCTGGATATAAATTAGAAAAAGATTGTTTCTTAAGAGTTAGCACTCTCAATAAACCCGACAGTTATGATTTTGATAAATCTTGACATTTATATTTTGTGTTATTTGGAAATGGATTGAAAAATAAGATTTGTCAAAAAATTAAAGAATTTACAAAATTCCTCACCCATAAAGTCACAGGAGTTTTCTATTTCTTGTACTCCTTTTTGAAAGGTGCAATGGTGAATAATTAAGGAATAAAATCCAAAAGATTTTATTATCTCAGTTTTAATAGAAACAATGACAAAATACTATGAGAATTTGTACATGTTTCCGAAAACAGTAGTACCCGTAGCGTGATGGTTAGTGCGTTGGACTGTCATGCAAGGGGTCTTGGGTTCAATCCCTGCCTGTGCCACCTAACTTTTTTCACGGGTACTGCCTCTTGCGAGGAATTGACAAATCCTCCAAGAGTAATTCTTGTCATGAAAAGTGCTTTCTCAAACTAGCCGTTCGGATTCGGCATATAAACTGTAGGTCCCTTCCATCTCTGACAACATTACTCGCACACAGGAATGGTTGAGAGTTGTAAGTCACTTGGCCCTGGTCCTTCATGGACCGCCACCTAATTTATTTATTTATTTCCGAAAACAGAGCAAGCTCTGAGATTTTACAAATATAAACTAACCAATGTTTCTTTTTGCTAAGTACAAAAATTACAGCACATGCTTAAGGAAGCGAATGAATAAAGTGTTTTGTATTTAACTTACTCACTTAGGTCGTCGTACCTAATAAGTCCGTGCATTACCTAGCGGTAAATAGGACCACAGTTTCTCCTACGCGTCATCGTATGCAGTTTCCGATTTCTTTTCGTCTTTCCTTCTATGTGGTTCACGGTCTCCTGACTCTTATGCCTTCTTGCGTGAGTGTATTCCAACGCTTTGGTCCAATGCAAAACCACTTGCATCTTGTATAAAAGATTCAGTGCGTTATACAAGATACATAATAAAGTCTTCGAAACCTAGAAACCCAGAAAGAGTCAAATATTACAATTTTATTTTCTGTTTGTTTGGACATACAGTAATCGTCTTATCATGATGGGGATCATCATCTTTCGTTTTTAAACGCATCTTTTGAAATAATTTTGTTTAAAGGATAATTTTATTTTGACAATCTATTATAAACCTTTATTAATCAATACAAATAAACTACCTTTTTATTCCTAGAAACTATTAGAATAAAAAATATAAGTATTGACCTATGTAGTACCCGTGGCAGGATGGTTAGTGCGTTGGACTTAACTTAGAGTGTCCGTATGGGACCAGTAACTTAGTTGTAAGTTATGGTTAATTAGGCTAGTTTTATGAATTTTTGTCTAGCTTTAAGATAGGTTTAAGATTGAATTAATAAAAATGAATTTACAAAAAAAAAAGTGCGTTGGACTGTCACGCCAGAGGGCTTGGGTTCAATCCCTGCCTGTGCCATCTAAAGTTTTTTCACGGGCACTGCCTTTTGCGAGAAATTGACAAATTTTCTAAGAGTAATTCTTGTCATGAAAAGTGCTTTCTCAAAGTAGCCGTTCGGATTCGGCTTAAAACTCTAGGACCCCTCCATCCCTGACAACAGAACTCGCACACAGTTATGGTTAATTAGGCTAGTTTTATGAATTTTTGTCTAGCTTTAAGATAGGTTTAAGATTGAATTAATAAAAATGAATTTACAAAAAAAAAAGTGCGTTGGACTGTCACGCCAGAGGGCTTGGGTTCAATCCCTGCCTGTGCCATCTAAAGTTTTTTCACGGGCACTGCCTTTTGCGAGGAATTGACAAATTCTCTAAGAGTAATTCTTGTCATGAAAAGTGCTTTCTCAAAGTAGCCGTTCGGATTCGGCTTAAAACTCTAGGACCCCTCCATCCCTGACAACAGAACTCGCACACAGTTATGGTTAATTAGGCTAGTTTTATGAATTTTTGTCTAGCTTTAAGATAGGTTTAAGATTGAATTAATAAAAATGAATTTACAAAAAAAAAAGTGCGTTGGACTGTCACGCCAGAGGGCTTGGGTTCAATCCCTGCCTGTGCCATCTAAAGTTTTTTCACGGGCACTGCCTTTTGCGAGGAATTGACAAATTCTCTAAGAGTAATTCTTGTCATGAAAAGTGCTTTCTCAAAGTAGCCGTTCGGATTCGGCTTAAAACTCTAGGACCCCTCCATCCCTGACAACAGAACTCGCACACAGGAATGGTTGAGAGTTGTAAGTCACAAGGCCCTAGTTCCCAACGGACTGTTGCGCCACCTAATTTATTTTTTATTGACCTTCTTTTGGTACCTTCGATACTTGTCATTAGTCAACAGATGATGTCTTTTCTACTCTTTGCCTTCACTATAGTGGAAAACACTTAAGTTAGGCAAGTGTTTTGTTTTATTATTGTAATAATATTATTATAGTTGTTAAAGAAGAAAATAACTAAAATAATTGAATAATACCTGTTTCCACTTGTTTCACTGTTTTCCTTTTTCATTATTGTAGGAACATCATTTAAGTTTGATGAAAATTAATGAGTACTTCTTTTTATAGTAATCTTTTTATAATTCTATACGTCTATACATTCATATATAATTCGTTGTTAAATTAGGGCGCCATCAATTTTCAAAAAACTTGTAATCTGCGAAAAAATTATAATTTTTCTTTTTCAAAACGGCCTTGAGCATGATGTCTAGATTTTTTATTCAATTTAAATTCATTCACTGCACTGAAATCAATTTGTTAAGGACCAGTCTTTTAAAAAGTTTACTTACTTTTGGATCGCTTTTGTATTGAAAACACCGCTTAATCTCCCCTTGATGTTCTCCACAGTGAATTTATCAGTCAGTACTTTTTAAGTTCGAAAAATAAGTCATACTGTACGAACTGTTAGGCACTTGTAATATAATTGAATGTACTTCATCTTATTATGCACATATAATATAATTATATACTCACCCTCTCACTAATTATCAAAATGTCATTGTCAATTTATTCAGTAAACTCAACATTTTCATCATGGTAAAGTACACAAACGAGCAACCGAAATTCGGAGTCCGTAACTGCATCTTTAAGAGTGTTAACTCCAATTTTGGGTCATAATTCTTGCCCTAATAAACAGGCTATAACAAGGTTAGCGCATGCCAGTGGACAATGGGTTGGTCAAAGTGTCAAAAATACCGCTGTCGTTCATATGCCCGTTGCAAACGATCTAAATCAGTCAACGGCGTTTTCGAGAATTTTGCATCGCTTAGGCCTTATGAAATTATGGGGTATTTTGCTGACTACAGGACTGAAACCGATGGCCCATTTGAAGCGACGCACATATTCCGATTGAGCAAGTTGTCAAGGCCTTATTGGAAAACCCTTTATTGAGAAAAGGCTTCTAGTTCTTTCGTTTTAGACGGAAAAGGCACATCAAACGAAAAAATGGCTATTTTAACACAGTATTCAACTATTTTTTTAAATCATCCATATTCATTTCATGTATGTATGTTCAATCTTTCCACATTTTATTGGCTTGTTATCATTATTGCAAAGTCACATTGCACTCGTTTGTAAAAAGAACATGCTTCCAAGTATCCATAGTCAAATCCAAATGATAATGGGGTAAACTCAAGTACGTTGCCAATGAAATTTTCGACCGAATGACATCTTCGTGGAGTCGGTTGCGTATATCACTGACATGGTGCCAGATGACTATACAAATTGGGCGGTTACAATACACTTCTAAACTTTCTTTCAGTGGTGAAATCATGTCTTTATTAACAAATGCAGTTTATTTTAACAGCACATCTTTTAATAGATTCAAGTTAAAAACAAATTAACAAAAAAGTACGAATATTTTCGCACAAAATTATTGGTACATTTTTATAAAAGTTTAAAACGATGGCCAAATTATAAGCTTAGACATGGTTTTTTGTTTAATAACAGCAGTTATCCGTTTGACAAAGATTATACCATTTTTTTGTTGACTTTTCATCCAATATTTTGTCATTCTTGCTTTAAAGCCTGTTTAAATACAGATTTATTGTTCGCACAATGGTTGTGAACTGTTATACTAACCACATTCAAACATCATGAGCCGTATTTTTGAGTTCATTGTTGTTATAGAATTTGAACGATCGTCAATGCAAACCAACTTATGCACACCTGCAGCAACTCATGTTGTCCCACTTCAGTAGTAATTTAAATCAGACAGTTTTAATACATTTAGAAGCATCTAAGGCCGAATTGTATGCTGAGAATTTTCAAAGCACTGGACAGACAATTCCTTGAAACGATGCACAATTTTCCGAATAGTGTATCAGTTCCATCCATAATTTAACGAAGCTCTGCATATAATTTGCCATTGTTTTGCGTATGAAAAGAATGAAAAAGTTCTTTGAAATTTAAATCAGAAACCATTGAAATTTGCAAATTACTATAAATTTCCACTGTTCTTTGTAAACACGTATGTTTTTTCAAACTCTATTAGATGGTTCAGTATTAGTAGAGAAAATTATTTAATTACGCTAAATATGGCAAACGAAAAACGTATTAAACTAAAATGTTTCTAAAAACTAATTATACATATATTTATAAAATGTTTAATTCGAAAAATAACCAGTTGCAATAACTTTAAATATTAAGTCAGGATCAGCCATTTGTTCAAGATTAAAACTGTTGTTTTAAATCATTGATAATAATAGTAAAATTAAATGTCACATTCTTTTGGTATATTGATCATATTTAATTTATGAAAACACTTAAATAATAGATGCGTACTACGTTATTATGCAGTCATATAATATTACAAGAAAATAACAAATTTGGTTAACAATTACTTACTCTTCTCCTGCAGAAGAAAGAGCTCAGTATCAATTTTCTAATCAATACTAATAGAATGATTGTTCACATTTTTTTTGAATATTTTTCGCTAAAATGTATAAGTTTGTTTTACCTACAGTGCCCATGTTTACTTATAGATCCACAAATGTATCTTTTTTTGTATTGACGTGGATGATTCCGAGAAGATAAGTTGGGATTATTTCGATACTGCTCCAAAAACTTATTTTTGTTTAAAAACTTCTAATGCTATACTTTTCGCTTGAAAGCTAGATAAAAGATCCCATCATAGCGCGTAACCATGATTCAGATTATTGGGTAAAATATAGTAGCTCCAAAATTACAGTTTAGAAAGTATCGGGTGATTTTTTTTGAGGTTAGGATTTTCATGCATTAGTATTTGACAGATCACGCGGGATTTCAGACATGGTGTCAAAGAGAAAGATGCTCAGTATGCTTTGACATTTCATCATGAATAGACTTACTAACGAGCAACGCTTGCAAATCATTGAATTTTATTACCAAAATCAGTGTTCGGTTCGAAATGTGTTTCGCGCTTTACGTCCGATTAATGGTCTACATAATCGACCAAGTGAGCAAACAATTAATGCGATTGTGACCAAGTTTCGCACTCAGTTTACTTTATTGGACATTAAACCAACCACACGAATGCGTACAGTGCGTACAGAAGAGAATATTGCGTCTGTTTCTGAGAGTGTTGCTGAAAACCGTGAAATGTCGATTCGTCGCCGTTCGCAGCAATTGGGTTTGTGTTATTCGACCACATGGAAGATTTTACGCAAAGATCTTGGTGTAAAACCGTATAAAATACAGCTCGTGCAAGAACTGAAGCCGAACGATCTGCCACAACGTCGAATTTTCAGTGAATGGGCCCTAGAAAAGTTGGCAGAAAATCCGCTTTTTTATCGACAAATTTTGTTCAGCGATGAGGATCATTTCTGGTTGAATGGCTACGTAAATAAGCAAAATTGCCGCATTTGGAGTGAAGAGCAACCAGAAGCCGTTCAAGAACTGCCCATGCATCCCGAAAAATGCACTGTTAGGTGTGGTTTGTACGCTGGTGGAATCATTGGACCGTATTTTTTCAAAGATGCTGTTGGACGCAACGTTACGGTGAATGGCGATCGCTATCGTTCAATGCTAACAAACTTTTTGTTGCCAAAAATGGAAGAACTGAACTTGGTTGACATGTGGTTTCAACAAGATGGCGCTACATGCCACACAGCTCGCGATTCTATGGCCATTTTGAGGGAAAACTTCGGAGAACAATTCATCTCAAGGAATGGACCGGTAAGTTGGCCACCAAGATCATGCGATTTGACACCTTTAGACTATTTTTTGTGGGGCTACATCAAGTCTAAAGTCTACACAAATAAGCCAGCAACTATTCCAGCTTTGGAAGACAACATTTCCGAAGAAATTCGGGCTATTCCGGCCGAAATGCTCGAAAAAGTTACCCAAAATTGGACTTTCCGAATGGACCACCTAAGACGCAGCCGCGGTCAACATTTAAATGAAATTATCTTCAAAAAGTAAATGTCATGGACCAATCTAACGTTTCAAATAAAGAATCGATGAGATTTTGCAAATTGTATGCGTTTTTTTTTAAAAAAAGTTCTCAAGCTCTTAAAACATCACCCGATACATAAATGAACAGTTCAACAGTGCTTATACTATACAAAACCCAGTAAAAATTCATTTGAAACTTAATTAAATTTAACTGCAAAAGGTACTAAAACGGCTGTTGAAAAAAATTAGCAAAAGCAACAAACGCTCTATTTTGCACACAATTTAAAAAAATTATGGTTTTTTCAATAGTACGAATTTCCTCATTCAATTTTTTTTCAAGCTTTTTTTATTCAAAGCTTAAAGGTGGAAAAAAAGTTTTTTCAGATCCGCTAACAAATTCTCAATCTGTTTGAGTTGGGGGACTGAGATGGCCAGCATTACATCTTTCAAAATATATTTCCTCGGTCGTGATATCAGGATATGTTTCCTCAGTTATGATATCATGAATTTGGAAGACCAGTCCAACACTAAACCAAGAAAAGCAAACTCTCACCATGATGCTACTGCCTCCATGTTTCATAGTTTTTTTCGTACAACGTAAGTGAAGCTAATTCCTTGAGAACATCTAACATTTCTTCCGCAGTCAGACCCAAAAAGGTTTATTTTTGTTTCATCATTCCTAAAAATGTTTGCGAAACATCAAATAACGTTTGCCTTGCCAGACATTTTTTATTCTTTTAACAGCTGTGTATACGAGTATCTTGAGATAAAATAAAAAAAAAAAATACTAAACATTCTAAAAACAAAATATTTGTACTAGATTCATTTTTGTAACCGTAAACAAAATCAAAAAAGGCATTGACAAATTAATGGTACTGCTGATATAATGTCTGTCTTTTTTGGTTTAATTTTATAAACCTTTATTCAGTTTATGGTTACCAAGGTACCCATTTAAAAACAATTTTTTCCTTAAAACAAAAAAATAGGGTTGCCATTACTGAAAAGGTCACATAATCGCAAATCGATTAGAATAAAACGTGTAGATCTCCTTGACCGGATATACATATGTTAAAAGAAATTGAATTTTAATCCTTATTATAAAAAGAATAATTGACTCATTAATTAATCAATAGAATTTATTAGATTCAGGATACTTTCTTACACTAGTCAATCAAGTTGTTTCTTTTAGCACAAACAAACTAAACCAAGGGTTTTGTTGTCCTGAATTGAAATTTCTCTTTTACTTCAGGTTTTTCACTGAAATATAATACGGGTAAAACACAACATACTTCTTAACATAAAATTGTATGGAAGTTTTTGGAAATCACAAATCTTAAGACTTATAGTTCCAAATAAAATTTTGGAAAGCCTTGAATGTTATGCTTCTATTTCGTATGCTGATTTCGAATCGCAACTTCGATTTCAGATACATATATACTAACATTTTTATATTTTTTCAATATATCACAAAAACTTGATGTGTAAATGAATAATTCGTTTCAAGAGCAAGAACTTACTTTTACACAGTTTTTCTGTTGAAAACTGTTTTAGCATAAATGCTCCAGCGTTAACAACTAATGAGGTTTTTTTGAAAAGTAAATAATTCCCCAAAATCCATCTTTTGGCTTTTTATTTCCAGACGCATTTAAAACAATGAGAGTAAATTCTAAGAAAAATTATAGCCTGTTATGAAGTAATGATGTTTTTTGAGTTTAGAAGGTAAAATACTAATATAATGTTAAGTAAACGAAACTTGGAATATGTGTTAAATTTGTCGTTTACAAAAAGAAAGAATGGTATTTTTGAGCGGTAGAAAAAGTGATTTGAATTTTATCGAAACAACACCTTCCTAAAAATGGTATGTTTATTAAAGGTTAAAAATAATTTTTTTTAGTTTTTAGGAAAATTGATTAACCTGTTCAGCGTTGAGAACAAAGCAATGTTTGCTTATTTTATTTTATTTTATTTTATTTTATTTTATTTTATTTATTCAGCTTAATACAAGCTATAACTTAACATAACTTAACTTAACTTAAAACTATATATGTATTTTTATTTTTTTTTTGTTCTTGTTCTTGTTATCAGTTTTCAACATTAATTCATGTGGGCCCTAAGGCCCACATAAAAGCTCTTTAATGTACAAGAACTAACAATTTTGATTTTATTAGACTTAAAATTAAAAGGGACGAGGAATTCGGACTCAAAATGGACTTCGGACTTAAGATGGCAATTGCAAAGTCTGTAGCTAGATAACGCTTGAAATATATATATTTTGACTTCTACTCCTTAGTAAATTAGACGTGGTCCGGCGAGTAGCCTAGTAAACCTTGACCCAAAAGCGAGTAGCGTCTATATTACTATAATTATATCAAAAATTGGTTTGACTCCAGCGAGTTGCTAATTAAGTGAAACACAATCTTTGAATGTAGAATAAGAAGTGAGTGTTTTAGTTTTATTCTTCTCTTTTTATACAAAATTTGTCAATAAAATAATGCCTGTATTGGTATTCAACAATACTTCGATATTCAATAAGAATTCCCATAAAATGCAGCATCCGCATAATAGCCATGCACTTCAAGTGTTTTGGGCTAGCTTGCTTATGATGCATATTTTACTACCATAAGTCAGCGACCCTTAATTATGTTTGTTTTTCTTCTATCACTGAAAGTGTTGTTGTATATTTGGTGTCATTTTATATAGCTTATGCACTGAAGGTGCCAGTTGAACTATATGAGCATTTATTTATAGCTATATGCACAATGCACTGAGTGAGCCAACGGAAATATGAATGTTGTATTGTTTGTGCTTTGGTTTTGCTATAGCTGATCATGAAATGTAATGCGATGGGAATATGGATATTAAACATCGAAACAGGTTGAATGTTCTATTAATTGTTTTGAGGTTTGACGCAATTAATTAAGTGATCGCTGGTGCGATCCCTTCACACAATAATTTGTTTACAGTGCCTTTATCTCTCGAGTTTGATTCAAATATACGGTATTTTTGTAACGCTCGGACCAGTGGAATTAAAATTAAGACGATAAACGCACCGTTATAAAAAAGTTATCGCCTTTTACCTCATGAGCTAAGTAATCCTCGAATAAAAAACCATTTAATGTACCTGAATATATAAAATTATAAGTCGTCCTTCTTAAAATCTATCCATATTTATTTATTAGTGATTATTTTGACGATTGATTAAATGATAACTATAACATATTTCATTGTAATTTGATGTACCCAGACAATTTGTATGAAAAAGTTTATTAAATTTTAAATTTCAGTTTTTAAACTAAAAACAAAAGTTAAATCCTTTATTTTTTCGGAAACATTTTTCATGCTAGAGCAGAGCATGTACAGAGAAGGTGAAGAACTGTTTCCTCCTCTTCCTTATCCAAATATTTGAGAATACGCCTAGCCGTTTGGCGTGCTTTTCTATAAGACAGTGCTCGGTTATGACACCGATTATCGAGCTTATATGCGATCTCATCGACAGTTAAGGATTGTTATAGATTTTGTAGAGACAGAGGCGAGGCATTTGATAAGGGCCTGACTATCTGAGAAAATACAGATATCAGATGTTGATATTATGTACGTTCATTGCTAAAACAATCGATTTTCATCGAATGATCCAAGAATCTTAAGCCCCGATTGATAGGTTAGGTTAGGTTATAGTGGCTGTCCAAGATGAAAACGGACACACTTAGGCCAGTTTAATGGCCCATTGTGATACCACATGAATCTTGAGGTTTCTTCCAAAGCTCAATGGAACCAGTTTGAGTCTCTTACGAAACGTGAGAGGCTGATTATGCCGATATGATTTAGATCGTTTAGAAGAATTCTCCTAGGTAATTCTTGCGTTTTCGAGCCAGAGCAGAGCATGTGCAGAGAAGATGAAGAACTGTTTCTTCCTCTTCCTCGTCCATGCAGCTTCTGCAAAAATCATTTGAGAATACGCCTAATCTCGTGGCGTGCTTTCCTATTAGACAGTGTCAGGTTATGACACCTATTATCTAGCTTATATGCGATCTGCTTAGAGAGAGCAAGCACCTTGAACGTTTTAAATCCAGTGTTGGCCAGATGTTTTTTGTGACTTGGCACGTGGTGATGTTGTTCCACCTGGTGCCTGCCCTCCTCACAGCGTCTTGCATTAGCGACATTTTACAAGTAGCGATTGGTATGCCAGTACGTGCCAAACGTGGTAGGATGGGCTGTACTGTACCGTTCCTGGCGAGTTCATCTGCCTTACAGTTACCTGAAATGTCTCTATGGCCCGGCACCCAGCAAAGGTGAATATTAAACTGTTGTGCCATCTCCATTAGAGATGATCGACAGTTATGGACTGTTATAGAGTTTGTAGAGACAGAATCCAGAGATTTGATAGCGGCCTGACTATCTGAGAAAATACGGATATCAGATGTTGATATCACGTTTTCTTTAAGCCAGGACAAGACTTCTTTTATCGCCAGAAGTTCCGCCTGGAACACGCTACAATGATTGGGAAGGCGGAATGAGAGACTTAATTTCAGTCGTTCAGAGTACACACCTCCACCAACCCCTACTTTTGTTTTGACCCATCTGTATAGAAAGATTGATAGCTCACTCAATCGCTTTTATATCACACATTGCTTAAAAAGTATTTTCGATGTTTACAATAAAAAAAATCAAGATGAACTGTAAAAATTGTATCCTTTCCTCGTCGACAAAAAGTAATACTTGAATAGGTTATGGTTTCTTGTTTCCGAAACATAAAATAATAAACATTAACGAAAGACTTCTCCCACTATGTGTGCTATGGGGTACTTCATCCGCCAAATAGACTAGTTAGACCTACAAGGTTATTGTAAATCAGTATTGCGGATTATCTCCAAGTAGATGAACTGTGACTTTACTTTTACCTTACATACCTAAAAGACAAGTAATGCTTACAATTTAAAAAGAAGATGATATCTCAGAGATTTACTATAAATTTTCGAATTATTATATGAAATGTATTTATTTCTGTTTGCTTTAGCAAATTATTAAGAGATAGTAAGACGTTAAAATCGTTTAAAATTAGATAAATCATCTTTTAAGCTTAGTAAATTGCTAGAAATGGCTTTAACATTTTAACAAATCGTTAAAAAAAATTGAGCCAATGAAGCTATCATTTTAACTTTTATAAAAGATATGTGGTGTCAAGTAGAAAGTTTTTTTTTTCTTAACCGTTTGTTCTTATCAGCATCAGTGTAGCGTTACTCTTTGCTATAGAAATTAGATTGTTCAAAGGTTAAAAGTGATGAAGTTAAAAATATTTGGTATTAGACAATATTATTAGAATTGGAATAATATCGTTACTCATTTTATATTCTGTTTTGTGGGGAAATATAAAGGTTTAAAAAACTAAATTTTATTTATTATTAAAAAACAAATTAGGTATCTTAACAGTCCGTTGAAAACTATGGCGTAGTAACTTAAAACTCTCAACTATTCCTGTGTGCGAGTAATGTTTTCAGGGATGGAGAGGACCTACTGTTTTAAGCCGAATCTGAACGGCTAATTTGAGAGAGCACTTTTCATGACAAGAATTACTCTTGGAGAATTTGTCCAATTCCTCGCACGCAGTACCCGTAAAAAATACTATAGATGGCACAGACAGGGGTTAAACCCAAGACCTCTGGCATGACAGTCCTACGCACTAACCATCACGCCACGGATACTACATTTACTTTTTTACGTGAATTAATCATAGTCTCCATTTATATACTTTAAAAATGAGATATTAGTATACAAATATTTATTTTTCTTGACTTTAGTTCCCAAACAAGACTTAATTTTATGTTGGGTGACCAATTTGATTTATAGATATTAGTTTTTAGAAAAATTATTAATTGATTACAATACAAATTCAATCATCAGATTCACTTTGCGGAGATCTATTACATATTTCACTTGATCTTTTTCCTCTAGCACGAGAAAGATGCCCATGGTTTTCATTTTTGTAAATTATTTAGCTGCATTTGTCTGAACAATTTTGCAATCCCATAAAAATAAGTGGAGTTTTCTTTTAGTTAACAAAAATCAAAATTAATGGATAGGAGATGGCGACATCACTGAAAATATCAGTCCAGTATTGTTTCGCGAAAGTCATTCCAGGCATTAGTTATTAAAATAAAAACACTGTGTTTAGCTCTCAATCCTGTTCCCTCTAAAAACTATTTTAAGTTTTTCTCTTTTTATATGCATACATCATATTATCAAGTAAACAAATATAATAACTCATTTTTTTTTTGTAAAATTTTCAGGTATCGAGGACCGCACAAAATGATCAAAACGCTAACATGTCACAGGATGGAATACCAACACTTTCTACATCACAGCAACATGATGAAGAGAATGGTTTTAATTCGGACAGCAGTAGTAATGAACTGCTCGAAAAGTGTCCCATTTGTCTGCTGTCTTTCCGTGCGCAAGAAATCGGGTCGCCAGTAACGTGCCAGCACATCTTTTGTGCGAATTGCATAGAAGCGTGGTCGAAAAATGTGCAAACGTGTCCAATCGATCGTATCGAATTCGATCGTATTGTGGTTCGCGAATCATTCGAAAATCGCGCGGTAGTACGTGAAATTAATGTTTGCAAAGAAGATTGTGTCGAAAAAATTACCCTTAGCGATGACGATGTAACTCATTGTGAAGTGTGCAATAGACCAGATCGCGAAGACGTGATGCTTTTGTGTGATAGCTGCAATCAAGGCTATCATATTGATTGTCTGACACCAGCATTAACTGAAATTCCAGAGGGGTCGTGGTATTGCGACAATTGTTTTGATTCGGAAAATGAAGATTCTGATATGGTAGACGATTTGAATGAATTGTATGCGGACATCCGGGATATGGGTATTCCGGAGGCACGATTGCGCGTAACCGAAGTGCATCAGCCACGTATTTTGCGAACGAGACAAAATGAACGAATTCGGGCGGCTATAATTTCGCGAGCTCGACCCACCACAAGAAATCAAGCTCAAAATGCGAACGCGGCACCATCAACAAGTAGAACAGCATCAACGTTATCTCGTTCATCAAGAACCGTTCGGAATAGTTCAAGAACAACAACACGAGTTCCGAAAACTCGCAGACGTCGCCGTCGTCGTGCACGCCAACGCACATACGTTGTTGAATATGATTTAAATAATTATGATGAAAAGTTTGCAATCAAGTCTACGAAACGAGTTATTAGACGAAGACGTCGCAAGCGCACTCGAAGAACAACACTTAGTCAAAGACAGGCGGAAATATTAAGCGGTGGAAGACAGACGGCCAGCAAACGACTAGCTGAGCAATTGGGCGTCAAATCTACTAATCGTGAGGCACGTGCAGCAGCTGCTTCACAAACATTTTCCTTGTTTGGCAATGCCAATGATCTAGAATACTTTTCCGACAGTGATGATGGAGGAATTGAAAATCAAATAGAGATCAGTACTGGAGGTGGAGGTTCAACGGCTGTGCAAACTTCAGTGAGAGTGTCAAGTTTTCGAACTCATCGTGGAAAAAAGGGCATACTTTCAAGATTAGAACGTCAGCCACCAACCAGCACCCCCGATCTTTTATCAAATATAATGGACTTGCAGGACCGTTGGCATAATGCCAGTCGGCATATGGACGCAGTAAGAATTGGTCAAGATGGGTCACTAAACCTGCCTCCCCCATCAGCAAGTGATGTTTCTGGTAATTCTGGGGTAAATGTTTCCGTTTCGGAGGCATCGGCGACCACAACAACCACAACCACAAATCCTTCTAATATTGAAACCACTCAAGCCCCAATGTACCCCCGCGGTGGCGGAGGTAATAATCGTAACTTTAATTCTGGCGGTGGTGGAACAGGCGGAAATAGCGGAGGGGGCAACTACAATAATCGCTATAACAACCAGTCGAATTATCGCGGTGGTGGTGGAGGAGGAGGAGGAGGAGGAGGAGGAGGAGGAGGAGGAGGAGGAGGAGGAGGAGGAGGAGGAGCTGGAAGTGGAGGTGGTAGCAGTTATCGAAGCAGCTTTGGTTCAAGTGGTGTAAGCACCGGAAGTGGTTTGGCAGGAGCGGGAAATCTCTTTAACATGGTTGGAAGAGGAAACTTTTCTTTCAGCTCCCAAACTCAAAATAATGACAATTCCAACAACAACAATATTCCAAATAATCGAGATCGGTTCAACCGTAATAACAATAATAACACTAACAACAATATCAACAATATCAACAATATCAACAATATCAACAATAACAACAATAGAAACAACCAACGCAATTCCCTTCCCATCATGAGTAATAACCAACCTAACGACAATTTGATAACAATAAATCAATCACCCTTACAACAGCATCGGCAGCAAAATCTACCTAACATGTCGAATCAAAATTCGCAATACTCAAATAGCCAGCAGCAAAATTTAGGCGTGGGCCCAAATAATCCACTGCCCCAGCCACCCCCGTTTCCTTGTACCCTGCCGCCACCACAACCAATATATGGTCCACACAATCAACCTATGCAGCCAATGCTAACACAACCGCCTCCAATGTTTCAAATGCTGCAACAACATCCACCACCACTTGTAGCACCACCTGTGATACCACCATTAATGGCTAATCCAATATCGGCGCCACCATTGCCTGCTCCACCAGCTTTTAATAGTTCACTATTCCAATTAACTGCAGACTATGATAATGATGAAGACGATGATTCAAATTGTCCAAATTTTTCAGTGTATTCAATGGAATCACTGCAAGTTGCTAAATCTGATGTCAGGCCTGTTGCTGAGTTGAAAGGCGAAACGCCAAAGGTATGATTGGATTTTTATTTGATTCTATTTTATTTTTCAAATGGCTTGAAAAAAAAAAAACAACTTTCCAAACAAAATAATTGTACAAAGCATTTTACCTCCTGTTTAAAATGTGTTATCATCTCTGCTAGAATTGGGTTGGATTAAGCTTTTTCTTTAATTCATTTTTAATTTAACATATTTGTTTCCTACTTCAAAAAATATCGTTTTAAAAATGAAAATGAGTTCATACAAACATAGGGAACTTAAATTATGAAAACATTATTATCATTATTCTCTGAATATCTTGGACAAACATTCAAACATACATTTTTTTAATCATCAGTTTTTATATAAACAATCGAATTATTTAAACGATGTTGTAAAAAGTATTTCAGAGTGGAAAAGCTGTTTAGAAGAAAAAGCTTGCATCATAAAACCATATTTAGATAACAAATAGCAATCAAGTAATGTTTTTAGTATTTTTTCTCAGTCTTTAAATGCTTTTTAAAAGCTTACAAATAGAAGGGGTATATTTTTAATACTTTTTTTATAAAATTTTGAGCTAGTTTTGAAAAACAAATCAATTAGTTATGATTATGAATCAATTAGTTACTCCATCCTTAACGAATTTATTAAAGGTGAAGTTTTTACTCATTCAATTTCTTTTCAGCAACAAAAATACATTGTTTTTTTTTTGTTTTTGGGAGGGGCTTGATAATGATAATAGTAATAACTTATTTTCATTAATTCATTGGAGAAGATGTTAAATTTGTATGTCCTCGAAAATAGGTTTTTCGCGAGAACCACGATACTATCAACGTCGTCCAAACAAATCAATTTATGCTTCCGAAACGATTGACATTCTCGAAAAAACAGGTCAATCAAACAAATACTTTAGACGTTATTTATTTTTAGAAAATGTAGGATTGTTGTCTGTGGTTATTTACGACTCTCTACATCAAAGAACTAAGACCTTGTTTGAAATATGAAGTGAGAAAGTAATAAAAAAGTTGTGGATGCTTCAAAGTTATTTTTGTTGTCGTTTTCCACTTGAGCCTTATGAAAGTTTTAGAACATGATATTGTAGTCCTTCGTACGTTGTTTCTGTTTTTTTACTCCACAAATAGAAGAGTAAATGTATTCAAAAACGCCCTTAACGATAAAGAAAGTTTGACAGCTAAAAAATTATCAAAATCAATCTTTCTTCTTTCGTAAAAAAATTCAAGATTGTTTGCTAATATAACTATACAAATATACATATGTGCGCCACGCAAATGCAAATGTTTAAGAGGCTCTTCAAACGCAGTTTTTATTTTTAATGATTTACGCAGATATTGCAAATTTATCTGTGTGCGAAAAACTTTTTAATGTTATGTTATAACTAGCAGAAAACATCTCGAGTGGCGTGCACATAATGGTTTTAGACCTAATAAAAAAACATAAATACATAGATATTTTTACATACTTAATTTTGCCATTGCCAAATTTGAGGTCAACTATGGTTGATTTTTTAAAGCTTCGGTTACAGCTTTGGTACTAACGAATTTATTTTGTATGTGTATAAGTATGTTTTTTTTAAAGTAGAAAATGTTTTTTTCCAACATTGCTCATAATATCTTTCAAACACTTTAAATCTTAGCTTATTCCAAATGTCTAAAAGTTTTGCCTAAAAATTGTGTCCAATTACAAACAGGATTTTGATAAGATAACCTAATAAAAAATATTGTTTATCTTAACAAAAAAGAATCCAAAAATCAAAAATACACAATGAGCGTTTTATTATGGTACTAACCATGAAATATCCTTTTTTCTTTTTTCCAATTTACAAAAACCCTATTTATAGGAAGACGATGAAAACGAAGATTTAGTACAATTAAGTGATGACGACGAAGCTACGGGCACTAATAAAGACGATGAAAATGAAAATGAAGATGAAAGTGAAATACCGTTGCCACCAACACCTTCAGTAGATAAAAACGCGTCAGAACAAAATAATACTTCGGAACTATATGAACCTGATCAGCCAACGTATGAATCAGATGATGAAAATGAAAATGATGGTGCTTCTAACGCAGAAAATAACAATTCTAATGGAGATGAGCAACAAATTGATCGCTCTAATAATGACATCGGCATTGAGTCACAACCATTACCAGAAAATGATATGGAAATTGAAAGCCAAGATTCGACAACTGATAAAAAAGTAACGTCTGAACCAAGCCAAATTGATGAGAATGAAGACACAGAAGTAGAAAAATGTACTGAGAATGTAGAAAACCAATCTGAAGTTATCAAAAAGCAAGTCGAATACAAAACCAAACGTTCTACTCCTCGCAAGGGTGTTCTTGAATTGTATGATGATAGTGATTGGGAAGAATTAAATATGGAGAGACCTAATGTCGATGATTACCAAATAAGAACTCCCCCATTGGAACCAAACTCAACGGAAACAAATGAAGAACTTGTCGATAAAGGTGATAAAGATGATGAAGTTGATAAAGATGATAAAGATGATAAGGATAATAAAGATGATACAAATGATAAAGGTGATAAAGACAGTGACGACGAAGAAGAAGAGAATATGACACCTACTCAACCAAGACCCAGCTCATCATCAGCTGAAGAAACTATCGTAAATGAAAATGAGAAGATCGATAAAGAAAAAGACGGAGATGGAGAAGACAAAGAACAAGACCGTTCATATACTCCTTGTTTAGACGAGAAGAACGAAGAAGAAAACGATGGAGCATGTACACCAGAACTTGCTGGCCCATCAACAGCCAAAAACAATGCCGAGGAAGAATCACATACGCCAGATCATACGGCGTTAACAGCAGATGCAGCAGGTATAGCTGGAATGGAAACAGAGCTTATTTCAGAAGAAGATGATTCTGACAAGCGTGAAAAAAGTAAACGCAGTAAAGGAACAAAAGATAAAGAACAATTCAAAAAGGTAAGCAAGAATCAAAAAGTTCGTAACTATCGTACTGAGAAGGCATCAAATGGTGTCCGACGAAAGTCGAGAAGTCGTCGTCGACGTTCCCGTAGCAGAACAAATGACAAAGAGAACAATGGAATTTATCGAAGAGGTATACAAAGAGGTGGCCGATTTAAGCGACGTGAGATTCCACGTTATAACGTTCGAAATGTAGTAAATCATCAGAGATCTTTCAAGGATCGTTATGGACGCGACACATCACGTCCAGCACGTTCAACCAGCAGGACACGTCGTAGACGTTCATTTTCAAAGTCAATTTCTAGGTCAAGATCCAGGTCAATTTCTGGACCGTCGCCGACAAAGCGACCACGGCGAAGTTTCAGTATGTCGCCAACACCTCCTAGAAACAACATACAGCGGCGGCCATCGATGAGTCCACGTAGAAGATCACGCACTCCAATGCGTAGGTCACCGATTCGTCGTAACTCAAGGAGTCCGTTGCGCATGCGGTCACGTTCAAACACACCGCCGCCTCGTCGTAACAAGCACAAAACTAAGAAAATTAAACGCTTACTTACACCAATCAATAGGACACGTTCTTTATCAAGGTTTACACCTCGACTGAGTCGATCAAGAACTCCACCGCGACATAAGACTGTCAAAAGACCGAAAGATCGCAATAAGAAAAAAAAGAAGAAGCGACAAGCATCACCAAGTCCGCATGCAGGGTCTCCCTGGGGAAGGGCACCATCGCGACAAAGAGAGTCCATGCCACCAGCAAAGCGCAAACGTCACCACACCCCAAAAGGAAAGTCTCCTGTAGTAGATCAGGGTTGGTCACCGTCGCCAAGTCCACCGCGACCATACTTGCATGAAAATATCTCGTGGACACCACCGTTAACTTCACCTGCAGGGCCAAGTCGCCTACGTCGCAACGAACAGTATAACGAATTCCCAATTACATCTAAGCCACCCAAAGAAAAGAAGAAACGTGAAAAAAAGAAAAAGAAGAATGAAAAAAGACGTCAAGAAAACTCTAGAAATAAGGGAAAACGTCGTAGGGAACCAGGTGTTCTAAGCGCAGCGGCGCCCTCAAAGGAAGTTTTTGCTTCTGGAAGTAATATTCTGGTGAGTGTGAGTTTCAATAAAGACGGTACTCAGCCGCAACAGCACACAGTTGTTACTCTTCCCCCAACACGTGAAGAAGTTCTTGCAGGAATCAGAGGTCGCTCCAAGGAACGCCAAGTAGAGCTACAAGGGAAGAAAAAGAGAAGGAAAGATGGTCGTAAAAGAAAGAAGAACGATATGAAACCTATCGCAATAATTGATCTTGAAAGATCACCTTTCCAGGTAATGCAAGAACCTACAGACGTGATAGTCCTCACTGACAGCGAAGGCAATGGCCAGGACGATGATAAAAATCTGAATGTAAGTCGTGAGTCTGCAAATGCAATGATGACAGAAATGGACCACCACGAGGGCTCATCGCATAGATCAGCTAATATTGATAAAACTCCACCTTTAGATCGGCTCCAGGCCATCATGGAGGAATCATATGAAAATGCTATTCAACAGCAAGGTCCGAAAACTCCTCCTGAACCACAAGGCGGTATCAAATTTAATCTGCTCAACAAAAATAAACAGAAGCAAGTTCGAAATGTCTTACACGATTCAGGAGAAATGGAATCGGATGAACACCACGAAGAGGAACGGGCAGAAGATCGGGATCCTATGCAACAAAATGCAAACAAAATAGGACCTAACACGCCGCCAGAGTCTGGGCCATGTTCGCCAGATGTTTACGATCCGTTCGATCCGACAAAATCGCCTTCCATGTCCCCCAGATCACCAACACCACCATTGGACGTTTCCCAACACGAAACAGTACCAGACAATGATAAACATTCTACGGAAGAATTGCGCTCGGAAACTCGCATGACTGTATCATCGGGAGGTCCTCCTGCCCCCGAAAAGAACACTTTGAATCCCGTGGATTTAGTTATGGCTCTCATGAATACTAAAACCAATAGCTCCCAAGATTTAGCCAATAAGCCCAATGAGTCGCAATATAGTTCTAATCAAGTTGTGAATCTCCTAGATGAAAATGAGAAGCCTGAGGAAAACGCCTCCAATCTTGGCATAACAATTCTATCAAATGTACTCTATTCAACGGGAAAAAATCAACACATACCAATTATCTCAAGCCCGCCATTATCAAAGAGTTCCTCCAACAAACCACCACCGAAAGTCACAAACATTTTGAGCAACCTTCCTGGTCTAGGTAATCGTCACAATGGTGAAGGAGATGGAATGATTAATGAGATTGAAAGTCCTTATTCGCCGGGTTCGGCAGATTATGAAGATCTATTTGAGCCACCACCAGACACAAATGGAGGGACAAAAAGACGACGCGGTGACAAGCGTGGTGGCAAAAAAGATGGAGATATTTTTGAGAATTTATTTGGCTCATCGCCACCACATCAGTTTCTTAGATCTTCGAACGCTAGAAAATACAAAACAGCAATGGCTTCGGCAAGGAATAAACACAAGATGATTGTTAAAGGTGGGTTTATAGTTAATTGAGATAGTAACGGTAATAATGTTATTTTACTTTAAACGAGCTGTCATGGTTGTTCCAATGTTTCTTGTTGCCGTTACTTCTATTCTTTTTTTCATATATGTATTTGTAAATTGGTTTAGTGTTTTGGGTAAGAACACTTTGATTTTGATCAATTTGCGTTTATAAAGGTTGGCTTGATGTGATGGTAATGCTGTGTTATTGGACTAATGGAAGTAAGGTAACACTAAAACATTATAAGAAATAAGTTAATGTAAAACGAAACAGAAAAAAATCGGTATATGTATGTATGTTAGTTTCTATATAATAATATTAAATAAAAAATAAATATATTTCTTTCAAAACCAAAACTTTCAAGATGGCTAAATGGTTTAATATGTGAAAAAGTTTAAGTTTTAATTTGTCAAATACATTTACCCTTTTTTTCTGTTTCAATAAATCATATCGTTTACGTAAGGCTTATCCCCATAAACAATTTTGACAACTCATGACCCGATTGATGAGGCAGACATTATTTTTTGTATTATAATTTAAAATGTCGGTGCCGAAGGAGCGTAAGGAAAATCGCTCATGTGTTTTTAGCCTTAAATTTAAAAGTGTGTCGAATGGTAAAATAATAGTTTGAAAATAATCATAGTAATTAGTTGAATAAGATTAAAAACAATTTTAAAAAACAATTGTTCGCTCAAACTTCGAACACTTACTTAGTTTGAATTTAAAAAATCTCAATCTGAATTTAAATAAATTTACTGAATCGTTGTAATTCCCTTGATTGTGTTGTTATTATTTTTAGATTCTGAATTTGAACATACAAAATAGAGAAACATTTTGTTTATGGGTTAAGTCTGAAGATAAATAGCTTACGGCCAATTTCTTGAGAAAGTACTAATATCTGAAACTCGGTTTATTGAAAAATTAGAACTCAATTGAGTTTTTATTCATTTCTTCATCCAGTTCTCAACCGTTAGAACTCTGATTCAGATCTCAGTTTGAAATAGAATTTCAATTTATTAGGCCAACAAATTAGGAAATCAGAACTTGGATTAGAATTGTTTTTTATTTTTTTTAAATCACTTAATTTGAAGGTAATATTTTTTATTTAAATTGATACCACCAACATGATAATATATTATTATTATATAAATATTAATAGAAAGTACGTTTATGGACGCAACTCCAACAGTTTCCAGATGAAAAATATAATTTTTAACGTAGAAGAAAGTGTTTTACACGCACTTAAACTTTTTATTGACATTTTGCACGTTATGCTGAAACGTAATATTTGCAGCCATAATGACCATGAACCTTAAGACTGGGCAAGATAACATAAAAGCTATGGACATTATATCGACAAATAGCTTGAAATCTCGAACGGTCATTATGTCCACAATATTACATTTAGATAATTGTTTTTTGTCATATTTTATGTTGAAAAACGATATAAGTTTCACAATTCACATTGCTCACTCAACACATCAAGTCTACCTCACCACCATGACCGCTATACTTCCATGCCCGTCATGGCGATCATAAGACATCGAATATATAGACGTTACAAAAAAGGCAGAGTGTCTTTGGACCCTATGTCCATTAGTGAAACTTTAAGTTCAATGGACATTCTAACGGCGGACATTATGTTACCCAAAAAAGCCTTGTCACATTAAGCACTTCGTCAAAAAAGTATTAAAACCAAATAAACATGTTAAAAGCAATTAATACAGAATAATATAGAATAAAAAAAAAAAAACATCCAAATGATATTAATACACATAAAAATAAGAGTGAAAATTAATTCAAATCGACAATTTATTTAATGAAGTGGAATTAATCACAAAACTTTACCGGAAAATCAAACCTGACAAACATTTCATTTCATTTATTTGACAATAATGGTACGTACAGTAAGATTACATCATTTAATATTATTTTTGATTGCTAGAATTTCCAAATTCAATTTCAAAAAATTCTTTCGGATGAAAGCAGTTAGAACTTTGTTTTATAAAACCGAGATTTAACTCCTTAAAACTCATTAACAAATTTACACCGATTTCTAAGGAAATAATAGAAAGTGAAGAAATGCTCGAGTTCTAAATATTTTTAAAAACAAAGTTTCAAAGATAAACCGAGATTTATTAGATCGAATTTTAAATTGATTTTAGAACAAGTAATTGGCCGAAAGCAAAGCAAAAAATCATATTAATTAATAACCATGTTTTGTTCATAAAGATAATAATACAACAACAAATTTTTCCATGCGTCTCCATCGACTTGTTAAACTTTTTTGTCACACTACATAAAAGATCTCTAAAACATGATTTTAGCTTTTCTTTGCACAGAGATTTCGTCTTAGAAATAATTGCTGTTTTTTAAATAAGAAGAATTATGTGTTGTTTAATTTAATATTAATAAATACTATGTGTTAGGTAGGTAAGGTTGAAATGGCTTTCAGGAATAGATACCATATAAATCTTGAGGGTCGGGGTCAAAATTCTGTATGTACAAAATACTGTATGATCAAAATACTGTATCTCTAAGTTCTGTATTTCAAATTTCTGTATGTCAAAATTCTGAACTTCAAAATGCAATAAATAAGGCTGAAAAACAAAAATCTTTTGGTAATGTAAAATGCGCACTTTTTTGCATTTTTATTTTGCAGCCTATTAACAGCATTTTGAAATACCGAATTTTTAAAACAAAATACTTTTTTTTTTAAAGAAAAAATCATATCATTTTCATGTATTTGATGATGTGATAATATACTTCCCTTGAACAACGTATTAAACCAACTAGCCTGAGTTCTCATTTTTCAAAATTGTATTATTATATCACAAACAAAAAAAATCCAAAAACATACAAAATACGAGAGGTTAAAGTGTGCAACTTAATACAGTTTTAAAGTATAAGGAATAACAAAATCAAATTAATATTTCTACAAGGTTAGATATATAAAGGGCTTTCCAATAAGGACTTGACAATTAATAGATAAGAATAGAAAATCCAAAACAATTGACAATTGTTTAAACAAAATCCAAGGTGGTAATTAATAGCATTTGAGTTTATTTTGACCGTTTTTGAGTAGTGTTAACTTTCTTTCCCATTATTAGTTTCCCTAAATTTTAAAATGGTAATGCTTACTTGACGGACATAAAATGTTTCTATTTTGAGTTGTTTTACATCGTGTCGAGTTGAAATTTACAGTGTTGAAAAAGAAAAAAAATGGATTTTTATATTTCGATCTTTAATTTATGTATCCTAGGTCTTTTGCGTTTGCTGCCATTCTGAATTTTAGGTCGTTTCATTTTTGTTATATGTATATATATATATATATATATATATACAGTCGAACTTCGATAACTCGAACTACTACTATCCACGAAAAAAGTTCGACTTATCAAGACTTCGAGTTATCAAAATGTATCATCAAAATAAAAAAAACATTTTAAAATGAAACAATAGCATATCGCAAATTCAAATGCACAACATTATGTGCTTTATTTTATCAAATAAGTTAAACATACATACATATTTCATGTATTCAGTAATTTGTGGCTGCAAGAAGTTTTTTTATTGTTTTTTTTTTGGAAAAAAAAATTCTAGTTTATTTAGAGCTGCATAAATTTCGTCTGTTGTATCTTCAGACGTTTGCAAATACAAATTCAAATTATCCAATGCATCTGCCACAACACGCTTTGAAGGCTGCTGAATGAGTTCCTCTTCAACCGAAGTCTCGTCATCACTTTCAATATTGATTAAAGTTAAAAATAATATTGCAACCGTATAGGATTGCGCACCACATGAAAAAAAAACATTTCCTTACCTACTATGTATCTTCCAATCATCACTCCAGTAGCAACACATGTACATAAATGAATGAAAATGTCAATTTCCCTGTACATTGGAATATCCTATTTTCAAATGGGGATCCCTATCAACAAATCAAATTTCAAATGCATACCTACTTGTTTTTTTCTCATAAATGGGAATTCCCCCATAAAATTCGACTTACGCAGTGTAGGTGTCATTTTTTTGTTCGAGTTATAGAGAAATTCGAGTTATACAAATTCGAGTTATCAAAGTAAATATGTATGGAATATAGACTCTAAACGCTACTGCCACACAATTTGGTTCGAGTTATAAAAACTTCGAGTTATCAAAGTTCGAGTTATCAAAGTTTGACTGTATATATATATATATATATAATAGCTCGATAATTCTCAATTCAAAATTTATTATCTACAACTTTGATCATAACAATCTTAGAATTTATTCTTGTTGGCAAAAAAAGCTATTTTATGTCGTCGTGATTCTGAGATAAAATATTTATTATAACAATATTTTAAAAACAAATATTTTGAAGGTCACTAGAAATTGAAGAAATTAACACAACAAGCATTTTTTAAACAAAAAATAACCAAAAAGTTTCTGTACACTCCATTTTTAAATTTACCTCTTTGAAAAGCAATGTATCGAAATTAAAAAATAACAAAGCCTAGTAACTCGTAGAACCTTCTTTATTCTTTATGACTTCCTGCAATGGGTGTTTCATTAAATGCACTAGCTTGGAAGTCGTTTTCGGAGAAATCTTGTTTCATTCCTTAGGACGGATTTGAGGTCGGCATTGTTTGATATTGTATGCTGACGAGTTTTGTTTCTAAATAACCCCACAGGTGCTCAATTAGTTTGAGATCTGGAGACTTGGCAGGGTGTTCCATTTGTTTTTTGACATTGTATAGAAACCATGTGTACTGTAAAGGTAAATCGGTAGAAACGGCGTTACACACACGTGTACGCACCATCGAATTCTCCCTCCATCATAGAGCTTTCCTTGACATCGAAGGCGCACATCTGCAATTACATCTGCAATCACATGTGCACTAACATCTGAGAGTTCGTTTGGGGAACTATTATGCTGAGTAGCAGAATTATTAATTCAAAACTGGAGAACTCTTCTGCTAGGAGATTCGTTAGTAGAGGGACACCGCAAGGTGGTGTTCTATCCCCTCTCCTCTGGAATCTAGTGGTAAATGAAATCCCAATTGGTCTGGATCGGAGGGTTTCAGAGTGATTGCCTAAGCGAATGACGTTGCAATAGCGGATTCAGGAAAGCATTTTAACAACCTAAAAAACTCTTACAAAATGCCTTAGACAAACTAATACTTTGGGCTGATCGGTGTGGACTTGGTGTTAACCCACACAAAACCGATTTAGTCCTATTTTCGAGGAAATAAAGAAATCCAATTAAAGTTTTCAGACGAGGCTAAGTACCTGGGTCTTATTTTAGACAAAAAACTAAAGTAGAAACGCAATATACAAGAACTCAACCATTGTAGTGTGTTCCAGTCGAAACTTTTGGCGATAAAAGAAGTCTTGTCCTGGCTTGATATCAAAATCTGATATTCGTATTTTTCAGATGGTCAGGCCGCTATCAAATCTCTGGACTCTGTTAGGTTGAAGTGGCTGTCTGCGATGGAGTAGGACACGCTTACGCCAGTTTAATGGCCAATCGTGATACCACATGAATCTTGAGGCTTGCTTCTAAGCTTAATTAATCCAGTTTGAGTCCCTTACGAAACGTTTTCTTTAAGCCAGGACAAGACTTATTTTATTGCCAAAAGTTCCGCCTGGATCACGCTACAATGATTGGGAAGGCGGAATGGTAGACTTAATTTTAGTCGTTCATCAACCCCTTCTTTTGTTTTTGACCCATCTGTATAAAAGTGGACTGACTCGTCTTACAGGAATGCCCTATCCTCCCAGAAAGATCTGGAAGGTATAGAAATCTCTAAGTTTCTGTCGAATTGCAGTTGGGGAATGGTTCAATTAAACTTAAATCTTGTATGCATATGATGTTCTTATTTTTTCGCAGTTAGGTATTTCGGTTATTCCCAATACAACTTCGTTTACATATTCCTATAACTCCATGATTTACATACAATATGGGTGATTATACATAAGCTGGGTAACTCGATGTCATCAACCAATATATACAAAGTATTATTATATTTTATTGAAATTACAATTTATTTTAAAACAACGGAAAGACCTTTATTTAGTCACCCAATTTCAGTTCTACATCTTGAATACAAGTTATTAAAAAAACATAATTAGTTCTAAAACGTCAGTCCTTTGGCATGTCAAGAGCCCGAAAACTAACAATTAGGTGACTGTCTATTAAACATTATCATTGATTTGAGGAAACTTATCAATTTACTACAATCTGTGATGTATATAGTTAAATATATACTACAACTTTCATAATGCAGTGTTCTCCACAGTGTCAGGTATATTGTTATTGTTCTTCATTTCATGATCATTATTACTTTTAAGATGAATATTGTTAGATTTTGTTTATATTGTTTGTTGATTACTTAGAAATATTTCGTAAAACTATGTGAAAGTAGTAAAAGATAAGTGAATAACGTTACGTTAAATGTCGAAAAGTCTGTTTTGAAAACTGATATAGTATTTTCTCCCAATATTACATATTAATAATTATTTTTAATTGTTACTAAGTGATTTGAATAATTTTAAAACACGTGCCATTATTAA
Source organism: Eupeodes latifasciatus (assembly GCA_920104205.1). Lineage (NCBI taxonomy): Eukaryota > Metazoa > Arthropoda > Insecta > Diptera > Syrphidae > Eupeodes > Eupeodes latifasciatus. The sequence goes on along the minus strand of OV049924.1, from coordinate 175,054,519 downwards.
ATCCTAAGAAATTTGTACTAATTTTTATTAAATTTCATTATAATACTTTCAAAACTGTGTATTTTATCAGTACTATGTTACCTCGTCAGTCCCCTGGCAGTCAAATTCTGATTTTTTTAAATATCTTACTATGTACTCAAAAAAAGTGACTGGCCCGATTTGGAACAATATATTAATTAGATTAGCCATCATATACACCCGAATTTGTAGAAGTTTGATTTAATAAATATCGTAAACAAAATATCCTCAAAAGTTACCCAACTTTTGTATAATCACCTATATGTATATGTATTTTAAATTAAACTAATCTTATAAATCACTATTTTTCATCTGAGCGCTTACCAAAGATGATTTTTTACAAGAATTAAAACACACTATAAATATTCTCAAAATAACAAAAATTTCCGTCTTTTTGTATGTAATTGGAAAACACCAGTTTTGAAAGCGGTTACTTTGATTAACATAGTAAAAAAATTGTTTTGATACAAAGTCTGCATATTATATATATACACTCCGCTTCAAGTAAATAAGCACAAACATTTTTGAAAATACTTTTTACATTTTTCCCAAATTTTGATGGGTATTGTGCCATCTGTTGGTGCTAACTACTCCCTTAAGATGTTCAAAAAAGAATTTAAATAGAATTATCCGAAATCAACCACTAGTTTCTCTTTCGCTCACTTGCAAAGCTTTCTAGTAGGAAAAATTGAATATTCTTTCGAGTCAACTGATAAATAGGTACAAAAATTAAAATTGTTATTGGATTGGAATAAAACAAGTTTCTGTTAAGTTTGGTAATTGTTGCTTCCATCTTTATTTTAAATCATTTTTAAATTAGTTCCGGTATGAATCCTACAGCCTTTTGATATAGTTCAACGATATTTCGCTAATTTAGACAAATTTCAAGATTATTTGAGTTTTGAAAAACTCTAATAGCATTTTTTTCTTGAGTTTAATTTGTTTAAGGTGTCTCGAATAACTCTTAAAATTGTTGAGAAATTTGCGTTTGCGCCAGTTTTTTATTCTGTTTTTTTTTTTCCCTAAAATCACAAGAATCAGATGCACACCTTAAAATTGCTTGTCTTCAAGCTGCTATTTTTGGAGTTCTTTTTACCCCCCCTTTATATTTTATCTGTACGAATGTTTATTTTTTAAGAAAGAATAAAAGCCATTAAGACTTCGGTTGAAACGCTCATAAACAATGATTAAATTGTCGTTGTAGCTATTTAGTGGACTCGAAAAAATCTTCTTTACGTATGAAATACAAGTGGACGAAAACAAGACTCGCAATTTTATTTGAATATACATATTTGATATTTATTTCTTAACATCTTAAGGGATGTAGAATGGAATATAGTACCCGTAGCATGATGGTTAGTGCGTTGGACTGTCTTGCCAGAGGTCTTGGGTTCGATCCTTGCCTGTGCCATCTATAGTTTTTTTTTCACGGGTACTGCCTCTTGCGAGGAATTGACAAAGTGCTTTCTCAAATTCGCCGTTCGGATTCGGCTTTAAACCGTAGGTCCTTTCTATCCCTGACAACATTACTCGCACACAGGAATGGTTAAGAGTTGCAAGTCACTAGGCCCTAGTTCTCAACGGACTGTTGCGAAACCTGATTTATTTTTTTTATCTTAAGGGATTAGTAAGCATCAGCAGATTTCACAAAAACCCTCAATGTTATTATTATTTTTTTTGAAAATGTTTGTGTGTATTTAGTTGAAGTTGGGTTGAAATTGTGGCCACCCCAAAAGGCTTTAGGTTAGGTTAAAGTGGCTGTCCGTGATGGAGTAGGAGACACTTAGGCCAATTTAATGGCCCATTGGCTTTTTTCTAAGCTCAATGAAACAAGTTTGAGTCCCTTACGAAACGTGAGAGGGTAATTATGCTAATATGATTTAGATCGTTCAGATCGTTATAGAAGAATTTTCCTAGGTAATTCTTACGTTTTTGAGCTAGAGCAGGGCATGTACAGAGAAGGTGAAGAACTGTTTCCTTCTCTTTCTCATCCATACAGCTTCTGCAAAAGTCATTTGAGAATACACCTAGCCGCGTGGCGTGCTTTCCTATTAGACAGTACCCGTTTATAACACCGACTATAGAGCTTATATGCGATCTGCTTGGAGATAGCAAGCACCTTGAGCGCTTTAAATCTAGTTTAGGCCAGATGTTTTTTGTGACCTGATACGTGATGATGTTATTCCACCTGGTGTTTGCCTTCTTCATAGCGTCCTGCATTAGCAATAGTTTACATGTGGCGATTAGTATGCCAGCATTTGCCAAAATTGGTAGAATGGGTTGTACTGTACCATTCCTGGCGAGTGATCTGCCTTACAGTTTCCTGGAATGTCTCTATGGCCCGGCACCTAGCAAAGGTGAATATTAAATTGTTGTGCCATCTCCATTAGAGATGATCGACAGTTATGGACTGTTAAAGAGTTTGTAGAGACAGTGTCCAGAGATTTGAAAGCGGCCTGACTATCTGAGAAAATACGGATCAGATGTTGATATGACGTTTTCTTTCTGTCGAATTGCAGTTGATGGATAATGTAGTCTGTGTGCTTTGGAATTGATTCTAAATACATAAGAATTACGGAATGGCCAATGTTGTTGTTAATCCACTGCGACGAAGCTTTGAGGCGAATAAAAGAGCTTGCAGCTATTTGTTATGCTAAATATATCGAGAGTTGTTAGGTAGAATACCCAAGAGGTTTAGGTGGGCGAAAACATATTTGTATGTTCTTGTTGAACTTCCAAACAATCAAATATACATTTAAAATATACAAAACGTTGACTCGACAATGCTGCAATATGGTCAATACTCGATCGTTGATAATCCTATTTCCTTCTAAAAATATAATTTCTCTGACTAGTTGGTGAAAAATTGATTGTATCTACAATTTTTATTTATTTCAAAAATATAATTTAAAACCAACGAACTTGTATCTACAAAAATTGTTGTTTTTTTCATAAATTAAATAGATAGTAATATAATAAATATAAATATTATCAGCGCAAGATCTCTCAAAGCTAAAATTACATGATCCTTCACAGCATTATAAGATCATGACAAATGGTCTTGTGAATAAAAACCTTTTTTTGACCAAGATAAAGCTTCCTAGTCATAGCTATTACGAAAGCTAAAGCTAGACAGTTCCAGCTTAATCTCTGTTTCATGTCAATACAAATATATTTACCCTAAATAACTTTAGCTACAAAATTTTAGCTTAAGCATAATATTTATAGCTTTTGTTCATTTAAGCACATGTTTTGGCTTAGAAGCTTTAGCTAAAATTGTTTTTATTTTCGATACCGAAAAGCAAAATCAAGCTAATTTGAATTTTTCTTAATCAAATCCGTTTACTTATACTGTATATATAAGTATTGCTTTCATGTAAAAAGAATATTACGAGATTTTAATTCATTTAACCGATGATTAATGGATAAATCTAAGAAACAGCTATGTATGTTTATTGTTCATCGAAAAAAAACTTATCGGATGGACCGTTTAGCGTTAAATTTGGTACGGACACAGAGCATTTTAATGTCAATCCCTTGCACTGTTGTTCAACCTATAATAACTTGAAATGAGTGCACCAATTAGAAAAATTTTAAGACCCTCTTGAATAAAAGGTGAAATGCGTGTGCATTTATTATTATTTAAGAATGCCTTACTTAAATATAAGAATAATTACGAGTATAAGGTGTCCCAGAATCACGACTGAACCATGTAATCATGAAAAAATTTAGTGATTCAATTTACGGATGATACATTACTTCAATGTTTTGAATCTTGAAAAAAAAATCAGTTGCTTCGTAGGAGTGATGTTTGCTGTTTTCGCACAATTTAGAATTTGGAAAAACTTTAGTAATGCTTTAAATTATTTTCATAAGATCTATTCTGAGAGAAAGAGCAAGTATTGAAGTTTGTTTAGAAGAAACCTTCAATAAGAGATCGCCAATTTGATATTAAGTTGGCTTTAAATTCCTGAACATCGTCTTCAATTCCATCTTATTTTATTTTGACGCACATAAATAGTTTAAGGCTTTGTTATTGTTTTTTCTTTCAAAATTCATTTTCTATTAAATACAAGAACTTTTAAGATCTGAAAAAATTAAAGAAATCTAGTTTTTGAAGTGAATTTGCTTTGAATGCTCTTGAACTGCGATTTAAACACAAATTTCAAGAATATAAATGTCCCAAAAACAGCAAAAGTAGTGCCAATTTTCGTTAAATTAATAGCTAATAAAAAACATTATAAACGTTGCATATCAATTAATTTAATAAAAAAAAGCTTTGAATCTCTCAAAAACTGAAGTGAAAAGAGATTCTGTAACATGGAATTTGTGAGTTCCACACTAACGTTTATTTCCAACTTATTTTTTACCTTTATTTGTTTTTATTTAGTTTTTAGACAAATTATGTACTTAAATGCACCTTTTTTTAAGGACTGAAATCCAAATAGCTCAAAATATTGGATATCAAAACTATTTTCTTATCGTTTGTAGCTCGCAAGATATTTATTTCGGCGAAATAGAGAAACTCTTTACTACTACTGCTTCATTAAAGTTCAACTATCTCAGATTTCCCATGAACGATTTTAAAAATTCGGTGACTCAAATTACAAGCAAGTCAAATTTTTAATTGTTATTATCAGTTCATAGAAAGTGTCCCATTGGAAACACTGGGAGGACTCAAAAACAAAAATCTGCCTCACCTTCCTGTACCCTTTTTGAGTATGAGATGTAAAAGAGAGACGTTATGAGGCCTTAAATGAGTCGGCTCAAAAATATAAACTCAGGAAAAAGTGCAAATAAGGGTTATAATTGTGTATTAAGCTATAAGTAAATTTTTTTACATGGCAATGCTTTTAAACTTTCAATACATTTAAAAAATTAGTTCTATTTAATTTAACAGAATACATTTTGGTGATGGAAAAATAATAGAAACAATCTTAGCTTGCAATTATTTTTGCAATTAAAAGCGTATTGTGAAGAGTAAACAAATTAAAAAATATCTTAGAACTAGGACAAAATATCATATAAAATTATTAAACTTACACAAAATGAAATAATTTAAAAAAATCTCTGAAGTATTTCTCACTAATTTTCCCTAGAAAAAATAATAGAAACGAATTAAGTATGGTACTTTATTTTTGTGATAAGATTATTTAATGGTTATAATTGTTACTCACCCTTTAATACATGGTCGTTGCACATTTATTTTAAATAGCATAATCGCATCTTTCAGTATAGAGTTAACCATCTATAAGCCGCAGACAGACATCGTTTGGCTTTGAGACTTATTGATAAATCATTGCAAATGACTAATTGGAAATTGAAGGCGTTGGAATTGAATTAGCACATCTGTGGGTATAATAGGGATTCGCGGTAATAATATATTTTCACCTCGGAATTTGCCATTTAGAATTATAGCTTTGATAACATTTTTTATTAATTTTTAACTTCCCATAGGAAGTTATTGTAATGGGTCCGATTTGACAAATTGAAAATTTTGACATTTCTCGACGTTTCAAGGTCCCTAGAGTCGAAATAAAAGATTTTTAGAAAGATGTCTGTGCGTGCGTGTGTACGTACGTCCGTACGTCCGTACGTTCGCGACGTTTTTTTCGTCGTCCATAGCTCAAGAACCAGAAGAGATATCGACTTCAAATAAATTTTGTTATACAGATAATAAGGCAGAAAGATGCAGAAAGGGCTCTCAAGAAAATTGCGTGGGTGGTTTTTTTACCATAGCAGTTTAAAAAAAAGGTGAAAATTTTGGTTAACCCTAAATATCTCATGAACCAATGACGCTAGAGACTTGAATTAAATTTTGTATTATATATTGTAACGTGATACAAAACAATTATATTTTTGGAAAAAAAATCAATTAACGGTTTTTTTTATAAATCAAAAAAACTGAAAAAAAAAAATTGTCACTTCGAAAATTTTACGACTAAAATATGATTTCATCTCCAAAACAATTTTGTGCAACGAAGAATAATGTTTTTGACATCTGATAAAATTTTGAGAAAAATCGAATTGACAGTTTTTTTACAAAAAATAATAACCTAAAAAAAAAATAAAAAAAAGTTGGTAAAAATTGAGTTTTGACTCAAATATCTTTTCAAAACTTTGAGATATTGGCTTTAAACTACTTTTATCTTTCAAAAAATATTGTTTTCAACATTCAGTAAAATTTTGAAAAAAATAGAATTGACAGTTTTTTTACAAAAAATTAAAAACCGAAAAAAAAATTAACAAAAGTTGGTAAAAATTGATTTTCGACTTAAATATCTTTTCAAAAATTTGAGATTATGGCTTCTAACTAATTTTAACTTATAAGAAATATTGTTTTCAACAGTAGGACAAATTTTGAGAAAAATCGAATTGACAGTTTTTTTACAAAAAATAATAACCTAAAAAAAAAATAAAAAAAAGTTGGTAAAAATTGAGTTTTGACTCAAATATCTTTTCAAGACTTTGAGATATTGGCTTTAAACTACTTTTATCTTTCAAAAAATATTGTTTTCAACATTCAGTAATATTTTGAAAAAAATAGAATTGACAGTTTTTTTACAATAAATTAAAAACCGAAAAAAAAATTTAACAAAAGTTGGTAAAAATTGATTTTCGACTTAAATATCTTTTCAAAAATTTGAGATTATGGCTTCTAACTAATTTTAACTTATAAGAAATATTGTTTTCAACATTAGGACAAATTTTGAGAAAAATCGAATTGACAGTTTTTTTACAAAAAATAAAAACCTAAACAAAAAAATTAATAAAAATTGGTAAAAATTGATTTTCGGCTCAAATAGCTTTTCAAAAATTAAAAATATTGGCTTCAAACTTATTTTATTTCACAGAAAATATTGTTTTTTATATTCAATAATTTTTTTTATAAAAATCCAACAGTCCGTTTTTTCATAAAAAAAAATAAAATCTACAAAAAATAGAACGCCAATTTGGTAAGAATTGATACATTTAGACAAATTTTAAGCAAGACAAATCGATAGACGGGATGGGAAGTTATCAGTGTGGGTCGCATCCCAGCCTCTTTTTTAATTACTAATCGCGTTCCGTTGCACAACCGTGGTGGGATCAAATTACGAAACAAAGTTGTAAATTATGCAGTGGCATGCCTGGTAAGTCCAATGAGTTCAAAAACTCAGTTGGATAATTACAGCTTCGGTAGCATCATCACAAGCTTTATCAATAGATTTGTATGACACCAAGTCTCCTGGTAACAAATGTTGTATCTTGAGATTTAATTCGTTGACATCCACATTTTTTGCTACTAAAATTGCTCTTTCTGCCGGCCACTCATGATTTGTATATTGTCTGTGTACATCGGCAAATATCTGGTCAAAGAGAACAACTTGTGTATCAATAATCATGCAGAAATCGACCGGTAATTTAATGACTCCAGTTTCATCTGTAGTAACTTTTCCGTCGCCTATATCTAACAGTTGTTTTGAAAATGTTTCAGCGGATGGATCTTGAAGCATTTGAACACGCATATTTACTTTCAGTTGTACTTTTTCAACATTACGCTACAGTGGCGATGATTTTAAGCACGCGTTGATCTCATCAGCGTACGTTGAACGCGGAATAACGGGAAGTGTTTGTCTGATGTTTTTTATATCTTTCATTGTCCTGTTCAACGCCTCAAGCGAATGTTTGTGTGCCATAGTGCATTCATCCCAGATGATAATTTTACACTGTTTCAGCACAGTGGTCATGGATGATTGTTTTTTATATATCACACCGCGTCTGGGTTATTTTGAATATTTTGTGATAGTTTAAATTCTGAATGAGCTGTTCTGCCTCCATCCAATAAAGTTGCCGCAAAGCCAGAATCTACAGTCCCTGGCTATATTATTAGACGCACTGCAGAATTTTTATAACTATCATGTTATACGCATTATTTTTAAATATTATAAAAAAGGAAATCTATAAATCTGTTGTTTTATTTTTATAAAAAGTAGGAAATGGTTTATATTCTGCATACAAAATAATTTAAATGCATTACAATATTCGAAAACCTGATTAAAATAGCTGAAAATTGAGATTTTGCATAAATCTAAAGTGGTCTAATAATATGGCCAGGGACTGTACAACAGCCAATGCGATTATTTGATCGTATTTTAGCAAGAATAAGCGAAGTAAGGAATGTTTTGCCAGTTCCACCTGGTGCATCCAAAAAAAGAATCTACCTTGTCCTGTCGAAACTGCGGTCATAAATGGTTCTTTGTTCTTCATTCATTAGTGGGACATTGCGAGCAACAATCGCTGCCATTTCTACACTATTGTGTTGTAGTTCACGATTAAATTCAGTGTCTATTAAATCAGATGCATTTCGATTTGCGGAAATGACTGAGTGGTAAGTTGGCAATGATAATGCAAAGATCCTCAGTAGCAATAAATGCTTCATTGTACATAGCGACACTGAATACTATCGTAAGATCGTTGCACCGTGTACGATATTGATGCAATTAAGCAATAGCACTTAGGAATATAAAAAATAGATAAAAACCTATTCTCAGACCTACCGAATGTATATGCAAAATTTCATTGAAATTGGTTAAGCCGCTTCGGAGGAGTATGACAACTAACACAGGAGAATTTTATATATTAGAAGATTTATTTATAATTTTTGTTGTGGAAAAAAAATCTCACCACATTGAAGGTCAAACAATTTATTTCCAAATTTGCAGGAATTCGACATTTACTTTCGCAATGGGTTTTCGTTAGTAACAAATTCGCTAATAGCAGCGAAAATATAGTTGGCTGTATTAAACCTGTTTTACTTTCATTTTCAACATTTTATTATAGAATTATGGAGTAACGATTTTGTGAATTCGAACAACTTACATTTATTTGTAGAATCGAGTTATATCTGGCAACAATTTACAAAACTTGTGAATAACTCCCATCCCCGGGCTGATGCTTCAGAAACTTAGACAGTATTCAAAGAATAGCTTTTAAAATGATTGGTGACATTAACATAGTTAACATTTAAGTTTCTTGCCACACCCTTTTTTAACGTTATTTAAACTGATTATGTTCTAGTAATATAGCCAGCACTTCTAGAAATATTTAACAGTTTAACCTTTAATTCCTTCCACCTTACTATGAAGTAAAGAGATTCGTTCTTTAGAAGTGCTACGCGAATGTGGAATACCTTACCACTTTCTATTTTGCCCTGTCATTGTAATAATTTAAAACCAATGTAACCCGAGACCTCTTTTCAAAACCCTCCCTATTTTCTTAATTCTCAGACTAAAAATGTATCCTATTAAAGGTATACAAAACCCTTTGAGTGTGCGCTAATGAACTACAAAAAATTACCTCAAATTTATTTGGCTTTTAAAACGTCTGAGACCCTAAGTTCTTAATGAGGGTTTTTATTTATTAAAAAAAAAAGTTAAGCTTTCCAAACAAAAATCTGAAAAATTCACCCTTTAATAGAAAACCTACTGAACAACTAATTTCAAAATCACCAATCAACAACTTTCGTTTAAATTTTGGTTATACCTTAAACCAAAAATTTGCTTTCAGCTCTCAGACTACTAACATTTTTTCTGTCATAAAATAGTTTTTCGCATAATTTTTAAAAGTATATCTAACTTGTAATTTGCGCTGACACAATTTGCAATTTGTTTTTTAAAGGTTTTATAAAGCAAGGCCTTGAATTATTGTTTTTTTTTTTCATAGCAAAGAACTCACAAAAATCGTAGAAGTCGTAAAATAAGATGAGTGTTTAACATTGCAAAATAAATGTGTATGGTGTCTTGAATTAATCCAAATATAATTATAATCCAAATCTTATCATATTTTAAAAATCATTGTGTTTACAGAAGTAACATACATTGACTCAAAACTCACTGAAATCAAGTAATTAATCTTGAAACATATAAACCAACCGTACCAGCTAAAATAAAAAAGAAGTTATAACATACATACATACATTACTATTAATATTATAATGCAATAATTTTTTTATTTTTATGGAGCCAAATACAAACACAAGCATAACCATTAAAGCCAACATAAAACGAATGTTAAAACAAACATGGGGCAACATAGCTCCATTCACTTTAAATTTTGGGAAGTTGTATTTTTTTAAAGCCATTGTAAAAATAAATATAACCTGAAAAGTCATTTTTAACTTGAACAATATTTGTCAACTTACAGTGCAAAAACTACCAGGAAATGATGAGCATGTTAAAGTGTACGATGACCTACCAAATTCCGCAGTGGAATTACAAGTCAAGGATAAGGTAAGAGTAAGTGTTTTTGTTTTTTGTTTGTGTTTTTTATCATTTTTTTTACTTTTCTTACAACAACTTTTGCAACGCCAAATCTTTTGTTTAATTTTAATTATTCGACCAAAACAAATAAAAAACAAACGCCATTAATTTTTATAGTTTTTGCGTAAATTGAATCGCCAAGAGCGTGTTGTGGAAGAAGTCAAAATGATTCTCAAGCCAAGATTCAACAAAAAACAAATTACCAAGGACGACTACAAAGAAATAATGCGTCGTGCCGTGCCCAAGGTATATTAATAAACCCAACTTCAAACCCAACCAAAATAATGACAAACAAAATTTATTTTACACAGATCTGTCACAGTAAATCCGGAGAAATCAATCCGAAGAAAATTCAAAACTTGATAGAGGCATATGTTAAAAAATTCCGACAGAAGCACAGAAAGCTTAACATCCCCAATACGGGGCAAGTAAGCAGTGCTGTGAAGTGTGCGGCTTATTTAAAAAAGTTGTAGATGCTTTCAAAATAATATTAAGTTTAGAAAAGTAAACAGCGGATTTAAGTTCGGAATAAAACTTTCTTTATTTGTTTCCGAAGAAAAGGTACGATAGCTTATAGTAAAGGACTTATTCTATTATTTTATTTTATTTACCCTTTCTTGCAGTATAGATGTCTCATTTCCAAAGCAGCGAAGCATGTCAAGAAAATATATCCACCCGCAATTAAAAAAAAAGTTTTAATATTACCCTAAGAAATGCACTTTGTATTTTTGTATTTCAAAATTTGATTAATTATTATCATAGAAAGAAACATTTTTGGAGATATATTGTAATTTTTCCTTTATTTAGTTTTCATTTAAAAAACATTTAATTTATTATTATTTTTTGAAATTTGAAATTCTTGTATCCATATCCCGTCTGGATATTGTAGTCAAAATAGCTAATATTTATAAAAACAAATCTTCTGGTATAATTGGTGTCTGTGTTTTTTGAATTACCTTAGAAATAGAAAAGATCTACCATTTTCACAATTTGGCTTTATATCATTACTATATTATGTACTTTAATTGTAAGTAAAATAAATAACTACTTAAATTTAAAAACAAAGACTAACTCTTTGTTTTTTTTTTTGCAATATTCTTGAAAATAGATAACAACAACATTGAAAATAGAAAACTATAACTTGAAATTAAATATTTGAATGATTTAACCAAGTTCATAATTCTGTATTTATCTATATACACTATAAATTTAATAGTATAAAATAAAAAGAAATTGTAAAAAAAGAAAATGACACATTTATTTAATGAGACTGTTTGGTGACCACTTGTGTTTACTTTGCTTCATTTCTGCTCTCCTGGCTTCCCATATGGATTTCAGTTTTACTCATAGTTACCTTACCTATTGATCTTAAATATTATGGCTAATCGTCGAAATTGTTTACATAATTTTAATTGAATTCGATTAATTTTAATTTATTCATTCTTAAAACTATCTTAAGCTAGACAAACATCCATAAAACTAGCCCAATTAAACATAAATTAAAACTTACATAAATGTAAATAAAATACAGGCTTTTTTGCGGTTTCAAAAGTAAACTAAACGTAAATAAAAGGAGGGTGTCCTTTTTTCAGGATCGGGCAAACAATACTGAGGTTCCATTCATCGGGCATGCTTTCTTCCGACCATATCTTACAGATAAGTTGGTGCATGCAGAGCTCGGCATTCAAGCCATCCGCTCCAGCGGAGTCGGGAGAACGGGATTGTTGGCTTTCGTCGTCTATGTTGAATGGATCATCCTGCCTGACAGCGGAATTCGGTTCGTCGTCGCCGTTATACAGTCTGCAGAAGTGGTCCTTTCATATCCTCAGCATTGACTGCGGTTCCACTATGATGTTTCCACTTTCGTCTTTGCAGCCTTCGGTTCTAGGTTTATGTACCTGTGAATTTCGTTTCACCTGTTCATAAAACTTTCGAACTTCATTTCTACTTTTAAACCTCTCAACATCTTCGACCGCACGCTTCTCATGCCCTTTTTTTTCCTTCTGAGAAGTCGGTGTTCCTCTCGCCTTCTGCTCGTAGAGCTCATGAACAGCTCTCGTCCTTTTATGCAGCGCCGCTTTGCGTGCCTGTTGTTTGGCTGCATTTGCCTGCCGACATTCCTCATCGAACCAGGGGTTCCTTGTTGGTGGTTTCTTGAAACCCAGCACATCAGAGGCGGCTTCTCTGATTGAATCTTGGCAATGTTGCCACTGGTTTTCGATACATTGTGTTGGCGGCAGAGAACTTCGAGAGAGGTTACTTGTAACTCGGTCGGAAAAGGATTTGGCGATCTCTTGCGATTGTAGCCGTTCGACGTTGTACCTTCTCCCAGCATCTCCCTACAACGAGGTAGTGGTCCGAGTCGATGTTAGCTCCTCGGAAAGTTCGGACATCCATTATGCTGGAAGCGTGTCTGGCGTCGATCGCAATGTGGTCAATCTGGTTGACGGTAGATTGATCTGGAGAACTCCAAGTTCCTTTGTGGATGTTGAGGTGTGGAAAACGCGTACTGGCTATCATGACGTTTCGCCCCCAACCTAAATCTATGAGCCTGAATCCGTTGTCGGAAGTGTTGTCGCGCAGGCTGTTTTTCCCGATTATTCCACCATAGATGTCTTCCCTTCCTAGCTTGGCATTAAAATCGCCCAGGACAATTTTAATATTGTAGCTAGGACACTGCTCATATGTTTTGTCTAAGAGCTCGAAGAATATATCTGGGGTGTTGTCATCCTTATCTTCTGTGGGGGCGTGCGCGCATATCAGGCTAATGTTTCCGAATTTAGCCTTGATGCGGATGGTCATGAGGCGCTCGTTAATGCACCTATATCTCAAGACTTCTTGCCTTAGTCTGGCTCCAATGACAAAGCCGCATCCAAATAAGAGCTGTTGGTTTTCTCGGTAGCAGTCATCATAGTAAATGTTGCAGTTTTTCATCCTCTTTTTTTTTTTCCCCGGCCGATCCCATCGTATTTCCTGGATGGCGGTGATGTCTGCTTTATAGCAGTCTAGGGACTCCGCTAATTCTTCGACCGCACGTGGTCTGTTAAGGGACCTAACATTCCACGTGCATATCCGAAGTTCGTTGTCCTTAATTCGTTTGCGTAAGTTGTCAACAGAAAATCCGTCCGTATCCGAGGCTTGTTGGTGCTTCGCAACTATGATGTTTTTACGTGGCCAGGAAGTCACCCCGACGGCACAACCCTTAACATGGAGGGCCATATCCTTAGTATAACTCCAAAGACGGCGAGCCGGATAAACCGCTCCTTATAGGCCTGGGCTCCGAATAAGTCGTAGAAGCCCTATAAGATGTTCACTAAGTAGTTCAACCTTACTGCAACTGTAGACGCCACCGTTGATTCCATCTCGGGAATTCCTCCGCTGCCGTCTGGATAAGGAGAGTTGCCTTAGTGGAAACACCTCTCCCCCCTCTCGTTTGCTGCTCCCAACAACTTTCCACTGGGGTTGGAACCCAATCTCCAGTTGAGGTACTAGGCACCCGATGTTCACCACGGGGAGGTGAGAGTAGGAGTCGATAGACAGAGGTGGGTTTTGAGAAAAACCTGTGGACGCTTGTGTCCTCTTCAATGCACATGTCTACCATTTGAAAATCAAAAATTTAGCTTTATTAAAAAGATTGGAGTTTGCCATTATGTCTTAAAAATGATTTTAGGAAAGTGGCCATCGCCGCTGGTTCTAGCCGAGAGGCCCAATTTTCAAACCCTTTTTGCAGGAATTGGAACTGTATGTCTTCAAAAACACGATGAATATTCTCTTTCAAGCCGTAAACAATTTCGCAACCCATAAAGTGTCAATGCAATGGATGTTCTGCCAGTCGTAGGTGAGAGCTTTAAAAATAAATTTTGTTCCAAATTAAAAGCAAATAATTCTTTTATTTAACTCGCGCGATGGTGTATGGGCTAATTCGTTGGTGGAATCGGCTAGGGTGATTGTTGATAAATGACAGTCAAAATAATCGAATTTGATCCTTGTAAGTCAAATTGATACCTAAAAAGCTGTCACAACAAAAATGTGATAGTCATTTTCCTACAAATATGTCGTTTCTGAATAGAGCTACCAGACGCTTACAAAAAACGAATGGAAATTTTTTTTAGTTACCTTTTTTAGGTACAAAAACACATTCTTGTGACCAACAAAGCTTACCACATTCGAAAAAAAACAGAAGAAAAGTAAGAATGTTATTTAAACAGAGCCAATTTGATACTTTTATTTAGATATTTTATAGGAATCATTTTAAAATTTCACTATAGCAACAATGAATTGTGACAATTATAATCTGAAATTGTTCAATCGAATTAAATTGAGTTGAATCATCTTACACAGACGGAATGAAAATGATAGTCAAATTTGACTATCAAAAATATGATCGTCAATTATCATCTTAGCCAATTCCACCCAGGGCCTTCTTCGATAGCGTGTTCCGTTCGCAGTGTACGACGTCTCAAAGAATGCGCATTATCGACTAAAGCAAACGTTTTGCAAAATCAATCCATGGTTCCTCGAATTACCGACTCTACTGGGTGATTACTGATTATGTCCACTTAATATTGGACGCAGCGCGCGATGCGTCGCGCAAACTGAACACATTTTTCTAAACAATTTGCAGACCTTGTTCAGTGGTTAGTCTATTCATTGGCTGCGTTCAATCTCGCGTTGGATAGGGTATCTTGGATAGGTGGATTTTTAGATATCTTGTTGAACGAATTAGATAGCTTTATTGAGATATGTAAAAAAAAAATAAAAACAACTTTCAGCTTTTCACAAAAAGCAGAGAAATATTTAAGCTTCGAAGTCAAAATTGTTGTAAGATAAAATATTTAATGGATAATTCAACTGATTCGTCGGACGATGATGAATTGATAGGTGCGTAACAATTTAATAAATAAGAGATAACCTTAATCTGTAATCTATGTATGTTAAATTTCCTCTTAGCTCAATTGGAATTCTATACGATTAATAATTTACCTGCGAATTCTCCGGGTTTAAACGATTTACGTTTAACAGAAAACTATCCTAACAGAAACGAGGACTATTATGAAGTTAAAATACTTAGATATTGTAGTTTGGAAGAATTTCGATCTCATTTGCTTCTTCATCGTCTTTATCAAAAACACTCTAAATGAAGATATAAATCCTTCGTACGTATCACCCTCCAAAACTCATTTGTTTACATTGTTGTATTTGTAATGTGGACGAATTGTAAAACCAACATAATTATCGGTTGTGACGCCAATGCGCACCATACTACGTGGGGTAGTACCGATATAAATGACAGAGGTGAGTCTCTTTTTGATTATATTTTAACAACTAATCTGGTAGTAAGTAATGCAGGTAGTGAACCAACCTTCGTTACTAAAAATCGACAAGAAGTTTTAGATGTGACTTGTCTCGTTACATCTCTCAAATAAAATATTGAATTGTAGAGTATCAAAGGAGCACTCGTTCTCCGATCATAGATACATCCAATTCACACTTATTGAAGAGTACCCAAAACCGGTCCAATTCCGAAACTATAGGAAAACAGATTGGCCAAAATATAGGGCGACTCTGAAAAATCTGATTAAACCAGAACTTTCTGATCCGCCCTTGTGTACTCTTGAACTCGATCAAAACGTCGACGAGCTTACAGCAGCTCTTAATAAAGCCATGGAAACTCACGCCTGTCCCCTCACTACAGTGCAGGGAAAGAAGAAACCATATTGGTGGGCTGCTGAACTGGGAATACTCCGGAAAGGCTGTAGAAGGCTTTTTAATCGTGCAAAAAAGACTAGACGTCCCCAAGACTGGGACTCCTATAAGGAATCCCTCAAAAAGTATAAACAGGAATTGAGAATAGCCTAAAGATCCTCTTGGACATCCTTCTGTAGCTCAATAGAAGAATCCTCGGAGGCATCAAGGATAAGGAAGATTCTCTCGATAAATCCAACCATGCCTAGTTGTCTTAAAAACTTGGATGGTACTTGGACTAACTCTTGCGAAGAAACGCTAAACCTGCTACTTGACACCCACTTCCCTGATATCTCCAAATCCGTTAATACAACAAACCATCTTGGGTTGGGTATTAACTTAACTTTTCCTCAAGGTCTTGTTACAAAAGAAAAGTTGACTTGGGCTCGGAATAGTTTCAACTCTTACAAATCTCCAGGGCCAGATCACATCGTACCAGCTGAGCTACAACTTACGACTGACATAACTTTGCCCATCATTGAGATGATCTTTAAAAGTTGTCTAGATTTGGTCTATATACCTCAGCGATGGAGAGAAGTAAAGGTAGTTTTCATTCCCAAGGCGGGCAAATGTTCGCATGTCAACCCTAAAGATCTGAGACCTATTAGCCTATCATCATTCATTCTCAAAACTCTGGAACGTCTGATTGATATCCATGTACGTAACAGCATTGATAAGAGACTATCGATGTCTCAGCATGCTTACTGCAAAGGGAAATCGGTAGAAACAGCCTTGCACACTTTGGTAAGAACTATCGAATACTCCCTAGAACAAAAAGAATACACTATGGTGGCCTTCCTGGATATTGAAGGCGCTTTCAACAACGTTGACACATCCGCTATCACTACTGCTATGACGACTCTAAACGTCGAATACTCACTCTGTGAATTGATAAATCTAATGCTAAAAAGCAGGATCATCAACTCTAAGATGGGGGATTTTTGTACGAAAAGGTCTGTCAGTAGAGGCACTCCGCAAGGTGGTGTTCTGTCCCCTCTCCTGTGGAACATAGTGGTTAACGAGCTACTAATATCCCTTGAGCGAGAAGGCTCGGAGTGGTTGCGTATGCCGATGATGTTGCTATCGCCGTCATAGAAGAACATCCTAATACACTGAGAGACCTCCTCCAAAACGCACTCAATATGCTCAATAAATGGGCAGATCACTGCGGACTTAGTATTAATCCTCAAAAAACAGACCTCGTCCTTTTTACACGGAAATACAAGATCCCAGAAATTGTACCTCCCTCAATAAAAGGTGTACCACTAATTTTTACCAATGAGGCCAAATATCTTGGTCTGATATTGGACAAAAAATTAAGTTGGAAACCTAATATTCAAGAAAGAGTTAAAAAAGCTACAGCAGCTCTTTTCCTCTGCAAGAAAGCCATAGGAAACAAATGGGGTTTTCAACCTCGCATAACCTATTGGCTATACACATCGGTCATCCAACCAATACTTATGTACGGGGTTGCAGTGTGGTGGACTGCACTGGAGAAAGTCACATACTACGACAAACTCAGCAGAGTTCAACGCACTGCATGTCTCTGCATTAGCGGGGCTTTGAGAACCACACCCTCAGCAGCGTTGGACATTCTCCTCCATCTGACACCTCTCGACATATTCAGCAAACAAGTGGCAGCGAGTACAGCTATTAGACTCAACGCCTCATCTCAATGGGCCAACAACAATGTTGGGCACTCCATCATTCTGAACCTCTTTGGTTCTATACCAAAGTACATAGACTGCACTATCCCAAAACCCGAATTTGGAAAAAACTTCCAGGTATCCATTCCATCCAGAGATAAATGGGAAGACAAAAAACTCCTGGATGACAAAAGCATCCATTTTTAAACAGATGGATCCAAGACAAATGAGGGAGTTGGTAGTGGTGTGTACTCAGAAAAGCTTAATCTAAGCATCTCATTCCGCCTCCCTAATCATTGTAGCGTCTTCCAAGCGGAAATTTTAGCGATCAAAGAGGTTCTCTCCTGGCTAAGAGAAAACGTGATATCAACTTCTGATATCCGCATCTTCTCTGACAGTCAGGCTGCTATCAAGTCTCTTGACGGCGTCTCAACCAAATCTCTAACGGCCCTCGATTGTCGATCGTCTCTTATGGAGATGGCGCAGCAATTTAACATTCACCTATGCTGGGTGCCGGGCCACAGAGACATCGCAGGAAATTGTAGAGCCGATGAACTCGCTAAAAATGGAACCGTCATACCTATTTCACCTGGAAGGGAGAAGATAGGTATACCGATAGCTACATGTAAACTTCTGCTAAAAGAAACAGCTTTCGAGATAGCAAACTCTAGGTGGTACAATTTATCAACATGCGCACTGCGCCGCCACAAAACTAATATGGCCTTCACTGGACCTAAAGCGCTCTAAAGACTTGTTATCTCAAAGCAGACTTCATATTAGCTCCCTAATAGGTGTCCTTACGGGACACTGTCTTATAGGCAGACACGCAATACGACTTGGTGTAGCCTCAAATGACTTCTGCAGGAGCTGTATGGACGAGGAAGAAGAAGAAACAATCTCTCACCTCCTCTGCACCTGCCCTGCTCTTTCACTAAGACGCAAACTTCATCTGGGAGAATACTCTTTTGATGATCCCAGTATGAACTAGCTAAAAAGGATATCAGATATCTCCTTCGCTTTATAAAAATCTCAAAATGGTTCGACTAGTGGGAAGTAATTCTCTAGATTCATGTGGTATCACAATGGGCCTTTTCTTCTGGTCTAAGTGTGTGGTTTTTGTATCCGCAGCCACTTTAACCTAACCTAACCTAACCTAATGTGGACGAATTCAACGAGAAAAATTGACGTGTTTTCACGCATACATAGAACCAACTACTAAGTTTTTTGGGGAAATTTCATAAATTAGAGGAGAAATTACACGCACACTAAGAATAATTTTATGAGGCTGATTTCCGGTTTAGCTTGTAGGCAAACCAAGATGTCTACCGAGCATTTATTGTTTTTGGTCTTTATGTACAGAACATTCCCAAATACAACTTCAACTAACATTTTGTATCTTTTTGTTTACCAACAAATACAAAAAGCTGAAATCAATTTTCAAGTTTCTTGAAATTCAACCATGTGTTGAATCAACTGTTCTATCAGATACCTACATACCCCAGATATTATTGGATACCTTTGGATTCCTTTTTTGACATCTCAGCTGTTTTTGATCAGTTGTATTTTACACGTAAAACACTAACAAAAAGGTATCCGGATACCCTATCTGTCTAAGATTGAACGCAGCCATTGTGAAATGACAAACTAAACTGAGAATATCAAGTGACAGCTGTTAAAAAGACCAACCCTACAACAAGTATTACCAGATTGAAACCAAACGTCTAAAAAAAAACACCCGTTACAGATTCGATATATTAATTATTATTAAGGATGATTTTTGGTTAATTTTCTTGGCTGTGATTGTGTTCATGTAAAGGTAAAAACTAAATTTTTCGATAAGAGAGCTTGATGAAACCCTATCAAAAGCTTTTGCAATATCAAGTGCAATAATCTTACTTTTTCCAAAACGATGTAAAGAAAACTGTATGGTCTTTTAAACTCTACTATTGGTCAATTTAAAAAATACATGTAGCTTATTGTTTTAAAGGAGAATGCATTTTGGCTCAACTTTCCATTACCGCAGCACGAATTTCGACACGCGGTTTTTTTTATTTGATAGATATGCACAAATAAATAATAATTATAGCAATTTTAGAGCGAGGAAACTTTTATTTCTATTTTAAATTAATTTTCAAAGTTCACTTTTTTACATACAAAACACGCAAAAATGGTTGATTTTGACATTTCTTCCCTGTTTTTTGTTCAGTGTTGCCATACTTGTTTTTTTTCGTTGGGGATTTCTTTGTTTTTAGTGCTTAAATGCGAAAAGTACTTTGCAATACCCAAACTCGCACCCACCCCAAATCCTATAGTGATTCCAAGCAGGGGGGTTGCAGGGGGGCAGCATGCCCCCCCTTACATACCTAGCTCTTAGTATACTGTAGTATCAATTAAAAAAAACTTGTTTTAGGCTCAAAAAACGCAATACAAAAAAGTAGGGTTAAGTCCGAAAAAGAAAATATTTTTTTTTATGACTTAACGGTGTTTCCTCGCCTTAAAATTTAAAACATGTTCTATTGAGACCCCTACCTAACTGTACAAAAAAAATCAGAACGAAATTCGTGCTGCGGTAATCGAAAGTCGCCCCGCTAACAAAAAGCAAACATTAATTGCAGTATTGTGCCATGAAATTACAATATTGGTCACTTTTGATGAACTGAAATAAATTGAACGTTATACCAATGGCCAACAACAGAAGACAAAATCATGGTTTGCCAAAAATTCGCTTAACAGTATGAACATTTTACTTTTATTTAATATGTTTAGTGAATTAAATAATTGGGTATTAGTGGAAAGCATAATTCTTAATAATAGAAGCAGTATTGTAAACGATGGGGCTTAGCCAGTATATTACAAAAAGATTCTTTGCTTGAACAGTATCAAATTCTACTTTGTTAAATCAGTTAAGCGAAATGTTCCTATGATAGTATATTTCAACCATATCAAAGTGAAGAATTGTCCATCGATTATGCACTCCATAGTTGTAACTTCTTTCAAAATATGGTTTTAATTGTAAGTTGCAACAAAATGTCATAATACCAGATAGTTTTTTAATTTTTTCATCAACATTTATACATATGTCCATGTAGTATTTATGTTTGGCCCGACATCAAAACAGTATGTTCTTACCCCCATCTAATTTACAAAGCGTTTTTCTCATTTTTAGGTCGCTTGTTTAAGCCAACTGTCAATATTTAGAAAATATAAACTACGTTTGTAAACTATATACCTACTATCATATTTAAAGATCTTGTTTCTGGGCAGTAATATTTATATCCCATATATTTTTGCTCTTTTTTCTTTGCATATACGAAAACAAAGTTACTAAAATGTTCTATCTCTATTAAATCGCATATTTGCCAGATATTAGGATACCTTACAAAATCAATGTTGAACAAACTTAAAGCTTAGTCTTATTACCTAAGTTATTTGATTATTGCCAATGAGCATGTTTATAATCGAGCAAAAAGGTTAAGAATTCCTAGCTAAATACTAGTATATTCACTTTTTTGAACGAACAAATAATACAAAATAAATTGTTTAAGTACATACAACGTAATAATAAGGCAATGTTTTATTTATTGTTATTTATGCTCATGCCGATGCCAATTGCCCATCCCTTTTATCGGGTTGCATTTCCAATGCCATTTGGGTGAATAGCATTGAAAGTCGAAGGAGAATTTATTTGTTTTGCAAATTATTATGCCAACCATTAACGCTACCACGCTCTGAAACCCTCGGTTCTCTCTCTCTTCGTTTCCATACTAAATTAATCTCAATGTTAACATTATTATTAACTTAAAAGAAACAAACACAAGCGAACAACAAAACAATATGACTCGGAAGCAAACAGCAGCAATTCCACTAAATCAATTCCACCACCTACGATGAGCATGTGTTCAAATTACAACCCTCTTTTTAAAAAAACAATACAAAACAGAACCATCCCCACGCAAAGGTTGATTATTTCTTTATCGGTTCCATAAGTAAACCTCCGAACTCGTCGCTTTCCATTTTGTTCCTCATGCTATGAGTGAAACACCGGGGATACCCGAAGACTCCACTCAATTGTTGAATCGAAAATGATTTTTAATTAGATTTGTTAGAAAAAAACTCTCAACTAGCGAAGCCCCACAAAAACAATAACGACGATGACCACTACCACTACTGGAAACTGGTGCTGAAAGAAAGGCGCCAGAGAAAAAGTTAGCAGTTAGTTTTTTTTTTTCTAGAAGGAGCGAGAAACATTTTTTGACTACATTTAGTGAAAGTTCGTTGGACGCGATATTCCTGGTGCCTTTTAGAACGAGTAGTATACCCTACACAATGGGCGATTATCAGGAACAAGGTAATCCATGGAATTGATAACGGCTAACACAACCTGCGTTGTTGCCTGCTAGTCGACGCTTGTGCGTTATTTTACGAATAATATTTCAATAATTCTTTCCATTATAGATGTGGTTGGAAATCAAATTGTAGGTGCTGTGAAGGTTGGTGGTTGGCGTTACGAAGACCGTTCACGTTATATTGGAGAATGGAATCAGAGAGGACTACGACACGGTTTAGGTCATTTGCAGCTGCCCGATGGAACTCGTTATGATGGTAATTTTGCCAATGGACTATGTACAGGGCTAGGATGTCTGTGGTTCTCAGATGGATCCAAGTGCGTTGCAATATTTCTTATTTTCGATTTAGTTAATACATAACACCTTCTATTTATATGAACTAGGTACGAAGGTGAATTTCATCAAGGTTGGTTTCATGGTTATGGGATATTCTGGCGTTCAGATGGCATGAAATTCGAGGGTGAATTTCGCGGCGGACGTATCTGGGGACTTGGATTAGTAACATTCCATGATTTTACTCATGGATTTCCACGAAACGAGGGTTATTTTCAAGACTGTCGACTCATTCGCAGACGTCGATGTCCTGATGTTGTTCAAAAAGCTCAAAAAACAGCACTCATGGCGAGATCACAAGTTGATCATCCATACTGAAGAAACCCCAGGAGCTAAATTGTTACGTTATCAATCAAATAATCTAGTACATCATCTAAGGATACTTTTCATTTTATACGACTCTAGCATTGCTGTTGAATTCTAACATATACATAAATATAAAAGACCTAAGTGTTTTTGTTTTGTGTGTTCAAACATAAAAAGTGTTGTGGTTTAAATATTTGTTTTTATTTAGTTTTCTTGATAAAAAAAATATTTATTTTTTCCTTTTAAAAATTAACATTATGAAACTTAAAAAAGAAATAATTTTAAATAAACAATCGTCGAAAAAAAGAAAAAAAAAACAAACGCTTTTGAAAATACATAACAAAACAAACAAAACTACAATTGTATGTTTATTATTCACGAATAAAAAAAAAGCTTTAATCTCCAATTGGTTCACCAACAAGAAACCACGCATTGCTGGCTTTAACTGCTGCAGAACGAACAAGTCTCTTTTGATCATCCAATGCGGATGATAATCCAAGTACAACATCCATTTTCAATGGTATTAAAAAATATGTTGGGTACTTTGTAATTTCATAGAGAAGATTCAGTGCAGTTGTTCTTATATGCTGAAAAGACAAACAAAATAAATATTACATTACATTTGCAACATTGCATTTGAAATTTATTTTACCCGAAACAACAAAAAAACAATATTTTAATTTAAGCGAATATTTAGTTTTAAAAATAGATGCGGCACAGTCATTCACTAAGAAACAGTTCACGTCTAAAGAAATAATTAATAAATTTGTAATATATTTTTGTATTCATTTTAAAGCCCAAAGTGTTTGTCTTATCAACTTCTACCGTTGAAATTAATTAATTTTTGAAATTTTAATTAGACATACATATGTACATACAGTAGTATATGATCCGCTGAAACAAAATGTCGATAGTCCGAAAAATATTCATTTAATTTCTTTATGTTATATATCGCACACTGGATTGCATAATATGAACAAAAATATACAAACACCAACCACCAAGGAATCTTGAACTATGCTGTTGTAGAGTAAACATGTAAATATATTTTTTCCAAATATTGATAGGTATTGTGCCATCTGTTGATGATGATAACTACTACCTTAAGGTGTTAAGAAAAGAATTTGAAAATAATTATCCATTAGTTTTTCTTTCGCCCAATTACTAAGAAAAGTTGAATATTTTGTTGAGTAAAAAAAAAATGTTATTGAATTGGAACATGACAAGTTTCTGTTAGGTTTGATAGTTTACTTTTAATCATTTCGTAAATTAGTTCCGGTACGAATTGTACAGCCTTTTTATATTGTTCAACGATATTTGGGTACTAACCATCCCCAAGTATATCTAATAATGTTTCGATCAGATGAGTACGGCAGTTATTGAATGAAGGGCACGTTTTGCCCCACTTTGGCGCGTTGGAAGGCCACCGAAATTAAATAGTTTTATCATCTGAAAAAACCACGTAATACCATTTTTTTTTTAAATTATTAGAGTTTTAAAAAACTAATAGTATAACTTTCCGTTGTTCGCCAAGTAGCTTTTTTTTTTCTTAAGTTTAATTCGTTTAAGATGGCTCGAATTTTAAAAACTCTTAAAACAGTTGAAAGACTTGCGTTTACGCCAGTTTTTTGTTTTATTTTCGCCCCAGAATCACAAGAATCAGATGCACGCCTTAAAACTGCTCGTCTTCAAGCTGCTGTTTTTGGAGTTCTTCTTACTTTCCTTTGTGTTTTATCTGTACGAATCGTTATTTTGTAAGTAAGAATAAAAGCCATTAATACTTCGGCGAATTTTATCAGCTGCTGGACGTCCAGTTAGGTCTTGGTGTCTAATTCAGTCGATTTTAGTTTTTGAAACAATGCTAAGGCATTTAGATTTATTCATTGGTCTTAAAGTTTTATATCAGAAATTGAATTTCACTTAAAACACTAAAATTTTTGATTTAAACTATCCAAACTTAAAAACTCTCATAAACAACAATTAAATTGTCGTTGTATCTATTCTGTTGACTCGAAAAAGAGATTCTTCTTTACGTATAAAATACTTTACAAGTGGGCGAAAACAAGACTCGCAGTTTTATTTGGATATTTTGTTAATATGTTTTTCTTAACATCTTAAGGGAGTTGTTAACATCGACAGATGTTAATATTTGTAAAGAATGTAAAAAACATTTTCGAAAATGTTTGTGCATATTCAGTTAAAACGGAGTGTATGTACATATATACAGCTATGGAAAAAATATATATAAATATATAAATTACAAAGTAGGGTTATCCACACTATCTTTTAATTTGAATTTGGTAATTTATATAACGGTCACTCATTCAATATCACATCATATTTTGTGATACTGATGTGCAGTGTTTGTGTAAAGTAATGTCAATGGCAGTTAACATCCACTTGGAAAATTTATTAAGACCATAATTTCAATCATTTTTAAAATACAAATTTACTATAAACTTGGCAAGTACCAATTTTATTTATAGAATTTAAATTTATTTTGATTACATTGTGTAAAGAGGGTCATTATTAATAGGGGAAGCAATGAGCTGCATTTCTGAAGAACGTGGAGCGATTAAAGATCTACACTTAAAGGTACATTATGTCCAAACAAATATTTTTATTAAACATTTTCAGCAAAACAAAAGCATTGCCAAAGTCCCAAGACAACACCCAGAATTGATCGCAAAATCGCAATTTTATAGAAAAAGCATTCAAGAAAAAGTTCTGCGGATATTCATCGCGAAATTTCTGGCGATCTCGATTTCCATATAACACCACGGACCATAAAAAATCGGTTAATAAAAGAAGACATTCGTGACATCCAAGCAACCCAAAATGTGTGTTTCATTCGCTCGTTCATATTCTTCTTAGACCTTAAATAAAAGAAAAATCATTCTTTTGAGCTGAGCGATGAAACAAAGATTAATCATTTAGGTCTTGATGGTAGACGCTTTGGCATAGACCAAAAAACGCCGAATTCTTTCATATGTCCAATTTACCCGTTGTGAGGCACGAAGGAGGATCGATAAAAGTATGGCCATGCTTCTTTTGGTTTGGCGTTAGACCGTTTCATCATATTGATGGCTTGAATGGGCTTCAGTGATTCCAGACCTGAATCTTATAGATCATTCTGGGGCTATGTTAAGGCTGCTGCAAATGGCCGAAACATAACAAATTTGGGTGACTCTTACGCCAAGGTTAAAACAGTTTAGTGTGCCATTCCTGTGTACAGATATCAAACTCTTATTCGCTCAATGCAACGTCGATTTAACCTTTCGACTGATTTTGTCTAAGTATTTTTCCAATGCAATAAATGAAGTTTTGATGAAGAAATTTTTTGTTTAAGGTTTTCTTTTTGGTTTATAATGTTTTTAGTCTCTTAGTAATAAAAATTAAATTAAAGAGGTGAACAAATAAAATTGTAAGATTTAAAAAAAAACATGCTTACTTCACTTAATAGTTATATTTCCATAGCTGTATATATTTATATACACTCCGCATCAACTGAATACGCACAAACACTTTTGAAGGTACTTTATACGTTTTTTTCCAAATATTGATAATGTGCCATCTGTGGATGCTAACTATTCCCTTAAGATGTTAAGTAAGGAATTCTCTCAAAACAACCAATAGTTTTTCTTTCGCCCGGTTGAGTCAAACGAACAGGAATAAAAATTAAAATGGTTATTGAATTGGAATAAAACAAGGTTTTCGGGTACTTTACCTATTGGTTTTAATCATAGAACTTTTTAATATAGTCCAACGAAATTTTGATAAACGCTAACGTGCTTGCAGAAATTAAGGATTTTTTGTCTTCAACCGACCACAAATAGCACAATAACTATCAACATTTGTGAATTCAGTTGACATGGAGTGTATGTATATACAGTGATAGTCATAATATTAGTAATATCTTACTATTATGTTCGAAGCTGTTGAAATTTACTGCTGATCCTTTTCAAAGGATAATTTTATTTTGAAAACCTATTATAAACCTTTAATAAATAATAAGAATAAGCTTGAATTTTCTCAATAGATTGCATTAAAAATTAAAAAGATAAGTGTTGATATTTTGTAACGTAATCACAGATAATAATGTCCCAAATAAAAAATTTAAAATGATTCAAACATTTCATGCACATAAGCAACTTACCATAGAGTTTTTAAACTGCGATAGTTTAATACACTGTGGAACAAGATGATTTAAGTGTCCACTAAAGTAAATGTCTTTTGTTTTAACAAAATTCTCGCATATCTCAGTTGATATTTGAATAGTTGTTATCTCATTTAATTCTAAACATTTGAACAAAACGGGACCAATCTGTGATTAAAAAAAAAAAAGCTCATAAAACAATACAATTCAAAAATGTACTTTTAGCTCACCTTTTCTATATTCATTTTCAGCACCCCATGTGGCGTTGCTTTTAAAATATATATAAAAGCGTTTAAATGGTTTTCAGAAAAACTCTCTAACTTATGGGAAATTTTTGAATAGATCACATTGAAAAATTTCTGTTTGAACAGAAATCCAACCCATGGTAAATGGATTTCTGGATATTCAGCTGAGATAATATTAAAAGCTAACTTTGCTGCTGAAGATAACGTTGGGTCATCCAATAGATCTGCAATCTAAATTATAGCTTTAAGTGTGAAATTAAAAATTTAATTTCAAACAAATCTAACTCACCGCTTCAATAATGTTACCCGCCACATCTAGTCCTCGAACATTCAATCCCTTACCAATCCAAGAAAGAATTTCAACAGCTTTATGGTTGTTTTTCTTTATTTCTTCTTTAAGTTTTTGTACTATTCGTTGCAGAATACCTCGGTTTGTTTCGTTGTCTTCTGCTTTATTGAACAAACTGCACAGCAAATGATGACATACCTTCCGTAAATGTTCGTTTTCACTAGTCAGTGAAAGTTTGGTTAAATCATCAGCTAATTGCTCGAAATGTTCATCAATTGCGATACTCTCATGCATGAATCCCAGAAGACCCTTTGTAAGGAATAGATCAGATTCTTGTTGTAGATTCAATTTTGGCAGATGTTCACTAATAATCACATACTGCTCAGCAACAGGCAGATGTCTCATTATCAAATTAAGAACAGTCGCGCAGCGTTCAAACATTTCAAGGTTTAATACGCCCCGCTGCATTAAATTGAAAATTTTGGAAATAAGGGATTCGTTCATTTGGAGATTCTCAATAAATGCAGCATTTTCTTGCTTTAAAAGAGTTATCAATGCATCTAAAGCAATTAGATTTACTTCAGGAGAATCATTTTCAAAGATATTTTTGAAAATTAAATCGTATACTAAAGGTGTGAAGGCTGTAAATTTGATAAGGTGTAAGAAATTTGTATAAATTTTTCTTTTCACAAATGGTGAAAACAAAGGAAAGTTTCTTATAATTTTGTCCACGCACTCTGCTTCCAGCTCTTTAGAATCCAACTCGGCAATGTGCTTAAGAATATCTTTAAGATCGATTTCTAAGTCATTTGATGTTAGGAGATGCACCATACTTTGGTACACAAAAACACGGTTTTCTTTACTTGCACAAGCTATTGATTCGTTGAGACATGCCAAAGCTGCTTTTTTTAGATCCAAAGAATTATTTTCATTTTTCAAATCTTTTATAAATTCTAGGTGTAACTCTGAAGTTATTTTTTTACTTATCCGCCGTATGGCATTTTTCAGCGAGCACAGCTTAAAGACCTGTGCCAAAATGTAGAAAATTTTGATCTTGTCTTGTAAGCTGAGTTCTTCATCGGATTGTAATTTCAATAAAAAGCTGTTGAGAACCTTTTCTGAGGCAAATCCCGCATCACCTGTCACACAAACAAGTGCTATTGCGGTGGCAGGGTTAAATAGTCGCTGATGTACGTCATTCAGGTGTGGGAGAACTGTACCTAAAACTATTGTTTGATAGTGCTGGCTTATAGTCGAATCAGCCGATGCTCGTTCTAGAATTGCTTGAAGTGTTTTAAGGCCTACATTGTGAATAGCTGGGTTATCCGAGCCAGGGAAGATGTTTTGCTTAACTTCTGACCAAATTTGTTCAAAGTAGAGTTCTAATGAGTTTGGTGGATATTTTTGAGCCAAGGCAGACTGAAAAGAGAAATTAAAGAGTATATGTATGTACATATATAGTATATAAGAAAAATATGCTTAAACAAAATTTGCCTAAAGATCGTGTATCTCTTGACCACTATCTAAAAAGTTTGAGTTGTTAGTAGATCGGGTTTTAACAATTAAAAATATATTATAGAAGAGTAAAGAAAATAGATCAAAATAATTATTAAAAACTTAGTTCGAAGACCCTTATTGTCTTTCATAGACGTTAAACTGTTTGGCAAGGGAGGGAGGTATTTTTTTCTACTCTTCTTTTTCATCTTCTAGCTCGTTTGTTGTAACTGCAGAAATCTTCTTATCGTCATCGAATGAACTTCATTCCTAAAACTCTTGGTCAACTTCAGCATCAAATTGCGTCGATGTAATTTTTGGATCTGTTTTGACTTTTCGGAAAATGTTATTTCATTTCATTTTTTTTTTTCGTTAATGTTTGCCTTGTTTATAAACGATATCGAGATTCATATACCAGGCGGAGTTTATTTTGGCGATATATGTTATGTATGTATATGTAAAAATGTTATTATATGCTGATGAATATGCCATTTTTGTTGACAACCCGGTGACAATACAACTTCAAATAAATAAGCTCAAGGTGTTTTGCGATTTATGGGATCTAAACATTAATTCTACAAAATCTAAAATAATGATATTTAGGCACAAAACTAGGTCTGACAGAAACTCGAGGACCTGGACATTAGATGGCACCAGCATCGAAATTGTCATTGAATTTAAATACCTAGGTTTCGTTGTTTCAAGTAATTTAAGTATCAGTGCTCATATAAAAGAAAAAGTAATTCGATGTGGTCAAAATGTGTGTCGAAGTCTTTTGTGGACGAAACGTCCAAATTCAAAGTGTTCAACGCCACAAATAACTACCTCTAGGGCTATAAATAAAACTTTAAATTTAAATCTAGGTTAGGTTAAAGTGGCTGTCCGTGATGGAGTAGGACACACTTATGCCAGTTTAATGGCCCATTGTGATACCACATGAATTTTGAGGCTTTATTATAAGCTCAATGAAACCTGTTTGAGACCCTTACGAAACGTGAGAGGCTGGTTAGGTTAATATGATTTAGATAGTTATAGAAGAATTCTCCTAGGTAATTCTTGCGTTTTTGAGCTAGAGCAGGGCATGTACATGTTTCCTACTCTTCCTCATCCATACAGCTTCCACAAATGTCATTTGAGAATACGCCTAACCGCGTGGCATGCTTTCCTATTAGACAATGCCCGGTATTGACACCGATTATCGAGCTTATATGCAATCTGCTTGAAGATAGCAAGCACCTTGATGGCTTTAAATCTAGTGTAGGCCAGATGTTTTTTGTGACCTGACACGTGGTGATGTTATTCCACCTGGTATTTGCCTTCTTCATAGCGTCCTGCATTGGCAATAGTTTACATGTAGCGATTGATATGCCAGCATTTGCCAAACGTGGTAGAATGAGTTGTACTGTACCATTCCTGGGCGAGTTGATCTGCCTTACAGTTTCCTGGAATGTCTCTATGGCCCGGCACCCAGCAATTCATCCCTAAAAATCTACGAACTATAAGTCAATCAATCATTCTAAGGTCTTAATAAGGAATGATGATAGACTTATAGTTCGTAGATCTCTAGGGATGACTTGCGAGCATTGAGCATTTACCTACTTTAGTTATAATATAAACAATTCTCTTCATGCCGAGGGAATTAAAATTGATTTTCACATTTTTTTTTCAGCTGAACTAAAAGCCGTGTATTGAAGATCTTGCATTTTTTTTTCTGTTTAACCATAATTTTTAAAATTGTAACAAATATGTAAAACAGTCAAATTTTTAATATTTCTTTTACATAAAAAGACCAAGTTGAAAATTGAAATTGTCCTTTTTTCTCTTTTTACTTTACAATTTATAATTCCATTGTTTATTTTTTTTTTAATTATTTAAACTTTACTTTTTACTTATTTTTTTAATTTTTATATTGAATTGTTCATTGCATAAATATTTATTTCATTCATTATCATCTAAGATCCGAGGATGAACGGTATGCTTGGCAATTTTAAAGCTTGCATTCTTAAAGCAAAGCACGATGATCCGGATGGTGCATCTGCTTCTATATATTATCTTACTTATCTCTGCAAATGGTCTTGCATATTAAATTAAATTTAATTTTTGTATACATTCTTATTTTTAAGATTTTTTTTAAAAAACTGTAAGAGAAAATATGTATATTATTTCTTTGGATACTGAACAAAACCCCATATTTTTTAATGCTTAAAAGTAGGTTTAAAGTTTGAATATGGTGGTGTGCCAATAATTAAGTGCACACTGTATCTTATTGTACAGTTGCTTTTAGAGAATATACTTTTTTGAACTATATTTATTTTCAAACGCAATTTTTTAAGTATTTTATTTAACAGTTTTTAAATATTATATTAAATTTTTTAGTAACTACGATTAAACCATTAAGAAAACTTTATTTTCGAGTAGAACATTTTACAAAGCGCCTGATAGAACGAAGCGATCAAGCAATTATCAAGTAATATGTTTATAATTTGAAGTGAAACGCTTGTAATAAGTATATATATATATATGTATGTATTTTATACACTGTAGTGGCTGTTATCCTCATCAACAAACCAGATGCAAACGATACCACGAAGTATCATTTCTGCTAGGACTCGCGTAGGGTCAATGCGGTCACCGAAAAGAACGCTTATCCTCTCCCCCATATCGACGGACTTCTCAACCGGCTATCTGAAATTTTCTACAATAGCAGTGTAGATTTAAAGGAGGCTTTTTGCAAATACCACTGGAGAGGTAGAGAAGGGAGACTGCTTTCGTAGTGCCAGAGAAACCCTGGCTAAAGTATCTCGGATACATAGTTGAAGGGAGGAAGTTAATGATCGATCCGGAGAAAATAGAAGCAATTGTGAATTTTCCAATACTTAAAAACCCAAGGCAGGTCAGGCGACTGCTTGATCTGGCAAGGTGGTACAGAAGATTCATAAAGAACTTTTTTGCAGGGTGGTACAGAAGGTTTATCAAGAACTTTTAAAGCCTGACAGCACCTCTTACGGATACTCTGAAGAATAAAAATTCAAATTTTTATTGACCGATGAAGCCAAATCTACTTCCGAAGAACTAAAAGGCGCTTTACAAGCTTCCCCCATCTTAGTTCACCCGATATTCTCTAAAAGGATTTACATTCAATTCGACGCGTCCGATACGAGAATCAGCGCGGTCCTATTTCCGATGAGCTACTTCGAGCAACACATGCATGCCGCAGCTGCCGTTACGGACATTCCTTCCCAATCCCTATCCTAGATTTACTTTCCTCGCCCGAACCTATCCTACCCATCTCCCATTGCCTCATTACAACACATACTGTTTTCTTTTATATGGGTTTGTTTTAAGTACAACTGGTGGATTCTGTTGAACTCGGCTAGAAACAAATATTTCGATATCCTATCTCTTTCGGTAAAGTAGTATTTTTTTGTATTATGTCTCTTACCAAAACTTTCAAAGAGTCCAATTTAGCTATGACCAAATCACTTTCTAGTTTCTCCAAGGCCAACGGCACTGCCCATTCGATAAATTCCTCCGACGCAACAAAACAATTCAACAATTTATTTGCCAAGTTCTCTCTTGTGATAGCATCAGGATCATTTTTGCTTGGGCTAAAGTCAATTGGGAAGTAACAAGCAAATACTTCAAACATTTCTTCATATAAATGTAACAAAGGAAATCGTTCGATTAAATCTGGCATAAACGTGAAAATAAATTCTAAATTTCTAGGATCACGTTCACCATCAATCGAATTGATCAGTCCATAAATAAAATCACCTCCCATAGATTTAAGGACTGAAATTGAAATACAACTAATTGTGATTAAGAAATACATACACGCTGCAATGTTAGCTTACCAGTTTCGTAGTTTTCTGAGAGAACGCTGAATATTCTGAAAATCTTTTCACGATCATTTCGAACTTGGCTTTGGCAAGTAGTGTGCTGGAAAAAACTCTGAAGTATCGTGACCACAGAAGAGTCTGGAAAGTTCTTCATATTGATAAGGGCGGTTATGCCATCGATCACGGGTGGAAGAACATTGTGCTGATCTTTCATTCGGTCAGCATAGAATGTTGCTAAAAATTCTAGCTGTTCACCGGACAAATGATCTCTCGGCAAGTTGGACAAGACACTGCTAAGCAGTTTTGTCCCATTGATGCGCAATTCAAGCGTAGAAGATGTCAAGGCGAATCCGAGTTTCTCAGCGAAAACTGCGATGTCGTAATCTTTGTTTACGATCTCTATGAAATTAAAATCATAATCCATTTATTTCCCAAAAATAAAACATTGTTAGTTACCTCGAGCTATTTCAACAGATTTTGTGTTTATCGCTTTCTCATTTTTTAAAGCTTCAGATAATGAAGCCTCATTCAAACTTTCCATTTCCTGCTTAAGATGCATAGATTGTTAGAACTTTATTTTATTTTATTTGTTTGATAATGTTTAAATAAATTATTTATCTTGAATCGTGATCAATTTAACCATAGAAATAAAAACATGCACAAATAGTGGAGTACATTGAGGTAAGAAGTCAAATAAATGTCATAAATGACACATGTTGTCATTTTTGAAGCGTGTTCATTTAGCTACGAATATCCTCGTTCGTTTAGCAGATGCTTAGGCCTTTTCCGCCAAATCTTTTAATCTACTATGAATTTTAAGTTAGGTATCATAAACGATTCCCACCAATTGGTATTCGCTTTGAGTTTTCAATTTCAATCTCATTTCAGATTCTGTTATGAAACTTAAAAAACAAAATCTTTTGCTAAATAGAGTAAATAAATTGTAAGAGTAGGCAAATAATAGACATTCAAATAATTAATATATTTGTTTACATAGTGCATTATGTACCTGTATTCAAAATAGAATATCGCATAATATGTGGTTCACGTTAATAGTTGCAATTATTCCATAAGAATTTTAAGCCACCGCTGGCTTATCTAATCATTAGGTGCAATTTTTATTTGTGGCCGTATATTGACAATAACGTCGTAAATGTCGTCCTCCAAAAGGTCAATCGTTTCCGGCTTATCTTCTTCTTGATAAGTGACTATACATATCCCTACAGAAAATAGTCAAGCCGCGTTAAATCGTTACCATACGTTATGGCCAGCATAGTTTTTTAAAGAGGAACAGGACCATAAAGTACATTAAAGAGTCAGTTTTTGTGGATAAACAATGGTCATCACTCAAAATACTGCAGTTTAGTTTATGACGTGTATATTGAACAAAAACTTCATCGAAAAACAAAATTCGCTTATGAAACTTTCAAACAAAACCATTAACCCACAGCCTTATTGTTTTACAATGCCAAACCAAACTAAAACGAAATAACTTGGCAGTTGACAAAAGTATTACTGTTTAAAAGTTCTATGCTTTTGAAAATTAACAAACTTTTTTTTCAGATTTAGGACTTCTCAAAACATCCTTTTAGCTAAATGCAAATCTAAGCAATCTGCAGTGGGGCTCACCATAAAATGGATGCCCAATGTAAATAATCATTCGGAATATATATGTTATGCCTCTAAACACAAAAATTCTGCGCATATATAACTTATGCAACATTGCTTAAAGTCATAATAAGCTTAACGCATATTTAGAGGTTGAATAGATATATACATATATTGTAATATATTCGGCTTGGTCCGACAATTAAAACTTATTCACATTTCGAAAATAAAAACACAAATTCACTTTATTTAAATTACTCACAAAAATTCTTTATTCAACACTTTCAATTATTACTTTTAAAACACAGTCTTTACTTTCAATTACTACTTTTCAGACACAGTCTTTACTTTATCCTTTGTATATGAAAACCATAGTACTCTCATGGGCAGAAATTTTGTACGCAGGCGGATGCCGTCGTTCGCGGTAGAATCGAAATTGGAGACATTTCGGGGGAGCAAGAGAAAAATATTATTTCCATTCCCATAAGCAGCCAGCAGAATAAGGAACTCAGTTAATTTAGCAACCAAAAAGTCGACACAATTTCTTTCATTATATTTTCATATACAAAGTCTTCATATAAAAAGCTTTATCGCAATTCACAACCCATAATGAACCGCTTCGCTTCTGAGTGACTATTTATGTATATACCTCAAATCGGTTCGAGAATCTATTAGGTTGTTCTCGATGCTTAACGAAGCGAGTTCTCCTATAAATCACTAGATGCTTAACGAAGCTAGTTTCCTCTTAATCCCTAGATGTTGCCCCTTTCGAGGTTCTTGTATGCGCTAAATATTCTCGAATTGAGTTCCCCTCTTAGCCACTAGATTTGTCTCGATGTTTAAAGAAGCGAGTTCTCCTATTAATCCGATATTAAAAGAGATAAAGAGTGTATACACATTACATTGCCCCTCCTTAGGATTGATCGTCCCGAACAAATCCATCGTTCTCATCACCACTGTAGCGATGTAGCCGGTCGCGATGTACAACTTTAGGTTTTCCTCTGACTCCCTTTTGTATCCGGTACACGACATCGTTGATTTTTGTAATGACTGTATATGGACCTTCCCAGTCCCGTTGAAGTTTCGGTGACAACCCCTTTTGTCGATGGGGATTGTAAAGCCACACCCGATCTCCTGCTTGGAACTCTGTTGTTGTCGCTCGTATATCGTAGCGTGTCTTTATTCGGTCACTGAACATCTTAATTTTCAACCTGGTATTGTCGTGGAACTGATGAAGTCTTTCTATGAGGTAGTCATCCTCGGCTTGCGGCTCCGACGTGGGACATCCAAATTTTATTTCGCTCGGCAGTCTGATGTTAATTCCCATCAAAATCTCAGACGGTGTATGACCAGTTGAGCTATGTCTTGCACTTCGATACGCCATCAAAAAAAGTGGAATGTGTCGATCCCAATCCCGCTGGTTGTCGTCCACAACTTTGCAAAGATGTTCCTTCAGGGTTCGGTTGAATCGTTCGACCATGCCATCAGATTGTGGGTGAAGTGGTGTTGTTCTTGTCTTCTTGATGTCAAGAAGCCCACAAACTTCTTGAAATATGTTTGATTCAAAATTCCTTCCCTGGTCGAAATGCAGTTCTAATGGAACGCCGAATCTGCTCACCCAGTTGAAGACAATTTGGTCTGCGACTGTTTTGGCTTCTTGATTTGGAATGGCGTATGATTCAGGCCACTTGCTGAAGTAATACATGACGACCAGAATATAACGATTTCCATTATTTGTTTCCGGAAATGGACCCGCCACGTCTACTGCAATCCTTTCGAAGGGTGCTCCGACATTATACTGCTGCATTTGGCTGTGGTTCTTTTTGTTCGGGCCTTTGGTGGCAGCACAGGTATCGCATTTTTGGTACCACTTCTCGACATCTTCCCTTGCATGTAGCCAGTAAAATCGTTGTCGAACCTTTCTAGCGTCTTGTTCACTCCTAGATGGCCTCCCGAAACTCCACCATGCATCTCTAGCAGAACGTCCATAACCTTCGATCTCGGTAAGACTAGCTTCATTACATAAGACTTTCCATCTGCTGATTCCCATTTACGTCGAAGGACACCCTCTTGGACATGAAACGAGTCCCACTGTGCCCAATAGGCCTTCAGAGTCGGACTTCTATCGGAGATATCAGCCCATTCTGGTTTTTCCTGGTGTTCCTTCCAAGCAAGGATGGGTTCGATATCTGAGTCTTCTTGTTGAGCCTTCCTCAACTCGTCGTTGCTCCAGCCCTAAATGGGATCGGCTCTGGTTCGTTGGACAGTAACCACCTCTTTTTCTTCTTGTCGTCTGCAATGCTTACAGTCTTGCTTGCATGGTCTCCGAGATAGTGATGTGAAAAGTAGTTACTTCTAGGTAATCGTTACTTTAGTTACTTTTTCCAAAGTAATCGTTACTTTTTAATGATTACTTTGTGATTACTTAAAAAAAAAATACGTGAATATTAGGCACAAAGAGGCAAGGTCATAGGGGGATTTTGATAAAACCTGAAAAAGGAATCTAAATCAATGGTTTTTTGGGTGTGTGTAAGTATGTTTGCACGTACGTTTGGGACACATTTTTTCATCGGCCATATCTCAAGAACCTCAATTATAAATCGGATATCTAAAACTATTACAATATCATTCCTCTTTGATTTATTTACTTTAAGTTACTTTTGGATTTAATTACTTTAAGTTACTTTTGGATTTAAATTTTTAAGATATTTCTGGAAAGAGCTGTCAAATTTCCAGCTAAACATTTTTTTATAGCTGCATTAGTATTAGTGCAAAAAGGGGTAAATTTGCCTTAAAATCTAGATCTTAAATCAAAAATAAATCAATTTATATTTCCCCATAGAATTCAAAAACAGTAAATTTCTGTTTTGATAGATTTAGATCAATAATAAATTGATTTATTTTACGCATAATGATTGCTTGATTAACCGAGCTAGTAGTTCATAGCAATATATTGTTTTTAATTTATTATACAACTACTTTACTCACAATTTTTTCTATAAACTTAGTTTTCCATCTATAATGCCCTGCACTCAGAGTGTATATTTATAACTCTTAGTTTAATAACAATATTTTGTACTATACAAATTAATTAGTTTGATCGAAGAACGTAGAAGTTAGATTACAGTGCCACCTATCGGATTTAGATTTGTCCACTTTGTTTGTAGGTAAATAAGTAGCCTTTTTTGTAACCATCGATCAATTTAAGCTTAAAATGTAGAAGTTAGACTACAGCGCCACCAATTCGATTTAGATTTTCCTGTTCTGTGTTTTGGTACATAAGTTAGTAACCTTCGTTGTGAATATTTATCAGTTTGATCCAAAATTGTAGGCCAGGCCACAAGTAAATTATATTTATTGTAAATTGTCATGTAGCCAAAGACGAAAGACGACATCTTTTTTGTACAAATCTTAATTTTTGTATAAATAAATACAACAAATATTATCAGTATCAACAAATTCAGAAACTCTTCCACTCTCTTTTCCAATATTTTATTTCCATACAATTATTTCTAAAATCGTAATCAGTTTCAGTATCATTAAGATGTATTTCGTATCAAAAACAAAAAAAAAAAAATCCAAAAATATCTTTAAAATGCAAATCTAAAAGTAACTAAAAGAAATCAAATCCAAAAGTAACTAAAAGTAATCAAATCCAATAGTAACTTAAATTAATCAAATCCAAAAGTAACTAAAATTAATCAAATCCAAAAGTAACTAAAAGTAATCAAATCCAAAAGTAACTAGAAGTAATCAAATCCAAAAGTAACTAGAAGTAATCAAA
Organism: Eupeodes latifasciatus; assembly: GCA_920104205.1. Taxonomy (NCBI): domain Eukaryota; kingdom Metazoa; phylum Arthropoda; class Insecta; order Diptera; family Syrphidae; genus Eupeodes; species Eupeodes latifasciatus. The sequence continues at coordinate 175,016,409 of OV049924.1, read as the reverse complement.
TCCAAAAGTAACTAGAAGTAATCAAATCCAAAAGTAACTAGAAGTAATCAAATCCAAAAGTAACTAGAAGTAATCGATTCGACTGGTAATCGTTACTCGAGTAAGTAATCGATTACTTTGATTACTTGGGATTTCTTACATCACTACTCCGAGACAGTGCATCTGCATTTGAGCGAAGCTTCCCCTTCCGATGTTGAATTTCGTAATCGTACGTCTGCAGCCTCTCAATCCACCTTGCCACTTGACCCTCTGGATTTTTGAAATTCAAAAGCCAGTTAAGTGCTCCATGGTCAGTTCGGAGAAGAAACTTCTGTCCATAGAGATGCTTATGGAAGTGCTTTGTTGCCAAAATCAGTGCAAGAAGTTCTCTTCTGGTCACACAATAGTTTCTTTCCGACTTCGAGAGTACCTTTCTGTAATAGCCAATCATCTTTTCTTCGCCATTATGCACCTGTGAATGTACAGCACCTATCCCGACATTGCTGGCATCAGCATCAATTATGAACGGTTTTTCTGGAGTTGGGTAGGTCAGCACTGGTGCATTACACAAGCGTTGCTTGAACACTTGAAAGCTGCGCTCGCACTTACCTGACCATTTAAACTGCTTTCCCTTTTCCGTTAGCTGATGTAGACTCTTGGCGATTCCAACAAAGTTCTTCACAAAGCGCCTTTAGTAGGTGGCTAGACCCAGAAAGCTTCGGAGTTGGTGTATGACCTGTGATGTTGGCCAATTCTTCACGGTGTCAAACTTATCAGGATCCGTTTTTATTCCTTGGGATGAAATGATATGTCCCAGATATTTCACTTCGGTTTTGAAGAGTGAACACTTTTCTGGGTTAAGCTTGAGGTGGGCTTCTCGAAGTCTTTGAAACACGGCTCTCAGATTTGTACAGTGTTCGTCAAATGTTTTACCGTATACTATGAATTCATCCAAAAAGACCAGGCAAGATTTCCATGTGAGTCCTTACAGAACGCATTTCATTAGGCGCTTAAAAGTCGCTGGAGCATTGCAAAGTCCAAAAGGCATCACTTTGAGCTGCCACAATCCGTTTCCTGTTGAGAATGCTGTCTTTTCTTTGTCTTCAGGATGGATTTCGACTTGCCAGTAACCACTTTTCAAGTCCAAAGTTGAGAATCATTGTGCTCCTTCCATTGCGTCCAGAGTATCACTGATCCTAGGCAGAGGGTAGCTATCTTTCTTGGTCACATCATTCAACCTTCGATAGTCCACGCAAAAACGGGTTGATCCGTCTTTCTGCTTTACCAGGACCACTGGAGACGCCCAAGGGCTTTTAGAGTTTTCGATCAGACCTTCCTCCTTCATCGTGGTTATCAGTTCTTCAACCTCACCTTGTTTGGCTAGTGGAAGGCGTCTTTCAGGTTGACGAATCGGCCTTGCATCCCCGGTATTGATTCGATGTTGCACCAGTTGCGTTCTGCCATATTTCCCTTTCGATGACGAAAAGATGTCTGCAAATTCTTCGAGGAGACCTTCTGCAGTTCTTCGTTGTTGGTGGCCAAGATTAGATGACTTAAGAATGTTCGTCTTTATGGAGTTCAGCTCTTCGGACTTCAAGGATTGCCTTGACTCTTCTTCATTGATCCTTGTTAGCGCTGATACAGATTCGCATTGTCCGACAATCTCACCTTTTCTTAGCTTAACTTCATACGGTTGATGTTCAGTGTTCATACCGGAACCATGTTCTTTAAAGGTCTCACAAGAGTCTTCCCAATGGTGACGTTTTGGGAGGACTTTACAGATGCTGGTTCGACCATGAGGTATCGATGGCTGCCAGGCTTACCCTTCAATTTCGTCCACACGAATACCTCTGAAGAAGCAGGCAAAGTGAGATCTTCTTTGATGACAGTTTTCGCAGATGACGAGGTATCATACGAGTTGGTCCCATAGATCATCGGAATCTCCATGTTTCGATATTTCAGGACTTGGTTCCCGATGTCCAATATCACTCCGTGATCTTTCATGAAATCGACGCCGACAATGCACTCGTCGCATATATCTGCTACCAGGAACAGGTAAGAGAATTCCAACTCTGCCATCCGGATCTTAAGACGTACCTCACCATAAACTTTTGCGGCCTCTCCTGTTGCAGTCCTTAGACGACAGCTGTTGGTGTTGTGAAGCCATGCCTTCTTAACGAGGTCTTGCCGTCTGATGGACGCCGTGGCACCGGTGTCAATGGTAGCCACACATTTGTTGCCATTTATACTTGCTTCCACGGTCAGGCTCTTGTTGTCACGTTTCGTTTGAGAAACCTGGATTTTGTTTCTGGGGCCATCGATACCAGAAACCAGCTTCTGCCCCTCGAAGTTGGTTCTTATTCGTTTACTGGGTGGGAAACAACTTCGGAAGCAACGTTGTTGGTGTTGCTTTGAACGGTTGAATTACTTCTATTTCCACAGTGTTGGCATGTGGTTCTTCTTCGTGGTAATCTGCACTGTCGCTGTAGATGCCCAGTCTTATTGCAGTTCCAGCATCGTGCTGGTCCGTCTCGCTGACTCCTTTCCACAGTAGCCTTCTGACAAGAACATTCTTGGACTTCTATTTCTCTTACGCGATGCACGTTTTGGGAAGCTTGTTCCGCAGCTTCCATCGGCGGAGCGAAAGCCAATGCTTCTGGTAGTGTTCGCTTTCCGGCAGTGCGGATGGTCCTTTGGAGATTTATATCGCCCACAGCTCTCACAAAGGCTTCAACAGCAAGTTGATTTATTATCTCGTTGCCAGCTGTTGGATATGCCAGGTGAACCAATCGCTCGATATCTGCCTGAAGCTGGTGCAGAGTTTGACCTCTTTTCTGTGTCCTATTGTTAAGCTGAACTCGGAAGACTTCTGTCATGTGGCTATCCCCAAACCGCTGTTCGATTGCGTTTACCAGAACTGTGAAGTCACCACTATTCTCTGCTGGGATGGTTTGTAGCACTTCAGCAGCAGATCCTCTTAAAGCAAGCGTAAGAGCAATGTATTTTTCGTGATCGTCCCAGCCGTTTATTAACGCTGCTGCTTCAAACTGTTTCTTGTAGATTGACCACGGAATCTGCCCATCAAAGCTTGGAGGATTCACTTCTTTCTTCCTTGAGCACTCACCAGAAGGTTCTCGAGCTTTCACCTTTCGCACTTTTTCTAGTTCATTTGTAATGGTTTCGATTCGTTCATCCATTTTCTCGATACGTGCATTTTGTTTTTCGACGCGCTCGTCGAGAGTATTGATTTTTCCTTCGAAGACCGCAAACCTGCCTTCTAAAAGGTTTCTATGTTCGTCGAACCGCTCTAGAATATTCTGCTGTTCTTTCTTTTGGTCGCTTCTTTGGGCTTCTAGTTGTTTGAGAACATTCTGCTGTTCTTGCATTTGGTCGCTTCTTTGGGCTTCTAGTTGTTTCAGGACATCATTCCTTTGGGCTTCTAGTTGTTTGAGAACATTCTGCTGTTCTTGCTTTTGGTCTTCTAGTTGTTTGAGAACATTCTGCTGTTCTTTCAGGACATTCTTTTCATTCTCTTCAAATTTGTTTAAAAGAAGTGACATCATGTTAGATAAGGCAACATTTGCATTTACCTCTTCCACTTTTGCTTCCAATTCGAAAGCAAACGTACCTATCTGGGTCTTCATTTTGCTGCTCCAGATATTCCTGCAGCCGTTTAACAAGTTCGGTTTTTACACCTGTCCCACTTAAGCCACGTTTGCTTAGTTCGGCCTTTAGCTCAGGGACAGTTAAGTCTTTCAAAACTTTACTAATTTTTTTTTTTAACTTCACTACTTCACACAAATAATTCAATCACTGCTCACTGTTTTTATTCTCAATAAGTTTTAATCCCTTATTCTGACACCAATGTAATATATTCGTCTTGGTCCGACAATTAAAACTTATTCACACTTCGTAAATAAAAACACAAATTCACTTTATTTAAAATTACTCACAAAAATTCTTTATTCAACACTTTCAATTATTACTTTTAAAACACAGTCTTTACTTTCAATTACTACTTTTCAAACACAGTCGTTACTTTATCGCAACTCACAATCCATAATGAACCGCTTCGCTTCCGAGCGCCTATTTATATACCTCAAATCGGTTCGAGAATCTATTAGGTTGTTCTCGATGCTTAACGAAGCGAGTTCTCCTCTTTATCACTAGATGCTTAACGAAGCTAGTTCTCCTCTTAATCCCTAGATGTTGCCCTTTCAAGGTCCTTGTATGCGCTAAATATTCTCGAATTGAGTTCCCCTCTTAGCCACTAGATGTTTCTCGATGCTTAAAGAAGCGAGTTCTCCTATTAATCCTATATTAAAAGAGATAAAGAGTGTATACACATTACAATATATAAGGAAATTGTAGCGACGAAATATCGGGTGTCGCATTGAATCCCCAAAAAAAAGAATCCCCACGGGATAATATCCCCAAACAAATTTAATCCATTTTGATAATATCCCCAGAGACATAAGACAAATGGACAAAATCCCCAACTAAATAATTTATTTTGCCAAAATCCCCACGAAATCTCCAAATCCCCAGTATCCGTGCATATCTTCATTTATGCATGCAGTTTTTAGAAAAACTCTTATGAAATTCTCTTATTGTGATATTTATAAATGATAATGATTAACAGTTTCTAAACAAAAAATCACTATGAAGGCATGCACTTCTCAGTCTGACTTTAGTATTGATAGAGAATCATTGTATTCGTAGTGCTTGTTTAGTGCTGTCTAAGCGTTGTTTTGTAGTGTCGAGTATTTCTTTAATTTTAAAATAAAAATTGAAATGTTATTGTTTCCAAATCTTTTGCTTGCATTTCATGCAATATACATAAATGAAATTTAATATATTCAAAACAATTATGTTCAAGTAGTGAATCATGCGATTAAATTGCGCGCGCGATTTAATCGCATGATTCACTACTTGAACATAATTGTTTTGGGAATATTCACTTGGGGATTTTCGCCCTGGGTATTTTCTCTTTGGGAATTTTGCTGCTGGGGATTTCGTTTTGGGGAGTATGGATTTGGGGATTTTCCTTTGGGGATTATATCTTGGGGGATATTATCACCAACCCCGAAATATCATTTAATTAAAATAAATAAATAAAAAATGCATTTTCAATCTTCCTGGGGAGTCATTCCTGTTGTTGAATATGTGCGCAGAAAAGATTCTACAAACTTCCAGAAAACTAATTGAATCGAATAAAAACACGTCCGCTTTGGATGAGAACAGTTTAGAGAGTGATTTATTACGTTACGTTTATAGTTAACAAAGAGTAGTAAGTAATTTAAGTCCAATAGCTGAAGAGCAAAACAAATGTTTTTGGTGATTAACTGCCTTCGTCAGAAAATCGGCTGACATCTCTGATGTATTGATGTAATTGAGCTTGACTTCACCTTCGTTTATCTTGTCTCGTACAAAGTGGTGCCTGACGTCTATGTGCTTCGTCCGTGGGTGATAAGCAGTAGTCAACGCCAAACAAATAGCACCTTTGTTGTCACAATTAATCGTTGTTGATGTTGAAGTACATGGAATAAGTTCCTTTTCCAAACTCTTGAGCCATATAGCTTCCTGCACGGCTGAGAATACTGCCATATACTCAGCTTCCGTTGATGACAGGGCGACAGTCGGTTGTTTCTTCGTATTCCACGAAACTGCCGCTTTTCCAGAATAGAAAACGTAGCCAGTAGTTGATCGACGGTCATCACTATCGTTCGCCCAATCTGCATCGAAAAATCCAATTACTTCACGATCCTTGGATTTACAGAACTCTAGCTTAGCATCAGCTGTTCCCTTCAAGTAGCGTAGGATTCTTTTGACAGCGGTCCAGTGTGGCTTTCCGAAATTGTTGCTGAAACGAGATACATTACTTACAGCAAAACTTACGTCGGGCCTTGACACCTGCGCAGCAAACATGATGCACCCAACCGCCTCTTGGTATGGAATATTGGACAATTCATTTTTTTCTTTTTCAGATTGAGGACACATACGTTTTATAAGCTTCTGGTTATGGTCCATCGGCGTGTTCACAGGATTACAGTCTGACATTTCGAAACGTGCCAATATCTCCCTGATGTAATGTTCTTGGTCAATGCTGATAGACCCCTTCTCACGATTTCGTTTTATTTGAATTCCTAAAACAAAACGGGCCTCTCCTATGTCCTTCATATGGAAAGAACTGTGAAGATACAATTTTAGTTTTTTCTTTGTTTAAAAATCTTTGGAGAAAATTAAAATGTCATCGACATATACAGCTACAATAATCGGACTTGCATTTTTGTGAGAAAAATATACACACGGGTCAACTTTTGATTTCTCCAATCCAAACTGTAGAAGTGCGGTGTGTAGCTTCTCATTCCAAAGCCTACCAGCCTGCTTTAGACCATATAGAGATTTCTTCAAGCGACATACTTTACCAGTTTTATCAGAAAACCATTCAGGTTGTAGCATATAAATCAAGTCCGGTAAATCTCCCTGCAAGAATACAGTCACTGCATCCATCTGGTCTATATCGAGATCATACTGAGCGGCTAACGAAATCAAAAAGCGTATTGTACTGTAGCGCACCACCGGAGAAAATGTTTCCTCGTAGTCGATGCCTTTTCGTTGTGAACAACCTTTTACTACCAAGCGGGCTTTATAACGACAAATTGCACCATCGGAATTGCGTTTAGTCTTGAAAACCCATTTACAGTTTATAGGTTTTTTATCAGATGGCAAATCGACAAGCTCCCAAGTATCATTCTTCTTCAATGAATCTAGCTCATCTGCCATTGCTTGTCGCCAACATTCCGAATCTGCTCTACTAAGAGCTTCATTTAAAGTAAAAGGATCATGCAACTCACCTGTTTTTACTGCATACCAGAGAGAAAAGAAATTAATAGAGAGAACCAACTTCGACGGTTGCTCTCTTTTTGCCTACAAGCTGTGATTTGCACACCAACTTGCATATGTATTAACTCCATATAAAAAAATGTGGGGAACAAATACTTATGCATACTCACCACCAGAGAGAAAAAACTTTTCTCTCTTTTCTCTCTGCTCACCACCTTTGAAAAATGGCGACCACCTTTGAAAAATAGCGGATGTAGTCAGCTGTTCAGAGGTGTTCAAAGAAAATTCAAAATTGTGAAAATGAACAACTTTTTGGTACTCTCATTGCGTTCGTTTGGGAGTAGGTTAGGTTAGGTTAGGTTGCAAGGGGTGTGCACAGCATGAAGCTGTTGCGTACACGGGGGCCTACTGGTCCATTGTGATCCCCTGTAAAAGTAAGAATTTTTAGCAACGATGTTCCTCAATTCTGTCGATTAGCGTAGACTGGCTCGTTGACGAACCAGCCTGTGCTATCTATAAATTTCCTCATGCTTGCCATTGAGACCTGTGCTAGATCATCCAGTTCTCCAACAAACCTGTTTCCGAAATGACGGAGTCGGCTGGTTTGGAGGTTCGGACAGTCGCAGAACAGGTGTTTAATGGTTTCCATTTCTTCCTCATCCTGACAGCTCCTACAAAAATCGGGTGCAAATGCCCCTATTCTGTTAGCCATTGTGCCAATGGCGCAATGACCTGTTAGTACACCTATCAGGATTTTAACGTTCTTTTTACTCAGCGATAGAATATACCGAGTTTCCTTTTCATTTGTGTTAGGCCATAAACTTCTAGAGATTACACAATCGTCCCTGGATTTCCAGGAGATATTGATTTTCTCTTTTAGTTTAAGGTCTATCTTCCTCTTGAGTACCCCAATCGGGACGAGTGGTCCCCTGACTGAATGGTCGCTACTACTGGTGTCTGCTTCTGACCCTTTCCTGGCTAGTTCATCTACTATATCATTCCCTTCTATATTGCTATGTCCGGGAACCCAGCAGAGCTTTACCTGGTTAGTGTGGCAGATTTTGTTTAATTCCTTCTTACAGTTTAAAACTGCTTTTGATCTTATGATCTCACTGGCTAAGGCTTTGATAGCAGCCTGGCTGTCCACGAAAAAAGTAATCTCCGAAGAGCTTAGATTTTCTTGATGTGCCAGTTCAGCTGCTTTTCCAATGGCAAAGATCTCGGCCTGAAAGACACTACAGTCAGCCGGGAGTGTATATGACGCTCTGATGTTTAGAGATTGGCAAAACACTCCAGCACCTGTTCCTGATTCCATTTTTGAACCGTCAGTGTAGAAAGGGATACCCTGTTTACTTATAAGTGAATTAGGATCCCAACCCTGTCTGTCTGGTATGAAAATAGAAAACTTCCTGTCGAAATCTAGTAAAGGGGGGATATAATCGGTGGTCTCCCTCAGTCCTGGAATCGTGTCATAACTTTGTAAGATTGACCCGTGGCCGTAAGTGCTCTGCCTCCAAAAACACAATTCTCTTAAACGAATTGCAGTTTTGGCTGCCGTGCACTTTATGAACTCATCCAGAGCCGGGAGGTCCAAGATCATTTCCAATCCTGCTTGTGGTGTGGATCTTTGAGCCCCTGTTATTCCTATACAAGCTAGTCTCTGTACCTTATTCAGGTTCTTGAGATAGCTTGATTTTTCCACCGCCTTCCACCATACAATAGAGCCATAGGTAAGAATGGGTCTGACAATCACTGTGTACATCCATTGGATGACTTGCGGTCGCATACCCCAACGTACACCGAATGTCTTTTTGCATGTGTAGAATGCACATAATGCTTTTTTCATTCTTTCCTCCGTATTACGCTTCCATGTAAGCTTGGAGTCAAGGATTACTCCTAGAAATTTAGCTTCCTTAGAAAGTTTTAGAGGAATACCATTTAGTTTGGGAGGGTTGAAGCCCTCCAGTTTCTGTTTCTTCGTGAACAAGACTAGCTCTGTCTTGGTGGGGTTGACCCCGATACCGTTCTTAGTTGCCCAAGAAGATAAATCCTTTAATGCATTTTCCATAATGTTTTCGATGATGGTAAGAAACTTGCCTGATACCAAAACCACTATGTCATCTGCATATGCTACTATTTTAATGCCCTGATCTTTGAACTTTGTGAGAATTTTGTTGACTACGAGGATCCAGAGTAGGGGTGAGATGACTCCTCCCTGTGGTGTGCCTCTAGTAACTGTTTTCTCGATAGTGCTAACTCCTATTTGAGAGTTAATAATTCTGCCATTTAACATGGTGAAAATCCAATCGACAATAACAGATTCAACTCCAACTTCAACTAAGGCAGTCTTGATCGATTCCGTTTTAACGTTATTAAACGCACCCTCGATATCAAGAAATGCTGCCAGTGTATATTCTTTATGTTCAAGACTTTTCTCAATATGTGAAACTACTTCATGCAGAGCAGTCTCCACTGATTTACCTTTAAGGTAAGCGTGTTGGTAGCTGCACAAATTGCTTTCGCTGAGAAGTTCTCTAACATGTAGATCAATTATCCTCTCCAGTGTCTTAAGGAGAAACGAAGAGAGACTTATTAGTCTATAATCCGGAGCGGTCGAGTGAGTCGGTTTCCCTGCTTTTGGGATAAAGACTACCTTGACCTTTTCCAGCTATTAGGGACGTATCTAAGTTTAATACAACTTATGAAGATTACCCTAAGCCACGGGGTTATTACTTTGAGAGCATTTTGAAGAAGAGCTGGGAAAATCTCGTCTGGTCCCGCTGATTTGTAGGGTTTGAACGAGTTTATTGCCCAGATAATCTTTTGCTCAGTAATAATCTGATTTAGTTCTAAATTTGATTCCGTGTGAGTAAAATCCAGCGTGTTCGATTGCAAGCAATCAGAACTTTCTGGGTTTTTACAACCGGGGAAATGAGTTTCCATGAAGAGTTCAAGCGTTTCTAGGCTCGAGTTCGACCATGATCCATCAGGGTGTTTTATGTACCCCGGGATCGTGGGATTTATGGCCAGGGTTCTACGGAGCCTTGCCGCCTCGCTTGTTTTTTCAATGGATTCACAATGTTTAGCCCACGAACCCTTTTTGGCCTTCCTTAACTCTTTGGTGTAAGTGTTAAGTGCGGCTCTATAAGACTTTAAGTCCCCTTCTAACTTACTCAGTTTAGCTTTATTGAAAAGTTTTCTAACCTCTGTTCTACGTTTCTTTAATGCACCATTCCACCAGGGTGGATTAGTATAGTTATTGGAACGAGATAAATGGCAGTGTTTTTCAAAAGACATTCTCATTTTGCTAGACAAGTTTTGGACAACAGTGTCAATGGTTGAAGTGCTTAGACTTGTATTGTCCTCTGGTGGATCAATACAGTCTTCCATCCATTTTTCGTACTCTGTCCAATTCGTTCTAGTTGGGTTCCTGTAAGGTTTCTTTTCAGTAAAGTTCCTGTCTATAGAGAAGAGTATCCTAAAGTGATCCGAAAAAGATTCTTTAGGTGAGACTCTCCAGTCTTCAACTGAAATTTTACTATTATTGCTAATAAGGGTCAAATCTATGATTTCCTCCCTGTTTTTGTTTCGAAAGGTAGGGTGATTGCCCCTATTACATATCGATAAATTAGAACAGAGAATATATTCAAAAATTGACTCACCTCTTTTATTGATGTCCTTAGAGCCCCATTGAGTGTGGTGAGCGTTGGCATCACCTCCCAACACCAAAGGTGTACCGCTTGCTGTGGCATGGACCACCAGATCGCGGACTGTTTTTGATGGTGGGCTCTCCTCCTCGTACGGCATGTACGTCGACGCTAGAATGAAGTTTCCTTCATTCGATTCGACGCTGATTGCCGTGTTGTCCTTGTTGCTGTACCTAGATAGGAAAAAAGCGTTAATTGATTTTTTCACTAGGATACAACTTCTAATATTACCTTCATCTGACGTGGAATGGAAAAGGTTGTAGTGTTTTGACCTCAACCCACGGATTCGGTTTTTGCCTAACCATGGTTCCTGGATCAAGGCCACATCCACGTTCTCGTGAGACATGTAGAGCGTAAGATCGTACGTTGCTGCTTTAGCGTGGTGCAGGTTTATTTGCACCACTTGCAGCTTTTGACTCCCCTTTGCCTTCATGCCTCTTAACCTTTACGGTTAAGAGACCATTCTAAAATGGGAAGCTCTTTGTTCTGCTTCGCCAACAGCTTAATAATGGCTGCGTCCTCATGTTCTGCCGGAGGGGGGATCCAGATGCTAAACTGCTGGCGGAGTGGTAGAGCTGCGGCGGGTAGAACCTCAAGGGAGGAACCTTCCCATAGTTCGGCAATGTTGGCGATTGTACGGTTCAGGAACTCCCGTGATTTCTGGTCACCGCAGCAGACCACTTTAACTCCTCGCCGCCATCCGGCACCATCAAAGACATAGTCCTCAGAACTATCGTTCTCTGATGCTGCCATCATAGCTTTAAGGATCTCATTTTCCACAAGAAGCCAGTTTTTTGCCGAGATTTTCCCATCTGGGTCGTCACGGCTTATAATGGCGATTTGTAGGTCAATCGGGGTGGTGTTGAAGCTGCTGGTTTTCTGTTTTTTAGCACCGTCTTGCTTGACTGTCTCCTCCGATCTTTGTCTTTTGGACGTTCCTGGTTTCGTTCCAGAAGAGGTGCTTGCCGGTGCTTGGTCTTTCCTAGCGTTGGCTTGCTGTTTCTTACTGGAAGTCGCCTGAACTTTACCTTTGTCGTTCCGAGCGGTCGAGTTATTGCCAGCCTGTTCACGGTTTGCCTTTTTAGGGACAGACCTAGATTTGGCAGCATCTACTCCTTTGCTCTCCGACTCTTTGGCATTCACTTCCTCTGCTATTTCCCTGGGTGCAGTGACAGTCTCTGCCAGCTGCCGCTCAAAGTTCCTAACTAGTTTCTTATGCTTTTTTAGGAGAGCTTTGTCTCTCGAACTGAGCGTCGCAGGGTCTTTCAACTCGGTCATTTTCACGAATCTTTTGGAGGATCTGTAGTTGCTGCGTTGCCTCAAAGCTTTGAGGGGTGCAGCAGACTTCAGCATAGTCTCTTCTTGACTCGGTTCCATCAGTAGCTCGTCCTCGGTTTGACTACCTATGGAAGGAGGTCTGTCCGAGGTCTCCGTACCTTTGATGGTTAAACCATCTATGTCGGGAAGGAGATCTAGTGAGAGAATGACCGGTTGTCTTTTTAGCTCTCGTTTTTCTTTCTCTAAGTTTACTTTTGTCACTGGCGACTTAGCTTCTTGCGAAGCCAAGCCCTCGCCGGCAGCCGTGACTTCTGCCGACACTTGAACGTATATCCCCGTTCGATTTTCTTCATTTAGTAAACTTTTATCCATATTTTATTAGATTAACATCTCTGCTTTTGGTGGTTTTCTTAGTTGTCTTCCTCCGCAGCTGGATTGCTGAAGAGTTAGACGTAAGCCCCCTCTCCACAACAAGGCGAAAACCGTGAGGGGGTCGTTTGGGAGTAATATCACTCGAATATGAAGTGAAATTAATTACTCTTGTTAGGTGCCCGAACAATGAAGATTTAGAAACAATTCTAAATTACGCATTTAGAGAAATATTAGTTAGTTATTTGAAGCCAGTTTTAATCATTAAGTAAGTAAAATAAATTAGGTGGTGCAACAGTCCAATGAGAATTAGGACCTAGAAACATAAAACTCTAAAAGCACTACAACTATTATTTTTTTATTATTAGCTGCGTTTATGCGTTTAATTTTCGCTCAGACCGTTGAAAAATGCAACAAAAACTCAGATTTGTTTCAATTTTCAGAGTTTATCGATGCGAGAGTTGGAGGAACATTGAAAACGAGAGTTACAGAATAAGATGAAATAAAACAACGCAGGAACATTGAAAACATTTTTATATACTCATCTCTTTTTTCCATTCCTATTTTATTTGTGTGTACTCGTTGTTTATTTTCTTTACATTACTCACGACATTTCCAAAATGCTGAAAATAAGTGATTTAAGTAGAGACTTAATAAAAAGACCGTCAACTTGTTACTTCTGTTGCAGTATATTTTAGATAATACAGTAGTTAAGTTAGTAGTTAAGGTATTACTATTGAAACAAACATGTACTCGTTCAAATATACAAATAAAGTCTGGTCTAAAAAACCTTAACCTTGTTACATTCTTTCTGCACACATTCTTTCTTGTTTTGGTTGTTAATGCCATCTATCTGTAACTCAGAGAAAAAGAAGAGAAAAACAAATTCACCACGAACTACCGGTACAACTTCTTCCGTTATTTATTGACAAACAAAAATGTTTTGCTAGAATTAATTTGAATTATAGGAGTATTTTTGTAGATATAAAAACGACAAGATGTTAGTAAAATTAAAGAAAGAAATTCATGAGAATTACAAATATTATAATGAGACTTTAAAAAACATAGCCTTCTTGGCTATCAATAAACAAAAATGAGAAATGTCGCATTTCCCGGAAGTGATGTTTTTTGTGTATTCTTCTCCGAGGTGAAAACATGTATACACCGATACGAATTCAACACGCTATAAAAAATAAGAGTAAGAGGTTTTGAAGGGACGGAGACGAGGAAATTTGGCTCTCTCGATTAGTTTTTTCTCTCTGCTGCATACGATATGTAGTCATCTCTCTTTATCGGTTTCGGTATTCGATTGCTTCTCCTCATCTGGTCTGGTGCTTCTATCGTGCTCGAAACTGAATGCGGTAGAATGTATTCGATTTCACTATTCTCACTTCTTCTTTCAATGGTTGGCTCATCAATGGTTTCCGGAAATATCTCCTCGATTTTGTTGATCTCACTTGCAGCATCAGAATATTCGTCAGAATCACACTCAGAGACCTCGCTGACAACGCCTAGAACTTCACCATCTTTACCTGAAGCTCAACCAATCTCGAAAAAATAGGAACTTGAATCATCATCCACTGGATATAGATGCTCATCTTCGAAAAATATAACGTCAGGGCTAATCACTATCCTGTCTTTGTCTTGATTGTAGAGTCTATAATTTTTCGTGCCATCACAGTATCCAAGAAATACACATGTCTCTGACTTTGCATCCAACTCCTTCCTTTTCTGCTTCGGTATGTGCACCATCGCCTTGCACCCAAATGTTCGCAAGAAACTCATATCAGGCGCAACACCAGTCCACGCTTCCTCAGGGACTTTACATGTTGATGAACTACTCGGAGATCTATTGTTAAGGAACACTGCTGTTGAGACTGCTTCTGCCCAAAAATGCTTTGGGAGATTAGCATCAGGGAGCATACATCGTGCCTTTTCGATGATAGTTCTATTCATCCTTTCAATTAGACCGTTGTGTTCGGTGATGTTGTAAGATGCTGAATTCCTGACTGATGAAGTAAACGCTGAAATTCTTTTCCACAGTATTCAGATCCATTGTCTGTTCTCAGTGCCTTTATATTCTTGTTGCAGTCGTTTTCCACACGGGCCTTGAATTCTCTAAAACGATTCAACGTTTCTGACTTCGCACGCAAAAAATACACAAACGTTTTCCTTGTGAAATCATCCACAAACGTCAAAATATAACGTGCATCACCCATGCTCGCAACATTGATCGGCCCACACAAGTCGGAGTGTATTAACTGCAACACATAACTTGCTCTGGCACCTGGTTTCTTAAATGGCCTACGGCACTGTTTGCCCTTGGCGTAGACCTCACAGTTTACATTCTCCTGAATACTTTCTAAATTTGAATAACCAAAACCATTGAGCATGCTTCGAACGCTACTAAAATTTAAATGACCCATTCTTCTATGCCATAAATTTATAGCATAGATTCTGCTTTTACAGCAAATCGTATAGATCACGATTTGCTGTAAAAGCAGAATCTTTACCTGTACAGTCCAGCTTGAAAAGCTCTCCATCAAGAGAAGCTGAGGCTAATAAAATATTTTCTGGATCATAGATTTTACAACCTTTAGAGTCAAAAAGCACTTTATTTCCTTTGCGTACGATCTGACTCACAGAAAGAAGGTTAGCACAGAGGTCAGGTATGCATAACACATTTTCCACCTTGACCTTGCAATCATCAATCGGTAAATACACATTTCCAGTACTCTCTACATTCAATCGCATATTGTTAGCCACTACCACCTCGCTGTTCACCCTCACACCCTGATTGACATCCGACAAAAGCCTTGGGTCTGAGCACATATGTGCGGATGCACCGGAATCAACCTACCATGCACCTGGTTGCACGGATGAAACAGAAAACGATGTGTATAAAGACGTCGGTTTGACTACCTGTTTGTTGGATTGCTTCGAAGAACAATTTCGTGCCAAATTTCCAAAATTGTTGAACTGGTAACATCTAGGACCACTGCTACCACTAACGCCACCACCGCCGGTACTACTGCCAACACTAGAGACAACACCACGACCACTTGAACCACTACCAGCACCATTGTATCTCTTCTTCTGAAAGCGACATTTGCCACCATAAAAAGCAACTGCATCCGACTCATCCAACTTCACATCCTGAAGTATCTTTGTCTTGACTGAATCGCCAGTGATTTTCATGCCGCAGCTCTCAATGCCCATAATCATAGGCTTGTAATTGTTACTTAATCCAGCCAATAACAAAGTACCTACCCATTCCTCCGTAACCTTTAGACCGATGCCATTCAGTTTGTGTGCTGTCGAGAAAATGTCCTTCACGTACACCTCCACGGATGAACAGTCTTCCAGCTTTGTGCTAATGAGTTTGCGCAACAAACCCACTCTTCGAGACAGCCCGTTGTCTTCAAAAGCAGACTGCAACATTCCTTTGCAGTTGTTGTGTCCTGGACATGGACATAGTTGATGGGTTCTAAGAGAAGAATTATTCTCGACCTCGCCATGGTGATTCTCTTGATGTCTTCTTCCTCATCGCTCACAACGCAGGACCACAAATCCTCAAGCTCGAGATATGCCTGAACTGCGAACGTGTCGTAGTTTTCTCGCCCTTTGAGTTTCTGAATAGATGGGAGGCTGTTAGCCATTATTATAAATTTCGTCTGTTGTTAAAAATATAATAATATAAATGCTTTATCTATTTAGGAGCTTCTGGGCCCATAACCTGTTGTTGAATATGTGCGCAGAAAAGATTCTACAAACTTCCAGAAAACTAATCGAATCGAATAAAAACACGTCCGCTTTGGAGGAGAACAAATTAGAGAGTGATTTATTACGTTACGTTTGTAGTTAACAAAGAGTAGTAAGAAACGTAGGGTGCATATACATTAAATAGGTATTGTATATTCGGCAAGAGTACGATAACTTAGGCGACAAGATATTATAACGGAATTTTTTAGAACAGTTAAAAATAAGCATTTTTTACTATGGGAGGGGGGGTCTATCTCCCCCCGTTTAGGCAGGAGGGGCAATTTAAAAAAAATATTACTTAAAATGGAAAAAAAAATTTAAAAAATAACGGTGATACTTACAATTAAGTTGTATACATTTTTTTAAAGCCAACATTCTGTTCTATTAGCCAGTTTTTAAATCAAGTCAAAACTACGCGTAGTTTTTGAAATTAAAGAAAGAAATTCATGAGAATTACAAATATTATAATGAGACTTTAAAAAACATAGCCTTCTTGGCTATCAATAAACAAAAATGAGAAATGTCGCATTTCCCGGAAGTGATGTTTTTTGTGTATTCTTCTCCGAGGTGAAAACATGTATACACCGATACGAATTCAACACGCTATAAAAAATAAGAGTAAGAGGTTTCGAAGGGACGGAGACGAGGAAATTTGGCTCTCTCGATTAGTTTTTTCTCTCTGCTGCATACGATATGTAGTCATCTCTCTTTATCGGTTTCGGTATTCGATTGCTTCTCCTCATCTGGTCTGGTGCTTCTATCGTGCTCGAAACTGAATGCGGTAGAATGTATTCGATTTCACTATTCTCACTTCTTCTTTCAATGGTTGGCTCATCAATGGTTTCCGGAAATATCTCCTCGATTTTGTTGATCTCACTTGCAGCATCAGAATATTCGTCAGAATCACACTCAGAGACCTCGCTGACAACGCCTAGAACTTCACCATCTTTACCTGAAGCTCAACCAATCTCGAAAAAATAGGAACTTGAATCATCATCCACTGGATATAGATGCTCATCTTCGAAAAATATAACGTCAGGGCTAATCACTATCCTGTCTTTGTCTTGATTGTAGAGTCTATAATTTTTCGTGCCATCACAGTATCCAAGGAATACACATGTCTCTGACTTTGCATCCAACTCCTTCCTTTTCTGCTTCGGTATGTGCACCATCGCCTTGCACCCAAATGTTCGCAAGAAACTCATATCAGGCGCAACACCAGTCCACGCTTCCTCAGGGACTTTACATGTTGATGAACTACTCGGAGATCTATTGTTAAGGAACACTGCTGTTGAGACTGCTTCTGCCCAAAAATGCTTTGGGAGATTAGCATCAGGGAGCATACATCGTGCCTTTTCGATGATAGTTCTATTCATCCTTTCAATTAGACCGTTGTGTTCGGTGTGTAAGGTGATGTTGTAAGATGCTGAATTCCTGACTGACGAAGTAAACGCTGAAATTCTTTTCCACAGTATTCAGATCCATTGTCTGTTCTCAGTGCCTTTATATTCTTGTTGCATTCGTTTTCCACACGGGCCTTGAATTCTCTAAAACGATTCAACGTTTCTGACTTCGCACGCAAAAAATACACAAACGTTTTCCTTGTGAAATCATCCACAAACGTCAAAATATAACGTGCATCACCCATGCTCGCAACATTGATCGGCCCACACAAGTCGGAGTGTATTAACTGCAACACATAACTTGCCCTGGCACCTGGTTTCTTAAATGGCCTACGGCACTGTTTGCCCTTGAATAACCAAAACCATTGAGCATGCTTCGAACGCTACTAAAATTTAAATGACCCATTCTTCTATGCCATAAATTTATAGCATAGATTCTGCTTTTACAGCAAATCGTATAGATCACGATTTGCTGTAAAAGCAGAATCTTTACCTGTACAGTCCAGCTTGAAAAGCTCTCCATCAAGAGAAGCTGAGGCTAATAAAATATTTTCTGGATCATAGATTTTACAACCTTTAGAGTCAAAAAGCACTTTATTTCCTTTGCGTACGATCTGACTCACAGAAAGAAGGTTAGCACAGAGGTCAGGTATGCATAACACATTTTCCACCTTGACCTTGCAATCATCAATCGGTAAATACACATTTCCAGTACTCTCTACATTCAATCGCATATTGTTAGCCACTACCACCTCGCTGTTCACCCTCACACCCTGATTGACATCCGACAAAAGCCTTGGGTCTGAGCACATATGTGCGGATGCACCGGAATCAACCTACCATGCACCTGGTTGCACGGATGAAACAGAAAACGATGTGTATAAAGACGTCGGTTTGACTACCTGTTTGTTGGATTGCTTCGAAGAACAATTTCGTGCCAAATTTCCAAAATTGTTGAACTGGTAACATCTAGGACCACTGCTACCACTAACGCCACCACCGCCGGTACTACTGCCAACACTAGAGACAACACCACGACCACTTGAACCACTACCAGCACCATTGTATCTCTTCTTCTGAAAGCGACATTTGCCACCATAAAAAGCAACTGCATCCGACTCATCCAACTTCACATCCTGAAGTATCTTTGTCTTGACTGAATCGCCAGTGATTTTCATGCCGCAGCTCTCAATGCCCATAATCATAGGCTTGTAATTGTTACTTAATCCAGCCAATAACAAAGTACCTACCCATTCCTCCGTAACCTTTAGACCGATGCCATTCAGTTTGTGTGCTGTCGAGAAAATGTCCTTCACGTACACCTCCACGGATGAACAGTCTTCCAGCTTTGTGCTAATGAGTTTGCGCAACAAACCCACTCTTCGAGACAGCCCGTTGTCTTCAAAAGCAGACTGCAACATTCCTTTGCAGTTGTTGTGTCCTGGACATGGACATAGTTGATGGGTTCTAAGAGAAGAATTATTCTCGACCTCGCCATGGTGATTCTCTTGATGTCTTCTTCCTCATCGCTCACAACGCAGGACCACAAATCCTCAAGCTCGAGATATGCCTGAACTGCGAACGTGTCGTAGTTTTCTCGCCCTTTGAGTTTCTGAATAGATGGGAGGCTGTTAGCCATTATTATAAATTTCGTCTGTTGTTAAAAATATAATAATATAAATGCTTTATCTATTTAGGAGCTTCTGGGTCCATAACCTGTTGTTGAATATGTGCGCAGAAAAGATTCTACAAACTTCCAGAAAACTAATCGAATCGAATAAAAACACGTCCGCTTTGGAGGAGAACAAATTAGAGAGTGATTTATTACGTTACGTTTGTAGTTAACAAAGAGTAGTAAGAAACGTAGGGTGCATATACATTAAATAGGTATTGTATATTCGGCAAGAGTACGATAACTTAGGCGACAAGATATTATAACGGAATTTTTTAGAACAGTTAAAAATAAGCATTTTTTACTATGGGAGGGGGGGGTCTATCTCCCCCCGTTTAGGCAGGAGGGGCAATTTAAAAAAAATATTACTTAAAATGGAAAAAAAAATTTAAAAAATAACGGTGATACTTACAATTAAGTTGTATACATTTTTTTAAAGCCAACATTCTGTTCTATTAGCCAGTTTTTAAATCAAGTCAAAACTACGCGTAGTTTTTGAAAAATTTAATTTTAAACTCAAAATTTGAGTAAAAAAAGTTAAAAAAGGTTTAAAGTGTAACTTTTTCAATACTTCAAGATTATCTACCATTGTTTTTATTTCAGAATTTATTACTCTTATTTGTTTTTGATCAAAAACTGAAATTTAGATGATTTTATGTCTTTTAGTTTCTGAGAAAATTGAAAATAAAAATTGAATTTTAAACTCAAAATTTGAGTAAAAAAAGTTAAAAAAAGGCTTAAAGTGTAACTTTTTCAATACTTCAAGATTATCTACCATTGTTTTTATTTCAGAATTTATTGCTCTTATTTGTTTTTGATCAAAAACTGAAAACTAGATGATTTTATGTCTTTTAGTTTTTGAGAAAATTGAAAATAAAAATTTAATTTTAAACTCAAAATTTGAGTAAAAAAAGTTAAAAAAAGGTTTAAAGTGTAACTTTTTCAATACTTCAAGATTATCTCCCATTGTTTTTATTTCAGAATTTATTGCTCTTATTTGTTTTTGATTAAAAACTGAAAACTAGATGATTTTATGTCTTTTAGTTTTTGAGAAAATTGAAAATAACCACAACTACTATTTTAATTTAATTCTTTTTTTTTTGCTTGAGTGGTCTTATTTTGATAGTAATATTGGTATTTGCGTATGCGTAATACGTGTTTGGGTGTATGCAACAGTAAGGTGTGCGCGAGTTTGGGTGTATGCAACAGTGGCATCTGTAAGGGGGGCATGCTGCCCCCCTGCAACCCCCCTGCTTGGGCACACTATAGGATTTGGAGTGGGTGCAAGTTGGAGTGTGTGCAAGGTGGGGAGGGTGCAAGATGGGGTGCATGCAAAGTTTTTTTGCATTTAAATAAGCTGGATTTAAGAAAAATTAATTTACCCTAGGTATATCTTAATCCAGATTCGATTATTACTATCAAAATAAGACTACGTTAATACTTAAGCAAGGAAAAAGTAATTTAATTAAAATATTTATTTTGGTAATTTTCAATTTTCTCAAGAACTAGAAGACATAAAGTCATCTAGTTTTCAGTTTTTGATAAAAAACAAATAAGAGCAATGAATTCTAAAAAAAAAACAGTAAATAATTTGAAAGTTTTGAAAAATTACACTTTAAACCTTTTTTTTTAACTTTTTTTGCACAAATTTTGACTTTAAAACAATTTTTTTTAAAAACTATGCATAGTTTTGACTTGATTTAAAAACAAGCTAATAGACAAAAGTGTTGGCTTTAAAAAAAGGTATAACACTTAATTGAGGGTATTACCGTTATTTTTTAATTATTTTTTTTCCATTTAATGTACATATTTTTTTTAACTGCCCCTACCGCCTAAACGGGAGGAGATAGACCCCCCCTCCCATAGTAAAAAATGCTTGTTTTTAACTGTTCCATACAAATCCGTCATTAAACTTTGTCGCCTAAGTTATCGTACTCTCCCCGTATATTCTATTTCAACAATTCCGTAATTTTCAAAACAACAATCGTTTCACGTAACTTTGTCTCTATCGTCTCGTTCATCGTTTTCAGTGATAACTTAAATGTCAAAATGAACTTAACGAAAGATAATGTTTGTTCGATAACTTGAAAATGTTATTAAACTTGGTTTTTGTCTATGGGAAACTGTGAAAATTTGCAACAAATTGCTTTTTGCCAAACTTACCAACTTTTTTTGTGTGTTTATTGTTATTGTTACTGTTTTTATTTTTTGCCACCGACGACGTTACTATAATTTTAACATGTAAGTTATTTATGTCTGATATTATTGTAATTATAATTTTGTCTGCAAATGGGTAGGTATAGCATTTATGGATGAGCATCCTGGCCAAATAGCATAAGCCCATTTATGTTCAAGGGAAGGAAAACAAGATTCCATTTTATCCACAGGGAACATAACTTGGCTTCAAAAATATTTGTTTTTGGATAATGTGTTTCGTGCAAGATCTCCCTCCGCCACCCAATCTTTCGATTACAGTTTTTCTTTTGTTTATTTGTATGCCATTATTCAACCACAAACAGAATTTATATTTCCTCTACAATTGGCAAAGAACTGATTTGATAATGACAATTAGGGACGAGTTATAGCTATCATTGGGTTTCCTCATTAAAACCAATCAATATATTTTTTTTTAAAAGATCGTTTCCTATTTGAAATTCATCGGAAAATGTTTTCCGAAACTAGCACTTTAAATGGAATAGTTTTCTTCACTTTGGTACTTTTTTGTCATAAGCACAACTATTATAACTCATAGGATAATATTTTATAAATATAAATGTATGCAACGTTAAATAATCCCTATGCATTGATCTATTCGTCTGTTAATCAAATTCTATTAAACAATACTGTTTTATTGGAAAAACCTTTACACTCACTTTTTTGTGTCATTTCCCGATTTTTACATTCATAGTCCTGAACAATTCGGGTAAAATCTAAGATCAAACACAAAAATACTAGAAAATTTAAATGTGAAAATAAATTAGAGAAATTAATTACAAAAGCAGTCTCAGTTAACGTTTGAAGGTACAAACCATTTGATTGCGTTCACCGATTAAAAAAAGACGATCACTGCAATAATAAGCCAAATTATGACAAACGTATGTCAAAATATTTTGTACAAAGTAATCTAGAAGGCTTACTGCTGTTGTCATCATAAAGTAATGCATGTAAACCCATATATCAATTCATGGTATCTGAGAAATGTTAACAAAAATTCCTGTAGCATAAGTAATGCGAGCAATGTATGTCAGACTTAAATATATCTTGTGCGTAGACCTTTAGTTATTCGAATTTCGAAAGTCATAATTCTTTTCTTTCATGACACATAACCTGTCAGTTCGGTTTTGGTTTTGGCCAAAAGAAAGAAAACTTTTGGAAAATACATCGCCCGTGCTTCAAGTTTAGAAAGAAAAAGAAAGAAAGAAGCATCATCTGAGAGTAAAAAAAGAGTTTTTCAATTCAACAATAGTTTAATAAAATAAAACAAACTCACTTGTAAATTTTAACAACTAAAACTAATCCGCTTTACTAATGTCCATTACCGTAAGTACTATCCTATTCGCTGCAGCGCATTTCTAATTATTCCATCTAACATCGATAGGTTCTGTATTTAAAATGAATAGCCTATCCACATAAAGAAACTTAAGAATCCCAATCGGAAAAATGTGTGTCCGCAAGGTCGAACACCTGTGTGGAATGAAAATAAAAATAAACTTGTAAATATTTTAGACTGTTTTATTTTTAGGGAGAACCCAAAATAACATTTAGGCCTGAATCAAAAAAGGTTCTTCTTTCTTTGGTTTGGCAAATCATAACATTTGTATCTTTTCTATTTGTTTGGTGCTGTGTTCATCACTGATTGGTTTTTTTTTATTGCTTTTCTTGTTTTCCCTTGTTTTTTGTTTTATGTAAGAAGAATAACTATGGAGAATTTCGCTTCACAGTTATTACGAGGTGGGAAGCAAAAGACGAAATCTTGTGTAGGAATGACCGTAATGGCAAAAACATCAATTGCCGAGATTTGTGAAAATGCCAAAATGGCCAGAGAAATGGCCCTTACTGGAAATTATGATTCAGCTGCAATATATTACGAAGGATTGCAGGGCATGTTAAGTAGAATGGTTACTTCAACAACGGATCCTCTTCGTAAGGGCAAATGGGGCATGGTAAGTAGTAGTTTTATTTAGAGCATTTAGCTCTAGTCGGATAAGCATTCACCATGTGTCTTTATTTTTCAGATTAATCAACAAATACAAAAAGAATACACAGAAATGAAAGCCATTCAAAAAACACTTTCCGAAATGACCTTGGATTTGCATAATACGCCTTTTGCTCACAAACTAAAATCTCAAATAAGCGAAGACGAGATGAAAGATCCAGCTTCTTGGTTTCGTCCAGATCCAGATATTTGGACACCTCCACCCAAGGATCCTGATGTTTGGGGGCCGCCAAGACCCGAAAAGTATTTTTTTTTCTTAAATTAACTTATTTTTAAAACGCCTCTTAAACATTTTCAAGAATACTTCATTTAGTGAGAAATTAACAAGTATGCTAAAAGTAACTCTTCTTATGAAAAAGTACTTTTTTAATTGTCCGTTCGATTTCGACATAAAATTGTATGCCTCATATTTTTTAATCGCCCTATTACCTGGTTCTTTACGAGCTGTTAAACATCGCAAATAATTTTCTTAATTTTCAATTTGACTAGTTTCAATTTTGTAATTGCATTTGGACTTAAAGAGGGGTCTAAAGTGTATTCAAATCTAGGTCTAGGGATGTCATGGAATATTAACTGTAGGTTAACAGCATTCGGACATTGGAGTATTATTGATGCACCAATGTTTTCAACAAGAGGAGCACAATGGGCCGTTACAATTTTATCAGTAATGTTAGTTTTAAAAAGAGAATTTATTTCATTTAAAGGTATATTTCTAAAAGTAATTTGTATTCTAATTTGTCTGTTTAATAAGAACAAACTTATAAGTATAACATCTCTTATAAACCCATTGGTTTTTGTAAACAAAAATTACCATACTAAAAAAACTGCTTTATTTCTAGACCGGTTCCACCAAGTCGTAGTCGCAGTAGTAATGCGGTAGTGAATAGAAAATTGGATCGTAAAAGTACAATTCCCCAGAGAACAGCACCAGGCGCAAAAAAAACATCAGCACCGAATACTGCTCGCCAAAGTAATACAAGTCAAAATGGTAGAACGTCTGCTGTGGGCTCAAACAATCGAAAAACATTGTCTGCTGTCAGTGGAGGAAGTACGGACAATGGACAAGCAAAGGACGATGATTCCAAAGACGAAGAGAACACTGTAGATGAAGAAAAAGAAAAGAAATTTGAGCCTAGCAGTCATCTCGAGTCGGAACTGGTTGATATTTTAGGTATGGATATTGTAAAGAATGAATTTATTGATAAAGTTAATTCTTCTTTTCAGAGCGTGATATATTGCAAAAGAATCCAAATGTACACTGGGAAGATATCGCCGATCTACAAGATGCTAAGAAATTGCTTGAAGAAGCTGTTGTCCTGCCAATGTGGATGCCACATTTTTTTAAGGTAATCAATCGAAAATTATTGTTTTGTCACTATGATTTTCATTTGCAATTAAGCAATACCAAATAATTAGTAATGAAATTAAAACTACAGTATAAGAAAAATCAAACACAGTGACTAAATAGCTACAACTAGAGACTTGACAAAAAATACTATGAATATTAAATGAAGTGTGGCTGTGTTTTTGTTTTAAGATGACGTTTTGTGTCATCAGCTTAACAAATACTTTTATCTGCTAAAATAAAAATAAACAACTCATGTGTTTGTTCATAAAAAATGGGCCGACGATTTCCAATTGATATGTTTGTATATTTCTCAAATATTATCACTTATCTTTAAGTGACTAATAGAGTTACATAATTCAAACATCAACAACCACTTATAATATTTCCTTACTCCATCAGTTATGTAGTTTTTTAATTTTATATGTCGAAACACATGCACCGATATTTTGGGTTCGGTTTTGTTTTTGTTATTTTTAAATAAACTGATTAAATCTAGATTACGCATTTGTGTTGTGGTAGGTTCTACTTATAAGTATGATATGATGATAAAGTCATACTTTTATTCGAAAAAATAAATGAGTGTAAATGGTGAATGTAATAAGAATACAAAAATATTTATAATTTTTCGCCAATTGTTGCTGATTTTAAACACTTGCATTATATTAAAAATGAATTAAAAATTGTAATAACATTAAAACTGCTTATGGAGACGATGTAAAATAATAAATAAGGTGGCGCAACAGTCCGTTAATTCCAACTCTCAACCATTCCTGTGTACGAGTAATGTTGCCAGGGATGAAGGGGACCTTTAGTTTTAAGTCGAATCCGAACGGCTAATTTGAAAAGCACTTTTCATGACAAGAATTACTCTTGAAAGATTTTGCCAATTCCTCGCAAGAGTACAGTACCCATACAAAAAGTTTTTTTTTTTGTTTTAGATGGCACAGTCAGGAATTGAACCCAAGACCTCTGGCGTGACAGCCCTACTCACTCATTTTTAATAAAAACTATCTTAAAGCTAGACAAAACTATTATAAAACTACTTACTGGCCCCATACGGATACTCTAAGTTAAACTATAATATTTAATACCAATGTCTTTCGGCCCTAAGATCTATTTAACTTTTTTCCTATTTCATTTATTTACAAACGAACAGCCCTACCCTCTAACCATCATGATACAGGTACTACTCCAGTAAAATAGGGCGTAAAAATGGTACAATTTGGGAATGAGAGATAATTAACTCGAAATGTGTTTATAAAGGGTGATTTTTTTAAAAGCTATAGGAAAGTTTAAAAAAACACATACAATTCAGAAAAATGCATGAAATATTTATTTGAATCGATAGTACGGTCCATATAATTTAATGTTTGAAGATTATTTCATGCAAATGTTGACCTTCACTGCGCCTCAAATAGTCCAACTGCTTAGTCCAATTTTGGTATACTCTTTACAACATTTCGGCCGGTATCTCACGAATAAATGCTTCAATGTTGCCTTTCAATGCCTCAATTGAAGCGGGATTGTCTGTATAGACATGAGCTTTAACATAGCCCCACAAAAAATAGTCTAAAGGCGTTAAATCGCACGATATAGGCGGCCAATTGACCGTTCCCGAACGTGAAATAAAATGTTCACCGAACTCGCCTCAATAAGTCCATTGTTGCGCGTGCTGTGTAACATGTGGCACCGTCTTGTTGAAAGTTTAAGTTTATTTATAATTCGTTAAATACTAACGTTAACAATTTTTAATATATACTTAAAATCTAAAAACTTAAACTAGACTGTTGAAAAATAATAATTTGCAATTTATACTTTTTATATTATCATTTGGCGAATTAATACAAGAGTAAAATTTATTATAAATGTCAATTAATTGATTTAAGGGGCTATGTACACCATAGTTTGATCTGCTAAAATTAGTATTCAATGGTTTCTGGAGTCTTATACTTGAACGACTAAAACTAAAGTTTAAACTACCAAGAACTGATGGTGATGAAATTTGTCCGTTTATTATTCCAACAATAAAACAAAACTGCAAGTACTTCCTATGATTCGTCAAAGAAGGAAGATTTATGGGAGAAAGTCTTTGTGAATAAGCCGGTAATGTATGAATATCATGAGACCACGGAAGGGATCGTAGGCAAAAACGCAAAAATCTTTTCTGAATGGCTTCGAGTCTTGTGACGTGTACGGCGTAGTAGGGTGACCATACTGTACAAGCATATTCCAGGACTGGTCTCACAAATGAAACAAAAAGTAATTTTAAAACATATGGATCTCGGAACTCACGGCCAAATCTCTTAATGAAACCCAGAACTCTGTTTGCTTTTTTAACTATGAAATTAATATGTTCATTAAATGTTAGTTTCGAATCTAAGACGACACCCAAGTCAGAAAATACATATACTCTACTTAAAGGACAAGAATCAAACATGTAACTAAAAACGATTGGAACTTTTTTGCGTGTAAAGCTCATGGTTTTACATTTGTCAACATTTAAAACAAGACGATTATTATTGCACCATTCCCTGAATAATATTAAGTCTTCTTGCAAGAGAAGACAGTCAGACGTAGAGTTAATTTTTTTAAAAATTTTAATGTCATCAGCATATATTAGGACAGACGAATTTTGTATGATCAAGACCAAGTCATTTATAAATAAAACAAATAGAATAGGACCAAGGTGACTACCCTGGGGGACACCAGAATTCACAACAAATGAACTTGAACACTCATTACTAAATTTAACACTATAACGTCTATCTTGCAAATATGAGGAGATCCAGTTTATGAAACAGTCGTTAAAACCTTGCTGTGATAGTTTTAAAAGTAATGTTTTATGACACAATTTATCAAAGGCCTTGCTGAAATCAGTAAGAATACAATCTACTTGTTCACGTTTTTCAAAAACATCTAAACAAAAGGACGTAAAGTTAAACAGATTAGTAACAGTTGAACGCTTTTTAACAAAACCATGCTGGTTATCACAGATAATTGAACTACAATGAAAAGAAAGGACGCTACATACGATTGACTCGAACAGTTTAGGTATCACAGATAGTTTTGCAATAGGTCGGTAGTTCATTATTTCGTTTTTAGGACCTTTTTTGTGTAATGGTATTATAAAGGAGCTCTTCCAGATAAAAGGAAACAGCGAGTTACTTAAAGACATGTTAAAAAGAACACATAACGGGTGTGCTAAATACGCAGCACATTTCTTTAAAATGGATGATGGTACACCGTCGGTCGGGACCAGGACTAAAACATTCGTCAAGTTGTAGGATACTATCAAAGACAGTATCTTCACTTATAACGAAATTGATAGAATTTAAGTGAGGGAAATTTAAAACAGTGGTAGATGTGTTAGGAAAACTAATAGTATTATAATCTACAAAAGCATCTTTGAAGTAGTTTGCAAACATGTTCGCAATTATTCTCGGCTCATTACTATTTGATGTCGAATCAGTCATTAAGTTAGGGTAGCCACATGTTTTCTTCTTACGATTAACGTATTTCCAAAAACTGTCAGGATTATTTTGAAGGTTTAATTCAATTTTCCGAATGTAGTCGTCATATAGGATGTTAGAGTAGTCAGTTAAAAGTTGTTTTATTATAATGAACGTCCTATAATCATCATCAGTTCTTGTTTGATTATACTTTATCCAAGCTTTGTTCCTTTTGTTTTTTAAGTTTTTAACGTGAGAATCAAACCATGGTGGAACGCTCAAGTTATTTCTAGTCTTTTTAAATAAAATCGTCTTGTAGAAACAGTCAAAAAGAGTTAAATAAAAAATGTTACACGTATCGTCAATATTTAAGTTACAAAATAAGTGATCCCAATTGATCGTACATAATAAGTTAAAAAGGTTTTCAAAACTACACCTTGAAACCACATGTCATGCAAGTCAAGCTCTTTGGGCAAGCATTTTGGTGAAAAAAAAAGTTGGATATAATCTCACGGTAGCGCTCACCATTCACAGTTACGTTACGATTCGCATCATCTTTGAAGAAGTAAGGTCCAATGATGCCACAGCCCATAAACCGCACCAAACTGTGACTTTTGCTCTTGCAATGCTTCCGGCTGATATTCACTTCAAAATCGACAATTCTGCTTATTTACGTACCCATTGAGCCAAAAATGAGCTTCGTCGCTCGCTGGAAGAAGCGCGCGATGAACTTTCTTAACAGAGCACGCATTTTGATTATAAAATTCATTAATTTGCAAGCGTTATTCGTTTGTAAGACGATTCATGGTTAAATTATAGACCAAACTGAAGATGTTTGACAGTGAAACAAAACACGAAACGTGCGTCAGCTGTTTAAACCACTGTTGCCAAAAAGATAGCTAAAAAAATCACCCTTTATCTTCCTTTTTGTGTTTTAAACATTGTGTAAAAAGTCTCATAAAATCTCGTATTTGCGTCGTAAGTAATGCACCGCCAATCAACGCGAAAACCGCTTTTTCGTCATTAATTCCGTTCCTAAAGCTCCAATGGTGCTTAAGCATACAATTTGCTACAATTTTGTCTCAATCATTTTTGTATACGCTTCAACCGTCGTGGTTTTCACGATATTTTGCAGTCCATAACTTACGACGCGTACTCGATATACAATATTTAAAACACCAAAGGGAAGATTCCATAGTGAAACCCTTATTTTACTAGACTCTAATATAAGCTCGTGAGATATTATTCCTCTTTTCCAGGGAATTACGTTATATACATACATTGTAAAATACCAATAATTATAAATTGTTAGAACTAGAACTAATTTATTCGACTGCAATTTTTAATAGTTTTATAGGAACTATTGTTTAATTGCTTGTGATTACTACTACTTCATTGAGATGTCAAAAATATTTGTTTTTTTTTTTTTTTGTAGGGGATTCGTAGGCCATGGAAAGGTGTTCTGATGGTTGGCCCACCGGGAACTGGAAAGACCATGCTCGCTAAAGCAGTAGCAACTGAATGTGGAACAACATTTTTTAATGTTTCATCGTCGACGTTAACCTCCAAATACCGCGGTGAATCTGAGAAAATGGTACGTCTCCTATTCGAAATGGCCCGCTTCTATGCACCAAGTACAATTTTTATCGATGAAATCGATTCGCTTTGCTCACGACGTGGATCCGAATCGGAACATGAAGCTTCCCGACGTGTAAAATCAGAACTGTTGGTTCAAATGGATGGCGTTGATAGTGAGGAAGCATCTAAGGTTGTTATGGTGTTGGCCGCAACAAATTTTCCTTGGGATATTGACGAAGCTTTAAGACGTCGTCTAGAAAAACGAATCTACATACCCCTGCCAACAGATGATGGTCGGGAAGTGCTTTTGAAAATAAATTTGCGCGAAGTTAAAATTGACGATAGTGTAAATCTATCGAAAATCGCTAAAAAATTAGAAGGTTATTCAGGAGCGGATATAACAAATGTTTGCAGGTAAAATTTTCAAAATTTTCAATAAAATCATTATTTTAATAAATATATTTCTTTTATTCTGTTTTTAGGGATGCCAGTATGATGTCCATGCGCAGAAAAATTGCTGGCCTTAAACCGGAAGAAATTCGCCAATTAGCAACGGAGGAAGTTGATCTTCCTGTCTCATCGCAAGATTTTGCGGAAGCAATTGCAAAATGTAACAAAAGTGTCTCAAAGGCCGACCTAGAGAAATATGAAAAATGGATGAAAGAATTTGGATCATCATGATGACATGAAAGGAACAAATATCCATCATTAAAACTCTCATTATCATTCTCACACTTTAAAACCCTAACCTTTCCACGATTAAAATAACCCCATTTTATTTTTAGTTTAATGTTTTTTTTTTCTAAAATAATATTTTGCCTAATAAGACTAAAATGGTGATGTAGATGCATCATCAAAAGAACATAAGGAACAACACTACTGCAATACAATTGTAATAATATATGTGAAAAAATATTCGAAGAACTAATTTTTGTTCCACAATTCACGGAATTTGTTATATTCTTTTTTAAAAATAATATTTTTGATTTAAAAGTAAATGCAACAAGAACAAAACAAATTGCTATGTACTTAAAACAAAAAACGAGAAAATTTTTAACATTGTAATAAACAAAGGGATATTCAGATACGATAAAATAAAAAAAAGTAACAATGCACTCAAAAGTTTACTTTATTTATGTAATGTTTAAGAGTTAATTACTACACCCTATTGTAAACTCTTTAATTATTTACACTGACAAATGCAAAATTTGGCCAGGACCAAGATAATGCAACAAGAAAATTTTTTGCACTAGAAAACTAGATTTATTTGGGTATTTTTAAGTTTTTAATTAAACAATTGTTCGAAGGAATTTGGATCATTTAAAATTAACATTTTTGGTGTGAAAGAAATTTTAAAGTGTGCTTGAATTTTAAATTCAGAAAGAAAAACCATTCCTCTTCGATCTTTCTCATAGACTGGTTATGGTTTTAGTGCGGTAAGATTTTCACAATACTCGGTACCGATTCTTACCGAGTGTCTTTTGAAGATTTCCCTGGGTTAGAAAGAAAAATAAAGGTTTTTGGTCGAAATATTACTAAAATCATGTAAGCTTTA
The DNA here is from genome assembly GCA_920104205.1 of Eupeodes latifasciatus. Classification (NCBI taxonomy): domain Eukaryota; kingdom Metazoa; phylum Arthropoda; class Insecta; order Diptera; family Syrphidae; genus Eupeodes; species Eupeodes latifasciatus. Next base: position 174,985,247 of record OV049924.1, on the reverse strand, counting down.
ACGTTAAACGAATAGATTTTGAGTGAAATTTGTTTATTTCAATTTACAAAATTATTATTTAATCAAACGACAATTTAAGACCTAAATAAATTGTATTACAAGAATTACGATTTGATCGGGATAATATAAAAAAAGAATCGGCAACCAGCTTTTTCTTCCGTTAATATAGATTATAAATAAATTACAATGCATGTTACTTTGAAAGATTGCCATTAACATTGCAGGTTTTCTAGTAAGGCCGAGGCATTGGCATCATCGGTCCCAAGGGATATGGCACTTGTGACTGTGTGAGTGCTTGAGGATAAAATCCAGTCGATGGCAAGTTGTTATACATTGAACTTCGTTGATGTTGTGGCCGCATCAACTCTGACATCTTCTCTGCTTTGAATTTTCTTAAATGCATCTTCTTACGCGTCGTAAGGAATGATTCGAGGAAACCTTCCAGACCCAGATCGTTTTCTATAAAATCTTTGACTAGTTTTTCGGATTCTTCTTCACTCTCTGCGGCGGCAGTTTGCAACAAAGCTAAGGCAGTTTCTTGGCTTACACTGCCAGACTTGGTTTTGATTTGTGATAATTTCTCCTGAACTGATGCACATCTCGTCTTACCTTCTTCTAAGAGTTCGTTGACTTTCCCACGTAGTTCAATTAGAATAGGTTCCTTTTCGATGTTGCTTTCAGCTCTGCTGCGATTATCTGTAAGGAGACTCTCTTTTTGGGCACGAAGAGTTTCGAGGACTTCGTCGACTTTCTCGTCCAATTTGTCATCGTCGTTAAGCAAGTCTTTTAATTCGTCAGATGATAATGGAGCGATAGATACGTGTAGATGATTGAGATATTCCTGATACATGATTGAATTTGCCTTTAGGGTTGGTTTATTCGTCTGTAATTATTGTGTTCAGTTTCAAATTATTTAAACAACACACAAAACGATTAATATAATATTTTTAATTTTAATACCTAAGTTTTGTTTTGTTAGTCACTGCGAAAGAGAAAGAACAGAACTCAGAATAAAAAGTTATGTTTTGACAGTTCTTTTTCTTACCACACTTAGGTCTTGTTTTTTTTTTCTTTTTCGAAATTAATTATTCACCCCATTTATAAAGCGGCATATACACGCATCAAAATCTCATCAAGCATGTAAGAGTGTGTTTGTGAAATTGAAACACGTATAGAATGTGTGATGCTTGACGCGAAATTTCTTCAACCAGGGGTATATGCTTGACAAGTGCTTGAAAAGTGTGTATTTCGTATATTAATTAAATCATTCTTGTTTTTGCGTTGCTAGTGTCAAGACAGCATTAGGAAGGATTTTTTTTAATGTGTATGATGGAAGATAAAAATTTGGAAAATATGGGAATCAGCGTCAGAGCTGGCAGAGGAGAGAGTGGAGTTTTTTCCCCAAAATACTGAAGTTTCTCGGTATTTTTCGTCATTTAAATAGTTACTTTTCTAATTTTGATTTACAGTTCAGTGAAAATAATACAAATAAAAAATATTTACATTGAAAAAATAATGTTTTATTTACTTTGATATGATCGTTTAGGACTTCAATAATAGCTTCGCACGTTCCCATGACAATACGACCAATAGACTGTTCAGAAATAGCACTAATGAATCTTAAGTCTGCAAATGTATTGCCTGTAGCCAGAAACCGAAGAGTTATTGACAGACGTTGACTAACAGGTATAGCTTCTCGCATTTCGGTATCATTTCTGACAATTTTGGGTGTTATCATTTCCAGAAGTTGGTTGTATGTTTCCTCGTTCATGCGAACGAAATCTTTGAAGTCATTTGGCGAACTTAATTTCAGTTAATTCAAAAGATTTGCATGTGTATATACTGCTTTCGTTTTTTCAGCCACTCTTTCATCTACATCCGTTTTTTCCGCAAATTTTTCCTCTTCATTTTTAACGCCAGCGCTAGTTCCAGCAGAGCTATTCAACAATCGTCCGTGTCACTCATATTTTCCTAAAAAAGAATCCGCACATCCATTCACCTCCAAAATCTACGAAAAAATGATGCTTGATGACTCATGCTTGATGTGTGTATATTCAACGCGAAAAAGAACTTACAAACACACTCTCATTAGATTTTGACGCGTGTATATGCCGCTTAAGCAAGATCGAAAAGTGTAGTTGGTTTAGGGTCGAATATCTTTTTCGACCAAGGTTTTTCATTCATTTGGGTTGAAAACATAAATCTAGGTTTTCTTCATAAAATAAAATTAAATTGCAAGTGCTTACATACCTTTCCCACATATTTTTTAAATTAATACTTTGTTCCAATTCAAAACTTTACTTTTGTATAATTACAAAAATATAGAATTGTCTTACCCAAGTTAGGTAAGTACAGACAATGGGCAGGTTCAGACAACACAAGGGACATCATTGCAGTCAACTGCATTTTTTGAACGTACATTTTAACCAAGTCAACTATTTAGTTGTTCATGTGTCATAAACTTCTAACTCAGAACTTTACTTCACCTACCTCTACTTTTATAAAACATAATTTTCTAAAAAAAAACTTCTCAAGCAAGCTGCGTGTTGTGATCAAGAAAGTTGTCATAAGTTTGAACAGACCTATTGCACCGACCGGACATTTTATATTATCATCATCTGTCATCTTCTTTTTTGATTCATCCCATTCTAGAAGCATCCGGCAGTAAATCAATACGTTTTATATTAACCTTTTTTCTCAAATAAACTATTTTGTTACTTTTTGTAGTCTCTGTTTAATTCTCTATTTAGTTTATACACAGCATTTTGGCGACGAGGCTGAACAGGAATACCTACTATGGACGCCGCTAAATTTAGTCAATTTTTGCAGGCAATGAGAGAACTGCTACCCCAACCTGCTGCTGCTGCTCCCGCCACTACAACTACCATCATCGCTGCAAATTTTGAAGTTTTCAATGCCGAGCAAGAAAATTTCTATCAATACGTCGAGAGATTCGATAACTATTGTGCATTAAAAAGCATAACCGACGAGGCAATTCGGAAGAGGACGTTCCTCAACTCGATTGGTTCTAACCTGTACGACAAATGCAAATGCTTAATTGCTCAAAAAACCATCGATGAGTCGACTTACGGCGATATTGTGAAGGCATTGCTCCTCCAGTAAACCAACTGGTGGGTCAGCATCGACTTCTTATGAGGGTACAACATTCAAATGAGAATTGCGCAGAATACAGTGCTGCTCTACAAAAGCTTGTAGTTGACTGCAAACTAAATTGTTCTTGTGGTAAATCCATAGCAAATTTGTTCTTAAGAGCCCAATTTATTAGAGGCCTCAAAGACAATAGCATTAGAGAACAAATGTTACAGGACGATTTAGAGTTCAATGCTATCATGCAAAAAGCCATTGCATCTGAAATCTCAATGCCCATCCAGCTCAACTAGTGCATCGCATACGTCTATTAATAAAATTTTACGCAGATACAAAGAAGTCAGCCAGAGGTCGTTTATTTTCAAGAGGCCGAAGTGCGTCCCACGAGAAAGTCCAGTTTACGTGTGGATTTCCGAGACATCGGCAACAGCGATCTGTGCATCAAATGCGGTAAAAACAATCATACATCCTCAGAGTGCAAAATTGCTTCACACAAACTTGAATGCTCGTCGTGTCAGAAACAAGGACATGTGTCAAAAGTTTGCATTTCGACTCTAGTAAAAAACAAGAATGCTTCGTCATCGTCAAGCCAGTCAAATTCCAGAAACATTTCAAATGTGACAGATTTTCAAGATTTCCAGTCAATATCAACTTATGGTCAAAACGACCTCAACAAAGTAGAAATTATTGATTTGTTTGCCACAGACATGGCCACAAAGAAATTCGAAATTGATATTTTAATCGCGAACAAAAATGTAAAATTTGAAGTATGTAGACTCTGGATCCGGATACACTTTGCTGCCCAACAACGAGTTCAAACTCTTAAATTTAAAAGCTAAGCCACAAAAATGTTTTATTAAATTCAGAACTTATGATTCAGGAATCGTGTCACCCCTAGGAGTCGTCAATGTACCGGTGAGATACAATAGTACAGAGCCCATTCAACAACTTTGCATCGTGCCTGATGGATTTTTACCTTTATTGGGCAGAACGTGGATTCGTCATCTAAATATCAGCCTTAAAGAAATCTACAAAACCAGCCGGCCTATCACAAGCACTACTCCAAATGTACTCCAGATAAAGTCAATCGACCAATTTGAGAAATTGTTTCCGAAAATATTCGAACAATCCGTAGGGAAAATTCCAGACGTCAAATGCTCCTTACAATTGAGAAGCAATTCCAGGCCAGTATTTATCAAGGCACATACGATCCCTTTTGCCATTAGAGATAAGGTCGAACATGAGCTGTCTATGCTTGAAAAAGATGGAATAATCACACATATTGACAAAAGTGACTGGGGTTCACATATAGTAGCCTAAAGCAGATGGGAATGTGAGGTTATGTTTCGACTACAAAGTTGCAGTCAACAAGCAACTAACAAACTCGCATTACCCTATTCTCTGGATCGACGCATTGGTGATCAATCTCCGAAAGTCCAGGTACTTTTGTAAACTTGACCTATATAAGGCGTACCTCCACATAGAAGTCGACGAAACGAGTGCCATTATACAGACAATTTCAACACACAAGGGAACCTTCAAAATGAACCGTCTAAGTTTTGGCATTAAATCAGCCCCAAGTGAGTTCCACAGAATACTTGATCAAGTTCTAAACGGTTTGAAAGGAGTTGTGTCGTATTTTGACGATATTATCGTTCATGGAGAATCACTCATTGACTGTGAAAACAATCTCATGAAATGTTTTAAAAGACTTGAAGACAACGATCTCCATCTGAACAAAACCAAGTGCAAGTTTTTTGCTACAAAAATATCATACTTCGGATATCACATTTCCTACAAAACAATTGACAAGGATCCGAAAAAAGTTCAAGCTATCCTCGAAGCACCTAGACCAACAAATGAAAAGGAAGTCAAGCAATTTCTTAGTCTTGTTACGTACTACAGCAAGTTCATTCCAAATCATTCAACGCTCACAGTACCAATTCGAGAGCTCTTCTGTACAGACTCAGATTTTTTCTGGTCCGCAAATTGTGAAGCTGCGTTCATCAGGCTAAAAAACCATATTGGAAGCGAACAGACTGGGTGTCGTATTGAATCCCCAAAAAATAGAATCCCCACGGTATAATATCCCCAAACAAATTTAATCTATTTTGATAATATCCCCAGAGACATAAGACAAATGGACAAAATCCCCAACTAAATAATTTATTTTGCCAAAATCCCCGCGAAATCTCCAAATCCCCTGTATCCGTGCATATCTTCATTTATGCATGCAGTTTTTAGAAAAACTCTCATGAAATTCTCTTATTGTGATATTAATAAATTATAATGATAAACAGTTTCTGTTAATGCCAAACTTGCATATTCAAATAAATAACAAACATTTTGAAATATGATATTTAGAATGCATTGCATAGTTTTAGGTTAATAATTAATATTAATAATTTAAAAGCTCTTAAACATATGTTATTGTACATAAGGTTAATCATATAATATGTATGTACTCTCCTTTCTCTGCTTAAAATATAGAACTCTGTAAGCTTCGTAAAACCGAAGCTAGACTAGTTAAGTTTAGTTATTAAGAAGATTTCAAGGTGATCACAATATTTACAATAAAAGAGCTGAAGGTAAAACCTAAGTATCGTTTTTTTTTATCAATACAGGATTCTATTTTTTGGTTTGCTTTCTTTTTCCCATGTTTTTTTTCTATAGCGGTGGATTTGAACTAGTACAGTCTGCAGTGTACTTATATTAAGTTGAGATTCGGATTGCTAATCCCCGATGCATTTTTACGATTCGCCCCCCAACATTTGGTCCAATCGAGACGGATAGAAGAAAAAATTGAAACTATTTGCTAATTGTCTGGAAGTTTTTTTGTACTACGAAAGCAAATTCGTTTGGATATTCGGACATATTTTAACCCTTTTGAATCCCAGATCCCATAAGTGATGTACATAATTAAAGGTATGTGCTGTGCGCTATTGAAATTAGTATAGAAAAATATAGTGTGTGCAAAGTTAAGATTTTATTCAATTTATCACATATATACATATATTGATTTGATGAAATCAAATTAATCGTATTTCATGCATATTAAAATAAGTATGTATATACCTAAATATATATATTTTTTGGTGTGTGCTTACGGAAAATTGATACATAGACTCTGTTAAACATTTTTTTGAGTACAATTTTGATTAAAGTTTTATATTGAATTTATATATTCATTATATTATATTGGATTGAAGTGATAAAAACTTGCTAAGAGAATATTATATATTCTTAAATTTTATACACATATTATATATATACAATATATATGTACATGTAAGTACATATACAAACACGTGTTTCAGGAACAAACTGTTTTTGGTTGTAAGGTTCAAGGTACAGTTTCGCAATCGTTTCTTAGTTTTTTGCTTACATAATTAATGTTTCAAGTCTTTTCTTGGCGAATAAGTAGTGATTTTTTAAAAAAAGGCCATTGATTAATTGCGCATGCTTTTTCCAACTCTCAAAATTTTATTTAAATTCGGTTCTTCTTTTGAATATACATACATTATCAAATTTTATTTTCTGCATTTCTGCATATTAAGTGCATTCTGCATTTTCGTCATTTTGGGTATCGTATTGAATCCCCAAAAAAAAAATCCCCACGGGATAATATCCCCAAACAAATTTAATCCATTTTGATAATATCCCCAGAGACATAAGACAAATGGACAAAATCCCCAACTAAATAATTTATTTTGCCAAAATCCCCACGAAATCTCCAAATCCCCAATATCCGTGCATATGTTCATTTATGCATGCAGTTTTTAGAAGAACTCTTATGAAATGCTCTTATTGTGATATTTATAAATGATAATGATAAACAGTTTCTAAACAAAAAATCACTATGAAGGCATGCATTTCTCAGTCTGACTTTAGTATTGATAGAGAATCATTGTATTCGTAGTGCTTGTTTAGTGCTGTCTAAGTGTTGTTTTGTAGGGTAGAGTATTTCTTTAATTTTGGAATAAAAATTGAAATGGATGATGTTATTGTTTCCAAATCTTTTGCTTGCATTTCATGCAATATAAATGAAATTTAATATATTCAAAACAATTATGTTCAAGTAGTGAATCATGCGATTAAATTGCGCGCGCGATTTAATCGCATGATTCACTACTTGAACATAATTGTTTTGAATATATTAAATTTCATTTATATTGCATGAAATGCAAGCAAAAGATTTGGAAACAATAACATCATCCATTTCAATTTTTATTCCAAAATTAAAGAAATACTCTACCCTACAAAACAACACTTAGACAGCACTAAACAAGCACTACGAATACAATGATTCTCTATCAATACTAAAGTCAGACTGAGAAATGCATGCCTTCATAGTGATTTTTTGTTTAGAAACTGTTTATCATTATCATTTATAAATATCACAATAAGAGCATTTCATAAGAGTTCTTCTAAAAACTGCATGCATAAATGAACATATGCACGGATATTGGGGATTTGGAGATTTCGTGGGGATTTTGGCAAAATAAATTATTTAGTTGGGGATTTTGTCCATTTGTCTTATGTCTCTGGGGATATTATCAAAATGGATTAAATTTGTTTGGGGATATTATCCCGTGGGGATTCTTTTTTTTGGGGATTCAATACGATACCCAAAATGACGAAAATGCAGAATGCACTTAATATGCAGAAATGCAGAAAATAAAATTTGATAATGTATGTATATTCAAAAGAAGAACCGAATTTAAATAAAATTTTGAGAGTTGGAAAAAGCATGCGCAATTAATCAATGGCCTTTTTTTAAAAAATCACTACTTATTCGCCAAGAAAAGACTTGAAACATTAATTATGTAAGCAAAAAACTAAGAAGCGATTGCGAAACTGTACCTTGAACCTTACAACCAAAAACAGTTTGTTCCTGAAACACGTGTTTGTATATGTACTTACATATACATATATATTGTATATATAATATGTGTATAAAATTTAAGAATATATAATATTCTCTTAGCAAGTTTTTATCACTTCAATCCAATATAATATAATGAATATATAAATTCAATATAAAACTTTAATCAAAATTGTACTCAAAAAAATGTTTAACAGAGTCTATGTATCAATTTTCCGTAAGCACACACCAAAAAATATATATATTTAGGTATATACATACTTATTTTAATATGCATGAAATACGATTAATTTGATTTCATCAAATCAATATATGTATATATGTGATAAATTGAATAAAATCTTAACTTTGCACACACTATATTTTTCTATACTAATTTCAATAGCGCACAGCACATACCTTTAATTATGTACATCACTTGAGGGATCTGGGATTCAAAAGGGTTAAAATATGTCCGAATATCCAAACGAATTTGCTTTCGTAGTACAAAAAAACTTCCAGACAATTAGCAAATAGTTTCAATTTTTTCTTCTATCCGTCTCGATTGGACCAAATGTTGGGGGGAGAATCGTAAAAATGCATCGGGGATTAGCAATCCGAAACTCAACTTAATATAAGTACACTGCAGACTGTACTAGTTCAAATCCACCGCTATAGAAAAAAAAACATGGGAAAAAGAAAGCAAACCAAAAAATAGAATCCTGTATTGATAAAAAAAACGATACTTAGGTTTTACCTTCAGCTCTTTTATTGTAAATATTGTGATCACCTTGAAATCTTCTTAATAACTAAACTTAACTAGTCTTGCTTCGGTTTTACGAAGCTTACAGAGTTCTATATTTTGAGCAGAGAAAGGAGAGTACATACATATTATATGATTAACCTTATGTACAATAACATATGTTTAAGAGCTTTTAAATTATTAATATTAATTATTAACCTAAAACTATGCAATGCATTCTAAATATCATATTTCAAAATGTTTGTTATTTATTTGAATATGCAAGTTTGGCATTAACAGAAACTGTTTATCATTATAATTTATTAATATCACAATAAGAGAATTTTATGAGAGTTTTTCTAAAAACTGCATGCATAAATGAAGATATGCACGGATACAGGGGATTTGGAGATTTCGCGGGGATTTTGGCAAAATAAATTATTTAGTTGGGGATTTTGTCCATTTGTCTTATGTCTCTGGGGATATTATCAAAATAGATTAAATTTGTTTGGGGATATTATACCGTGGGGATTCTATTTTTTGGGGATTCAATACGACACACAGTCTGTTCGCTTCCAATATGGTTTTTTAGCCTGATGAACGCAGCTTCACAATTTGCGGACCAGAAAAAATCTGAGTCTGTACAGAAGAGCTCTCGAATTGGTACTGTGAGCGTTGAATGATTTGGAATGAACTTGCTGTAGTACGTAACAAGACTAAGAAATTGCTTGACTTCCTTTTCATTTGTTGGTCTAGGTGCTTCGAGGATAGCTTGAACTTTTTTCGGATCCTTGTCAATTGTTTTGTAGGAAATGTGATATCCGAAGTATGATATTTTTGTAGCAAAAAACTTGCAATTGGTTTTGTTCAGATGGAGATCGTTGTCTTCAAGTCTTTTAAAACATTTCATGAGATTGTTTTCACAGTCAATGAGTGATTCTCCATGAACGATAATATCGTCAAAATACGACACAACTCCTTTCAAACCGTTTAGAACTTGATCAAGTATTCTGTGGAACTCACTTGGGGCTGATTTAATGCCAAAACTTAGACGGTTCATTTTGAAGGTTCCCTTGTGTGTTGAAATTGTCTGTATAATGGCACTCGTTTCGTCGACTTCTATGTGGAGGTACGCCTTATATAGGTCAAGTTTACAAAAGTACCTGGACTTCCGGAGATTGATCACCAGTGCGTCGATCCAGAGAATAGGGTAATGCGAGTTTGTTAGTTGCTTGTTGACTGCAACTTTGTAGTCGAAACATAACCTCACATTCCCATCTGCTTTAGGCTACTATAGGTGAACCCCAGTCACTTTTGTCAATATGTGTGATTATTCCATCTTTTTCAAGCACAGACAGCTCATGTTCGACCTTATCTCTAATGGCAAAAGGGATCGTATGTGCCTTGATAAATACTGGCCTGGAATTGCTTCTCAATTGTAAGGAGCATTTGACGTCTGGAATTTTCCCTACGGATTGTTCGAATATTTTCGGAAACAATTTCTCAAATTGGTCGATTGACTTTATCTGGAGTACATTTGGAGTAGTGCTTGTGATAGGCCGGCTGGTTTTGTAGATTTCTTTAAGGCTGATATTTAGATGACGAATCCACGTTCTGCCCAATAAAGATAAAAATCCATCAGGCACGATGTAAAGTTGTTGAATGGGCTCTGTACTATTGTATCTCACCGGTACATTGACGACTCCTAGGGGTGACACGATTCCTGAATCATAAGTTCTGAATTTAATAAAACATTTTTGTGGCTTAGCTTTCAAATTTAAGAGTTTGAACTCGTTGTTGGGCAGCAAAGTGTATCCGGATCCAGAGTCTACATACTTCAAATTTTACATTTTTGTTCGCGATTAAAATATCAATTTCGAATTTCTTTGTGGCCATGTCTGTGGCAAACAAATCAATAATTTCTACTTTGTTGAGGTCGTTTTGACCATAAGTTGACATTGACTGGAAATCTTGAAAATCTGTCACATTTGAAATGTTTCTGGAATTTGACTGGCTTGACGATGACGAAGCATTCTTGTTTTTTACTAGAGTCGAAATGCAAACTTTTGACACATGTCCTTGTTTCTGACACGACGAGCATTCAAGTTTGTGTGAAGCAATTTTGCACTCTGAGGATGTATGATTGTTTTTACCGCATTTGATGCACAGATCGCTGTTGCCGATGTCTCGGAAATCCACACGTAAACTGGACTTTCTCGTGGGACGCACTTCGGCCTCTTGAAAATAAACGACCTCTGGCTGACTTCTTTGTATCTGCGTGAAATTTTATTAATAGACGTATGCGATGCACTAGTTGAGCTGGATGGGCATTGAGCTACTTCATGCAGCTTGGCGGTTTCAGATGCAATGGCTTTTTACATGATGGCATTGAACTCTAAATCGTCCTGTAACATTTGTTCTCTAATGCTATTGTCTTTGAGGCCTCTAATAAATTGGGCTCTTAAGAACAAATTTGCTATGGATTTACCACAAGAACAATTTAGTTTGCAGTCAACTACAAGCTTTTGTAGAGCAGCACTGTATTCTGCGCAATTCTCATTTGAATGTTGTACCCTCATAAGAAGTCGATGCTGACCCACCAGTTGGTTTACTGGAGGAGCAATGCCTTCACAATATCGCCGTAAGTCGACTCATCGATGGTTTTTTGAGCAATTAAGCATTTGCATTTGTCGTACAGGTTAGAACCAATCGAGTTGAGGAACGTCCTCTTCCGAATTGCCTCGTCGGTTATGCTTTTTAATGCACAATAGTTATCGAATCTCTCGACGTATTGATAGAAATTTTCTTGCTCGGCATTGAAAACTTCAAAATTTGCAGCGATGATGGTAGTTGTAGTGGCGGGAGCAGCAGCAGCAGGTTGGGGTAGCAGTTCTCTCATTGCATGCAAAAATTGACTAAATTTAGCGGCGTCCATAGTAGGTATTCCTGTTCAGCCTCGTCGCCAAAATGCTGTGTATAAACTAAATAGAGAATTAAACAGAGACTTCAAAAAGTAACAAAATAGTTTATTTAAGAAAAAAGGTTAATATAAAACGTGTTGATTTACTGCCGGATGCTTCTAGAATGGGATGAATCAAAAAAGAAGATGACAGATGATGATAATATAAAATGTCCGGTCGGTGCAATAGGTCTGTTCAAACTTATGACAACTATCTTGATCACAACACGCAGCTTGCTTGAGAAGTTTTTTTTTAGAAAATTATGTTTTATAAAAGTAGAGGTAGGTGAAGTAAAGTTCTGAGTTAGAAGTTTATGACACATGAACAACTAAATAGTTGACTTGGTTAAAATGTACGTTCAAAAAATGCAGTTGACTGCAATGATGTCCCTTGTGTTGTCTGAACCTGCCCATTGTCTGTACTTACCTAACTTGGGTAACACAATTCTATATTTTTGTAATTATACAAAAGTAAAGTTTTGAATTGGAACAAAGTATTAATTTAAAAAATATGTGGGAAAGGTATGTAAGCACTTGCAATTTAATTTTATTTTATGAAGAAAACCTAGATTTATGTTTTCAACCCAAATGATAAAAACCTTGGTCGAAAACGATATTCGACCCTAAACCAACTACACTTTTCGATCTTGCTTAAGCATTTTGATAATATCCCCAGAGACATAAGACAAATGGACAAAATCCCCAACTAAATAATTTATTTTGCCAAAATCCCCACGAAATCTCCAAATCCCCAATATCCGTGCATATGTTCATTTATGCATGCAGTTTTTAGAAGAACTCTTATGAAATGCTCTTATTGTGATATTTATAAATGATAATGATAAACAGTTTCTAAACAAAAAATCACTATGAAGGCATGCATTTCTCAGTCTGACTTTAGTATTGATAGAGAATCATTGTATTCGTAGTGCTTGTTTAGTGCTGTCTAAGTGTTGTTTTGTAGGGTAGAGTATTTCTTTAATTTTGGAATAAAAATTGAAATGGATGATGTTATTGTTTCCAAATCTTTTGCTTGCATTTCATGCAATATAAATGAAATTTAATATATTCAAAACAATTATGTTCAAGTAGTGAATCATGCGATTAAATTGCGCGCGCGATTTAATCGCATGATTCACTACTTGAACATAATTGTTTTGGGGATATTCACTTGGGGATTTTCGCCCTGGGTATTTTCTCTTTGGGAATTTTGCTGCTGGGGATTTCGTTTTGGGGATTATGGATTTGGGGATTTTCCTTTGGGGATTATATCTTGGGGGATATTATCACCAACCCCGTCATTTTCATTACAAATCAAAGATTTTGCAACGATTTAAAAGAAAATCTCAAGCTTATCCAACTCTTTTTTGAACTTAATTTTTGATTTTCGTACAATTAAGGCTATATTTTAACTTTCCTTTTGAATAAATCAAATTTATTTCACCTTTTTCATCATTTGAGATTGGATTGGTTGTTCCTTCCTTATACATCGTTTTATAAAATGTCTGTTTTAAATGACTTCCAAGTTAATCTTAAGCAATTAAATGAATCAATAAGTCGCTATCATGATGTCTCTAAGCAAGATGAAATGACGCCTGGCATGCTTAAAGTTTGGAAAAAGGAATTCGAAGACTCTTGGGACTATTTCGCAAAATTTATACAAAATGTTTGCAAAATGAGGACAAGAGTTTGGATGATGCAAAAATGGCATTACTCAACCAGAAATTTGCTTCGATATCGACGAAGTACTGTACCACTGTAGGGAGTATAATAGATGCGATAGATTTATTAGCCAAACCTGAAAGCAAGGACCCTCTTATCCATCCGCAAAAGTCGGAATCAGAAAAAATAGATATTGGAATCCGAGTTCCACCTTGCGATGCGGAATGCTTCGAAGGTGATTATAAGTCATGGTCTACGTTTCGTGACATGTTCACTTCAATCTACACCAATCACCCTCGTTTAAGTGATGTTGACAAATTGTATCACTTACGTTTGAAGACAAAAAAGGAAGCACATGATATTGTTGATAAATTTTAACTTACCGCCGATAATTTCAAGCTTGCTTGGGCAGCCTTACAAGCTCAGTATGAAAATAAACGTATTCTGATTCACACTCAACTTATAAGGTTCTTTTTTCATTGCCTTCGCTCACAAGTGAAAACGGTGCTGCTTTGAGAAAACTCCATAGAACGGTGAAAGATTGTTTGGATATTCTCAAAAATTATAAGGTGAATACTGAAAATTGGGATTCAATTTTAGTTTTTCTCATTTCTCAAAAACTACCTGAAACAACATTATTTCTTTATGAACAAAGTCTGTCAGATGACGAAAAGAATGAAATTCCTACATGGAATTCTCTCTCCAGATACAAAGTACTTGAATCTGTAGAAGAGATCACTCAAGGCTCTCGAAAAAAGATAAACAATTTTTCAAATCCAACGACCAAAAGAGTCAATTCCTTTCATGTACAACAAAATAGTGTTTGTTGTAAAATATGCAATCATCCCCTGCGTTTATGCAAAAAGTTTTTAGATATGGACGTCAATTCCCGACGTAAGTTAGTACATACCCAAAGATATTGCTACAATTGTCTTGCCCTCACACATCCCGTGTATCAGTGTAAAAGCAAAAGATCTTGCGATAAATGTGGTAAAATACACCACAGTTTACTCCACTTTACAATGTCGAACACCCGCTTCAACGACACAAAATCTGTACAACCCCTCTCACCGAACGCCATCTCTCACACTAAAGATGCTGCCGTAGATCCAGCCCCCACCGTCACCGTTACCACAGCCGCCACCCCCATACAGTCCACTTCAGTAGCTCCTCAATCAACCCTTTTAGAAAACAACGATGTTGTTCGAAGTTTTTTCGTCAATCAAAGTAAAAATATTTTATTAGCTACTGCTTTAATAAAAATAAAAGCTCATAATCAAACATTCTTTTTGAGAGCCTTAATTGACCCTGGTTCAGAAGCAACATACATATATTTTACAGTCTGTAGTTAACAGATTAAAGCTTTTCACTCGTTCAACGAATGCTTCTATTTCCGGTATTGGACAAATTCACAGTGAATTTTCAACAAATATGTACCCTCTCGTTTTGGAATCTTGCATCAATCCCGATGTACATATATGTACCCGTTTCCGCTATTGTGTTGAAAAAACTCACTGGTGATTTGCCATCACAAAACGTAGAAGCTTCAAACCTCGTTGAGCTCAAGAGCTTAAAACTAGCAGATCCCAACTTTGAAAAGCCAGCTGCAATTGACATATTAATTGGAGCTGATATTTACCCCCTGATATTACGTGATGGGATCAAAAGAGAGAATGATCCTGGACCCATAGCTCAGAATACAGTCTTTGGATGGGTACTCTCGGGACCTTGTGTTGCTAAATTCAATAACACACATTTGCAAACTTTTTTCAGTGAAGTTTGTTTCGAAAAACAAATTTAAAAATTTTGGTAAGTCGAAGTAGTTCTGTATGTAAAACCCTTTTCGTCCGAAGACAAAATTTGTGAGAAAATTTATGTTGATACAACGACTCGAAATTCGGATGGAAGTTATACTGTGAAACTTCGATTTAAGACTCAGATAAATAATTTTGATCTTGGTCTTTCAAGATCAATAGCAATGTCACAATACTTGCGACAAGAAAAACGTCTCGAAAAGAATATGTCCCTTAAAGAAGAGTATGATAAGGTTGTAACCGAATACGTTTCACTTAATCAAATGTTACTTGTCCCAGAAAACTCATTAGATCTCGATCAACCCCATTTTTATTTGCCGCATCATGCAGTGCTTAAGCCAGACAGTACTTCGACAAAGGTACGAGTTGTTTTTAATGCAAGTTCATCCTCGAGTAAAGGAAAAAGTCTTAACGATGTTTTGTATAGTGGTCCGGCTCTTCAAAACGATTTACAGACCATTTTGCTAAGATGGCGACTTTACCCCTTTGTTTTCAATAGTGATATTGAAAAAATGTATCGCCAAATACATATTCATCCAGATCATCATCGATTCCAAAGGATTATTTTTCGAACACCAGAACCAGAATCCAACTTGGCTGATTTTGAGATAAATCGAGTCACTTTTGGGGTCAATTGCGCTCCATATTTGGCAATCCGCACTTTGCATTAATTAGCTTCGGATGAAGGCAGCAAATACCCTTTGGCGACAAACGTTTTGTTGTCAGATTTTATGTGGACGACGTTTTCTTAGGAGGCTTCAATTTAGATTCGGTTATCAGTCTTCAGGACGAATTGAAAAATATTTTGTTAGCAGGTGGATTTAATTTAAAGAAATGGACCGCCAATCACCCTCGCCTGTTAGAAAACATCCCTAAGGAAGACGTTTTAGATCAGCATTTTCTCTTGTTCGATGAATCTTCCCATTCCAAAGCTTTGGGAATAGGATGGAATGCAAAAGAAGATTGTTTTTACATTCGTTGTCAATTACTTCCGCAGCCAAACTCTCGGCTTACCAAACGTGAATTGTTTTCGAATATTTCAAAAATTTATGATCCATTGGGGTGGTTAGCACCCACAACAATTATTTTGAAAATTTTAATGCAGAGCGTTTGGAAAGACAAATTAGGTTGGGACGATCCCATATCCAATTCGCATTTAAATACTTGGGAAGAATATGTAAACTCGTTCCCAATGATAAAGGAAATAAAATTAAAAAGATGGATTCATTATAGGCCAGATTTTAAGGTAGAATTACACGGGTTTTGCGACGCATCTATGAATGCATATGCCGCTGTTGTGTATACCCGAGTATCAGACACAAGTGGAAATGTTTATACGAACATTCTTAGCTCGAAAACCAAGGTAGCACCTTTGAAAGCTATTTCAATCCCGCGGCTAGAACTTTGTGGGGCTGTCTTGCAAACGAAGCTAGTAAGCGCTGTACAAAGTAGTCTACACTTTCAAAACTGTCCCGTCTATCTCTGGACTCAACAATCGTGCTCTACTGGATTCACGATTGTCCCTCGAAATTTGAAACCTTTGTTCGAAACAGAGTTTCAAAAATTCAAACCGAAGCTCCACCGGATGCTATTTGGAAACATGTTCCCTCCGAGCATAACCCTGCTGACATCGCGTCTCGAGGTGTTATGCCCCAAGTGCTGAGTAACCATAACCAATGGTGGTGTGGTCCAAGGTGGCTCCAGTCGCCAAATGAAACTTGGCCAGTTACAAATCTGCAAAAGGATCCCAATTGGAATCTGGAAACCCATAAACCCAAAAGTTTTGTTCTTAGAACCCCAAACGACATTTTAAAACGGTTTTCATGCTATTCCCGCGCTATAAAGGTAATAGCATATATGTTTAGATTTTTGAACTTAGCCTCGCGTACTCGAAAGAGGTTTTAGCCTTACAGATATTCGTCGACACAATTAACCCATCATGAAATAATTTTTGTAAAAAATCGTCTCGTTATACAATCGCAGAGAATGTACTTCAGTGAAGAATATGATAACTTGTATCATTCGAAACAAATCAGCAATAAAAGTTCAATTTTGTCGCTGAACCCTTTTTTGGACTCAGATAAGATCATGAGAGTAAACGGTCGTTTAGGTAATGCAAATTTGAGTTACAATGAAAAATTTCCCATTTTGCTTCCATATTCATGTCCCCTAGCAACTCTATTAGTAAAATTCGTTCATCAAATTTCCCTTCACGGAGGAAATCAACAAATTCTTTATTTGATCCGAAGATCCTTTTTTATCCCAAAATTAAAAAATTTAATAAAAACATTCATACACCTGTATGATCTGTACTCTACATAAAAGAAAAATACAAACTCAACTCATGGGAACCCTTCCCCCCGAAAGAGTCAACTTTTCCTTTAGGTTTACACATGTCGGACTAGATTTTGCTGGGCCCTTTGAATTGAAGGTTCACAAGGGTCGATTCTATAAAGGCCTGAAAGGATATATATGCCTTTTTATTTGTTTTTGCACAAAGGCTGTGCATTTAGAAGCTGTTGGAAGTCTTTCTACTGAAATGTTTCTAGCGGCATTTGCTAGGTTTGTTGGGCGAAGAGGTGTTCCTCAGCAACTTTTTTCCGATAACGGTACCAACTTTGTTGGTGCCAATAAAGTGCTTACACAGGAAATACGAAAGGCCCTTTCTGAGGCAACATCGGAAGCTGAAAAACAATATCTTCCACAAAATTTAAAATGGAATTTTATTCCGCCGGGTTCACCCCATATGGGTGGTCTTTGGGAGGCCGGAATAAAATCCTTTAAAACTCTTTTCAAAAAGACAGTTGGGAACTCGATGCTTACCTTCGAAAAATGTTCAACACTCCTTGTGAAGGTTGAATCGTATCTGAACTCACGTCCAATTTCTCCCATTAGTGAAAATCCGTCGGATCTCCTTCCCCTTACCCCGGGTCATTTTTTGAAAGGTTCACCTCTAATTTCACTACCCGAAAATGAAATAAGCGCAAGTAACACCCAAAGTTGGCAAAAGGTTCAACAAATTCTACATTCCTTTTCAAAAAGATGGAAAGAAGAATACCTCACCGATCTTCAAAGAAGAACAAGGTGGAAATTCCCAAATCGAAATATTAACGTTGGAGACGTTGTTGCCGTACGAAATGAGAATCTACCCCCTAATCAGTGGTGTTTGGGAAGAGTCGAGCTTGTTCATCCGGGAAAAGACGGTAGGGTTCGTGTTGTTACGGTTAAAACACAAAACGGAAATATCGTGCGCAATATTGCGAAACTGTGTCTTTTGCTTGCCAACCAAGACCTGTTTCAGGTACACACTTCAACTCATAGGAATGTTGATTGATTCATTCATTATATACATAAATCAAATTAAATTAAAGTTGTTGAAATTTAAATACGAAGAATTTTAATTAAAAAAAAAACAAAAAAACACACACACACACATAAACATTCATATATATTATTAGCACAGCACAAACTTTGAAATAAATTATAAAATTATTTGAATTTGTATTTGTAAAAAAAAAAAAAAAAAAAAACAATTATAACTATAACGATTAACCCTTAATTATAATCCTTCTTCCTTCTTCCTTTTGGAGTGAATCAGGGCACTCATTAATCAACCCTCAACGTTGGATTTTACTAACATTTTTTATATAGTAGCGAACCGAGGCGCTTCTTCAACAAAATACCTCCACCGATGGACATTTATAATTTTATCTGTAATATAAATAAAGTAACCTTATTAACATCTTTGCATTCTGCAAGGGAGGCCGGAATGTTAATGCCAAACTTGCATATTCAAATAAATAACAAACATTTTGAAATATGATATTTAGAATGCATTGCATAGTTTTAGGTTAATAATTAATATTAATAATTTAAAAGCTCTTAAACATATGTTATTGTACATAAGGTTAATCATATAATATGTATGTACTCTCCTTTCTCTGCTTAAAATATAGAACTCTGTAAGCTTCGTAAAACCGAAGCTAGTCTAGTTAAGTTTAGTTAAGTCTAAGTGTTGTTTTGTAGTGACGAGTATTTCTTTTGTTTTGGAATAAAAATTGAAATGGATGATGTTCTTGTTGCCAAATCTTTGGATTGCACTTCATGCAATATAAATGAAATTGTTGAAATTGAAAGTAGTGAATCGTGCTATTAAATCGCGCGCGCGATTTAATCGCATGATTCACTTGAGCATAATTGTTTTGGGGATATTCACTTGGGGATTTTTGGATTATTTTGTTGGGTATTCTCTCTTTGTGAATTTTGCTGCCGGGGATTTCGTTTTGGGGATTATGAATTTGGGGATTATATCTTGGGGGAAATTATCACCAACCCGAAAAGACTTTAGTACTATACGATCCAGCATTGACAGTCATCGTTGCTGAAATAGAGAAGCCAATATGTTTTGTGTCGAGGTCCCTTTCCAAATCAGAGAAATATTACAGCCAGATTGACCGTGAGGCCCTAGCCATTGTGTTTGCGCTTGACCGATTGTACACTTATCTGTATGGCAGGAAGTTTACTCTTATCACGGATAATAAACCTTTAGCAAGAATATTTCATTAAAACAAAAATTTACCTCCCATGACAGCTGCCAGATTATTGAGATATGCATCATACTTGTCTAATTTCAACTACGAAATAGTTCACCGAAATGGTGACCAAAAGGTGAATACTGACTATTTCTGTAGAAACCCTGTCGAAGAGCCTCCAGCAGACGTTCATATTATTGATGAAGAAATTTTCCAGATCCAAGCTCAAACACTCAGCTTTATATCTACAGCTCAAGTAACCAGTGAGATGATCGACCAGTATACACCTCAAGATTCAGACCTTTCACAGATCATCAAGGAAATCAAAGCCGGCACAAGTCACTTGGAGGACTATACGACTATACCCTACAAGGTAATATTTTGTTTAGAGATTCTAGAGTTTGTATCCCCTGGGCAAAATATATTAGAAGAACTTCACGTTACACACCCGGGAATCGTTCGAATGAAACAACTATCGAGACGATATTGCTACTGGCCGAACATCGACTCGGACATCGAACGAACTGTCCGCTCTTGTCAATCCTGTCAATTGAACCAGAAGTCTCCAGCCAAGGCACCTGCACACCATTGGGAGCAGCCTAAAGAGAATTTTTTCAGAGTGCATATAGATTATGCTGGTCCCAAAAATGCTAACTTCTATCTGATATTAGTAGATGCGAAATCGAAGTGGCCAGAGATAAAAGTAATTTCAAAAGCCCCGGACACATTAACTACCTTGAAGCTTTTGGTAGAAATATCCAAATCCAATGTTCAAAAGGTTTTGCAAGGAGCGGGGAATTTTCCAAATCTTCACTGCACCAGGTCACCCTACAACTAATGGTCTCGCAGAACGGTACGTATAAACCCTAAAGCTGAAATTGGAAAAGATGCATAGTGAAAATAATCCGGTTCATATTGATAAAGTTCAACAGATATTACAATTGTTAAGAGCGACACCTTGAGTTTGTGGAAAGAGCCCAGCACAGTTATACCTGCACCGTACCATACGAATTCGTTTGGATGCTAACCGGCCTACCAAAGAATTGCCAAGGGCTGTTCCACAACATGGGGTTCTACGAAGTCTCAAAGTGGGTGAACGCGTAACAGCTCGGGTGTATCGAAACAACAAACCAACATGGGAGTTTGGCTCAGTCGTGGACAAGCTTGGTTCAATGCATTTGTTATTAAATAAATTAAATGATCTATTGTTAAATGCTTAAATGTAATCGACCTATAAGACTTGTGGATTGGATGGGCAGCGTTCACAAAATTGATCAGAGTTTGACATTTCGTTTTGTTTTATCTTCTTCAATAAATTTCATGGTAGAGTATTCAGTTGTCATCGAGTCCACAAGCAGCCGTAAAAGAATAAATTTAAATCGAACTAAAAAGTGTCTTTTTATATTAAATTTCTCCGGCAACTTTGCAGATCCAAGACTCGGACAACAACTTTATTCTTTTACGTTGTTATTTATTGTCAGCCAGAAGCTCTAGCAGTCAGCGGAGAAGAACAAACTCAGCCTCTATATTCCCGCCAGCATATATGTATATATATATATGTATATATATATATATATATATATATATATATATATATATATATATATATATGTAAGTATAGCTGACAGAATCTCCAGCAGTCAGCGGAGTACCTATCACAAATTGCCTTTATGTCATCGCCAGCTTAGAGTTTATTGCCGCCAGAAGCTCTAACAGCCAACCTACCGCAATTTTAAGCAGTTCACAGAGATAAATAAGCTATTATCAGAAGGTCTATCGTCGAGGGAGAGCACCTCTTTTTTAATTGGCTGATTTATTGAATTCGCCCTGAACGGGAGAAGTCAGTACTTTTCATCAACCCTCTTAAGCAGTCTTCAAGGTAATTGCCATAAAAAGGGAGAAGTTGAGTGCTCACATCAAGCATTTATATTTGGCATACTATAGTTGATTTCGCCCTAAACGGGAGAAGTCAGTACTTTTCCTCAAGAAATTTCATCTCCGATGCCTCCAAAGAAAAGAAACCCGGTTCTCAGAGCTACGGCATCAGATGAAGAACCAGAAGAAAATGAAGGCGATGAAACAATAATTGAGAACAATTCCGAAAGAACTATGGAAGACCGAGTGCAACATTTGGAAGATCAACTTGACGCCGAGAAGAGAGAGTGTTTGCGTCTTCAAGCATTGCTAGACGAAGCTACAAAGCCTGGAGCCTCTAGTTGCAACTCAACATCTACAGCAATAGCAACCTCTACAACTACAACTACTGCCACTGCGAACACATTTGTTGTAAATACTTCCAGTTCTACTTTAGCTTCTTCTTCTTTAGCTCAATTTTATAGCGCCTCAACATCAGTTACTCCTTGCATAGCTACCTCAAATATTGCAACCTTGTGCACAACTTATTCATGGCCACAGAGATTTCCCTCATCTGTTCAGAGCTATGAACCTTTGCCAACGAGTTTAGTCAGTGGCATCGGCTATAGGTCTACGCCCTCAAGTGTCATTCCAACATTCCTGCCACCACTTACCTCTCATCAGAACGCTGACAGCCATCGTTTCCTGCACCAATAATCGTATTGCCCTCAGCCTCAAGCAGTTCCTCAACCGTCTCCAACACCATCTGGATTTAGTAACCATCGGAAACTTCATGATTTGCTTGAATTCCATGGGAGGCCTGAAGAATGGCCTATGTTTTGTACCAGCTTCTTAGAATCTACTAACATCTTTGGATACAGAGAACATGATTCGTCTTCAGAAAAGCATTAAAGGGGATGCAAGAGAAGTATATTATATAAAAAACCTCAATGCTTCGAAGTTCAAAAACGTTTTCCCGAGAGCCGTTAAAGCCATAATCTGTCATCATTATGTAGATGATTATGTTGATAGCTTCGAAGATGTGTCAGAAGCCATAAGAGTCACGAAAGATGTCATCGATATTCATAAAAGTGGTGGTTTTGAACTTCGAAACTTTGTGTCAAATTCGAAAGACGTTCTTCGTTAAATAACAAATTATAATGGAGAAAGTCTTTTAGAAGGAATGTTTGACATGGATATCGAAGGAGCAGCAGTGGCTGAGAAGGTTCTTGGCATGTGCTGGGATAGTACTAACGATGTATTTGTCTTTCGTTTAAAATTTCCACGAGTTAGTCAAGCTGTTATGATGAATGATCGATGCCCCACTAAAAGGGAATTTCTGAGTATAACCATGTCGATTTTTGACCCATTCGGTATGATATCAAACTTTGTTTTGCCTATAAAACTTCTACTCCGATCAGTTTGGCGCTTTGGCGTGGAATGGGATCAACCTATACCCGATGAGCTCTTTGTCCGATGGAAGCAGTGGAAAGCGGAGCTACCAAGCTTGGTTCAACTGAAGATTCCAAGATGTCATTACTTTCATTTAACTCAAGCTGATAAGATTGAACTGCATACATTTGTAGATGCCGTGACATATCTTCGTATCAAGCATAATGGTGAATTTCTCGTATCATTCATCTGTGGAAAAACCAGAGGTGCCCCAAAAAAGCTTTTATCAATACCACGACTCGAATTATCAGCAGCAGTTCTAGGTACACGACTCCACAACTCTATCGTTCAGTCCCACGACTTGAAGTTTTCCACGAGCACGTTTTGGAGTGACTCAAAAACTGTGTTGCATTGGCTCCGAGCTGATCCTCGTCGCAACAAGGAATTTGTGGCCTTTCGAATCGTCGAAATTCTAGAAAGTTGTCAAATCAGTCAGTGGCGTTGGATTCCTTCCAAGCTAAACCCAGCAGACGAAGCCACTCGTGCACAGTATCCTCCGAAATTTCAAGTTGACAATAAATGGATTAATGGGCCTTCGTTTTTAAAATTAGATGAATGCGATTGGCCTCAATTGCCTACTGACATCATGAGTCATGATTGTGAGGAAGAATTACGACCGAAATATGTTCTAATCATACAGCTGGCACATAGTCCAATTTTTAACGCAGATAGATTTTCTAGTATTTTGAAGCTACAAAGAACAATAGCTTATCTGTTGCGCTACATAAACAATTTACGCCGTATACCTATTGAACCTTTTGGAGAAGGGGAGATATCGGCACAGGAACTTAGAAATGCTGAACGCTTTATTTGTCGTCAAGTTCAGAAAGAGGCTTTCAATACCGAAATAGATGCTCTTGACCAAGGCCTTTCTATTGAGAGAGGAAGTAAAATCTTTAAACTTACTCCATATCTTGATAAAAAAGGATTGCTGCGTGTGCTTGGACGAATAGATGCTGCCAGATCAATTCCTTTCTCTGCCAGGCGACCAATTATTCTACCGCAGAACCATCCTGTTACAAAGTTATTCGTTGAAGAATTCCATGATCGTCTACGTCATCAAAACGATGAAACTATAGTCAATGAGATTAGGCAAAGATTTTGGGTGCCGAACATTCGATCTGTTGTCAAGAAGATTAGAAAACACTGTCCAGTTTGTCGTTTTCGAAGTGCTCAACCAGTACCCCCTTTAATGGGACAGCTTCCGGAAGATCGCTTAACCCCGTTTGTTAGACCATTTACGTATACTGGTCTCGATTACTTCGGCCCTATCAACGTCACTATACATCGCCGGACAGAGAAACGTTGGATTGCACTCTTCACTTGCATGACCGTCAGAGCCGTACATCTCGAGATAGCTGCCGATCTCTCCACTGATGCTTGCATCATCTGCATTAGGAATTTCGTCAACCGTCGAGGTGTGCCATTGCGGATTAGAAGCGACAACGGAACTAATTTCGTTGGGGCAAGCAAAGAGTTGCTAAATAATGCTATTTTCGACAATGAAGCTATCAAGGCAGAGCTGTCTTCGAAAAGAATAGAGTGGGTTTTCAATTGTCCTTCGAACCCGCACGCCGGTGGATGCTGGGAGAGATTGTTCCAGTAAATAAAACGAGTATAGTCCTTCAGTCTTCAAGAAATAAATCCAAAATTGGAAACATTTTATAGTGCACTATTAGAGGCAGAGAACATTGTCAACAGTCGGCACCTGACTCATCTCCCGCTGACAGTTGAAGATGAAGAACCACTGACCCCTAACCATTTTTTCCTCGGAGTACCCAATTCAACACAAAGTCCTGGACCTGTGGAAAATAGAGCTCTTTGCTTACGGAAACAATGGAAGGTGAGGCAGCAGCTAAAAAATCGTTTCTGGAAGAGATGGATGAGAGAATATCTTCCAGTTCTCACGAAAAGATGTAAATGGTTTGAGAAGACAACTCCTCTAAAAGAAGGTGATCTCGTCTTAGTGTGTGATGTTCAAGTTCCAAGAAGCCAATGTATACGTGGAAGAATAACTAAAGTCCGTTCTGCTGAGGTGAGAACCAAATCTGGTGTCGTACGTCGACCAGCAGTGAAACTTGCTAAATTAGAAGTTGGTGATTATTCGTAGTGCCAGCCTTGCATCACGAGGGGTGGGATGTTATTAAATAAATTAAATGATCTATTGTTAAATGCTTAAATGTAATCGACCTATAAGACTTGTGGATTGGATGGGCAGCGTTCACAAAATTGATCAGAGTTTGACATTTCGTTTTGTTTTATCTTCTTCAATAAATTTCATGGTAGAGTATTCAGTTGTCATCGAGTCCACAAGCAGCCCACCAGATTTGCCGTAAAAGAATAAATTTAAATCGAACTAAAAAGTGTCTTTTTATATTAAATTTCTCCGGCAACTTTGTAGATCCAAGACTCGGACAACAGCATTACACAATCAAACTAGATAGTGGTCATGTATTCAAACGACACATTGATCAACTAAGACATGTAACTATTCCAGCCCCTAAGCAAATAGACCGCACAGTTCCAGCACCGAAGCCAATTGTCCACAAACCTCGCACTGTAACATTCGCTGATCATGTCAACCAGTTGATGAACCAGTTGTTCAAGTACCAGCTACACCTATAACAACACCCGCAGCTGTGCCTCAACCTCCGGAGATTCAAATACCGCAACGAACAAGAAGACAAACCAGGCAACCCATTAGATTGAGAGATTATTATCTCGTTGAAATCGATTGATTCATTGGGATTAAAAAATTATTTTTTTGGCCAGGCGGAGAGTGTTGTGATCAACATAGTTGTCATAAGTTTGAACAGGCCTATTACACCGACCGGCCATTTTATATTATCATCATCTGTCATCTTCTTTTTTTATTCATCCCATTCTATCCCATTCTAGAATCATCCGGCAGTAAATCAACACGTTTTATATTAACCAAAAACACTCTAGTAAAGATATAAATCCTCGGTAGCCATATTGGTTTGCCTACAAGCTAAACCGGAAACTGGCCTCATAAAGTATTTCTTAGTGTGCGTGTAATTTCTCCTCTATTTCATGAAATTTCCCCTAAAAACTCAGTAATTGTGTCTATGTATGCGTGAAAACACGTCAATTTTTCTCGTTGAATACGTCCACATTACAAATACAACAATGTAAACAAATGGGTTTTGGAGGGTGATACGTACGAAGGATTTATATCTTCATATAGAGTGTTTTTGATATTAACTTTTTTCTTAAATAAACTATATATTTTGTTACTTTTTGAAGTCTCTGTTTAATTCTTTATTTAGTTTATACACAGCACTACGAGTGCATCTAGACTTGTATTTTGTATTTTAAATGAATATTACATATTCCTTTTCCAATTTGAGAAGGAACCCTTTTAAAAAAACATTAAATGGAATTGTGGAAAAAATAAATAAATCACAGAGTGATAAAGTTCAGCATTAGCTGAATGAAAGATTATGATTAGCTGTCGTGGATTTCGACTTGATAGTTAGGGAGATTTTCTTGACTATCTTTCCAGTCAACATTCCATTAAAGTTGCCTTAATTGGAAAGCAACTTTGTGGCAGCTGGCCTATCAGATGCTAGAATCTTGCCTTCGTCCCTTATGTCGACATTTCGCCAATTCTACGAACCATGTTGCGTTAGAAGGTAATTTTCATTGTGTTGTTGTTGTTGTTTAATTCTTTTGTTCCAAACCTTAGTAGGAAGCTAAAAGTGATGCAATCAATAATTATTTTTTTAATTTTTTTGGAATTCTTCTTTCTTATATAAAAGCGATTTAGAATTAGAAATCGCTAATGAAAACCTAATGAAAGCTATCAAAGAAGCAATACATCGATTTTTTCAAAGAAAGATCTTGAAAACGAGTTCACTTCCTATATTGTTTAACAAAAGATTAACAAATCTGAAAAATAAAAAGAATAAGACTTTTAAATTGTCTTATTCTTAAAAAAAAGTTTAAATAGCACTGATATAAGAATAAAATATAATCGCATCCAACGTGAATTTGATAAATTAAATGCAATTCTATATAACTCAAACATGTTTACGATCGAATTTAATATGAATTTTATCACTTCTAAGCGAAAAACTACCGGCTTTCCAAGCTGTATGAAATTCCAAGATTCAACGACCAGTGATGTTAATTTAATCTGTTTGTTCTTTAGACTGCTTTTCTAATCAAGAATTGCCAATTGTCTCTAATCTTTTTGATATAGGTTCTATGTTTTTAAATGTCTCAGAAGTAGAAGAAGCACTACTTGATCTTGATGCAAGTAAAAAGGAAGGTCCTGGTATTCCTTCGTTACTCTAACAAAAATGTCCTACTTCACTGACGAAACCACTTACTGACATCATTAATTGAAATTTTGGAAAGTTTCGTTTTTAACGCTTATATTCAAATCTGTGTCAAAGCAAGATATTACAAATTTGAAAAGCTTGTTTGTAATAGATTATCTTTTGAATTAAGAAACTATATATCGCAATACCAACTTGGTTTTGTGTCAGGTAAATCAACAGTGACTAATTTATCTTTAATGACTAAGAAAATTATTTATCTTTGATAACTTTGATGATCACACACAAACAGATGTAATGTTCACAAATTTTGCCAAAGCATTTGAACGTGTAAATCATAGGGTGCTTCTTTTACATAAATTGTCTTTGGTTGGTTTTCATTCTAAGCTATTGAGTTGGTTAAAATCCTATATCTCCAATAGGACTCAGATAGTAAAAATAGAAGACTGCTTTTCTGATTAATACATACCTCAATAATTCCACATTTGGGTTTTTCCAAAAAAACCTAAATGTTTGAAAAATATCGGCAAATAAATTTGTTGAGCTAAGAAACAGAACGCCACCCACCAACGAGTCTTCAATTTGTTAATTTTTATAAAGTTAATTGTAAATGTCAAATTCAAATTTTGCTTATCATGTTTCATTTTTATTGTTGCACCATTATGCCTATTTTGTGACAATAATGTCAAGAAAAAATAAATCATTCTTCTTTATAACGTTGGAAAGAAAACATCGTCTTTTTATTTTAATTTATCGGCGAAACATTTGGTCCTTCGAGCCGGATTTGCAGATTTCCCATATTTAGGGACAGACAACAGACTAATTAATGCTGGGGCAGCGACAGACCCCGTCTAAGCATTTACGAGTCAGGGTTGCGGGTTCATGAGGGTTTGAAACAGTTCCTCTTCTAGAATGACAATGAGACATATTTGTGCACTGAAATATTCATACAAAAGTCATGTGACACGAAGTGTACACATTATTTTATTAATCGAACATTTTTTTCTAAACTATTTGGAGGTTATTCAAGCCTGTTTTCCTTTTATTAAAAAAATTACTTTGTATAATTTTTTTTTTTATTTGTTAAATAATCTGCCCTAGCGAGGTATCCGTCGGAGCGGAAAGTTCTCCGATTTTGTACGAATCGTAGGATTTTTGCTTCGAGGTATTCTTTCAGACAGGTGTTCGGAACATTTGTCCGACATAATGAAACGCAGACCGGCGTTTTGCGTTAGAGTGCGTTGCAGTGCGATCCAGTGCTTTTTTTGAGTGACATTTTGACAGCTCTTAAATTTATTTTTCCGATATCCTCCGCCAGAAATTGTTTGCGGATTTTGTTCCGAATTGTTCAAATTATAAACAAAATGTAAGAAATTAAAAAAATAAACATTTTAACAAAATAATTTTGTAATTATTGCTTAAATTTGTTGTTTTTAGGCCACGAGGAAACGAAAAAACAACAACCAAACAAATCGAGCATTTGGTTAATTTAATGCAAGAAAAACCCGATATAGCAAGAAATTACACGAAAAAGTCCACAGAAGATGTTGCTGCATTTTGGGAAGAGGTTGCTGACAAACTCAACCAACTGGATGGACTTCAACGAGATGTAGCTGGTTGGAAAAAGGTTTGTTCATGATTTGATCGGTGTGCATGATTAAACTATATACATGCTTACGTACGTTGTGTTTTTTTAAAAGGTTTGGAGCGACCATAAGACGTACATAAAAAAAAAGTTGGCGGCAAATAAAAAGGAGATCACGGGCACAGGTGGTGGTCCCCATAAACAGAAATCGTTCACACCATTGGAGGATGCAGTCATAGCCTTGATACATTCCAACGATTCTGTTAATGGCATTGGAGCAAAATCGTTTGGAACAGGTAATGATAATGAACAAGCAGCCAGTGAACCATCATCACCAAACACAACTGCAGTAGATGCAGAGAACATCGAAGGTGAACTCGAACTGCCGACAAAAGACTCTGTTGTCTATTCAACTTCTTAGGAAGCAGGTCGAAAATCAGCAAGACTCAGCAGTACATCTCAAAAGGGTGTATAGATCGGTGGAATATACGGGTGAAATAGAAAAAAAAGCTTAAAGAGATGCAATTTCAAAACGCTGAGATGCGAAAAATTGCAATGAGCAAACTTGAAATCAAGGCCAAAATTCTTGAAATTGAGATTTCAAAAACTAATGTAATGATGCAATGCTTCCATTTGTAATATAAGCAGGCCTTGTTTCATAAAACTTTACAAGACTAATAATTATTTGTTATTTGTGAAATATAAGTCTTAAGAAATGGCGTCCAGATCTCAATCCATAAAATCATAAACGCCAAGGAGGCTATAGTCATTTTGTTTATACATGAATTATTAAGTTTTATTTTTTTATGTTTGTAATAAATTTATTGAAAGAATTGTGGACCTTGGTCGGGTTCCTGACCCCCTTCTGCTTCTATACTATCCACATTTTCTATGTTACCGTAATCACTATCGAAGTACAGACATATGTTGTGTAAGCAGCAGCACACTTTAACAATTTGTGCAACTTTTAATGGGTCGTAGTGCAGTTGTCGAGCACCTAATAAGCACCGGAACCTGTTTTTTAATAAGCCTATAGCTCGTTCAACTATATTTCTTGCACTTTTATGAGATTTATTGAAGCAGCTCTCAACGCTATGTGTTCTGGGGGTTCGGTACGGTGTCATTAGCCACGGTTCTAATGCATAGCCCGAATCACCTAAAGAAATTGAAATTTAAATTAGAACAATATGGTTGTTGGAAATAAATTGACGCACCTAGCAACCAACTTCCTCTTGTACCACTTAAGAAGCTTCGTTCATTTTAAAGTCGCAAATCTAAAACGAAACAAAAGAAATGAATAAGAGTATGTACCTATAATTTTATTTTAGCTTGAGATTATTACAATCATAACGTTGAGGCTGAAATGTCCCTTGCGGTTTAGAAACAGATGCTTATTTTCTATGGGGGCAACTATTTGAACATGAGTGCCATCCACACAGCCAATGACTCCCGGGAAGCCTGTCCTTTCAAAAAAATCCGTTTTGGACCGCTGGATTTCTTCTACGGACATCTTTAAGGATATCCAGTTCTTACATAAAGTATGTTCCATTATATCCAGTGTTTCCTTGAGGATACTCGAAAAAGTTGTTTGGCCAATAGCAGATTGGTAATCTTTCCCTACTCCATGTTGGTAGTTTCCCTCAGCGAAGAACCTTAAGCATGCTGCTAGCTTATGTTCTGGATTCACAGCATCAGAGCGATGATCATCTTTAAATTTATCTTTAATTTGTTCAAAGACATACTCGTATGCCGGCTTATTGAGGAGATAGTTTTTTTTAAATCTGTAATTAAATTGTGATTTTTTAAGAAATTAGATCTTAGATAACGTAACTTACGCTGCATTAGATAGATCTTTTATTTTACCATTGTTCCTTAGTATCCTCCTTTTTTCCTGATTCTGTGCCCTTAATTCCCTAGATTCAGCTTCCAAAAACAAAGCGACACTACCCATATTTTTATTTGTTTGATAAGATGAAATTTTGTTTACACTTTTTGACAACATTAAACATCTGTTCTGATTTAACATAGAGTTGGCGATTTCAAAAGTATATCGATATTTACCGATTCGATATTTTTTTCAAATGTAAATGCCGGTGCAGTTTTTTTTTTTAATTAGCTCCAACGTATAATTCTCCGGCACATTGATACACTGCCATGTCATATACTAGGAAATGTATCCCTCAATAACAGGATATCATAAGTTAAAGTACTTTTGGTTTTCATAAATACAAATATCGGAAACGATATCGACTTTTCGATATTTTGTCGATCTCTATGAGAATCTTTAATCTAACGCACATCAAATCAATGCGTCGTTGTATTGTTTAGTATTTATTTTCCGATGAAGGATACCTCGAATGTAATTTGAACCTCCGACGAAGTATGCGTTATACAAAAATTTCCGTTCCGACGGAAACCTCGCTAGGGCAGAATGTTTCAGTAGTGAGAAAATATATTTCATATCTCTGAATGTAAAACGTGCGGTCATAGGTTCTTGAAAAATGTATCACAAAATAAACAAAGCATATAGTCCAGTCAAGGAATGAGGTGTAGAGTGCGTGAGCAGGTAACTAAGCGATTCCTTCAGAAACTTGTTTAGGGGGCTTAGGTTGTTAACATACCAAAAGTCCTGACTCCTAGGTGATGAGCGGGGGGAGCAGGGGGGGGGGTAAAGGTACGAATTTTGGGTTTTTCGCTTATATCTCGAAAACGGTGCATCGGAGAGAAATATTTTTAGAGAATAAAATGGAGTTCTTAAAATTATCTAAAACTTTTATATCATATGTTTTTTTCTAATTCCTAACCGTTTTCGAGCTATACCCTCGGAAAAAGTTGAAATTTACAAAAAAATCAATTTACGTCAAAATATTCATAAACATTGCATCATATTGTCTAAACCTATTCATAAACGAAAAATATGAATAGGAAAGAAGTTGTAGATTTTTAAATTCCCTTTTAGAATATACATACATATGCTGATTAATGTCCAACCCGCCTAAAGTTACAGCTATTTTAAAACTTGTATAGCATTTTGCAATTTTCAGAAAATTAGTTTGTATATCATATTCTTAACCCACAACCTTTGTTCGTGTATTTTCATGAGATATGCACTTCGCTTGAAGAGTTTTCTGGAGTCACATTCACTTCAAGTGAACAACACAAGGACATTGGACAGGCTCGCAAGATGCAGAAGACATTGTCAAACTCAATCAGAGGTTTGATTCTCATCCTCCCTTCCCAGAAACCTCTCAAATCATGTCAATTTCGAGTGGAGTTGTCGGAGATGCCACGATAACATGCTATGATGCTGTTCGAGTAGGTAAAAGGGCTATGAATTCAGTAGTTGACTTGACATTTGCAGACGTAAAGTTATCGCGCAAGGATCGGGCATTGCCAATATCTTCTGTCAGCTCATCGATAAAAGTTCACGATAGGTAGTAGTTGACCCAACATTGCTCTTTCAGCGGATATGTATAAGCAAACGATCAGATGAGGATTTGATGACATATTTTGAATATGAGTTGGCCCCATTTCAAAAATCTTACTTATCGAGGGCAAGAGTGATATAGGCCTATAGTTACCCAGATCATTAGTTGCTCCTTTCTTGAAAAGTGGCAAGATATTGGCACATTTAAGAGCAACCGGAAATACTCCAGAAAAAATACTTTTGCTAAAGATATGTGCCAAAACATCAATTATAAAACATGCTACATTTTTCAAACAAACATTTGAAATACCATCATAACCAGAAGAGTTTGAAGTTTTTAAAGTGCCAATTAACTTCAGAATCTCTAAACTAGTTATAGGCTCAAGCACAAAACTTTGGCTTTGAGAAGGTTCATTACTGAATGGACTACAAAGTGTACAAGATGGGTGACTAGAACTAGCTTGTAGATTAAGTGAAATCGTTGAAAAGTATTCATTGAATGCATTAGCAATTGCAATTTTATCTGAGACCACACGACCATTAACATTGACAACAGATTGTTGTTTTTTGCACTGAAATTTATTAAGTATACTATTCACTATTTTCCATTCATTTCTAATATTTCCTTCAGCAAGATTGAATTTGTTTTTAACGACAAATAGGAATTTTCTTCTTTAATTCAACACAAATTTTTTTATATTTAGTTTTTAAAATCTGACTGCTGTTGCGTTTTAAACACTTTTTTCTTAATTTGTTTTTATACTTCACTTTTTTAAGCAAACTATACGTAATTCACGGCTTTAAACGCTTATTAGACTTTTTCGGAACGATATCAAGAGAAGCATCAGAAATGTATCCATTTCATATCCAGAATGAATAGAAATGTAAGACGAGGTAACGTGATCGTCCGCTTGCTCGGAGCAATCTTCGTCTTTGCTAGAAGTAAGTTATTGTGGATATCTCCTTTGTTATCTAATACTCGCACATAAACCACTGCTCCATATGCTTGGGTTGAAGCATCGCAAAAGCCATGCAACTCGATTGCTTGATTTGATGGGCTCATTCGATTCCATCGCGGAATTCTCACCTTTTCTATGGTTGGGAGTTCTAGCTGAAAAGCTTCCCAACTCTTTTTGATGTGGGCTGGAACTTCCTCGTCCCAATCACATCCAAGATTCCAGAGCTTCTGCATAAGATTGGGGGTGGAAACGTGTAGGAGACACCCTGGTGGCAATTACAATGGAAAATCTACCAGCACCAGAGGTTCTTCTGAAAACTATATTTTGCCGCTCCACCAAGGATTGTGTAATTGGAAAATGTGGCAGCTGAAAAGCGATGCTCACCTGTTCTGCAGCGTGCCTCCACTGTCAAGGGAAGTGCCTGAACAGTGTGCTTGTTGACGATGGGGACGATGTAGAGCCCATTCAGCAAGAGCCACCCGCTACTGAGGAAGAAGATGCCATGGAAGAACAATCATTGCCTGGGCCCTTAAGTTCAAAGAGGATGAAAATTTGATTACTTTTAAAGTTGAGAGTAAAACATTAGCAATATATTGAGAACAATGGGGCTTACAATTATTATTATTGTATTGGTGTAACGAAACTATCTGTAGAATAAAGTGTGAAATTTGTCATCATCATTATTTTTCTACTTTATTTAATAACTTGCTTATAAGTGGCCATATATGTTATTAGATGAACGAACAAAGGTTGGGGGTTAAGAATATGATATACTCGTACAAACTTATTTTCTGAAAATTGCAAAATGCTATACAAGTTTTAAAATAGCTGTAACTTTAGGCAGGTTGGACATTAATCAGCATATGTATATATATTCTAAAAGGGAATTTAAAAATCTACAACTTCTTTCCTATTCATACTTTTCGTTTAAGAATAGGTTTAGACAATATGATGCAATGTTTATGAATATTTTGACGTAAATTGATTTTTTTTGTAAATTTCAACTTTTTCCGAGGGTATAGCTCGAAAACGGTTAGGAATTAGAAAAAAACATATGACATAAAAGTTTTAGATAATTTTAAGAACTCCATTTTATTCTCTAAAAATATTTCTCTCCGATGCACCGTTTTCGAGATATAAGCGAAAAACCCAACACTCGTACCTTCCCCCCCCCCCTCCTCCCCCCCGCTCATCACCTAGGAGTCAGGACTTTTGGTATGTTAACAACCTAAGCCCCCTAAACAAGTTTCTGAAGGAATCGCTTAGTTACCTGCTCACGCACTCTACACCTCATTTTGGGTCATTTATTGACTGGACTAATATTGAAACCCCGATCTCATTATTAGAACCCGAAAGCTGCTTTGTCAAATTAAAAGGGAAAACTGCTAGTAGAGACCGGAGATCAGGCTAATACAACTCAGAACTGGAAAATTGCAACAATTCTTCCTTTTCAATGATTCTGGAAAATGTAATTGCCAAAAGTCTTATAATGTTCATAGAATCGAAAAATCTTACTAGCCCCAAGTTGAAGTTGGCTGCAAAAGAAATAAAATCAGCACCAACGTTCTACTTCACATAGACTACTACATCGCAAAAGCCCTATCGGCTCTGTCCTTACACTTCAAGAAAGCTTTTGACAGAACCAAATCCTAGCTAAAATTAAAACTTGGGGCATTGGAACCAAAATATTCAACTGTCAAATTGAAAAATCTGCGTTAAGTCAAATAACTGTTTTTAGGTTCTTTTTTTTCAAAACTGGCATCCCCCAAGGATCTCCATTATAAGTCGTGCTATTTTTAATTGCCTTCGATGAAATAAGTTCTATAATAACTATGTAAATACTTCCAATTAGATCACTGCATTTTTTTTTTTTTTTTTTTTTTCCGCAGGAAGGTGAGAAATCTTCAGAGACACTATAAGCCCGATGCTTATAGTAGTGTCAGATTTTTACTGACTAAAACTCACCTCCCTTATCTTCTATATTATTACTACAACTAATTCCAGCTTAACAAGTAGTTTTAGCGTCATTTTGTTCGCGTTTTGTCAGGAAGCTCCCCAACGAGAGGACCTGAAGATTCCACAAAATTCGAGTGGAGAGATTAATTTGTTTGCGCTAGATCAGAAGGTCTTGTTCGGTGCAGACGCCGAAAAACGAACGCCTCGCTAACAGATTGTTGGATTAAGTTATTACTATGATTTCTAAGTCGTGATCTTAGCTCTGTAGCAAATTTTTTAATTTCGTTTTCTACATATTTTATATTTAAATCTCTATGTAACTGCATTTATGCCGACGATGTATGTATGTATACATCCTATGTAGGCACAACAGCCTGTTAGAACATATTAATCTTTGTTCAAATGTCCTAACAGACATTTTGACTTGGTATGTCACTTTAAAAAAAACTTAAACCATCATTGTTATGGTTTTAAGTTTCAAACAAATACCATTCTGTTCTTTTAATAACTAACAAAATGTTTTATTAATGTATTTACATTTTAATTTACTAGATGCATATAAGTATGTATTGAAAATTCAATTTAAAATTAACAAAAAATTAAATTTAAATTTAACACAAATTTAAATTAATTCAACAAAAATTTTAAATTTATTTTAATTAACAAAATCAATCGCATGTGGCAATCATACGTCAATCAAGTCAAAATCATTTGATTTGATATGAATCGTCTTCGATTTATTAAAAAAAATGGATCTTCAAGATCTCTTCTACTTTCTTATTCTTTTAAAATTTCAACTCCCCTTTTTTGTTTTTATAAGAAATCGGGCTTTCTTGGTCACTTCATCCATATATGCAAATAAAAAACTTTATTTCATATTTTTCCCTACGTTTTGTCGTAATTTCTCGACTTCTTCATCTTCCCCTTTTTTATTTGAAGCTAAATTTATATCTTTTTTCTTTTCTTTTTTGAGAACACTTTCGTTAACCCGCACTTTTAATCATATTGTAATGTGTATACACTCTTTATCTCTTTTGGTGTCGTGTTATAGTAGAATAAAACATTTAGAATAAGGGGCAACATCTAGTAATTAAGAGGAGAACTCGCTTCGTTAAGCATCTAGTGATTAATAGAAGAACTCGCCTCGTTAAGCATCGACAAACCTCTACAGTCTTATTTAAAAACGCTGTGTAGAGCCTACATAAAGTTATGTTATCTCTATAATGCCTCTAAACGCAAAAATGCTATTTATAAAACTTATGCAAGGTTGTATAGTCTCATAATATATAGCCTACATAAGGAAATTATTGTTATTATTGTTTCGTAAATGTCATTTTGATTTCTCTCCATTTTTGAAATTAAAATAAAAACAATAATGCCTCTCCAGTTTAGCTCGTTTATTAACGATTTAAAGAATTTAAATCGCGTTTTACCGACTCCAAGAAGGCGGAAAGTTTATAAAAAAAGGTTCAACCCAATGAGCCTATAAGAAACGAAGAATTTTAAAAAAAATATAGATTTTCGAAAGAGAATATCATAAAAATAATTGGAATTATTTTTGTATATTTTATTTGTTATGACAACAAGCTGATTTGATAGACAGATAAATGGAATAGATTGCTCCATTTTGGTACTTTTTTGATATAAGCATTGTATAACTAAAATTTATAGCAGAATTTTTTATAAATAGGAATTTTCGAAACGTTACATAGAGCCTACATAAATCCTTATGCACTGCATAACTATTCATATGTTTAGCAAATTCTATTAAATAAGACTGCTAGTGGCTAAGAGGAGAATTCGCTTCGTGAAGCATCGAGAAACATCTAGTGGCTAAGAGGAGAACTAGCTTTGTTAAGCATCTAGTGATAAAGAGAAGAACTCGCTTCGTTAAGCATCGAGAACAACCTAGTAGATTCTCGAACCGATTTGAGGTATATAAATAGGCGCTCGGAAGCGAAGCGGTTCATTAGTAATTGTGAACTGAGATAAAGTAAAGACTGTGTTCGAAAAGTAATAATTGGAAGTAAAGAAATTGTTTGAAAAGTTATAATTGAAAGTGTTCATTAAATAAGTTTGGAACAATTTAAATAAAGTAAAAATTGTGTTTTATTTACAAGTGTCAATAAGTTTTAATTATCGGACCAAGCCGAATATTACATTGGTGTCAGAATAAGGGATTAAAAATTATTGAGAATAAAAACAGTGAGCAGTGATTGAACTATTTTGTGTGAAGTAGTGAAGTTAAAAATAAAAAAAAAATAAAAAAATGAGTAAAGTTTTGAAAGACTTAACTGTCTCTGAGCTAAAGGCCAAACTAAGCAAACGTGGCTTAAGTGGGACAGGCGTAAAAACCGAACTCGTTAAACGGCTGCAGGAATATCTGGAGCAGCAAAATGAAGACCCAGTTATGTTTGCTTTCGAATAAGAAGCAAAAGTGGAAGATGTAAATGCAAATGTTGCCTTATCTAACATAGTGTCAGTTCTTTTAGCCAAATTTGAAGAAAATGAAAAGAATGTTCTGAAACAACTAGAAGCCCAAAGAAGCGACCAAAAGCAAGAACAGCAGAATTATCTCAAACAACTAGAAACTCAAAGGAATGATGTACTGAAACAACTAGAAGCCCAAAGAAGCAACCAAAAGCAAGGACAGCAGAATGTTCTCAAACAACTAGAAGCCCAAAGAAGCGACCAAAAGCAAGAACAGCAGAATGTTCTCAAACAACTAGAAACTCAAAGGAATGATGTCCTGAAACAACTAGAAGCCCAAAGAAGCGACCAAAAGCTAGAACAGCAGAATATTCTAGAGCGGTTCGACGAACATAGAAACCTTTTAGAAGGCAGGTTTGCGGTCTTCGAAGGTAAAATCAATACTCTCGACGAGCGCGTCGAAAAACTAAATGCACGTTTCGAGAAAATGGACGAACGAATCGAAACCATTACAAATGAACTAGAAAAAGTGCGAAAGATGGAAGCTCGAGAACCTTCTGGTAAATGCTCAAGGAAGAGAGAAGTGAATTCTCCAAGCTTTGATGGGCAGATTCCGTGGTCAATCTACAAGAAACAGTTTCAAGCAGCAGCGTTAACAAACGGCTGGGACGATCACGAAAAACACATTGCTCTTACGCTTGCTTTAAGAGGTTCTGCTGCTGAACTGCTACAAACCATCCCAGCGGAGAAAAGTGTCGACTTCACAGTTCTGGTAAACGCAATCGAACAGCGGTTTGGGGATAGCCACATGACAGAAGTCTTCCGAGTTCAGCTTAACAATAGGACACAGAAAAGAGGTCAAACTCTGCACCAGCTTCAGGCAGATATCGAGCGATTGGTTCATCTGGCATATCCAACAGCTGGTAACGAGATAATAAATCAAATTGCTGTTAAAGCCTTTGTGAGACCTGTGGGCGATATGAATCTCCAAAGGGCCATCCGCACTGCCGGAAAGCGAACACTACCAGAAGCATTGACTTTCGCTCTGACGATGGACGCTGCAGAACAAGCTTCCCAAAATATGCATCGCGTAAGAGAATTAGAAGTCCAAGAATGTTCTTGTCAGAAGGCTTCTGTAGAAAGGAGTCAGCGAGACGGATCAACACGATGCTGGAACTGCAATAAGACTGGGCATCTACAGCGACAATGCAGATTACCGCGAAGAGGAACCACATGCCAACACTGTGGAAACAGAAGTAATTCAACTGGTGAAAGCAACACCAACAACGTTGCTTCCGAAGTTGTTTCCCACCCGGGAAACGAATAAGAACCAACTTCGAGGGGCAGAAGCTGGTTTGTGGTATCGATGGCCCCAGAAACAACATCCAGGTTTCTCAAACGAAACGTGACAACAAGAGCCTGACCGTGGAAGCAAGTCTAAATGGCAACAAATGTGTGGCTACCATTGACACCGGTGCCACGGCGTCCATCATACGGCAAGACCTCGTTAAGAAGGCATGGCTTCACAACACCAACAGCTATCGTCTAAGGACTGCAACTGGAGAGGCCGCAAAAGTTTATGGTGAGGTACGTCTTAAGATCCGGATGGCAGAGTTTGAATTCTCTCACCTGTTCCTGGTAGCAGATATATGCGACGAGTGCATTGTCGGCGTCGATTTCATGAAAGATCACGGAGTGATATTGGACATCGGGAACCAAGTCCTGAAATATCGAGATTCCGATGATCTATGGGACTAACTCGTATGAGACCTCGCCATCTGTGAAAACCGTCATCAAAGAAGATCTCACTTTGCCTGCTTCTTCAGGGGTATTTATGTGGACGAAATTGAAGGGTAAGCCTGGCAGCCATCGATACCTCATGGTCGAACCAGCATCTGTAAAGTCCTCCCAAAACGTCACCATTGGGAAGACTCTTATGAGACCTTTAAAGAACATGGTTCCGGTACGAATACTGAACATCAAGCCGTATGAAGTTAAGCTTAGAAAAGGTGAGATTGTCGGACAATGCGAATGTGTATCAGCGATAACAAGGATCAATGAAGAAGAGTCAAGGCAATCCTTGAAGTCCGAAGAGCTAAACTCCATAAAGACGAACATTCTCAAGTCATCTAATCTTGGCCACCAACAACGAAGAACTGCAGAAGGTCTCCTCGAAGAATTTGCAGACATCTTTTCGTCATCGAAAGGGAAATATGGCAGAACGCAACTGGTGCAACATCGAATCAATACCGGGGATGCAAGGCCGATTCGTCAACCTGAAAGACGCCTTCCACTATCCAAACAAGGTGAGGTTGAAGAACTGATAACCACCATGAAGGAGGAAGGTCTGATCGAAAACTCTAAAATCCCTTGGTCGTCTCCAGTGGTCCTGGTAAAGAAGAAAGACGGATCAACCCGCTTTTGCGTGGACTATCGAAGGTTGAATGATGTGACCAAGAAGGATAGCTACCCTCTGCCTAGGATCAGTGATACTCTGGCCGCAATGGAAGGAGCACAATTGTTCTCAACTTTGGACTTGAAAAGTGGTTACTGGCAAGTCGAAATCCATCCTGAAGACAAAGAAAAGACAGCATTCTCAACAGGAAACGGATTGTGGCAGTTCAAAGTGATGCCTTTTGGACTTTGCAATGCTCCAGCGACTTTTGAGCGCCTAATGGAATGCGTTCTGAATGAATGTCAGTCAGCGACTAACTTCTCTCCGAGTCTGTCAGTGATTACCTTCTAAAATGTCTAAGATCTGTGCTAATTGCAATCTTGCTATAAAGCGTTCGAAAACTTCTGAATCCGTCGAGTGCGGTTTTTACTGTGGTCGTCATTTTCACAAAAATTGTATAGAGTTATCTGAAGAAAATCTTAAATCATTATCTAATCGAAATTTGTTTTGGAAATGTGATTCTTGTTTGAACATTAACTTCTCAGCATTCATCAATAATTTCCATAATCTTTCTCTAAGTGTTAGTGATATCAAAAACGATCTCAGTGCTCTCAAGTCATTGTTTGCAATCAATTCCCCCCCACGTAAAACCGCAAAAAAATATTGTAAAAACTCTGAGAGAGTCAATGACTCATCCTCAATCTCATCAATTAATTTGGACTCTCAAAATCTTGTCCTTCCAACTCCATCCCTTAATAAACCTCGGGAAACAGATTTAATTCAAAAAGCTTCAAATTTGCCTTCATCTTCATCTCAAATTGACCCTAATTTATCAAAATCGACAGTTACTGAATCTCAACTTACTCTCATCAATGATAACTCCGAATGGATTCAAGTATGTGATAAAAAAAAAATCTCTAATTCTTCAATTAAAAACACTTTAATCGGAACGGACCCTTCAACTTCTCTTAGTGCTTTACCAGAATACAAGTGGATCCATTTATCAAAATTTAGCAAAGACACTAAACCCGATGATATAATTAATCATATTTCACAAAAAACAAACATTTCGCCTTCTCATTTTAAATGCTATGCGTTAGTAAAAAAAGAAACTGATTTAACAACTCTGAAGTTTATAACTTTTAAATTGGGTGTTCCAGCATCTAAATATTCAGTTGTCATGGATCCATCTATTTGGCCATGTTTTATCCGCATAAAAAAATTTGTCTTGCGAGAAATCAGTAATATCAACAAAACATTGTCGTCTTCGTCATCATCATCAGAGCCATCTCAGCTGTTACCTGCACCGCCACCGCCACCGCCACCATCTACCTCAGCAGCGGCGTCGTCGTTGTCGTCAGCATCAACCATACAACCTTTACAACAGCCGCCTCTCAATTGACAATCATCATCGTCTCTTCGTTGTTCGCATTCTCACTCGTTTCCGAACATTGATAAATGTAATCATTATAATCAGCTATTCGGGTATTACCAAAACGTTGGTGGAATGCGCACAAAACTACAAAACATTTTCTTGTCTTTGTCATCTTGTCAATTCACTTTCATTGCTCTCACAGAAACTTGGCTAGCAAAAAATCATCACAATGCAGAAATTTGCAACAACAATAATTATTCCATTTTTCGTAAAGATCGCTGTCCGCAAACAACTGGATTAGAAAGAGGAGGAGGGGTTTTACTAGCAGTGAACTCTTTATACTCTTGTATTGAATTAGAGTTGCCGTCTTCTCGTTCTTTTGGTTTATATGATATAGACCAAATAATAATTAAAATTAATTTTAATAAAAATTATGTATTGATTGTCATTGTAAGTTATATACCGCCAAAAAGTTCACTTGATCTCTATAAACTACATGTACAAAATT
Source organism: Eupeodes latifasciatus (assembly GCA_920104205.1). Taxonomy (NCBI): domain Eukaryota; kingdom Metazoa; phylum Arthropoda; class Insecta; order Diptera; family Syrphidae; genus Eupeodes; species Eupeodes latifasciatus. Next base: position 174,943,321 of record OV049924.1, on the reverse strand, counting down.
GTGAATATATTTTATCAAATCTTAAAAATCATGAACATATTATAATTCTAGGTGATTTTAATCTCTCTAACTTAGAATGGGTTTTTGATCCCGAAGAGCTTCATCTATTACCTTTTAATGTAAATTTTGATTTTGAAAGCGAATTAATTGATTCTTTTACAAGTTATGACTTACTTCAAATTAATTATTGCAAAAATGATTTAAATCGTATTCTAGATCTTATTTTTGTGGATAAAGATTTACTTATTAATGTAGACAAATCATTAAATCCAATGTTTTCTAACTCGATCCACCATATTGCTCTTGATATATATTTTTCATTTTATGAGTACGTTAAGTCTTCAAATTATAACAAGGTAAAATTTAATTACACAAAAGCTAATTTCGATGGCATAGCGAGCTATATGTCCGATATTCCGTGGCACGAAAATTTTAATTCTTTCAATTTATCGCAATTCTATGATTATTTTATTGACAATATGAAATCGGCAATTGATATGTATGTACCAAAAGTTCAAGTAAAAAATAACTCGAAGCCTCCTTGGTTTAATATAAGGCTTTGTAATTTATGTAATAAAAAAAACAAGGCCTATAAACGAGCGCGTTTATCGGGAAATAATAATGATTTAAAAGGTATTTATATACGATTACAACGAGAATTCGATGTTCTTAACAAATTTCTGTTTAAATCTTATATTTTAATAATTGAATCCAACCTTAAAAAAAACAGTAACAGTTTTTGGTCTTATATTAAAAACAAAAAATCTTCTTGTGGCATTCCTAGTAATATGCATTACCTTGATTCAACACATTCAGATCTTTTATCTATTTGCAATTCATTTGCTCATTATTTCCAATCAAATTACACCAGATCTGACGAAACTACTCCAAATAATACGGAATTTTTATTTCAAGATTGTAAGGTGAATATTGGCCAAATAGAGCTAAATATATCTGAAATAGAAAGTGGCCTTTTGAGTTTGAATGAAGACATAAATCCAGGTCCGGATGAAATACCACCGATTATCCTTAAAAAATGTGCATTAGCAATTATAGAACCTCTTTTTCTTATTTTCAAAAGCTCTCTATCTAACGGTGAGTTCCTATCAGTGTGGAAAAAATCATTTTTAACTCCAATTCATAAATCGGGATCAAAGCAACAAATAAACAATTATCGTCCAATTTGTAAATTATCATGTATTCCAAAACTGTTCGAAAAATTGATATACAATAAGTTAGCTTTCCTCGTGAAAGAACAGATTTCACCATTTCAACACGGTTTCATATCGGGAAGATCAACAACCACCAATCTTTCTATTTTCTCCAATTTTATTTTAAATAAACTCGAAAAAGGTCACCAAATTGATGTAATTTACACAGATTTTGCGAAAGCTTTTGATAGAGTAAATCACTCAATTTTGTTGAGAAAATTAATTTCTTTTGGTTTCCATTCAAATCTTTTGAAATGGTTGGACTCTTACCTTAAGAATCGTATTCAATTTGTTAGAATTGAAAATATGGTTTCAAGTCCAGTTTTGGTAACCTCGGGTGTTCCCCAAGGTAGCCATCTTGGACCACTTCTTTTCCTAATTTTTATCAATGACTTACCTGATATTTTCGAAAATTCTATTCAACTTCTATTTGCTGATGATTTAAAGTTTTTTAGATGTATAAAGTCCATTACGGATTGTCATCTGTTGCAAAATGATCTTCGTAAATTATCGGAATGGTGCTCTGTAAACCAATTATATTTAAATGCCTCTAAGTGCGTATGTTTTTCTTTTTGTCGTAACTTTTCCCAAATTCTCTTCGAATATAGGATTAATAGCCATGTTCTTGATAGAGTTTGTGAAAAGAAAGATCTTGGCGTAATTTTCGACTCTAAATTAAACTTTGTCAAGCATATAGAGTTCAGTGTTTCCAAAGCAAATTCCATGCTAGGCTTTATTAAACGCAATAGTAAAGATTTCAAAGACCCTTTTGCTCTTAAATCGCTCTATTCATCTTATGTCAGATCAATATTAGAATACTGCTGTGTTATTTGGAATCCATTCTATAATATTCATTCAAACAGAATTGAAATGATTCAAAAAAAATTTACTAGGTTCGCAATTCTGAAATTAGGTTGGAACATCGAAACTCCATCATATACTACGAGATGTCAACTTTTAGGTATGCAATCTCTTGTAAATAGACGAAAAATGTATTCGGTTATGTTTATAAGTGATATTTTATCGTACCATATTAAGTGCCCATTCCTTTTGTCCTTAATTAATTTATATGCTCCATCGCGACAACTAAGAGTACGTTCTTTATTTCGTGAAGATGATCATAGAGTTAACTATGCAAAAAATGAACCTATAACCCGCTGTGTCAGTGAAACTAATCTTATTGTGTCTCAAATTGAATTTGACTTTCATCTGAGTAGATCTTCTTTGAAAAATAGATTGTTACTGTATTTTCATTTTAATTGATTTTTAAATTTACAATATCATTTTACTGTTGTCAAATTGTTATTTTTTTTTTTTTTTTTTTTTTATTTTATTAAAAATATTTTATTGAATGTAATAAGATAATAGTCCATCTCGATGTATTATCATGTATTCGAATTCGGTAGTCTAACTGTAGATTTAAAATCTCTAAATGATGTAAATAAATAAATAAATAAATAAATAAACTCACATGGAAATCTTGCCCGGTCTATTTGGATGACGTCATAGTATACGGTAAAACATTTGACGAACACTGTACAAATCTGAGAGCCGTGTTTCAAAGACTTCGAGAAGCCCACCTCAAGCTTAACGCAGAAAAGTGTTCACTCTTCAAAACCGAAGTGAAATATCTGGGACATATGATTTCATCCCAAGGAGTAAAAACGGATCCTGATAAGGTTGAAACCGTGAAGAATTGGCCAACATCACAGGTCAAACACCAACTCCGAAGCTTTCTGGGTCTAGCCACCTACTAAAGGCGCTTTGTGAAGGACTTTGTTGGAATCGCCAAGAGTCTACATCAGCTAACGAAAAAGGGAAAGCAGTTTAAATGGTCAGGTGAGTGCGAGCGCAGCTTTCAAGAGCTCAAGAAACGCTTGTGTAATGCACCAGTGCTGACCTACCCAACTCCAGAAAAACCGTTCATAATTGATGCTGATGCCAGCAATGTCGGAATAGGTACTGTACATTCGCAGGTGCATAATGGCGAAGAAAAGGTGATTGCCTATTACAGAAAGGTACTCTCGAAGTCGGAAAGAAACTATTGTGTGACCAGAAGAGAACTTCTTGCACTGATTTTGGCAACAAAGCACTTCCATAAGCATCTCTATGGACAGAAGTTTCTTCTCCGAACTGACCATGGAGCACTTAACTGGCTTTTGAATTTCAAGAATCCAGAGGGTCAAGTGGCAAGGTGGATTGAGAGGCTGCAGACGTACGATTACGAAATTCAACATCGGAAGGGGAAGCTTCACTCAAATGCAGATGCACTGTCTCGGAGACCATGCAAGTAAGACTGTAAGCATTGCAGACGACAAGAAGAAAAAGAGGTGGTTACTGTCCAATGAACCAGAGCCGATCCCATTTATGGCTGGAGCAACGACGAGTTGAGGAAGGCTCAACAAAAAGACTCAGATATCGAACCCATCCTTGCTTGGAAGGAACACCAGGAAAAACCAGAATGGGCTGATATCTCCGATAGAAGTCCTACTCTGAAGGCCTATTGGGCACAGTGGGACTCGTTTCATGTCCAAGAGGGTGTCCTTCGACGTAAATGGGAATCAGCAGATGGAAAGTCTTATGTAATGAAGCTAGTCTTACCGAGATCGAAGGTTATGGACGTTCTGCTAGAGATGCATATGGTGGAGTTTCGGGAGGCCATATAGGAGTGAACAAGACGCTAGAAAAGGTTCGACAACGATTTTACTGGCTACATGCAAGGGAAGATGTCGAGAAGTGGTGCCGAAAATGCGATACCTGTGCTGCCACCAAAGGCCCGTACAAAAAGAACCACAGCCAAATGCAGCAGTATAATGTCGGAGCACCCTTCGAAAGGATTGCAGTAGACGTGGCGGGTCCATTTCCGGAAACAAATAATGGAAATCGTTATATTCTGGTCGTCATGGATTACTTCAGCAAGTGGCCTCAAGCATACGCCATTCCAAACCAAGAAGCCAAAACAGTCGCAGACCAAATTGTCTTCAACTGGGTGAACAGATTCGGCGTTCCATTAGAACTACATTCTGACCAGGGAAGGAATTTTGAATCAAACATATTTCAGGAAGTTTGTGGGCTTCTTGACATCAAGAAGACAAGAACAACACCACTTCACCCACAATCTGATGGCATGCTCGAACGATTCAACCGAACCCTAAAAGAACATCTTTGCAAAGTTGTGGACGACAACCAGCGAGATTGGGATCGACACATTCCACTGTTTCTGATGGCGTATCGAAGTGCAAGGCATCGCTCAACTGGCCATACACCGTCTGAGATTTTGATGGAAAGGAACATCAGACTATCGAGCGAAATAAAATTTGGATGTCCCATGTCGGATCCGCAAGCCGAGGATGACTACATTGATGACCTCCGAGAAAGACTCCTTCAGATCCACGATAATACCAGGTTGAAAATAAAGATGTTCAGTGACAATATTTTCATATGCAACTAATGTCACTGAGATTGAAAACATTCTAAATACACTGGGAGAAAATAAGACTCCAGGATTTGATGGAATCAGAGCAATTGATATACATTCTAAATACACTGGGAGAAAATAAGACTCCAGGATTTGATGGAATCAGAGCAATTGATATAAAAAGCTATAAGGATGTCTTTGATCCTATTCTATGCAAATTAATTAATTTGAGCATAACTCAATCAAAAATTCCATCTACTTTAAAAACAGCAGTTGTAAGGCCGATTTACAAAGGAGGAGCAAAGGACCAACTAAACAACTATAGGCCTATATCAATTCTTCCAGTTATTGAAAAATGTTTGGAAGGTGTGATTGCCAACAGGTTGCAAGGTTTTGTTGACAAACATGCATTGACTCATAGAAGCCAGTACGGTTTTCAGAAGGGTAAAAATACAGGAAAGTTACTTGGTGAGTTTGCGAATTGTATCAACGAAAGTTTAGATAATAGACATCACGTATTAGTAATATTCATGGACTTCAGTAAGGCGTTTGACACATTAAATCACTCAAATCTTATTGAAGCTCTAAGAAGAATTGGAATTCGTGGCTCTATGGCTGATTGGCTGACAGAATATCTGCAAAACAGAACATTTTGTGTTAAAATCAAAGATGCTGTGAGTGAGAAAAAAGTGATGAGATATGGAGTTCCGCAGGGATCTAAACTGGGTCCTATTTTGTTTGTCTTATACACTAACGAATTTCTACGACTCTTCAAACAGATTATTCCCTTCGCTTTTGCTGATGATACGGCTATTGTCGATCGCCATAGTTCTCTTGATACGGCGACAAAGATAATTCAAGAAGAATTCAACATGGCAGTTAGATGGTGTCACGACAACGGCTTGGTAATGAATGCATCAAAAACAAAAATGATGCATATCATAAGTCCACAGTTTAAACCGACAACCCAACAGATTTATTTACAGAATGATGAATGCCCTAAAACGCAAAAGAATGCATCGAATTAGTAAGCAAATACAAGTATTTGGGAGTAGTAATAGACAGTCACTTTTTATGGGATAAACACATAGACAAATTGAGGATGGACCTAAAGAAAGCGATGTTTGCACTATCTCATCTAAAATACCACACTAACCACGATGTTTTAAAACAAGTGTATTACTCATTGATGGAATCTAGGATACGATATGGTATACTTGCGTGGGGTAATGCAGCTAAAACCCACATTATCAAAATTCAAAAACTCCAAAATGCAGCTATAAAACATATTAACAACAACTATCGACAAACGTATGACACACTTTTTAAGCCACTACCAGTTGAAGATATTTTTAAGATGACAACCATAATAGAATACTTTGATGACAACCGATTCAAACAAGCAATTCAACGCCAACTCAACACCAGAAGAAGTGCACAAGGAATTTTACAGATACCAAGAAACTACAACAACTACGGAAGACGTAAACTTCAACACACCGTACCAATTATAATCAACGGACTACCAAGAGAAATTGTCATGATTCAAAACTTAAAAAAAAAAACGAAAAAAAAGAACTAAGAAAATTTTTCATTAATTGTACAAATTAAAATTTTATATATATTTTATTATAATCAATACTTATTTTTTTAATTTTGAACTTTGAAATTGCATTTTATATAAAATCGTAAACTTTGCTTACTTTTATTATAATATAATTGATACATATTCTTCTGCAGACAAGCTTCGGCTTCGCAGATACTATTGTAAAAACCATACACAGATAAATAAATAAATAAAACAAAAAAAAAAAAACAAATAAAGACACGCTACGATATACGAGCGACAAAAACAGAGTTCCAAGCAGGAGATCGGGTGTGGCTTTACAATCCCCATGGACAAAAAGGGTTGTCACCGAAACTTCAACGCGACTGGGAAGGCCCATATACAGACATTACAAAAATCAACGACGTCGTGTACCGGATACAAAAGGGAGTCAGAGGAAAACCTAAAGTTGTACATCGCAACCGGCTATATCGCTACAGTAGTTATGAGAACGGTGGATTTGTTCGGGACGATCAATCCTAAGGAGGGGGCAATGTAATGTTTATTAACTCTTTATCTCTTTTGGTGTCGTGTTATAGTAGAATAAAACATTTAGAATAAGGGGCAACATCTAGTGATTAAGAGGAGAAGTCGCTTCGTTAAGCATCTAGTGATTAATAGGAGAACTCGCCTCGTTAAGCATCAGCAAACATCTAGTGGCTAAGTGGAGAATTCGCTTCGTGAAGCATCGAGAAACATCTAGTGGCTAAAAGGAGAACTAGCTTCGTTGAGCATCTAGTGATAAAGAGAAGAACTCGCTTCGTTAAGCATCGAGAACAACCTAGTAGATTCTCGAACCGATTTGAGGTATATAAATAGGCGCTCGGAAGCGAAGCGGTTGTGAACTGAGATAAAGTAAAGACTGTGTTCGAAAAGTAATAATTGGAAGTAAAGAAATTGTTTGAAAAGTAATAATTAAAAGTGTTCAATAAATAAGTTTGGAACAATTTAAATAAAGTAAAAATTGTGTTTTATTTACAAGTGTGAATTAGTTTTAATTATCGGACCAAGCCGAATATTACAATATATACATATGTACATGTATGTATTAGAATGAAAGAAAATCGACTTACCCGTTCTTCTGATGTAGTGGCCACTGCTGCTGGAAGGCTAGGGTCGATGAATGATTTAACGTAGGTTATCAGATTTACAAAATGTTCACTGTTAACTTCAAACAAAAATTTAATTTAATTTATTTCACGTTTCCCGAAACGTGTCTCATCAAAAGATTTTTGGCTTCAAGCAGATATTATTATCACCACACATTTAATTTAAAAGGAAAGTTAAGGTTAAAACAAAAATAGTTAAAATTTAGAAAAAAATATACATTGATGATGGGGTACGAACAGAAGCAGGCGTCCCTCCGGTGCTTTTTGTCGGCGCCTAGACACACTAGGCTAACGGGCTTCTACAGCTTGGAAGTTTTGAATGTTCACTATAAGTCCGGCTACGTGATCCTCTCTTTGTCTATTATTCCTTTTTCAGAAATCTTTCTTAACCTGTCCTTAGGGATAGCTTTAGGTAGCTGATTTAAAAAAAAGGATTATTTCTTTTAAATCGAAGCAAATAGTACCGATACTTATGTATGTGTAATTCTATATATGCATCTACGTGCATATATACATATATCACATATATTTATACATATACATAAATGTAAATTATTTCATTATTTTATTTGTTGGATAATTCCCTTTTTATTTAGACACACCAAATGGAATTTAAAAAAAAAAATCCGATAAAAAAAACTTAACAATTTATTCAACCGAACAAAGCAGGTATTAAGACTTGAAATTTGAAATTTGATTTTGGTCATATGACCGACTGTTGATATTAGCTCCGGATGCTTCTCTTACGCTTTCGCTTTTTTAAAAAAGAGTCTAGACTTCCTAGCTAAGCTAACCTGCGGACTACCCGTTTTCATATTTTAGAGAATCCAGCTCCTATCCCGTTTATGGTTCTCCAACTCACCAACACACGAATCCCAGTCTCTATCTCACGCTTCTGAATCTAGCGCGGATTGATCTCTTCTTGTAAAGTGGAAATGTTGCTAGAAACTCTACTCAACCTAAGATTCTTAACCAACATTTCCACCTTACCGCCTCCGTATCTGCAACGATTACTATCTGATAGTAAGGTTTGCCTTCTTTTTGTTGCATGTTTTAGGGATACCCGGTTTCGGTTAGTTTGAAACTCTAGAACACACAGTGATGTGTGATACTGTTATAATTAATGTGTGATACTGTTATAATTTATAATAATTGAAAAAAGAAACTCTGAGAAGTGTAATTCTGTAAGTTCCGAGTAATGTAAACTAACGGCATAAGCTAGGGTAACTATAATTTTGAAAGATGTCAATTTTTCTATAGAGAGTCAGTGGCTGCGTTCAATCTCAGAAAGATACGGTATCCGGGTACCTTTTTGTTATTGTTTTACGTTTAAAATAACAGCTGATCAAAAACAGCTAAGATGTCAAAAAAGGAATCCAAAGGTATCCAAGGATTTATGGGGGAAGGTATCTGACAGAACAGCTGATTCAACACATGGTTGAATTTCAAGAAATTTGAAAATTGATTTCAGCTTTTTGTATTTGTTGGTAAACAATGTTAGTTGAAGTTGTATTTGAGGATGTTCTGTACATAATAGACGATGAAGAAGCTATTTGCCTCCGAATTTTAGAAGGTAATTATGATCTGTTAAATGTTTTATCTTACAACAATTTTGACTTCGAAGCTTAAATGTTTCTCTGCTTTTTGCGAACAGCTGAAAGTTGTTTTTATTTTTTGACAGCTATCTCTATACAGCTATCAAACTCGTTCAACAAGGTATCTAAAAATCCACCGTATCCAACACGAGATTGAACGCAGCCAGTGAGGTTTATAAAAGGGTCGGTAAAGAAGTCATCCTCGAGATAATAATGAAGAAAACCGGTCAATACAAAAATCTTTTAACAAATAAACGATGATGTTGAAATAAAGAGAAAAATGCATTAAAGAGGAAAGTATGAATCGTTGAGTTTATAAACGTTATTTAATGTAGAAATGCCAATCTTCTAGCCTTTCTTAGGGACATTTTCCTACAAATCTAGATACCATTAAAATTAGCATTATACTGCTGTTAATGCGGTACTAAGCATAGTGTTGAAACTCTCTGGATTTACATAACCTGGGACACATATGGATAGGCCCTCACTTGGGAGCAAGCCTTAGATATTGGTGCTAGACTGCTGCTAAGCCAATATCATAAATAGGCAAAGCCAAACCAAAGGTTATCAAATGATTAATTTTGGTAGCACACATGTCTTGGAAACGCAATTTAAAACTTGCCGTCAAATTAAGGATTACTCTCCAGGTGTTGACGTTTGAATTAATTCTAAGCATCATCATCTCTGCGAAATGATTTTCCGCAAAATTTTTGATGACGCAGAAATCGGAAAAACATAATGATTAAAATAAATTAAATGCGTTGTTGCCCTGGCTTACCTGGCTTACTTGCTTATCGCACGAGTTTAACATTTTCAACGCGCTTCAAAAATTATTTCAAACCAAACCGTTACAATCACACCAATCGAGGTAACAGAACCTTTGTATATGAAAACTTTACTAATCTCTTCAACAGAAACTTTTAGGGCGACCACATTCCGCATTATTGGCGTTGGTGTCCCGAAGTGGGTGGATTCACGGGAGCGAGAGGAAAATAATATTTTCATTTGCATAAGGAGCCAGAAGGATATACTTTCAATGATAACACCTAAAGTGGACGACGAAATATATGACTCATGTGAGGTGATAGCACCATTTTTGAATCAAAATCTTTGCAACAGAAGAGTACCTGCAAATATTTTTCATTTAAAGGCAGATTACCCGTGGTAGTAGTAGTACCTTTGTATATTAAATGGAATATTAGTATTATCATGAAGAGGAACGAACGAAGCGACGTCTGGGCAAACATCAATGAACTAAATCTGCAAAGTTTTTGTAGAATTTTGATTGGGGAAATTTGGAGACAATTTGAAAATACAAAACAGAGAAGAATGTAAACAAAAGTAGCTATGGTTGGAGGGAGACAATATAGAGACATTTTTTTGTTTATTTATTTATGTATTGTATTGTAATATTCGGCTTGGTCCGACAGTTAAAACTTATTCGCACTTGTAAATAAAACACAAATTTTCTTTATTTAAATCACTATAACTTATTTATTCACCACTTTCAATTATTACTTTTCGAACACAGTCTTTACTCTTCAAACACAGTCTTTACTTATCGCAGTTCACAATCAATCATCATCCGCTTCGCTTCCGAGCGCCTATTTATATACCTCAAATCGGTTCAAGAATCTACGAGGTTGTTCTCGATGCTTAACGAAGTTCTCCTCTTTATCACTAGATGCTTAACGAAGCTAGTTCTCCTCTTAATCCCTAGATGTTGCCCCTTTCGAGGTTCTTGTATGCGCTGAGTGAATTGAGTTCCCCTCTTAGCCACTAGATGTTTCTCGATGTTTAAAGAAGCTAGTTCTCCTATTAATCCGATATTAAAAGAGATAAAGAGTGTATACACATTACAGTATGTATAAATAAGCAATAATAAAATTTAAATTTTGTAACTGTTGCCGGTTAGCCGATTGCCAATGAATACAACAAAAATACAAAAAGAAAGTAGTTGCAATGTTTTTGTTTTTCTTAGGTATATATGCATCTACATATGTATATTAGATCAAATGGAAGTAAGAATTATTATAATTGAAATGAAAAGAATACGCTAAAAATACAGGTATGTATGTAAGTATATTTAAAAAGAAAACAAATAAAAGTCAATGGTGGATCCAGGGGGGTTGTAGGGGTGACGAAACGCCCCCTGGAAGAATTTTTTTTTAAATTTTCGTAGAAATTCCCTTTAGTCCAAAACGTATAATATTGCCGTAATGGAATTCACCCCTTTTTATTTGTAATTATTTATTTTGTGTACCTATATATGAAAATAAAGTTTATATTTTACTGCTTTAATCTTTGTTGCTAAAAGTACTACTTTTAAATGAGGACTGGACCAATAACATTTAAATTGAAAATCCAACCCTATTCCAATCGTGCCGCACAAAATCATAAACTTTTGACCAATAGACGATCCAGAGAGAGGTCATTTGATTTGATTTCCTATTAAATACAATGGGGTGTATTCATAGAGAATTACTAAAGTCGTGATTTCTTGATCTATAGTTTATGGCTTGTTGCATAGAGGAAATATATTATCTAGAGTCCCGACTGGTACCCGTCTTGCCTGAAACACCCTCAAATTTTGTTTGAGGTAACTCTCTTAAAAGCCCGTAACAACTACATAGAATCTGCATTTTCCCATTAGAAATGCACGGGACAACTAACACATGCTTATGCTAATGGGCAAAATTCGCTCAATTTAGTTTGTAGGCCGAAAGAGAGCAAACCCATTAAGTCGGGACTCTAGATAATATATTTCCTCTATGGCTTGTTGATTGAATAAACACAGCTCTTATTCATAGTCAATTTTCCTGCTGTGTTTAGTAAAACCCCAGTTTAAGGTTGAATTCTACTACAATTATACTTCAAATGACAGGTTAAAGCAAAAAAATACTGTTATATTTTCAAACTTGTTATTTTGTGCTTTCATTCCTCGAATTGGTTGTCGAAAAATGTAAATAAAACAAAAAAAAAACAAATAACAACGTTGTATAATATTTTAGATGAACAACAAGGAAAATATAAAATGCGAACGGCAGGAAAACTGGTCGCAGTCAGAGAAGGAACTTTTGCGGGAACTGATTCGCCGGCATTGTCGACGATAAAAGAAATGATATTAAGATGATAACGAAAAAGAAAGCATCTTGGTCCAATATATCGACATCAATATGAGGGCCGCTAGCTATAATAGACCATTAAAAAAATTGAAGGAGCAGTGGCATCGGATGAAAGTTGCAGCCAGAAGAAGCAATGCTGGAGCTGGAATGAAGAAGGCTCTGAAAGCCACTGGCAATGTAATTGAAGTTCCGGAACCACCCGAGGAGGATTTAATCGTGTAAGACATGAGACATAAGGGAAGATTTTAAGGAGGACTCAATTTTAATAGACAGCAACACGAAGGCTTGCGAGATCGAGTTTCTAGATGAAAGTGTGGTGTCTATAGAAAATGAACCAGCCCCCATAGCCGAAGACCGCTATTCGGCATCTATGAAAGAAAAGCCCCTTGATTTTCCCAACGACCCTACTCCGATTGACCAACTTAGGAGATTGCCAAAAAACAGCGTTCCAAAAAAAACTTAAAAGGCCAGCAGTGGATGTTCTTTTCCAACGAAGCAAGTTAATTTGTAGCAAAAATTGCCAAAAAGAAGAGCTACACAAGCTTAAAATGGTTAGGTTAGGTTAGGTTAAAGTGGCTGTTGGTTGGGACGTCCAACACACTTAGACCAAAGTATGGTCCGTTGTGATACCACATGGATCAGTTAATCAGCTTAACTGGTGTCGGAGCCGGAGTCGGAGTCGTAACTGGAATAGCTGTCAAAGTATTCAATGTACGCAAATGCAAATGTACGCACACAACGCGACGCAACTGGAATCGGAGCCGCAGCCGGAGTCGGAAGAGTTGACTAACTTTTAACTTTGACGTACGACACATGTGACGTTTCCATTTTTGAAGTGAATAACTTGGTGATTATATTTTTTTTAATAGTTTTTCAATAAAAAGGTGGAAAAATATTTAAATAAGAAATAAAAGAAAACAAAAAAATATTTTCTGATAAATTTGATGTGGTTGTAAACTGCAAATATACCAAATAACATCAAAAAGCCGTACGACGCATTGTGTGCGTACTTTCTGTTAACGTACGACAGTTATTCCGACTCCGGCTCCGGCTGCGGCTCCGATTTTTGCATTGTGTTCCAGCAGTAACTCGTTGAACCAATGGAGCTTCGAATGAAGCGTAGGAGACAAGTAATGTCTGAAATTTTTAGATCGCTGGTATCGTTAAAGTAGTAGTCTCCAAGGTGGATTGTGCACAGAAGATGAGAGATTGTCTCATCTTCTTCCTATTAAGCAGTGCTCAGTCAGGACACCTATAACGTAGTTAATGTGCAATCTACTCAGAGAGATTAATTGTTTTGAGCGCCTGGCGCTAAGATTAGGCCAAATTAGTTTAGTCGCTGCACAGGTGGTGGTGTTATTCCACCTGAAGTTTGTTTTCTCTATGGTATCTTGCTTTAGCATGAGTTTACATGTAGCTAAGGGGATACCTATGCTAGCATTGTGAGCCACCAGAGGTAAAGTTGTTCCGCTTTTTGCAAGTTCGTCAGCTTTGCAATTTCCTGGAATATCTCTATGGCACGGCACCCAGAAAAGGTGAATGTTGAACTGTGTAGCCATCTCCGTAAGAGATGATCGACAATTTAGGGCTGTTAATGAATTTTTTGAGACAGAGTCTAGGGACTTTAACGCAGCTTGGCTATCCGAGAAGATGCGTATATCATTAGTTGATATAACGTTTTCTCTAAGCCAGGATAGGACTTCTTTTATAGCCAGGATTTCAGCTTGGAACACGCTACAATGATCGGGTAGACGAAAGGAGAGACTTAAGTTTAGTCTATCTGAGTATACGCCTCCACCAACCCCATCCTCCGGTTTTGATCCGTCTGTATAGAAGTTTATAGGACCATCGTTCAAAAATGATGTATTCTCCCAAGAAGACCTGAGAGGTATAGTCACTTTGAAGCTATAGTTATTAAACTGAGGATGGGGTATGGTGTAGTCAATATTACTGTTTATAGTTCTGAACGAGTTCAAAGTAGTGGTGTGGCCAATTCCATTACTGATCCACAGAGAGGAGGCTTGAAGCCGTATGGCAGTATTAGCGGCCGTTTGCTTGCTGAAAATGTCCAGCGGTATTAGATGGAACAGAACATCTAGTGAGGCGGAGGGGGTAGAGCGAAGTGCTCCTCCCATACACAGACAGGCTGTTCGTTGGACTTTGCTGAGTTTATCGCGATTTGTCGCTGTATCTAGCGCCGTCCAACATACCGCTACTCCATAAGTAAGGATCGGCCTTATGACCGAGATATATAGCCAGTGTGTAATGCGGGGCTGTAGGCCCCATTTATTACCAATGGCCTTTTTACAGGAGAACAGGGCTACTGTGGCCTTGTTTATTCTCTCTTGAATGTTAGGTTTCCAACTTAATTTCTTATCCAAAATGAGACCCAAGTATTTTGCTTGTTCAGAGAAATTAAGTAGTACACCGTTTATGAGGGGAGGGTCAATGTGTGGGACTTTGTATTTCCTTGTGAAGAGGACAAGGTCGGTTTTTTGTGGGTGAACACCTAGTCCACACCGATTTGCCCATCTGGTGAGCTTATTTAAAGCATTTTGTAGGAGTTCTTTTAGTATATTGGGATGTTTACCCGTTACTGCAATAGCAACATCGTCCGCATAGGCAAACACTCTGTATCTTACCCGTTACTGCAATAGCAACATCGTCCGCATAGGCAAACACTCTGTATCTCTCTCTACTAAGTTCCAGAGGAGAGGGGATAGGACACCACCTTGTGGCGTACCTCTGCTGACACCCCTTTGTGTAGTAAAATCACCCAGTTTTGTATTGATAATCCTGCTTATCAGCATCTGATTAATCAATTCGCTGATCGACTTATCTACCTTCAGAGATGTCAATACACGTGCAATTGCAGATGTGTCGACATTGTTAAATGCACCTTCTATATCTAACAAGGCAACTAAGGTGTACTCTTTATGATGGAGGGAATATTCGATTGTACGTACTATACTGTGTAGAGCCGTTTCAACTGATTTCCCTTTGTTGTAGGCGTGTTGAGCCTTTGAAAGGAGGGACTTATCAATACTTGCCCTTAAGTAGATATCGATCAAACGTTCAAAAGTTTTGAGAAGGAATGATGATAAGCGGATAGGTCTTAGGTCTTTAGGGTTAACGTGGCTGGATTTTCCAGCTTTTGGAATAAAAACGACTTTAACCTGTCTCCAAGACATCGGGATGTATGCCAATTTAAGGCATCCCTTGAAGATGTTTTCTAGGATGGGTATTAGAAAACTTGCATTTTCTTGCAGTTCAGCTGGAATTATACCATCCGGACCCGCAGATTTATATGGCTTAAAGCTGTTAATAGCCCATTTGAGTTTTTCCCTAGTGACTAGACCTTGTGGGGGATATAATGTATTGTCACAACTATTTGGTACAATGTTATTAATAATATTAGAGCTACCAGGAAAGTTGACGTCTAGTAGCAAGTTGAGCGATTCTTCGCTTGAATTGGTCCAGAGGCCAGAGGCGTTTTTCAAGCAGCTTGGCATGATTGGATTTTTGGAGAGGATTTTGCGCAACCTGGATGCTTCAGAGCAATCTTCCACGTTGCTGCAGAAGTTTCTCCAGGACGATCGTTTGGTTTTCCTCAGTTCTTTTTTATATATCTTCAGTGATTCTTTATATGAATCCCAGTCAGACATTTCTCTAGAAGCTTTCGCTCTGTTAAAGAGTTTTCTGCATTCTTTTCGAAGTGGATCCAGCCCTGAGTTCCACCAGTGTGGTTTCTTTTTACCTCTTACTTGTATAAGAGGACATGCAGTATCTAGAGCTTTGTTTAGGGCTAATGTTAGATTATTGACTTTGTCGTCAAGATCTTCAGTGTTAGAGGGGGTGTTAAAAAGTTCTGGTTTTACTAAACTATTTAACGTTCTCTTGTATTTTGGCCAATGTGTTCTTTTTAGGTTTCGGAAGATCGGTTGGCAAGGTGGATCATTTAAAAAGTTAAATTGGATGTATCTATGATCAGAAAAGGAGTGATCTTTAGATACTTTCCAGTTCAAAATATTATAATAAATGAAGTCGGAGACAAGAGTTATATCTAAAACTTCTTGTCGATTTTTAGTAATAAAGGTTGGCTCTTTGCCAACGTTACTTATGAGTAGGTTAGTGCTTAGAATATAGTCGAAAAGAGACTCACCCCTGTCGTTTATATCTGTGCTACCCCACACTGTATGGTGGGCGTTAGCGTCACTTCCGATGATGAGGCCGATGTTGAGCCTTTGCGCTTCAGCTATTAATCTCTCCAGAGTGTCACCCGGGAGAGGGCCAAGATGGTCATGGCCGAGATATGCCGACGCCAGCCAATATTTGGGAGTCCTGATTCCTCGAATAATAGATTTAACAATCCAGGGTTCTTGAATCAGGACAATATCTTCATCGCTGCTGGATAAGCGAAGAAGAAGGGAGGCCGAAGCCTTTATGGAGTGTTGGAGGTTAATCTGGAGTAACCGCAGTATTTTCGCTACCGTACTCCCGATCAGCCTCCAACACAGTGATGTTGGAGTCATCCATATCAGAGGACGATTCTAAAAGAATGTCCTCATCTCCGCTGTCGCAGACCTCGGCCTCCATTGCGGAAAAACCTTGGTCGGTGTTAGGAGCTTCCACTGCTACTGGGGATACCTGGGATGCATCGTCTTCCAATAAAGGAAATGTGACCGATGTACCAGGTTCCTCAGCAACCGTTTCCGCTTGTGTGGGTGGGGAAGGGGGAAGGATTTGTGCCTCAGCCCCATCTTTTTTGTAGACTCTCAGCGGTATTTCATCGAACCCGAACCTAATCACACCTTTTGACTGAGCCAGAGGAGAAACGGACTCTGCATTGATGATTACAATTGCACCCTTGTAGGGTCCCTTTGGATCCTCCAATTTCGCAACCTTCCAGTTGTGAGTCAGTAGATCGCACGACCTCCGATCATCACAGACCATCAACTTGATGTGTCCCTGATACCAACCGCCATCTTTTGTGATGGGCGGTGGTACCGGATTGTCAGACATGATCTTTACAAAACTGAAGGCCAGCTGTCCTTTGGCCAATGTCCAGTTCTCGGCAGAGATCGTGCCATCTACGTCACTTCTGCCGATAATCGCGACTACCATTTTGTCCTTCAGAACGTCACTGAAGGACATTTTTGCCTTGCGAGGGTCAAGAGAAGTGCTGGTGTTTAGCACTTTGGGGCGTTTAGGTAGTGAAACACTACCTTCCATAGACCTTTGTCGCTTCGACGTTGAGTCTTGGCTGGTCTTCAAATTATTTTTGGCCAGGAAATTCTTGGCCCATTTTATCTTGGCGTCATGCTGAGAGTTTCCTCCAGCGCCTAGTTGTTCACCAAACGTCTGGAGAATCCTCTTAGCATTGCGCATGTCCCTGTAGTAGGCCTTGGAGGCATACGCCCATCTCTCCCAGGACCTTCTTTAGGATTCTTTGTTTTGGAGGTAGAAGGACCTGGCACCACAGCCCTACTACCTCCGACTAGCGGTGTTGACGAGTTGAGAGGTTTACTCTTTGTGGTAGTAGAGGAGCCGTTCTTCACAACTGCCTCACTACAGGAAGAAGGTAATGTTACCTGATTATCCGATATTCCACTGGCGACAACAGGTGGAAGAGGGATGAGCAGCAGACAACTTTGCCGTCGTACTGCTGGCCGGTTCGGTCTTTTGATTTTGTTTTGTTTGTTTTGTTTTAAGAAAGTTCATTTTGAATCCCACGAATAGCGGATAAGGGGTGGTCCATCTGTACAGAGATCCGTGTATACAGATAAGGCTGGTTAATCCGGAGGTCGGCAGGTATCCGGATACTCCGTTAGCGACAGAGCTAGTTTTTTAATTGGGCCCTCAGCCAGGCTGATCGTCGGCACGGGTCGTGTAACAACTTAGATCCAGCCCAACTGGGAGGTAGATTGGGGGAAGGAGAGATAGGGTAGGGAATCAGGTAGTTTAGCACTGATTGAAGGACTGATTATAAGGATCGTTAAGAGAGGAATCAAAGGAGGGGTTCGTTGGATGGTTTTTTCACCAGCAACGAGGGGTGGGAAGGAGATGACAAGGTAACAATAGTCGGCTATTTCGCTTCCTATGTGGGAGAGGAAGTGATCGAGGGAGGGGTGAAGGTATGTGAGCGACCTTTGGTTTCAGGACTCATCTGGAGATAAATCTCGAGAATCATTGACCCTACTCAGCCTTTACAACTCGACAAGTTCGACGCTCAGGTAAAGGTTATATAGGACCTCATTGTATAGGACCTCGATGGAATAGTAGTGCACGTAAGAAGATTCGGCTGTTCGATATAAGCCGGTACAGCGTCGTAAACACTGCCGCTCGAACACCCGAAGCTTCTCCATCTGAGAAGGGGCAACGTTGAACCACACAGGACAACCATAAACGATTATCGGCCATATGAGGGCCATGTAGCAAATTACCTTCACTCTGGGGTCAAGCCGACTGCTAAAAAACAGCCGTTTCGTCAGAGCAAAGGCTCCTCTGGCCCTGGTCAGAGCAGCATTTATATATCTAACCAGATAAAGAGGTAATTCACTACACTTTTGCTCGCCAATGGCTGCCCGTGAAGATCTACGATGACCATCTTGCGCCAATTCTTACACGTATCCCTCGTGGCCCTAGCCAACGGAGTCCGGAACAGAATTGCCTTCTACTTCTGGACATTTATTTTTAGTTTCCAGTCGTCGCAATATCGCTGAATCTTGTCGAATCACGCTGCAAGAGAATTCTAATAACCTCAACCTTTCGGGCCGTTCTGTACGCAATAAGATCGTCGGCGTATGTTATGGCCAACCAATAGGCCAGATTTGTCCCAGGAGGAATCTGGGAAAAAGAGGAAAGGACGTTACAGCAAACCGAAAAAAAATTTAGACGGCTGACCAGGAACATGGACTGGATAAGACCCAGGTCGATGGTTCTGGTCAGATTAGGCAGGGAAAAAACTTACCTGAAGTACTCTGGTTTGCATCCGGCGCTGTTAATTCTTTTTTTTATTGTTTTAAATGCATATAGTTTTGTTATGTTTTGGTTTTTAGTGTTTAGTTGTTTTATTTATTTTGTCTATTTATTGTTGGTGGCGCACGCAACTTCTGTATGTTTTTTTATTCAACCCACTGACAAAACAATCTGACATGACATTTAGGTATACAATTGGAACGAAATAGACATATTCATAATAAAAGAGACCGAAGGAAACAATAGGAAATAAGAATATGGTAGAAAAGGATGACGAAGGAATTGTAGGTGCGACGGATATAGGTATTTGTGTAAAAAGAATAACCATACATAAAAAAAAATTAAATATTTATGGAAAAGCTTAGGCGAATAGGGGAAGTTGGGGAAAGTAATAGAAAGGATTAGATAGGAGTGCAAATTAAGCTTTGAAGCAAGGGTCCGGACAAGACTGAAAAGGTAGTTCGTTGAACATTGCGGGAAAATATAAAACTGTGCGGGAACTGAAGACCGCAACCGCTAAAAGAACTTGACTAGAAGTCATTTGTAGTTTAGAGTGGGTGATAATAACATCAATTAAAATTTTAAAAGTGGAACAAAGAATTTAAGTGAATTAAGTTTTTTTTAAAAAAATAAAGTAAGACAAAGAAAAAAGAAAATAGGAATGATTTCCTTTCAACGATTAAAGAATTTGAATTAATTTTTTTTGAAGGAAAAGTTTAAGATATAACGAACGGAATTAGACTTATGTACCTGGGAAAATTAAATTTTGGAAAGCAGATACCTACTAATATAAAAAAGGATAAAGTTTTAAAAGGATAGTGAGGGTGAGTGATACTTTTATTTAAGGTAATATAATAGGAACAAATAAGATAACGAACAAAAATACGTGTTACAGTGAGATTGAGTTTTGGCGGCCGGCGCGGTAGTTAGCGTAGGAGCGAGCGGCGGTCCAAGACTAAGCAAATTTCATCCCCAAAGTGAAGTGAAGGGTGTACTAAACAAAGGAATGATCCGTCGATCGACCCGGATCCACAAGTAACTTTACTAGCCCAAAACCAATCTCACCTATATATTTTATACAAGTGATATATTCACAAATATCCATATACATACATACGTGCATTCCTTTTTTTGTAAATTTACGTTCATCAAGTGGTATAGCAGAACAGGATTCGGTTCCCAGCGGCGGACCGATTCTAGGATCCGTCTTGATATATAGATATAGATATATATATACATATATTCATATTTATATATATATATATATACATATAAATATTTTATTTGTTTGTTATCAACGAACAATAATTAGTAACGTGACATCATAAGAACTAACTACAATTTTATAACGTTTTTTTGTAACTCCTTTTATCGTTATATGTGTCTAGAGTGCGTCGTTATTTTTTAGTGTAGTAAGGATTACGGGTAGAATTCGTCGGGCGGCGTAGGTTCCCCAGGCCCCTCCCTGCCGAGGTAGAGGCAACATTTTGCGTCCCCTTAGCTACCTATAGAGAGCTCTTGGTAGGTAGGATAAAAGAGGAATTATACAGCCGCTTCATAAAAGGAAGTCGGCCTAGATTTACGGGGAGACAAGGGAACTTAAGTCTCCTCCATACGGAGAAAGTCCCTGGGTTTTTTTTTTGTATTGGGTGCACTAGGTACATATATATAATCCTAAGGAGAAATTTCGTTTTTTTTTGATTATTTCAATTTTTAAAATTTTCTAATTTTTAAATGTTCAATTTTTCAAATTTCTAATTTTCAAATTTCCGTTTTATCGTCATTTTCGTTGTATTTTCAAATTTTAGTGTTACATGTATAAGTATAAAGTTTTGTATGATATGATAAATAAAATGTAAGTCACGTTACAGTTTAGTCGATTTGTTGCGTTTTTCTTATTATATCAACTTTTGGCGTCCAGTGCTTCGTTATGATGGAGTGCTAATTTAAAATTCATAGGAGGTGCGGTAGGGCTGGACCATGCTCTTCAGTGAACCGGGTCATGTAACGTAAATTCAGCTTCACAGTCTACTGAGGGGAGTTCGAAAGACAAGGCCAGTCGAACTCCAGGTTGGGTGGGTACGGCCATGCTGCAACAACAGCCGCAGCGTTCCCGAGGCGTGTCGAGTCCAGCGTGAATGTCGTGTTATCAGTGGTGGTGTATTTAGTGATAGTGTGCCTGGTGATGGTGTGTCTGGTGGTGGTATGTCTGGTGTTTGTGTGTCGGTTGTGGTGTGTCGGTAGTCCTGTGTCCGGTGGCGGTTTGTAGGTTGTCCTGTGTTTGGTATTATTTAAGTGTAGTGCTTGTTTTGAAGTTGTGTTTTGGTTGTAGTGTGCAAGTCGGTATAAGTTTTTGTTCTTTTAGAGTTATGTAGTGTTGTATTGTTTTGGGATCGTTCAAGTTTCGTTTAATGGCATGAAATTTAGTTTTGAAAGAGGTGAGGTCCAACTGCGAAGGCAAGATCCCCCCCTTATCCGGCGAGCTTAGCCGAGCATCGCAAGCATGCCATCGCCTTCGTAGTGGACATTCTATCCCTACACCCTACCCCCTTTTTCCCATCCTAGTTCTGGCCTACCCTCATGGGGTGGTCAGTGAATCCTCCGCGCTCCTAACCTATCCTCAATCCTAAATCCCTTCTCCTTCCTCAACCTTATCCTCTGCATATTGCCTCATTTCAAATGGCGCCCAACGTATTTGTGTATGAATGGATAGTATGTTTGTTTGCAACCCAACGTGTTTGCGTATGAATGTGATAGTATGTTTGTTTTTAAATTAACTTTTTTAGCAATTGCGGGCCCTGATCTTGGTCGGAGCATAAGACATAAACGAGATAGCTCGTAAGAAAACTCGGTTATTTGCGATGCGAAGACTAAGAGATGGGGACGGAAACAATGCATTTAAAAGAAAAAAAAATTTAAAGATTATGCAAGATTTCGTGAACCGTATCCGTCTGTTTTCGAAGCCGTTTTCAATTGCAGCGTATGTCGTATGCAAGATAGCTTTAAGAATGCTTGCATACTTGCGACGAAGCATTTGAGATCGGTCCGAGAGGGCAGTCGGAACGGGTAAGGAAAATATTTTTGCTTGACGATTAGGAGAGTCCAGTATGTCTTCATTCGGAAGGTTTTTACGTACCGGATGAATCGCGACTGGGGTTTCAGAATCGATTTGGAATATGAAGTTTTGGAATAGGTTCTAGTCGAATCGTAAGTCTTGGAGGGGATAGCTTTATAGAAAGCCCACCCAATTGCGGCGAGGAGATAAGAACCCCAAAAAGCAAAAATAAAACTGAATTTTTATAATTAAATAATGTTTAGTGTATGTTCATGGTAGTGATTGAGCGGTGTGAGTTAGAGTGTATGTTGTATGTTGGATATACCTCGGGAACAGAAAGTGAGAATAGTAAGTGAAGCGAAGTCGTTAGTGTCCCATGTACGAAAAAAGGGAAAGTAACTGAAGAGTCCGCCTGAAACACCTCCGAAGTGTTTTATGAATAATTTTGTTTGATTTTTTTTGAAAGACGTTCGCAGTGTCAGATAGTGATAAATGTTTTTTTTGAGTTTTTCCATTACAATTGGTTTAAGTATTAATGTTTTACAAATTTTCGTTCAGTTTAAAATCGATACATACATACATATACATATTTTGTGTTTTTTTTTTTTAATTTCAATTTTATTTACGTTTTAGTAATAAGTTTTTGTATTTTAATCAATTTAGTTTTTTTTGTATTTTAATCAATTTAGTTTTTTTTTGTATTTTAATCAATTTAGTTTTTTTATTTTAATCAATTTAGTTAAATAGCAGTTAGGAACAATATTTTAGGTTTAGAAAGAATAGTAAAAACATAAAAAAAAAATCAACAAAACCAAATATAATCAAAAATTACAAAAAAAAAAAACATATAAAATAGAAAAAAATCCAAAACAAAAAAAAATACTTAGGCATAGGTTTTTTTTATATAGGTATTAGTAATTTAAAAGGATAAATATAAATAAGAATAGGTTAAGTATCACATTTAGGTTATAGTTATTTGTAGTGGTTACTTAGTTCAATTAGGCTTAGTTATATTAGAATAGTGTTGTAGATTTTAGGTGATTTACATATATACATTTTTACATTTCTTTTAATTTAGTAGTTTAGAATTAGATTTTTATAGAATAGTTATAGGAAATTCAGTTTTTTTGTTAAATTTTTTTTTTTGGAAATTATATGTAGTTTTATGTTATGTTTTTTTTTGTTTACAGTAGTATAGGAATAATTGTATCTTAGGTTAGGGTTTATTGTATAGCGTCTAGAATACAGAGGTATAATTTGTTTTGTTCAGCAAGACCTATGAAAAGACAAGAAGAAGAAGAATTAGAAAAGAAAATAATTAAAGTACAAAATTTATTACCAGACCAAAGACTTACCCGTTCCTTACGTGAAAAAATTTTGCAAGTTCCGTCCGAGATGTCTCGAGTACAGCATTCTCCGAAAGACAAGTCTGGTCCGCTAAACCTAGTGGGTTAGGACCTATCGACAACATCGCTATGAATAAAGACAATCAGCCTCAGGGAATACAAGGGCGGTCATCAGGTTTATTGCTAACCGAAGCTACAAATCAAATTCCGGAAGGTTTGGTAGGTTTACAGGATTCGGGTGAGGTGAGAAGTGTGATCGATACCTTATCGGCACCTTCATATAGCAATTTAACTCCACCTGGAGGATTATCACCTGAGCCTTCTAATTGGGTCAACGGTATGGCAAGGTCATCTGATAGTGGGGGCCAATCGAATAGTCATGCCGCAAGATCTCAGGTAGCCGTCAACTCCGGAATCACCGAGGAAGTTAGGGTAGCGATAAATCAGGCCGTAGGTAATGCGTGTGAGTCTTACAACAAAAATCTTAGTAGGCAACTGGCCGTAACTCTAAAAGAGGAGATAAGAAAACAGTTTTAAGACCTTTTGAAAGAAGCCAACCCAACTCAACCGTGTCCACCAACTGGAGGGGAGAGGGCTCAAAATTTAGTGGAGGATTCTGGTAGGCAACCGCGTCAGTTGAACGATGAGACTATCAATTTCAATGCCAACCAGTATCCGAGGCCGTCGTATACTACGAGGGATCGGAGTGTGAACCAAGGTCCTGTTAGTGGGTCTGAGGCCAACGGGATGTTCCATCCAAACCCATACCAGGAACCTAATGGTTTCACTCCGAGATACCCTCAGCCTCCCTATTTCAACCCGCCTCCGGTATATCCGCAACCGGTTATGAAAACACCCATTCGGTTGGATAAGTGGAAGCTTCAGTTTGATGGGAAGTCGGCTGACCCAAGAGTGGAAGAATTTGTGTTCAGAGTCGAGATGCTGCAAGACAAATATAGGTGTGCATGGGCTGAGATTCTGAGAGACTTCCATCTTTTACTCTCGGGAGCCGCGAGTGAATGGTACTGGTGGTATCTTCGCTCGAATGGACAACCGGATTGGCCGATGCTTCGAGATGCCTTAATTCGTCAGTTTGAAAGTTCCAAATCGGACATAAAGATAACTGGCGAAATAAGGGATCGTAAGCAGGGCAACTGGGAGTCTAGCGACGACTATTTTGCGGCGATAACCCGTTTACGATCGCAATTAAAAGTCCAGATACCGGAAAATCAGCTGGTCCGGATGATCAAAAGAAATTTGAACGAACGATTGGAGCCTCTAGTGTATCCTCAAACCATTTTTTCAATGGACCAACTGCGGATGGCCTGTAAAGAGGCAGAATACGCCTTTCCGAAAAAGGACCGAGAAGGTCAAAAGCCGAATCGAGCTCCACATCGGTTTGTAGCGAATGAGATAGACGTGGCTCCGGATTGTGAAGTGGTTACGTCAGTAGGTGAGCTTGTAGATGCTTTCCAGCATTCAGGAGCTCGATCGAAAACCTCAGTAGGCCAAGGTGAAGGCAGGACCGGAGAGTGTTGGAACTGTCGGATTCAAGGTCACTCATTCGTGGACTGTCCTTCAAATAAAAGGAACATTTTCTGTTACCGGTGTGGGCTTGATGGTGTTATCACTCCCAAATGTCCTCGGTGTAATCCGGAAAACCGAAATCGGAACGCGACAACTCCGGGGGAGTCGCGTTCGACTCAGACACCCCAGACAAACCTTTAGAGAATGATTATTCAAAATCCAATATTGATGAGACAAGGATTAAAATTTTAGCTAGAGAAAAAAATAAAGAGATAGAATTAGAGAATAAACCCGAAAAAAAAGAAAGAAATAAAACCATTACACATAAGATTAAAAGAATATTATGAGACGAGAGATAGAATTTTTCAAGGAGAAGTTAGCGGAATATCCAGTAGAATTAAGAAAGCGAGAGCGAGATATGAAATAAGAAAACAAACTCGACATGAAATCGCGTCGACTGTCATAGATACCCAAACTGACCCTAGGCCTTACGCGAAGGTAAAAATATGTAACCGAGAGATAAATGGACTCTTGGACAGCGGGGCCAGCATAAGTATCTTAGGGAAAAGTTGTCTTAAGTTTATAGAAGATTTAAATATACGACACCAACCGTACTGTTCAGGTGTTAAAACAGCTGACGGTCAAAGTCAGAAAATTGTAGGAAAAATAAATGTGTTAATCCAGTATAGAAATATAGAACATCTGATAACCTTATACCTAGTTCCAAATCTAGACCAGGAATTGTATTTAGGGGTGGACTTTTGGAAGGCATTCCAGATCGCCCCGAACATTTTAAGTTCTATCTCCGTCCTGGAACAGGATGCTGATTTGATGAATGCTCACGAACTTTCATTGGAACAGCGATCGATATTGGAAACGGTTAAGCAAAAATTTTTAGACTACGATCGGCACGGTCTCGGAAAGACGACACTCATGGAGCACGTCATCGATACCGGGGAGGCAGTACCGATTAAGCAGAGGCACTATCCTGTTTCTCCAGCGCACAGTGGGTCCCCTTCATACTAAGCAGTGCTCAAAATTCAGTATCCTATTTTAAGTCATCACTACTGTTAAATATTGATACTCACTGCTATAACAAATGAAATTTAGTAAATAATATGTTAAATTAAAAAAGTATTCACAACAATTTTTAAAGTTTTTGAGTATTTTATTTTTAAGAAATGAATGGTTCTTCAATTAACATTTCAATGACTTCAGGGTGAAAAATTTTCCGGTTGATCACTGGCATTGCGCGTGTATAAGTTATAAGGGGATCAGAAGAGATAAGCAATCTATTAAAAACATCCGTCATAGTATCCTTTCGTGATGTTTTCCTGCTAAATTGTTCCCGATATACTTTGAAATCTTTGTTCCTAGCCTCCTGAGCTTCTTCACTTAACTGTCCGATTGGAAGTAGAGCATGGGTTATTATTTCACTTCCATGGATTAGGATTTTATGAACACTTGTGCTCATGTAATACCAGGGATATAGTTCAACATACAATCGAGCTGTTTCTAAGCAAAAACTTCGAAATTGATCTGAATTAATCCTAAAACCGCTCGATAAAGTTTGCAGAATTATATAGAACCTGCGAATAAGATTTTTGTCTATTCCGGTAATAGTGGAAGATAATTCATATTGCTGAAAAAACTTTCTTGCAACATTACCATCATTAGTATTTCCATAACCAGGTTTCGGTTTATCGACTATAAGTGACATTTGCTTTTTAAATTCTTTTTGGATGTTGATTTTAGTGTTTTTAACTGTTTGTTCATTTTCTTTAGTCAAACGCCATGATTGCACAGGCAATTTGTATGCAAGATGTAAAACACACTCAAACATCCTTATCCACGAATGTAAAACAGATATACCGAAAGATAAGAAGTTTCTTTTTATAGGCCTTTCTATCATATCGTCTATTTTGTTGAAATTTTTAGATGTCGCGTCGCATAAATAACATCGCAGAGTTGAATTAGTTTCAGATAAAGCGTTGCAGATTTTGCCATCGACCATTGTCAAGACAAGATTATGTTTGATTTTAAACCTTTTATCATTAATTATTAATTCCGTTGGTGCTAAATTTTGTATTTGGTATTCAATGTTCTCTTTTTCGGCTTTAATGAGTTCATTTGTTTCTTTCTTATATTGCAATTTAATGGGCCTGCAAAACCGTGGAGATGAAGGCCGTGGATTTTGCCACACTATAGATTTCATATTATTTTGTTCACCTATTATTCTCAAAGGCACCATTGATGATAAGAACATGTATTTATCGTCACTCTCTTCCGATGTAAACCTTTGCATGTATTGGGTATGACTAGAGCTCCCATCGAATCCCCACTTGCTAACTAGTGTCAAGTTGATTGAAGGGTTTAAGGTCGCAATCATTTCTTGTTGTGAGTCCATCAGACGAGTAACAGTATGGTCTAATAACGACTGTACTGGTACCTCGGCCTCAATTTCTGTTACAGATATCATATCTGGGTAGCACTTTGACTTTTCTTTTTTTATTTCCTTATAAGATGGAAAAATTTCCTTGGCATAGTTTCGAATGATGTTGTATTGGTTCTTAGATAACTGAGCTTCCATAATCATAGACAGAGCTTGTACAGAAGACACTTTGGGAGATCTTTTTTCATCTACTCGTATATTTTGCTGGCTGGGATTATTTTCACTTACTTGCTTCACTAAATTTGATTCTTCAGGTCTCCCGCTAGCTCTGAAATTCATCTGTGCAGCATATGCTAACTCATCTGCAGTATAAGAAGCGCGTAATTCTGCTGTTTTCCTCCGTTTCGTTTGCTCACTACTCTGCCCAAAATCGGTTCTCGGGCGGCCACGTTTAAGTGAACAATATGATTTGAATTTTAACTCTCCTAGTAACCAAACGCTTTCGTTTTGCAAGAACCTTTCCTTGTGCCTATTACAGTTGTTCCATTTTAAAAGAAATTGTTTTTTAAAATTTCGTAATTTGTAGTTGATTTCTTTTACGAATAAATCGGGGCAATTTGTTTTTGCAATAACAAATTTTTTGAGATCTAAAAATTTGTCTTCAAATTTTTCAAATTCACTGTCCAATAATACTTCAGATAAGGTTTTTCTCTGTAATATTTTAATATTATCCGTTGTGGATTCACCTGAAGAAGAACAAGAAGAAGAAATACTTAATGCTTATACCTGCTACTTATGGATATCGCAATTTGGGCATGTTTTATCTAAAACGGAGTAAGAAATTGATGCATTTTGATCGCGACAAGTAAAATTTTCAGTAAAAAAAACCTACAAAAATTGATCTGTTATTTATCCTAAGTCACAAAGCTTAACTTTGACCATCTGATTAATAGAACTGAAAAAATAAGATTTTTAACCGAACCTCTTTCTTCGAAGATTTTTTTTTTGATTTTTCGCCGATGGGGTTCGCTTAATAAGCTTTTATTTTAAGTCGTATTAATTGGATCATCGAGATAAAGGTATTGGAACTTTGGAAAAATTACGGAGCACCATTTTTCTTATTAAATATCTATATGAACTCAAGCGGTTACACATCTGAGAAAAAAAAATCAGAAAAATCGCTAATTTTAAACAAAACCTACCCCTCCCCCACCTTGAGCTATAAAAAAGTACCAAACTTTTGTATTCGATACCACGGCACAAGAACCTATAAGCCCACGTACTTAGCTTTTCGGCTATACCTCCATTACCCACAATTTATGTCGATTCTTTTACTATAAGTTTACTGAGTCTCTAACTCAAACAACTTTATTTTAAAAACGCGCACCATGCTCTCACTTCTCTCATCGGATTTATAATAAAGAGAGTTTGGTCTTTCAGTCTGTATCATTAGATTTAAAAGTTCTCTGCGCAAATTAAAAAAAAAACCGTTCTAAAAATTGTATTGCTTCCGAGTAAAAGCCTTTTTCGTTGATGTACTTTATATACATAAAA
The DNA here is from genome assembly GCA_920104205.1 of Eupeodes latifasciatus. Taxonomy (NCBI): domain Eukaryota; kingdom Metazoa; phylum Arthropoda; class Insecta; order Diptera; family Syrphidae; genus Eupeodes; species Eupeodes latifasciatus. The sequence continues at coordinate 174,914,405 of OV049924.1, read as the reverse complement.
ACACTTTTAATAATAAAAAAAATATAATTTGTAATCTACATACCTTCATCAACAATCGACATATTTTTTTTTTTTAAACTTAAGAATTTAACTTTTAAAAATAAAAACTTCAACCACTAGATCAAGACACTGCATAATGTGAATCAAAAACAATTAAAAAGTGTCGACTTTGAAGTACCGTAACTTGGCCGCCAGACCAAGAGAGAAGGTAATACTTACGTATGACGTGTGTTACACCGTTAATATTGATTTGGAACTTTTATTTTATTTTTATTCCCAAAAATTAAAAACGGTATTTTGAGCACTGTTTTATATGGAGAGGGCCCACTGTGCAGCGGTCCAAGCCGTGTTGTACCAAGAGATCGATAGGATGCTTAAGATTGTAGTTATTGAGGAGAGTGAGAGTCCGTGGTGTTCACCAGTTGTTCTTATAAAGAAACCAGGTCCAAATGGTACCGTAAAATACCGGTTTTGCCTGGATTCCCGTAAGGTCAATTCGGTGAGCAAAAAGGACGCCAACCCTCTTCCCAGTATCGAAGGTCTAATCAGTCGTCTTCCAGATACTTACTACATCAGTAGTGTAGATCTCAAGGAAGCATTCTGGCAAATACCACTGGAGAAAGATAGCAGAGAGAAAACAGCGTTTGCGGTACCGGGGAGACCCCTGTACCAGTTCACGGTGATGCCTTTCGGGTTGTGTAATGCTGCCCAAAGATTGTGCCGACTGATGGATAAAGTTATCCCGAGCCGACTTAGAGATCGCGTGTTCGTATATTTAGATGATCTTTTAATTATCGCTCCAGACTTTGATACGCATGTTGCGCTGTTAGGAGAAGTAGCCGACTGTCTCCGAAAGGCTAATCTCACTATCAATGTCAAGAAATCCAAGTTCTGTTTCAAAGAACTGAAGTACTTGGGTTTCATCGTTGGTGGTGGGAAATTAAAAACAGATCCGGCAAAAATAGAGGCCGTAGTGGACTTTCCTATACCGAAAAACGCTAAGCAGGTGAGAAGGTTACTTGGTTTGGCCGGATGGTATCGGCGTTTCATAAAAGACTTTTCGAACCTAACAGCTCCCTTGACGGATACTCTCAAGAAAAAGAACGCGAAGTTTGTGATGACGGATGAAGCTAAAGTCGCTTTCGAAAATCTGAAAAGAGCTCTTACGACAGCTCCGGTGCTGACACACCCAGATTTTTCGAAACGGTTTTATGTTCAATGTGATGCTTCCGATTCCGGAATCGGGGCCGTTCTTTTTCAGAAGGGAGAAGCTGATGAAGAAAGTCCTATTTCTTACTTTTCGCAAAAGTTAAACTCATGCCAGCGAAACTATAGTGTGACCGAGAAAGAATGTATGGCAGCGGTGATGGCAGTGAAAAGGTTCAGACCCTATGTTGAAGGTATGGATTTCACCATCATAACTGATCACTCTAGTTTAAAATGGTTAATGACCATGAAAGACCTCAGTGGTAGATTGGCTAGATGGTCTCTAGAGTTGCAAACGTATACTTTCGACATAGAACACCGAAAAGGATCGCTGAATATCGTGCCAGACACTCTTTCTCGAGCACACTTGGATAGCTTGGACATGGGAGAAATAATTCCTTGGATAGATTTAGAATCCGACGAATTTAAATCAGAGGAGTACAAAAACCTCATAAATACAGTACGAGAGCATGAAAAGGAATTACCCGACGTTAAGATAGTAGATTCTTTTGTGTACAAACGAACCTTCCCTATTAATAGCGAAAATCTACTAGTAGAGAATTCATGGCGGTTATGGGTACCTTCAACCTTAACCGAAAATTTGATTGCTAATGCTCATAATCCACCGCAAGCCGCTCATGGTGGAACAGCTAAAACTTTGTACCGTGTACGGCAGTATTTCTACTGGCCTAACATGACAGTACAAATCCGACAATTTGTAAGTAATTGTGAAACGTGTAAACAGTCTAAGTCTTCAAGTCAAGTCCAACGTCCACCTATTGATAATTGTTATGTCACAGACCGTCCGTTCCAGAAATTATATGTTGATTTTATTGGTCCATACCCTAGGTCAAAAGCAGGAAATGTGTATGTTTTTGTTGTACTAGATCATATGTCTAAATTCGTGTTCCTAAAACCGCTTCGTTCAGCAACGTCAAGTAACATAATAACATACTTGCGTAACGACATATTTAATGCATTTGGTGTTCCACAAATTTTGCATTCCGATAACGGAAAACAGTTTGTATCAAAGGAATTCCAAAGTTTTTTGGAAAAATATGGAATACGCCATTTCAAAACGGCTAACTACTCGCCACAGTCTAACGCCTCCGAGAGAGTCAACCGTACATTATTAGCTGCTATACGTTCCTATCTGAAAGAAGATCAGCGCGAATGGGATTGCCACTTGAGTAACATCGCATGTGCCTTAAGGAGTTCAGTGCATTCAGCCATCGGTGTGTCACCATACTTTGCTCTTTTTGGAACAAACATGATGACACACGCGAGCGGATATGCACTGGCACAAAAGTTAAACGTCCTTGAGGATGGCGAGTTGGTGACCTTACCGCGGCAAGAGCGATTGCACTTAGTAAGGGCTAAGCTGAAAGAAAACATAATAGTAGCTAACGAAAAGGGTAGGAAAACGTACAATACCAGGTCCCGAAATGTCCGATACTTGCCTGGTCAAGAAGTTTACAAACGAAACTTCATATTAAGTGACTCCTCGAAACTGTTATCGTCTAAACTTTGTCCTAAATATGTTAAATGTCGTATTGTCAAACCCGTAGGGAAAGATATGTACGAGCTAGAGAACCTAGTTGGGAAAAAGATTGGGATCTTTCATGCGAAGGATCTCAAACAATAGCTAATCGTTGAGTTTTTTTTTTCAAAGACACAACAACTAAATTTAAGATTCAAATTACGGACGATTGAAACGAAACAAACAAAAATTTCTCATGACCAACATCTTAAAACCTGTGATATGATAGACGAAAACCTGTGATATGATAGAGCAACACCTGTGATATATAGTGGACAAGACATGACAACAAAAAAAAAATCCTGTGATATAGAGTAGTTGACAAGACATGACAACCATCTGCGATATTAAGTAGGTACAAGCATGAAAACTGAAAAAAAAGGAAGATTGTATTCAATGCTGTCGTAATTCGTTAAGTTCCTTAACAACCTGGTCAAACATCTGTGATATTTTTCATTTCGAGTAAACGAAAACAAAAAATCATCCCGACTGACTCAACAACTGTGATAACCTAGATATAAGTAATTCCAATCTGTGATATTTTAATTATAGCTTAAGTAGTTTATAAACAAGTAGTGCAATAACCTGAGCACTCTAATCAACTTAGCAAAATTAACTTGTATAATCCAGGGATTGACGTGAGTCATTGGAATCCTTATTCTAGGACACGAGTGTTGTTGAATTAGTAGAAAACCCAACCAGGACACCGACAAGAAACAATCGCTTTATTGACAAGGGTTCTCTTGACCGAATGACGACCGATAACAACACAGAAACAATATACATATGTATACCTTTTTTTTCAATTGTGTCCATAGTTAAACTACTCTTACAATAAAACAAACAACTGAATTTATATATATTTTAGTATATACATACATATATGTATGTACATACTACTTCTTTTTAAAGAAATCATACTTCGCGTATCCGAATAGTAGGTACATAGATACACCAATAAAAAACAAACGTAATTAATAAATTATAAATTCATGCTCATGACAATAACAAAATGAAGATGGACTTACACTGTACTAAGAGTTTGAACATACGTTGAACCTTTTTTTTTTAAATTTAGTGGTAGCCCTGTATTGCCCGGCTGAATGTTCGAGGGTTCTTCCCCACCTGATACCAGCTTGAAGGAATCCTATTTATTCCGCCCGGCTTAAGCATTGTGGGTTCTTCACCACTTGAGACCAACTTGAATTAATCGTATTCGCATCGCCCGGCTTAAGCCTCGTGGGTTCTTCTCCACCTACGATATGGCAGTCGTATCATGGATTGGCACATGTACCTTTTAACCAACCCCATACGATGAGTCGTCGGCCTTTTCACCGTCATCCTTGTGACATCCACTTCCGATGTCGGAGGTTTGTTATGGCCAACCAATAGGCCAGATTTGTCCCAGGAGGAATCTGGGAAAAAGAGGAAAGGACGTTACAGCAAACCGAAAGAAAATTTAGACGGCTGACCAGGAACATGGACTGGATAAGACCCAGGTCGATGGTTCTGGTCAGATTAGGCAGGGAAAAAACTTACCTGAAGTACTCTGGTTTGCATCCGGCGCTGTTACTTCTTTTTTTTATTGTTTTAAATGCATATAGTTTTGTTATGTTTTGGTTTTTAGTGTTTAGTTGTTTTATTTATTTTGTCTATTTATTTTTGGTGGCGCACGCAACTTCTGTATGTTTTTTTATTCAAACCACTGACAAAACAATCTGACATGACATTTAGGTATACAATTGGAACGAAATAGACATATTCATAATAAAAGAGACCGAAGGAAACAATAGGAAATAAGAATATGGTAGAAAAGGATGACGAAGGAATTGTAGGTGCGACGGATATAGGTATTTGTGTAAAAAGAATAACCATACATAAAAAAAAATTAAATATTTATGGAAAAGCTTAGGCGAATAGGGGAAGTTGGGGAAAGTAATAGAAAGGATTAGATAGGAGTGCAAATTAAGCTTTGAAGCAAGGGTCCGGACAAGACTGAAAAGGTAGTTCATTGAACATTGCGGGAAAATATAAAACTGTGCGGGAACTGAAGACCGCAACCGCTAAAAGAACTTGACTAGAAGTCATTTGTAGTTTAGAGTGGGTGATAATAACGTCAATTAAAATTTTAAAAGTGGAACAAAGAATTTAAGTGAATTAAGTTTTTTTTAAAAAAATAAAGTAAGACAAAGAAAAAAGAAAATAGGAATGATTTCCTTTCAACGATTAAAGAATTTGAATTAATTTTTTTTGAAGGAAAAGTTTAAGATATAACGAACGGAATTAGACTTATGTACCTGGGAAAATTAAATTTTGGAAAGCAGATACCTACTAATATAAAAAAGGATAAAGTTTTAAAAGGATAGTGAGGGTGAGTGATACTTTTATTTAAGGTAATATAATAGGAACAAATAAGATAACGAACAAAAATACGTGTTACAGTGAGATTGAGTTTTGGCGGCCGGCGCGGTAGTTAGCGTAGGAGCGAGCGGCGGTCCAAGACTAAGCAAATTTCATCCCCAAAGTGAAGTGAAGGGTGTACTAAACAAAGGAATGATCCGTCGATCGACCCGGATCCACAAGTAACTTTACTAGCCCAAAACCAATCTCACCTATATATTTTATACAAGTGATATATTCACAAATATCCATATACATACATACGTGCATTCCTTTTTTTGTAAATTTACGTTCATCAAGTGGTATAGCAGAACAGGATTCGGTTCCCAGCGGCGGACCGATTCTAGGATCCGTCTTGATATATAGATATAGATATATATATACATATATTCATATTTATATATATATATATATACATATAAATATTTTATTTGTTTGTTATCAACGAACAATAATTAGTAACGTGACATCATAAGAACTAACTACAATTTTATAACGTTTTTTTGTAACTCCTTTTATCGTTATATGTGTCTAGAGTGCGTCGTTATTTTTTTGTGTAGTAAGGATTACGGGTAGAATTCGTCGGGCGGCGTAGGTTCCCCAGGCCCCTCCCTGCCGAGGTAGAGGCAACATTTTGCGTCCCCTTAGCTACCTATAGAGAGCTCTTGGTAGGTAGGATAAAAGAGGAATTATACAGCCGCTTCATAAAAGGAAGTCGGCCTAGATTTACGGGGAGACAAGGGAACTTAAGTCTCCTCCATACGGAGAAAGTCCCTGGGTTTTTTTTTGTATTGGGTGCACTAGGTACATATATATAATCCTAAGGAGAAATTTCGTTTTTTTTGATTATTTCGGCGAGCTTAGCCGAGCATCGCAAGCATGCCATCGCCTTCGTAGTGGACATTCTATCCCTACACCCTACCCCCTTTTTCCCATCCTAGTTCTGGCCTACCCTCATGGGGTGGTCAGTGAATCCTCCGCGCTCCTAACCTATCCTCAATCCTAAATCCCTTCTCCTTCCTCAACCTTATCCTCTGCATATTGCCTCATTTCACGTACGCAATTGCCTTTGTAGGACTATACCTACCAGATCGCTGGTGTAAATGCTGAAGAGAATCGGCGAATTCACCGCTCCCTGTTGAAGACCATTTTTAATTAAGAATGTTGTGGTAGAAGTTACATTGCCACTTTTGACAACAAACTTTCTACCGTTAAGCATATCATAAAGTATATACAACAATGGCTTGTTTATGCCAAGCCTGCTCAGTTTTAGGTAAAGACCCTTTAACCATACGGTGTCAAAGGCCTTTTCCAAATCAACCAGAACAGCACCTGTGCATTGTTGGATAATATGTATTATTCAGTGCATTATTGAAGAGTGTGGTGTAAATGTCAGTTGCCTCCATCGGTAAATGTCTTAGTACAACGTTGGATATACCATCGACACCTGCTGACTTTTTGTTTTTTATTGAGTTTAAGATGAGCTGAAGCTCAACCTTCGTCACTAACAAGGGACTTGCTCCCGTTTGCTCGGCGATTATGGCATTTGCCAAAAAGTCGTCATCGAACCGCATGAAACCGCGGTTCTCAGATCTCGATTGTGTCATATCATTTCGGAGGTAAAAGTGATTAAGTAGGGCTCTGTTTTCCAGGTCATGGTTGGGGCGAATGCTTACATTCACCTTGTACACTTGCTGGAAAGCAGCTCCCACCGCTTCCACTTTTTCCTTCGGATCTTCAATTATGTAAAAGTCATCGTCAAAGATGGCTTCTTCTGGATCTATTTGCGCTGTCCTGAGTACGTCCCTGTTCTCTTCAGTTCTTTTGAGTTTCAGACACGGAAAGTCATTATCGTTCTTTTTTCTGAATATTTTGTTGATTTTAGGGAACATACTAGGATCACTGGAATTAACTGACCGGATCCTACGGTCCCAGTACTTGTTAATTGATAACCTGTAGTTCTCCTTAATCAACATATTGACATTTTTTATTGACGACTTCAGTGTCCTAACATCCAAGTCATGTGGGTCTGTAAGTCGTCTGTACAAGTTTTTGAGTCTTGTCAGTAAGCCACTCTTGTGCTTACGTAGTGCGTCAATAGTCGCGTTTCTGTAAGCGTCCATTTGGTCCCGTTCTTTGTACTTTGGTATTGTCCGTTCCATTGTTCGTTTTATTGTTTCGTCCATCTGTTGTAAATGTTGGTCAATTTCTGTATTTGTCAGGTTTCTGTTGTTTGGTGGGGCTATGTCACTCGAACGAAGTTCTCTCGCTAAAGCGTTGGTGAAACGAGGCCAGCGCATCTTACTGTAATTGTAAGAATGCGCTGCAACGTATTCGTCCAACTCCACGCGTTCGTTCGGAATCTGCATTTCAGCAGCCAGCCCGCAGTGATCACTGTCGTACTCGACTGTCTGTAAGCAGTTTCGATGGTGATTAACCACTTTGTCTGTAACTGTCAGTCTTGTGTCGTACAGCAAAAGATCCAGAATGAAGCCGCTTCTTGGATACGATGGCTTTTCAGTAGCCAGCAGGTCGACGCCATATTCAACGCTGTAAAGATTCATCAAATTAAAAAGATGGTTACCTCTGGGATTACTATGTTGATTTTTCCAATCTTCATGTTTTGCGTTCAAATCACCGGCCAAGATGAAGTAGTTTTCTTCCAAGCTCAGTTTAAGTTCCCTAAAAAAAATCTCGAGTTCTGAAGCAAAGTAAGTAACCTGCGGAGATCCAGCTGCATAAGCCGCAATCATATACATCCACTTCCCTTCAGTGAGAGAGATTCATACAACGCAAACCTCTAGCGTCTTGAGCTTTCGCAATTCATTGTTGTATATGACTTTATAATTAATGCCTTTTCGTATAAAGAGAGCGACACCGCCCCCTTGAGTGGAGTCGGGCCGGTCTCTTCTTACGATATTGTAATGTTTATGAGTCAATTTGTGTTTGTGGTTTAGCTTGGTTTCGCTAGCTATAAACACATCGGGACTGCAGTCTTTCAACAATTGGAACATGTTGGCTCTACGTTCAATCCTAATCAGTGAATTTACATTCACAGCTAGGACTTTTAGGCGCGTCTCCGACAGCGCGCCCATTATTCCCTTGCTCCTTTATCTGACTTTGCAGCCCTGTTAGTTGACCTTGAATGCTCAACAACAAGGCTACAATGTCAGGCTGCACCTCTGGTGCCTTAGGCACAGGGGCCTTTGGGGCAACCGTTGGCGTTGGTGGAGCCTGTCTCGTGTTCCCATTCCCTGACACCATTTGGGCGTAGGAAAATTTGGGATCCACGAATTTTTGTGTTGGAGCCTGTCGAACTGTTCGACTTCCTTCGGCTTTTTGACTGGCCTGTTTTTGTTTCATTTCTTGGACCTTAGGGCAACCCCTATAGCTAGCCGGGTGCCCTTGATTTCCACAAAGGACACACTTGAGCTGGGTTAAATCCTCAACCTGCTCATTCCCCAGCTTGCATTCTCCTTCGTTGTGGGTTTCTGAGTACCTGACACAGCGCAACTGCATATTGCAGTTGGCTTTGGCATGGCCAAACCTCTGGCACTTCGTACATTGTAAACTGTCGTCGTGCCTTTTTATTGTGTCCCACTGTACAGTTTGATAGTCGAGGGATTTGATTTTCTTCACACTATCAAAACTGCTTTGGGGCGATAATGTTACGAGGAACATTGGCAGCCTATAACCCCCTCGCCTGGACTTGACCCCGATAAAATCGAGATCATCAGTGGCTTTTTCACGGAGCCCAGCTAAGAGCGCCTCCGGTTCCGTGTAGGAACTTATGCCCTTCAGAAGGACCGTTTGAAATGTTTCGCTTTTAGGCGTGTAGCTGAAGAACTCAGCTGTGGCCTCTTTTAGTAACCCTTTTACTAACTTGTAATCGGCCAGTGAGAAACAATGGAATGGCCGACTTTACCTGTTTTATGTCGTCCAGGTCAACTCTATGTGTCCTTATTGGTGGCACCTTCTCCTTCTTGAGCTGTGGTTGTTTCTGGTGTTGCTGCTGCTTCTGTTTCTGCTGCTGCTGCTTCTGCTGCTGCTATTTCTGTTGCTCCTGCTGCCTTGGTTGTAGCTGTTGTTGTTGCTGCTGTTTTGCCTTAGCCGAATTCGATGGGCCCTCAGCAATTGGGCCTGTCGCTGCTGCTGGCGTCTTTTTATTTTGGTCTGCTCCTGTGTATTTGGAAGCGGGCTTGGGTTGTGGTTGTTTTTATTGCTGTGGTTGTTGTTGCTGTTGTTTTTGCTGCTGTTGTTTTTGCAGCTGTTGTTTTTGGGCTGCCTCTTTCTGTCGGCGCGCCTCTTGTTTTAGTTTTAGCTTACTGAGGAGGGGCTCTATTTCCTCCTTGAGCTTATTGAGACTTTGCTCGTACTGGCTGATCTCTGCCTGTTTGACTTGCAGGGCCTGCACCAATTCTCTTTCATCTTGGAGGTCCGATAGGATTAAATCCCTATTCGGAGACCTGAAGTGCCCCTCTCCACCTTCGGAAATGTATTCCGTTTTCTCAGACTCGGCGTAGTCTGAGAACTCACTTTCAGTGGTAAAGCCCTCTTTACCTCCCTCTTCCATTTTTTTTATTGGCCTGCCGCTTAGCCGAATTGGTTCTTTTAACCTTATTTGGTTAAATTTGGCAGCAAATCTAAAAAATTTCTAAATTTCATTCAATTTTATGTCATGTGATTCAATAATTTTTTTCTAAATAAAATACAATTGTTATGCTTTAAAGGAAAACGGTGGTTTTTGTGCATTCTTTCTTTAGGGTTTTCTGGCAAGCATAAGACTGAAAAGAAAACGTATTGGAAATCTTCTGATATTTAAGTATACGTATATGATTCTTTTGGTTATGGTTAATAGGAAAAAAGTTATTAAGGATTTAATTTGCAAAATTCTGTTAAAAAGTGTTAAAATGCGTCTGGCAAGGGGAAGGCTGAAAGCAAAACGTCCTGGACACACATTTTTAGAATCAGGGGAATTTGTCTGATATTTTGGTATATGATTCTTTTGGTAATGGTTAATAGGAAAAAAGTTATTAAAGGATTTAAGTTGAAAAATTCTGTTAAAAAGTGTTAAAATGCGTCTGGCAAGGGGAAGGCTGAAAGAAAACCGTCTTGGACATACATTTTTACAATCAGGAGAATTTTTCTGATTTTTTGATGTATCATTCATGTGGTTATCATTTCGACCCAAAAAGTTGATTTTCGCGCATTTTGGCGGCCGTCTGGCAAAGGGAAGGCTAAAAGTAAAACGTCTTGGACACACTTTTTTGACATCAGGGCACCATCCCCTTTTGTTTATATATCCATTTAAGTGGTTATCACTTCGACCCCAAAATGGAAAAAATGACCATTTTCGAACGCCCACCCCCGCCCCCGGCTGAAAAAAAAACCTGCCAGACGGTTGAATTTGGCATAATGTTGCGTATATCTATCTACACATACATGTACATATATATATTTTGGTTATCACTCCACTTGCAAAATTTGCTGCCGGCTCTTGGTCTAATACGGTGTCAAAGGCCTTTTCCAAATCAACCAAAACAGCACCTGTGCATTGTTGTTTTGTTTTATTCCAATGGATATCAGAAACGAGTTTAGACGCATCATGAAGTGTGTCATGACCCGCCTTGAACCCGAACTGTTTATCCGGAATTATTTTGTTGTCCGCAGCCCACTTAGTCAGAGCCCTATTAATGATTTTTTCGAAAACTTTGCTGATGCTCGGAAGAAGACTTATCGACCGAAGATTTGACGGGTTGGAGTTGTCCTTTCCCTTTTTCGGGAGAGAATGAACCACAGCGGTCTTCCAATGCACTGCATAATATGCATTATTCAGTGCATTATTGAAGAGTGATCTCCGGACGCCACCTCCACTGGGATACCAATTAGTTGTTTTACACAGTGTCAAACTGCCCACTTAAATGGCAAACACTATAAATGCACTTGATTTAATTTAAATTTAACTACTGAAACACTTGTTATCTCTCTGAAAGTCAAAGAACGACTGAGAGCGGCGGCTTAACCCTCTGGATCTGGACTACGGTGGCTATATAATCTTGCGCAGACAAACTCAGCACTTATGCAACTTCCTAACTCCCTACAAATTCCGTACTGGATATGGAGCGAAGTTCCTGCACTGCTCAAACTGTTGTTTCGGCTGCTTTCTTTTTCTTTGTTCCCCTGGTATACACTAATTTTTATAGATTGGTCTTTTTGTTATATTACTAATTTTTTCGGGAACCGGGATGATCGGGCAGCCGTTATTTCCGACTGCCAATTTAAATTCTATTTAAAAAAGGAATATCACTAACCATTTAAAAAAAATTATTAATTTATTCTTACCAAGAATTTTATTTAAAAACTGCTTATATGCAAGTTTTGGATGGCAATTCACACTTTTTTTCTTTTTTTACTTTTTAAGATTTTCCCCGAGGAAAATTTTAACTTTTTATAGAAAAAAAAACTATACGAGAGTATATGACTTTCAGAATAAAAAATCTTAAGTAGGTACTACTGACAAAGAAAATCAAGTTTCTTTGTTGCAAGTAAAATAGAGTATTGGACAAAATTACGTTAGTCGTACGTTTATTAGCTTTAACTGCTTAAAAGTTAATAAATTATCTACATACGCCTGTGTTCTTAATTTCTCTTTCCTTAAGCTTTGCAGCCACATAACGAAAGGAAATCCTGCAAATCCCCTCTTTCCAGGATCATTGAACTCAATAGATATTAATATTTCATTTTTGAGTGTAAGCTTTTCAACATTCACCTAACTCGAGTTCCTACTTAATTCGAATTCGACCAGTCAAGAATTCTACGCAATACCCTCTCTTTGAGTTGCTGCTCGGAACGCACTCTTAGGCTTAGGAATGAAAAATTTACTACCGTACTAAGTTTTTAATTCTTATATATTTTCCCTCTCAATCCGTTCGTACAACTCTCACTCATTCTTACTAATGTTTATAAACATAATGAAGTACCTAATAAAGTCATCCTAAAAGTCATCTTCAAATACAAAACATAAACATTTGTCTTATGCTCATGTCGTCGTCAGTGCCTTGCGCCGCCTTTTTTGTTTATACTGTAATGTGTATACACTCTTTACCTCTTTTAATATCGGATTAATAGAAGAACTAGCTTCTTTAAACATCGAGAAACATCTAGTGGCTAAGAGGGGAACTCAATTCATTCAGCGCATACAAGAACCTCGAAAGGGGCAACATCTAGGGATTAAGAGGAGAACTAGCTTCGTTAAGCATCTAGTGATGAAGAGGAGAACTTCGTTAAGCATCGAGAACAACCTCGTAGATTCTCGAACCGATTTGAGGTATATAAATAGGCGCTCGGAAGCGAAGCGGATTATTGGTTGTAAACTGCGATAAGTAAAGACTGTGTATAAAAAGTAATAATTGAAAGTAAAGACTGTGTTTGAAACGTAATAATTGAGTGTTCAATAAATAAGTGGAACAATTTAAATAAAGTAAAAAATCGTGTTTTATTTACAAGTGCGAATAAGTTTTAATTGTCGGACCAAGCCGAATATTACATTGGTGTCAGAATAAGGGATTAAAACTTATTGAGAATAAAAACAGTCAGTGAACTATTTTGTGTGAAGTAGTGAAGTTAAAAATAAAAAAAAAAATAAAAAAAAAGAGTAAGGTTTTGAAAGACTTAACTGTCCCTGAGCTAAAGGCCGAACTAAGCAAACGTGGCTTAAGTGGGACAGCGTTAAAACCGAACTCGTTAAACGGCTGCAGGAATATCTGGAGCAGCAACATGAAGACCCAGATACGTTTGCTTTCGAATTAGAAGCAAAAGTGGAAGAGGTAAATGCAAATGTTGCCTTATCTAACATGATGTCACTTCTTTTAACCAAATTTGAAGAGAATGAAAAGAATGTCCTGAAAGAACAGCAGAACGTGCTCAAACATCTAGAAGCTCAAAGAAGTGACCAAAAACAAGAACAGCAGAATGTTCTCAAACAACTAAAAGCTCAAAGAAGTGACCAAAAACAAGAACAGCAGAATGTTCTCAAACAACTAGAAGCCCAAAGGAATGATGTCCTCAAACAACTAGAAGCCCAAAGGAATGATGTCCTGAAACAACTAGAAGCCCAAAGAAGCGACCAAAAGCAAGAACAGCAGAATATTCTAGAGCGATTCGACGAACAGAGAAATCTTTTAGAAGACAGGTTTGCGGACTTCGAAGAGAAAATCAAAACTGTCGAAGAGCGACAAAATGCACGTTTCGAGAAAATTGACGAACAAATTGAAACCATCACAAATGAACTAGAAAAAGTGCGAAAGATGAAAGCTCGAGAACCTTCTGGTGAGTGCTCAAGGAAGAGAGAAGTGAATCCTCTAAGCTTTGATGGGCAGATTCCGTGGTCAATCTACAGGAAACAGTTTGAAGCAGCAGCGTTAACAAACGTCTGGGACGATCAGGAAAAATACATTGCTCTTACGCTTGCTTTAAGAGCATCTGCTGCTGAACTGCTACAAACCATCCCAGCAGAAAAGAGTGGTGACTTCACAGTTCTGGTAAACGCAATCGAACAGCGGTTTGCGAATAGCCACATGGCAGAAGTCTTCCGAGTTCAGCTTAACAATGGACACAGAAAAGAGGTGAAACTCTGCAGCAGCTTCAGGCAGATATCGAGCGATTGGTTCACCTGGCATATCCAACAGCTAGTAACGAGATAATAAATCAACTTGCTGTTGAAGCCTTTGTGAGAGCTGTGGGCGTAAATCTCCAAAGGGCTATCCGCACTGCCGGAAAGCGAACATTACCAGAAGCATTGGCTTTCGCTCTGACGATATAAGCTGCAGAACAAGCTTCCCAAAACGTGCATCGCGTAAGAGAAATAGAAGTCCAAGAATGCTCTTGTCAGAAGGCTACTGTGGAAAGGAGTCAGCGAGGCGGAGTAGCACGATGCTGGAACTGCAATAAGACTGGGCATCTACAGCGACAGTGCAGATTACCGCGAAGAGGAACCGCATGGCAACACTTTGGAAACAGAAGTAATTTTACGGCTCAAAGTAACATTAACAACGAAGTTGATTCCCACCCGGGAAAACGAATAAGAACCAACTTAAAGGGGCAGAAGCTGATTTGTGGTATCGATGGCCCGGGAACGACATCCAGGTTTATCAAACGAAACGTGACAACAAGAACAGACCATCTAGTGATGAAGAGGAGAACTTCGTTAAGCATCGAGAACAACCTCGTAGATTCTCGAACCGATTTGAGGTATATAAATAGGCGCTCGGAAGCGAAGCGGATTATTGGTTGTAAACTGCGATAAGTAAAGACTGTGTATAAAAAGTAATAATTGAAAGTAAAGACTTTGTTTGAAACGTAATAATTGAGTGTTCAATAAATAAGTGGAACAATTTAAATAAAGTAAAAATCGTGTTTTATTTACAAGTGCGAATAAGTTTTAATTGTCGGACCAAGCCGAATATTACAATACAATTGATACAAAAATATTAAAATAAATATTTCGGTTACACATCCTTGATACACCTCTCATTCAACAAACCAAGCCATCAAATAAGTTTTAAATTCAAAATTCGTGCAATTGTTGAGGCCTTAAAACCAGAATATGCAAAAGTATCGCTAAAAACACGGCCTTGTATGAATAAGCAAAAATGATCTCTACAAAAGCAAGGAATATGCTAAAACGGTACACCCCCAATAAACCTCATAAATGTGATACAAATTGTATTTTTTGAGCTGTGTTTCCTTTTCGTTTATAAAACAGAGATTGAAACTGGAAAGGAAAACGTTGTGAGAGCTGAAGAGCTAGATTTAGGAGCATCTTTCAACCTTATAGTAAGATCTACTACTTCGACAACTACTGAAAATGATATTTATGGTGTTGGTACTATAAGTTCTTCAAACGAAAAGTCATAATGAAGAAAGATCGAGGATACTCAGAGGAATGCGTAATAGCAAACATCAAAGGCATCCTTTTTAACGCTTGTATGAAAGCATAATGAGTTAATTACATCGGCTTCCACTTTTACCGGGCAAAATCCCATGTCCCATATGAAGCACGGAGATATGATAAAAAGATTTCGAGATATATCAAAGACCCGCGACCCAATGTTGTGAGCGAGTATAATTAAAATGTGGGTAGTGTTAACATACGATGGCCATCTAATGGCTGCTCTACAAAAGGGTAGGCAAATATAAAAATCTTACTAGACACAAGCCATTTTTGTTTTAATTTTCCTTTTTAATTTTTCATATAAAAAAATTCATCGATCTTCGTGTGGAAGCTCTGGATATGAAAACAACGGGGAAAGCGGTCGCCCTAAAAGTTCGTGCTCATGAGAGCACTATGGTTTTCATATACAAAGACAAAACGGAGAAATTTGTTTGTTTTGGCTGACCAAATCTTGAAATAATTATTTCCGAAGTGTTTTGCTGTCGTATCCAAACCTTTAAGTTGATACTAAATTGGTAAATTTCATACAAATTGGATAAAATAAATTTCTTTTCCCATCGATTGCCTTGATAAGATTAATTATAGCTTCCGACACCGTGAAAAATATAACCTTCAACTAACTAGCAGTCAAATAGTATCAACCCATACAAAAAGTTTAATGTAAGGTACTGTTAATAACAACGATACTTACTACTTTTTTTTAAATAAAACTCAAAATCAAACATATTTCAGAAACAAATAAAAAGAAATAGACGGGTTTTAATGAATCAGAGCTTTTGTAAAAGTACTTCTTCTTTATTACTCAATTTTTTCATTGACAATATCTTCACTTGTCGGCGTAAGTTTATTTTCATCTATCTTTACTTTCTTTCTCACATTTAACTCCTCGTCATAGAGATCCAACAATTTATTGCCTTCGTACGCAACAAAAGGTATAGTTGCTCTCTTATAGTAATCACTAACCAACTCCAAGTTATTGATCACCGTCTCCAGCATATGGGACTTTTCACACCAAATCCCAGGTGCATCATTTCCGACCGGATTAAAATGAATGTGCAAATGGTAGAATGATGGTTGATAGTGGAAGTACATTCGAACTTGAGACGCTGGAATACCATATTTTTCTTCAATAGCTTTTCTTCCACTGTCACGAATATTTTTTAACAATGGTAAATGTGAACTATTCAGGTCACGTAATGATTTGATATCACGTTTATGTACAATCGCCAAAAGGTACAAGGCTTCAATTGTCCGTCCATCCCATTTTAGGTCGGGCAGTAGAACAAAACCAATTTCTGGATCGGGATCTTCAAAGACAATGCGTTCAGTTTCTTGCTTGTGCTCAAGAATATTATAAACCCACTTGAAAATAAAAAATACAAATTGCAATGATAACTACGCACATATTTACAAACATACTTAATAACTTACATCTAAAGAAAACTGACTGGATTTCAGATATGTAAGAGTAATATTTTCATACAAAGCCGGGGTCTCGGCTATCAGGTGTTTCGCATGAATTGAGTATTTCTCAATGTGTTTGTCAGTTGCTGGGTATACAACAGTTGTCTTAATACCTGTAATAAAAACATGTAATTCAAACTTTAATACAAAAATTACAAATTAAAGAGTAGGATTTTTAAATTTGAATCTGAATAACAGTGAATTGTTAGCTTGAATTTTCAGAGCTTTAAGAGTATACAAAGTTTTCCATTTATTATTGGACAATATTTGTGCGGGATTATAAATATACTAAACATAATCTAGTGCTTAATAAATATGCCGATTGTTTACAAAATGATTGTTTCATTTATTTTTTACTCATAGCTAAATATTATTTCTGGTAAAGTGAATCTAGCTGCAAAATTTTGAAGCCACGGATCTACGAGTCATGTTATTAAAATTAAAAGAATAACACTTGAGAAACCAACTCACAATTAAGATCACTTTCTGGTATACATTGGAAGCTGCCATAGATATTATTCAGAAATTCAACATTTGTTTTTGTTTTGGATGAGAAGAATGATTTTTCAGTGCTTCCATCAGTTTGAACATCGCTTTCAGTAAAAGCATTCTTTTCGAATATTACAAGAGCCTGGTCCAATTCGGAAATGTCAGGAAACGTTCCAAGCAGAGCAATACTTTTCCTTACTGTATTGTTGTTAAGAATTTTTGTAAGTTTGAATTTTGATATGACGTAGTTGGGTTTCTGAACCGATCCATTTTTATCGGACATTGTGAAAGCGATGCTTTATTTATTTATAATAAATGTATATTAAACAAATGTAAAAAATAACACAATATCCTTAATTCAAAGTGCTTGGTTGATTAGTGACGACAGGGGAAAGAAAATGTCAAATAGCAATTGACATTCGAGTCAAAAACACTCTAGTAAAGACATAAATCCTCGGTAGCCATATTGGTTTGCCTACAAGCTACACCGGAAACAGGCCTCATAAAGTATTTCTTAGTGTGCGTGTAATTTCTCCTCTATTTCATGAAATTTCCCCTAAAAACTCAGTAATTGTGTCTATGGATGCGTGAAAACACGTACATTTTTCTCGTTGAATACGTCCACATTACAAATACCACAATGTAAACAAATGGGTTTTGGAGGGTGATACGTACGAAGGATTTATATCTTCATATAGAGTGTTTTTGATTTGAGTTGAGTATCCATTATTCTAAGAAAATTTCTTACCTGTAAGCTTAAGAACTGAAAGCAGTAATAAGGGTGAGTTTACTGCAGTAGTGTTTTAAAATGAGCATACCATTTTAACATTGAATATATAGTTACTACCTATGTTAAGCAATATTCACATGAGCACGACCAACGAATGAACGAATATTCGTCGATTTTGACATTTCTTTCACATGAGAGTTTTTAATTCGTCGCGAATGAAGTTTGACATTCACCACCGAAACCAAAACAAGAACGATTTTTTTAGGTTAAGTACGCGCGATTTTTTTATTCGTTGCGAGTGTGGATAATGTGGAACGCGAATAAAGTTTGACAGTTCGTATCAACTATAATTTTTTTCGCGACGAATAAATTTGTTTTCTTAAATTTATTAATATATGATATTGAAAAGTAAAAGTTTGCATCATAAATAAAATAGAAACTTTATTGCTATCGTTTTGTTAAGAATTTGTGTGGAAATATGTCTTTAAACTTATATAAACTCACATTTTGTAATTCATTCGTCGTTCGTTGGTCGCGCTCATGTGAATGATGCTTTACTATTATGAGACGAAATTTTTTATTTCATCTCCACAACTGTTGAGGGCGCTGGGTGTATCAAAGTAATTGGTGGGAATTAAGAATAAGGAGAAAATTACTAAAGAAAGAATGAAAAAAGTAAATTTGTTTAAGTTTCATAAGTATTAATATGTTCGAGGGAGATAGCCAAATTACAAATGTCAAACCAAGAAGGAATAATTTTTGTTTACATTTTTTTTGCTTCCACGTGGCAATGCAGAGGAGATATATATATACATACATATGTTTGTACCTATGTATACTTTAACGTTGTAGGTATTTTGAATTTAAAAATTCTCGTTTGATTTTAAATTTTCAATTTTTGTGAAAAATGAAATGTTGCCATATTTGGCATATGATGCATTGAAGATTTTAAATATATTCAATTATTTTGTTGTTGTTATTATTGCGTATTATTTGTTATTTGTACGCATCAAGTACAAACACAATCAAAAACTAAAAGGTAGGTATTCAAAACTAGGTCGATTTTTGTTTTTAACGGCTAAACAGGGTGTACTGCATTGACATTTTAATTTTCATATAAAAACATACCTATAAATAAATAAATATAATATAATATAAAACTACGTTGAAAAATTAACCTTACAAGAGTGTCAGTGCCTAAATTGGAAAGGTATAAGCTTAATATATGTATGAGGTATTATGATGACATGGTAGTAATTTGGACAGAATGGAAGTGTTTCTTGTGTGGAGATATCATTATGATAACATTAATTGCTTCTGTGAGTCTCTTCGATTCATAAAATCAAGAACATTTTACTTTTTTCAGTTTTAATCTTTTAACTTTCTTTTTAACTGAATAAATCAATTTGAATTTAAAGAATGAGATTATTAATTAAATTAAATTAAATTTTGTATAAACTCAAAAATTTTATATAAATTCATCTTTGAAGTAGCCTGTTTACTATTTTATGTTTTGTATTTTAGCATATCACTAATATTATAAGATGTATGTCTTACTGTGTATGCATTCAATGAATAAATCTAAATCTAATCTAAATCTAATCTAAGGTCTTTCCTTGTAAAAGATTCAAATGGATATCTTATTAGAACATATAGCCCATTTGACTCTAGTATACGAGAACTTACTAAGAAATTCGTAGATAGAATAGCTAATTAAGAAAAAAATCCTTTTGAAAACAAAAGAGTCCCTTTTAAATTGAAGGGTGATTTTTTAGCTATTATCTTTTTGGCAACACTGGTTTAAACAGCTGAAGCACGTTTCGTGTTTTGTTTCACTGTCAAACATCTTCAGTTTGGTCTATAATTGAACCATGAATCGTCCTACAAACAAACAACAACGCTTGCAAATTATTGCATTTTACTATCAAAATACGTGCTCTGTTGAGAAAGTTCATCGCGGGAGTTACATTAATGACAGATTCTTTCCCATCTATAATTTAAATATTCGGTTAGCGGATACTTTTAATTCAAATACATTTAAACTGCAACAATCTGCACTTTCCTTCACGGAGCAGACAGTGTAATATAAGTCTTTTGTTTTTTTTTTGGTTAAATTGCTGATAAGCATAAATAAATAAATTGGGTGGCGCAACAGTCCGTTGAGAACTAGGGCCTAGTGACTTACAACTCTCAACCATTCCTGTGTGCGAGTACTGTTGTCAGGAATGGAGGGGACCTACAGTTTTAAGCCGAATCCGAACGGCCATTTTGGGAAAGCACTTTTCATGACAAGAATTACTCTTGGAGAATTTGTCAATTCCTCGCAAGAGGCAGTACCCGTGGAAAAAACTTTAGATGGCATAGGCAGGGATTGAACCCAAGACCTCTAGCATGACAGTCCAACGCACTAACCATCATGCCACGGGTACTACTTGCTGATAAGCATATAAAGAATATAATTGAAATAAAAATAATTGTAAGAATAAAGAGTTGAGTTGATTCCAATCGTCACAAGGAACAAGATGTGTTTTATTTTGATCGGTATGATTTTTTAAAAAAAACTTATTTCGCTCAAGAAAAAGTTAAATCGCGCTTCTTCCAGCAAGCGACGAAGCTCATTTTTGGCTCAATGGGTACGTAAATAAACAGAATTGTCGATTTTGGAGTGAATATCAGCCAGAAGCATTGCAAGAGCTACCAATGCATCCAGAAAAAGTCACAGTTTGGTGCGGTTTATGGGCTGGTGGCATCATTGGACCGTACTTCTTCAAAGATGATGCGAATCGTAACGTACATAACTGTGAATGGTGAGCGCTACGTGAGATGATATCAAATTTTTTTTGCCCAAAATGCAAGAGCTTGACTTGGATAACATGTGGTTTCAACAAGACAGTGCCACATGCCACACAGCACGCGCAACAATGAACTTATTGGAGGCGAGTTCGGTGAACATTTTATTTTAAGTTCGGGACCGGTCAATTGGCCGCCTAGATCGTGCGATTTAGCCTTTAGACTATTTTTTGTGCCAAAATTGGATGGACCATTTGAAGCGCAGTCAAGGTCAACATTTGAATGAAATAATCTTCTAACATTAAATTATATGGACCGTACTATTGATTCAAATAAATATTTCATGCATTTTTCTGAATTGTATGTGTTTTTTTGAATCACTTTCCTATAGCTTTTAACAACTCACCCTTTATATACATATTATATACATACTCGTATACATATAAAATGGACAAACTAAAGGAATTATATCACACTAAGTGAAGAAAGTATCCTCTTTAATAAATATTTCCTTTAGAAATAAAACAAGGACTTCTTTCAATTAACGATGATTATGATTTAATAATTTTAATTTAATTTTCATAAAAACATTTAACGAAAATTTACTTGAAACAATATATAAAAACAAAGTATAAATTAATTCAAAGTATTGAACAGTCTGAGAGCGCAGTTTCAACACCCCCTCTCGCTCCAGATGGTTTCAATTGGTCATCTTTTCGAATTCCTAAAAGATTCGTAAAATTAAGGAAAACATCTTTTGAAAGTGGTTTTGTCAAAATATCGGCTCTCATTTCATTTGATGGACAGTATCTTAGTTCGATGATCTTCTTCTCTCTTAGGTCTCTTATATGATGGTGGCAAATATCAATATGTTTTGTTCGAGCTCCACACTTGTCGGATTCAATTAGGCGAATGCATCCTTGATTATCTTCATAGATAATTGTGGGCTGATTAATATCTACCTCCATTTCTGTCAAGAGTCTTCGTAGCCAAATTAGTTCTCGACTTGCATGTGATGCCGCTACATACTCTGCTTCGGTTGAAGACATAGCTACTGAGGTCTGTTTACGACTTGACCAAGCTATGCTACTTCCTGCGAATTGGAATACATACCCACTGGTTGATTTTCTATCCTTTGAATCACCAGCCCAGTCAGCATCTACATAGCACACCAAAGTTTTGTCTTTATTTGTTTGAAGCCTTAAAGATTTGTCAACAGTCGTCGCCAGGTATCGCATAACCCTTTTTACAGCTTTCCAGTCACTTTCAGTTGGAGATTCTATTCTTCTACTCAAAAGATTAACAGCTAAGGATACATCTGGTCTTGAAACGGTTGCAATATAAAGTAATGATCCAATAGCTTTGCGGTATAAGTTATTATTTGGTAGCTTCGGACTTGTTTCTTCACTTGGACTCAAGAAACCTGTTTCAATTGGTGTTAAAGTTCCTTTTGAATCTTCAAGTTTGTAGGTGTTTATCAGTTGTTTAATTTTTGACTTTTGGCTTAGTTTGAACGATCCATCTTTTTCCCGGTCGATCTCTATACCGAGATAATGTTTCGCTTCACCCAAGTCTTTCAACTTTACATGCTTTTGGAGTTCTTTATATATGGTGTTTATTAGTTCTTCAGAAAAACCAGCCACTAGAATGTCATCAACATAAAGCAACATAAATGTTGTTTGACCGTTGCTTTCTTTCCTTGAAAACAGACACGGATCAGCTGTCGATGCCTTGAATCCCATTCTAAGTAAGATCTCTGTTGCTCTCTTGTTCCATTCCCGGGCTGATTGCTTTAGACCATATATACTTTTATTAAGTCTAAGTACCTTTTCTTCATGACCCAACATTTTGAACCCTGGGGGTTGGTCCATAAAAATTTCATCGCTCAGTGTTGCATTCAAGTAAGCATTTTTCACATCAAAATGCCGCACATGCAAACGTCTCAATTGTGTAATCACTAAAAGAGTTCTTATAGTTTCGTGTTTAACCACTGGCGCAAAGGTCTCATCGTAATCTTCACCGAATTTTTGAGAAAATCCTCTTGCAACAAGTCGGGCTTTATGAGTACTAATGCTTCCGTCTACATTTAGTTTGGTTTTAAATACCCATTTACAACTTACTGTTCTTCTTCCAGGCGGCAGATCTGTAAGTGTCCAAACTTTAAGCTCGTTCATTGACTTGATTTCCTCTTGTGCAGCTTCAGTCCACTTGCGCTTCTCGGCAAGTGGTAAACGCAATACTTCATCCCAGGATTCTGGTTCTTTCGAGATACTAACCAGGGCTTTGTACGACAGACGTATTGGAGGAATGCCTTTATTTGAACGCTTTGAAATTCGATTTTCCTGATTTTCTGTCTGATCTTGAATGTCTTCAACGCCTTGGGCTACTGACTCTTCTATAACGAGGGGCTCATATTCTTCAAATGCTTGCTCCTCTTCAATGACAAGCGAGTCATTAAATGAGATGCTTTCGTCTCTTCCCAGTCTTATTGAAACACATTCTGAATTTTCTTTCGGAGAAGTAACTTCCGTTTCATAATTGTGTACAGTTCTGGATTCTTGGCTTTTTGTGGGTTGCTGATTCTTGGGTTCATTTTCGATAATTTTCAAAGATCTGGATATCCAAACTCTATTAGATTTTGGATCAAGTATACGATATCCTTTTGAGTTGAGATCGTATCCAACAAGAACGCCTTTTTCTGCCTTGTCATCCCACTTCTTCCTCTTCTGTTTTGGAACTAAGGTAAACGATTTGGATCCAAACACTCTAATATGGCTCAGATCAGGTTTCTCTCCAGTAAACAACTCAATTGGAGTCTTCTCCAGACTTTTACTGGGTAGCCTATTCTGCAAATAGGCTGCTGTTGAAACGGCTTCTCCCCAGAAACGATTTGGAAGATTTGCATCAAGTAACATACACTTTGCTGCTTCAGTTAGGGTTCGGTTCTTGCGTTCTGCTACACCGTTTTGCTGTGGTGTGTATGGAACAGCGTACTGATGATGTATTCCTTCCCTCTTCAGAAATTCTTCCAAGTCTTTAGATACGTATTCCTTCCCATTGTCGGATCGCAGAATGCAAGGTTTTCTACCAAACTTGTTGAACATAGCTGCGACATAACCCTTTATAGCACTAGCTACTTCATCTTTCGATTTTAGCAAATACACCACTGTGTAACCAGAAAAATCGTCAATCAGTGTTAAAAAATATCGGTTACCTCTTGGAGTTGATGTCTGCATAGGACCACACAGATCAGAATGTATCAACTGTAATGATTGCTTTTCTCTATTTTGTCTCACAGGAAACTTATACTGTGCCATCTTGCCTTTGATGCAATGTTCGCAAATGATCTTCTCAGTACACTTCCTCAAATGAATGCCAGTTGCAAGATCTTCCTTCACAAGTCTCTCGATAGCTACTGGATCTCTATGTCCAAGTCGACGATGCCACTGATGAATACACAATGAATTGTCAGCTTTACAGGACAGTTCAATAGAATGTTCAGTTTCCAGCTTGTAAAGACTGTAATTTCGCTTTGCTACAGCAATCATTCGGGATCCATTGTAGATTTGACAAACATTTTGTTCGAAAATGACTCTATGACCTTGATTTGCTATTCGTTGCACCGAAAGCAATCCCCCATCAAGCTCAGGAACAAATAAGACTTCTTTGAGAAATATCTTCTGGTTATTGCCATTAGGTACTAGGCAATTTAACCAGCCACATCCGATTCCTGAAGACATCACTGACGAGCCATTAGCAAGATATATTTTTGTGTTATCATTTTGAATCGAATCAAAGAAGTTTTTATCGTTGGTCATATGGATTGTAGCTCCAGAGTCAATATACCACCCACCACACTCAGCTCGTACTTCAGCACAAACTTCAAACGAGAGAAAATCTTTATTGCTGATGCTGTCATGTGATGTTGATGCAACAGATGACTTGGCATGCTTCCCTTTTTGCAAAGTAGACTTGTATTTGTAGCAGTCCGCTTTAACATGTCCTATTTTGTTACAATAAAAGCACGTTCTTGCTTCTTTTACATCCGTCTTCTTCGGTTTTGTAGACTTTTGATTTCTTCTTTGGTTAGACCACATAGCAACTTCATTTTCATTTTTGTCATCATTGCTTTCAAAACGTCTTTGATATTCGTCTAACATCTTACCAGTGACATATTCAATTGTTAAGTCTGCCTCATCTCGACCTTCGAGTGCAGTAACAAGCCCAGAGTAAGATTCTGGTAGACTCACCAACAAAACTGCAACAACTTCATCTTCCTCTAAAGGTTTTCCAGAAGCTCTCAACAAACCTACAACCTTAAGAATAGCATCTATATGGTCACTCATCTTACCACTAGTATAGTGAATGCCATATAATTTCCTTCTTAAGTAGAGGCGACTTCCAAAAGTTGACCTCTCGTATTTCTTAGAGAAAACTTCCCAAATACTAAACGCATCTTCTAGATGGGCAATGTGCATCAATTGACCATCCTCTACGCTCAACGTTAAATAAGCTTTCGCTTTATTATTCTTCTTCGTCCATTCATCATCGATTTCTGCTGGTTTCGTTTTGCTAACAACATCCCAAAGTTCATCTCTTATAAGGACGGCTTGAATTTTCGTCTTCCAGAAAATATAATTACCTCCATTTAAAAGAGAAACATTCGCTTTCAAGTCCATCATAAGATTTGCAGATTATACTTTTGAAATGTTTAAAATAATTAGCAATTATTATTTGTGCCACGATGCTGGGCCCATAACCTGAAGAAAGTATCCTCTTTAATAAATATTTCCTTTAGAAATAAAACAAGGACTTCTTTCAATTAACGATGATTATGATTTAATAATTTTAATTTAATTTTCATAAAAACATTTAACGAAAATTTACTTGAAACAATATATAAAAACAAAGTATAAATTAATTCAAAGTATTGAACAGTCTGAGAGCGCAGTTTCAACACTAAGTTTATAATAAAAAGATAAAATATATTTTTTTTTACTTTAAGAGTCATATCAAAAATAAAGACAATTATCAGGAACACCCTATTGAATTGAAAAAAAAAACATATTAAAAAATATATTATATTAACTACCAACCGCAAAAAGTACTCTTGCAGTACTCTTTTGCGTTGTTATTGTTTTTCTTATACTGTTTCTATTTTATGCCAAAGCATAACCGTAAAATCATTCCTCTTCAAGTATGATATGCATACACACATATAATGTCAAAAGGTTGTTTCTATTGTCTCCCTCGATCTCCTACTACATTTGCATATGTTCTTCTCTATTTTATATTCTTTAATTATTGTTGAATTTTCCCTCATTCTCAACTCTTCCCAACTATTGAGGGGTATAAAAAAAGGGATCAAATTATATCATCTCCACGCCTTTCAGATGTCGCTTCGATCGTTCCTCTTCATAATATCGGGTGATTTTTTTGAGGTTAGGATTTTCATGCATTAGTATTTGACAGATCACGCGGGATTTCAGACATGGTGTCAAAGAGAAAGATGCTCAGTATGCTTTGACATTCCATCATGAATAGACTTACTAACGAGCAACGCTTGCAAATCATTGAATTTTATTACCAAAATCAGTGTTCGGTTCGAAATGTGTTTCGCGACAAATTTTGTTCAGCGATGAGGCTCATTTCTGGTTGGTTGGTTGGTTGGCTACGTAAATAAGCAAAATTGCCGCATTTGGAGTGAAGAGCAACCAGAAGCCGTTCAAGAACTGCCCATGCATCCCGAAAAATGCACTGTTTGGTGTGGTTTGTACGCTGGTGGAATCATTGGACCGTATTTTTTCAAAGATGCTGTTAGACGCAACGTTACGGTGAATGGCGATCGCTATCGTTCAATGCTAACAAACTTTTTGTTGCCAAAAATGGAAGAACTGAACTTGGTTGACATGTGGTTTCAACAAGATGGCGCTACATGCCACACAGCTCGCGATTCTATGGCCATTTTGAGGGAAAACTTCGGAGAACAATTCATCTCAAGGAATGGACCGGTAAGTTGGCCACCAAGATCATGCGATTTGACGCCTTTAGACTATTTTTTGTGGGGCTACGTCAAGTCTAAAGTCTACACAAATAAGCCAGCAACTATTCCAGCTTTGGAAGACAACATTTCCGAAGAAATTCGGGCTATTCCGGCCGAAATACTCGAAAAAGTTACCCAAAATTGGACTTTCCGAATGGACCACCTAAGACGCAGCCGCGGTCAACATTTAAATGAAATTATCTTCAAAAAGTAAATGTCATGGACCAATCTAACGTTTCAAATAAAGAATCGATGAGATTTTGCAAATTTTATGCGTTTTTTTTTAAAAAAAGTTCTCAAGCTCTTAAAAAGTCACCCGAAACTATAATAAATACTCGTATATATACAATGCCGGTATTATACAGCGCATGTTTTTCCTTGCATCAATGAAGTGCGAAAGAGGATGGAATAAATAAAAAATGAAATAGAAATAAATCTGTCTCGGCATGCACGTACAAGCTACAACCACAGATAAGAAACTATACAGATGTCTCATCCCCATAGAAGAAAATGTCCCATATTTTTTTCACTACTCCTTGGCTATCAACCGACAAAAAGCTTTTGTCGGTTGATCGTCAAGCACAAAAAGCTGTTTTTGATTTCACATATTGGCTTGCCAGTATGCCTGTTCAAAGCTATGTGTAATTCTAAAGTTGTTTTTCTCTCAAGTCAATGTCCATAGAGACAAAGAAGAACAGAAACTGTTTTGGTTTCGATGATGTTTTGGTCCCGATGTTACCATATTTCAGTTGTTATTGTTCAAAAGATGTAGGTATTTTATGCTATTTATGCTACATATTTATTATTGAATATGAAAATAAAAACCATAGTAATCAATTTTTCCATGTTATATTTTACTATATCAAATAAAACAATATACATATGTTGAAAATACATTTAAGAAAGGAAGAGAAGATGAGTTAGGTGCAAGACATTTTAAAAATAATTTGTATGGATTCCTATGGTAACACTGATGCAAATGTACGTGCGCCGCTGGTGCGCGTATGAGGCTTAGTTTTGGTTGCCTTCCTTGTTTTGATTTTGTTTGATACATATATTGAACGCATGTGTGTATGTCATGTATCCATAGATATATTATGACAAAAGGGTAAGTTTCAATTTCAGTCTTTTTGTTGTTTGTTGATTGTTTCTTTGTTGTCCTATGCAAAACGTAAGTTGCATATTTTGTGAATTTAAACAGGTGTAGGTAGGTACTCATGTAAATAATTTCGATACAAAAAGGAGGCTCGGATGTGACCCACACTGATAACTTACTATTGATGCCCACTTACATTTTTCAAAATTTATTTTTTTTATTTGGAAAAATTGTATTAGTAAGTAAGTATGCAAAAATATACATTTAAGCTGTTTTCTGTGGAAATAATGTAGGTATCGAAAAGTTAAATTAATATATTTTGAAAGAAGTTTGGTTTCTCTAAAATAAACATTGTCTTATGTTACAAAACATTAACAACAATATTTCTATGGGATGAAACAACTTTAAAGTCAATATCTTTCTTTATTCAATTTAATTTATAAATTCAACTAGCGGCCCGTTCCGGCTTCACACGGGTAGACATAAATAGGTACAGATATTTAAGTTATAAGCATGAGTTAGGATCTTAAGCCATCGAGTTTAAGGAAAACCAATTTTTGTTTAATATACATAACATAGATCTTTATTTTTTGAACTTCCAACTTAGACTGAACTATCACTAACTTAAAATAATACGGAAAAAATCTTAATCCAGTAAGCCACTCTCAATTTGCCATCATCTCCGTTAAGCTGATCTTAGGTTGTGATTGAATCAGCGGTTAGTGCAAAACATTTCCACTTGTTGGATTGTACTTTGATGAGCTGATGAGTTGGTACAAAAATAAGATATGCAGTGAAGTACGAACATAATTATGTTAGGACGTAACTCATGCTAATTAAAACGACCATGAATCACTGAATTAGAAAACATTTGTTTGTCCTATCATTAATACTCTTCACAGCGTATGCGATAAAAGACATTTTATTGCTAATTTTTTTTACACCTTCGGTTGGTTTTAAACAAAAACGTTTTAGAGGAGATAGAAAAAATTACCTCAAAAATGGCAACAAAAGAGAAAGAAGTGGTTCTAATTTTTGATGAAATGAGCCTTCAGACAAGTTTAACCTACAATGAATACAAAGATGTAATTGAAGGTTTTGTAGATTATGTCAAAAACCAAAGATCCGATATTATAAGTGCTAAGTCAGCCTGCGTTTTTATGATACGTAGTTTATGCGGCAACTTTAAACAAGTTTTGTAACATGTCGTTTGCCCAAGTAATATCCCTTCGCAACAACTTGAGGTAGAAGTGCATAACTGTTTGGATATATGCGAAGAATTAAAATTAAATGTACGAGCTATTTGCTGCGATCAAGGGCCTACAAATAGAAGTTTGTTTAGTAAATTATGTCTAGATGACAAAAGTTGTAACTTTGTTTACAAACAACAAAAAATGTATGGTACCTATGTATGATATTCCTCGTCTTTTGAAAAGCATTAGGAATAATTTATTGAAAGATTAAATGCAACAAAAATTTGTCCAAAATTAACATCGGCACATACTGACCCAACAGAATTTCAAAAAATGAATGTAAAGTTGGCGGCACAAGTTCTAAGTAGATCTGTAGCTTGTGGAATTGAAGCTTTATTAGGTCTAAATAAATTTCCCATAAATATAGCGCATTTTGCAAAACCAACGGCTAATTTTACAAACAAAATAAACCGACTTTTCGACGTTTTAAATAGAAAACCAGCTATTAAAAAAATGATCAAAATCTAATATTCATAAGAGAAATGAAAACATATATTTTCAACATTCAGCCTATTAATTCAAGAAGCAAAGCGTTTTGTTTCAAAGGTTTTGCCTTAAGTATTGAGAGCATTTTGCAAATACAAAAAGCATTATATATAGACCATAATGATTTATATTATTTAAATATTAACAAATTTAACTAAGATCCCTTAGAAAATTTATTTGGAAAGATAAGAGCAAGAAATGTTAATAAAAGTAATCCGAATGCTGCTGAAATGCTGCTATGAAATTTGTATTCAAATCTAAATGTTCAAACTGTGAAGAAGACGATACAGAATATCTTAAAGTTGGTTGGAATGCTATTTTACAAACCAATGCTAAGGAACAAATATCGATTTCGTATGAGCTACCGGAGAGTGAATCATTTGAGAATATAGTAAAGGTTCGTGTTTTATTAAACACAATTAAACAACAAAGTTTAAGTTCATAAAGTTATTTTATTAAATTTAAATTACTTTAATATTTATCGTACAAATAATACATTTTTACAAAACCATAACTTGGACGTCTTAATGAAGAGAGAGTTGGACGAGAAGTGAGCTTGGACAACCAGACCACTTAAAAACGAGATAGATCTAAAAGACTCCATTACCAAGACCGCAATCTCAGACTGACATTTCGGTTTGCCTACAAGCTACTGAGGACTAAATGTGAGAAAGTGTGCGTGAAATGATGCAAAAAACCAAATACATTCTCACATTTAGTCCTCAGGCCCATCAAAATGCTTCATTATAGTAATCAGCCTCATCTAAATGCTTCATTTTGAATGTTGCATGGCCTCGTTCAAAAACTAAACAATCCTAACCAACAAAATCTGAAGTGCTGACATGGTCTTAAATTGGAAGATTTGTGTAGCTTTTTAATTTCAATCCAAATAAATGTTGTAAATGTATATTAAATAAAATAAAATTGACCAAATACATATTATTTAATGATTTTTTAGTTTATTTTTATTATATGTTTACTTAAATTATTTGCGAACGCAACATGCGCTGCAACTGATTAAGTATAATTAGAAATGGACAAAAGTGTAACTCAATACTTTGTAAAACAACAAAACAGACAATTTTTTCAGCTTTTGTTTGCTTAAAGCATTTTTTTGGCGACGTTAGAAGTTTTTTTACGAGAAGCATACTTGTGAAGTTCCATTGCCAAATTTAGCTAGTTCAGATTCCTCAATTAGATTAGTATTTTCATCATTTAAGCAGTTCAATAATTGCAAGACCAAATTTTAGTTTTGTTTGTTGCAGAAATATTCCTGAAAATTTCTTTTTAAGGGACTTTGTTAGTTATGTTTACGCATAAAATTACGAATTTTGTAGCGTATGAAAATTTCTAGACATTTTACAATCTGAAAAATTAATTATGCTATGAAATAATTGGCTGCTATTAATGCTTATTATTATTTCTAAAAAGTTGATGAAGGTTAGCCGAAGCGGAAATTTCTTTAATGAACATACCTAAAATATTATTGGCTTTCTCAAAAATATTTTTCTACACTAACCTCTGCTTTATACCTGAAACTATTGTTTATGTATATTTTCTTCCATGTTCTGCATTTATGAAATGTAATCTATGGAAGTATTTACTATATTAAGAAAAACATGTACGTAAAACTCATTAATTTGTTTCATTTTTAGCAGCACTTTTACTAAACATACCCTTCAAACAATAATAAGTAAACTTGAACTTTGGTAACTTAACGTTTTTAAGGAATTAATGAAAATTATATTTTGCGTTAAACTGTGGAAACTCACTAAAAAAAACTTCTGTACGTCAACAATAAACATTCATGAATCATGACGATTACATGTTCTATTGAATTAGTTGTGCATGAATTCAGAGCGCTTTTAAGACGTTTTATTTTGTGATATATGTCAAAATTTGCATTTTATTTGCTCTGAATTTATTCAACAGGTTCGCTATAATCGTTCTAATTATTTTTTTTTTAAACATTGGTGTTCCTTTGATGCATAGTTTTTTTTGATAGCAAATACATGTGTTTCCATCAATCAAGAATGTTATGGATAAGGTATTTTTAGATTATAACTCTTTTTTAAATCATTAAAAACAAACTATAAATATACTTGGATTAATTAAATTGATACAGATTTTAATTAGTTGCAAACAAAATATTTGGGCCGTTCATTAACGACAATTTATTAGAATTCAATACAAAAATTGCGCTCGCACCCTTAACTTGATGGTTCTTCGAACGCATCTTTGATACAAAAATCCGAGGTTAGTTTTGAAATTTGAAGAATTTCGTAGTGATTTTTGTAAATTAGTGAATTAATTATAATAAACTGATGGTGAACATGCTTTTTTCAAGACAAAAATGTACATTGGTTCGCTATCAACAAAATGCCTGCAAAATTAAAGCTTAATACTGACTTCTTTATCAAAAAAAAGTAAAAAGAAAAACCTGAAAAAAACTTATTAACCCCTCCATTTTGTTTTTGCTATGCAAAATGCCGCTGGCCCACGGCATCGTTTTTTTTTTTGTTTGTGCTCACATCTATTCATGGATTAATTGTCAAAATTACAAATACAACAATGTAAACAAACGGGTTTTGGAGAGTGAAACGTACGAAAGATTCCGGGTCTGGTAATGGAGTGTTTTTGAGATAGATGTTCAAGAGAGAACAGAACATCAACTATGATTGGTCAATCGATAAGAGTCGGTTCGTTGCTAGGCTGATAAGAAGCCTTACATTAATTATTGGTTGTTCTTCATGTACATATTCATAGAAGATGAACTGAAGAAAAACCAAATGATAATAAATACAGTGTCACACTAAAGTCAGAGAGAAAAAACTAAATGAGAGAACCAAATTTCCTCGTCTCCGTCTCTTCGAAACATCTTACTCTCATTTTTTATAGCGTGTTGAATTCGTATCGGTGTATACATGTTTTCACCTCGGAGAAGAGTCACAAAAAAACATCATTTCCGGGAAATGCGACATTTTTCATTTTTGTTTATTGATAGCCAAGAAGGCTATGTTTTTAAAGTCTCATTATAATATTTGTAATTCTCATGAATTTTTTTTTTAATTTTGCTAACATCTTGTCGTTTTTATATCTACAAAAATACTCCTAAATTCAAATTAATTCTAGCAAAACATTTTTGTTTGTCAATAAATAACGGAAGAAGTTATACCGGTAGTTCGTGGTGAATTTGTTTTTCCCTTCTTTTTCTCTAAGTTACAGATAGATGGCAGTAACAACCAAAACAAGAAAGGATGTGTGCAGAAAGTGTTTAACAAGGTTAGGCTTTTTAGATTAGACTTTACTTGTATATATGAACGAGTACATGTTTTTTATAAATGAATGTTATGTTTATTTCAATAGTAATACCTTAACTATCGGGTGATTTTTTTTAGGTTAGGATTTTCATGCATTAGTATTTGACAGATCACGCGGGATTTCAGACATGGTGTCAAAGAGAAAGATGCTCAGTATGCTTTGACATTTCATCATGAATAGACTTACTAACGAGCAACGCTTGCAAATCATTGAATTTTATTACCAAAATCAGTGTTCGGTTCGAAATGTGTTTCGCGCTTTACGCAAATTTTATGCGTTTTTTTTAAAAAAAAGTTCTCAAGCTCTTAAAAAATCACCTATTATATTAAACAATGTCCTCTTTTCAATGGAGGACAATAAATACTTAATTAATACATGTAGGTCAGTAACACAAATTCATCTGCAAATGGGTATAAACAGACTCAACTTTCCATTACCGCAGCACGAATTTCGACATGCAGCTTTTTTATTTGATAGATATGAGCAAATAAATAATAATTACAGCAATTTTAGAGCGAGGAAACATTTATTTCTATTTTAAATTAATTTTCAAAGTTCACTTTTTCACATACAAAACACGTAAAAATGGTTGATTTTGACATTTTTCTTCCGTTTTTTGTTCAGTGTTGCCATACTTAATTTTTTTTGTTGGGGATTTTTTTGATTTTAGTGCTCAAATGCAAAAAGTACTTTGCATACCTATACCCAAACTCGCACCCACCCCAAATCCTATAGTGATCCAAGCAGGGGGCCAGCATGCCCCCCCCTTGAAAGACTTGTTTTAGGCTCAAAAAACGAAATAGATACAAAAAAAGTAGGGTTAAGTCCGAAAAAGAAAATATTTTTCTTTATGACTTAAAAGTGTTTCCTCGCCTTAATATTTGAAACATGTTCTATTGAGACCTCTAGCTAACTGTAAAAAAAAAAAATCAGAAGGAAATTCGTGCTGCGGTAATGGAAAGTCGGCTCGAGATAGAGGGTCTGATTCATCTATTAATTGTCTCCATAACCGTTTTAATTTTATTTTTTTTCGGAGTTTTCACTTTCAGTTTGTAACAAAACTCAATTATGTCGCAACACTTTTATTTCAATTTGCTTACTTAATATTTGGAAATCAATGACATACGATAATTATTTAGCTATCGTACAAACGCTGTCGTTTCGACGATATCACTTTAACGATTATCGTCTTACGTTAAGTGAGACTATCGTCAAAACGATATTGTTTGACGATAATCTTTTTACGGAATGCCCTCCCTGTTATGTTAAACTATCACTTGAAAATCAGAATTCTATTGTTCACCGGATTGGTCAAAAACTAAACTTCGTTATTAAGCAAATAAAACAATTAGATTCTTTGAAGAATTTTAAATATAGAAAAATGTATCTTATTAGTTCGTAAAGGGCGTTAAAAAAAGTGTTACTGTAATAGTTTTAGTCCCTCATGCAATCGTTCATTAGTCGTGAGCACATAGGAATACGGCTCGTTTGCTATATCGAAGGAGATTGGCAACTCGACTTCTTCGGCAAATGGGTTCATGTTATTCAATATGGTAAATAAATATAATGCTTATATTAAGAGATCCATTAGAATATGAATAAGGAACAATTCGTTAGTTTAAAGTTTTGCTTTTTTTTAGAAAAATATTATTGTTGTGTATAAACACTTAACAATAGTACTACTTTTTGCAATGTTGTGTAAGTTGACAAACTCAATCCAGCGGGTATCATGTTCCTTCACATTTGATTATGTAGTAAATGAAAATGATAAATATTTACATATTTTTTTTTTTTATTATTTTTACAAATTTTACAAAGCTCGTCCAAAATAATGATTTTGTTGCTGCTAGTCGATCGAGTTCAAAGAAATTATTTTATGACTGTGTTCGACATTGCTTAGATAATTTTGAATAAAACAACTCTCTTATTTTCCACAATATTATTCCTTTTTATTTAACCATTAAAATTAATAAGATATATGATTTGTTTTTGTTTTGCAAATTCTCACTGTTACTTTAGTTTTGTTATATACTTTTTTATCTTTAATGTAATTGAACTATTACGTAATTAATAATCAATAATAATAATAATTTTATTATTTAAAAATTTTACCGTGTGATTTAAAATTCATTTAATAAATTTATTTTTAAAATCAAAGAAATTTGTTTTAAATGTTCTTTTTATTTTCAAAATATTCAAAAATTCATTTTTTTTATCTATTGCAAACTGTTTTTATCTTTTGTATAATTATATTAATATTTGTTTTCACATACTTAAGTGTAATATAATTTAAAATATATTTCTTGTTGCTGTTGTTGGTTTGTATAACTTACGATTTACTTAAATCTTGAATTGTCGATGAAAATATTTGTTTTTTGTTTTCTTGTTAAAATTTTATTATTTTACTTGTGTTTAATACAATACGGTTTTATATAAATATTTGTATGTAATTTTTTGTTGTTCTTTGTTTCTTACGCGTAATTTTGGTAAAAAAGATAATTATTTTTTGTTTCGTTATTTATTAAGTTTTCTTTTTTTTCATAAGGTTTGTTTGTTTTGAAAATTTACATTTTATGTTAATAATATATGAGATTTTGTTTGTAAATTTTATTTATTACCGATTTCAATCAAAGGATTTTATAATATATTTCTCTGAGGTGGCGCAATTCATATAATTTTGTTTCACACAATTTTAAAAATTGATATAATTTTTAGAATTTAAGGAAAAAATAAAAACATTTACTACAAAATGAGTTCTAAAATTTAATCTAGATTATAATACATGTTGAATGTTACATTTAAAATGTATTCTAAGTTCTCACCTGTTTAATTTTTTAGATTAAAATATGAGAGCAAGTAAAAATTGAAAATTATATTACAAAAAGATAACAAAACGGAATACAAAAATACAAAACAGTTTCTCATTTCGTTTTGAAATTTAATGAAAATAGTTTTTTTTTAATCATACTGAATACAATAAGTTTTATAATTGCATTTTTATTTCACGTTCGCATTTTGAAGTA
This sequence comes from Eupeodes latifasciatus, assembly GCA_920104205.1. Lineage (NCBI taxonomy): Eukaryota > Metazoa > Arthropoda > Insecta > Diptera > Syrphidae > Eupeodes > Eupeodes latifasciatus. Next base: position 174,878,612 of record OV049924.1, on the reverse strand, counting down.
ATTTAAATATAATTATAAATATTTATACAGTTTATTTTTTTAAATATAATTTATACATATTAATAGAATTACTTTACTTTACAATGGTAAATTTAACATTTTATAATCCATTATTTTCATTTATTTTTACTTAAGAATATAATCATTAAATTATTCATTTTTCGGTTACTTAATAATGAAGAATTTAAGAGAAACACTAAATGTTTCAAATATAAAAAAGAACTATACATTTAAGCAACTAAAAACAGTTCTATACAAAATATATATAATATCATCAACTCAACAAAACCTACAAGAATTAATACAAAAATAAGTTAAAAATTATATATATCATATACTTATGTTTATTTTTTAACACAATTTTAACGCATTTTTAACTTAATAGGAAACTTTATGTATTCATAACTATATTACAAAATTGTACATAAAAATATTAAAAGTTTTTTAAAGTAAAATATGATAGTGTAAGTGACGATTAATTTTTATTTCCTTTTATTAAAAAAAAAGCATTTGAGTGGGAAAAACAAAAATTGTTTAACTAAAATTTTTCTAAATTCATAAAATAAAAATGGCAGTTTAGTTGTTTTTTTGGTATTAGGAGTTAGTCGATATTCTTTTGGGTAAAAGTTTGAATTGTTCAGTGTTTAACACATACCTAAAAGATTATATTCATATAAATATAGGACAACCGAATATTATATTGTTTTATATAGGTTTTTTGAGAATTTTTGGTGTAATTTACGGATTACTTAAAAACTATACGTACAATTATTGATTGATTTATGACAACTCTCATGAACTTTATGAACAACAATGCTTACAACTTGGGAAATCAAGACTTAATTGAAATTAAGGCCATAGAAGCAATTGTTGTAAGAAAAAAAATGAATTTTTATTCTGTACAACATTTAATAAATTTTATAAATTAAATTGTTTTTGATATAACGCTTAATTATGTACATAATACATCCTCTTTTGAAGACCTTTAAAAAACAAGACTCGGCAGAGCATTTAGTAAGCGGGCCATAATTTGGGCACCAGGAAGATTTCTGATACCCAAAAACGTTTCTTGATTGATTTTGTCTTTTATTTAAAAAAAAAAGTTACTACCATGTCATCATAAATAAATTCCTAATTCACTGCTCGTGCATTTGTTCAAACAAAAGTGAAATATAAAATAGCATTTTCAGAATTCGAAAAATAAAATACTTCCGATTTGATTATTGAAATAAATTGACTATCTAAATACAATCTTTCTATTGTTCATAGAATAAAATTGATATTTACATTGTACGTTCGTTCAAAAAGTACCTATCACGATATTTATTGTACCAGTTTTTCCAACTGTTTTACAACTACACCAAAATCCTAAAAAGCATGCTATCAAAATACAAATTAAATTGTATTGCAAAACGTATTTTAATTGGTTGATCAAATTGGTTGGAAAATTATACCAATTATCCGAATACACTTTATTTGGTCCCAGGCAATCTATTGCAGAAAAAACTGTTCTAAAGGCATTTACTATGTTTTTGTAAGATTAGAGTTGTAAGATGTTTAGTTTTAACTTTACCCATCATTAATTATAATTTGATTCAAACAAAAATAACAAAACAGTAAATAAGTCTGATTATGTTTAACAAGGAAAATAAATAAAATACAAACACATGTATTTAAGTAAAGATAAAATTAATAATTTTGACTTTGCTTGTAGTAATTTAAAAGAAAAACTCTGTAGAACAAAGAACAATACAAATATCTCAATTAAAATGCAAAAACTAACAAAAAATACATAAAAAAATCAATATAAAAACGTCAAATTTAAATTTAATTATAAAGTTTTATCTGATACTTAAATAGAATATAACTTAAAGAAATAAAATAACAAATCAAAAGAAAAACTCTCAGGCCAAAACAGGATTTTCTCTACTTATATACCTACCACCGTGGATGGGGAAGCTGTCGTTACATTGCTTCCCTTGTTTTTACTCTCTACTGACCAATCCCAATCCTTTCCTTTCGGTCGAAATTTTGAAGCTTTATGATGCATGGCACTTACTTCTTCTTTTCGATGGTTGTTTATTAAAGAGCTGCTTGCACCGGCCAAAATTCCATTACACTCGCTCGTTGCAGCATCGCCCGATCCGTAAAGTGTTTCATCTTCAAATCCCCAGTTTCTTTCACAGAATTTCTTTTTGTAATGTTTCTCCGAAGAAATTTTCGATTTGCGTTGATACTTGAGTGGAATTTTAAGACATGGTTGTATTGTGGAGGAAGATGATGATGTTGTTGATGGAGTTGAGGTTTTTGTTCCCGATGTGACATTAGATTGTGATGAAGCGGATGTAATTGGTTGCTGCTGGGGAAATAACAGCGATCCCAGTGGCGGGGTTACTGCTGATGGACTGGGTGTCCGAGGAAGTCCGATATCAGATAATGGTGGACTTTCAATTGCATCATCAACTATCGAAGTTTTACTGATTGAAACAACATCGTGTGATGATTTTGTGCTGCTGTCGCTCATTGGATCCGTATGGGCACCAATGTCTAGCTGAGACGATGAAGATGAAGTCGAAAGGAATGTACGCGCCTCACTATTACTGCTGTGCGTTATTCCTGAATCCGGTGAAGTGTTACAACTAATAGATGGCGCTGTATCAGTATCAATTGAGCGGCGTGTTTTATCGAGTTCCGTTGAAGCGAATGCTACCAAACGATCAAATCCAGAGCTCACACGATCTTGCCAATGGGTCTCATCATCTGGTATAACGTCATCTAGTGTTACATTTTGAATACATAATACATATACATACATATATACACATGTAGAACGATTTAATTGTAAAAATGATTTTTATTCTTAATCAATAATAAACAAAACAAAAAATAAACAAAAAGAAAATATCAAAATCAGCATTCAAAAACAAACAAAATAAAACAAGCTCAGGAAATAATCAAAATAAGATAATTAATACCACCAACCGTTTTTCTTTTAAATATTTATATAAGTGTATACTTTTATTTATTAATGAAAAAAGCGTACAAATGCAGATGTATACAATATATATAAATAATATATAAGTCCATAAAATATGAAAATAAATAGCATCCACCAAAAGAAGAAATAAATACGATTAAAAATAATATATAAATAATACATAAAATATGATTTTATTTTGGAAATAGTGCATAGGTGATTTTAGTCATTATATGTAAGTAATCCTCTTAGACCTTTTAACATTTTGTCGAAAGGCGAAATAAAAGATAATACAATATTTTGCCTTCTGTTAAGGTATTGTGTTCGTAATACTACAGAAACTAATCGATCTACCTAGCCGTCGTTGTTGCAGTTTCAATCTTTTTGAAAATTTTTACCGAATTGGCAATAATTTTAACTTAGATAACAAATTTATACATTGTATATGATTGCTTCATTAATTGCTTAAAAATAATAATTTTTGCGTGCTTATACTTTAAACAGAACCTTTGGAAGTTATTAAGGGAACGTTAGTTTTGTGAAATAAGAAACTGGTCAAATGATTTGCTTTTAAGTGATTAGATTCAAAGCAGACATATAGCGCTCAATTAACAATCTATATATTAATACCCAAGGGAAATTATTAGACAGGTAATGGTTAAAAGGACGCACAAACTAAAAGTTATGCGTATATATCTACATATAACCGTTAAAGCAGTTAATAGTATATTGTTTTTATGGCCCCGAAACAATGAATAAGAAAATATTTGTAAAAAGTTGTTATTAAGTTATTAAAAAAAAACTACTGCCTATAACACTGGTCGACAGGGTTTTCTTACTGACATTAAAATTGCACTTGGTTTTGGTGGCATTAATTCTGACTTCAAAATTAATGTATCATATTTTAAAAACCTGGTGTGATAGTAAAATTTAAAGGCGAGATTCGTACTTAAGACATCTTAATCCGTGCAACAGAAAATCGACCAATGTAATCTGTATTTAGTACTTCTCCCAATTTTGTAGACCTCAACTTTCAAATCTCAGTATAAACTATTGAAATACATAAGTAGGGGAGACTAAGATTACATATATTTTGTATAAATAAATTTAATTACTACCACAAAATAATTTTAAAAATAATAGTAATTGAGAATAGTAATAAAATCAAGAAATAAGTAGTCATACACACATTATGGACATCAAATATAATTTATTTTCGACCTGATAACATTTTATTGTATTTCAAAAAATAAACTTAAATTTTTGTAGAACAACTTTAAGCGCAAAACAAATATATGTAAGTCATACTAGAATTATTTTTTATAGAAACAAAGACTTCACAAATTTTGTTTATATTATATAAATATGAAATACCGCATAAAATATTCGTTACATGATATTTCGTATATTTGCTGAGTGTGTATTCGAAAACGAAAATTTATTCCGAAAAATATATTCGTATCAAAGTGTACTTATTGGGAAAATGTAATTTCAAAAAGAGGTATTGGCTCAAAAGTTTTTGTTATTCGCTTCTTTCTTTGTGTTTTGAGTATTATAGATAGTTATATGTATTTTGATATATTTTTAAAAACGGAGGTTTTATGCATTTTAAATTTGTTCGAAACCATCGACACGCACAATTAAAACAATAAATATATTTTTGATCCATGGTATACATTCAATATATGTACAATTGTACAAGTCAACCTATGTTGAAGTACTAAATAGCACGAAAAGAAAAATAATTTTAAAGTCATGATGAAAGCAATTCAAAACTAATTGGTGAATCTTGAATAAAATAAATTAATGTGAACAAATGTCATAACTCATTAACATTTTGCGTTAGAGATTGTGAAACAACCCTAAGTTTCAAAGATCATTTTACAATTGATATTTTGAAAAAGAAACAAATACTGGATCATTCATGTTTACTCATTTGTAGACAGTATACAAACGAAAAGAAAAAATAAAGGAAATATGTTCTATGAAATGAGTCGTATTTCGGTACAATTGATTTATGAGCATTTGATTTAAAACTATGTACATATACATATCTAAATCAAAATTATTTTAACTCACACCTCGAGAGATGAGATACAATATATTTTGTGATATAAAGTTTTATTTTTATAAGAGTAAACAAAAATTAATTCACATAACTTATATTTGTTTATAATGTATAGTGCGCTTAATCTGTGTACTGTTGCTTTAAGATCTAAATACTTAAAATAAAGATTATTTCAATAACTTTTATTCGCAGTAGAAGTTGACTTTAAAATAATAAGCTCTCATCGAATGAAATAAGTACACAACAAGTAGGATCCTTTAAAAATACAAAAACAAATAATGTCCAATTAAATTTTACTCAGCAAATAATAATCTAAAGTTTGTGTGTAAGAGATTTCCATCAAGTTTGTTAGTTTAAACTTATACTTATCTGTTGTAAGGTTTTTATTGTGTTTTATCATTTATTTTTCAAACTCAAAGTAACTATCATCATCATTTCTTACAACGTGAGTATTATTCAAATTATCATACATTTCAAGGATTCGTATTCGTTTTGATGCGGGTTGGATTATATGCATTGGTATTTCTAGTTTTGTTTTATTTTGATGCGGGAAAAATTATAAAAATAAAAAGAGATGCGAATTAGTTTACAAAAATGAATAAATAAGAAAAACCCAAAAGTAAGTGACTATAACCACTAGAGCACTAATTTAGGCGGTTTATTAATATAAAGTGTTGGTCAAAACAAAATCAACTTTTTATTGCTATCTCTCTTTTTCTTATTAATAGAGAAAAGTTAGTCCGGTGTTATTCAATTCACGGGCAAGTTAATCAGTGTTCTTAGCTAACTTTTGTAAAATGACCGGAAACAAAACTCTAACGAAATAAAAAATTATAAAAGAATGTAAAAGTGGAATGAATCAAATTAAAATATCGGAATAATATTCCATTCCAAAATCAGTGATTTTCCGAATAATAAAATTTTACAAATCTAAAAAGTCATTCCAAACGGTTTATTGAGGTGGCAGAAAAACAACAAAACGAGAAGAAAAAAGAACCCAACTCGAACGAACGTAAGCGCGTGAATAAATCGGAGACGAGCTGTTGATGGTGGACTTAAATCTTTCAAAGCTGTCAAAAAGCCTTTTATTTCAACCAGAAACAAGCTGGCGAGATTAAATTTTGCTCATGACCACATCAACTGGACCGTCAGAAAATGGAGGAAGGTACTCTTTTTGGACGAGTCCAAACTCAATTTCAAGGGTTCCGATGATTTCCGTCGTGTTCGCAGACCAGCCAAAGAGGTACTAAATCCATGTTACACCAAAGCTACTGTGAAACACGTAGGAGGTAAAGTAATGGTGTGGGGATGTTTTTCAGGGCTCGTTTTATGAACCGTGACATTTTGCAAAATATAATCCTGCCACACGCTGAGGATCAGTTGCCCCTGAAATGGATATTTCAACAGGAAAACGACCCAAAGCACACGTCCAATACGGTTAAGACATGGTTTCAAGAAAACCGGATTGACGTGTTGCATAGAAAATCTATGGGAAATTGTAGATCGATTAATTGCAAAAAAAAAACGATCTGTTTGATAAAATTAAATTGGCTTGGGAAAGTATCCCAAACAGCATTATTATAGCAATTTAATTGACTTCATGCCTCGAAGATGTGCTGAAGTGATTAAAAACAAGTGGTTTTCTACCAAATACTATATATTTTATACTAAATAAAATACTATGTATTTTTAAAAAATTGCTTTTGTTTTGACCAGCCTAATATTATTATTATACTACAAAAACAATTTTATTTTATTTTTCATTAGAAACTGTAAATATTTATTTACATTTTAAAAACAAAAATATACAATATTTGAATTCTAGATTTGTTTTTAATTATTTAATAATGAAGGCAATTTAAGTCGTTTTTGTTTTAACCAACACTGTAAGTTAAATAGTAAGTGAATTTGTTATATACAATCGTTAGTAAAATTAAATAGCCATATTAGTTTTCTAGGGTATACATTACAATAAAATAATCAAGCGTAGTAAAGTTGGAACAAACCACAGAAGCAAGCAGTAGTTAAATGAAGAAAATGTTCTATGTACTAGTATGAATAGTAAATAATTTAAATATGTACATATACATATGTAAGTAAAAAGTTGATTACCATAAACTTATCAATCATTGCAAATAAAAACAAAATTATATTTTACAGTCCAGCGAAAATTGTACCCCTTTTTATTAAAAACTGTATTTTTTCAATTCAATTAAGCTTCCTAAAGAAAATTTTACTGTTTTCTTGAATTGAAACACCAGTTTGAAAAAATAAATATTTATATGCACAATTTACTAATATTTTAATGGTCGAGGTACCTGTTTAAGACTTTAGTTTATTATTATTTTATTTTATACAATATTTGGTTAATACAAAATTTAAAAACGAGAACGGATGACTTTATTTTTGTACAGCAAAATAAGAAAAAGTTCGAGAAAAAGTAAACAAAATAATAGAAACCAATTATTAATTTTGTTAATAAATCGAACTTACCTTTGAAATAGTTATTTTTTTTTAATTTTTGGAAGAATTTGGAAAAGTTGTTTATTTTGTTTTTGTATTTTTATTTCAGATTTTATGAAAAAATTCTTAATAAAAAATATTTAGCTTTCGCAATTTCGCGATGGAGTACTACTACTATCTGGTACTATTAATCCAATTTGTGGGGAAGGCGGTCGACAACGACGACGTCGCGGATCGTAATTCGGAACTGTTGGGAAACGGATTTGGATGTTGTCATTTTTGTTATGGTTCAAGTGATTTTTAAGTTGGTATTATGTCTGACATTATTTTTATTATACAACTATTTTTCTAAAATGCGTATTTTAGTTTATTTTTAAATCATAGATATGGGTTAGTTGTTGATGATAACTTTTGTTATTACTTATTTTTAACTGAAATTAATTAAATAAGCCCCCTTGATACCTGACTCTCTACAAATCTGTATTTTTCTTTTAAAAAACTTAACATGGAATAAAAAATAGAATTTAAATTGATGGAGATTCCTTATGCCTCCCAAAAGAAACAATATTATTTTACAGAAGCTGATTTACGATCTGAACAGAAATGGAATAGAAAATCATCAAATATAAAAACTAACTGCAGCAGCTTTACATAAAAGCGAAAAAGGGTTGTATCCAGTTAATAGAATGCAGGATCAAGTTACTTTAAAATTATGCATTCCTTTCATTGTTTTTGTTAAAATTTATTTGAAGCTCGCGAAGTGGAAAATAATTTAGTAAAATTCAAAAGCGAAATTCAACGAATTTTAAAAATAATTGACTTAATTTGTTAAATGTATTCTTAGTACGTTTCCTGACTAAGCTCTCCAGTTTTTGAACTATATACACACATGGATGAAAGTATTGGCACAGGCATTGTTTTTAAAACTAAATTACTTATAAAAGAAAATTAATATTTTTTTTTTAATTCATTTAAAATAATTTGTACTTGTTATTTTTCTGATAAGTTTTATAACAAAAATAAAATTTTCATCATTTTCAGTAGAGACAAATTTTAAATATAGTTTAAGAAAAGTACAGTTTTTCACGGAAAAAAAGTATTGGCACATCCTATAATTGCTCACTAAAAATGTACCGTTTTTAGAACTTTCCATTATTTTTTACTTTTGTAGCCAATCATTTAATTAAAGTCATTGACAAGTAAAGTTTATTATTCTTTTTATGTATTTATTATTATTTATAGTTTAAGTGCTTTTCCTAATTTTTGTTTTATAATTCTTTTCATTATTTTTATAAACAATTATTTTAGATCTGCACACGAAAGGAAAATCATTTTCTGAGATCTGGGTTATTGTCAACAGAAGCCGTAACCGGTAAATATGCAGACAGCTTAGAAAATAACAAAAGAAGCGGCCGACGCAGGAAGTAAACAAGAAGAGAAGATAGGTCTGTCGTTAATTCTATTAAAGTAAAGTGAACAAGATAAAACGTATGGAATTAGCAAAACCTTACGTGAATAAGGAACCAGACTTTTGGGACACAGTTATGTTTTCCGACGAAAGCAAATTTTATGATGAATTGTAAATTTAAATTTTTAGATAATTTCGAATGTACATACATATATTACTTTCTTTTTTTTATAACATATACCTACATAATTGATTTTGTTTTGTTAATCTGTTTAATGCATACATAATATTTCCACCTTTTGAAATCAAAGCACAATTTTTGTAAAAATAGTATTATGATACTGAGATTTGCTCTAGCTTATAAGATATTGTATCTTACAGAGTATAATTATACAATGAATAAATATATCTTTAACAAATAAAATTTGCTTCCAACAGTCAAGCATGGAGGTGGTGGAGTCATGGTATGGGGGTGTACGGTGGCATGGGGAGCAGGGGAGTTAGTTCTTATAGATTGCATTATGAATAAGATGGTATGTATTTCTAAATATACTTAGAATATTCTCAAGAAAAGTGCGAAGAAATGGGTTCTTGCTGAGAGTTTCCATTATCAGCAAGATAAGGATCCGAAACATACTGCTCATGTGGTCAAGGAATGTAAAGGGTGTCCCAAAATTAACGCAAGATTTGAATTTGCCGCCATTTGTGCAGTGAAGTGTTGGCAACCCTGAAAAAAAGCAATTTGACAGCTAACAGCCATTTGTCCGATGTGTTATTCCATACATAACCCTATCCTATGTACTTTACGAGTCAATAAAAATATAACTATCAAAAGACTACAAACGGCGTTTTCTATTTAATTCAAATCTTGCGTTAATTTTGGGACACCCTATATATTCTATTGAAAATCTTTGGGATTTGTTAGATAAAAGAATCAGAAAACATGCTATTACCAGAAATTCCCATTTAAATGGGAATGGTCCAAAATTGGTCAGGAACAAACAAAAAAACTCGTTTATTCGATGCAAAATAGACGCAAAGAACTCATTAAGAATAAGGATATGCCAACTTGCTATTTTTTTTTGTTACTTTCTTAAATTATACTTTACTTTTTTCCTTTAAATAACTGTAGTTAAACCATGGTATTGTTATTTTTGTTTATTTCAAAAACATTATTGTTATTTATTTTGTCACATCTACAATGTTTGTCTGTATATCATCGATGAACTCGAAAACAACTGGACAAATTATTATGAAAATTGGTATATACATATGTATATACATATGTATTTTTCCGCGGAGAAGGTTTGTATGATATGCTCATTGATGCCACTCACTCCAGGTGGCGCTGGAGAGAGTAGCAACTTCTGCCCCGTCCAACAGATTGAAAATTAGTATGAATATGTATTTTTAATGGGTAAAATGAATATAATATTCGTATTTGCCATAATATTGAAAACCTGCTTCCCATCTAATCCAAAAGATTTTTGGGAAAAATACAAGGACTATAAGAGTGAAGATATTCTACATCTTTTGCGCGCTGCGAATCAAAATCAGGACATTCAATTTTGATTGAAGACATACATATGTTTGACAATCGCTAACAATGCACTGGTGCAACTGGGAATGCCTGATTCAAACCGACCTGCAAACAACCTTTTTGATCGTGATTTGCAACGAGAAACCATGAGGATGAAAGAATTATACACAGAACAAAGGTGTGGACTGTTTTTCATAATGTTGGCAACCATACGATCACAAATTTTTTTAAGATTTTAAAAGAACATTAAAATCTTGATAGGTGTACTAACAGGTCATTGCGCCATTGGCACAATGGCCAATAGAATAGGGGCATTTGCACCCGATTTTTGTAGGAGCTGTCAGGATGAGGAGGAAATGGAAACCATTAAACACCTGCTCTGCGACTGTCCGAACCTCCAAACCAGCCGACTCCGTCAACAGGTTTGTTGGAGAACTGGATGATCTAGCACAGGTCTCAATGGCGAGCATGAGGAAATTTATAGATAGCACAGGCTGGTTCGTTAACGAGCCAGTCTACGCTAATCGACAGAGTTGAATTGAACTGAGAGCATCGATGCTAAATTTTTACTTTTACAGGGGATCACAATGGACCAATAGGCCCCCGTGTACGCAACAGCTTCTTGCTGTGCACACCCCTTACAACCTAACCTAACCTATACGATCACAAAATAATATTGCACTGGCTATTGCATCACATCTGATATTGCGGCAACTTTTTTGGATGGTGGCCGAACAGCACATTTAGCATTGAAACTGCCGTTTAATTTGCAAAACACAAAAACACTGACGCACCAGCATGCAATATCTGCAAAAACTCTGGAATGTGAAAAGTACTCCAAACGTGCCAAATTATCATATGGGACGTATGTTCAATGTCTCACAACAAAGCATTGGAAGCGCTTGATTGTACACTTCGAGATTTGAGAGGAAACACACCGATCATCAATTTAATGTCTGCTGATTTTTGACAAACACAGCCCATTATACCACGTTTATCACTCACTGTTGAACTTAATGCATGTTTTAAATCATCAGTTCAATGGTGTCATTTACAGAAATTGACTTTATAAACTAATATGCATGTACAACTACAACGGGATGCATCAACTGGGAATTTTGCAATATAACGAATGGATATTGGAAATTGGCGAATGGAAATTAATGAATCTACACAATGTATCACCCTGCCAGCAAACTTCTGTAAGATCACAGAAAGCATCGACGAATTGGTGTAAAAGGTTTTCCCAAACATTGCGCAAAACTACAAAAACTATCATTGGCTCAGTACGCGTGCTATATTAGCAGCCAAAAACTTCGATGTTAATACCATCAACTTTACCATTCAGCATGGAATACCCAGTGAAACGAATATATGTAAATCCATCGATACTGTGGAGAATCAAGACGAGGTTGTCAACTATCCAACTGAATTCTTAATTTTGCTTGATTTGCCACCAGACTCTCAGTCAAAAAAATGATTAACAATGTTATCGAGGCAACATCTTTGACTGGAAAATTCAAAGATGAAAAGGATCATTACTTACAAGTGTATGGATTGAATTTGGAGAATATATGCTTCTCACTCTTTGTGGCATGCTCACGTGTCAAAAAACCTTCGGATTAATGCTCTACGCACTAAATGCAAAAACAAGAAATATTGTTTATCCCACAGCACTTCAATAAACATCCAATTGAAACTAAACTTTGTAATGTAATTGTAATTTTTTCGAAATAAACAAAATCAATAAAATGGCTTAGAATTAATTAAATATTTGTGTACTGATTTGTATTTAAAATTATTTGTCTAAAATTTATTTTAGTTGTTGGCGTAGCAACGAGCGCCGGGTACAGCTAGTACTTTATAAAATTAATTAAAATAAATTATTATTAACTAAAAGAAATATAGTATATAATAGTTTTTAATAAAAAATAAGTTACTTTTTAAAAACACAAGTGTGCCAATACTTTTTTCCATGTCTGTATGTACTATTATAAAAATAATCAGTGGTAAATAAATAAATAAATTAGGTGGCGCAACAGTCCTTGAAGAACCAGGGCCTAGTGACTTACAACTCTCAACCATCCCTGTGTGCGAGTAATGTTGTCAAAGATGGAAGGGACCTACAGTTTATATGCCGAATCCGAACGGCTAATTTGAGAAAGCACTTTTCATGACAAGAATTACTCTTGGAGGATTTGTCAGTACCCGTGAAAAAAGTTAGGTGGCACAGGCAGGGATTGAACCCAAAGCCCCTTGCATGACAGTCCAATGCACTAACCATCACGCTACGGGTACTACAAATCAATCATTGGTAAGCGTAAGAAAATTGTGAAATATAAACAAGTAGTGTAATTCATCAATTGAATTTCATTCCCTTTTTGAAATATTTGTTTTAAATTCATTGTTTTTTTTTTATATATAGGTATATTAAAATGAAATAAAACTCACTTAATTTTATTTAAACTTTTGTTACAAGTAAGTCAGTGAGTGAAGAATTAGGCTTCTAAAATTTTGGAAACCATGCCCACTTTAACATCGAGAATGGTACAACTCAATACTTTCTTTACGAGCATTCAAAAAACAATCAATTGATGAATAAATGAGATGCATTTAAGTTAGCGTTAAGAAAATAAAATTAAAAAAAAATACAAAAATTATTAACTGGCAATTTATATACAGGTACCGCGGTCGAAATAAAACTAAATAAATACAAACTAACTCCTCGTCTCTTTCCAAATGGGTAACATAAATAATGTTTATATTTAAACCTATTAACCTTTCTTTTTAATAAAGTGTAAGTACATATTTAACAAAAAAAAATAAAAACTAAACCGACACAATATTCACATGCACAAACATAATTTGCTAAATTTCAATTAAATGAAAGTATACAAAATTTAATTAAAACAAAATAAAATAGTTAAACTTTCTGTTGTAAAAGCTTAATCCGTTTAAAAAAAAATATACATATGTATCAACAAAATTTGATATAAATAAATTACAACAGAACGTGTGGTTTTGTCTGGACAATTTTATTTGTTGACTGTCAATTATAATAATAAATGTAGATGTCAATTATAATAATATAATGTAGATGAAATAAAAGAATAATTACAAAAGTCAAAAATAAAGATGTCTGTATATCTATGTAAAAATAATGTATAAATTATTCTACTATAAATTGTATTTTTCTTCTCGTGTCTCTACTAATTCGAATTGAAAGTTATTAAAATATAATTTTGCTTTCATTCACAATATTTAAAGTTATTTTTGTTTAATAATAATTAATGGACTTGTGTCAAGTTTCTATTTTTTAACGAAAAATCAAATAGGATAAAAAATAATAAAATGAACCAAAAAATATGGAAAGTGCAAAATATAATTAAAATTATAAACAAAAAAATTAATAAACAAAAAAAATAATTTTATTATATATATACACATAATATTATGTATATAGATATCTATTGGAAATGTATGTGTATAAATATTTTAGATAAACTTTATTTGTCTTCCTTACCGTCGTCCGTTGTGCGTGGACGAGACGACAATTGCAATGGTCTCTCGTCAGCCATGAGTGAATTAATTTCAGGACTCATAAGCGGAGGCTCGAGGGATGAATTTGATGCACGACCATTATTGGTGCTGCTACAGCTATTGCTATTCGTGTTCGTATTGACCGCCATAAGGTGTTCGTGGGAAGAATAGTGAGGAATTTTGGATGGACGCGGATGATGAGCTATTGGCGAAGTTCGCTTCATTCCAACTGAAATGATATATATTTATTTAATTATACATTCTATTGTTAATTTTGTTGTTGTAAACTCACTTTCAACTTTAATCGGAGATTTTGTATCATGATGTTGGGTCAGTGAATGAACATTTGATGTATTCGATGTTGCATTAGAGTGTTGAAAATGTGCAGCAGCTAATTCAGATCTGCGTTGCCGCTCTTCGCTTTCCTCCTTGAATTTTCGCGATGCCATAACGTGATCCTGTAGAGAAACTGCTAGCCCTGAAAAGCCAAAACAAATGTACCAACATCGTATAATATATTAAAGACAAGAATATAACTTAATATTTTAAGAACTTTCCGACGCGCGACAACGGTTAAGATTTAGACTTAGATTTACACACTCCATCTTTTAATATTTTTAAATTGCACCGTCAATTCAAGCATTTCACGATAGATGCATGATTGAAGCAGGAATTTTGTTTGGTTTGCTTCAAAGCGTGCACTTTGTCAAAAAGTAATGCAAATAAGAAGATATTTAGGCCTGTTTTTTGTCTTAGGAAGAGAAGATTATAGGCCAGCTTTGTAAATAAGTTCATGGAACTAATAAAATATAAAGCACCCGTGGCGTGAGAGTTAAGGCCCAACTATAATAGGTATAAGCAAACATAAGCTTATGTCAAAAACCCAACGAAAATTCACTTAAGTTTGTGAAATTACTGCGGGTAGCCATAATGCAATTTTGCTCACTTATCTACATGTCAAAATAATATTCGCAGCTCTATATGAAGATATAAATCCTTCGTACGTATTACCCTCCAAAACCCATTTGTTTACATAGTTGTATTTGTAATGTGAAAGAATTCAAAGAGAAAAATTGACGTGTTTTCACGCATACATAGAAATAACTAATGAGTTTTTTGGGGAAATTTCATAAATTAGAAGAGAAATGACACGCACACTATGAATAAGTTTATGAGGCTGATTTCCGGTTATGATAAACATTCTGAGAAATTATCTGCAGTGGAGTTGGCCTGTGTGTATTTGATCCAAACTGTCAGATTTACTTATGCGGCGAGCGACTGGGATCGCTCTTGCTTAAGTTTGCTTAAGTTAACGAAACTGAGAAAAATTGAACGAAACGGAGCTAGACTCCATTATGGTCACTCGTATTAGATTCTTTGTATTCGTACGTTTACTTATGCGCGCATATGCTAGCTTATGTCTATTATAGTTGGGCCTTTAGTTTGCAGAACTGTCACGCCAGAGGTCTTGGGTTAAATATCTGCTGTGCGGCCTCAAGTTAAAGTTTTTCACGGGCACTGCTTCTTGAAAGGAATTGACAAATTTCCAAGAGTAATTCTTGTCATAAAATGTGCTTTCTCAAACTAGCTGTTCGGGATTCGGCATTAGAATTGAAGGCACCCGCCATCCCTGATATTACTCGCATACATGAATGGTTGAGAGTTGTAAGTCACTAGGCCCTAGTTCTCAACGGACTGTGGCACCACCTAATTTATTTATTTATAATCTAGTTTTGCATTTAGTTCTATACATTTAAACATATCCAAAAAATGAATAAGTAAAAGATAAATTACATACAAAACAATTTTTTTTGTTTTTCTCATAAAATTGAAAACAAACACAATTTTCACTAAAGTAGACATATTCATTTTTTTGTTTAATAAAGTACACTTATTCATTTTTTTGTTTAATATGATCTTACCTTCTAATGGTGGATTTCCATTAATTCGCCTATTGGACATTCTTTCCTTCATACATATGGTACCAGCAACTGGAGTCGACTTGGGTTCTTCATTAAAGTACGATTCCAAGCAAGGCTTCATTTCAGCACGGGGCAAGACTACTTTTGAATAATCCCGCTTCGAGTTCGCGTTATTTCTTGATGAAGAAGATGTTGGAGAAGGATGGGGAAGGGTTCCACTTCCACTAGTCGCTGAGGGAATTGAATGTTGTTGTTGTTGATATCCTACAGACGTACAACTCATTGTATTAGTTTGCCTACCAATTGACGAAGAAGACGATGGTTGTTGCTGTGGCTTTGAAATTATTTTTTGATTGTATGCAACTTGCGCTAATGTTGTTAGATTATTTGCTGGAGATTTCTTTATCTCAGACATGCTTCCATCACTTCTCGATCGTGGTGATATTTGATTATACGGGTGATGGCCGTGATGATGTTGTTGGTGCTGCTGGGGATGGTGAGGGGGAGCTGGGTGATTTTGCTGCGTTGAAATTTCATCCAAGACGCGTACATGGACTCGTTCAGGACGTTGAGCATTTGGATTTATTATAGGCCGTTCTGTTGTGGATTGTGTAGACGTCGAACCGTTACCAGCCGTTGTTGGTGGCACTGTCATAGCACTCATATTGACCACAGCGTTTATGATACTCTGGTGGGATATCTCTAAGGTTCTTTCTATTTCTCCATTTACCAAGTCTCCAATTGTCTTGCTCGCCATAACACTTCCATTACTACCATTTGCGGGTCCCACATGCTGATTGGCCAACTTTTCTTGTGACAAATGTCTTCGGAGAGCCATTTTGGCTGGAGAGACCTGGGTATAATCTGGTTGAGAAGAACTTGAACTAGGTCGACTTGGTTGTTGCAATGGTTGTTGCGTTTGATTCCTTTCAATGGATAGAAGACGATCTCTTGTCGGTGGATAATACATTGCCGAGTCTGAAGAAGCTGAATGACTTCTGGTTGGTTCTTCAACAAGATTTCGGTTCATAGTCTCCGGTGCCTTGAACTCCTGGTAATGGTGCTCATAACTTCGCCGAAAAGCTAAGTCCGTTGCGGCAGCATACAGCGCAGCATGTTGATGTGCATTCGATGGCTGAAGTTGTGCCGAATGATGTTGGTTGTGAGCATGCAACTGATGCATCGAAACTCCTCGTTCAAGCGAGGAAGAAGAACTGCTACTCGAAGGATTGGATTTAGGATATTTTTGATGTTGCTGATGGTGGGCGGATAATGATGAAGAAGATGATCCCGAAGAATTCGGGGGCAGAGAAGTTGATGATGATATGGAGGAAGACGACGTTGACTGCTTGGAAAAAGATGACCCCAGGTTAGAAGGTATTGCAGCGGATGATTTATAACCACTATGAGCTGTTGGTGGCATCGTTTGCGAATGATGGTGCATATGATGAATTGGTCCATTTTGATTGGACACACTATGTCCGTAATGATGTTGCTGCAGTGGCGGAGTTATTGGCGAAATCGTCGTTGTCGAATTCAAATGCGTGAGTCCCTGAGTTGCCACTGTTATAATATTGCTCAGATGATGGTGATGCATTTGCTGTTGCGCCGTCTGCTGATGTTGGTGGGTGTTACTCGAAGATTTTCCAGAGGACTTCTTTGCCGGTGATACAGGCGGAAGGGGAGCTGTTGTTTCGACTGGTTGATGTTGAGATTTTCTATGCTCCTGATCTTCATTCAGTGCTGAAGTAATAATACTCTTCAGGCGATCCTCGAAATTAGCTACTTTTGGAGATTCTTGGTGATTTTTCGATGATTTACTACTGCCTCGTCCAACACCTACAGTCACCGAAACATGATTGGCTACGATGGGAATTTGTTGTTGCTTCAGGCCACCTTGAGGTGGTGCTGGCATAAGTGCACTATCTGGTCCTGAGTGGTGCGCGGGGAATTGTTGATGGTGGTGTGTGTTGTGTTCGCTACTACTGTTGCGATGTTTATTCGACCTCTCATCTTTATGCTTGTAGCTTGGAATTTTACCCGCTTCTATTTGCCTTCCCGTTTCGAGAATCTTTTGCGCCAGAACTTCGGGATTACTTTCTTCAATTTTACCAACGTCTGGAACATCAGGCCATTCTTGAGAGCGCGTACGATGGTCTCTACTTCGCCTCGACGACTTTGCGTTTATTGATTTACTTGTTGTGGTAGTTGTCGTACTTGATGTAGTAACAGGCGCTGGAGCTATAGATGTTGCAATACTTAAATTCGTTCCCTGTGCCAGAAGTGCCGCGGCAGTTTTGCGTTCTTCCACTACTTTCTCCAGCGTAATACTCTCTTTTTCAATGGTAGATACCTGAGCGTAAAGTTTTTTTCTTTGCACCAAAGTATTAGCAATTTCTTTCAATAGTAGGTCGTGGGCAGCTGCTTCGGATATATCCAAAGTTTCGGCTGTTCCATTCTTTTGCTTTGTTAACTTAGCGAATTCAGGCAAGCTATGGAGATTCTTCTTTAAGAGTCGTTTCTGTTCAATTTCCCCAGCTGTCACTTGACTTGACATTTTTTTAACCATTCCCTGTAGCTCCTTATGACGACCAACAATTTCCTTAGCTTTTGCCAGCAAATCGTTTGGAGATGACATGTTTATGCCAAGTTCATTCATACGAGCTTTCAGCAAAGCAACACTGTCGTCGATAAGAACTTTAATTTGTTTGTCCAATTGGCTGGCACGATTTTTAATACGTTGCTTTCGCTCTTGCTCCAGCTGAATCTTTCGCTTGAGATTTGGTACAAATGACTTAGATTTCATGTTATCAATCATGGCCATGTACTGTTGTCGAAAAACGTCCAAAATAATTTGTAAAGCATACGGAGTGTCTGAGGGCGCTTGCGGAATATCCAATTCCGTGTGGCTCATATCACCCGTCAGCGAAGTTAACTGCTGATCTACACAACCTGGAGCTGGTGGCAACTTTTTGCACATCATTTCTGCACTCGTGCTGAGTAAAGTTTGTGTGTGAAGCACATCCAAACCAACTATTTTCAAACTCTTCTTGCCACGACCTCCTCCCTTTTTCATGCGACCCTTTCGTTTGGCACCACCAACAGCATTCGGTGCTGCAAGAATGCCAGATTCCTTTTGTGCTGCTGCAGCGGCAATTTTCTCAGCTGCTGCTTGCGCCGCTGCTGCCGCCGCAGCTGATTTACTCGCAATAGCTGCTTTTCGTGTCAATTTTTTTCGCTTCTGCGTCGCAGCGCGAATATTTCTAGAATTTGTTGTACTTGAGAAGTTGTTATTTTCCTCGTCGTCTGATTGGCTGCTCTTGCCTTTCGAACTACACCAATCTGACCAGGTGCGACGTGTCGTCGTTGGAGCAGTTCCAGCAACTACCGCCTCAGCCTCGCTATCTGTCGAAGATTCATCCATTTTTGTAGAGGATTTAGCATTTTGGGCATTTGTTGTAGTAGATCCAGTGGAATTTGAATTCGAATTCATGGTGGGAGTATTAGAGTTGCTGCTGTTATTGGCGTTTAAGGAGTTATTTACAGAATTGGCATGATTGTTATTATGGTTTTGGTGACTTGCCTCACGTTTGGCACGATCGCGGGTAGTTCGTGTTGAACCTACAAAAACAACAATATTTCATTTAGAACGACACTATAACAACGTTGCTTGATCACTTTCTAACGTATTTTAAATACAGACGTATTTGAATCTTAAGTCAGTAAAATTTAAAACCTAATAACTATTTAATTTTCTAAAAACATACATTTCTTAAGGTAATCAGTAGAAATGAATTGAACTTAATAACACGGCCTAGTCTTTGTTTCTAAAAAAAGAAATGGGAATGAGAGTTTTTTCATACAGATTCTTCAACCAATTATGCCTAGATTATGAATTCACGCAAATTTTTGAAGACATTCAGAATGCACTCAGTTCCATTTCAATTTGTTTTATTGTCTGTATTAAATTTTATATTTAAATAGAAAGGGAAGGTTCTGCCGCGGAAATTTAATTCTTTTAAACATGATCAGTCATAAAATAGAATTATGATTATTATTCTGCAACTTTTTTTAAAAAGTTGTATACGTCACAAAACTATGATCAAGCAACTTCATATATCAATGTAACAAACATTGGAGTTTACTGCCTTGGCCCTGCCTAGAATAATATGGGTACTCTTTCATTCAAAAAAGTTACATAATTTTAAATAAGAATAAAAAAAAAAAAAAAGAAATTTAAAAAAGAAAACTTAGAGGCTTATGTCAGATGAGGTGATAAAATGTAACATGAATGATATTTTTGCCAATCCACCTTTTCTGGTTTCAGTCCGTTTTTGCGTTGGTTTTACGTTTTCAACTTACCAACATGTTCGTTGTGTTCGGGTCCTTTGTGACTTTTCATTCGCTGAAAATACCGCTCAAGTATCGTACGATCGATGACATGCAAATAATAAGATACGGGTTTGCATGTCCACGATACTGATCCTTTCAAGGGTGGTATTTCACTAAGATGCATTATTGTTCCAATGTCACTTAGATTTCTAAAATTCCGCAGAGTTAAGAATATCAATTATTAACATTCAAAAAGTGCTAAAATAAATACTCACCTATCGGTAATTCGAAAGTTAAGCGGACAAAAACTCTTTGAAGAAACAATTCGAGCACCATCACGCAAGTCAGCAAATCTCTCCTTCAACTGATGATCCACATTTGGGCCAAAGGCAAAATTATTGACAAAAACCAAAGTGGAGGAGGTGATTTTCTCACGGTGTTCGTCCACCAAAAAATCACCCTTAAGCAGTTTGTACTCGCAAAATCGTTTCCCAAACCAAGCCATGTATTGACGAAAAAATGTGTCCATTCGCTGGGCATAGCGAGCAGGCGTATCGGCTTTTTCGATGCCAATACAAGTTTTTAAAGGAAATGAGCCAGCCATTTGTAAAACTACTTGTCCCACTCCAGAACCCAAATCAATAAACGTGTCATCTTGATTGACTGTAACGTGTTTGATCATCTGTTGAACAAGCTCATAAGACGTTTCACCATAAACTTCCGGTGAAAAAGGTTCATAATTGTTGAGTTTGTCAGGATCACTAACGGCAGCATTATATACTAATTGTAAAATATGACGGAGAAGGCTTGGATCAGCAAATTTGTTCAGCCTTTCAGCTGGCAGTGATGTTCCTTTTTCCTGTAAAGAAAAATTCGAAAAAATTAGTTTTAAAGGCACGATTTCAATAACTTTGGCATCATGAATGACTATAATTATGCGCTTACATATAATTTTTCGAAGGAAAACAGTTTAATTTAAGAATTTAAGTTTGCCTTACTAGATAATAAATAAATAAAAATGAAATGATTTTGTACGACTTGCAATGTAGATTATTATTATTACAAATAAAGAACGCATTAGCTAGGTTACTTGAATCAGCCGTACCGTCATGCTTTGGCTTCCAATGAATTTTCCTTGTAACCAAACATTAAAATAATATTTAAAACGTGCACATTTTTTTCGACAGTTTTGGAAACCCGTGAAAATTATGTGAAAAGGCAGAACACTACGAATGATGTTATTACATTTTAGAAGTTTAAATACTTTTTTCTTTAAGCTTTTACAGAGAGTTAATAGTTTGTATTTAGATTTTGCAAAACAAATGCAATATCATCTAATTTTACAGTGGCGATCACTTAAATAGCACCCCCTCTTGTACATTGCATAGCAAAATAAAAACGAGTCTTTGCGATTTACTGCTTTAATATTTAGTTTATCTCTCATAACACATCCACTTTAAAAAATTGTATGTATTGGAAGAGTTCTTTTAAACATTTCAAGAGGGATTACTCTTAAAAAATACTTAAATTATGGTTGACTTGAATGGAATCCCAACACATTTCACCAGTTTCTGAGTAAAGGTAAAGGTTGTTTTTTTGATACCTTTGGGGCTTCCTCAAACAGTTATTGTTAAAATGGAACGCGAAAAAACATAAGGCGAGTGTGGTCTGTTAATTCACAAAATCGAAAAAAAAAAAATTAACGAAGTCGAAAAGTAATATCTTCATTTGTACGCAATGGCAAAAACATGGAGGGACGAACCGTAGTGCCGTTACAAAAAAGAGCTATTCTGCGTCTGGCTTCAAATTCACATAATTCCTGCGCCAAAATTAGAAAAAAAAGCGATGTTTAGGCCAGTGTTCAGTGTTTCTACGGTTAAACGTATTATTTCGAAGGCAGATCACTTGAAACGTAAAGAGCAAACTCTTGTTTTCTGACTTGGAGTTGGGAATTTTACCGTGTTATTTTCAAAGACGAACAAAAGTTCAATCTAAAAGGCCCAGTTGGATTTAATTTCTATTTTCACGATCTGCGTAAGGAGGAGCATCAATTGGATCGTTTGCACAGCAGTGTGGGCTTTGTAATGGTTTGGGGGGCCTTAACCTACTATGGTGCTTTAGAGTTACAATTTCTGACACCTCGCATGAATGTGCAATCCTATATTGGAGTATTGGAAAAGGTTTTCCTTTCAATCAATGATCTGGGCGGTGTTTTGCCGTGAATATTACAGCAAGACAACGCACCTATACACAAGGCCAGAGTCGTAAAACATTATCTGGACTGCCAAAGCATGTCATTGTTGAACTGGTCACCTTACTCACCAGACTAAAACATAATCGAAAATGTTTGGGAATGGCTTTCTCGAAAGGTCTATGAATCTGGTAAACAGTATTCAAACAAAAATGGGCTTCAATTTGGACTACATCAAAAAGTTGTATGACTCTCTACCAAACAGTGTTTTTGAGGTTATTCGTAACCAAGGAGGAAGCAAATTTGTTTGTATTTAAAAAAAAAACATTTTTCTTGTAAATCAACAATTTTTTAAAATTTAAAATTATACATTAAGACATTTTTAAAGTAAAGGTGATATTCAAATGAACTAAAAATTTTAATTATAATGGGAACTTGAATTAAATTTAACTTAAAATTTTTAATTTTTTTTAAATTTGTATGTTGTTTAAATAAAATTCTCTTCTCTTGTTTTAAATTAATTAAACTTCAATTTGAAAAAGCAATGTTGTTATTTTTGTTCCTAGTTGTAAACAAAAGTAATAGGGGTTCTATTCAAGTGAGCTGCACTGTATATGGTAACGACGTAGTTATAGTTTGTTAGTGAAATAACGTTTAAAGAAGAATGCCATATTTAAGAAAAATGAACATAGTTTCTCATTCAATTAATTATTCCAATTATTTTAAGCCTATATTGAAATAACAATATTATAAAATTAATTTTTACGTTATTTTATTTGTTGTACTGTGGTTTTCGATAGTTCTTTTTCTAAGATGAAAAATAAGTTATGAAAGTAGGAGATATTCGTTCTTAATCATAAAATCGAAACTAGAAGCCTTCACAGACATGAAATTGCAGCTGCATATTATAAATCTAAAAGTACAACAAAAATCTTTATATTTTTAATAAAATTTAACTTCACATTAACAAATATTTACTATGCAAGGTATTAATGTTATGTTTACTGTTTTCCTTTCAAACTAATTTTTATAAACATTTGTCGGAAAAGCCAAAGTTATAGAAATCGTGCCTTCATCAAATGTGTCCTTTAAATTGTTGGAATAAAAATATACCATTCACAAAGTATACAATTTATTGATTTTATCACAATCTTCAATTTAATTTGTTGGTATAAAAATTAAATGTTTATGTAATGAAATGATTTGTGTGTGTTTTAAAGGTAGTGTACTATAGTGCAACTTGAATCATCGATTGATAATTTTGGGAGACAAAGGAAATTACATTATTTCAAATGCTTTAAAATAAATGCTTCACAAGGATGTTTCATACATTTTGTATTTTTATGTTATGAATAAAATGATCATACATATTTATGTATACAATAAGTTCTTTATATTTGATTTTGATGAAACACAAAATAAATTTGTTTTAAAATATTCCTTTATGTAGGTCGACATGATAAGAAAGTAATATTTGAACTTTTACACGTAAAAGGAGGGAATCGAGCACTTGGTCACTTGATAGATAAGTGACGATGCATAATCTTTTATCTTAATTTTTAAAAGACTGAGTTACGGTTTTAGAACAATTAGGGCAATCTTATATAAGAAAAATAAAGTGCAAGATAAGAAATTTAGGTGTTAATTGAAGTCTGTTAAATATATACAAATAAACATATTCAAGGCTGATTTAGCAGCAACAACTTGTATGTGTTTAGGTTTTGGAACACGTGTGACTGTGAAAAATGAAAATTATTGACGCGAAACTTTCTTGTTTTATTTTCATAATAAAAATTATTCTGGACTTCGAAAAGTGATTCATTATGATCGGAAAGAAACATTTTGAAGAATAATTTAAGTAGGTCAGGTTGGGTTAAGCTGGCTGTCCGTGATGGAGTAGGACACACTTAGAATCTTGAGGGTTTTTTTAAAGCTCAATTAAACCAGTTTGAGTGAAAGATACTACTGTATGAGTTAAAGGTGAGTGGAGGAAAAGATGGAACGACGAGCTGTACGGGCTGTACAGCGACGTAGACTTAGCTAGAAGGATACAAATTAAACAACTGAGATGGCTGGGTCAAGTAGAGCGCATGGAAACCAATGCTTCGACCCGGAAAGTCTTCGAATCCACACCCACAGGACAGCGCAGTAGAGGAAGACTGCGAATCAGGTGGCGCGCACAAGTTGAAATTGACCTTACCCAACTTGGAGTGTCCAAATGGAGACATTTAGCTAGGGACCGAGCTAGATGGAGAAGTTTGTTGGGTGAGGCCCTTGTTCACACAGGACTGTACCGCCACCTTAAGTATGTTTAGTAATGATGACTACAATATGTGGTGTTATGATAGGTAAAACATATTATTAATCTGTGTTTTGTGTTTTTATTAACTATAATTTCTTGTTTCTGGCATACTTTGAGAATATGATTTATTTTGTTTTTCTTTTATTAATAAAAGTATGGGATAATAAGGGATATAAAAAAAGAACAAATTAACTTACCAATGCGACGATACTATCAACGGCTTTATTAAATCTATCGACAAGATTCGTCATAGTCTTATAGCAGGCAGTGTCGATGTTATTCAAATTAACTTCTTCAAATGCAGAACTAATTCCAGGCAGCTCCTCACATACGAACTTAATCGTATCAATAATATCGATGCCATTATCGTGTTTATCCTGGCCATGGCCAATTTGTAGGGGCCAAGAGAATGTCACAACTTCCGATGACCCAGCTGGCGATCGCAACACCAAATCTTTGACTTGTGGTGTTGCCATACTTTTTTCTGCTTTCGGGGCTGCACCACGCCAATTCGATCGTTGTCGATACTATACAAATATAATATCGATCGATCTGTTCTTACGAAGTCACTTATTGAAGCGATGATGGCGATGGTAATATCACAAATGGACCACAACGACAACGATGATTGAATTAATGATTATGCGATGATGAATTATGAAGGTTTGTGTTTTTGTTAAGATTCTGTTTGTTTAGCGTCTTTTGCCGTTGTTTTAATAAATAGACAACAGCTTTTGTTTTATTGTATTTTGTACGAAATATACGTGCATGAGTAGTATATGTTGTTTTTATAAAAAAAAATGTGATATTCGATTCAGAAAATCCCAAAAACAAATTTAAAAATAAGAAAACTTAATAAAAATTATTTAACCGATTTAAAAAAAAAATAAACAAATATATGTTTCATAACATATAAATCTTAATCCGATTGCAAACAAAAGCTTTGTTAAGATATCGACGAAGTCCCATGTTTTATGAACAACATAATGTCATTTTCTGTTTGTTTGTTTAATATGAATTATGATATTTTTAAACTATTACTATTGTATATTTTAATAATGCACATGGGGTTGAATCACGTTTGATGTTGTGTTTTAGTGTTCTTTTCTGAAGTTTTATTCATTTGCCTACTTTGTATAATGTACACATGTCATGTTATTGGTGTAAAAATGCAGTCTGTAAGGAAAAATGAGAAAAATATGAAATTAAAATAAAGAATTAGGAAAAGAAAAGTATAAGTAAGAAAAATAAATAATTATAAGTTTATAAAAACAAAAATTAAATAAAATTTAGGCGATGAAATTAAAAAACATATTTTATTTAATAAAAGCAATACGAACACATTTTGTCAAGATCTTTGAAAGAAAAATGCACAAACCTTTTTTACATTCTTACACACAAATGGAACATTTTCGCCAAACTCTCATTCAAAGCACAAACGCACAAGAACTGATAAACTACCGATACCACTGAATTTATGTCATTATCTTACAGAAAAATGATCTTAAACTTTTTGAAGCTAATGGCGGATAAAACATCCAAAATGATTCCAACAATATGCAGCGATAGTACTCTGCAAGGCAAAGCATGGGCATGTGTCGAGAAAAAGGTTAGTTAAGGTTAGGTCCATGATGGAGTAGGACACACTCAGGCCAGTTTAATGGCCCATTGTCATACCACATGAATCTTGAGGCTTTCTTCTACATAAGCTCAATGAAACCAGTTTGAGTCTCTTACGAAACTTGAAAAACTGATTATGTTAATATGATTGAGATCGTTTGGATCGTTATAGAAGAATTCTCCTAGGTAATTCTTGCATTTATGAGCTAAAGCAGGACATGTCCAGTGGAGGTGAAGAACTATTCCCTCCTCTTCCTCATTTATACAGCTTCAGCAAGTCGTTTGAGAATGCGCCTAGTCGCTCGGCGTGCTTTCCTATTAGACAGTGCCCGGCTATGATACCGATTACCGAGCTTATATGCGATCAGTTTAGAGATAGCAAGCACCTTGAGCGCTTTAAATCTAGTGTAGGCCAGATGTTTTTAGTGAGCTGACACGTGGTGATGTTTTTCCATCTGATATTTGCCTTCCAGCGTCTTGTATTAGCAATAGTTGACATGTATCGATTGGTATGCCAGCATTAGCCAAACGTGGAAGAATGTGTTGTATGTACCATTTCTGGTGAATTTATGTGTATCCCTCACAATTTCCTGGAATGTCTTTATGGCCCGGCACCCAGCAAAGGTGAATATTAAACTGTTGTGTCATCTCCATTAGGGATGATCGACAGTTAGAGATTGTTATAGAGTTTGTAGAGACAGAGTCCAAAGATTTGATAGCGGCCTGACTATCTGAGAAAATACAGACACCAGATGTTGATATCACGTTTTCTATAAGCCATGACAAGACTTCTTCTATCGCCAATAGTTTCGCCTGGAACACGCTACAATGATTGAGAAGGCGGAATGAGGGACTTAATTTCGGTCGTTCAGATCGTTTATTTTTGATCCATCTGTGTAAAAGTGGATTGATTCGTCTTAAAGGAATGCCCCATCTTCCCAGAAAGATCTCAAAGGTATAGAAGTCTGGAAGTTTCTGTCGAATTGCAGTTGGGGGATTATTTAGTCTGTGTGTAGGCAAGCTGAACGTTGGTGTTTATTTCATTTGTGGTGGTTTATAGCTTTTTCTAAAGCAATCCACCATACTGCCACACCGTACATTAAAATCGGTCTGATTACCGATGCGTGTGCACAATGCGTAATTCGGGGTTGTTAGCTGTTTTGACTATTTCTTGTATATTGCGTTTCCAATTTAACATATCGAATTTTGTATTTTCTCGAAAATAGGACTAATTCGGTTTTGTGTGGGTTAACACCCAGTCCACACCAATCAGCTCAAAGTATTAGTTTTTCTGAGGCATTTTGTAAAAGTTCTTTTGGGGTGTTAAGATGCTTTCAAGAAACCGCTATTCATTTCATTTATCACGAGGTTCCAGAGGAACCTTCTAGCAGAAGAGTTACCCAGTTTTGAGTTAATAATTCTGCTAGTCAGAATTAATTGAATTAACTCCCCAAGCGAACTCTCTACGTTCAGAGATGTTAGTGCAAATATGATTGGAGATATGTCCATGTAATTAAAAGCACCTTCGATGTCAAGGAAACCAACCATAGTGAACTCTCTATGATGGAGGGAGTATTCGATGGTGCGTACTAATGTGTGCAACGCCGTTTCCATCGATTTAACAGTAGTTATGTTGAGACGTAGACAGAAGTCTTGTATCAATACTTGCCCTTAAATGGATATGAATCAATCTTTCTAAGGTCTTAAGAAGCAATGATGATTGAATTATAGGTCGTAGATCTTTAGGGTTGACTTGCGAGCATTTGCCTGCTTTGGATATAAAAACAACTTTAACTTCTCTCCATGCCCAGGGAATATGGACCAAATATAGACAGCTGGTAAAAGTTGTCTCAAGGATTGGTGCAATTATTTCTGAAGCGTTTTTGTAGTTTGGCTGGTATTATCCCATCTGGTCCTGCACATTTAAATGGTTCGAAGCGATTGAGAGCCCTTGTGACCAGACCTTGTGGAAATGCTACATTGGAACTTGAACGAATATGTTTGTTGCAAGTTGCGGTTAGAGAACTACCAGAAAAGTGAGTATCAAGTAGTGGTCGTTACACATTTATTTTAAATAGCACAATCGCATCTTTAATATAGAATTAACCATTTTTACACATGTCTTAAAAAGTGTGGAATACGATCAATTTGTTTTATTGTCTTTAGCTCTGCATTTTCTTATAAGTTCACCCCAGACAGATTTTAAAATCAAATAATTTTAATGGGCATTCCATTGAGTATATTGTGTTATGAACATTATATTCTTACTACAATTTTTATGAGTGTTTCGGTTCATTATCTTGCGTGAATCCTCATAAATTGGCATGTTCACTTCGTCAAAAGGCGCAATTTCGATGCCGAGAGTCCGAATTTACTCCACAGCACTTATTTTTCATTTAATTTTAAAAAATTTGATGATTTTTTCCATCTTATCTGAACAAATTTGTGTTTGTTTTTCTAAAGAGACGACCAAGAAACTGTGAATTCCAATACACGGAGTTCATAGTTAATAATTTTGTCTATTTTTTTGTCTTATCATTTCTATTATTTTTGATTTTATTATGATGACTTTTAAACTAATGTATGTATTAGTGTCACGTTTCCAGGCATTCTCCCGCATAAAAATTATTCTTAAACCTTGAACCCTTTTTTTAAATTGTTTCCTAATATTGTTTAATATTTTAATACAACATTACTTTATTCATTATATTATATTTGTGACAGATCAGGGAGTTATAAAATGTTAATGTATAACATATTAGGCTTTAAATATTTTAGTTTTCTTATTACATCTTAACACATGAAATGTAATCCTATTGGTTTGCCTATTTTTCTATGATAACTATTGAAGTTTTTGGTAAAGTCGATTTTATCTACTTCTACATTTGAAACAAGTTCACAAGAGAAAAAAAAAGAGTTTTAACATTATGAAATCAAAAATCAAATTCTCCTTCAGGACAACGACAAATACGGAAGGAAAATCTGAACCGTTAAAAATAACAATAGTTTAATTTCATTTAAGAGTAACGCCTATTGTACATAAGTAATATAACTTTGCTTACATTTTTGGAAATTATAAAATAAACAAAAGCAACAAAATTGCCGCTCATTTTGTTCTACTTCCAAACGAGATCAAACAAACCTATATAATTCCCTTACCAGGCGGGATACCCCCAAAAAAACAAGTTGAAAATTAAATACATCATACACAAATATATGTAAATATAGAAACAAACAAAAGAAAAACAAAGAAACAAATAAATTGCAACTAATAAAATTAACTTAGGTACCAGACTAAAAAAAGACAACCTACGAGTATCATGTGCCCCTGTATATAGGTACATATGTACGTATGTAGCTCGTCCAACATGCCACAACAGCAAAATGTTGAACTTTATGGTTGAGTTCACTCAAGTTTTAACACCGAGAGCAGCATTTAAAGCAAAAAGCTTTGTAACTATGTATACTTTTGTACGTTTATTATAGAGCGGCAGCAGATATGAAGAAGGGTGGGTGATTGTGTGGCGGCTGAAGCTTAAACTGTGGATGGCTATTGCCAAAACCAGGGGATGATTTAACATAGAAGCTACTAAAGACGTTGAAAACAAAAATAACAACAAAAAAGAGTGAATCCCAGGACCCCATCACCATCAGTCGCCGCGCCGTTTCTATAAAATGACCTCTCTTTCTGTCTGCAAGCATTTATTGCCTTTTAAATTTACGCAGGTTTATCGATTTTCTACTTGAACAGTTGATGATGATGGGTGGAATGTTAACTTGCATATTATGTACAAGTGGTTAAAATAGAATCCGATATGAACAATATTGTACATAAGGTTGTTTTTGATTTATCAATCAATAAAAACAAAAATTCTCCGGCGGCAATTAATATTTTGAGACGTCAACAGAATTGAAATCATAATAGGGTGGTGTGGTTTGGTGTGAGGTTTTTGGCGATACATGCTCTTTTTCTTTTTCTTCTTCTTTTCATGTTTGTAATGCAAATAATGGCTTTAACGGTAAAATATTACTGTGTTTTAATAAACGTACAACATTAATTTTATAGGTTACCTTATATGTATGTCAGAAACTTTAAATCCGGTTGGTTTTTTGGAATTTTTAATGTTCAACAAACCTTTAAACATTTGTTACGAAGACACTTAGTACTGATATTATTTTTTAGTACAATGATATGTAATTTTAAAGACATTGGCGTAAAATTTTAAACGGTTTAATAATATGTTAAAATCATTTTTAGCAATTTACTAAACTTAAAAGATGATTTACCTAATTTCAAACGATTTTTAACATCTTACTATCTTTTAACAATTTGCCAAAGTTAAAATCACGGAATGGCTTCTTTAAATTTTAGCTGTTTGATAAATCCATATGACATCTGTACAATTTTTTAGACATGTTTGGATGCTCGTTTTTTAATAAAAGGCAGTTACCAATTTACAAGGTTAGCAAAACGAAAAGAAAGGTTTAAAATCTTAAGAGTTAGCAAATTGCTAACTAGTAAATTGTTAAACTCGAAACAATAGGTTGTTTAAAATTTTTGGCGCCATCATTTTTAATATTAATGCTTTGATATGACGTTTAGTTTTACCGTTAACACTGGTCGACAAGCTGTTGTTATTGGCAATCAGATTTTGATGGCCTCAAATTAAATCAGACTTCAAAATTACTCTATTACGTTTGGTATTTGAGACATTATTTTTTATATTTCGAATATAGCTTTTTGAGGCTATTTGAATTCGTGAAGTAGCTTTGTTCAATAAAGTTTGTGATGATTTTTCAAACCTATAATCCCATTCGCCTAAATTCAGTTCAAATGAGTTCAATTTTTCAATAATCTTCATACGTTGTTAGATTTACTTGTCTAACATAAAGAAACTAAGAGAAACTCTGAATAATTGATTCTCAAATTGTTTTTTTTTGTAATGGATCTGTCCTCTAGACTAGACTACAATACCAATTGCTTGAAATATATTGCAAAAATAATGTTTAAAACGAGTATTTTTAAAATTTGAGCAATTAGTTAAAATCGAAGTTCGGATTCGAAATCAGCTTAACTTCAAACGTATTTTTCAAAACTATGAACGCATTACAATCAAGAGTTCTCAACACTCCATACAGAGCCCAATGAAGACTCATATATAACTTATGAGAATGAGAAAATTCAAAAACTAAGTAAGTTACTTAAATAACATAGACTGTACCTTGAAAAGGAAATTTTGTACTTTGCAAAATCATAATTCAATTTATTGTTAGGGGCCAATTATAGCTATCAATGGTTTTCATCATTGAAAATAATTATTGGACTTGGCAGGTCGTTTATAGCTATAATTAAAAATGTCTGATTCAAATCAACCGAATTTTTACTGACAGAAATCTGTCATTTGAATTATGTGAAATTGGAACACAAATATGTTGAACGTTTCGTTTCACTTTTGAACATTTAAGTATCAGCTGTTCAGGAAAATGATTTTCCGCCCGGAAAATAGAAAAATATATAATTTGTATTTCTAAACAAATGAAAAGACAGTCAAATATCCATTTAAAAGAAATTCCGGATTGATTTTTGATTTGATAGCTATAACTGGCAGGAATTTTTTGTTCTAACTTAACCTAAAATACATGCCTGTTTTTTTGACCAGTGTTGTTATTATTAGTATTTATATTAATATTATTTATATTATTCTAATTATTACTATTATTGAGCTTATATTATTTTATTTTTATCTAGTTTTTAAAATGTCGAGAGCACCACATTGTATTTACTTAAACCATAACTGCAGTTAGTAATGAATCATGACGCACACACTAAATTGACGTGTGAATAAAATTTCAAATTTGAACGAAGTAAATTAACATAAAAAGCTTTAGCTATGGTGGGTGATGCATAAACGTTCATCTACAAACAAAATTCAATACAAAAATGCGTCACTTGACATAATACCGATCAATGATCTTGAATACTCATTGCTTTGCCTTGATCTTCAAAGCTATTCATTGTCTTTTAAAAATCTCGTTTGTAAATGTCAGCCATTTTTAATTTATGTTTGCTCTCCGTGTAACACGAACAGGTGCAGCTATTTTTTTTTATATTATAACGATGATCTTGATGATGACGATCGAAAGTAAAAAGCCTGCTTGTGGTTTGCCTCATAAGTGATTATTATGTACATATTTATAAAATTTTGTGTTGTTTTTTTTTTTTTACAAAAATTTACATTTAAATGATTGCGGAAATCATTAAATGTAAAGTAATATCGAATTTCATTTATAATAAGCCGATTTATGATGGTAAAAAAACGTCTCAATGTCACCTTGAAAAACAAAATATTATTAACCTTTATTTACATCACACAAAAATCGGTACAATCGTGTCATGTATCCCTGAATGTTTTCGATCAGTGTTAATTTTTCTAACTTATTTATTTATATCGCAGATCTACCTTTGATAGGGATTTCCGGTTTGCCCTTATTAATTAAAATTAATTACAAAGTTCAAGTGGTGATGTCGTTGATGCCATCATATTTCAACACCGAGCGCAACCTTACAATCGATAACATTTTCACACCCGTGGACTTGGCCTTGAAGTTACTCGATAAAAAATCGCACCGTCTTGGGAAAAATCCGCAAAAACAAAAGATACGTGCCAAAACTCTTTATAGTAAAGCAATTTCTATTGACCAAAGGTTAGGTTAAAGTGGCTGTCCAAGATGGAATAGGACACACTTAGGCCAGTTTAATGGCCCATTGTGATACCACATGAACCTTGAGGCTTCCTCCTAAGTTCAATGACCAAAACTATTCCGTAATTGTTAACAACAGAAAGCAGTATCGGTCAGCCCACTAATCTATCATTATATTTTCTGAAAGAATGGTAATGGTGACTTATGTTCAAAAGCAAAAGATACAAGTTGTTTTGGTATCAACGCAAAATAAATTGAGAAAGACACTTTCGGTTCTCAAAATAAGCCTGTGGTGAAAGTGGACTACAACAAAACGAAAAGTGGAGCCGATGTTTTCGATCAAATGGTTTCTACTTATTCCTGCACACGTCAAACACAACGCTGGCCGATGTGTTGGTTGTATTTCACAACTTACTAGAAGTAGCAGCAGTAGCGACTGTCATATTTTTTTCGACATTTTAACCCACCAAGGAAAAACAAAAATTTGTTCAGAAACGACAGCTGATGGACTGGGAAATGAATGACCGTTCACAGCCTGCAACGCGAAACAAAATACTACTTTGGATGATCTTCGCCTTATGGGAAGAGAGGGTAGATGTAACCTTTGCTCAAAAGCAAGACACATACACTGAATCCAACTATGATTGTTGCAGAGGATATTGTTGCCAGCGCTAAACAAATAACATATGTGTTAAATATCACGTAGAACTATATCTAAGTGTTCAACATCAAGGTATGTATATACCTATGTATATATGATTTGCCAGGTTTGTAAATTATTTCCAGAAAAAAAAATTGAAAAAGAGCAGTGATCATAAAAGCATACAAAATTAATAGAACATTGAATTTCGTTTCGTGATAATCAATCCCATATGAATAAAAACAGAAAAGTTATGAGCGTTCAAACATGGTCTGGGGTACATTTTGACGCCATGACTTAAAGGAGGGTTAACAAACTGTAATCAACAGTTCATAATGACTTAGGT
Organism: Eupeodes latifasciatus; assembly: GCA_920104205.1. Taxonomy (NCBI): domain Eukaryota; kingdom Metazoa; phylum Arthropoda; class Insecta; order Diptera; family Syrphidae; genus Eupeodes; species Eupeodes latifasciatus. The sequence goes on along the minus strand of OV049924.1, from coordinate 174,844,561 downwards.
GAATTAGGTTTTACGGGATATGGTGTGCAGTTGAACGCCAGTTCAACACCCGAAGTTTAAGCTTGTAAAATGTCATAAATAATGAAAACATTTTTGAATTTTACATACAGTAGCTCCCACAAATAATCGGACAGAGATTGAACCTTTTTTTTTAATGCAATTTCTCCAAGAAAATGTATAGAACTTAATAACCGTTTTATAACATATTTAAGCCAAATTAAATTTAGATTTAAAAAAAAAACGAATTTCAAGTTATTAATGAGCAAATAAATAGAAACAACAAAACAACTCCTTAATTTTATCTCTCACACATAATCGGACAGTAATTGTTTTTGCAGTGTAGAAACTGTGTAACTGTTCTTTTCTCGTCAAATTTCTTGTTATTAACCTTTTATTGCATTGAAGGTAGTTTCCTGTTCTACGTCTAAATAACACCAAAAGGAAAATAAACATCTTCGAAAATTGGATTTGTTGCGTAGCCAGGAAAGAGAGAAGCATAATTAAAGAAGCTGGAGACGTACGATGAGAAAATACTTTTATGACTAATCAACTAAAATCGATTCTTATCTTTGGAATATCTAAAGATTTTTTTAAAAGAGCCCACGAGCAAAGAAGTCAGCAACGAAACCATTCGCAGAAGAAACATCACCATCTAAGTAATGACCGATATGGCCGTGCAGCAGTGTATACAAAATTATACATCAGTGAAACAATAGAAATAAAAGACTTAAGTTAACATATAACACAGGATACGTTCTTTTGAAATAAGGTGGAACTATATATTTTTGCATTGTTAGTTAATGTATGTATAGCGGAGAGCAAATGAAGAATTTTCTCATAAGCATGCTCGAGCTACTGTGTAGCATGGCGGTGGTGGGTCGGTCGGATTTGTTACAAGTTCTGGTGTTCGGAACTAACATTTTGTGGAAGATAAAATGTATCAAATAGCTAACATCAATATTTGAGGTCCAGTGTTAGTAAACTCGGAATACAAGACCCTAAGGTGTCTAAAACACAGAAAAAGGAACCTGACCTAAATGCTTACTTACTTACTTACTTAAGGTGGCGCTACAGTCCGGGCGGACCTGGGCCTCAACCAACATGCGTCTCCAGCCAGCTCGGTCCCTAGCTAGCTGTCTCCAGTTTCGCACGCCAAGTTGGTTGAGGTCTTCACCCACCTGAGTGCGCCACCTGAGTCGCGGTCTTCCTCTACTGCGCCGTCCCTCGGGATTGGATTCGAAGACCTTCCGGGCTGGAGCGTTGATGACCATTCGCTCTACATGACCCAGCCATCTAAGCCGTTGGACTTTAATTCTGCTAACTAGGTCAGTGTCGCTGTACAGCCCGTACAGTTCGTCGTTATATCTTCTCCTCCATTCTCCATCTATACGTACGGGACCAAAAATCACCCGAAGAATTTTTCTCTCGAAGCATCCTAAGACGTTCTCATCTTTTTTTTGACAGGGTCCAGGCCTCAGCGCCATAAATGAGAACCGGGATGATGAGTGTCTTATAGATGGTGATTTTAGATGCTCGAGAGAGGACTTTACTTCTCAATTGCCTTCTAAGTCCAAAGAAGCAGCGATTTGCAAGAGTTATTCTTCGTTTGATGTCAGCGCTGGTGTCGTTGTCTGTGTTTATAGCGGTGCCTAGGTAGACAAAGTCCTTAACTACCTCGAAGTTATAGCTGTCCATGGTGACGTTTTGTCCAAGACGTCGTTGTTCAATGTCCTTTTTTGATGACAGCATATACTTGGTCTTGCCCTCATTGACCACTAAACCCATCTTCTTCGCTTCCGTCGCAATGCTCAAAAACGCTCCACTGACATCACGCTTTGATCTTCCAATTATGTCAATATCATCTGCGTATCCGAGTAATTGGATGGACCTTTGGAAGATTGTGCATCTAGTGTTGACGGTTGAGTTTTGCACAATTCTTTCCAGAACGATATTGAAGAAGTCGCATGACAGTGCATCCCCTTGTCTAAAACCTTTTTTGACATCAAATGCATCGGTGAGATCTTTTCCGACCTTGATGGAGCAGCGTGCATTCTCCATCGTCATTCTGCACAAACGGATGAGTTTGGCAGGGATGCCAAAACTAGACATTGCTCTGTAGAGCTCTTCCCTATGGATGCTGTCATACGCGGCTTTAAAATCGATAAAGAGATGGTGGGTATCGATTTAAAGCTCCTGGGTTGTTTCCAAGATCTGCCGTAGTGTGAATATTTTGTCGATAGTGGACTTTCCTGGTCTGAGGCCACACTGATAAGGATCTATCAGGTTGTTGACAAACGGCTTCAGACGTTCACATAATACGGCAGAAAGGATCTTATATGCAATGCTAAGGAGACTGATGCCTCTGTAGATGGCACAATTTAGAGGGTCTCCTTTTTTATGTATCGGGCAAACTATGCTGAGATTCCACTCATCGGGCATGCTTTCTTCCGACAATATTTTGCAGATGAGTTGGTGTATGCTCCCTACCAAGTTATCGCCTGCTGCTTTGAATAGTTCGGCAGCGATGCCGTCAGCTCCAGCAGCTTTATTTGACTTCAGTTTAGATATAGCTATCTTCACTTCGTCTAGGTCGGGTAGGCGGAATTGTTGATCTGCGTCGCCTAGGTTGAGTGGTTCTATCTCCCTTACAGCGGAATTCCGTTCGTCATCGCCGTTATATAATTTGGAGAAGTGGTCTTTCCATATTCTCAACATAGACTGCGGTTCTACTACGATGTTCCCCTGATCGTCTTTACAGGCTTCGGTTCGTGGCTGGTACCCTTGGGAGGTTTTTTTTTACCTTTTGGTAAAATTTACGAACCTCATTCCTGTTGTGACATCCCTCTATCTCCTCGATCTCGCGCTTCTCGTGCTCTCTTGTTTTCCATCTAAGAAGCCGATGTTCCTCTCTCCTCTTCTGCTCGTAGAGCTCGCGAGCAGCTCTGGTCCTTCTGTGCAGCGCCGTTTTGTATGCCTCTTGTTTCGCTGCGTGCGCTTGCCGGCATTCGTCGTCAAACCAGGGGTTTCGCTGTTGTGGCCTTGTAAAAGCTAGCACTTCAGAGGCGGCATCTCTGATGGCTGCAAGGCAATGTTGCCCATGGTTATCAATGCTTAATGCAGGCAGCATAGGACTCCTTAAGAGGTTACTAGAGACTCGATCGGAAAAGGACATGGCAGTCTCTTGCGGCTGTAGCCGTCTAACGTCGAAACTTCTCACAGTACTTCCTTGTTTTGGCTTGGACCGGGATATCCGTAGCCGTACCTTGGCTACAACGAGGTAGTGGTCCGAGAAAATGTTGGCCCCTCGGAAAGTTCGGATATCCTGTATACTGGAGAAGTGTCGTGCGTCGATCGCAATGTGGTCAATCTGGTTGACAGTTGATTGATCAGGAGATTTCCATGTCCCCTTGTGGATATTAAGATGTGTGAATTGCATGCTAGCTACCAGAACGTCTCGCCCCGCAGCGAAATCGATCAGCCTGAATCCGTCGTCGGAGGTGGTGTCGTGCAGGCTGTATCTCCCGATTGTGCCACCAAAGATGTCTTCTCTTCCTAGCTTGGCGTTAAAATCTCCTGAGATAATTTTAATGTCATAGGCACTGCTCATAAGTCTTGTCCAAGAGCTCGAACAATATGTCTTTGGTGTCTTCATCTTTCTCCTCTGTTGGGGCATGCGCGCATATTAGGCTTATGTTGGCGAATTTAGCCTTGATGCGGATTGTCGTGATGCGCTCGCTCACACTGTTGAAACTCAAGACTTTTTGCCTGAGTCTAGTTCCAACAACAAATCCACACCCAAATAGACGCTGTCTTTATTCTCGGTTGCAGTCGCCGTAGTATATATCGCAGTCTTTTAGTTTGCGTTTGCCCGGTCCATCCCATCGCACTTCTTGGATGGCGGTAATATCTGCCTTGCAGCAGTTTAGGGCTTCCGTTAATTGTTCGGCTGCACGTGGTCTGTAAAGGGACTTAATCCACATACGGATCCGAAGTTCGTTGTCCTTATTTCGTTTGCTTGGGTTGTCAACAGTGAATCCGTCCGTATCCGAGGCTTGTTGGTGCTTCGCAACTAGAAGATTTTTACGTGGTCAGGAAGTCACCCCGACGGCACAACCCCCAACCTGGAGTGCCAGATCCTTAGCATAACTCCAAGGACTGGGAGTCGGATAAACCGCTCCTTATGGGCCTGGGCTTCGAATAAGTCGTAGAAGCCCTATAAGGTGTTCACTAAGTAGTTCAACCTTACTGGAACTGTAGACACCACCGTTGATTCCATCTCGAGAATTCGTCCGCTGCCGTCTGGATAAGGAGAGGTGCCTTAGTGGAAACACCTCCCCCCCCTCTCGTTTGCTGCCCCCAACAATTTTCCACTGGGGTAAGAACCCAATCTCCAGTTGAGGTACTAGGCACCCGATGTTGACCTAAATGCAATCGAGCATATATGAGATGAACTGGGACGCCGAGTTGCTCAAAAGAACTTTTAAAAGATTAAGGACCTTAAAAAAGCCTTCAAGAAGAATGACAAGAAAAAGTCCTGAAGAAAGTTGAAAACTTGTCTCTTCAATACCTCGCCGAATGGAAAGGATACGCAACAAATTACTTAATATTAATTGTCCGATTATGTATGAGGTGTTAAAATATGGAGTTGTTTTTAATGATAATTTGCTGTTTAATGCCTTAAATTGTAATTTTGGCCTATTTAAAATCAAAACGTGTTTAAATATCTTATAAAATGGTTATAAAGTTTTACACTCTCCATACATTTTCTTGGAGAGAATGCTTTGCGAAAATGTTTATTTTATGTGTCCGATTAGTCTTGGGAGCCACTTTACATAAGTATTTAGTTCCATCACAATGTAAATATTAAAATAACGACATTATTTTAGAAATAAAATGTATACGTAAATACCAATTTAGATTTTAAACGCTTCTTTAATAAAATAATAATAATTATCTACTCGAATAAAATATAGAACTAATTATAAATATTGTCAAAGAATTTGGCCTTCTGTGGGGCACTTTTTACACAATTTAGGTACGCTTATTTTAAACATAACTGTTGTAAAACTATTTTTTTGAAACATATTAAAAATAAAAAATCAAACATTCAAATGATAACAGAGTACAGAATATTCGAATCTATTTATATCCCGAAATCTAAAATATAACCTAATTTAAACAAGTCCATTCATCAATCTTAACATTTAATGTTTTAACTTCCAAAAGAAACAGGAAAGAATAGTGTAAATGGGGTTAAATTTTTAGTATCCGCTTGTTGCTCTCGTTCTTCTATTTTATGATGAGTACACCTTTTTTGTAAAATAAAATGGGATTTGTGTATTTTTATGTAACTAATTACATAAATATTTTCTCTCGATTACTATGAGATTCTCCTTGAAAATATTACATACATATGTATATACATATGTACATATGTAATATTAATTAAAATCATTCTTTTCCTATTCTAACCTTAAAATAAATATTTGATCGTTAACACAACATTATTATATACATATATGTATGTATCTATATTATATGTATCTATATATTTACTTGCACTGTTCCGAGGCGGTGAGAATGGAACAGGTCGATCGTTGGTAATTCAATTTTAATGCAATAACAAAATCAAAACTTATAATATGTAGCACTACTTATTTATGCATGTCAAGGTCATTGTTTAGCCGAAAAATAATGTGATAGCAAGAAATAAAATAAAACACCAAACAAACATTACGAAGTATTATTTTATAATTGGCGCATTTTTGTTTTGTTTTTAGGTGAGTAAATACCTACTTATGTATTTTGCTACGAAAGGTGTGCTGAGAGAAAGAAAGACTTGATTGATAAACAAAATTAGCTCAACGAAAATAGGTGAGGCCGGTAAAAATGAAAAATCGATATACATATACATATATAGGACAGTTAATCAGCTGCAAAACTGTACATGTTTATAATAGATCAATAAAGGGCCAATTATAGCTGTCATTGGAATTTTTTGACAGGTCGTTTATAGCTATCATTAAAAATTTCTGTCATTGAAGCAAACTTCCTAGTTGAAATCCACCGAAAAATTCTTACTGAAAGAAAGCTGTCATTGGAATTGTGTAAAATTGAGACACAAATTAGTGGAACACTTCGTTTCAATTTGGAACATAAAAGTATCAGCTGTTCAGGAAAATAAATGTCAGTTCGGAAAATAGAAAAATAAATTTTTACCGGAAAATTTTAAACGACTTAGTAAAATGTTAAAGCCATTTTTAGCAATGTAATATGCTTAAAAGACGATTTACCTAATTTTAAACGATTTTAACATCTTACTATCTCTTAACAATTTGCTTAAGTTATAATCACAGAGTGGCTAATTTAACTTTTAATAATTTGCTAAATCCATAATATGAGATTTGCAGTGGATGGAATGGTCCAGTCAAAAGTTAGGAATTCCAATTAATAGGTCCGTTTAAGCGTATTTGCTTGTTTGTTTTCACGAAATGTCACTTTTTATACATGTTTGGATGCCGGTTTTTTAACAAAAGTCAAATATCATTTTACTTTTATAATACTTGTAACATTCAATTTTGATTTAGGGAAACTTTAAGTCTTTCCTGTTTTGGGTGGTTCTAATTTAATATAAGTCATCTAACATACATAATGTAATGTACGCCTATTTAGGAATTTAATCTTAAAATCTGTTACTTATTTTAAAAAATTCAGGAAGTAAATATATTACTTTTATTAAACAGGTTTTGTTAATTTAGTAAATATTTCCTTAATCAAATAACGATAGCTGTTTGGGTTATTTGTGACCCATATTTATATTTATATTTATATTTATATTTATATTTATATTTATATTTATATTTATATTTATATTTATATTTATATTTATATTTATATTTATATTTATATTTACTAAAACCAGTAAATACACAATCGTATTGTCTACTTTTTTCAAAAACATCTAAACAAAAGGTCGTGAAGTTGAATAAATTAGTTACCACAGATCTGTTTTTCACGAAGCCATGCTGATTATCACTTATACATAATTGAAGTACATATTATAAAAGGAAAGCAAATTACATAAAAGAGACTCGAACAGTTCCGGTATCACAGATAATTTAGCTATAGGTCTGCATTTTATTTATTTTTTATTACAAACTTTAACTTAATTTAACTAAACTTATCACTAACTTAAAACATTTTTTTTTGGTTCCTATTATCAGTTTTCAACATTAATTCATGTGGTTCCAAAGGCCCACACTAAAGCTCTTTAATGTACAAGAACTAACAATTTTAATTTTATTGGACTTAAATTAACAGGGACGAAGAATGCGGACTCAAAAAAGTAAAGGATATCTTTCAGATGGGATGTCGAAATGTTAAAGTCGAAGACTAGCATAGGACCTTCCTTGTGCACAGGTAATTTTAAATGCACTTTTCAAGATATTGGCAAAAAGCGAACTTTTTAGGGTATCATTAAAGAGAGATATGATAAATAAGCAACACATTTTTTTTAACATGGAGGATAGTACACCAACAGGGTCTGGACTAAAACACTCATCCAATTTCATGATATTCTGTGCAACAGAATTAATCTCAAGTAAGGAACATTTGTTTCAGAAGAAAATGAGTAAGAACTATATGAGGTTTATTGCAATTTTGTTGATCAAAACATTAAGTTAACAATTATTTAATTTTAAAACATATTTATTTGTTTTAACAAAGTATTAAATTATTCAATAAGTACACAAACATATTGGGCCATATTCATAGTTTTTTGATAGGTTCTGATTTTGTCTTTGCTAAACTAAGCTTCAGTTTATGTAATTCATAGACAATTTAAACCCATTTCAAAACGATAGATTGGAGTCTAAAAATAAACACGACGGAAACGTCAAGAATAAACAAACTGATTGAGAAAATTACGCTGTGAGACATTGGGTAGGTTCAAGCAACATAAGGGACTTCATTTGCAGTCAACTTCATTCTTTGAACGTAAATTTTGACCAAGACAACTATCGGGTGATTTTTTAAGAGCTTGAGAACTTTTTTTTTAAAAAAAACGCATAAAATTTGCAAAATCTCATCGATTCTTTATTTGAAACGTTAGATTGGTCCATGACATTTACTTTTTGAAGATAATTTCATTTAAATGTTGACCGCGGCTGCGTCTTAGGTGGTCCGTTCGGAAAGTCCAATTTTGGGTAACTTTTTCGAGCATTTCGGCCGGAATAGCCCGAATTTCTTCGGAAATGTTGTCTTCCAAAGCTGGAATAGTTGCTGGCTTATTTGTGTAGACTTTAGACTTGACGTAGCCCCACAAAAAATAGTCTAAAGGCGTCAAATCGCATGATCTTGGTGGCCAACTTACCGGTCCATTCCTTGAGATGAATTGTTCTCCGAAGTTTTCCCTCAAAATGGCCATAGAATCGCGAGCTGTGTGCCATGTAGCGCCATCTTGTTGAAACCACATGTCAACCAAGTTCAGTTCTTCCATTTTTGGCAACAAAAAGTTTGTTAGCATTGAACGATAGCGATCGCCATTCACCGTAACGTTGCGTCCAACAGCATCTTTGAAAAAATACGGTCCAATGATTCCACCAGCGTACAAACCACACCAAACAGTGCATTTTTCGGGATGCATGGGCAGTTCTTGAACGGCTTTTGGTTGCTCTTCACTCCAAATGTGGCAATTTTGCTTATTTACGTAGCCATTCAACCAGAAATTATGTAGACCATAAATCGGACGTAAAGCGCGAAACACATTTCGAACCGAACACTGATTTTGGTAATAAAATTCAATGATTTGCAAGCGTTGCTCGTTAGTAAGTCTATTCATGATGAAATGTCAAAGCATACTGAGCATCTTTCTCTTTGACACCATGTCTGAAATCCCGCGTGATCTGTCAAATACTAATGCATGAAAATCCTAACCTCAAAAAAATCACCCGATAGTTAGTTTTTCAAGTGTCATGAATTTCAAATTCAGAACTTTACTTCGCAAACCTCTACTTAAAGTTCATAGTACAAAAATAAATAAATAAATTAGGTGGCGCAACAGTCCATGAACCATCCCTGTGTGCGAGTAATGTTGTCAGAGATGGAAGGGTCCTACAGTTTATATGCCGAATCCAAACGGCTAATTTGAGAAAGCACTTTTCATGACAAGAATTACTCTCGGGGGATTTGTCAATTCCTCGCAAGAAGCAGTACCCGTGAAAAAAGTTAGGTGGCACAGGCAGGGATTGAACCCAAGACCCCTTGCATGACAGTCCAACGCACTAACCATCACGCTACGGGTACTACCATAGTACAAAAAGTACCATTAAAATTATTGTCTACAAAACACTCCTCAGACAAGCTGCAAGTCCATCACGATTTGTATTCTGTATTGTAAAGAAATATAAACTTATTTCTTTTCCAAATTGACAAGGAACTCTTTTATAGAAAACATTGAATGAAGTTGTGCAGAAAATTAATAAATCATGGAGTAATAAAGTTCAGCTTCCAATTGAATGAAAAAACATGATCAACTTTGACAGAAATAGACTTGACTTGATAGTTAGGGAGATTTTTCTTGACTAACTTTTAAGTCAACTTTCCATTAAAGTTGCCTTAATTTGAAGGTAGTTTTTTGGCAGCTGGCCAATCAGATGCCGGAAACTTGCCTTACTTTCAAGTCCCTTATGTCGCCTGAACCTGCCCATTTTATTTGAAAGTTTAAAAACAAAAATTAAAATGTCAAAAGACTTAAGCATATACCAATATTTTGATATTTTGCTGGATGTTGACATACTACCAACCAACAGAAATCGAAAGCTCTAATTATAACCTGTATCGACCCCTTTGAAATAGATGAGGACGATTTGTATGAAAGGTATCGATTGACCTTCAAAATATTGAAGATCGAAATTCAATGAAAGGTTTGCCAATATCTGTGTGCCTCCAACAGCACCAGCGCGACTAATATAACATTTCTAAACTAACAGCAAACAGAATAATTTAAAGGATTTCAAAGATTTTGACAATTTATTTTGTTTCTCTCTACAAGCCATTTTCTATAGGTTTAAGTGAAATTGTACTAGAATTGTAACCTGTTACTTACTAAACAAAGCTGCCAAATTCTTACAACCAAATTAATAAACGTGGAATAGCGAAGGGTTAAGTCTTATTCCACGGACTAAGTTCAAAATGTTATGAATAAAACAAAATTCCTACCAACTGACGTTAAATAAGTTAAACCACCGAACAAGTTGTATTAGCAAAGGAATAAGATCCAAATGTGCCAAATTTATTCTGAAATAAAAAAACAAGTGAATATTGCTTATTTAATTTTGTTTTAATAATACATACGTGCTAGATTTGTCGACTTTTTAAACCATTGGACAATCCGCCAAGTGCTAAGCGAGGGGGATTTCAGGAAGAAATATAGGTTATCCAAGGAGATATGAGGAAACTTATTGGGGTTGTTGAAGATGACCTAAATGGGGACACAAGAGGTGGACATATTCCTGTCGGTTTGCAAGTTATGGCTTCCATCAGATACTGGGGTCGTAATGACTTTGTATAATTATAATCTGAAAACGATTGTGCTGATATGAACGGCTTTAGTCAGTCTGCATTAAGCATAATTTCTGATCGTGTAGCCAAAGCATTTGGTTCGAAAGCAAGGCAATTTTTATAAATGTCCCAAATGTTATCAAGCATCTAACAACTTAAAAATATACGTGGATATCCTAGCGTCATTGGCGCAATTGACTGCACCCACATTCGAATACAAATAAATTATTAATTTAAACAAATAAAAACAAATCATAAAACGGACACAATACAAACAATTGAAAAATGATAACAGTTTTGAAAGAAACATACAAACAAGAGAATTTAGGAGAATATAGGAATCTCGTATTTATTGTACCTAGTAGATTTTCTTAAGGAATTTTTGGTAAACGTCACTTTACTACTCCACGAACATTTTGGTTTTATTCATGGAAAATTTTAACCCACAACTTAACTCTTATTCCCTGGTTTAGTAAACTCTAGGAATAAAAGTGGATTAAGCGTTTTTTATTAATTCGGCTGTTAATGACTAGCAGCTGTGTCTTACCTAGATGTTAAATTTAGACTACAGCTCATTTAGACTCGGGTTTAAAATATGACTATATATGAATATGCCCCATTGTATGTAAGCTATTCTCGAATTAAAAGCACGAAAAGAATTAAATTCTGAAGCTTGCAAGGAAACTACTGGATCATCAGGAAACGAAGAAAAGCAGTGGATTAAGCCGTGTCTTTTTTGTTTTTGTTTTTAATTTAGTGAGATTGCATTTTTCTGCATCCATTTTGAGGCACATTTTTCATACGAAAAAACGTCCTGTCCTGTTCTAGCTTATAAACTACAACAATTGTAAAATACAAACAAAATACAAATGAATAAAAAATAGGCCTTAAAATCAGGTCAACTTTAACTGGGGAAAATAAGTTTTCTTCTTGGTTTTTTCTTTTTTCTGCTACCCACCATAAGTATACTCTCACCCACCGCCCCACCCCCACCCTCTTTTCAGCATCATCATCATCATCATCTCATTTCATCTTTATTCTTGATGTATACATATATGTATGTATGGACGTGTGTTCAGTATACAAACATATTTATATGAACTATAGGTAGATACACTATCAAATACATTGCAAAACACACCCTCTACGGAATAAAAACAAAAATTATTTGTAAAATATGTGAATGCAGGTATGAGTGTGTATGTGTAAATATAGTGTAATGTATGTATGTATATGCAAAGTGCCATCAACGTCAACTAAAACCCATCGTTCCCTTTCCCTTACTTGGGTGGAAAATAATATTCGAAGGCCTATTTTTCATTCCTTTCCTCACCCTCAAGGATTGCTGGTGTTGTGGTGGGGAGGTTTGTTCAACAGCCACCCTCCTTCAATCGAGAGCCTCATACAGAAAAACCTTCTCTTCCACCCTAAAAAAAAGAAAAACTAACCCTATCTTACCCCTTTCCACTGCAGCTGACAGGTATTGCCGCTCTTTTTCTCTTTTTATTTTGTTTTATTTTTATTTCTTTCAATGGGAGAAAAAAAGTTTTTGAGTTCTCGGCCGAAAATGTTTTTCATTTGTTGTTATTACTATTTTCTGTATAACATACAGTGTTGGCAAAAACATTAGCAACCAAAACTACCTCGATCTTCATGTCATTCAAAAATTAATAACTTAAAGAAATCATGTTAATTTTTTTCTAAAATTTAATACAATATGTATTTAGTTCTAAATAGACCACAAGAGAAAATAGTTTTCATAACGGTCCATTTAAATATGACATAAGTAGGACAGTTAACCCAATTTTTTGTTGGTCAAAACAAAGGAAACTTTTTATTGCTATCCCTCTTTTTCTTATTAATAGAGAAAAGTTAGTCCGTTAACTACAAAATCCAATGCTCATATTAAATGTGTACAAACGAGCGCAGTTGGATCTATTTATTAGGTGTTATTCAGTTCACGGGCAGGCTTGTTAGTGTTCATAGCCTACTTTTGTAAAATGGCCGGAAACAAAACTCTTACGAAATAAAAAAAAATATAAAAGTGGAATGAGTCAAATTAAAATATCGAAATAATATTCCATTCCGAAATCAGTGATTTGCCGATTAATAAAATTTTACAAATCTAAAAAGTCATGCCAAACGGTTCATCGAGGTGGCAGACCAAGAAAAACAACAAAACGACAGGATTCTGCTATAATAAAATCAATTAAAAAAAACCAAAGAGAAATACGAACCCCTAAGACGGGCTGTTGATGGTGTATTAAGATCTTTAAAAGCTGAAAAACCCTTTATTTCCAGCAAAAACAAGCTGGCGAGATTAAAATTTCCTCATGACGACATCAACTGGACCGTTAGACATTCGGACGAGCTGAGGATCAGTTGCCCCTGAAATGGATATTTCAGCAGGACAACGACCAGCACACGTCCAATACGGTTAAAACGCGGTTTCAAGAAAACCGGATTGACGTGTTACAATGGTCAGCACGTCCCCAGATCTCAACCTCATATAAAATCTAAGGGAAATTGTAGATATTTTTGATCAAATTAGATTGGCTTGAGAAAGTATCCCAAACAGCATTTTAAGCAATTAAATTGACTCCATGCCTCGAAGATGTGCTGAAGTGATTAAAAACTAGGGTTTTGCTACCAAATAAAAAATAAATGTATTTTTTAAAAGCTGCTTTTGTTTTGAGTAGCCTAATCGAATAATCTAATCTTAATATATACAAATCTAATCTTAATATATACAAATCCAGCGTCATATGTATGTTCCCAGTGAACTCTTCACCAAGTCAACTGATTTCGATGAAAGTTGGTATTTTATGTGTAATTTGGTCTAACTTGAGATATAGGATAGTTTATATTTCGATTAATGGACTTAATAATTTATAATTAACAATAAACTGATTGTCAATGTTGATATTTGTTATTAATCGTAAGTTTCATAAGTCTTAGGCTATATTTAGTACTAGATTACTATAGAAATCTTTAGAAATTCCTATTAAAACCAACCGAAGGTGTAAAAAAATTAACCATAAAACGTCTTTAATCTAATACGCTGCGAAGAGTATTAATGATAGGACAAAAAAATGTTTTCTAATTTAGTGATTCATACCCATTCATTCAATACCCGTGCGAAGCCGGGACGGGCCGCTAGTTGTACTATATTTTATGAACTATTTAAAAATCAATTTTATTTTATTTTCCATTAGAAACGGTAAATATTTATTTAAATTTTAAAAACAAAAATATACTTACAATAATTGAATCCTAAATTTGTTTTTTAATTATGTATTTAATAATCGAGGCATTTACAGTTGCTTTTGTTTTGGCCCACACTGTACATACCTATAAATGCCACCACCCTCCACTAAACTTCCAATGGGGAAAAACTATCCTCTTCCTTGGTAACAACATGATGCGAAGCATATTACTCACACTGACAAGAAAAACAAAAGTGTGAGCTACAAACAAATAATCCACAAGATCTGTTTCATTCTTTAAATAACCTACATTTGAAAATGAGGAAAAGTTAGAATTTAAAATAGGCGGGAGAGCTAAGCTTAATTTATGTTTATTGAGCTGAACTTACTTACATATGTATATGTGGATACAAATATTTTATAATCAAACATTGAAATCGATATTTCTTCTCATCTATGTACATACATACATATGTACATACATACCTACACACATATTGTGTAGTAATGACATCTACTTTCTTCGAGGAATATTTTTACCAAGTGTGTTTGCTGTAATGACAGGAAAAACATATTGATGAATGCATCCGAAGTTCATTGTCATATAATAGTATAAAATTGTTGTCAGCAAGTGTTCTCGTGTAGATCTATTTTATTCAATTGAATTTCAAATAAATATTCTCCTGATAAAAGATCAATGACTGTAAATAAGACATAACGAGTAAATAAAGAAATTTGTTTAAGCAGTTGCGAACATTTTTTTTTTTAATTTCACGACAAATTTACGACCATTAATCCTATTCATACCGCTAATTTTCCAAAATCGAGTAAAATGAAATCTAAATTGAAAATCGAGTGAAAATGTTTTTAGGGTTCTATCATTCGATCGATTTCATAACTTTCAATACTTTTCGAAATCACTACAAGTGAAATTAAAGCAGCTGACATATATTACATATGTACATACATATGTAGGTCAATAAACAATTTTATTCATTGTCATAATTTGTATAATTTCTTATGTTATTATTTGTTTAGTGCTTTTTAATAAAATAAATACAAAATATTAGTGTGTTTTTATTTGCACTACGTCACTGCAGATTTGTGGTTTTCTGCGATAAGCAGTTTCCATATATCGGTTGGGAAAGACTCCGGGGGGAGAGTACGATAACTTTGGCGACAAAGTTTAAGGACGGATTTGTATAGAACAGCCAAAAACAAGCATTTTTTACTATGGGAGGGTCTATCTCCCCCCGTTTAGGCGGTAGGGGCAATTTAAAAAAATATGTACATTAAATGGAAAAAAAATAATTAAAAAATAACGGTAATACTTACAATTAAGTATTATACCTTTTTTTAAAGCCAACATTTTTGTCTATTAGCTTGTTTTTAAATCAAGTCAAAACTATGCATAGTTTTTGAAAAAAATTGAAAAATTGTTTTAAACTAAAAATGTATGCAAACAAAATTTAAAAAAATGGTTTAAAGTGTAGTTTTTCAAAACTTTCAAATTATCTACTGTTATTTTTATTCATTGCTCTTATTTGTTTTTGATCAAAAACTGAAAACTAGATGCCTTTATGTTTTCTAGTTCTTGAGAAAATTGAAAATTACCAAAATAAATATTTTAATTAAATTACTTTTTCCTTGCTTAAGTATTAACGTAGACTTATTTTGATAGTAATAATCGAATATGGATTAAGATATACCTAGGGTAAATTAATTTTTCTTAAATCCACCTTATTTAAATGCAAAAGAAACTCTGCATGCACCCCATCTTGCACCCACCGAACCATGCCCCCTCCCCCCTTGCACGCACTCCAACTTGCACCCACCCCAAATCCTATAGTGTTCCCAAGCAGGGTGCATGCAGGGGGCAGCATGCCCCCCCTTACAGATCCCACTGTTGCATACACCCAAATTCGCACACACCTTACTGTTGCATACACCCAAATTCGCACCTACCATTGTTACTATCAAAATAAGACCACTCAAGCAAAAAAAAAAGAATTAAATTAAAATAGTAGTTGTGGTTATTTTCAATTTTCTCAAAAACTAAAAGACATAAAATCATCTAGTTTTCAGTTTTTGATCAAAAACAAATAAGAGCAATAAATTCTGAAATAAAAACAATGGTAGATAATCTTGAAGTATTGAAAAATTACACTTTAAACCTTTTTTTTTTTAACTTTTTTTTCTCAAATTTTGAGTTTAAAATTAAATTTTTCAAAAACTACGCATAGTTTTGACTTGAATTAAAAACTGGCTAATAAAACAGAATGTTGGCTTTAAAAAAATGTATAAAACTTAATTGTAAGTATCACCGTTATTTTTTAATTATTTTTTCCATTTTAAATAATAATTTTTTTAAATTGCCCCTACCGCCTGAACGGGGGGAGATAGAGCCCCCCTCCCATAGTAACAAATGCTTGTATTAAGCCCCTCTACCAAAAACCGTTATTATATCTTGGCGCCAAAGTTATCGTACTCGTGCCGACTCCGGTGTAGAAGTTAAGTTTTTGAATGGGTCTTAAAGTTTTTAAAAGAATATTGTTTTTGGTATAGAGAAGGCATTTGGTGTGGGTTGAAAAATTGTTTTAAATGCTTTGTCTATACAAAATTTAAGGTTTATTTTCTTTCCTCTTGTCGATTTCAAATCACATCAACTTATAATCTGGTAGAATTCAAATCACTTGAATATCGCAATATTCGAAATGTAGAACAAGTATGTAAATTCACTTCGTTTTAAGTTCAAAAACGTGAAACCGATATCGATAAAAAGGGAATTTCTGAATTAAAATTTATATTTTCAATCGATTTCAATTTTATTTCGAGTAAAAGTGTAATGTAGAACCTAGCTGATAGTTTACTAAAATTTCGAAGTTGTTACTTGACAGACATCAAATTCGACTACATGGTAGATCTGTAATAAGATCAACATATTTCGATTCGATTTTTAGGGCTTGTCCGATATACGACGAGACGGTTCACCCGTCCGGTAAACCTTAGAATCAAGTAGACCACTGATAAGAATTGAAAGGCTCGGGAGCCAGTATACAGTTACATTACATTTCACACTACTCTGCACATAAATGTACAGAGTAGAGAACAAGGCACCTTGAGCGACTAGACTATGTAAGGTGATAACAACACAAGACAGAAGGACAGAAGAGAAAGAACAAACAGAAAGAACACATGACAACAGCACGCGGTAGGTTTCGAGACGGTCCCCCATCTTTCTACTAACCACGCTCACTGATGCTTGATTTCGGTGATCGATGGGAACCGATGCTTTTTTTTTTTTTTAATTCATTTTTATTAATTCAATCTTAAACCTATCTTAAAGCTAGACTTTACTTACTTAAGGTGGCGCTAGACAAAAATTCATAAAACTAGCCTAATTATCCATAACTTACAACTAACTTACTTGTCCCATACGGACACTCTAAGTTAAACAATAATACTTAATGCTAATGCCTTTCGGCCCTAAGATCTATTTAACTTCAATTCTATTTTATTTATTTTTTTCATTAATTAGAAAATTTCAAAAAAACTAATATCAATATCCTTTTTTTATTTTACTTAAAAACTACTTAAAATAAGGTCCTTAATATAAAACTTAAAGCTAACTAAAACTACCTATTCTACCTATAAACTACTTAAAACTAGAACAACCACAGCAGCAAATCTAACTATCTAACGTTTTTTGTTTTTCATATATTGTTCTTTTTTTTTATTATTATTCCATGTTTTTTTTTAATCTTTTTGTATTTTCCTTTTTTGTATTTTTTTTTTGTATTTTTTTTTTGTGCCACCATGCCTATTCTACTTAAAACTAAACCCTAAAACTATAAAACAAGTATGTAAGCCGGCCAAGGCTTTAAACCCCATCCCGACTACCCACTATCAAGTGCCGATTGAAGCCACCAAAACTGGTTCTCCTGCTTCACCCTATCAGTTCGGTCCCGTTCGGACACAGCCCTACTGAACCGAAGGAGCTCTGCTCCGCCTTGTGCCACGACGTCCCGATTGTACAGGAGTCGCCTATCCACGGTTCGTCGTCTGACGTGGTAGATTAGCGGAACTGCCAATCTATCCTGTATCAGACCGTGGGAACCGATGCTTTATCAGTGACTAGGCCGTTGCCTCAGTATAGTTTTTTTTAGTATACTAATAAATCAGATTTGTCCGCACGTTCGGTTTAAAATAGCCGTATTATGACTGCAATATACGTCGACCTTCGCCTCCTTACAAGAATGATCTATGTATGTATGTATGTATATGTGATTCTACGGATTTAAGTGTTCTATTAGTTTTACTTTTAATGGTTTGCTGTACCGATTTTAACGGGACGGACAAACCCGTCGTGAGTGAAAGGGGCTTTAGTGCATCTTGCATAACCATAACCAATTTCAATTCTTACATTCAGCGTTCAATTTCAATTAAATGTAAACAAAATAGCTGATGGCTGCTGTCAAAACAAATATTTCACTTCGATATTTTGATATTTTGTTCAAAACATTCAAAACAAGGTTTCTCTGTTGAATAAATTTGTGGAAGATACAAGTGTTTGACGAAAATATTTTGAAAATACTCAAAAAAAAAAAAAATTGTGTTACGTAACCATAATGTCTGTTAAGTGTTTTTTTTACATTGAATTGACTAAAAGTTTACTTACAAAATCGACGACAGTCGATGTTGCAAAAATTGAAATGTCAAACGAAAACGTGTAAGTATTCAGTGTGAACGATTTTCAAGTTTTTGAAAACTTTTTGCCGAAAATTCGGTTTTTTATTTGGTGTGAAAAGCGTATAAAGCATGTTCGAGAATTGTCCTTCTACCTTTACTACTTAACTACTTTTTCAATTCACCCAAGTCAAAAAACAACAACAATGAATTAAAACTGTATTTGTGTTATGAACGTTCGAAAAATAATCTTCGAAAATTTGGCATTCGAAAAATAATTTCGAATATTTGACATTCGAAAAATAATAAACAATTGTTGCCTCTGAAATTATTAAAAACAACAAAATTGTTTTTATTAAAAAATAAAACAACATTATGTCAAAGTACCGGTTCACAATCACGATGTTTTTCTCTTTGATGCGTAATTAAATAAATGAAGAACAAAAAATTAATTAGTAAAGCAGCTACCAAATGGCAATGACCGCTATCGCGCACCACCAAAATTTAAAATAAAACAAAAACCAAACGATAAATAAGAAAAAACAAAATATAAAACAAACAAAGAAACACAGAAAAAAATATAAGCAGACTTTGGAATGTGGGAACCACTACCATGTGAGTATTTTTTGAGAAAGAGAAAGGAATATACACACAATTTTATGATCGTCTTTATCTTAATATTCCCTGACTCACACTAGTAAAACTTTTTGAAAAAATACGTTGAGTAGATAACCAGCCACAACAATAATAATTGTCTGTAGATGAGTTCAAATCAAGTTTTTGTGTATGAATGTATTTTTTGGTCTGTGAGGAATATTTTTTTACTTCCTTGCAAACATACATTATATAAATTTGACTTTATATGATATAATTTATTAATAGTAACATGACAAGGCAACAAGTGAAATTGTGAATGACAATTTAACTTTTGATTGGGGATTATTTTCTCAAGTGTTTATTGTTTATTTTAATAACTCGATATGTTTATGGGAGAATAACAATACAAAAATGTCATGCACTACAGGTAGATATGTAGGTTTGTACCTATATGTATGTATCTAAATACAAATGTACAATTGTACATATGAATGTATTTACAGCTATGGCTAAAATAAGATTAACATTTCTTACTTTTAAATTTAACCCGCCAACGTATACCTACGTCAATTTGACTTACATACATCGTTGGGGACGACTCGGTCTCACAAACCGTTTTTTTTTTCAACAAAAGATCTTCCCAATTATTTAATTAAGATTTAATTTTTTCATTTTAAATAAATGTTCTTTGGGTAATTGCAAAAGATATTTTATCAATCTGAGCCCGTTTATTTTACTCATTATTTAAAAATAACTGACATAAATCATTAATCAAAACTCCCATGGAAACAAAATAATATCCGATTATGACTTTTAGATACAGATATGTACAACCGAAAGTCAATGTACAGAAGGACCCATGAATGTTGCGCTTAATTCCAAACTTAAGCTAGGCATACTCGGTGAAAATGTTGGTGTGATTTGTTGGTGTTGGGCTGAAAATTATTCGTGTATGGGCATGTTGGCCAACAAATCCACGGTTTATGAAATATTTTATGTGTGGCGTGTTTTGAAGTTTACCAACATGTTCGTCGTGTATGGCGTTGCGGGACAACAATTCGTCATTTGTGTTGTTATTTTCATTGAATTAACATGTTATCAAACATGCTATTGCATCATCCGCACTTCTATCGCACATCTTGACTTCACGACAGTCACAGAAAAAATGAAGTTTATAAACATGTTGAGCCGTGTATGGCGAAGCGCTGCCCAACAAATCACACAAACATGTTCACCGTGTATGCCTAGCTTTATAAAATTAAACTTGGAGATCGTAGCATTTTACTTATGACTTATGAGGTTGTTTTCCATGGGTAAATTCAGATTTTCTTCAAAAATTGATTTTATTTTTTTTCATAGCGCATGGAACACCATTGGAATTGTTTTTTTTTTGTCATCGTAAAGTGTAACTTGGTGTACGGTGTACGTGTTACCGAGAACGATAGAGCTGTCAAATTTCTATCTAAACATTTTTTTAAAAATTTTATTAGTATTGGTGCAAAGATGGGTAAATCTTCCGAAAATCTAGATCTGCAGATTTAATATTAAATCAAAAATAAATCAATTCATTTTGCCCCATTGAATGCGAAAACAGGGGAAATTTTTGTTTTGACATATGTATATAGATCAAGAATAAATAGATTTTTTGTTACCCATGGAAAATCCCATTAGTGTTTACTTTTCTTGGCTGACCATGTGTCCAATTTTTGCAATGAATGAAATAATTAGGAAAAAGATTTACATGTAACCATAAAAATATGCACTTTAGATGGCCTTTTTAGTAGGATAATTACTCCAAGTATACTGTTAAGTCAACGAAGTTCTGATTTCAAAAAATGCAGGTTTTTTATAGATTTTCTCAATAACTCGACCTGAAGCTCATTTGGAAGAAGGATTGCATTGAGCACAAAAATAACAATACGAATCTTTGGGAAATCACCCCCATAATGTGGCACTTAATTTAAATTAAATAACGAACATAATTTATCAACATATATAAAAGAAATAGACATTGAACACAAAATTGTTAAACTCATAATTTAGTTTTGTTCCTATTATTTTAGCCATAACTGTGTATACAAAAAAAAAAAAAAAAACAAGAAAACGACTTTAGTCGCCAGTAAAACAACGAACGCTTCCGTGTTCTCAGTTCTTTATGGTTGGATATATGTATATGTACATATATGTATATTATGTAAATACAAACTTACTAGACGAGGATGTTATTAATTTCAGGTTTGACGTTTAACGTTTCAAACATTGGAGTTTTTAATTAAAGGTAGTTAGCAAAACGAAAAGAAATGTTTAAAATTTTGCGCCAATATATATATTTGGTAAGTTGATGTATTACTTAGAACTCACATTACACCATGTTTTGTAAGGACACTTTCTTACGTTTAAAGGTGGACGAGAATGGAAAACCAACTGTTTGAACAACAACAACAATATATATCACTAAAAAAATAGAGTAAGCCAAGTTCATCTACAAAAGGTTCAATTTATAAAATTATAAATCCAACATCGGTGTGCTAAGTATGAACCACTTTAATTTATTTGTCATTTTTTACTTTAATGGAGTATAGACAAAACGTCACTGTTGGTAGCAGCAATTTCGAGGTAGTTAAGGAGTTCACCTAATTTGGAACAAACATCAATCCTACGAACGACACCTTAGTGGAGATCCGAAGAAGAATTACCCTAGCGAACCGCTTGTGCTTCGGTTTGGCCAAACAACTGGGTTCAAAACTCCTCACTCGAAAGACAAAGTGTCTGCTATACAAAACTTTGATTTTACCAGTCCTACTCTACGGCGCCGAGTGCTGGACGATAAGTAAAAAAGGGGAATTAATACTGGGCACTTTCGAAAGAAAAATTCTTCGACGGATTTTTGGTCCCGTATGCGACGATGGCGAATGGAGAAGAAGATACAACCGAAAACTGTATGAGCTATACCAAGATGTGGATGTAGTCCAGAAGGCCAAGAAAAGACGACTAAATTGGCTCGGCCACATCGAGCGAATGGACGACAACGCTCCAGCCAATAAAGTCTTCTCATCCCAGCCCCCAGGTTCAAGACGACAAGGAAGACCGAACCTACGGTACAAGGACCAAGTGACTGCGGATGCCAGAGCGCTTGGTCTCGGTGACTGGAGAGTGCATGCGATGGATCGTTCACGATGGAAGACTGCAGTATCTCAGGCTGAGACCCTTCATGGATTGTGAGCCGGATAAGTAAGTAAAGTATAGATATTTAAATCATAAACAAATGTCAAGCATCTTTAAGAATTCTTATAATGCAGACAAAATTTCATTACAAAAAAATGTAAGTTTAAAAATGTCGTTCAAATTTCCTTAAAAAAAAAACAATGTCAAGCGTGTGCGTGTTTGAGACCATACTAAACAAAATTATCATCTTGACAAGCTAAATAAAAAACATGCATCAAGGACCCTGCTAACCTACGCTTTCCAAGTACTAACCACCGCCGCACACAGCCATTTCCCTAAGTGAGACACATTTCATGTGCTTTTTTTCATGGAATTTTGAAAACAGATGTTTACCAATATTTTTGCAGTTAAAAGGGTGCGAGTTCAGGAAAAAATAAGAACAAGTTTGGCTCAAGTTTCTTCCTTGATTTGTGTTTTTCTTTATTTTATTCTGTTTTGTAACAGGGTGTGTTGCTGATATAAAATGATATAATTTCAGAGGGTAGGTCAGTCATATGTATGTATGTACGTACGTATGCATAGTATATACATACATAACTTTGTATGAAATAAACACAAAACTCGAATGATCAACTGACGCATCAGCTCAGCACGAACCAAACTGCGGCGTCGCTGTTGGGAACAAGCATGCATGCCGGTCTCCAACAACACAGACCCAGACAAAAGACACATATCACATTACTTTTCTTATATTAATTTGTATTTGACGTGCATACATGCGATGTTTTTGCTTTTTTAAAAACTTGGGCCAAGTGCAATCTTAAAAAATAAAAACAAAAATGTAAATGGCAACTAACAATCAAGAAGGCACTCGGGCGAGAAAGGGTTGGCTTTTCGTTGTCTTCGCATGTTTGCGCCAATTTAATCCACAAATGTCACACCTCATGTCGTCCTCCGATGTTTGTCCTTCGGAACTTGTTAAATTTTATACACCGTTATGATCAGGGTTTTGATAAAATATAAGTTTCCTTTTTGTTCTTCCTCTTTGTAATACTGTCGTTTAAACATTTGTTGTTGTTTTTTAACTTGTTGCCTTTCCAACAGATTATAAATGGAAAAATAATAATACAATTTCACAAATTTATTGGTTAAATCAACATGAGGTCAAGAAATGTAATTTTCTTTACGATTAAAAAAACAATTCAAGTATCCCAAAACATTGAACTAAGACGTAAAAATTCTTTTTGTTTTTTTAATTAACCACTCTCTATTTAACTATAAATAAACAAGTTTTAATATGAAAACAAATATAAAAAAATCCAAATATTTGTTAATTTAGTAAAACATATTTTCATACATCCGTATATCCACTTTATCAACTTAAAAATACAAAATGCAGAAGGAGTAGATAATACAGAGTTCTAGAAAAGGTCGTTTATCACAAGTTATACAACTTTGTATTTATGATTTCTATAATGTGGGATTGAAGTTCTTTATAATTTGATATGTTTCAAGTGCCAAGTAAAAGCGATACACAAATTATGCAATTCAGCCAAATGAAAAGATCTTAAGGAGTGAAATCACTCCAACTGTAATAAGACAATCAGATGGCTGCGAACCGCTCATGCTTCTCCGTGGAGGGAGATTCAAATGAAGAATGGATCACCTACCATACATCGGAGAAGACTATAACGGTGGAGGATATCATTGTAATAGCCCTACTTCTAGGAATGCTCATCACTTCATTAGTTTACCCTTGACTCCAATTTCGGACGCACTGAAAAGTACAGATTCTTTTTATAGTCCCACTACAAGAATGTGGAATGGTTTACTAAACTTAATGTTTCCCACTCATTGCGGTGTGCAGACATTAAAAACCAATGTGTATCGGTATCTCCTTTCTTATTATGTCTCTTTTTCTTAATGGCTCGCACAGTGTTTAATCATTATAAGGGTATTCATATCCCCTTGAGTGCGCTCCCAATATACATATATTTATGTATAAAAAAAGACTTAGGACAACACTCACGAACGAAAACAGTACAACACCGGTTTTTAAGAATACCACACCAGTTGTGTCTAAGGAAAGGAACATGTGCCCTCTGGAGCACCAACTAGTGGCAGTAGGTACGTCCAAGCGAGAAAAAAACGAAGCCTACTCACCTACAAAAAGCCAACAAACAAATAAAAAGAAGAAAGCCAGAATCTCCTCGGCCAACGTAGGTAAACAGAGGTTGCTATAGTAGACTATGGGAACCCCACACAGAAACTGACGAAAGATCAATGGCTCTTTTCGGTACCCTCTGCACCTTCCAAGGGTTCAAAAATGCTGACACGCAAAGTTTCCTGTTCAAAGACTGACATTCGCCTTATGGAAAAGAAGAAAATTGGCGACTTTTCTAGGTAAAGAGCCTACCCTGTTTGGGTGAAAGAGGGGACCACGCTCAAGAAAAGACCTTGACGCGTTAACCTCTCCTAAAGTGTCTATGCCGACAGAAACCTGTTAATAATTTCAGGCTAGAGCTCGCTGAAACTACATTTTAGCCAATGGCGGGCTCCTCTGTCATGGGACCCTTAGTATTCGTTTTCCTCTAGGGTATCACAATGGATCTACATTGATCTAAGTGTCACGTAGACAAGACTAACCATCAGCCTAACCTATCACCAAGATCAAATGATTTCAAAATGCTTTACTGAGTATGAACTTATCATAGGTATACAAGTACATACACATGCTTACTTCAATGCAATATTAAGGTCAGAAAATTTAACAATTATTTAAAGTCTCTAAAAAAAGATTAGACTACTTTTTTCAAAACAACTTCAGCTATCAATTCTGATTCTTCTGATCTTCTCAAGATCTAAAATTAAATTTCAAGAAATCGATATTTTTGTCCTACTGTAAACACCTATTAGGTTTTCTCATGAATTTTGATCTCGAATTTATTAACTCAGAATAACTTAACTTAACATGAAACCAATACATTCTCAAAAGAGCAAACATAAACACATTATCTACCAAAAGAAAAAATCAATAAAATAAATTATTTGAAGAAAAAATTAAATCTTTAATCCCTGCCATAAGAAAAATTACCATTTGCCCTTCTTTTCACTCCAAAACCGCTCCCATTCTCTATCGCTATAAATACATACATATGTATGTATATACATAATTTATATAAACCCCTATTACATAACCCAGTAAAGTAAAATGGAGAGGCAAAAGTTTCTTCATTCTAATTTCTTTCAATCATTATCTGACATCTTCTCTACCCTCTGCCATATTTTCTTCACTTCCATCTCTAATGCTATGAAAAACAACCTAAAAAAGTCTTCGAACACTACGCCCTCTGCCTATAAACTAAAGACTATTTGGTAGCTTCTTTCTTTTTGCTCCCTTCCAAAAAAAACAATAAAATAAGAAAAAAGTAAAAAGAAACCCTTAACTATACAAAGTTTGAAAGACGAACAAGAGAAACATTCTATTTTTGCTTCAACTATAGATCTTTGAAATGACATTTTGGAGGGGGGGGGGGGGGGGTAGGCAATTGGGGTAACTCTGCCTGTTAAGGCAACAAATAACACTAAGAGAAATGAGAACAGAAACTCTACACGACAACTACGAGCGACGTGCGTGGAATAGAAACAAATGAGAGAAAACGGGACAAAAAAAAGAAGAAATGACAGAATAAAAGAGATTGCCAAGCCCTATCACACAGCCGAAGGAGCGTCCGGAGAGCAGCAAGCAGCATCAAAAGCAGCGTGTATAAAAGGCAGGGCTTTAGCGAAAAATAAATCGATAAAATCAAGGGCAGACTATGAGTACGAATTATATTCCACTCACACATAAAGACTTGTGTTGTATGTGACAGCCAACAACACATGACAATTCAACCCCAGCTGTCACCCACACCCGAAATAGGACATGAATTTTGTCTGCTTATAGAAAAGTTAAGTTAAGCATTCATAAAAATTCTTTTACTCGAAATTGTAATGACATTTCCTTTATAAAGCTTAGCTTCTTAGAAATTAGAGAGTTTGTTCTTCTTTATGTAGAGATAATGGCTAGCTAAGTCTTTTTAAGCTTTACTAATTTTAAATTTACAATTATTATGGTTATAATTGTAAGTAGCTATAATTACTTTTCAAATCAGCCCTTGAAATTGCCCTTATGTGATAAGACGGATGGTAATTTCGACTACAAGAAATGTGCTATGACTTATTGTTGACCTGTATAGAAATAAAATGAGGTGTATCGGCATTTTGTCCTGTTCAAAAGAAGAATACTATAACAATGTATTTATATCTGTATCTCGTATAATGCTGGGGTCTGGTGGTCACTGATTTCTATAACACACTGGACAGTGTATTCCGTACAATTTATAGGGTAAGTGCAGAACCATTCAACCACCTAACGCATATTTTCTTACTTTGAAATTAGATATGAATTCAGAGTTTAACATAAGTATTATGAAATGTTTGCATTTGGTTTTTGTATGCGATCTTTATCAATTAAAAACAATTCGAACATTTTTCTATTTATAGAATAATTTAACAAATGTTTTTGTAAAAAAGTGCTTTATCATCAATACCCTGCCATAATAAACTCAATAACAGTCCATGACTGTCACAACAGTTTAATATTCAACTTTCCTGGGTGTGGGGCCATAGATTCCAGGAAATTGTAAGGCAAATGAACTCGACAGGAATTGTACAATACAACTCATTCTACCACGTTTGGCAATTGCTGGCATATTAATCGCTACATGTAAACTATTGCTATCTCTAAGCAGATCGCGTATAAGCTCTATAATCGGTGTCATAACCGGGCACTGTCTAATAGGAAAGCAAATGACTTTTGCAGAAGCTGTATGGATGAGGAAAAGAAAGAAACAGTGCTTCACCGCCTCTATACATGCTCTGCTCTAGCTAAAAAACGCAAGAAGTACCTAGGAGAATTTTTCTATAACGATCTAAGCGATTTCAATCATATCAAGTTAATCAGTCTTTCACGTTTCGTAAGGGACTCAAACTGGTTCCAATGGGCCATTAAACTGGGCTAAGTGTGTCCTACTCCATCACCGACAGCCACTTTAACCTAACCCTATAGCCTTATTCAGAAATTAAATGTTCCAATAACCGGCCAAAAACTTTAAATAGTTTTATTGTTAAAAGTATGAGAACAAATGTTGACCGGATACTAAACAAAAGCTAATTTTGTATATTTTACTGAAACATCTTCTAATCACAAAATACGAGTAGTTCGTAACTTATTTAAAAAACAAATGAGAGCACAATTAATTTATCACTTCATATTCTAGTATCTGGCCACCTTGCCGCGTTACGAGTACACATGCCTTTAATTTATATCTAGTAACCGGACACCATTTAATGTAAATAATTAAGTAGAAAATTAGAATATTATCTCTATCAAAAATTTGAAAAAAAATCACCTCATTAGCACTGCTCTTTTAAATAACATGGAAAGACTCAAGTCAAGGCTTTTATATTTTGTTGAATTTTTAAAGTTTATAATTTTTCTCCTGATGAATCTGTCATGTTTTGAATTGCAAATTTTACCAAATGGTTAGAATAGGCTGAAATAAATTAAATACATATTTCAATTTGACATTGAATTCTAATTTGTTTCAAATTCGTATTATTTAGGATTACTTCTAAAACTGACTGGATGCTGGTAAAAGAAAAAATGTAACACAATATTATTTGTAGTATTATTTTTGGACGCCGAATCCAATGAATTAAGGGCACGAAATAAAAAAAGGATACAATTGACAAACGAAAGCAATATACGAGAATTATCTGACGCGGCGTAATCTTCTAATTTAGTTCTTATCTTCTAATTTTACAATTTTTTTATCTTCTCATTCTCTTCCAGATTCAAGAAAAACTTTCGCATAAATAAGAATGGCCTTTGTTTTGGAGCAAATTAAACACAAATACAAAACAAATTATCGGTATCCGAAAGCAGTTTCCGCAACAAGAGGACTTCGGAACAGCAACAAGACAGTAATATTGTGTGAAAAATTTGTTGTTTTCCCGTTCGCTTACTTTTTTGTAGTTTTTTTTTTGGTGAGAGAATTTTACCCCCACTCTTTAAAATATCTCTTTTTACGAATTTTGGTGCAGAAAGTACGCGAACGGACCTATTATATGAACCTGAGACTTATCAACATGACCTATTACGTATGTCACATTTTATTTTTGAACAAAACCCACATTTATGTATCAATCGCTTGAGGGATACTAAGATGCACAATTGGATAACTTGGATTCGCGATCGGATAGGTGGAGATTTATTGAAGCAGTCACTTTTCTCACTTCAACTTTCTACAAGTGATCAATGCTCATCGGTGTTTTGATAGCTGTTCTAAAATCTACTACACACAATACTCATATTAACTTACTCTTGAATGGCTGCATAAATCTCCAAGAGCCAACAGTTCTCTACTAAATAACATATTCCATCCAGTGAAGGCAATCATCCACATGCATTTTGGAAATACAGATTTTATTTTATCTTAATCATCGATCCGTTTTTTCAGTAAAATCCCATTGAAGAATGAGCAAAAACATAGGACACTATTGTGCGTTTCATTAATTAACCATATTTGCGGGGGTTTCAACTTATAATTAAATAAACCTGTCAACGGTGTTTAAATAGGAAGTGTGAATTTGAAACAAATACAAAATGGCATTGACATTTGCATAAATTGATTTTAAGATCAAAATAAACAAAACAATGCAAATAGCGGTAATGTAATGGCATAGTAGCATGCAGCGGAACTAAATAAACAAATATGCAATATGCACACCCAGAATTAAATTCCATATACGGAAATACTGCACCATCACCTCACCCCATCCAAAGAAAATAAGACATCAAGTATCAGGAAGAAGATGAAACTGGACGAGTTCATTTTTAATAAATATTTATACGCCGCAGAGGACGCATTCAGCTCCAGATTTATGGAAAAAAGAAAAACTTTTTCCGTTAACAATATAAACAACATGTAGCCCGTCATGCAACCCCCTATTTTATATGTGCTTGGTATATAGATATTTTATTATTGATTTTTGTATCCCTGTTTATGTACATATCCATGTATATTGTATGTATCAAACGAGATGTATAGTAAAATGCTGAGAAGAACTCATAGATATCTTTGCACAGAGTATATGTATACACATATTGCCTACTACATAGATATGTACATATGTATATCTACATTGATATAGATGTACATTTTAGGTAAACTGAATGTGGATAGATATTTACTTGAGCTCAAGGAAACGGATGAAGGGACACAAGAGTAGGCAATTTGATATAAATGAGAAAAGTCAGCAACGTTACTTTGGAAAAATCCATAAAATGAAAATGCAGGAATTAGTTTTCCTTATTGGCGAAGTGTTCGTTCGTTTATTCGTGTAGTAGTGTTAGAGTATTATTATACGGCCTTAATGTAGACAAACAAGACACAAACAAAATAAAAATACAATACAAAACAATGAAGGGAGGTTTTGGCAAATAATAACGGCAAAAAGTGAGTATCGATCACGAAGGAGGGTTGAATGGAAGATAAGAAAAGTGTTAAACTGGATATTGGTATTTCCTTTATTATTTCGCTCTTTTGCACTTTTGTTTGTTTCAGGCATTAACCGGGTGCAAATTTTTGTACCTATACAATTTAAGTTCGGACAATTGGATTTAAAAAAAAGTACATACAAAAGTGGAGAATTAAGTTGTCCCTGCATACGAAAAGTTGCTATGTGACATTGATATTTATGAGAATTAACTATACATATTAAAAAAAAGGCTTTGATAAATGAGATGGATGGAAAACTAATTAAATCTTATGAACTCAAAAGTTGAATTTATTATGTCGTAAATAAATAAATTAGATGGCGCAACAGTTCGTAGAGAACTAGGGCCTAGTGACTTACAACTCTTAAGAATTCCTGTTGGCGAGTCATTTCAAGGATGAAGGGGGTGACCTACAGTTTTTTATGCCGAAACGAAACGTTAAATTTGAGAAAGCACTTATCATGATAAGAATTACTTTTGATGGATTTATCAATTCCTCGCAGAGGCAGTATTCGTGAAAAATACTTTAGGTGGCACAGGCAGGGATTGAACCCCAGACCTCTAGCATGACAGTCCAACGCACGCCACATGTACTACAATTTATTATGTTAAGTTAATCTAAACAAATTTATAACAATATCGTGGGTAGATGCACACTTTCATATAATCTTGAAATAAGCATTGCCGTTTATGGTTTATATGCCAAGTCCTTAGTTAAGAGAATCAAAATGAGAAAAACCATATTTGAAGAATCTTAAACTTGGTCGCAAATAATGTTGGTCTCTGTATCGCAAACATTATGTTAGTTACTTCAAAACAATTATATGTATTTATAACTAGTGTTTAATACAATTATTATAGTTACAGTGATGGAAAATTGCAAATTCTATTACAATACGTATTGGGAAAAAATATCTTACAACTCTTTATGCTTTAAGGAAAAAATATCAAATAAAATTGTTAAACTTAAACAAAAGAAAATAATTATTAATATCTCTGAAGTATTTCCCACTAATTTGTCCTTGAAAAACAATATTTTTGTAATAGAATTATTTAATGGTTAAAATTATTGCTATTCCTTAAATACATGGTCTTTACAAGTCAATTTGTTTTATTTTTAACCTTATGGTGTCCTAGTCTTTTGCCCTGCAGTTTCTTATAAGTTCACCCTAGACATATTCTATTATTTTAAAATCAAATAATTTTGATTGGCCTTCCATTAAGTTTATTGTATACTGGAAATTATATTTTTTCTACAACTTTTACGAGTGCTTCGGTTCATTATCTTAAGTAAATCCTTATTATTTGGCATGTCCTCTTCAGCAAAAGGCATTATTTCGATGCTTAGAGTCCGAATTTACTCCACAGCACATGGTTTTCATTTAATTCAAAAAATTGGCCTAGTTTCAGATGGTGAAAAAACTAGTATAAACTCATAGTGCTCCCACCAAAATCTTTAACTATCATCTCCGTTTATTTGGGATCGAACTCGCGGTTAATGTTATAACAATAATCATACAATTTTAATTTTGTTTGGCCTGCGAGTGAAGTGCATATACATACTTTAATTATGGGACACGTCGCATCTTTAGAATGAAAGTGAACTTGCTCAAAATATTCGTAACTTCTGATTTCGCCATAAACTGATCTCAAAATGGGATATCTAAAGCCCTGTGGTGAAAAAGATACCGAAATATGAAAGGGAGTGTATACAACTTTCACATTATTTTATCGCACTATCCACCTTTATATCTTATGTCAAAGAGAACGAATTAGTATTGTATCAAAAGGTATGGTCAATAACAAAATAAATGAATAAATTAGGCAGCGCAACAGCTGGTAGGGAACCAGGGTTTAATGACTTAAAAATCTCAAACATCCCTGTGTTGGAGTCATGTCAGAAATAGAGGGGATCTACAGAATAGGCAATTCATCGCAAGATTGCACAGGCAGAGATTGAACACAAGACCTCTGGCAGCCCTACGCACTAACCATCATGCCACGGGTACTACTAACTAGGATACAAATTTTGTTTAAGTACAACCAAACTTTATGTTAACGTAGGCCTATGTACATATATATGGATTTTCAAATGATATACGTGTCTTAATTCAAATAAAAATGAAGAGAGAAAATGAGCAAACAATCAGTTAAGGATGAAGCAACAATTGAATGTGTTTAAATGAAGAAATAAGGGTTTATTTGTCTGTAGGTCAGGTCACATACATACATAATGTACAGTACATTCATAGACGTGATCGTACATTACATTTGTTTTTCTAGGGTAGGTAATTGGGACAACTTTAACAACGAGTTTGTTTTTATATACATATATGGATCGATGGACAGGATCAACAAGCATCAGACAGCTGATAATATCAGCTGACTAAATGGTGTTCCATACGTACATACGAGTATTTGTATGTATGTGTTTTTCGATTGAAGTACATATGTATGTATGTATGTACATATGTACATACATATGTACACATGTACAATTAGAAACCTTACCTTTTCACAACAACAACAGATTAAAGACATACCTATTTTATGTAGATCTAAATTGAAATGTAAAAACGATTTGATTTTTGCACTGCATATAAGTTCTTAATTGTTCTTAGCGATAGTTGAGATGCCATAAAATAACTAATTCATTATATAAATTATTAAGAATTTAAATTGTAGAGCTTCAAGATCCAAGATCTTGTTATTTTAGGAATTCATTCCAAAAGATATTTTCTTAGCACAAAATTGTTAACTTGCAAATGACTGCTGATTCATATAAGAACTCTTTAATATAATACATAAATACATGGATCGAATTCCGCTGTAAGGGAGATAGAAACACTGAACCTAGGCGACGCAGATCAACAATTTCGCCTACCCAACCTCGACGAAGTGAAGATAGCAATATCGAAACTGAAGTCCAACAAAGCGGTATCGCTACCGAATTATTCAAGTAGCAGGCG
The DNA here is from genome assembly GCA_920104205.1 of Eupeodes latifasciatus. Taxonomy (NCBI): domain Eukaryota; kingdom Metazoa; phylum Arthropoda; class Insecta; order Diptera; family Syrphidae; genus Eupeodes; species Eupeodes latifasciatus. Next base: position 174,811,775 of record OV049924.1, on the reverse strand, counting down.
GTGACTTCGTAGGGAGCATGCACCAAATCATCTGCAAAATATGGTTGGAAGAAAGCATACATCCTTTATGACGTATTATGTGAACGTCTGAAGCCTTTCGTCAACAACCTGATAGGTCCTTATCAGTGTGGCCTCCCACCAGGCAAGTCCATCATTGATCAAATATTCACATTACGGCAGATCTTGGAAAAAAAACCCTTGAACTTCAAATCGATACCCTCCAACTCTTTATCGATTTTAAAGCCGCGTATGACAGCATCTATAGGGAAGAGCAGAATGACGATGGATGCTCTATCAAGGTCGGAAAAGATCTCACCGATGCATTTGATGTCAAAAAAGGTTTTAGAAAAGGCGATGCACTGTCATGCGACTTCTTCAACATCGTTCTAGAAAGAATTGTGCAAAACTCAAACGTCAACACTAGAGGCACAATTTTCCCAAGGTCCATCCAATTACTCGGTTGGAAGATCAAAGCGTGATGTCAGTGGAGCGTTTTTGAGCACTGCGACGGAAGCAAGGAAGATGAGTTTATTCTTCAATGAGGAAAAGTCCAAGTCATCAAAAAAGGATATTGAAAGACGACGTCTAAAATCACCATCTATAAGACACTCATCATCCAGGTTCTCGTTTATGGCGTTGAGGCCTGGACCCTGTCAAAGAAAGTTGAGAGCGTCTTAGGATGCTTCGAGAGAAAAATTCGAATTTTTCGTCCCGTCTGCATAGATTGAGAGTGGAAGATACAACGACGAACCGTATAGCGACACTGACCTGATAAAAAGAATAAAGGTCCAACGGCCGAATAGACACCAACGCTCCCGCCCGGAAGGTCTTCGAATCCAATCTCGAGGGACGACGCAATAGAGGCAGACCACAATTCAGGTGGCACACGCCACCATAACCAAAACCGCCTTTATTGATTTAAAATTTGCAACAAATAATACTAAATACCTATAGTTAGGTTTTATTGACTTTTGAATTCACAAAGTTTAAGTCCAAAATAAAACATCCCTTTCAGCTTTAAATTATGCCATAGTTTTCAGTATATAAATATAGGAAGATTCATCCAACAAATATTAGTTCTTATGTGTGAGAGTGTGCACATATGAGTGTCAAGAAGTCCACAGCCCTTTGAATATAAATTTACATATGTATACCTACCTTTGTACCTAAATTCGGTGTCCTTAATAAAATGACACTGCTCTTATTACCTGAACTAGTTTAAACCCATCCCAATATAAATTCCTACAGTGTGTAGATAAGAACATACACATTCTATTTACCTTAAATATGAGATTAAGCAAATAAATAATTTCTATCTTTTATATCTAACTTTATAAGGACATTCACATGTAAACATAAATTTTACCTTATATAGGTACCACAGAACTTTTAAATGCAAATATAAGTCTGGCAATATTATAAAAAGAACTACCTACCTCAACATTTTTGTTCGATTTTACCTTTATCTTTTTTTTATACTCATTAAATTAGATAAAAGTAGGGACAACGCATTGTAGATGTACAACGCTTTCATCTCTTGCTATGGAAAATCAATTATTTCATATTCGACCAGTTGTCATCGTTTCATTAATAGATACATAATGTATAGGTACCTACATGCTTCCATTCTACACAACATGAATCTATAATCGTCTTTCTATTTCCCTTTTCGAATTATAATCTAAATACATAGATACATGCCATATTATGAATTCTATTTTATTTGTTTTCTATTTTTATAACATCATCTATGCTTAGCTGAATTAAAGCAATAAGACAGCCTTGAGATAAAATAAGCAAACGAAAAAATAAACATGTGACAAAAAAGTTTTAATAATAAAGATAAAAGAAAACACATCAAAATCCCACCCGCTTTGCTAATAATTATTTAGTGTTTGGCAGTTGAATGAACTCTTAAAAATTCATCGCATTTGTGTTCTATTCTTCGTTTCTTATTCAATTTTGTTGTTATTTTCAAAACGTTTATAGTTGCGGCTGGCAAATCAGTCTACAGTGGGGCAATAACATTTTAATCAGTATAAGTACTTACTCAGATGAAATGTCACTAAACTATTTAACTCTTATTTGTAGCGTCAACCAATCCAAAAGGCTTCACAGTTATGTACGTGAATATTTCAAGGACAACATTCAAGAAACAGTTTTTTCAAAGAAGTTCTTGGGTATCAGTATACCCCATACAATACAATTCAAGCTCACATTTCTATAGATTGTAAAAAAAAATCTGCAAGTCAAGGCAATAAGAGATTTGACAGTCTTAGGAGATGACAGGTTTGTCCACTATTTTGTTTTTTAAATCATTTGACAGTTAGCCCTATCGAGGTAACCGTTGGAGCGGAACTTTCTCCGCAACGCATCCTTTTTCGGAGATTGAATTCCGGTTTGAGGTAGTTGTCATCTGAAAAAATTTTACAGACATGAGACGACGAAATGCGATGGATATAAATTTCAGGCAGAGATATGCAAATTAACCGATAATATTTTATAAAATAAAGACAATAAGCGTTTTAAACCATGAAAAATTGGTGGCAGAAAGTAATTTATTGCTTATAAAAAGTAATTTTTTCAATTATAATGCGCTAGCATTTTTAAGACATGTAATTAGATGCAACGATTTTTAAATCAAAGCTATCAAATAAAGTCCCCTCCCTATTTTAAACATATGTTTTTGTTTCCATTTGAAGTGTCAAAGAAAAAGAATAAATTGAAAAAAAAAAAAACTGTTGAAACATAAGTTTTATTTATTTATTTGACTTTATATGTATGTATGTACAAGCAATAATAAGAAGAAATGGATAGTGTTGGTTTATTTTTGGACGCTGAATCCAATGAGCTAAGGGCGCAAAATAAAGAAAATAGGAGAACATTGCGAAATGAAGGCAATATACGTAAACTGTCTGACGCGGGCGTAAGTAAACTTATCTTCTAATCTAATTCTTATCTTCTAATAATTCTACGATTCTCTTCCAGATTCAAGAAAAACTTACGCCTGAATAAAAATGCGTTTGCTTTTGTTTTGGAGCAGATTCAACACAAATCATCGGTCTGATTGTGTCACTTCCCAAAACACAGCCTCAATTTCTGGTGGCCTTTTTGTATAGCTTTGTGCTATGTCTGGATATTCGCTCAGCAGATTTACCATTCCCTCATATTGCTGAGCGCTTGTTTTTTCGTTTTGTCTAAAAACAAACAGTCCATTATTAATAACACAAGATAAAGAAAATAAAGTAATTTTTTTTATTACTTACATTTTAATTAACTATTTTTTTTAAAAAAAGAAAACATTTTCCGCAAATAGAACTTGTCGGAGGACTTCGGAAAATTTGTGTTTGTATCTGTCAAGAATAAAACCAAACAAGTACTTCATCGCATGCAAATTGCATGCGTTGAATTTTGTCGGAGAGAATGTCCGATCAGCTGATCGGACAACTACCTTGAAGCAAAATGTCTCCGATTCGAAGGAAGAGAATTCCGCTCCGGCGGTTACCTCGATAGGGCAAGTATTTAGCATAGGGTTAGGTTAGGTTAAAGTGGCTGTCCGTGATGGAGTAGGACACACTTAGGCCAGTTTAATGGCCTATTGTGATACCACATGAATTTTGAAGCTTTCTTCTAATTTCAATAAAATTAGTTTGAGTCCCTTACGAAACGTGAAAGATTGATTATATTAATATGATTGAGATCGTTAAAGAAGAAGAAGATCGGTGAAGAAGAAGGTGAAGAACTGTTTCCTTCTCTTCCTCATCCATGCAGCTTCTGAAAAAGACATTTAATAATACACCTAGCCACGTGGCGTACTTACCTATTAGACAGTGCCCAGTTATGGCACCGATTATCGAGGTTATATGCGACCTGCTTATAGATAGCAAGCACCTTAAGCGCTTTAAATCTAGTGTAGGTCGGATGTTTTCCGTGACCAGTGACGTGGTGATGTAATTCCACCTGATGTTTATCTTGTTCATAGCGTCTTGCATTAGCAATATTTTATATTTATCGATTGGTATGCCAGCATTAGCTAAACGTGAGAATGGGTTGTACTGTACCATTTTTCGCGAGTTCATCTGCACCTAGTAAAGGTGAATATTGTTGCGCCATCTCCATTAGAGATAATCGACAGTTATGGATTGTTATAGAATTTGTAGAGACAGATTCCAGAGATTTGATAGCGGCGGAGAAAATACGGATATCAGATGTTTTCTTTTAGCCAGAACAAGACTTTTTTTATCGCCAAAAAATCCGCCTGGAACATTCTACAACGATTTGGAAGGCGGAATGAAAGACTTATTTTCAGTCGTTCAGAGTACTCACCTCAAAAAAAAATCAAATCTTATGAAATACCTACTTAAAACTCGAAACTTCGTTAAAACTACATAGCTTTGTAGTAAATGGGTACGGCTGTTTTTTAAAATTTAATAATATTTTTATTTTGAAAAATTATTTACCGCATTCAACAAATTTAGAATCAAAGCTCTAATTAGATAAGGATATCTATGAATATTTGGTCTCTTTACTACGCGCTATGTAAGGCGCAATATGGCTCAATACCTATAAACTTTTATTATGGTTATTGAATACCTATACAAAATTAAAACATGATAAAGAAATAACTGTTGAAAATTCATATAGTGATATGTTTATCCATCGGTAATGATATTACTAGATTGATATCTAGAATCATTTGTACTGGATGAAACAATTGACATACATATGATAATTACGTTGATATCGATCGAGAGTAGCTTTGTAGTTTTAAAGTTCCCAATAGTAAATAATTATAAATGAAACGATGAAACGATTTTCGGCGATACTCTTTGTCTCGAAAAAAATTTTAGGGAAATAGGTATTCGATTATTTTCATTTAACATAATGAACTAAAAATTTTTGTCTCCAGATTTTTATGATTGATGACGGATTTAACCTACCCAATTATAAAATATTCCTATTCACAAAAAAACAATCTTTGAATTCAAATTGAACATCTCCAAGGGTTGATGCTTGAACTTTCAAAATTAGGTTCACACATTAGAAAAAATCTATATACAAACGTTTTTATTACCCAATTGATTTCAAGATTCATTTACTTGAATATGACAAGGGGCAATAAGGAGATTGAAAAACGTGCAAAATAAATAACCTATCCCTCTAAAAATGCATAAGAAATTTTAAGTGATATACCTAGGTCTAATAGGTTCCCACAAATTATCATTTTGCAACTTTAGCTAAAAAAGATTTCAATGCACACGAATTAAGCTACCTAACTAAAAAATGATGAACTAAGTTTAAACTTGTTTAAAACTGTTTTTTTTTTTTTTTTTTTTTAACAGAGCAGGTAGGTGTATCTCGTAATCTACGGTCCCGTATGGTGGTGAGTGGAGGAGAAGATGGAACGAGGGGCTGTACAGCGACATAGACTTAGCCAGAAGGATAAAAAGTCATCCACCTCGGCAAACCAGGAAAAACAACAAAACGAGACGGGATTCTTGCTATAATAAAATCAATTAAAAGAGACCATTTTATATTATCAAAAGAAATACGAACCCAACTCGACGTGAACGTAAGCACGAGAACAATTCGGAGACGAGTTGTTGATGGTGGACTAAAAGCTGTAAAAAAGCCTTTTATTTCCACCAAAAACAAGCTGGCGAGATTAAAATATCCTCATGACCACATCAACTGAACCGTTAGAAAATGGAGGAATGTACTCTTTTGGGACGAGTCAAAATTCAATTTCAAGGGTTCCGATGGCTTCCGTCATATTCGCAGACCAACCAAAGCTACTGTAAAACACGGAGGAGGCAAAGTAATGGTGTGAGGATGTTTTTCAGGGCATATAATGAGACCGATTCATCAAATAGATGGTACAATGTACCGTGACATTTTGCAAAATGTAATGCTCGACACTCTGATGATCAGTTGCCTCTGAAATTAACATTTAAGCAGGACAACGAACTAAAGAACATGTTTAATAGGTTAAGACCTGGTTTCAAGAAAACCGGATTGACGTGTTACAATGGCCAGCACAGTCCCCAGATCTCAACCCCCTAGAAAATCTATGGGAAATTATAGATCGATGAATGGTAAGGATTAATTGCAAAAATAAAAACGATCTGTTTGATCAAATTAAATTGGCTTGGAAAAATATCCCAAACTGCACTATAAGCAATTTAATTGACTGCATGCCTCGATACCAAATACAAGCAATATTTTAGTGAGACTAAACAAATACCTATATGTATTTTTTTAAAGTTACTTTTGCTTTGACCAGCCTAATATTGAACGGGCGACTTTCCATTACCGCAGCACGAAATTCTTTCTGATTTTTTTTACAGTTAGGTAGAGGGGGCGACTTTCCATTACGACAGCACGAATTTCGGTCTGATTTTTTTTTTACAGTTAGGTAGGGTAGTCTCAATAGAACATGTTTTAAATATTAAGGAAACACCTTTAAGTCATAGAAAAAAATATTTTCTTTTTCGGACTTAACCCTACTTTTTTTATATTTCATTTTTTGAGCCTAAGTTTTAACAAGTTTTTTTGAATTGATAGCACGGTGTACTAACAGCTAGGTATGTAAGGGGGGGCATGCTGCCCCCCTGCTTTGGATCACTATAGGATTTGGGGTAGGTGCGAGTTTGGGTATATGCAAAGTACTTTTTGCATTTGAGCACTAAAATCAAAGAAATTCCCAACAAAAAAAGCAAGTATGGCAACACTGAACAAAAAACAGGGAAGAAATGTCAAAATCAACCATTTTTGCGTGTTTTGTATGTAAAAAAGTGAACTTTAAAAATTAATTTAAAATAGAAATAAATGTTTCCTCGCTCTAAAATTGCTTTAGTTATTATTTATTTGCACATATCTATCAAATAAAAAAACCGCGAGTCGAAATTCGTGCTGTCGTAAAGTTGAGCCCTACTTTTTTGTATTTCGTTTTTTGAGCCTAAAACAAGTTTTTTGAATTAATAGTACGGTGTACTAACAGCTATGTATGTAGGTATGTAAGGGGGATATGCTGCCCCTGCAACCCCCTGCTTGGATCACTATAGGATTTAGGGTGGGTGCGAGTTTGGGTATATGCAAAGTACTTTTTGCATTTGAGCACTAAAATCAAAGAAATCCCCAACAAACAAAAATCAAGTAGGTATGGCAACACTAAATAAAAAACAGAAAAGAAATGTCAAAATCAACCATTTTTTCGTGTTTTGTATGTGAAAAAATGAACTTCGAAAATTAATTTAAAATAGAAATGGGTAAATGTTTCCTCGCTCTAAAATTGCTGTAGTTATCATTTAATTGCACATATCTATCAAATAAAAAAAATCCGCGTGTCGAAATTCGTGCTGCGGAAATGGAAAGATGAGCCTATTAATTAAACCCTTCATTTGTTTTGAAAAAATAATCGGTGCAAATAAAGTTGCTTTTGTTTTGGCCATCACTGTATGTGGCCCATTCTGGTGCATGCCCAAAAAATCATAAAAACAAAACTTTTCTCCTACATTATTTAAAAATCGACAAATATAGGTACTACTAGATTTTTTGTCAAACTTTTAATTCCAATCGAGTCCACTGTGCTCAACAGCAAGCCACCTCACCTCCTCATTCTAATACTAACTCCAATCCAACCAATCTTTTGCACCACTGCACTGCACACACTCTTCCTTCATAAAAACAAAAATAGCATCAAAATATGTGAGTGAAGTGAAGACAAGAAGAGAAGAGAATGCATGTGCATTGTGCTTACGTGATGTCGAGGCGATGCGCCTCATCATCGTTTCCATTTTTACCCCCGCCGCCGCCACTGCCACCGCCACCCACAAACCAAACCAACAGTCTTCGCATTAAATATACCTTCCTACTACCCACCCAATCTTACAAAACACATGTATGTATACATACACAGAAAATAATATTAGACGAACCACGATAGCACGATAGGAGAGTTAGGTGAAAATGAAAATTAATGGGCAAGAGCGAGAACAATGCCAAAGATAACATTACTTTTTATCCAATTTCTTCTTTCTTTCGTAATAAAATTCTAATCGAATCAAATCAAAAATAAAAGAAACACATCACATTTTCCATTTTCATTCTTAAATTTAAAACCTTTTTCTTTTAAACAAAAAAATTTAGTTGTGCAATCAAAATAACAACCCCAACAGTAGATGTGTGTAGGTAAGGTACCTTACCTATGCGTTAAAGTTTTTCTAACAAAAATACACCACAGCCAGACAGGAAAATAAAAATAAAAACTTAAAACTCGCTGGCGCTGCACTCAAATCATCATCGTTAATTCTTCTCTATCTTCTTTGTCGTTTTCGCTCAGTTTTTGTGTTTTGTTTTTATATTCATCGCATGTCAAAAAGAAATAAAAATAAAAAAGAATTCAAAATAGTTTGAACGCCACTGTTTTTAATAGTTGCACATAATAAAATACACAGAAATATTTTTATCGTTCTCCAACACAATCATACATTCAGCAATAAATCGCGCGCGCATATACACTCTTACCATCCTCATATATATATATAAACACACACACATCCATACTTAGAATAGGTAGTAGCAGTAGGTACCCAAAATGTCTGCTGTCTATGCCTTATTCGTATTCCCAACAAAATATAATATTGTGAAAATATTCTCTCTGTCGCGCCCTCACACTTATAATTACCTACCAAAACTTTTCGTATTTTATTTAAATAAACTTTTCATCACCTAAACATTTAATTTAATAACAAATAGGTACATAATTACACTGACTTTGACAAGGGAAGACTTCCATGAAACCGAGCGAACAACGTCCAACGCAACGAACACTCAACAGCACAAGCGTTTTCCGTAGCGTAGAATAAGCAGCCAAAATAAATTGAAATTCCTTTTTCTTTTTTAATTCAAGAACTTAAGCAGAGATTTCTTCGATCCGACGACGACGATGAACATTATTCCTCCTGCTTAGTCTTGCTTCGTTTGCGCTTTTTTATCTCCCTTCAACTAACACTTCATTTTATATTTTGTTATCATCAACTTCTATTCTTTCTCTTCCACCACATAAGACTCGAGTTGTGAGAAAAGAAAAACGAAAAAAACTTCGGCAAGTGAAAACTTTTAATTATTTTATTTTTCAATAAATTCTCGCGCGCCCGTTCTCACCACTCACTGTGTTGTTCACATGAAAACTCGATTCGATTCGATTTCGATAATTTTTCCAAAAAAAAACTGCTGATTTAGATATATTTTACTTCACCTCACTCTTCTGCTTTTCTTATTTCTATTTTATATATTACTCCTTCTTGTGCTTGCAATTGATATATATTTTTATTTACTTTTTGTAAGCTTTTCTTTTTATTAATTCACTTTTTTCTTATGCTTTTTGCTACATAAATCTATATGTATTGGATTTTGTCGTGCGAGGTGTATAGATAGATACATAGATTAGGGAAACGACAACGGACAAACATGAGAGGAGAGGAGACCGAGACGAGGAAACGATGTCGGGTTGAAATTGAAAATTCACTGCACTAATTTTTCTCAATTCATTCTTTCTTTTAATTAAGTTTTAGGTTTACTTTTTTAATGTTTTTTCTTACTTCAATGATACTTCCGAGCAATTTAAACGGAGAGAAAAGAATAATGAATGTTTAAAACTTGGATTTGTATATTTTTGTCACTATAAAATGTTGAAAAATTGAAGTTATTTTGTGTTTTATCTTTCGAACGATGCACGCGTTCTCACATCCATTTTCTCTCCATTGCAGATCAGAAGCAGATGAAAAACGAACTGAAACTGAATTAGTGAATTGAAATTGAAACGTCTAAATAGAATAGGGGTCGATGTGAAAATGTGGTTACTGAATTGCTGAATTATGCGCAAGATGGATGTGTTCGTTGAATGAGGTATTTAGATGGTGACTGGTGCTAGATATGATGTGGAATAGGAACGTTTCAACCATTATGGTTGACTTATATCTTTGTATACATAATCTATAGTACTCTTATGGAACACGAATTTTTAGTTCATTGACGACAACAGGCGGCGCTCGGAGTACTGAAAATTTGTTGTGCAGATTTTAGAAATTAAAAGAAAAAAGAGTTGAGGAAAAGAGGGTTTTATTATTTTCTCTCTTGTTAGAAATGAAGAGAGTAAGTGAGGCAACAAAATAATACAGTTGCTTATGTTTTTTTTGTGTGTTGTCATGGAGATATTCCTATGTATTGAACTATGTAGGTTTTGTTTTTGTTGCATTTGATTTCAAATTTATAAAATCTAAAATAATTGAAATTTCTTTTCACAATGAATACCTACACTGTTGTCATATTTTGAATATTGTACATAGTTGTACATATATACAAAGCTTATATGCAGTCGCAGTGTTACCTCTGAACATTTTCATAGTGTCAAAAAAGAGTCCGATCCGCGAGGAAAAAAGCTGGGTAATTGTCTAGAATAGCTATAAATATAATAAATTAGGTGGCGCAACAGTCCATGGAGAACCAGGGCCTAGTGACTTACAACTCTCAACCATCCCTGTGTGCGAGTAATGTTGTCAGTGATGGAAGGGACCTACAGTTTATATGCCGAATCCGAACGGATAGTTTGAGAAAGCACTTTTCATGACAAGAATTACTCTTGGAGAATTTGTCAATTCCTCGCAAGAGGCAGTACCCGTGAAAAAAGTTAGGTGGCACAGGCAGGGATTGAACCCAAGACCCCTTGCATGACAGTCCAACGCACTAACCATCACGCTACGGGTCTAGAATAGCTACTTTTGCTAAAAAGTTTTTTTTTGAATTGATAGCACGGCGTACTAACAGCTAGATATGTTAGGGGGGCATGCTGCCCCCTGCTTGGGATCACTATAGGATCACTATAGGGTTTGGGGTGGGTGCGAGTTTGGGTATATGCAAAGAACTTTTGCATTTGAGCACTAAAATCAAAAGAAATTCCCAACAAAAAAAAAGGAAGTATGGCTTACAGTTATGAAGGAATCACAACGCATTCGTGTTTTTTGCATATACCCAAACTCGCACCCACCCCAAATCATATAGTGATCCCAAGCAGGGGGTTGCAGGGGGCAGAATGCCACCCTTACATACCTAGCTGTTAGTACGCCGCGCCGTGCTATCAATTCAAAAAAACTTGTTTTAGGCTCCAATTTCAAAAATTTCAATCGAGCAACAAGTATCTGTCATTTTTCAACTTTTTTAATTAATAACAAAAAAATTGTTGCAAAATTGCACTTCCCCCGATTTTTTATTAAAGTTTACGAAAAAATACACAGATTTGGCTATTTTCCGATTTTTTTTTTCTATGTTTTTAGCAAAAGTAGCTATTCTAGACATTTACCAAAAGCTGTCCCATAGGAATGCCAATTAAAATGCAGGTTTAATAAAAGTTTTTATTATAATAATTAAGAACAAAAAAATATTGCTTAAATTCAGGTAACATAAGCGTTTAACAAATATTGCAATAGACAAATTGTTTAGAAAACAATTTAAAAAAGTATTTTTCGTATATGATATTACATTATTTCTTTCAATATTCAGTCATATAGGAGCTTTTGTTAGAACAAGACACCTTGTTAGTAATATCTACCTCTTATCGTCATTTTTTCTTTCCAATATTTCCAAACCTGTGCGATCACCAAATAATGTCTTCGGATAGTAAAATTCGAAAAACCCAAAACATGAACATTAATAACAAAGGTTCCAGGGGAAACTACTGGAGCCCTCTTCAATGTTTGCCGGAAGAGATTCGCAAATCAGTCCTTTAAAAAAAAAACTAAAATTGCCCGAGTAAAACGGGAGCGTATCGGAATCCCGCTTTTTAAAATCCCGTTTTTAAAAATACCGCTTATTCAAAATCCTGATCAATTACAATCCCGCTTTTTAAAATCCCGCCAAATCCCGACAATCCCATTTTTTTTTTACAAAATACGTCCATTAAACTAAATAGGAATAGGAGTCAAAGGTTTGAATGTTAAATTACTTGACTAATATATAATAATTACAAATAAAACTAATATATAATAATATCGTAATTTGTTTTGTTTATATTAATTTTTGCACAAACAAAAATGCATCCTACAGCAAATCTACCTCTCGATAACGGTCTTACCACTATCGTTGACTTTGTTAATTTTTAATTTGAGTTTGTTGTTTTGTTTTAAAAGAATACTACTTAACTTTATATTTTTATTTTTTGATATGTTATATTTGTTAAAGGCTACAATAAAATGAACCAAGAAAAATATCTCATTTTTTAATTTGTTTTAATTTTTTATAATTTCGATTTTGCAATCCAAACTAGTTGTTTAATTTTTAAAAAATCGCGCGATTTTTAAAAAATTAAAAAACTAGTTTTGATTGCAAAATCGGGATAATAAAAAACGGGATTATAAAAAAACGGGATTATAAGAAACGGGATTACAAAAAGCGGGATTATAAAAAGCAGAATTATAAAAGACAGGATTTTAAGAAACGGGAATATAAAAACCGGGATATCGAACCCAACCCAAGTAATATTAAAAAAAAAAACTTGTGAATATGTTCATACATGTTTAAAATCAATTGAAGTGTCCGATTACTCGATAAAAAATTTTATTGGCATACAAATCATGTGTGAATCAATAACTTGGTCTTTTGTGTAAAGATATCAAACTTATCACTACAAATTATGAACACTACATATATGCGTTCTACATTGTTTCTCTTGAAAGTGGTTCAATTAAATTATTTTAGTTGAAGAAAAACTATCGTTCGGTATTCCACACTCAAGTAAATTGGGCATATCAACGTAAACAAAAGAATCGTATTACTCCATGTAGGAAAATGTGCAAATTGTAGTGGAAATCACAAATCAACTGACGAAGCATGTGTGATTAGAAAGAGATATCAAGCAAAGCAAGTCATCGCACTCACACCCAAACTTCAAAATCCACTATCGCCAATCTTGTCAAAAACAATCAAAGAGTGAACCCATCTTATCTGTCAATGGATGAATTCCTAAATTTACCACGGCAGCAACGTTAGCGTCAAGAAAGAGCACAGCTGAACAGCGATGTTATACTAACAAGTTCAAGGGTAAATTCAAAACCTGTGGTGAATACAAATCAACCAGCTTCGTCATCTTTAGTTTCTCATGGTGAGCTATTTTTAATGGAAGAACTCAATGCGGTTGTTATGGATGATGATTAGTAAGTTAAGTTTATGTAAAACAAAAGTCGAACAATTTCAAGCTATCGCACATTCCGTTTAGTCCTACGTACTTTCCGTCTGGGTCTAGAGGTTGTCCTTCCGTTCTTGAACTTTTCATTACAAATCTTTTTTCACACAACCTAAAACTATGCAACGTTTAAATTCTGATCATGCTACCCTCTGTTTTAAAATGCTAGAACAAGTTATTATCCATATAGAAAAGAAATAAAGTCCAAACTTAGAACAATGCCTGTTGATTTAAGTAGACTATCTATGTTTAAAAGATGATATAGACACACAGATTGATGCTTTTTCGAATACTATTTTAGAAACAATAGAATCATGCGCTCCTAAGAAACCAAGAAAATCTTTTGTTTTTAAGATGCCCGAATACGAGTACATTCTTGAATATATTCGCATTAGAAATTCTTTTAAGAGACAATGGCAACGTTATCGACTACTTTCATATCGCATTCAAGTTAAACTTTATAATACGAAGATAACTGAGGAAATACAAAAGTTTCGCAATAAGAAGAAGTGGAATGAAAATCTAAATAAACTAAATAAAAATGCGAAGCCATTTTGGAATATTACCAAAATAATTAAAAACAAAAATAAAAATGCTTTTCCTAATCTAGAAAATGACAATGATTTAGTTTACGAAGACTCAAAAAAGGCTAATGTCCTTGTAACAAGTGATGATGAAACCGAAAATCTTGTAAGCCAATCAATAAGTTCTCTAAACATACAAACAAATTGTTGATACACCTGTTGATCAACTGATAACCATATTTCCATATATCCAATTTGAAATCGAAGAAGTCTGATGGACTAGACAAAATTAAAAACGTATATATTAAAATGTTTCGCAAGGCTGGGCTTGTATTTTTAGCCTTTTTGGTCAATGCATGTATAAAAAACCAATATTTTCCTAAGCTTTGGAAAACAGCAAAGGTTATATCTACATACTTATTCCAAATCCTGGGAAAAATTCAAAACTTCCACAAAGCTATCGATGACCAATAAGTTTGTTGAGTAGTCTTGGCAAAATTTTGGAAAAGATTTTAAAAGAAAAAATATTAAAAATTGCTGATCAATTGAACTTTATCCCAAATGAACAATTTTGGTTTAGAAAATTTTACAGTACTACTGAAACAGAATCGTTTGCTTGGCAAATCAACTGGTCTCATTTTACTAGATATAATTAGAAAAAGCTTTTGATTCTGTGTGACACGATGGAATGGTGCATAAACTAGTTTGCTTAGGCTTTCCAACTTATTTAATACAAATTATAGGTGTTTTAGTTTTTATGCTAATAACTGTTCGTCAAATTGTTACCAAGTCGAGCATGGTGTTCCACAAGGATTTTTATTGCGTTACAATATCTATACGTCCGATATTCCCAAGCTTTCTGAATGTCAATTATCTATATTTGCTGACGATACTGGAATTTTTTCATTGCATGAATTTGGTTTCAATATAACTCAGTATTATTCTAAATGGAAAATAAAACTATAAAGGCTGATAAGGTACAAGCTATCTTTTTTAGTATAAAAAGCAATCAGACAAATGTTAACGGTGTTAACATAAACTGGGAAATGAGTGCAGGGTATCTAGTATCCTATCTGCAGAGATCATATTGCAAAAACTTTAAAGAAAGTTGGTATTGCTATAAGACTACTCTATCCCTTTATGAATAGAATGTCCGGTCTTAGTAACGACAATAAAATTATAATTTATAAAGTGGTTTTTTTCAGGCAATTCTTTTGTATAATAGCCAAATATGGGTAAAATATGCAAAGTGTCATATCAAAAAACTGCAGATATCTCAAAATAAATAGCTTAAAATGATGCTTAATCTTCCTCGTTATTATTCTACAGCCGACTTGCACGCAAGAGCGAATGTTGACAAAATTTGTGATAGAATTGAAAAGCTGAATAATTCATTTGTATTAAAATGCGATTTTTCGGATAATCAATTGATTAACCAACTTATATCCTAAACCATTTTCTGCCAACAACTGTAATTTTTTGTTAAAAACTTGTAATTTTACTTTATCTTATTTTGTAACTATTTATTTTTAATAGCTTATCAAATGTAATTCAAATACGAAAATAAAAATCTATCTCTACATGATTTCTTTGATATTTGTTCTCTATACTTCTGTATAAGAACATTATTAGGAACCCGTTCTTCTTCCTCTAAAACTCAATTCCCTATACATACACTGCTGTGTAGCAAAGTCAAATACAAATTCGCATAAGTTCGGATACATAAATTCATTTAAGTGGTTTTTTAAGTTTCCTATTTTGAACCAAAATTGTTTTATATTTTTAATTTTAAAAAGTTCCAAATTCTGAAACCAAATCGAAATAATTTAATTCAATTCTCAATTTTATAACTTTTGGGTCCAAGAAACGTAACATAGATAACTTTTTATCATTAACAGCCCTATCCTGCTATTCACGTGGATGGTATATTCGATTCCCTTTCACGCTGCCTTTGCATTCTGCTATCCATCGGGTGAACTATATTATCCCAATCCAATTGGACATTCACGTAAACAGCTGTTCATGTGACAATCTTGAGAATGTTGGATAAATTGTTTTGATTTATACAGAAATTAAGATTAATCAATCCACCTAAACAGAATTAATTGTTTAATTTGTGTAATTTTTGGAAATGGACAGTATTGGACTTTTTATTCCAATTGTAAGCACAGGAATAAGAGAATCCTCAAACAGAGACCTTCGGAGAAATGGTAGAAAGTAAAAAAAAAATATTATGGAACTGCCGGATGAAACGGAAGTGCAATTATTTTCATTATGAAATATATAATAAACCAATTATTTCACAATTATTACTTCGATATGTATTGGATATTGTTGACTCGAATCTTCCACCGCCACAGCGAAATCTTTCATTGGTAGTCCTAGGAGGTTGAGCCTGTCTCTTAGGCTATTCTAAAATTCTTGGAGGTCTTCGGGTTGTCATTTTGCATTATTTTTTTACAATACCTGTATTTAATTTCATTACAGAAATTATTGTTGCAAATTGTTGCTTGTGTGTCATTCTTCCCCTAAAAATGTTAATAATCTTTTATTTATAAAACAAATATTCTAAATTAAGCAATAAATTAGTTTTTACTTACATTTTGCTAACAACAATTAACAAACCAGACATCAAATGAAAAATTCACTACATTTCATATGCGGATCTGAATTGTATAGAAAAATGCGTTCACGTGAATAGAAGAATACCGCGCAGTATTAGGTACCGACATACACAGATTCACTTCGAATGAATAGCAGAACAGTGATTAGTGAAAATTCAAGAAAAATTCCCAACGATGAATAGCAGAATAGGGCTGTAATATTAATCCTAGCTGTGTATTGATCACATATTAGGTACTTGATAATATTTCAAAATGTTAGTTTTAATTAAAAGAACTTCTTGTTCTTTAATTTTTCCATTTTTAATGCTCATTTCAGGGTCATGTCCGATATAAATATCAAGTATATTTTTTAATGTTGTTTCAGTCATATAGTCTATGTTATGAAATTCAACATTAAAACAAAACGTAAGGCTGAACACAGCCTAAGAGTTAGCAATACAAATATTACAACTGAACGCACTCATGTAAATTAACTACTTTGAATAAACATCCGGCATCTTAAGTTAATTGATTCTATTGTAAACTATCTTAGGGCGCAGGCGCAGTTGTCTATCTTATTCTTTAATATAGTTATTTGATTCTTTAATAAATAAAGCTTATAAAATATCTTAGAGTTTAATTTTATAATAACTAACCCCAATTATTGGGTTAGTTACATTTACATTATCTAATATAATTGAAAGCTATTGCATTTGATTTTTCTTCGAATTTAGCTCTTAAGAAATAATTCAATTCAAACACAAATATACCTACCTATACAGATCGTGTGTCGTATCAACCGAGAATTTTATATAAAAGATAGAGATAGAAATAGATAGTTTGGTGTAGGCATTTTTTAATTTGGTTGTTTGCGACGAGTTTCGTTACATTTTTCGAACAAATTCTTTGTTTTGCTTAAAATAATGTCCAAAGAGTTGCTTGAGTGTCCAAATCGACTTATTTTTAAAAAGAGGTGTCCTGGTGGCCGAACGCTAAAATGATGTCAAAAGGGCACTAAAGTGCCCCAAAAGGTATCCCTGCTTACCTACATGTATCTGATTTGGATTTCTGCTGCAAAAACAAGATCAAAATGAAGATGATTTATGAATTTCTGCATTTCAGCAAGTTTGAGAAATACAAAAGTCAAGATTATGGTGAAGATGAACATGTTCATTTGTATTATAGCATTTTCGCCTGCATCAATGTTTACCAAAATATCACAAGTTTAGCAAAAACTTTACATTACTTCTTCTTTATTTTTGTATTGTGTTATTATGTTACACTTTTTACGTTTTTTACTATTTTATGTCAACAATTTTATTTAAATTTCCTTTTAGTTGTGAGATTCTTGCAACTAATTGCAATACTGTTTTTACATTAGCGAAATACCCCTTTCCAAATTTGAATGCGTTTTTACTATATAAAACATTGTGTACATAATTAAAGCCACCTTTTTTCTTTTAAATTAATGTTCTTGGGTTTTCCGTAAAAATGCTTCAAATTTCTTACCGTTTTTTTAGCTTTTATTAAGTTTTTTTTATTTATTTCATTACACTTTCGTTAAGGTTCACGGCAACACTGTACTGTCAAAAAGTTATAGTATTTTATAGGAAGTAGAAAATAGCTATCACTGTTGTACTCTCTCCCACTTTCGGATTTAAAATACATCCGCTTCTTTCTACTTTTCTGCAATATGTAAATGGAGATATAAACATGTAAATCCACTTTTAACCTACTAGATATGGACTCTACTAGTAGCAAACTTTACGTCGATGTAATCTATTCCTTAACACTACTAGCCCGGATATAATGGAGAAACTTTTGAACTTGCTTTTTGGATTTTGTTTGTTTTGACAAACTTTATAACAATAGATGTCCTTAGTTTCTTTGAAAAAGAAAGATTTTTGATGGCCTTTAAAAATTATAATTGTTTCCAAGAAGCCTACAAGAGGGCAAATGATCCTGGGTCAATTTCAGTAACCCGAAAAATAGTTTTCATTATCACGTAGATGGCCATTTTGTGTTTCAAATGCTAAGGCAGTGTGAACTGTAGTAGAAAACAAGTAAGGAGATAGATGTACACTTCGTGTCACATGGATATTTTTATTTTACGTTATTTTTCAAATCCTTTGGTTTTTTTTGGAAAAATCCAAATGTGGAATGGATGAGGTATGTACTAAGTTTATATTGCAGGCAAAAATGTTTGGATTAAGTTGATAAATACAAGTTTTATGACGTTTTGTCATAAAAAGCACCTGTTTTTTTGTATCACACGGATAGGGACAAGATCTAAATTTATCTGTAAGACCCTTTAAAGTAAAGAAAACAACAAAGCAAATACGCTTTAACGGACCTATTAATTGGAATTCCCAACTATTGATTGAACCATTCCATCCACTGTTCTTATAAGAATAATTGTACAGATGTCATATGGATTAATCAAATCGCTAAAAGTTAAAGATTGCTGCTGTCAAAAGAAATGTTGCACATTAACTTTGTTGTGGAGGACAGCCGTCCCTCACGTAAAGTTTTAAATAAATAAAATATACAATATAGTACAGGGTTACCCATTTTGCGGTTTCAAAAGTAAACGTAAATGAAACACATGTAAAATATTTTTTTTTCATGATATTTTTTTTTCATTATAAAGCTTGAACGTTGACATTATGAGTGAAACATCATTTTAATGACCACCACGAGAATTGTTGCAAGGATCGATTATTTTGAGGTAATTTTCGACCACTTTTTGATACATATTGAGCGGTATGTCAGCCGTGACTTGACAAATGTTGGTTTTTAAGTGGTCAAGAGTTAAAGGTTTGTCTGCATAAACACGCTCTTACGCGGCCAGGAAATGTCTCTTGCAATTAAGCCATATTCACTCGAGCATGTGGAATCGTCTTGTTTAAACCACATATTCTCCAAGTCGTATTCTTCAAGTCGGTTATCGTATGAACATAACGCTCCGAATTGACGGTGACAGTCGTTCCATCGTCGTTTTCGAAGAAGTAAGTTCTAATCACACCTCCGGACCAAAGAACACGCCAAACAGTGACTTCTTGTGGATGTAATGGCCTCTCTTCAATTACTTGAGGATTCTCAGAACCCTAATTACGACAATTTGGTTTAATAACATACCCACCGAGTGAGAAATGTGCTTCGTTGCTGAAGAAAATTTTGTCCGAAAAATCGCCTTTCACCGCCTGTTGTTAAAGGACCCATTCGACTTATCTAAGACGTTGTGAATGGTCAGCTGGCTTCAGTTGTTGTGTAAGACTGGACTTTATATGGATATAGGTGTAGATCCAAATGCAAAATACGCCATAATGAGCCGTAAGACAGTCTTAATTACTGAGAACGACGAGGAATCGACACATTCGGGTCTTTCAGCGGTACGAGTGAAATGATGATGCACAAGCCTTACAATATCTGTAACCAATCCAATTTGTTCACAATTTTGCCAATTGCTTGCGTAGTTGGACGATTGTGTAAACCCTAATATCCTCTTAAAGCACGATATGTGGCTGTGGCAGAATCACCATTTTTGTTGTAGGTTTTAATAATTTGTATGCGTTGTGCTATAGTTAAGCGATCCATTTTCGTAAATGTCAGACTTTCAACTAAAAAAAAATGTTTTAACAACTTAGACAATTTAGACAGATGTCAAATTTTAGACTTACACTTTTGAAACCTCAAAATGGATAACGCGTTATAAAAATAATCAAACTGTCAAAATGGCTGTGACTCGGTCGTGTATGCCAGCCATATTTGGACTGCGTCCAAATGTCTCGGAGCCGATTGGCTCTGTCGCGTATGTCCAGCCTTAGTTTTCTATCATACTTGATTTTATCTGGCTGACAAATTAGAGTGTAGATTCGGGAATAATTTATTACTTTTCAAGTTTGTTTTCAATCGAGAATCGTCATATACGTAAAGGTGTTTAAAAATGTATCACTTAAGAACTTCACAGATCCAGAATTTTATCATTGTTTTTGTTTAGTCTAAGCTTAATCATTGGAGTTTTTTGACCGGTTATTTGTAGCAATCATTGGACATTTCTGTTATTCAAAAAATCCGCTTTTTTCTCAAAAGAAATTCTCTGATTGACATTCGATAAGAATAGAATAGAATATCCAGTAAAACATTTTTCCGGATTGATTTCAACTTTTTTCTTTTTGTTCAATTCAAAAATAAATAGATTTAATTTCTGCGCCCTCTAGTCTCCAAAATTGGTTACCATATTCGAGACTCGTAACTTTTGTAAACGAGAATCTAGCCACAAGCCAAATAATACAACTGTCTCTTTCTTCCCCATAGTCTTTTCTGTCAAAAAAATATACTTTTTTCGGCTCACCCACTTCAATTTTCCTACATCAGCCAGCAGTAGAACAGTAGTCGAAGAAAAATTTCATGTTCGCTTCGCTTTGTTTTGCGTTTCTCTACTCTGTGTGCACAAAGTGTGTGTGTTATCCAAAGAAGAAAAAACTAATTCAATCAAAAGAAAAACTTACAAAATCTCAGTTTTTCATTTTCAAACAAGTGCTATTTAATCAAACAATTCAACTTCTTCTAAACGCTCTTTATTATACACCCTTAAAATCGCGTGATTATCGAAGAAGTATCCTGGAATAGCCCCAAAGGCCTACAAAAGAAAAAAAGGAAGCAAAAATCATTTCGCTTTCGTCTCTTCTTTTCTATCTCTACATCACACACACACAACACAACACACCCGGGTACGGGTTTGCTGGTGCTCGCCTTTCGTCGTCTTTTGCCTTTCGCCTACCCATAGTCATCCAACAACACAACAACAGAAAAGAATTTGATTTATTTCCCCTGCTCCTCGCCCTCCCGGTGCTTTTGCTTTCTTAGTTAATTTCATGTTCATGTAAATCGTTTGGCGTGGTGAATTTATTAAAAGTCAGTGTTTTCGTTGTTTTGTGGTTAAACAAATGGTGTGCCGATTACGATTGGAAAGAATTTCTGCAAAAATTTCCATGGCCAAGAAAAATTATTGTTTTTTAAGTTTTGTGCTTGTTTAGTAAAAGTAATAAACGTCGCTTTGTAAAAAGGATTGAGCATATACTTGGGATATTTTGTCATCTATATTTTCAAGCACAGGTGAGTGATTTTATTATCAATAAATGGTAAAATTAAAAGTCTTGAATTAACCCGAAATAACTTTGATGACGAATAGTTTCTCTTAAAAAAAATTGACGGAAGAATTTTCGGAGCGATACAAAAAAGAAAAATATAAACTGACCGAAACCGAAACGCGTTTTTGAGGTGAAAATCTCTGACGAAACTATTATAAGTTATTATATTCTATATACATATGTATAGTTACGTTCATTTAAAAATGTATGTAAATTAAAAATAAGCTCAAATTATTAGTTATTGCATTCTTCATTACTTAATATTGAATTATAGAAACATTTAATCTTTAATTGTAATTCAACGAGTGAAATTCTGCTTGTGATAACCATAAATCCTAGAAAAGAAGAAACATAAAGAAAAATAATCAGTTTATTGACTCCACCCATTACCTTCCACCTAGTAATGTTCTGTAAAAGAAGGGAATACGAAAAAGCATGAAATATAATAAAGAAAAATTAAATTTCATGTCATCATAACACTCACACGAGACACACAGCACAACATAAATATTACAAACAAAAAATATTAGTTAATTTATTTAAATTGAATTAAATCACTGCGGGATGAATGTTGAACGATAAATGCGATAAAAATGTGTGTGCTTTGTGCTTTGATAAAATGATAAAAATCAAAATGAGAAGATCAGCAGCTACTACAGCTTTAGCATCAGCAGTTTCCTTTCTTTTGCATGCAACAAAACGTAGAACGATGCCAGTAGCAGTATCATCTGGCTGTCTATCTAGTTAGATATTTTGTTGTTCTCGTTGCTTTTACTTAAGTCTTAAAGATGCTGGATACTGGATGTTGTACTGCTGGTTGCTGGTTACTGTTTATTCTCTCGACTCTTTTCTGGTCTCTATTGTTGAACTTATAAGTTACGTTACAAATTTTCTTTTCTTTATTAATTTATTATTATCATTATTGTTTGTTGGAGTAAATGTAGCAGTTGTTTATTTGCCTGGTCTGGATGGCATTTAATGGCTGTTTTGTTTGGTGTGCGTTTTTAAAATGGGTGGGGCAGGTTGAAAGTTGAAAAGGCTGGTGGGAGTTCACGAAGGATCAAGGCTGTGTTTAACGCGTGGTTTAGTTACTCATCACCACGGCAGTAATTTAGTTTTATGTTACTTTTGTTTTATTTCCTGCTTGTGTACATAGATATATGTATTTATATGCACCTTAATTAGCAATAAGTGGAAAGGTAGATTAAAAATCGATTTAGAAAATGTTTTACATATTTTTTCTACTATTTGTGGAAATTTTGAGTAAACATAATTATCTGCCTAGATAAATTAGAAAGGTTGATGAGGTTAGTTTCATAGAAATATACATATGTATGTAGGTACCTATATTTTACCCGTGTTTTGTTGGCAAATCTATCCATAGTATAGTAGGATTTTACACGAATAACAAAAACAATATCCATAGTATGAATAACACCGATAAAAGTTAGAGTAGAATCTCACAATGCATAGGTTTTTGACATTTATACGAGCCTCGAATGGATCTTATGTGATTTCGTTCTCAAATGTTGGTACGATTGATATTGCATTTGTATCTCAATGGCTGTGTTCGTTGAGTAGTTATGAATCATATGTGTTTTCCATTGGCAAAAAAATCGATCTATTACTGTTGATAGTATTTAGTTTTGTTAGTAAAAAAGGAATAACTGGCTTCATTTTGCAAGAGGAAACAAGAAAAGATATTTATGTTTTGCTATGTTTCCACCAAAGGTTTATCTCAGTTTAGATTAAATAAATCTTTTTTGGTGTTTCCACACACAAGAAGATTTAAAAATGATTAAGTTTGACAGCACTTTCTAAAATGCAAATGGTGTTTCGATGTTTGTGTGTTATTACACCCAGACTTTTTTGGAAAGACTCAAATAAGTGCGAAAGAGAAAGTAGGTGAAATAGAAATACTTTGAAAAGTCTCTACCCCGTAGAGTTCTGGGTTCGGGATTCTTGGATTGTTTTTGACGTTTCTCTTTCTTGCCTTTCTTTGTTTCTTGGCGTTGCTTTATTATTCTTTCTATTGTTACCGAGTAAACAGGAAATATTCCGCCGGACAAATTCAAGTGGAGCAAAGACCTTATAATGAAGGAATGATTGAAAGAGTCTAGCTTTTTAGTTTAAGCTTTGGAATGTTTCACCCGTTGAAACAAAGTGATAGCCAACTTTTCTGGCCCTCGAAATTGTATTTTTTTTATGTCGTTTTCAATGAAAAGAATGTTAAAAGTTTCTTCATTCGTCCTTTTTTAATTTAAAAACGATGGTTTATCATTTGATTTTAGTTATTTTGTCAAGAAAATGAAGGATTATCTCCAGATTTCAATCCAATTCCTATTTTTACATTATTCGGAATTATTATCCGTATTCATGGATGTCAATAATCATTGCTGTAGTAAAAAGTGCAGATTTCTTTAATTATTTTCACACTGACTTTGTGGATGAGAACAAAAAATGAAAGAGAACTGTCAAAAACACGCAACCGAAAACAATCCGAGTGTAATAATGCGAGATTGACAGGATCAGTGTTCAAAAGAAAATATGCGAAACACGCAGCATACAAAAAGTCTGGGTGTAATAACACACTTTCTTATGAAGTGCAAGTGAGATAGTTTGACTCGTGTTAAACAATGAAAAACTGAATAGTTCAGCACCATATAGGAATATGCTACCTACTCCATGTGCAATTTTTTTTTAATTTGATTAAAACAAAACTATATTTTTTGTACACAAACATGCAAATAAACATACCATAACACAATATCTGTAAAACCAACTCCTCCACACAGGTTTTTCTTCACAAATTTCCGATCCCCGACCGGAATCGAGCAAATCAAGCTCATTTCAACTCGATTCAGGGGTGGAATCGGCTAAGGTGATTGTTGATAAATGACAATCAAAATGATCGAATTTGATCTACGTAAGGTGATAGTCAAATTGATACCTAAAAAGCTGTCACAAAAAAAAATGTGATAGTCGTTTTTTCAAACAAATATGTTTATTCCGAATAGAGCTACCAGACGCTTACACAAAAAAAACACATTCCTGTGACCGACAAAGCTTACGACACTCGAAAAAAGCAAGAAAAGTAAGAATTTTATTCAAAATCAACCAATTTGATACTTTTATTTAGATATTTTATAAGAATCAATTTAAAATTTCACCAAGGCAACAATGAAATTTGACAATTTGAATCTGAAATTGTTCAATCGAATTGAATTGAGTTGAATTATCTTACACAGACGGAATGAAAATGATAGTCAATTTGACTATCAAAAAAATGATAGTCAACTATCACCTTAGCCGATTCCACCCCAGGTATGTATATAAAAAATGTAGGCGAGCTTCAAGCTCGTTTCAACACCACATGTTAATGTATTAGTCTACGAACAAACCCCCTTCTTGAAGTTTTTATTTTATGTCAAATTGTTTGGTTAAAACTTTGAAATCGACTTTCGCATTACACAGACGTATTTTCTTGATAATGATAGTCAACTATCAAAAATCAGCTTTCACGATTTCACCCCTGGTCTGAATTTCGCTATTTTTTTTTTTGAATTTTTTGATAAATTATTCTGGCAAATATTCAGTTGTATCAACTTTCAAATATAAAAACCGGACTACTGCGGATCGTTTTGTTGGCAATTTCTCACTTTACTATATATGGAATTCGAAAAAAAACGCACTTATTGTGTAACTGGAATGGATAAGCCAATTACAAATTTAAAATTAAGTGTTTCTAGGATCAAGGGATTGGTCTGCAGTAACACGTCCTGTTCCAAATGTAAAGGTAAAAGGCATGACTAAATATCTACATTTACCTTACTGTTAACAATGTATGATCACTCATTTAAAATTTTGATGCGATTAATTAAAACTAATTTTATTCCCAGATACTAAATACGTTTCGTGTCATCTTCTTGAATCAAAAGAAAACATTGATTTATTTCTTTGCTATGGCCAGATTAAGAGTGTTATCATTTTGAAAGGTATTTCTTGGCGATCCTAATGAACAAAATCAACAAACTGATTTTCCCTTTTAATGGAATAGAATTGTTCTCTTAAAGAGTTCTTTTCGACAAATCTGTTAAATCATATCACTTTCTTGATATAATACAATATACTCACTTACTTTAGTTGGCGCTACAGCGCATCGTGCACCTGGGCTTCAAGTTATAGATCCCGGTGTGCGTCGATCTCAACTTGATCACTCCAAAGGAGAATTCCATACAGGCTGGAGTTTCGATGTTCATTCAGTATACATGCTCTAGCAATCTTAATCGTTGAACTCGTAGTTTTTTTTACCAGTGGCAAGTCCCTGTACAGCTAGTATAGTTCGTGATTGTATCGTCTCCGCCAGATATTATTTTGCCTGTCGACACAAAACGTAGAACCTTCCTCTAGAGGATATCAAGGACCACCTGGGTAAGAGTCCATGCTTTTGCAACCTACAGTAAGACTGGGATGATCATGGTTTTGTACAATGTCTCCTTGGTACTTCGCGATTGGGCCTTATTCCTAAATAAGCCAAAGAAACAGCGATTAGCAAGAGTAATTCTACTTTTAATTTCAGCGCTGATGCCATTTGCAGAGTTAACAGCAGTACACACATAGATAAATTCAGTTACCACCTCGAAGTTATACCTATGTATCTACGATGGGAATCGACTCTATTTGAGGCACCCGTAACTGCTCGTTTGTATTAGAGTCTTGTTGTTTTACAAACAGGATATAATATATTTATTTATATAACAAAGAAAGATGTTGTATCAACAACGTTTGAAATCGGAATGAGAAAATTTGTGACAACTAATTTTCTCATAATAATAAATATTAAAAAACGATTGCTTATGTTTTTCAATACCCCTTCTCAATCGTTTAAACCAAGCCTTAAACATAAATCTTGAAAACGTGTTGAATCAAGGGATTTTGTAAGAACGTCTGCAAGTTGATCCTTTGTTCCAATAGACTTGATTTCAATCAGTCCATTTTGAATGTGATTTCGAATAAAGTGGTGTTTTATATCTATATGTTTAGACCGTTTGCTCTCTAAATTTGTAGCCATTCCAATACATCCCTTATTGTCTTCGTAAATTATTGCAGGTTCCATGTTAATTTGCTTAAGGTCTTGTAATATGCCTCGGATCCAAATATCTTCAGATGTTGCAGCACTAAGGACCATATACTCTGCTTCACTTGAAGAAGTCGCAACAGTAGTTTGCTTTTTGCTAGACCATGACACAGTCACAGTTCATGCAGGTTCCATGTTAATTTGCTTATGGTCTTGTAATATGCCTCGGATCCAAATGGCTTCAGATGTAGCAGCACAAGGACCATATACTCTGCTTCACTTGAAGAAGTCGCAACAGTAGTTTGCTTTTTGCTAGACCATGACACAGTACATCCTTAAACTTTAAACGTATATCCAGATACTGATTTTCTATCAATTACATCACTTCCCCAGTCAGCATCAGCATATCCAATGAAAGGATTAGGACTACTTACTTTGAAAACAAGTTATTTCTTTTTAGTCCCTTTTAAAAATCTCACAATTCGAGAGCTTGCCAATGAATTTCTGATGGGTTTTGTTGGTATCTTCAATTCTCTGTAGGGCTTGTCAAGTGTAATTTCAGTTATTGTCTTTTTAAGTTGTAGTCCTTTTTCCATCGGGGTTCTAGTAGGATTACATTCTTCCATGCTAAACTTGCTTAAAACTTTTTCAATGCTGGATACTTGCGATAAATGTATTTCGTTTTGATGAACATCAATCTTAATTCCAATAAATATTTAAGATTCCCGCAGTCTGACATCTTGAATGTCTTTTCCAAATTTTTCTTTAATTGCTCTATTTGTCTTAAGCTTTTTCCAGCAATGAGTAAATCATCAACATACAGAATAAGTATGATGATGTCATCTTCTTCTTGTCCCATCTTGGTTTACAAACAATAGTCGTGATTGGATCTTGTAAATCCCAATTGAAGAAGAAAATCGTTAAACTTTTTGTTCCAACATCAGGGTACTTGCTTTAAGTCGTAGATGGATTTGAGTAAGCGACAAACATTTTCTTCTGCTTCGGAAACCCCTTCTGGAACAGCCATATAAAGTTCTTCCTTCAACTCACCATGTAAAAATGCAGTCTCTACATCTAATTGGTGGAATATCAGGTTTTTGTACAGTCCAACAGCTAACACAATTCGTATGGTTGTCAATTTCGCAACGGGTGAGTAGGTTTCGTCATAATCAATTCCAGCCTTTTGTAAATATCCCTTCACTGCGAGTCTGGCCTTATATCTTGTCGGCTCACCGTTCTCGTTAACTTTAATTTGGAAGATATACTTCGGTTTCAAAATCTTCGCATTCTTCGGTTTTCTGACCACTTGCCAAACTTTGTTTTCGTTCATTGAAGAGAGTTCGTCTTCTGAATCGATATGGTATTAAAGGAGTGGAACTACAATGGTTCAAAAGCTATTTATCAAACAGAACTCAGAGAACCAAAGTATCAAGTAATCTATCAGAAGTTTTGGATGTAACGCTGGGTGTACCTCAAGGAGCGGTGTTGGGGACACTTCTTTTTATAATTTACATAAACGACGTGGAAAATGTATTAAGACATGCGAAGGCTAGGCTGTTTGCGGATGATACCTTGTTATATGTGTCTGGAAGATCTGCAGAGGAGTGTATCGATCAACTGAATGCTGATTTAAAAAACATTGAATCTTATTTCAAAATGAATAAATTAAATCTTAACACTTCAAAAACAAAAGCTATTATAATTAATGGAGAATCTGTACAAAATATTATTATTAATGAAGTGGCAATTGAAAAGGTTGAAGAAATTAAGTATTTAGGAGTTATTATTGATAAAAAATTAAGTTTCGAAAATCACATTAACAATATATGTAATAAAATTGCTAAGAAAATAGGATTTTTCCAAAGAATAAGAGGTAAAGTATCTATGAATTGTGCAATTAAAATTTATAATGTAATGATCAAACCACATTTTGAATATTGTTCAACAATACTGTTTCTGGGTTCTAGACAAATGTCAGAAAGGTTGCAAAAATTACAAAACAGGGGAATGCGCTGTATTCTCATGTGTAATAGGTTAACACCGATACAACTTATGTTAGATACTCTAAAATGGCTAAACATTAACCAAAGAACATTAATGAATGTACTAATTTTTATCTTCAAAATGAAAAATAATATGTTACCTAATTATCTTTATAATGAAATAGTTTATGTATCTGATGTGCAAACACATAATTTAAGAAATGGTGGTGATTTCAGGCTACCATTTTTTACAACAAGTAGATCGCAGAATATATTGTATCATAAAGGTTTTAAATTATTTAATAACTTGCCTTTTGACTTAAAGTCAGAAAATAATTTTATTGTTTTTAAAAGAAAAATGATATTATATGTAAAAATGAATTATATTTAATTAAAAATATTAGTTTTTATTCTTTAATAAGTTTTAAGTTAAAGATTGTAAAAATAGCGGAAGCTAAATAAAGAATCAAATCAAATCAAAAAAAAAATCAAATCAAATCAATAGCCTTATACCATTTTGCAGCATCAGAGCAGGAATTGATTTCACCAAAAGAATTCGGAACACCTGTCCGCAGAAGTTGCTCTATAACTCATGTAATAATCATTAAACTTACGTTCGCTGCGCCTTACAGTATCCTCGCCTTGAAGATCACTGTTGTAATTTTGCGAAGGGAGCGCAGCTGCACCATCGCTGACAGTATGATGTTCATCTTCCAAGTCTTCACTAACTGTATCTTCATTTATGGTAACATCCCCAGAGTCTTCAACAGTTTCATCTTCAGTAATTGTCAGATCTTCATCACACAAGTCATCAACTAGTTGATCTTCTGTTTCATCTTGGTTATAATCAGAACCGACGAGTTTTTCAGATGACTCTTCCCCTTTTTGCTCGTCGTTGCTGACTATAACAAATCCATTTTTATTTTTGTTCTTAGTTGATATTTTATACTTGAACGGAAAGTCAGTTTCGTCAAATTTAACATCTCTTGCAGTAAACAACTTTTGAGTTTCCATATTCAAAAGTTCGTATCCATTCGGTACATAGCCAACCATAACTGACTTACGACTTTTTGAGTCTAGCTTCTTTCTCTGCTGACTAGGTATCCACGCATAAGCTTTGCAACCAAAAACACGGAGTTTTTCAAAATCAGGTTTTGTACCATACCACATCTCAGCCGGAGTCTTAGGACAATCTAAAGACTTAGTAGGTATTCTATTTATCAGGTGTGTGCCAGTTAGAGCCGCCTCACCCCACATTCGTTTTGGCATTTTGGATTCTAGTAGCATTGTTCTTATTTTTTTCGATTAGTGTTCTCTTAAACCTTTCAGCCACTCCATTTTGCTGTGGCGAGTAAGCAATAGTATGTTCAACTTGAATCCCAAACTTTTTGTACCATAATTTTTGTTCCCTTGAACAATACTCTCGTCCTTGGTCTACAGGAAGCTTCGATATGGATTTTCCAAACATCGATCTTATCATAGCTTCATATTCCTTCAGCGCTTCAAAAACTTCAGATTTTCTTTTTATTACATAAATCATAGCAAAATGTGTGAAGTCATCAATGAAAGACACGAAGTATCTTGAACCATCCCAAGCAGCTTCATCAATGGGACCGCAAACATCAGAATGAATTCTTTCTCTTTTCCGAACACCTTTGAACGGATCACGACACTGTTTACTTTCTATGCAGACATCGCAAAACCAATGTCATCCAATGAAGTCATTTTGAGTCCCTTTATCATGTTTTCCCTTGCAATTTTTGTGAAGGCTCCTTGTCCAACATGACCCAAACGTCTATGCCACAACTTGATTTCTTATGTTTTGCATAGATTAGCTGAATGTCCCTGTATTTCGAATTCGACTTCATATAAATTTTCTTGCAAGTAAGCTTCTGCAATCACTAGTCCATTTTTAACTATTATAGCTTTGTTTTTGAAGAATTTGACATCAACTCCAACACTAGTTAGTTTTCTTACAGAAAGTAAGTTGTCCCTCAGTTGTGGCAAGTATAACACGTCTTTTATAATGACATCTACATTCTTGTTTGTTTTTCCGTTTAATGATCCTGAGCTTTTTGCAACTAAAAATTAATCATTCTTGGCAACATTGATTTGTACAGCCTCGCTTAACTCATTCTCTTCAGAAAAACACCAGTTTTCCTTTGACAGATGATCACTAGCTCCAGAATCTAATTTAATCTTAATTTTTGTACCAAGATCTTTCATTCCTCTTAATTGGTTACGATCTGACATCAGACAGATGCCTTTCGTATTTTTGTTGCATCTTTGATTTGGCCCAACGTCATTTTTCCGACAGTCTTTTGCTAAGTGTCCTATCTTGTTACACTGTATTTCTTCCCAGCGAACGCCGATTTTTCATGAAAAACTTCACCTTCCCTATCTTCTAATTTCGCTTCTTCCAAAAGTATCCTATCTTTGACAATACCAAACGTAAGTTCTCCACCCGTTAAGTTTTGTAAGGCAGTAACTAACGGATCGAACTTTTCAGAGAGTGTTAGGAAGAATTGAGCCAACATATGGCTTTCGTCTAGTGATGCTCCAGACATCTTCAGTTACCTTACCAAGTTTTCAAAAATCATGATGTGGTTAGCAACTGAATCACCATCATTCATACGAAGCTTCATTAGCTGCTGCCGTACCAAAAGTTGGTTAACAACCGATTTTCTTGCAAAAGATGATTGAAGGCTTTCCCACATCTCTTTAGCAGTATTCTTTTCACGGATATAACTTAAGCAGTCGTTATGCACAAACGCTACGATTTTATCCTTCGCTTTCTTATCTCTTCTAGAAAATTCTTCATATCCTGCATTAGTAGCCTCAACGACTTTCGTTAAAACATCAGCCAGATTAAGCGAGTCCAGATGTGTTCGAATTCTGAACTGCCAATCATTGAATCCGCTTCCATTGAATTGCGGAATTCCACAAACTGACTCTTTTGATTCGCCCATAACCTATTAGAGTCTTGTTGTTTTACAAACAGGATATAATATTTTTATTTATATAACAAAGAAAGATGTTGTATCAACAACGTTTGAAATCGGAATGAGAAAATTTGTGACAACTAATTTTCTCATAATAATAAATATTAAAAAACGATTGCTTATGTTTTTCAATAGTTTGGTTCTTCCCATAATGTCGAAGTCATCTGCGTATCCAAGATATTGTGTGGATTTTCGAAAGATGGTGCCAATGGTGTTGACGTTGAATTTTCGCACCATTCTCGCAAGAACAATATTGAAGCAGCTTCATGACAACGCATCGCCTTGTCATCGAAGTCCTCTGGTGGTTTCGAAGGTTTCGGTTGAGTCTCTAACAATTTTTACGCAGCAAAGAGAATTCTTCAACGTCATAAAGTTGGCAGGGATCAGTTTGGCAGGGATACCAAAACTCGACATGGCACGGTATAGTTGGTTAATGTTGACATTGTCATAGGCTGCTTTGAAATCGATGAAAAGATGATGCGTATCGATGTTAAATTAAAAGGTCTTAAATTCCACTCGTCGCGTTGGCCATGTTTTCTTCTGACCAGATTTTGGTTATAAGTTAGTGCATGCTCCTTACCAGATCAGCTTCCGCGTGCTTGAAAAGTTCCTTCTGTAAATTGTCATCACCGGGAGCTTTGTTCGATTTCAGTCTGGTGATGGGAACTTTGGTCTCATTCAGGTCGGGAGGGTGGAACTCCAGATTATCAAACTAATGGATTTGTTTGGGCTGCTCGTTGGCGGGATCGTGGACTTCATCACCATTAAGCAGATGGTCAAAAGGATCTTTCCAATTTTTAGCATCAGCTGCGTCTCCAATACAGTATTTTCCTCCTTATCTTTGCAAGTCCCACAGCGGATAGTGAATACGGTTGTTTGCACCATATTTTCGGCTAGGAAGTCGATAAGCCTGAGTGCGTTTCCAGATGTGATGTCGTGCAGCCTATTTCTTCCGATTGACCTACCAAAGATGACTTCCTTACCAATCTTGGCCTTAAGGTCTCCCAAGAGAATTCATACGTCTTTCTTGGGGCATTGCTTAAAGGTTAAAGGTTAAAGGTTTTGGACAGGATCTCACAAAATTGTTCCTTGTCATTATTCTCTTCCGTTGGGAATGCACGTTGATAAGGCTCAGGTCGTGGAATTCGTCTTTAATGCGGATTGTTGTCACTCTTTCGCTAACATTCCGAAAGCTTAAAACTCTTTGCCTGAGTTTTTCTCTAAGCAAATCCTCATCCAAATAAATGCTTCCTCCTATCGATTAAGCACTTTCCATAGTAGACATCGCAGCCTAATATTTTCTGACTGTCTTGTCCATTCTATCGGATTTCCTGTAGTGCTGTCATATCAGCTTTTATTTCTAAGAGGGTGCGCACATTCCATGTACAAACACGTAAATCGTTGTCCGTTTTTCGTTTGCGGGAGGTCCATTCATCCGAGGCTATTACTTGGTTTTTGATCACAATCGGGTTTTCCTTTCATAGCCGCCTTGTAGGGCCTGCGCATGAATTATAGATCTTTAGAGCTGTTTTTTCAAAGCGATCTGATCTTTTGCTCCTACTTTCTGAGAAGGCGTCACATCTCTGGATCCGATGGTTCACCTTCCGGCTTACAAGCGGGCACCACTAGAAGGTGACGATACGATTATGCACCACCATACTACAATATAGATTTGCCTATTATCGTATGCCTTTTATATACGGTTGAAACTTTAAATTTTTTTTAGTATGTCACAGAAAAACTTTAATTGTGTAGAAAAATAGTCAAACTTGGTTTTACCTGTTATTTTGTGTAGATTAGTGCAGGAAAAAAGGTAATACCTACGTGATCTTTTTCTCAGCAATAGTGATATGCATGTACATATATACAGTAGTGGCCATAGAATAAGAAACGACAATTTTGTAACAATATTTTATTGCATATCTTTGTTTTAGGAAATCTGTTTAGGTAAGTTAGTGCTTAGCGCCACACTAACCTTAGAAAATTATTATCATTTATTAAACCTAAATCGCACCGTGCCACACAATAAGAAATACAAAGAACAATATCTTGCAGGGAATCCCTTATTTTTTTTTGTCGCTGCGGCCAATCTTGTCTGCATACTTTTTACCAAGGCAGATTTCCTTTGGCGTGTGTGCAAATGAATAAGGCTCCATGACATTTTCCAAGATGCCTTTATAAACATTCTAGTCCGTTCGACCATTTATCCTTTCTAATGGGCCAACTCCATGCCGCGAGAACGCATCCCAAACCAATATGTTTCCTCCTCCATGCTTAACGTTCTTCAAAGTATATTTAGGATCCAATTCTTTCTTCTGAGGACATTTAAATTTGGATTCATCACTCCAAGGTATGTTTTTCCAGAATCCCATTGGTTTGTTTGCGTGAAGCTTAGCAAAAGTCAAACGCCTCTTTAAATTCTTTTTGGAAACAAGCATTTTTTTTCCTGACAATGCACCCACGCCTTATGGTTCTAGCTGATAACTCTTGACCCAATTGGGGTGAAATTTTTGCTGAAGTCATAAAAAGTATCGGTTTTGCTATATTGCATATCAATCTGTCTTCTGTTGGGGTTGATTTTCGATCTTTTGGTTTTCTTTTTGGGGTTTCAAAGCTGCCAGTCTTTATACTTAAAATACACCAAATACCATATTTTTCGAGCAACCAAACCTTTAGCTATGGAATCCATTGACTCTTTTTCGATTTGATAGCACTGGACTGTGAGCTTCCGGAGTTCCGGACTTCAAAAGTTATATTTCCGTATTTTCGTCGCTGTATTTTTGATTAATTAATATCAATATTATAAAAATAATAAAAAACTGTAAACAATTAACTCACATTGATAATAATTCTCTTTTTTCTCGTTTTAATTCACAATTATATTGTTGTTTCTAATTTTATATCCAGCAAAAATTTTTAAAATAACGGTGTTTTACAAACTGTTCGCGTTCAGGAAAACTCACATTCCGAACATACAAGTCAGCTGTCATAGACTAACAGTAAAAGATGAGCACATTGGTGTTTACAGGAAACATTATATGTTTTCAATAAAGTGCGTTTAGAATTATTGTTTCTAATTATATGACCACCACTGTATGTATGTATGAATTCTTAGTACATATGTTCAGTATAATACCTTGATTTCTGTTTTTTTTTTTTTTTTAAATAACGTGTTTATTATCAATACTATTATTTTACCTGCATGCAGTTGTTAATTTTCTGTTAACTTTTGTAAATGTTTATACCTATTGGGAATAAATTAGTAAATAACAAAAAGACTTGAGCCAAGATTTCTTTCTTCCGCGTCTGATCTTAGAAACAAGTTTTTTTGTTATTATATGAAGCTTCGATCAATCAATCAATTGCTTCGAACGTTCTTTGAATACATTCAATTTGAATTAATTTTTGGATTTAGTTAGAATAGTATTTTTCTTTTTTCTTATGATTATTTTTTTAAGAATTTAAAACATGCAACAAATTACGTTTTTTTAAATAGAATAGAAAATAGAAGACTTCCTTACACAAAATCACAATATTTATTTAGTGTAAAGGACAAGCTTTTCATTCTAAAACTCTAATAGGTATTAAGGTAAGTAGGTAGAAACCCATCCTAGAAAACATCTTCAAGGGATGCCTTAAATTGGCATACATCCCGATGTCTTGGGGACAAGTTAAAGTTGTTTTTATTCCAAAAGCTGGAAAATCCAGCCACGTTAACCCTAAAGACCTAAGACCTATCAGCTTATCATCATTCCTTCTAAAAACTTTTAAACGTTTGATCGATATCCACTTAAGGGCAAGTATTGATAAGTCCCTCCTTTCAAAGGCTCAACACGCCTACAACAAAGGGAAATCAGTTGAAACGGCTCTACACAGTATAGTACGTACAATCGAATATTCCCTCCATCATAAAGAGTACACCTTAGTTGCCTTCTTAGATATAGAAGGTGCATTTAACAATGTCGACACATCTGCAATTGCACGTGTATTGACATCTCTGAAGGTAGATAAGTCGATCAGCGAATTGATTAATCAGATGCTGATAAGCAGGATTATCAATTCAAAACTGGCGATTTTACTGCACAAAGGGGTGTCAGCAGAGGTACGCCACAAGGTGGTGTCCTATCCCCTCTCCTCTGGAACTTAGTAATAAATGAATCACTAATTACTCTAGAAAGAGAGGGATACAGAGTGTTTGCCTATGCGGACGATGTTGCTATTGCAGTAACGGGTAAACATCCCAATATACTAAAAGAACTCCTACAAAATGCTTTAAATAAGCTCACCAGATGGGCAAATCGGTGTGAACTAGGTGTTAACCCACAAAAAACCGACCTTGTCCTCTTCACAAGGAAATACAAAGTCCCACACATTGACCCTCCCCTCATAAACGGTGTACCACTTAATTTCTCTGAACAAGCAAAATACTTGGGTCTCATTTTGGATAAGAAATTAAGTTGGAAACCTAACATTCAAGAGAGAATAAACAAGGCCACAGTAGCCCTGTTCTCCTGTAAAAAGGCCATTGGTAATAAATGGGGCCTACAGCCCCGCATTACACACTGGCTATATATCTCGGTCATAAGGCCGATCCTTACTTATGGAGTAGCGGTATGGTGGACGGCGCTAGATACAGCGACAAATCGCGATAAACTCAGCAAAGTCCAACGAACAGCCTGCCTGTGTATGGGGGGAGCACTTCGCTCTACCCCCTTCGCCTCACTAGATGTTCTGTTCCATCTAATACCGCTGGACATTTTCAGCAAGCAAACGGCCGCTAATACTGCCATACGGCTTCAAGCCTCGTCTCTGTGGATCAGTAATGGAATTGGCCACACCACTACTTTGAACTCGTTCAGAACTATAAACAGTAATATTGACTACACCATACCCCATCCTCAGTTTAATAACTATAGCTTCAAAGTGACTATACCTCCCAGGTCTTCTTGGGAGAATACATCATTTTTGAACGATGGTCCTATAAACTTTTATACAGACGGATCAAAAACGGAGGATGGGGTTGGTGGAGGCGTTTACTCAGATAGACTAAACTTAAGTCTCTCCTTTCGTCTACCCGATCATTGTAGCGTGTTCCAAGCTGAAATCCTGGCTATAAAAGAAGTCCTATCCTGGCTTAGAGAAAACGTTATATCAACTAATGATATACGCATCTTCTCGGATAGCCAAGCTGCGTTAAAGTCCTTAGACTCTGTCTCCACTAACTCATTAACAGCCCTAAATTGTCGATCATCTCTTACGGAGATGGCTACACAGTTCAACATTCACCTTCTCTGGGTGCCGGGCCATAGAGACATTCCAGGAAATTGCAAAGCTGACGAACTTGCAAAAAGCGGAACAACTTTACCTCTGCTGGATCACAATGCTAGCATAGGTATCCCCCTAGCTACATGTAAACTCACGCTAAAGCAAGATACCTTAGAGAAAACAAACTTCAGGTGGAATAACACCACCACCTGTTTGGCAACAAAACTTATTTGGCCTAATCTTAGCGCCAGGCGCTCAAAACAGTTAATCTCTCGGAGTAGATTGCACATTAGCTACGTTATAGGTGTCCTGACTGGGCACTGCTTAATAGGAAGGCATGCTATTCGACTTGGAGCTCCTGCAAATGATTTTTGTAGGAGTTGCATGGATGAAGAAGAAGAAGAGACAATCTCTCATCTTCTGTGCACATGCCCTGCCTTATCACAAAGACGTAGAATCCACCTTGGAGACTACTACTTCAACGATACCAGGGATCTAAGAAATTCTGACATTAGTTGTCTCCTACGCTTCATTCGAAGCTCCGATTGGTTCAACGAGTTAAGTTGATCAACTGATCCATGTGATATCACAACGGACCATACTTTGGTCTAAGTGTGTTGGACTTCCCAACCAACAGCCACTTTAACCTAACCTAACCTGAGTACATAGGTAGAAATGGCAGTCACAAGCAGCCTTGCTGCGCGAATCAATTAGCGCTGGAAAGCGGATTTATAGTGACAAAATGAGCGACACTACAGCCGTTCAGAAAGGAAATCAAGTGTTTGATTTTCATCTCGGAAAGTTCATCAAGATCTTTAAGGAATGTCCTTCCGAAGCTTAACATTCTAACACCAGGGTAGGACATTTACAGAGAAAGTGAATCATGTTGGTCTCCGGAGCTACGGCAGTGAGTATTGTGAGTTATACCCAACTTTACTGCATGCTCTCCTATTAGCCAATGTCCTGTACATATTGCAGTGACCCTGGCTATATCATGCCTGGGTCGGCATAAAAGTTCGATATAACGGCTTTTTTATAGGTAGTTCATATCTTCCTGGATATAGTACAGTCCGTTAGACTGTTCCACCTGCGATTGGATTCTGTCAGAAAAATTGAGAAAATTTTGCCTTTCATAGCTCCAAGAGGAATATTTACCCTTTTCGCAAGTGAGATATAATAGGCTGATCCTTGCCCGTCCACCTCATCAGCCCGTTCATTTCCATCAATGCCACTAAAACTTTGAACCCAAATAAGAATGACACGGAGGTTGATGTTGATGCTGGATAGTTCATCCCGACATTGTTGGACCAGCATAGAAAATAATGTGGCCGAATTGATATCCATAACAGCCGCCTGGCTATCAATGCAGAAAGCCATGTTTCTAAAGGGTTTTGGGGTTTTCAATAAGGGCGGGTAGATGTTGAAATGGAATAAAACAAGCTGTGTGTGAGGTATTAACAAAATAATTTTTTTATTTGAAAGGCGCATTTATGCCATTAAGTGTGGAATACGAGTATAACATTATTCAAATGCCCTCCTCGGCTCTTTACGGTGCCACGGATCCGAGTGGTCCAATTTTCAATGACTTCCGCATAGATCCGGCTGAATTTGAGCGATGGCCTGTGTTATGTTCACCTTTAGGGTATAGTTCGATTGTGGTTTATTTGCATGGACCTGCGACTTCAACAAACTCCAAATGAAAAAGTCTAGCGGGGTCAAATCGCATGACCTTGATGGCCAATTCACATCACCCCTGCGAGAGATAACTTTACCCCCAAATCGTTCATGCAAAATGTCAATAGTGGCTGGAACCACATGTCGTCTAGGTCCATATGGTTATATATGGGCCATAAGAAATTAGTTATCATCGTTATACTATTTTCCTTATAACGATTTATTAAAAACACAACCGTTCACTTCGAAATTCAAATTATTATATTTTAAAGTAATAGTAGAATGATCTAAAGTAGATTTCTAATAAATAGTGAACACTACATTCTCTCCTTTTTTTTTAAAAGTTTAAATGAATAAAAATAACACAAAATGAAATTGAAAGAAAATAATTATTGATACTCATATAACTCAATTACACGCTGAATCATCAAACGAGTTTGATTTATTAGTTTGAATTGTCCAATTTCCATTAATTTTCTTTAAATGAACAATGTTCCGTCTTGTTACTTCACCAGTTGTTGAATTCTTAACTAAAACATCTCCTCCCTTCTGTTTGATAACTTCATGCGGTATTTCACCAAAGTTGGAATCTATCTTGTTTTCTTTTCGCATTTTCTTCACCAGAACTTGGTCACCAATGGTAAGTTCACTTTGAGCAGCTCGTCGCTTTTTGTCAGCATACAGTTTTCCTTTTTCTTTTTCAATTGCATCTTTTTCAGTAAATTCCTGATTAAAACCTTGATCTTGGTTAATTAGTGATGGAATTTTATCTTTAAGAAGTCTTCCGTAGAAAAGTTCAGCCGGAGCTTTTCCTGTAGTAGAATGTGGAGTGTTGTGGTACATAAGCAAATAGTCTATTAAATCTTCTTTCCAATTGGAGCCTGTAGCCTTGCTGATTTTTATTCTTTTAAGTATGTCCCGATTTTGTCGTTCAACTTCACCGTTTTGTTGGGGCCAGTATGGAATTGTGTTATATAATTTTACGTTGAACTCTTCACAAAAATCTCTAAACTCCTTACTGGAAAATTGTTTACCATTATCTGCAGTTATTGTTTGAGGATATCCTAATCTAGAAAACATTTTCCTCAGAGATTTTATAATTGACGTTGAAGTTATATTTTTTAAAA
This sequence comes from Eupeodes latifasciatus, assembly GCA_920104205.1. Taxonomy (NCBI): domain Eukaryota; kingdom Metazoa; phylum Arthropoda; class Insecta; order Diptera; family Syrphidae; genus Eupeodes; species Eupeodes latifasciatus. The sequence goes on along the minus strand of OV049924.1, from coordinate 174,772,131 downwards.
TAACTATTTCCTTATAACGGCTGTAATAATCTACGACGACAAATAGATGTTCGTCACTTGGAAGAGGTCCCATTAAATCTATTGCAATATCTACCCATGGAGCTGTTGGCATTGTTCGTCGTTTCATCGGTTCAGGAACAGTTGGCGCTGAAACAAGGAGACAACCTCTGCAGTTTCTTACAACATTTTCGGCATCTTGGTCGATTTTTGGCCACCAGACTTTTGTTCGCAACCGTCTTTTTGTTCCAACTATTCCTGGATGTCCTCCATGAGCAAATTCAATTACTTTTTTACGAAGCTTTTGTGGAATTACTATTTTGTTTTGCCGTAGTAGTATATTCCCATAAAAACAGAGTTCATTTTCAAATACTTTGAAATTAAGAACATCTTTGTTCCAATTTTGTTCATACATTCCTTCCTTAACGCGTAGTATTTCTTGATCGTTTTCTGAAATCCTGTCAATTTCTTTCAAGGTGAATGCTTTGGGAACGCTATTGCTGGCAATGTGATGAACATGTTCTTCGGAATCAAAATTCTTTTTAATTATAGGATCAACTATACAGAGTCTTGAAAGTGGATCAGCAATGTTAGATTTACCTGGTTTATACATGATTTTATATCTGTATGACTGTAATCGAAGAACCCATCTCTCAATTCGTGCACATGGCTTAGACTTTAAGCCAAAAATTGTTTCTAGAGGTTTATGGTCAGTAACGAGTTCAAAGCTAATCCATACAAATATATATGAAAATGTTCAACTCCCCAAACTAAAGCCAATGCCTCTTTCTCTGTCTGACAGTATCTTTTCTCACAATCTGATAAACATTTGTTTCCATATGCAATTATTCGTGGCTTCATTTCGTTATTAAATTGTATCAAAACCGCACCCAATGCCACAGGACTTGCATCCACAATCAGTTGAGTTCTGTCATAAGGATCATAGTAACCTAAATATTTATCATTTTGTAAAATATTTTGTAACTCTTGAAATGAACGCCGTTGTTTTTCACTTAAAGAAAGTTCTGATTTTCGATTACGATTTTCAATTTTTAATGCGTCACGTAATGGCTCGGTTAGAGTTCCCAGATTTGCTATAAATTTACCTACGTAGTTTATGAGCCCTAAGAAGCTTTCAAGCTCTTCAACAGTCCTAGGCTCTCGAAATTTTTGTATAGCATCTATCTTTGAAGGTGATGGCTTAACGCCTTCTGCAGAAAGAAGATGTCCCAAAAATTCTATTTGTCGGACATTATATACGCACTTAGCATCATTTAGTAAAATATTATTTTCGTTTATAACATCCAATAGTTTTTTAAAACGTGCGTTATGTTCTTTTTCATTTTGACCAAAAACAACTATGTCATCAATAAAATTAACTACACCTTCACATTTACATAAAATTCTTTCCATTACCTTTTGAAATATTTCTGGAGCGCAATTCATTCCAAACATTAGCCTCTTGTACCTGAATAAACCACTATTGGTAATAAATGTGGTTATGTACCTTGAGTCTGGACAAATTTCTATTTGATGAAAAGCGTTCTTTATATCCAAACGAGAAAAAATTGACGACTTCCGAAGCTTGGGCAAGATAAGATTCATCGTAGGCAGTGGGTAGTTTTCCCTTAATATTGCTGTATTTGCTCTTCTCATATCCACACATAAACGAAGATCTCCATCTTTTTTCAAAATAGGTACTATAGGAGATATCCATGGCGAATGTCCATCTACAGCTTCGATGATGTCTAGTTCGAGTAATTCGTTTAACTTATTTTTAATTTTTTCTTCTAAAGGAATGGGTAATTTTCGACAAGGTTGTATTACTGGAGGAATCGTTTCGTCAATAGAGATTTTCATAGTTAAATTTTTTATTTTTGGAAAAGTTGTTTTTTCAATTGAATTTAAAAGTTGTAAACCTACTTTGAGAACTCCAATTTCTTTCGCCGTTTCTTTACCCAGTAAACATCTTTGACCAGTTTTTATAACATAAAATTTTGCATTAACAATTTTGTTTACTACCTGTATATCGGCGTCAAAAGATCCTAAAACGTCAAGTGCTTGTTTTGAAACGTAGGCTAAAAATATTTTATTTGGCTTTTTGATTTGGTTTCTAACCAAAACTCCTTTCTTCTTCATTTCCAGCCAAGCTCCTTCTGAAATAATATTTGATGTGCTACCAGAGTCAATTATCATTTGAATGGAAACTCCGCCAACCGAACAAGTTATTTCATCTTCCTTTTGGCTAGAAAAATGAAAAATAAACTCTTCGTCTTTTACCTTTTCAACTGACTGTATCGATTCCCTTTTCAACTTTTTGTTTCGGAATGTGCTGTCAGTAAAACCTTGTTTTGATTTGGTGCGACATTTGGATTCAAAATGACCTTTTAATCCGCATTTACGACAGTTCTTCATTTTCGCAGGACATTTTGAGTCTTGAGCTGAGTGCTCTTTTGAACCACATCGAAAACATTCAAATTTTCGAGAAGGAAATTTATTAATTTTATTAATTTCAATGGTGCTATTATTCTGTTTGCTGTTAAAATTTTCCATTTGAATGTTAACTGTTTCTAACGAATTAGCCAGAAAAATAACATCATTTAAACTTTTAGAATCATCCATCTCTAATATTTTCCGTCTAAGCTTTTCAGAAAAACATTTCTCAACCACTTGGTCTTTAATGTGTTCATCCGGATTTTCAAACTTACATTTCGATGCTTGACGCCTTAACCGAATAATGAAAGCTTCAAATTTTTCGCTTCTTTCTTGAAACATTTGTCTAAAAATATGTCTTTCATATGTTTTATTTTGACACGGATTGAAATATTCATTTAACTTTTCAACGTACACTTCATAGACATCAATGTCTCTATTGGCATCTAAAATTGGATCAACATTTGCACCTGGTAAATTGTAAAAAATTTCTTGGAGATCTTGTCCACCACAATGAAGAAGAGTTGCCCTCTTTTTAATAGATTCTGTGGTTCCAGAAATCTGAAGAAAAATTTCAAAAGATTGTTTCCATTTTGCCCAGTTTATTCCCAAAGATTGAGAATCTCCGAAACAGTCAAATGTTCTTAAATGGGGTATATTTTCCATTTTCCAAATTGATCCCTGTCAATCAAATTGATATGAATCGTAAATACAGAGGCATGAATTTAATCAATATATCAATATTAATGAATCAAATCAACACAAATTATGCAATTCTTAGAATTTAATCTACATATATGAATTTAACTCATCCATTCAAATTTCATCGTTACGAATTTAATCTTTACGAATTTAATCAATACGAATTTAATCATTTCGAATTTAATCCACAAAACAATAAATTCAGACATATTATACAAATCGTCTTAATAACCAATGCATCTTTATAAATCAATATGAATTTAATCAAATTAAGATTTCTTTTCCTCCTTTCCAGAAAAAGATCTTGGAAATTATGACTTACTTAATTTTCGTTTTTTCTTGACGAACTTAGAATTATTTTTGATTTTCTTCCTCCAATGTTTCCTTTTTGGTTTTACAAATTTTCTTCCTCGTCGCCAAAATATACTATTTTCCTTATAACGATTTATTAAAAACACAACCGTTCACTTCGAAATTCAAATTATTATATTTTAAAGTAATAGTAGAATGATCTAAAGTAGATTTCTAATAAATAGTGAACACTACAATCGTTATGTAGCGTTCGCTGTTGACGGTGGTTTTCACGTGGTTTTCAAAAAAGTATGGACCAATTACGCCGCCGGCCCAAAATCCACACCAAACAGTAACTTTTTGAGGATGCATTATCACCGGGTGAACCTTGGGTGGGTTGGTGTCGTCGCATATACGGCAATTTTGCTTGTTAACACAGCTATTCATCCAAAAATGCGCCTCGTCATTAAAGATGGTTTTTGGGCCAAAATCGGGGCCCCCTTCCAAACGATTCGAAGCCCAGTCAGCGAACAAACGGCGTTGTCTATGGTCATGAACTTTGAGCTTCTGGGTCAGTTGGATCTTGTACGGGTGTAGGTCCAAGTCTCAACGCAAAATTCGCCAAGTTCGCAGGACGAGTTCTTGTGCACGGCGAGAAATAGACTGCCTCAGGTTCTTCTGTCCACTTTCACAATCCGCGGCCACCACGTCTACCGTAAAATGGGCGCAATGCGCGAAACGTTTGCGTTAACAAACACTCATTTTGGTAATAAAGTTTTATCATTTGAACGTGCTGTTCAATCGTGTAACTTGCCATCCATTTTTAATATAAAATTACATAACAATTCCCGCTTTGTTGAATTATGCGATAAGTTCAGTTCCGTTTAAGCAAAGGGTGACAGATTAAATTTTATGCAGTAGCTATTTAACCATTTTTGTTTTAATTCAATAAACCAATAATTAATTAAGAGAAAAAGGATTTGCACTGCTCTTGCATAGGTTTTTTTCAAGGAAACCTGTCGAATTTCAAAATAGTCACCTTATTAACTTATCTGAACTTATTAAACATAAATTTATCTGGCTATTAAAACTTTATCTTAACTTATTTATTTCACCCCTAGATTTTGCAGATGCCTTTTGCTCTTAATTAGGTGTAAACAATTCATTAACACTTTGTCTCATGGTCATCTTACTTAAAAATTCAATGAATCAAATAAGAGTCAAATGTTAGAATATTTTATAATCATTGCTGAATAAATAATTAATCGTTATGAGTGAGTCATTTAGTTTTAGTTTGGTGAGAATTGATCACTTTGTTAAAATAAAAAGAAAAAACAACAAGAAAATACAATGTACAATAAATTCCTCAACTGTCAATTATTGTCTTTTGACTTTTTGTTTCCACATGAATTATCAAAAACATTAATCCCTTTTGTAGGTGGGAACGTAATTATTTCTTTCATTCTTCCCTTATCATTATTCAAACTTTTTGATTTTTTGCTGCCATTTGAATTATTCGTGATTTCCAAACATATTATACAGTAAATACGTAAATGTATGGTAGTATACGTAATTAAAACGGAATTGGACGGGACGGCTCTATTGAAATGGTTGTAATCGGATAGAGTACAATGTGCTAGCAGGGCGATAACACTTGGGAGCTTTTGACCTTTTTATATTTGCATTGGCGGCGTTTTATGATTGACGATTATTTCAAAGTTCGATTTCTATTATCAGATATACATTACATATGTGCATATTTTGTGTAATTATTTATACATATGAAAATATAAAATGAGCTCGTGCTCCTTAGATTTTTATAATCACTCATTAAAGGGCATTTTTTTAAATTAAATTTTGTAATGTAATTAAATTTATTGCTACTTCGTCGCTTCGTAAATGGATTTGTTTGAGATTTAGAAATTTGAATTTTTAGAACTTTAAACATCGAAGCAAGGTTGCAAAAATTCCAATGTCAATTCAATGCATTACTCTTTATTTTTGTAATGGATATTGTTCTTTGACTGAAATAAAATATATAATGCTAATTGTCATCTATGAATTACCCATTAAAAATTTAATTTATTGCCATCAATATTAAACTAAAAATTAAAAATTATTTTATTGCAAGTTTTATTGAATTAGTAAATAAATGTTATTTTATTTCAAGTTTAATTGAATTAAAATTAAAAAATAACTTCTATTCAAAATGAGCTACAATTTTTTAATTCAATGCCTAGTGGGAATTTATTCAATTATTTCCATTTATTTCAGTTAATATTCGAAATCTTGACGTAAAAATGTCCCAGGTTGAAGATTGACTGATACTAACAAATAAATTTTGAAAAAAAATCGTTTTTCGGTCGAACAATAATAACAATAAATTATAATATTTGAATAATTGTTGTTTTTTGTGTTATAATTGCGTGATAACGGTAACTCATAACATTAATCAGGTTAAAAATATTGGAAATAAAAACTTAAAGTATTTTAATTATTAATTGCGAAAGTCTGCCAAATAAAATAAAAATACGTATTTTTATTTCAAAAGTTTTGCATTGGAAAATAGTATTTTAATTTGATAGAACACAATTAAAAAATAACATTAAATTATTAATGCCATACGGTAACATTGAAAAATAAAATTTAATGAATAATTAAAAAAAAGTAGAATTAAAAATTGAAAAATATTTTCTAATTTATTCAAAATGCATTATAAAATTTAATGCATTATTTGCAACTCTGCATCGAAGTAGACCAATAAAAGCACTACTGTTGCCAAATAATCCAAATCTAGCCAGTTCTAGAGTTCATTCGAATCAAGACTGCTAAAGCAAGTTGAAAAATATTTAGTGTGCTTATTTACTTTAAATTAAGGTTTCGATACCAAAAGCTTATTATTCGCTTAAAAAATGAGACTGAATGCATGTGAAGATCGAGAAAATACAAAAACCGGAAGCGTTATAAAAACAGATTCTGGAGAAAAGTTGCTTAAGCTTTTAATGTAGTGGCCCAAGATATTTAAGATTAACTTGTTTATTTTTTTTTTTGTTATATTGAGTGCGCACTAAAGGGGTTATGAATACCCTTTGAATGATTAAACACAGTGCGAGAAATTAGGAAGCTAGGACATGATTAGAAAGGAGATGCTCAAAAACACCTTAATTTTTCATTTTCCCTTCACAACAAGTGATTTGTGATGTACATACCTGGAACTGAAAGCTGTTCAGTCTCCTCTATGCAAGTACCACCCATGGATAATGGAGGGTTACGCTTTTGCGACAGTAAAGAGCGTTGCGTTTTCGAAGCTAGAAATTCTACACGGTTTTTTTACTCCCTGTTGCACAATGCTGTCAAGATCGGAATTTAATGAATTTATCATACGCTTCCGTTGGTAGTCTACATCCGAAGAACAAGGATGAGAATCTAAAAACGAATATGAAAAGCGAATAGTACTGTCATCTGGGAAACAATTTAGTGGGTTAGAAGTTTTAGATAAAAGATCATTTATAAAAATAAAAAAGCATTTTCGATAAGGGAGCTTGATGCCAAACTCTATCAAATGCTTTTGAAATATCACTTGCAATAATCTTACTTTCTCCAAAACGATGTAAAGATTTGTTCCACTGTTCGGTGACATGAGATCACCAGTAGACCTTAAGCAATATTCACATGAGCACGACCAACGACCAACGAATGAACGAATATTCGTCGATTTTGACATTTCTTTCACATGAGAGTTTTTAATTCGTCGCGAATGAAGTTTGACATTCACCACCGAAACCAAAACAAGAACAATTTTTTTAGGTTAAGTAAGCGCGATTTTTTTATTCGTTGCGAGTGTGGATAATGTGGAACGCGAATAAAGTTTGACAGTTCGTATCAACTATAATTTTTTTCGCGACGAATAAATTTGTTTTCTTAAATTTATTAATATATGATATTGAAAAGTAAAAGTATGCATCATAAATCAAATAGAAACTATATTGCTATCGTTTTGTTAAGAATTTGTGTGGAAATATGTCTTTAAACGTATATAAATTCACATTTTGTAATTCATTCGTCGTTCGTTGGTCGCGCTCATGTGAATGATGCTTTAAAGATATTTCTTTAGCTGAAAATTGATCAGCGTTTCCATGACCTTCGAAAGAAGGGAGGTCAGTGCAATTGGATGATAGTTAGAGGCTGAGGAGGATTCACCTTTTTTTAGGGACAGGCTGGACAAATGCTGTTTTTCATCCAATCGGAAAGAGACCTGTAGAATATAAGTCCAAAGTTCAGCTTGCCTACTGGGCACTGGATACCCTACTCTACCTAACACCTCTTGATATACGTAGCAAACAAACAGTTACAGTCTCTGCTATTCGCCTCAAAGCTTCATCGCAGTGGGTTAACGACAACATTGGCCACTCCGTAATTCTTAAGTATTTCGAATAAATTCCAAAGCACACAGACTAGACCATCCCCCAACTGCAATTCGACAGAAACTTCCAGATTTCTATACCTTCCAGATCTTTCTGGGAAGATAGGGCATTCCTGGAAGACGAGTCAGACCACTTTTACACAAATGGATCAAAAACAAATGAAGGGGTTGGTGGGGGTGTGTACTGTGAACGACTGAAATAAGTTTCTCTCATTCCGCTTTCCCAATCATTGTAGCGTGTTCCAGTCGGAACTATTGGCGATAAAGGAAGTCTCGGCGTGGCTTAGAGAAAACGGGATATCAACATCTGATATCCGTACGCTATCAAACCTCTGGACTCTGTCTCTACAAACTCCATAATAGTCCATAACTGTGGATCCTCTTTAATGAAGATGAAAAACACTTTAATATTCTCCTTTGCTGGGTGCAGGCCGCAGGGTCATAGAGACATTCCAGGAACTTGAAAGGCGAATGGCTAATGCTGGCATACCAATCGCTAAACGTAAACTATTGCTTATACAAGACGATTTGAAGAAGGCAAAAACCAGGTGGAATAACATCACCACGTGTCAGGTCACAAAAAACATCTGGCCTACACTAGATTTAAAGCGCTCAAGGTGCTTGCTATCTCTAAGCAGATTGCATATAAGCTCGATAATCGGTGTTATAACCGGGCACTTTCTATCTATGAATAAGGAAGAGTAGGAAACAGTTCACCTTCTCTGTACATGCGGTGCTCTATAACGATCTAAACGATGTCAATGACAGTAAATCGCATGGCGTTGACATTTGCCTCAGTAAACATACTTTTTTCTTGTATTTAATGTTATTAAACTATGTAATATCGTTGATAATTTTTGTCTTCGGCTTTCACACCACTTCCACTTCCGCTGATGACACTGTGTAGTTCTTATTTGTTTAATATTTTAAATGGGTGATTTCATTTTTACCTGACTGGTATAAACTCGTAAAAATATTTATGTTTACACTACATATCATTAAAAAAACAAAAACAATAATTCCTTTAGAAACTCAATAATGTATGAATATGGATGTTTTAATTAATTTAACATTTTTGTAAGTACATAGGTACGAACCTGTCACCATGCCTGTAGTAAAGTTTGGAATAAAATATGTATACACAAAACTTTCGGTTGTTTTGTTTTGCTTATTATACCTAACTATATGTATGTATATTTGTTTTGAATTCGTTTTCGTTAAGATATGTATTTATTTATGAATCATGAATTATTATTGAAATAAGAGTCAAGTAGAGTTGATGACATGATGACTTAAATTATAAGGTAGCACCTACGAGGTAAATACAATACCGAGGGCAACGACCTCCACATAAAGAAAAATGTGTAGGTAGGTAGGTAATATATAGAATAACAAGCTAATTGAGGAAACAAGCAAACAACAATTTCGAGGACGATTTCACTTTTTCTTCTTTAACCACTGTTAGGCAACTTTTGTTTTGTTGTTGGTTTTTGTTTTCTTGTGGTTGCGAATGATGACGCGTCGAAAGTATTGTTTTTTTCTTTTATTAAAGCCTAAGAAAATCTCTTTACTTTGCTTTCTTTATTTTTCGTAATAGGTATATTCTTTGACATTTGTGCTGCCCCCATTCGTTTACGAAGCTTTAGATTTATATTGTAAGAAAATTAAAGAGGGTGATACGCTCCAGAGATTAACCTTTACCTTTCTTAAGAACAACACGGTCTCTTGGTTTTAGTTTAATATTTGGATAAATATAATGTTAAGGTATTTATGGGGTGGGTTTTAAATGACTTTTTTGTAATTTTGAGTAATTTTCATTTGTCATGCTTTTAGTTTTGGAAATAATAATAGAAACAAGTGTCTTCATCATTTTCAATACACAATATTTTTTAAGTAGTTTAATCTTTTGTCGTGTCTTTCTATATTTTAATCGAACCTAATACCTAATGCTCCCAAATTGTAAAATTGTTTTGTAAAAACAACTTTTTGTTTTCACTTAATAGTAAAAAGTTTGGGGTTAATTATGATTCCGCCTGGAAAATATAATAGAAATAAGCTACTGTAACAGTTATATTAACGTGAGGAACAGTTTAATTTTTCTGCAAATAAGCGTTTTAGTTAATTTATTAGTTTGTCAGATGCTTTATTTTCGATACTAAACAACATTTTTAAAAGCCATCTATAATTTTAATATACATATATGTACATATGTGTCGTGGATTACATTGTACTCATTTTGAACGTAAAGTGATGAAAAGGATTGGAAAAGGATGGATGAAATTGCAAAAACCTTAAACTGTTTGAAGAAAAAAGTATTAAAAGGTCTGCAGAAACAAGAGGAAGAACAATAAAAACTTCTTCGCGTTTTGATACACTATTGGCGAGAATATGCAAGAAGAACCCATTTCTTTCTTCAAGAGAACTCAAAAATAAATTAAACAGACCAGTGACAGCGGGAACAGTAAGAAACCGACTAATAGAAGCAAGTCTTCCTGAAAGATCCCCACGAAAAGTGTAGTTTTTGAGCAAGAAAAACTTAATACAAAGACTTGCATTTGCAAACATACACTTGCATCGTTCTAATTGGAATAACGTTTTGTGGTCGGATGAAACGAAAAACAATTTGTTTGATTCCGATGGAAAAATGTATGTGAGAAGGTCAAAGAACAAGATATGTATCCTAAAACACAAAGAAGACAGTGGAACACGGTGGTGAGAATATAATGATTTGGGGGTGCTTTTCAGCCTCTGGTTTAGGTCCAATAGTTTTTATCAAAGATAAGATGTTCGCTGTGGATTATGTCGACATCTTAAATTCAGTCATAGTACTATTAACTGAAGAGTAGGTGCCAATTAAATGGAAGTTCTTGCAGGATAGTAACCCGAAGCACATTTCCAAATTGGCTAAAAAATACTTACAACAAAACAAAATCAATGTTATGGAATGGCCATCACAATCCATCGACCTTAACCCAATTGTGCACTTATGGGGTATCATAAAGCGAATGCTCGGAGATTATTAATCCAGATTTGTGGTCGAAAATTCAAATGGGATGGTACTCCATACACGTTGAGACATGTGCCAAATTGGTAAATTCGATGGGGCTAACAGTGTAAAAAGTTAAGGGTGCCATTAGAAAATATTAAAAGAATGTGAAATACTTTTACCGTTAAGTTCTCTTTACAACAAGAGTATCCTTCTAATTATTTTTTCCAGGATGAAACAACATAATAACCACAGTTTATAAATAATAAATTATTAAAAATCTATCTGTATAGTTTTTACTATCCATCTCTTCACAAATACCTTTATATGTGTTACAAAGAATGAAGACGAAGCCTATTTCTATTATTTTTTCCATCACAGGTTGCATTTAATTGTTTTAGACTTAATTTCAAGTGAAAGTACTTTTTTAGAATGTGTGAGTTTTACATAGCTTTTGGAAATAAATAATGCATGTGTCGGTACAATTGGTGATAATTCTAAATGGTTGGAAAATCTGATTGATTTGGCGATAGAAACTTGTGAGCAACAATTTTTTTACAATAATGTGACAGTATTGCAAAGAAGAATGGGCATTTTTCTATGGGGCGTGGTGCCTGATTAATTATCCGCTTAAGAAATATCTCGAAGATCGGAAGCTTCTTAATGACCGACAGTACGGGTTTTGCAGCAATAGGTCCACTGGTGATCTTATGGTTTATCTCATCGAACAGTGGAACAAATCTTGCATCGTTTTGGAGAAAGTAAGATTATTGCACTTGATACTTCGAAGGCATTTGATAAAGTTTTGCACCAAGTTCTCTTATCGATCGAAAATGCTTTTGGTATTAATGAATCTCTTCTTCGTTGGATTAGAAATTACCTTTCTAACCGTTCAATACAAGTTGTATTGGGTGTTTTCAAGTCTGGTATTCATAATATAAATGCTGGTGTTCCCCAGGGCTCCGTTTTGTCTCCGACTCTCTTCCTTATCTTCATTATCTTTTGTTTGTAACTTCTAATCCATTAAACTGTTTCGCTGACGACAGTACCCTAAGCTTTTCATATTCGTTTCTTGTGATGTGAATATCCTTCTCCTTCGGATGTGGAACTTCAATGGCAGTGTATGTTAAGCGCATTAAATTCCGATCTCGACAGCATTGTCCAATGGGAAATTATAAACCGTGTAGAATTTAATGCTTCAAAAACTCTTATAGTTAAAGCGTAACCAACCCCCGATGCCGCTATTCATGAGTGGCACTTGCATCCAGGAAACTAATCAACTTTCAGTACTCGGTATGTGTATCACAGATCACCTGTTATGGAATTATCACATATTCGATATTGCCAAAAATGCTGCTAGGTGCTTAGGATTTCTCCGACGACGATGAAAGAAATTGTACACCCCTTCTGATGTGGCTGCAATTTACAAAGCTTTAATTCGTCCAAAACTTGAATATAACTCGAATTTTTGGGCAGGTGCCCCTAAAACAAGTAAGTATTTTGGACAGGATTCAAGAAAGAGCTTTGAAAATCAGAAAGGCAGTAGGGGCAGTGACTCGAGTATCCTAGGTGCCACACAATCGAGGCAATATGAGCACACGTACCCATGGTACGTCGACCTGTCAGGCAAGAACAATAATATTGTTCTATATTTTGTACTTAACAGGAAGGGATTGATTTCGTCCACGTAAAAGCTGTACATCATTATGGATGCCATAGTCTGACAGGTCCTCCAGAGCATTTTCTCTATAAATCTGAGTACGAGTGAAAAGTCCGATAGAACAGTAAAACAAGCTCGCTCTGATGACGCTCAGGTAGTACTGTGCGAGCTTAAGATCCAAAACGGGTTATGTTGCAGTAGGGTAGACGACAGCTGGCTACTTAAGCACTTTTTGACAGTTTCTGTACAACAGAATAAAATGAAAAATAGATTTATCTCAACGTAATCATACTTACCCCAATAATTCAAAAGGAGGTAGAACCTACTATTAAAAAATAATATTAAACAAACCTCTAAATCAGAATGTTCTTGTAAATATATAAACTCTGGTCGTGATCTTGACAGATCGTCTGTCAATAAGTGGCGTTGGTATCTTTCGTGGTATAGGCCTCGTCGACACATCACATACAAAGTTAAGATTTTGCTGTTAAATTTTAAGTAGCAAAATAGTCAATCCAGAGTACTAGCAGATGTCAAAGTTTAAAGCGGGTTACAAAGTCCAGTAGGGTCGCAGGTATCAGAGATGAAAATAAAAGAACAGAGAAAACTTAAAATTCGATTCGGTTCGAGTGAATTTCGCAGGGATGCGGATTAATGCACTGCTGTTCGCAGACGATATAGTCATGTTTGCGAATTCTCTGGAAACTCAAGCTCATGATTAACAGGGTTTATCAGTATTGCCAGCTATGTAATTTAAAAGTTAATATCGAAAAATCGAAGGTTATTATATTGTTCCAAATAATTTTAATATTGAGAAACACTTGAAGAAGAAATTGGTTAAGGCCAAAACTGTTATTAATATGACATGGAAACAAAGCTTCATAAATAAGTGTATAGCGCATAGTAGCAAGTTCAGCCGCTAAAAACATTTTGTATGAAATCATTTTAAAGGTTGATGAGAAATGTAGAGCTGAATATATGGTTGAAGTGTTTAATTCATTGTACAGAACAACTTACAGCTGATTAAATCATAACCCTGCAGAGAACAACTATTTTCACAATTCCAATATTGTCCATGATGGCCAGAACTAATAGCTTTAAATTACACTCCACATAGGCCTGATTTACCCCTAGAGTGTAATATGTGCAACGTAAAAAAGAGAGGATTCTGTCCACTTATTGGAAAAATGCCCTATTTTCAGAGAAATCAATAGGACTGTATTCAGAAAAGACTTTTATCGGAAGATCAAGTTATAAGTTTAAGTTTAAGAATGGACTTAATGTTATCAAACTTTACGAATTTTGAAAAATTGCGCTTAGATATAGAACTTCTTCTTATAACATTGCCATCATAACTAATTAACTTTATAATGTTTGTTTTTTAGTGTGTTGCAAAATGACTATATCTACTAAATAATTTAGGAAATGTTTTCAAGTCTTAACACTATAAATTCATAGAAACCTGTGTTGTGCAAACCAATGATTAGGCAACCAAATATCGTGTTATCCCATAGGTAATTGACAAACTTTGAATTTAATTTGTGAACGCACCCTCTCAATAACCATCGAACTGTATTGAGTAAAACCCAACATATTTATCATGGCAAAGAACACAAACGAACAATGTCTGCAAATTATAAAAGTCAGTGACCGCAACTTTGAAGTGACGTAGCTCACTTTTGTTTATCAATTTAAGGAGATTTCTAAAAATAATGATAAAACCAAAGTAACTCTATTAATTTACTAATAAACAGCTAAAATATCTTAGAAAAAATAAACATGATACTCTGTTAATTTTATTAACTAATTACTACCACTTTATAAACAAAATTATGAATGTAATTTAATTTATCAAATGACATCCGACTTCTGACCACAGACTAACAACATGCAATCATTACTTAAGACCGACGACGACGTCAATCCTAATGAAAAACATTAAACGTTTTGTTTTTATTCGAAAGTAAATAAATTCTGTAACGACAAGCAAAATATTTATAACCAGATTTTTTTCTGAAACTATAGCTTCTAAGTTTCAAGTCAGACCTTAAGAATGCCCGAAACACAATCAGTGTGTAAATGAATAACTCTTAGCTGACGCCATGTGTTTTAACGCATCTAGAATGAACAATTCATTCGGTTTCATGTTATACAATGAAATGTATTGTCGTTTATCTTCATTGAAAGTTGAATCGATAACGCAATAATTATTTATTATTGAACTTAATTATTTATACATACAAATCAGATTCTAAAACGATGCACATACCTACGAGTATGTATTGTATATGTAAAAATTACTTGTATATATTTTCTTGTTTATCCGGCGGCTTTTTAGTAATTTCAACTGTCAAGTCTATTGCAAAATCACTCCTGGTCTTCGTCATCTTTCTAGCATTTCAATCAAAATTGACATGTACTCGTAGTATTCGAGACATCGACCCATTTAGTCAATTAAATGAAGAGTCATCGAGTAGTAACGAATTTTCTTTATTATTCTGAAATATTGCTACACTCAAACGATGATGCTTAATTCAATGATTCATAATTTTAATTATTGACGAGTGGGCTATTGTATTTCTTATTAGCATAAACAAATCATGAGAAGTTCATGTTTAGAATTTAATTGCATACAAACTTTATCAGTATACAATAAAAGATAGCAAAGAATAAAAACTCATAAGGAACTAAAACGTAAGATAAATAATCATTATTAAAAATGAGTTAGAATGTCAAAGAAAAAGTTTAATAGATCAATTTGTTATCTCTACTTTTTGTTGTTGTTGACTGAATTTACAAAAGAACCTTTGATACAAAGAAATAAATCAATGAAAAAAAGCTCTTTTAAAATACATACCATTCTACACGTACATACACGTTTTTATGCTTGACAGAAATCTAAATATGTATTGTATATTATATTCGGAAGTTTTAAATCTCGTAGGTATGTACATACATATTTAGTTTTAAGTAAAATATTGATTGTTCAAGTAGGTATACTTTTATATTTTTTTAAAACAGCATTTGGATGTCCCCTTTAGTTGAACGAGTCTTGTAGATTTTCATACTAGCAGGTTATCTGTAGATATCGATGTTTTCTATACGATAAACCGAATGAAATCTTATATCGCGTTACGGCCAAAAAGACATGAATACATCAAAAATTAAATAAGGTATGGGAATCTTTACTTTGTTTTAGTCGGGAAGACGGGAGTGTTGGCTTTCGTCGTCTACATTGAATGGATCATTCTGCCTGACAGCGGAATTCCTCAGTATTAACTGTGGTTCTACTAAGATGTTTCCACTTTCGTCTTTGCAGCCTTCGGTTCGAGGTTTATGTACTTTAGTTTCACCTGCTCATAAAACTTTCGAACTTCATTTCTGCTTTTGAACTTCTCAACATATTCGACTGCACGCTTTTCCATTTTTCCTACTCTACTCTCTAGGAGCATTTGTCCAGCATTTCCCTAAAAAAGTGAATCCTCCTCCCCTTTCAACTTTGGTCCAATAGCACTCACGCTCCTTCTTTCCAAGGTCATGGAAACGCTCAAGAAATATCTCGAAGATCGGAAGCTTCTTAATGACCGACAGTACGGGTTTTGCAGCAATAGGTTCACTGGTGATCTTATGGTTTATCTCATCGAACAGTGGAACAAATCTTGCATCGTTTTGGAGAAAGTAAGATTATTGCACTTGACATTTTAAAAGCATTTGATATAGTTTGGCACCAAGTTCTCTTATCGAAAATGCGTGCTTTTGGTATTGATGAATCTTTTCTTCGTTTGATTAGAAACTACCTTCCTAACCGGAAGGTAGCCGATATCTCCTCTTAAATCCTTCCATATTTTCCTAACATTCGCACTGTGTTTAAAAGCAAACATGTTAAGGGTATTAATAGCCCCATGAGTGCCTGTAGACCATAAAAACAAAATTTTGTTAGCTATAAGATTTTAAGAACATAAAATTATGTAACGTATTTTTAAAGTTAACTAGTTTTCAAAATTATCATTTTTCAAAGTATAGAATTCAATTTAATTTGAAAATTAGTTAACTTTAAAAATACGATTTAAAAAATTGTAAAGATTGATATTTTATTCGAATATCGTGAAAACAGGGAAAAATATTGACTTCAAGCTCATTTAATTTTATTTAAAATATTATTGTTAACTTCTTTTGGTCAACTTTCGAAGAAAAATGCATATGTCCGTTTTTAAGTTTTATGCTAAAATATTGCTAAATTCGTTGTTGGAAAAAAGCTGTGGCTTCTATTGTTAATTGCAATATTAATACTTATCGAAGTTCTTAAAATCTAAATTTAATTTACTATAACAAACATAGATTAAAATTTTTAGAAAAATTTTATCCATATTTATGCACTTCTTGGTTCTTAAACTTCATATGAGCGAATGCAAGGTCTTAAATAAAGAAAGAAACATCTTAATTCATTTCCTGTTCTTAAGCCTCAACTATTTTCGTTGGATGCTTCGAAGCATAAATTTTGTATGCCATATTTTATTTTTTAATGTAAATCTAAGATAAGTCGAGCTTAAATTAGACTTTCCATAGTTACATCGTATCCCTTGGTATTTGTTTACATTTTAAAACATAATTCTAATTCATTTTCTTGTATGAATTTATAATAAAATATAATAATAAGTCAACTTAGCATTGTGTTTCATTTCCGCTGAAATAAATTGAACTCAATTTGCATCGAATAGAAAATCAATGGAATCATTGCAACTCAATGACATATAATCCTCTTACCTTGAAGTTGTCTTGGTATTTTATTGTTGTGTTTTTGTTTTATTTATCAACAATAACCTATGTAATTATTGAATTCTTAATTTTTGGTTTTAATTTAAAATATAAAATATTTTAATACAGATATATGTATCTCATCCCTTATAGAAACGAACAGTGCGGTACTATTAATTACATACAAGATGAGTTAAGATTCAAAATTATCATTAAATTCTACTTTTGAATGAAAAACAGATAATTTTTAACATTTTATGAGAAGTGTAAAAAACACCCACTCGTTTTTTCTAGAAGGGATTAAACCTTAAGGTTATTAATTATGATAAATGTTAATTTATATTAATTTTTGAATTAAATCTACGAAATGGAGAATGTGCTAGATTACAATAAAATTTAATTATCATTAGGTGAAATGTTGGAAATGCAAAACTTCTTTATTAATATTTCAATATGAATTTAATTATTTATGAAAAGTTCTTTGATTTGAAAAGTAAAAACACAAAATAGATACAAGTAAAAATCGTATTTTAAATATTATTCAATTTTCAAGAATAAAATTAATTAATTTGTACTATTATTATAAAGTTTAAAGTGTATCTAATCCAGTGAACCTTACTATTCAATATAATTGATATCTACAAACAATCTATTTTTGTTTTGAAAATCTGGAGCAATTTGGTGTCATTTTACTGCCGTCGAAGTTGATTGATGACATACTGTTGAACCATAGGGTAAAAACAAACTTAAAACAAAAATTGCATCAGTATATGTATATGTATATGTATATGCAAAACATTTACTGAAAGAACACTCAAATGTGATACGGAAAGTGTGGGCTAAGATTATCTAGGCTATAAGCAGAGGCATCAGAATGAGGACAATCCCCAAGAAAAAAGATAGATGAACTGATTTGTTAGCTGTCAAATGAACTGAATAAGGAATTGGCATTGAAAAATATTGTGAAATAGGATCTTTTATTTTTCATTGTTTTTGTTGGTTTGTTGGGTAGTGTAACGATAAATGTGATATTTTGTATATCATGCTTTAAAATTATTATTCGAGGAGTATGAGATGGACACTGGGACTAATCATGAACTTGAAGAGTTTTGTACTTGAACACATTCATGGTTAAAATTAATTTTCGATATTTTTAATTTTTTTTGTCAAACTTTGTGGAAATCATCCTTGGGGTCTCGAAAACTTAAATCCAGTTAAAATTTCGCATGCAAATGAATTAAACATTGTCTCTTTTTATCCAACCATTATGTTAAATATCAATAATAACCAAAGTAAAAATCTGCCGAAAATATCTCCGTTTACCGTGGGCGAATATTGTTACTATGTTCAAACTTTCGTCTTTCGAGTGAATAACATTGACGAAACATGATTTCAACAGGGCGGTATGCACTACATCATAAGATAATGCGATAAGAGATGCGATGTAAACAAATTTTAGTTGGCCAATACCTATTTTCTTTCATAGCATTTGAAATCGTACTCATTCAAGTGGCTTTGTCAAAAAATCAGCTTACTGGTCAAGTCCTGCAATTTGCTCTAATCTTAAATCACCTTTTAGGAAACTCTTACGAACCTCAATATGATTCGCTCTTTTGTAAAATTTGGGTTTCTTTCTTAGCTTTACACGACTTACACAATCGACTATAATATTGATGCAAGTTCTTTTTGTCCTGTAAGTTCTTGCAAAAGACGTTTAAGCCACATACATAGCTTTCTTGGTACTTTCACTTGCAGCCATAATTTCCGCTTCCGTTGTTAATAAGGCCATGGTTCGTTGAAGCTGACTAGTCCATGATATAGGACCACCATCAAACGTAGTTGAACGTCTGGTTTTAAGATCGCCTGCATAATCAGCATCACTATAAATTGCCAGATTTTCTTTGCTCTGCTCCCTTGGTATCTTGAAGGTAGGTCAGAAGTAAACGTAGTAGATAACGAAAAATTCTTTTAAAGCTATTCCAGTCAGCTTTGCTAGGATTTTCATCTTCCTTGCTGCAGAACTTACTGCAAAGGCGATGTCTCGTCGAGATACATTAAGCTCCCAACAGCTTCACGGTATTGAAGTTGTACTCTTATATCTTCATTTTAAATTGTCTTACTCCTGACAAGCTGGAGTCAAAACTAGATTACGTTCTTCCATTCTGAAACGATCCAAAATTCGTTTTGTATATTTGTCTTAGCTTACCTTAATTGAGCTATCGTTTTTAATTTTTATCTTCATGCCGAGAAAATTGTCAAGTGTTCCGAGTGTAATTTTGAGTTAATTTTTAAATGCAAACATAAAGCTTTGATTTTCATCTTCGTTATATCCAAGAACTAGTCCATCGTCAACATAAATCGTTACATAGAGAACATTTTCACTATTACTGTGATACAATTACATGTATCAGCTATGCTATTTTACAGTCCAGTTTTTTCATAAAGACCATCAATCGTTTATGCCAACAAACTCCCTTTCAATTGGCGTTTGGCATACTTGTCCAGTTTCTTTGTAATCGATAGCTTTTTGTTGAACTTACCTTTTTCCAACAAGTCAAAAATCACCTTCTCCGGTAAACATAAGATACTCTTCTATTGATGTTCAGTTCGTTTTCCATTGAATCTTGAGCATCGAAAAAAAGAGCATTTTCTTGATTCTTAAAACTAGAACTTGATTGATTTATTTCTTCAGAACCGAGAGTTTCTTCGGTATATTTTTCACCATCTTAATTCTGAGAATCAATTTCAACACTTGTTCTTACATTGTCTTCAGTATTTGCTTCACCGTTTGCATTCTGACAAACAAACTCAACACTGTTTGTAGTAATTTCTTCAGCACCAGGAATGTCTTCATTATCTTTGATCTCTTCTAGGAATGTATCTTCAGGTTTCGTATTGCAAACTACTTCTGGCTTGAAAATTACGTCATGGCTGCAGACAATTTTCTTCAGATTTGGAATCCACACTCGATAACAAACTTTTTGCGAAGTTCCTTCGGTATGTAGACATAACATCCAGTGCCAAAAATTTGTAAATGGCTAAGAGTTCACAGTTCTTTTCCATACCATAATTCATATGGAATCTTGTTTTCGATTGTTGTCGGTCCTTTGCGGTTCAAGACATATTATGCTACTGTATTACATGCCTCACGCCTCAGCCCACAAATATTTTTCCAACTTATTGGCAACTCTCATTTACTTCTAGCTGCTTCCAAAATTGTTCGATTTTCACGGCTCCATTTTGTTGTGGCTAATAAGTTGGTGCAATACAATGCACTATGCCGAATTTTGACAACAATATTCTTACTAAGGTATACAGAGCGATTTCACCCAGGAAGACTTCTTGTTGTGAAAATTCAAGGTTAAATGAACAAAGGTTATGGAATATTGGACCGTTCGGATGCCCGCTTCTAATTACATATTTTTTGTTTCAAAAATTTAGGGATTTAGTCATTACATTCTTAACTACTATAAAATGCATTGTCGGTTGTGCGTTACGTGAGCTGCCACTTATCAAACATTTTGGGTTTCTACATTGTTTTGCACTGTCTCATTAAAACAAAATAAAAGCCACACCATGTTTGCATTTAATTCAAAAAGAAAGTTTTGTTATGTAACGAAACCAACTAAAAAATTAAATAGTAAACACATACACAGTTGCATTGGCCTAAAATACCTTCGTTCATTGTTTAATTTTTAGGGTATTAGTGAGTTATTATGTCAATGATATAAGTACGTGAAATTTTGTGCCATAGATATTTGTTTAAGTAAGTTGATAAGTTTGCAATTTAATATAGACAGTTTAAGTCACCTTCTGTGCTACTGGCACATTTAAAATTACATAAAACAAAACAATTAACAAAATTCACCAACTATAAGTTATTATGTAAATTTGACTAGGTATTTTGGCATATGGCTTTGACCCATTGAATCGATATTTTTAATTTTGGTATTTGAAAGTTTTTTAATTGTCTTCCTTGGAAAAAGGTTGTTTATTATAATATTCGGAAGGCAATATCTTACCAATTATTCGACAAATTTTATTCGGAATATCTGTATGTATAGTGAAGCAACTGCACTAAATTAAATTTTAAGTTCTTAGCATCAGAAGCTCCTCAAATATAGGACTGACTGACATACCCATCATTGATAGATAATTTAAGTTATAAGCAATCTAGGAAAATAAGATACAAAAATGTTCTTACTTAAAAAAAAATACGACAAAGCTTCAAAACAAAAAAACTTAATTTATACGTTCCCTAAAACTTCCCTCATTTTGAACCGAAGCAAACAAATTTAAGGGGAGGGGGTTAAAAGGGACTCAAGTACCCTTTTTTAAATTACTCGAAAACAATAGTTTTTTTTGTTTCGAAGGGTGCTTTAATTTTCTTGTGATGTAAGCAAAATATTTATTTGAAGAAGGTTTTAAACCTTGTTTAATGCAAACTAAAATCATAGAAAAAAAACTATAACTATATTTGGGTTGATAATTGAGATAAATTTAATTGATATCAAAATGTTTTATACATTGGTTTGCTATCAACATAATGACAACAAATTATAGCTTACTATGCAAATGAAGAATAAATAGTAACGATTTTTGAAAAATAAATAATAATAATAAATGATAATGAGATACTGAAAATATTTAAAAAAAAAATTAGAATTATAAAAGGCTGTGTCTCAAAAACCTGATGCCATACTCTTTATTTTGTTTCTAAAATCAAAATTTCCGAAAACAAATATTTTGCACTCTCTTTTCGACAATTCCGAAAGCGGAATTTTCGTACCTGGCAACTATTTTTTGAATGTCAAATGTTTTTTTAAAACTGAAAATTTGTTTCTACATCTAATGTGATTTCGTTATTATGAATGTGTACATCTAAAGAGAGATTTTGGTTGACTGTATGTATGTTCTCGCATCCCGATTTGGCCAAGGGTCATTTGAAAATCCCTGGCGGCGAACAACTTGTGCCAGAGCAGTTGAATGCCGAAGGCCCACAAGTGCCCAAAAAATCCTTCGAAAGGCGAAGGTTCTGTAAAAAACTAAAATAATAAACAATAATGAAATAATTTTGAATCTTTTCCATCAAAAAATGTTATCTTTTATTACACATTTTTATAATATTTGATTATAATTTTCCTTTAAATTTGCTCTTCATTGCTTTCGGTATCTGAATCCATTTACTTTTGTTAAAATAATAATGTTTGTTTAAAAATAAAAATTTGTCTCTTGACTGCAATGTTTGTTTTGTTATGATTTCTCGATTTGACAGATCTCCTACGAAATAATTCGATACTTGAAAAAACTAATCCGAAAAATGGAAAACATTTGATACTATTTTTTTCCGTTTCGAATGTTTTACAGAGTACGAAATCAAATTCTGATCAAAAATCATTTCAAAACTAAATACAGATAGGGCCTCTCACGTGATAGGTTGATTTTGAAATCGGATTCGATGTAAGGCTACCAAAAACGTTAGACAAACTAAAATGTTATTAACTTGTTGGCCATTGTAATAATTTGACCATCATTCTAAGGAGTTACCTTTCTTCGTTAAAAACTGTGGCGACCCACCTTTTAGATAGTCGTTAAACTGTATTAAAACTGGGTGTCTTAAGGGCCTTGCACATGAGAGCGAACAACAAATGAACGAATGGACGAACAAACGTGATTTTACATATTTCAAAAAGTCAATTCCAAACAAAAACACATTTAAATTATAAGAAACCAATTGACAATAATGTTAGGATAATAAAATTGTTCTCTAAAACAAGTCAATTTTGTAAAAACAATTTGTTAGTAACGAATTGCAGTGTGGTTGCTACGAACTGTCAAACTCTATTCGCGTTCCACATACCATCCACACTGCAACGAATAAATTGTTCGCGCTCAACTTAACCTCAAAATTATACCACTCTTGTTTTGTTTTTGTGTGAAAGATCATGGCTGAGGAAAATATGGAGAAAAGGGTTGACAATTCGTCACTGTCTGCGAATAGAAATAAAGCTCATGTGAAAGAAAAGTCAAAATATGCGAACATCCACAGTTCGCAGTTCGCAGTTCGTAGCTCATGTGCAAGATGCTTTAGTTTGTTTTCTAACAGCAAAGATAAAAGTTAAAAATAAGTAACCGGCATAGTGGAACTTGAAATTGAAATACTGGTAATATTTCTGCAACTTAAATTTTATCCTAAACAATTAATAAGCATAACGGGTAATCCATTTTGCGATTTTAAAAGTATAGTTCAGCTCACACAACATCTGAAGCCAGCTGACCATTCAAAATGTCGTCGTAGATATGTCGAATGGGTGCTTGAATAACAGGCGGTGGACGGCGATTTTTCGAACAACATTTTCTTTACAGTCGAAGCACATTTCTTACTCGGTGGGTATGTTAATAAACAAAATTGTCGTATATGGGGTTCTGAGAATCCTCAAGTAAATGAAGAGAGTCCATTACATCCACGAAAAGTCACTGTTTGGTGCGCTATTTGGCCCTGAGGTGTGATCTTCTAAAAAAACGATGAATCGACTGTCACCGTCAATTTGGAGCGTTATGGTCATTATGATAACCGACTTTTTTGTGCGGCTATTGAAAAATACGACTTGGAGAATATGTGGTTTGAACAAAACAGTGCCGCAGCCACACAACTCGAGCTTTATTGCAAGAGATATTTCCTGGCCGCGTAAATTCTCGTGGTGGCGATATCAACTGGCTACCAAGATCATGCGAATTGACTCCGCTGTCCTTTTTTTTTAGGCTACGCGAAAGACCGTGTTTATGCAGATAAAACTTTAACTCTGTAGCACTTAAAAACCAACATTTGTCAAGTTATGCCTGAGATACTGCTAATATGTGTCAAAAAGTGGTATAATTTTTTTTTTGTTTTTTTTTTTTTTTTATACTGTGCGCGCACTAAAGGGGTTATGAATACCCATATAATGATTGAACACAGTGCGAGCAATTAGGAAAGGAAGATAGGATAAGAAAGGAGAAACCGATGCACATTAGTTTTGAATGTCTAAACATTGTAATGAGTGGGAAATATTGAGCCTGGTAAAGCATTTCACATTCTTGTAGTGCGGCTCAAGAAAGAATCTCTGTACTTAACAGTACGTCCGAAATTGGGCTCAAGGGTAAACTGATGAGCATTCCTAGCAGTACGGGTATTACGGTTCAATTGTTTAAGGGGACGAATGCAACTGGCTATTTCAATAGAGCATTGTTTATAAAAATAACGATAAAACAATGGCAGGCATGAGACCTTGCGGCGGTGTTCAAGGGAAGCAAATGTCTCGGTAAGAGAACGATCTCCAATCATTTTTAGAGCTCTTTTTTCAATTCTATCCAGAAGACTCGAGTACGTTATTGGAGCACCA
This sequence comes from Eupeodes latifasciatus, assembly GCA_920104205.1. Taxonomy (NCBI): domain Eukaryota; kingdom Metazoa; phylum Arthropoda; class Insecta; order Diptera; family Syrphidae; genus Eupeodes; species Eupeodes latifasciatus. The sequence continues at coordinate 174,747,502 of OV049924.1, read as the reverse complement.
GTCCAAATATGAGAGTTATACTCAAGTTTTGGACGAATAATTACCTTAAAAGAATCGATGCTTGCAACAATTCGCGTGGTGGTCATTTTATTGATGTAGTGTTTCACCCATAATGTCAACGTTCAAACTTTATAATAAAAAAGAAATATATGTGTATTTTATTAACGTTTACTTTTGAAACCGCAAAATGGATAACCCTGTATAACACTGTTAAAGTAAAGACATTTCATGAAAACAAAAATCCTTTCTCTCTTAACTTTGCGCGCACCGATTTAGAATTTTTTGAAACAATTTATTAATCTAATCTATGGCGCAAAAATAAATCTTTTACCATTTTATCGTTTACTGGTGTTTCTTGAAAAATATTTAGTGAATGTGAAGAAATTATTGATGACAAATCATACAAATTGATTTATATCTCATAGGTACTAAAATAAAAATAGAGGGGTTCATCATAGTTAAATCATGCACAGAAAATGTGATACCTAATTATTTAAGTTCAAGGTTTCACTCGTCTCCATTTTATATGCACCAAAAATCAACTTAAGTGGATGTATTTTTATCGTTATAACGAACAATGATATTAAATTAGAAAATTGCTAAACTAAAACTGCTTTCTCAGTGATATATCTTTTTGAATTTTCAATGAATCATTGTGATACTCTATTGACATCTTAATTCAGCATCTTCACCACAAATAAGAAACAAAAATTAAACTTCAAGACGAGCTTAATCAAATCAAACAACATACAATAAGATCTTTCATAAGACCTTTAGTTAAATTAATTTAGTTTAAGAATACATATGTATGTATGTATTTGCTTTCTGATGGGTGTTGTGCTATTCATTGTTCTCGTTCTCGTATTTGCATAGTAAGACGAGAATTCAGTTTGACTTAGTTTAAAGTTTATTTTTGATACTTCCTTAAATCAAATTCAATTATTATTATGCAGATTTGTTTTTGTTTGTGTCTAATTCAAGGTTGAAAAATAAAAAAGTTTATGTGTGCACCGATAAACCGGTGGGATAAGTAAATAAATAAGCAATGCCAAGGCTTAATTGCGGTTTTTATCCGTCGAAATTGGCTTGCTCTTATAGTTCGAGTGCAGTAGCTTGAATTTTGAAAAGAAAAATATGAATTTGACTCAAAAGAAATAAAGCAAGGCAAGGTCTCCAAGAAGAAATAATTTATGTCAGATTTGATTCAAATCTCTTATTTAATAATTTTCTAATCCAAAACTTGGAATAAAAACATAAAAATAATTAAATATCGAACCAGATTTAGCACACTGAATAAGCAAACAAAAGTGTTTTCCAAATAGTTTTCACTTTAAATATTTTTCAATAACAATTAAATTAAAAAAAAAACAATGTATGTACGTATGTCTTTAAAACAAAATAATATAATAATTAAAACGATTTCCATTCTTTTTTTGAACTTAACTCTTATGTGCAAAAAATTAATTACATAGAAATACTTTGCGCAAATATTACGAATGGAAATTAAAAAAGTTTATTTTTTTTAAATTAACATAAAGAAGTGTAATTTTGATCCAGTCTTTTATTGAATATATTGCTTCTCTGTATAATGAATGATATTACAAGGATTGCAGTAGTTATGATTTCAAAGTTGCTTAAATCCATTAAATAAAATATCTGGAGTGTTTGAAATTGAAAATGACTCACGAGTAATCTTTAGTTACATTTTCGTAATATGTTAAATTAATTATTCCGTTTAGATTATAATTAATAAATTACACGACTGGATCACACGAGCTTGATTTTTACATATTTTTTACAAATGCAATACTTGCCATATATGTAGTTTCTATATGACGCAATTAAAAAATACAACCTGTAATTATGAATGATGCAAGAAGCTCACATTTCAGCTCAGCTTAATTTTGAGCTTGCACTTTTTGTGAGAATAAGATCAAAAGTGAGCTCACTTTGAGCTTGTTTGCAACTCTAATGTGTACGTAGTCCATAGGTTCTGTCCCTAACTTACAAGACGCCAAGACCTTGTTGTTCTCAAAATATAAATCGGACAAATGGATACATTAAGTAACAATTATGAGTTAATTGAATTAAATACGCTAAACGATAAACATGATCACGTTACTATTATTGAACTGCACAAATGCAGTAAAACTCCTACTAAGATTTTCAAATTGCTGAAACCACTCAAAATATCGAAAAAATTCATCAAGCGCTTTGACACGATACAATGATAATAGAGCAAGAAGTGGGTGACCTCGTCAAAGAAGGACGCCAGCAGTGATCAAAATAGTTGCGGAAAAAATCCGAAGAAATACCCTCCGCAAACAGAAAACTATGGCTTGAGAAATTAAAATACCCATAAGCACGATGTCAAGCCTCATATAACAAGACCTAAGGCTTGGCGCTTACCGTAAGAGTACTGGGGTGGAATCGGGTAAGGTGATTTGTGATAGGTGACAGTCACAATCAACAAATTCGGTCTGTGTAAGGTGATAGTCACCGGTGACAATCACGATTTGGTGACTTTTTCTGGTGACAGCTCTTTAGTTGTCACTTTCATTGGAAAACTGATTTTTATTTTTAGTTGCTGAAATTTCAAGACAATATGAATGTGTTTGTGCCTTTGATTTTACCTTCTGAAAATGCTGAAAATGAAAATATTAATCATAATAGAAATGTCCGGCTCTTGAGGATTAACCTCCGCAATAAAATAAACATTCTTGATCTTCCAAGTCCAAAGTAAGTACGCATATGTGCTATATATTTGTTCACATATAAATACCTATTTATTATAACTTATTTTTTGTATTTATAATTAATATTCTGAATTAAATAGATTCTTAAAAAACTTTCGATTGAATAAGGAAACATTTTTACATATCCTACCGCTTCTGGATTTGTCAGCTGGAATGCGGTCAACACACATTCCCCCTATTCTTCGATTAGCCGTGACTTTAAATTTTCTTGGAGGTGGTGGCTACCAAAGGCAAGTTGGCGCTGACTGGTCAGCTCCAATGGGCCAAAGTACTGTTTGTGAGGTTATTTCTTTGACCTTAAAACAAATGGAGAGGAAATTGTGCCCACTTACAATCAAATTCAATCAATCGGCTTCAGAAGCAACAAAAATGTTCTTCTACGAAAAATATCAAATTCCTGGAGGTAGGATTTTGTTTCTTAGTAAAAATAAACTAATTTTATTACTTGTTTTTTATTTTATTATTTGTTTCCTAGTAATCGGCTGTATTGATGGGAGTCATATTATGATTCTCCGCCCTTCGGAAAATGAGCATATGTATTTCAATAGAAAAGGAAGACATAGTGTAAACGCTATGATCGTAAGTCAATTTTTCGATTCATTAATTTTTTGTTGCCTTATCGAATGTTTATTTTCAATCTAGATCTGCAACGAGAACAGAAAAATTCTGGCAATAAATGCAAAATATTGCGGGAGTGCTCACGACAGCTTTGTATGGAGACAGAGTGCTCAACGAGAAAAGTTAAATGCTGACTATTGTGCAGGCAGAACATCATCGTGGCTACTTGGTACATCAAAACTTATAATTACATAATAGGCCTGTCTGTATGTGACCGTAATATGCTCTCATTTTTCTCTTTATTGTATATAAGGGGACAGCGGTTACCCTTTAGATCCATTTCTATTAACACCATACAGAAGCGCAGCAGAAAATTCTCCAGAAGCACGGTTCAATTATGTGCACTCCCAGGCTAGAAGTATAGTTGAAAGATGCATTGGCGTGATGAAAAGTATTTTATTGGTGTCTCTTCTTTAATTAGTCTATTGACTTTTTTGTTATTACTTGCAGCTCGATGGAGAAGTATCTTAGAGGAAAGAAAGTTGAGATACTCTCCAAAAAAATCTGCACAAATTGTAAATGTTTGTGCAGCTCTGCACAACATATGCTGTGACCATAGAGTTCCACTACCAGAAGAAATGGTCAGAGTTCCACCATCTGAAAATCGAAATATTCAGTATGTAGAAAATACAAGCAATGAAGGCGTTGGAATCAGAAACAGAATAAGAGATGACCTATGGTCAAACCGTCCAAGTATTGAATAAAAAACAAAATTCAATTAATATTATTTTTTTAATACATAAAATGAACTTAAACTAAATAAAATCAACAAAAAAAAAACAACTTCATTAAAAAATAAATTAACTTAAAAAATTCACAGCATATAGTTTTGTTTTGTACATGGTTATAAGGTTATAAAATTTCTATAGTCACTTCCTATTAAGCTCTATTATTCGGAGCTCATTAACTGTTTTGGACAGTTCCAACTCCATCCTTTTTAATTGCAGCTCTTCTTTTTTTAGAGCATTTGAACTCTGGCGCTCTTTTTCCTTTTCCTGGCACAGGAGTTTGACGCAGTCTTTTAATTCAATAATTGAATTGTTAACTGCCTGCAAGGTCCTATCGATATCTTCAAGTTTTTTTGTTTGCAAATCAACAAACTTCTCTTGCAGTTCGACTTGTTGCTGTGCCAATAAAATGCTTTTTTCATCGACTTTGTTTCTAAGTTGTTTGCTGCGTTTATTATGTGCCTGTCTTGTTTCAGGCACCTGTGTTGGTCCAGGTGCTTGTGTTGTTCCAGGCGCCTCTGTTGGTTCAGGTACTTGTGTTTGTCCAGGAGCCTGTGTTGGCCTCACTGCCACTGTCTCTGAAAGGAGCTCCATTATTTCATCTCCTAGGTCTACCAATTAAAATAGAAAAAAAATCATTAATATAGATGCAAGCATTTAAAATTCTCCTTTTTCACCATGCTCATCACATCCAAAGCTCGTCACTCCACTCGTACCTTCGACTGCTGCTTCCATACCACATGCATCTATGATGGCTTCGTCGACACTATTCAAAACTTTTTCAGCAAAAGGTCCTCCACCAGTTTGTTTGATGGATTTTTTGTTTGCAATTAATTTTTGTTTTGTTTTGTACTTTCTAATTGTCCAAATCTAGAAATAAATAAAAAAAAACACAATGAAAGGAGACAAGTCTTACAATTATAAATAAATACCTACCCTTTTCCACTCAGTTAATGTTTTTGATGGTGGACCATTACCATTTAATAACCGAGTTAGTTTCTCCCAAAGCATTCTGTGGGCATCCCGTGAATTCACGTTTTTTGTGGAATAAGATTTGGCCAAATCGGGATTTTCTTCCATAAATGTGGTCATCAGCTGTATTTGTGTTTTGTTTGCTGGAATCCTATTGATAAAAATTTCACATTTTTAAATAACTAATTTATGAATTAAGTGTAAAATATTATTTTTACTTACATTTTTGTTTTTTTTTTAACCCTTATCAACTAGACAACACAAATCTATTTGCCGGCAGACACAAACGGTAATAAATGCCCACTTTCGCGATTGATTCACATATGCTATCCGCATCTACAAATTTTTCAGATTCCTTTGAGTTGTTATTGCAACAGCTGTGTTTTTACATAGTATTACAACAACACAAATTTATCCGGATAGCTTCAGATCGGGTTTTGAATACAACCACTGAAATTGTAACAAACGTCAGTGAATTTCTTTTAAAGTGATACCAAATTCTAAACAAAATTTGGTGATCACCTTACACAGACGCAAAAACTAGTTTGATCACTTTTTATGATCACAAAGGTGACAATCAAATATCACCTTACCCGATTCCACCCCTGGAAAACACCTGACTGAGTCTCTGCAAGACAAGAGCGCCCGGACTACCGTCGAATGTCTTGGAGGAGAAGGCTTGCTGTAAGCATCAACGAAATATTGAGTCTCTTAAAGTTAATTTGGTTATAACAGCACCTTTGCTACCCCATACTACTACTTTTAAAATATTAATTAAGTTGAAACAACTATTTCCTTCAAAAACGGAATCTTAAAAAAGATAATACTATTCTATAATAGCGCATAAATCATATAACAGAATTTAACAGAAAACATTAAAGTCATAACAAAAGTATGTACATACATAATCGTACATATAGTGATGGGAAAAATGATAGAAACAATCTTAGGTTGTAAGTTTTATTACAATAAAAATAGTATTGGCAAAATTATAAACAACTTTAAAAAATATTTAACAACTCTCTTTACTTTAAGGAAAAAATATCATATTAAATTTTTAAACTTAAACAAAAGGAAATAATTATAAAATAAATTCTCTGAAGTATTTTGACAGCTGTCACTTAATTTAAGCTAAGTTTGGTTTGCAATCAATCAATTTATTGAAGGAAACTTTTGGTGAGCGCATTATCTTGCGTTGTTTGCTTGTGTTGGGTTCTCCAAGATCGTGCGATTTAACACTATTACACTATGTACCGAACCCCTCATATGCCTCCAATATTTGAATCAAACTCAGTTTCCAATAGCGACTCCGTTACTCAAAACAGTAATAAACAATTCCATCCCTATCAAAGCTGTAATTTTGATCCAGTCTTTTATTGAATATATTGCTTCTCTGTATAATGAATGATTTTACAAGGATTGCAGTAGTTATGATTTCAAAGTTGCTTAAATCCATTAAATAAAATATCTGGAGTGTTTGAAATTGAAAATGACTCACGAGTAATCTTTAGTTACATTTTCGTAATATGTTAAATTAATTATTCCGTTTAGATTATAATTAATAAATTACACGACTGGATCACACGAGCTTGATTTTTACATATTTTTTACAAATGCAATACTTGCCATATATGTAGTTTCTATATGACGCAATTAAAAAATACAACCTGTAATTATGAATGATGCAAGAAGCTCACATTTCAGCTCAGCTTAATTTTGAGCTTGCACTTTTTGTGAGAATAAGATCAAAAGTGAGCTCACTTTGAGCTTGTTTGCAACTCTAATGTGTACGTAGTCCATAGGTTCTGTCCCTAACTTACAAGACGCCAAGACCTTGTTGTTCTCAAAATATAAATCGGACAAATGGATACATTAAGTAACAATTATGAGTTAATTGAATTAAATACGCTAAACGATAAACATGATCACGTTACTATTATTGAACTGCACAAATGCAGTAAAACTCCTACTAAGATTTTCAAATTGCTGAAACCACTCAAAATATCGAAAAAATTCATCAAGCGCTTTGACACGATACAATGATAATAGAGCAAGAAGTGGGTGACCTCGTCAAAGAAGGACGCCAGAAGTGATCAAAATAGTTGCGGAAAAAATCCGAAGAAATACCCTCCGCAAACAGAAAACTATGGCTCGAGAAATTAAAATACCCATAAGCACGATGTCAAGCCTCATAAAACAAGACCTAAGGCTTGGCGCTTACCGTGGAAGTACTGGAAAACACCTGACTGAGTCTCTGCAAGACAAGAGCGCCCGGACTACCGTCGAATGTCTTGGAGGAGAAGGCTGCTGTAAGCATCAACGAAATATTGAATCTCTTAAAGTTAATTTGGTTATAACACCACCTTTGCTACCCCATACTACTACTTTTAAAATATTAATTAAGTTGAAACAACTATTTCCTTCAAAAACGGAATCTTAAAAAAGATAATACTATTCTATAATAGCGCATGAATCATATAACAGAATTTAATAGAAAACATTAAAGTCATAACAAAAGTATGTACATACATACATAATCGTACATACAGTGATGGAAAATATGATAGAAACAATCTTAGGTTGTGAGTTTTATTACAATAAAAATAGTATTGGCAAAATTATAAACAACTTTAAAAAATATTTAACAACTCTCTTTACTTTAAGGAAAAAATATCATATTAAATTTTTAAACTTAAACAAAAGGAAATAATTATAAAATAAATTCTCTGAAGTATTTTGACAGCTGTCACTTAATTTAAGCTAAGTTTGGTTTGCAATCAATCAATTTATTTAAGGAAACTTTTGGTGAGCGCATTATCTTGCGTTGTTTGCTTGTGTCAAGCTCTCCAAGATCGTGCGATTTAACACTACTACACTATGTACCGAACCCCTCATATGCCTCCAATATTTGAATCAAACTCAGTTTCCAATAGCGACTCCGTTACTCAAAACAGTAATAAACAATTCCATCCCTATCAAAGCTGTCTTGAAAATTATTTTAATATCTCGTTAAACCTCCAGAAGATATAATTTCTCATTTTGTATCTACCAAGAGCATTCCTTGTAGCTAATCTTAGGTTTACTAAGATCAGTAAGCCAAATAGTTTTGTTTCCTTTAAATTTGTAACAAAACCCACGTTCTTCGATTCTATTTGCAATATCAATATATTATGGCCCACAGAGACTTTAGTCAAAAAAAATGTACACGAAGTCAAAAACAAGGTGTTTCATTGAAAATCCAGTCAAAAAACATAACAGGCTTGCCCTCTTCTACCAAAACGTCTTCGTAGTTAGATTGCTGGCATCTTTCTTAACTCTTAATCACTCAAACACGTCGTATTCGTTTTGACAGAAACTTAGCTTAATTCAAGCTTTTCCAACGAAGAACTTTTCAGTAAAAAGTTCGAAGTTTACAGAAATGATAGTCAAGTTTGTAATGCAAAGGATTTAGGTGGAGTAGTACTCATAGCGGTAAAAAATACACATTTCCCTACGTGTGTATATTTCCCATTTTACTATCAATTGAACTGGTCTGTGTAAATCTTATGGTACATACTAAGACTATTTTCATTCTTAACGTTTACATTTCCCCAAAAAGTTTAGAGGTTATAGCGAACTCTCATTTACATTAGACCAATATTTACTTTTAGGTGAATTTAATTTACCGCACATTGACTGGATTCCATCTGAAGATGAATTCTGCCTTGAAGCCTCTCTCTCTTCACAATTGGAACTATTTTTTCTCGATAAAAGCCTTCTTACTGATTTACAGGAAACAAGCTGTATTCAAAACTCAAAAAATCGAATTCTCGATTTAGTAGTTTCTTCTGACGCTTTTATTACTCTTGTCCTAGAACGTAGATCAGGAATTACTAATATTGATAAATATCACCCCAATTTGGACATTTTTCTTGACTTAAGTAATCAACTTACTGAACACAGTAATTCCTTTGATTGCTTATATTATTTTGATTTCAGAAGAACTAATTTCCAGTTGTTGTCTAAAGATTTAACCATTTATGGAATTGCTGGTACAATATCATTTTCTAATATTGACGAAGAAGTTTCAAATATTAAAAAGACCCTAAATAATTGTTTGGAAAAAACCTACGTATAAAGAACTCAAGAAATACAAACTTTAGCCACCATTGTTACACGAAAGAATTGCGTTCACTACGTAACAAAAGAAATAAGGCATGGAAAACTTACCTCAGAACTCTGTCTCCAATCAACTTCTCTTTTTTTATTTTGAATTCTTTAATAAATTGAAGTCTTTCTAATTTTGTATACGCTAGTTGTGTTGCTGTAATGGGTACCTTTATAAAAGAGAATCCTAAAAAATTTTGGAAACTTGGCGACTTAAAGAAAAAATCTGATGGCTTTTTAGTTAACTTTACTTACAAGAACCTTTCATTAGACAAAACTGTTGATATCTGTAACGCTTTCGCAAAAAAATTCCCTTAAATCATTTGTTAATAGCCCCGCAGTAGCTGATGAGTTATACTTTCATAATCTTCACTCCTTTTTTCAAACTAGCTGTAGTCATATCCCTGTGCTACAAAGTACGGTCCTTGATCTTTTATCAGTGTTGAATGATGACTACTCAGCCGATGGCATTCTCCGATAGTATTAAAAAAGTGTTGTAATGCTTTAGTTGAACCCCTTACGTTCATATTCAAACTTTTACTAAAAACACCAATTTTCAAGAAAGGTAACAAGGCAGATATAACAAACTACAGGCCTATTGCAAAACTTTCTTGCATACATAAACTTTTTGAACAAGTTGTTTGTAAGAATGTAGCATTTTTTAGAAAGAATCTTATTTGCGAACAGCAAACATGGGTTTCGTGAGTGAAAGATCAACCGTTACAAATCTCCTCACATTCTCAAACATATTTTAAAACGATTTAGAACAAGGTTATTAAATTGACTGTGTATATACTGACTTTCTAAAGCTTTTGGTCAACTTAGCCACGGAATTATTTTATTAAAACTTAAGGCTCATTGTTTTCTACCATTTTTTTTTAGCTTGGATCAAATCATACCTTGAAAACAAATCCCATGAGGAAAAATTTAGAAATTGTCATTCAAAACCTTTTTTTGGTCAGTCTGGTGTTCCCCAGGAAGCCATTTTGGGCCTTTTCTGTTCATCCTGTCTATTAATGACGTAACTTCATTCCATTGATATGCTCTTGAACTTATCCCATAACTGTGTTTTGTAAGGTGAAAAATCGCAAAAGCTAGCGAGTTGAAAACTTCTTGTCTATTTTATATGTTGTTCGGTATCATTTTTAAGCCATTTTTCTTTTACGACGCATATAGGTATTTTCTATTTATTTATTACTCTTAAAAAAGCGGGCTTTCAGATTTATGCATCCTTATTCTCTACATCAAATTTGTTCATTATTCTTAAAAGTATTATAAAATAACATTATTTTCAGCGCCACCTGTCACACATCTTCAAATTTATTAATTTTTCAAGAGACACGAGCGGTGCCGAACCTGGGACTGTTGCCGCCCATTCAAATTCAATTTTGGCGCCTCAAACTTAAAAAAAAAAAATCGTACAAATTAATATTTAAAAGTTATATTATTTAATACATTTGAATGATTTTCAATAAAATTATTTTACAAAATATTGACAATTAAATGCTGCTCTTCTCGATTGCATTTTTGCAAATCTTTTAGCTATTTCTTTTCTTCAATACGATTCAGCATGTCTTTTTCAATGGAAATTGTTGCCAAGGCTGTTAATCGCTCTTCAGTCATAGTTGAGCGTAAATATGATTTTATTATTTAAAGTTTTAAAAAACTAGCTTCCCCTGTAGCAACACTTAAGGTAAACGTTAAGAGAATTTTTAACGTAGTTGTTAAATTTAGATACAATTCAAGCAAATGGTTTGAAGCTAAAGAATTTCAAATTGATAGCGGTTTGAGATCAGTAAGATTTGACGTTTGGCTATTACATACTTTTGAACTTCGTCGTAATTTTTGTTTGTTAAAATTGCTTCAAATTTCTCGCAATCCTTGAAGTTCACATTCTTAGAAATATCTCAGAGAAACCCGAAGTTTCAGATATTGATACAGTCCAAAACGCTTGTCGCATGTCCATGGATTTTGACTGAAGTATTTTTTAAAGAACGGTTATTATATCAAATTCTGCACTTTCTGCGATTTCGATTTAAGAATCATAAATTTCTGCTAAATTTTCTTTAAGATAGTTAGTAGTTTTTGCTTTGCTCTGCTTTGCAACTCGTATCCGACAAGTTTGTTTTGAGTAGTTAGCATATTTTTCCAGAACAGCCCAGCGCTTGGGTGTTTCTGAAAAAAAGTTATACGGGGCTCGAACAGAAAAATAGCATTGGACGTCATAAGAAGTTTTCGCTTCGTCATTTCCAATAATCTCATTTTGGATGTGGTGAGACAACCAATTTTGCCGCCCTAGCTGAGTGGCACTCCAGGCAACTGTCTGTTTTGCCTTGAGGCAGTTTCGGCACCGGACACGTGAAAACCACCAATCTTTCAGAGCTACATAAAATATTTCAATAAGTTCATGGAAATCCCACAATTACTCATTTTTGTCTTTTTTTGTTGTTAAGCAACAGCATTTCCTATAAAAATATGTTCTGTGTTTAATTTTTATTATAGTCTGCGTGTATTTTTGGCTCTCATCAATTTTATTAAAAATCATCATGAAAATATTTTTCAAATTAAATAAAAGTCTACATTTACTAAAAATCTGGATTATGATGATAAAACTAATTAAAAGCAAAAATCGATATGATGAAAAAGATTTCTCTTCGATTTGTATTTCTTCACTAGGCAATAATATAATAAACTGAGATACATATGTATGTACATATGTATATGAAAATATATATGTATTGTATGTATATAAGATATATTTCATGTTCGGGCTGCTCACTTGTCAGATAATCTACTCGTAGCTATGGCGCAATAAAATCTTTATTTGAAAACGTCTCATGTTAATCTTTTCTTTTCACGGTCAAAATTAATCACCGAATAGATATGAAATTTTTCGAAAACGTGCATTTTGAACAATTTAAAATAAACTTATCATTTTATTTTGTGTATTAGTTGATTTTATTTTACCTGTACGATTGTTTGTGTTTTTATTTTCTACTGCAGAAAGTTCTGCGATTTTTCCAATTGATTGACCCTGCTGGCTTATTTGAATTCAACGAAAATTAAGTAAATAAATAATTTGAAACCAAAATGGTTACAAGTTCATTTAAAATGTATATTAAAGAAAAGTTTTTGAGTTAAGACATTGAATATTGTAAGTTATGTGTTACATGTAACTTGAACTTTGATTTAATTTTTAGTTCAGTAATTCTTCATCTGATTGAAAAGGCAAATTTTTGATTAATACTCTTTTTTATGTACATACATATATGTATATCTCATATATTCAAGTTTTTACAAAAATGAAGATTTTAAAATTATTGAAGGAGTGTAGAGATTTTTTTTTGGGCGTCCGGGTGAATTCCTTACCAAGTAAAGAAAACCTAGTTGCGAAGCACCAAAAAGCCTCAGATACGGACGGATTTACTGTTGACTGCCCACGTAAACGATTTAAGGACAACGAACTTCGGATATGCACGTGGAATGTTAGGTCCCTTAATAGACCACGTGCAGCCGAAGAATTAGCGGAGGCTGCTATAAAGCAGATATCACCACCATTCAGTAAATGCGATGGGATGAGCCGTGCAAAAAGAGAATGAAAAACTGCTGATATTAACTATGGTAACTGCTACCGAGAAAACCAACAACCTTATTTGAATGCGGCGAAGCCAGACTTAGGCAATAAGTCTTGACCTATAGATGCATCAACGAGTGCCCCATGACCACTTGCATCAAGGCTAAATTCGGCAAAATTCATGACAACAAGGACATGTTCTTCGAGCTCTTGGACAAAGCATATGAGCGGTGTCCTGGTTACGATACTAAAATCGTTCTGGGCGATTTTAATGCCAAGCTAGGAAAGGAAGACATCTTTTGTGGAATAATCGGGAAAACAGCCTGCATGATAACTCTTCCGATAACGGATTCAGGCTCATCGATTTTGCTGCGGGCGAAACGTCATGGTAGCCAGTACGCGTTTTACACACCTGAAAATCCACTAAGGAACTAGGAGTTCTCCAGACCAATCTACCGTCAACCAGATTGACCATATTGTGATCGACGCTAGATACGCTTCCAGCATCATGGATGTCCGAACTTTCCGAAGAGCTAACATCGATTCGGATCACTACCTCGTTGTAGCCAAGGAAGCACTTCGGGTTTCCAGACCCAAGGCAAAACAGGGAGATGCTGGGAGGAGATACAACCTCGAACGGCTACAATCGCAAATCCTTCGCCGACCGAGTCACAAGAAACCTCTTTCGAAGTTCTCTGCCGCCACGAGATCTATGAGCAGCTGGAGATAATTTGGTAAGGAGTATGCACCAACTTATCTGTCGGAAAAAAGCATGTTCAATGAATGGAACCTCAGTATTGTTTGCCCGATACTAAAAAAATACCCTCTAAACCGCAGCAACTATAGAGGCATCATTCTACTTAACATAGCTTACAAAATCTTCTCTGCCGTGATATTTCAATGTCTAAAGCCTATCGTTAACAACTTAATAGGTCCTTATCAGTGTGGTTTTAGATCAACAAAGTCCACAGTCGATCAAATATTCACATTACGGCATATCCTGGAAAAAAAACCCAAGAACATCAAATCGACACTACATCTCTTCATCGATTTCAAGGCCGCATATTACAGCATCTACAGGGACGATCTGTATAGAGCCATGTCTAGTTTTGGCATACCCGCCAAACACTTCCCTCTGTGCAGGATGATCATATAGAAATTGTGCAGCTCCATAAAGGTTGGAAACAACTTAACAGAACCTTTCGATGTCAAAAAAAGGCTTAAGACAAGGTGATGCGCTGTCATGCGATTTTTTAAACATCGTCCTTGAAAGAATAATGCAGAGCTTCCACGTCAACATTAGAGGCACTTTCTTCCAAAAGTCTGTCCAATTACTGGCATATGCTTATGACATTGACATAATCGGAAGAACTCAGCGTGATGTCAATGGGGCTTTTGTGAGTATTGAGGCAGAGGCGGCAAAAATGGGTTTAACGATTAATGAGGGCAAAACAAAGTACATGCAGTCATCAAGAAAGGACTTACAACACCCACGTCTCGGTCGAAACTTTACCATCGACAGAAGTAACTTTAAGATATTTAAGGACTTCGTCTACCCGAAGTATAATTTCAGCAAAATTTGAAACAAAAAATGTTGACAAATTTTAACGCATTGTAGACGTTTTCAGAGGTCAACACTTTGTTTTATTGTTTTTCCTAGAAAAGATACAAAGTTTATCATACGTAAACTGTTAAAAGATCAAGCTTAATTAATATATGTATGTATGTATAAAGCCCGGAAGGAAGAAAGATGTATTTTAAAACATCCTTAAGTACAATCTTTTATTCTTAACATAAATTAAAGATTCTTGAAAAAGTTGTACATAATCAGCTGCAGAATTATATGGAAGCCAATCATTTCTTAACGGATTATCAGTCTGGGTTTAGGCAAAATCACAGTTGTGAAGCATTACTTAATCTGGTAACTACGCAATGGAAAACCGATGTTCAGGACAAAAAAGTTATTGTTGCGGTTTTTCTGGATCTACAAAGGGCATTTGAGACAATTGATCGAGATATAATGCTGAAAAAACTGAATCGATATGGTATTAAAGGACTGGAACTACAATGGTTCAAAAGCTATTTATCAAACAGAACTCAGAGAACCAAAGTGTCAAGTAATTTATCAGAAGTTTTGGATGTAACGCTGGGTGTACCTCAAGGAGCGGTGTTGGGGACACTGCTTTTCATAATTTACATAAACGACGTGGAAAATGTATTAAGACATGCGAAGGCTAGGCTGTTTGGGGATGATACCTTGTTATATGTGTCTGGAAGATCTGCAGAGGAGTGTATCGATCAACTGAATGCTGATTTAAAAAACATTGAATCTTATTTAAAAATGAATAAATTAAAGCTTAACACTTCAAAAACAAAAGCTATTATAATTAATGGATAATCTGTACAAAATATTATTATTAATGAAGTGGCAATTGAAAAGGTTGAAGAAATTAAGTATTTAGGAGTTATTATTGATAAAAAATTAAGTTTCGAAAATCACATTAACAATATACATATGTAATAAAATTGCTAAGAAAATAGGATTTTTCCAAAGAATAAGAGGTAAAGTATCTATGAATTGTGCAATTAAAATTTATAATGTAATGATCAAACCACATTTTGAATATTGTTCAACAATACTGTTTCTGGGTTCTAGACAAATGTTAGAAAGGTTGCAAAAATTACAAAACAGGGGAATGCGCTGTATTCTCATGTGTAATAGGTTAACACCGATACAACTTATGTTAGATACTCCAAAATGGCTAAACATTAACCAAAGAACATTAATGAATGTACTAATTTTTATCTTCAAAATGAAAAATAATATGTTACCTAATTATCTTTATAATGAAATAGTTTATGTATCTGATGTGCAAACACATAATTTAAAAATGGTGGTGATTTCAGGCTACCATTTTTTACAACAAGTAGATCGCAGAATATATTGTATCATAAAGGTTTTAAATTATTTAATAACTTGCCTTTTGACTTAAAGTCAGAAAATAATTTTATTGTTTTTAAAAGAAAAATGATATCATATGTAAAAATGAATTATATTTAATTAAAAATATTAGTTTTTATTCCTTAAATTAGTTTTAAGTTAAAGATTGTAAAAAATAGCGGAAGCTAAATAAAGAATCAAATCAAATCAAATCAAATCAAAAAATAGATAGATAGATAGATAAGTTCTTTATTTTTCCAATTTTCTTATAAGTACAATATGTATTTCATAATAAAAGATATACAAAGCATGGCTTTATAAGCCGTCTGCTGAAAAAAAACTAATTAAATAAAAAACAAAAAAATACAATATTTGAGTAAAAAGAGAGAATATTTCACAAAATAAGTTCCATAGTTAAAAAATATGTAAATATAAATATTAAAGAAGAACTTTTTTTTTTTTTAAATTATTATTTTCATAATGTGACTTTTAGTTTAGTCAAAACAAAAAAAAAAGAATCATTGAGCCATATGGAAAATAATGTTCATGTTTATCATTAATAGTATAAAAAAAGCAATAACAGGTAGTTATATGTTCAATAAGAAGTGTGACTTTTAGTTTAGCCAAAACAAAAAAAATAAAGAAAAAAGAACAATATTGGTAATGGGCTTTTAGTTTAGCTAAAACAGAGGGGAGAGTACGATAACTTTGGCGACAAAGTTTAATGACGGATTTGTATAGAACAGTTAAAAACAAGCATTTTTTACTATGGGAGGGGGGTCTATCTCCCCCCGTCTAGGCGGTAGGGGCAGTTTAAAAAAATATGTACATTAAATGGAAAAAAAATAATTAAAAAATAACGGTAATACTTATAATTAAGTATTATACATTTTTTTAAAGCCAACACTTTTGTCTATTAGCTTGTTTTTAAATCAAGTCAAAACTATGCATAGTTTTTGAAAAAAATTGTTTTAAAGTCAAAATTTGTGCAAAAAAAAGTTAAAAAAAAAGGTTTAAAGTGTAATTTTTTAAAACTTTCAGATTACTATTTTTTTTTTATAATTCATTGCTCTTATTTGTTTTTGATCAAAAACTGAAAACTAGATGACTTGATGTCTTCTAGTTCTTGAGAAAATTGAAAATTACCAAAACTAAATATTTTAATTAAATTACTTTTTCCTTGCTTAAGTATTAACGTAGTCTTATTTTGATAGTTATAATCGAATATGGATTAAGAGGTAAATTAATTTTTCTTAAATCCAGCTTATTTAAAAGCAAAAGAAACTTTGCATGCACCCCATCTTGCACCCACCGAACCTTGCACCCTCCCCACCTTGCACGCAATCCAACTTGCACCCACCCCAAATCCTATAGTGTTCCCAAGCAGGGGGTTGCAGGGGGGCAGCATGCCCCCCCTTACAGATCCCACTGTTGCACACACCCAAACTCGCGCACACCTTACTGTTGCATACACCCAAACACGCATTACGCATACGCAAATACCATTATTACTATCAAAATAAGACCACTCAAGCAAAAAAAAAGAATTAAATTAAAATAGTAGTTGTGGTTATTTTCAATTTTCTCAAAAACTAAAAGACATAAAATCATCTAGTTTTCAGTTTTTGATCAAAAACAAATAAGAGCAATAAATTCTGAAATAAAAACAATGGTAGATAATCTTGAAGTATTGAAAAAGATACACTTTAAACCTTTTTTTAACTTTTTTTACTCAAATTTTGAGTTTAAAATTAAATTTTTATTTTCAATTTTCTCAAAAACTAAAAGACATACAATCATCTAGTTTTCAGTATTTGATCAAAAACAAATAAGAGCAATAAATTCTGAAATAAAAACAGTGGTAGATAATCTTGAAGTATTGAAAAGTTACACTTTAAACCTTTTTTTTACTTTTTTACTCAAATTTTGAGTTTAAAATTAAATTTTTATTTTCAATTTTCTCAAAAACTAAAAGACATAAAATCATCTAGTTTTCAGTTTTTGATCAAAAACAAATAAGAGCAATAAATTCTGAAATAAAAACAATGGTAAATAATCTTGAAGTATTGAAAAAGTTACACTTTAAACCTTTTTTTAACTTTTTTTACTCAAATTTTGAGTTTAAAATTAAATTTTTATTTTCAATTTTCTCAAAAACTAAAAGACATAAAATCATCTAGTTTTCAGTATTTGATCAAAAACAAATAAGAGCAATAAATTCTGAAATAAAAACAATGGTAGATAACCTTGAAGTATTGAAAAAGTTACACTTTAAACCTTTTTTTAACTTTTTTTACTCAAATTTTGAGTTTAAAATTAAATTTTTCAAAAACTACGCATAATTTTGACTTGTTTTAAAAGTGGCTAATAGAACAGAATGTTGGCTTTAAAAAAATGTATACAACTTAATTGTAAGTATCACCGTTATTTTTTTATTATTTTTTTCTATTTTAAATAATAACTTTTTTAAATTACACCCCCCCCCTCCCATAGTAAAAAATGCTTGTATTAAGACCCTCTACCAAAAACCGTTATTATATCTTGGCGCCAAAGTTATCGTACTCGTGCCAAAACAGATAATGATTTGTAAGTGAGAAAAAAAAGCAAAAAAAAAAATAGGAAAAAGAACCGCATATTTCTCAAGTTTTTTTTTTTTTTTAATTTTAAGGGCTACAACTCAAAACAAATTCAAACACTCGTTTCGATATTTTCTTGCATGTGAGACATAGCGTATAAGAGGCTTCCAGCCACGATCTCCGTTTAGTACACCGACACATAAAAGCAGTTGAAAAGTAAATCAACAAATAATAACTTCCCTTTGAAATGTCTTATATAAATTGTTGCTAATTTATGTATTTTTTTTTTTAATTTTAAGTTTCCATACAAATCAATACAAATGTCCAAAATCTTAATTCAATAAACAAAAACGTATTTAAAACATGAATTTTCTATAAAGTAGATATTGGAAACGAAATTTATAACAAAACCCGCGAATTTGAACAAGCAAACCAAAAACAACAAATCAAAATTGAATATTATAAAATTCGACATACATTCAGAACAACGGTGAATGTGTTAATAATATTCAAAATCATTTAAAAACAGGGTCATAGTATTAGCTTGAAAATGCAAGACCGACCTATTATAATAGTTAAATAGGTTTAAGAAATTGTATTTATTTCAATTAAGTGAGTTAAGCATTAGCATTTTACGGAAATGTATTATTTCAGCTATCCAAAGTTCGCTCAGTTAAAAATGCTTCGCTAAAAACACATATTTTGGCAAATTTCCATTTCAGATGACAGATTTGAGAATTCGTTTTAAGAAGATATGTGTACAAAATTTCATTATGTTCACGCAACAAACTGACGAGTAAATACTCATACATGCATCATGCCACCAAGTCGTGTTTTGTAGTTCTAACCTTCTATATCTGTTATAAAAATAATTTAAAAAAAAATCGTTTAGAAGTTCAGTTTGCTTTAAACACCAAATGCTATAAATGTACATATACTCGTATATGATTGTTTATTTAATCAGGCCATGTGTGATTCATTGTTATTTATAACTAAAATCTTTGCATTTAACCTTTGGACCCGCCCTAATAAAAAGACAAACACAATTCAAAGTTTAACTTTATTAAGTACAAATACACGACATTTATATGAATTTATAACAAAAGATCTTTTAAAGAAAATTTTACTTCATTATCGTGATAGGTGTTTGTATTGAGATTCTTGGTTTTCAGGAACAATCTATTCATGGGTAACATAATTCGTGTACAATATGCTATTCAATGGTTAAAAGTTGTAATGTTTACATATATGTTTCCCTGATGAACAATTTTATAATGACAAGAAAGTGATTTAACCAAGTGATTTATGACAGAAAAGAAGAAACAAAATTATATTTAAATAATTCAACCCACACAGAAAAATAATACCTAAGAGCCAATTAATTCCAAAGAGAAAGTGGCGTAGTTTATACAGAAAATTGACACTGATCGATTAGTCATATTTAGTTATCATAACAATTTAAAGCTTTAACCAAATAAAGGTAAGTACTTTATGTGAATAAGCTTAAACTTGAACAACTTGCCGAATATTATTTGTTCGGTATACTGCACGCCTTAGAATTGAGTTACCTACGCCCGACAAAAAATGTAACTACTTCCCTTGAACATTCGAACAGTAATGAGTCAATCCAAGCACATGAATAACGTGTGTAAATTCTTAGATACAACAATTATATTTCAAGTATTCACCGTAATTTTGTAGGAACACTAATATAACAATGAAACTCAAGTTGGTGTCCAGTGAATCTTGATAAGAACATTGTTGTTAGTCTCATTCAATGTTTGCCTTCATACCTAGTACCATAATTCCTTCTCAAGACCTTGGAAAGATTGATTGATATCCATTTCTGAGCAAACATGGTTACACGACTTTTGCCTGTTTTACTACATGCTCTGCTGTAATTGTAAATCGGTGGAAACGGCAGCGGCGCGGCCGGCGGCGGCGTTACACCCTCTATCATAAAGAGGAAACTATAGTTGCCTGGTGTTATGTATAATCCAAGGCAATCCAAGAGATGGGGCAACATTCAACCATACCTTTAATTCGCCAGTGGCTGTCAATTTGGTCCCTAGATCACTAGATTTTCTTTCTAGTAATTCTTGAGGCTCCCCATACAACGGAGTCCTGAACAGAATAATTTCGCATTTTTGAAAGTTGATTTTTAATTTCCAGTCATCGCAAAATTGGTGAATCTTGTCGAAGTCACTATGCAAAAGTGTCCTGGTAAACTCAATTGTGAATGCCGTTCTGTACGCAATTACGTCGTCGTCGTACGCAATTGCCTGTGTTAAGCTGCCTATTAGGTCGCTGCTGATGTAAATGCTTCCTGCTGACGACCATTTTAAAAATCAAAGATTTTGGTAGAAGTTACATTGCCACTTTTGACAACAACCGCCTGTATGTTATAAAGCATATACAACAGTGGTTTACTTATGCCAAGTCTGGTCAGCTTTATATACAGGCCCTCTTTAACCATACGGTATCGAATGCCTTCTCCAAGTCAACCAGACAAGCACCCGTACATTGCCTTTTAGATTTGTTGCACTGAATATCAGAAACAAGCTTAGACGCGGCATGGATAGTGTCATGTCCTGTCCTTAAGACGAACTGATTATCTGGGATGATTTTGTTGTCCTCAGCCCACTTGGAAAGAGTTCTTTTTATAACTTTCTCGAATACGTTACCGATACTCGGGAGTTGACTTATTGACCTATTTTTCGGGAGAGGATGTACCACAGTTGTCTTATACTTCACCGGATAATATACATTATTGTTAAACAGAGTGACATAAATTTCCACAGCTTCCAGGAAATTGTAAAGCAGATAATATTGCCAAAAATGGTACAATACTACCACGTTTGTCTAATGCTGAAATTTCAAGGTTCTTGATATCCCTAAGTAGATTACATAAAAGCTCGTTAATTTATGTCATAACCAGACACTGTCTAATAGGAAGGCACCCCACGTGACTCGGCGTATTCTCAAATGACTTTTGCAGAAGCTGTGGAAGAAGATTCTTCATCTCCTCTGTACTTGCCCCACTCTAGCTCAAAAACGTGGGACCCATTTAGGAGATCTAAATGATCTCAAACACAGTAATATATTTTTACGTTTCGTAATTAACTCCAATTGGTTTCTTTGAACCTTAGGTAAAAGCCTGAAGATTCATGTGATATCACAATGGGCCAACAGCTAGCCTGTGTCTTTCTTTTTCCATCCCGGACAACAATTTCAACATAACCTTACCTTAATTCAATGTTAACTCTTTTCAAAATTATTTAAACAATAATTATTGCTTTTTGTTTGTGAGATGAAATTTATTTTGTTTTTGTATTTTTATTTCAGGTTTTTCGATGACAACAATGTGCAATTACCAACAGCAGTAATGGACACACTCAACGTCACGCCAAGTAACAGTATCTCCAGCACCTCAGGCCGAGTTCATCGACATCAGCACCATCAAACGCGGAAGGACAGTAGTGTACGGTCGTCTAGATCGCCTTCAGGGAACCGCAGTGCTGTCGATCAAAGTAATTAATCTTTGTCTCATCATTACCCTATCTATCTCTATCACACAAACAAATTACATCTGTTTGCTGCTACATCCATCATCTGACACGAGCAGCTTTTATTGTTGTTATTTATTCTTTCTTTTTGTTGTTATATTGTGAATTGATTTTTGTTTAAATTTTCATTTAAAGTCATATCATTGATTAGTTTTGGATATATTTAATTTTGTTTTAAAATATTTCTTTAAATGCACAAATCACTTTTTGTATTCAAATCAAACTTTTGTTTAATGTTTTTTAAAAGTGTGTTTTGGACAGCAAAATATCATTAAATTTTCGTTCGTTGTTGAAAATTTTTGAAACTCACTGTGAATTTTTGTTGCTTCAAAACTGTTTCTAAGTGTGCATACACCTTAAGAAAAAAAAACAAAAACAAACTTTCCTGTGCTTATTTATTTGTGTTTTTGTAAACAGACCAAAAATTTAAAAAATTATAAAAAGACAATAATTAAAAAAAAAGAAATCTGAAAACTAATGAAATTTTCATTAGTGTCAAGAGAACGGGATCGTGATAGTGCTGAACCGTCTGCTTCCTTATCGTCGATAGGTGGCGTTACTGTTGTTGGAGGTGGGAGCAGTGTTGGAGGCGGCAGCAGCAGTAGTGCCGCAACAGTTGGAACGGTGACCAGTGGAGGAGCTGGTGGCACTGCCGCCACCTCTGTCGTAACTGGAAGCGGCGGAGGTGGTGGTGGTGGGGGAGTAGGAGCAGGAGTTGGTGGAAGTGGTGGTTTAACTAGCTCAGCATCAGGTGCCCTGCGGTTTCGGAACCAAAGTCCGTCAAACCGACGTAGTCGTGAGAGAAATCGTAGAGAATTCAATCGCAGTTACGGATCGGATCAGGGAGGCTTACTGGTTTATGGAGAATTGCCTTTGGAAGCGATGGGATCATTGGAGGACTCTAGATTGTCAGGTGAGTGATCGAAATTGAAAAAAGCTTTATTAAACATTACTTAAAGTAGAATTAGATATATTTTTATAGTCACAGTTCTTAAGTGGACTTTATAATATACTCTTAATCGTTTTGTTTATGTGACTGACCTTTTGTGCTAAAATTGAAGCACTTTTAGATATATCTGGTCTTGTGTTCACTGAAATGTATAAAACACACCATTAAACTTTGATATTTGCCATTATCCATCATAACTTCTTAATCATTGGATTCTGATAATTTGGATCCATAGGAAAAATTGACGACTTTGTAATCTGCTAAGCTAATTGCAATCTGAAAGATATAAATAATAAAATCTTCATTCAACGTATATGAGTATTAAGAACCAGACACTTTTCTCTTTCTTTGAATAAAAGCAGGAGTTAATTTTGATGAGGTTCGTAAATTTTACCAAAAGGTAAAAAAGAACTCCCAAGGGTACCAGCCACGAACCGAAGCCTGTAAAGACGATCAGGGGAACATCGTAGTAGAACCGCAGTCTATGTTGAGAATATGGAAAGACCACTTCTCCAAATTATATAACGGCGATGACGAACCGAATCCCGCTGTAAGGGAGGTAGAACCACTCAACTTAGGCGACGCAGATCAACAATTCCGCCTACCCGACCTAGACGAAGTGAAGATAGCTATATCTAAACTGAAGTCAAACAAAGCTGCTGGAGCTGACGGCATAGCTGCCGAACTATTTAAAGCAGCAGGCGATGACTTGGTAGGGAGCATGCACCAACTCATCTGCAAAATATGGTCGGAAGAAAGCATGCCCGATGAGTGGAATCTCAGCATAGTTTGTCCGATACATAAAAAAGGAGACCCTTTAAATTGCGCCAACTACAGAGGGATCAGTCTCCTTAACATTGCATATAAGATCCTTTCTGCCGTACTATGTGAACGTCTGAAGCCGTTCGTCAACAACCTGATAGGTCCTTATCAGTGTGGCTTCAGACCAAGTCCACTATCGACCAAATATTCACATTACGGCAGATCTTGGAAAAAACCCAGAAGCTTCAAATCGATACCCACCATCTCTTTATCGATTTTAAAGCCGCGTAGGACAGCATCCATAGGGAAGAGCTCTACAGAGCAATGTCTAGTTTTGGCATCCCTGTCAAACTTATCCGTTTGTGCAGAATGACGATGGAGAATGCACGCTGCTCCATCAAGGTCGGAAAAGATCTCACCGATGCATTTGATGTCAAAAAAGGTTTTAGACAAGGCGATGCACTGTCATGCGACTTCTTCAACATCGTTCTGGAAAGAATTGTGCAAAACTCAACCGTCAACACTAGAGGCACAATCTTCCAAAGGTCCATCCAATTACTCGGATACGCAGATGATATTGACATAATTGGAAGATCAAAGCGTGATGTCAGTGGAGCGTTTTTGAGCATTGCGACGGAAGCGAAGAAGATGGGTTTAGTGGTCAATGAGGGCAAGACCAAGTATATGCTGTCATCAAAAAAGGACATTGAACAACGACGTCTTGGACAAAACGTCACCATGGACAGCTATAACTTCGAGGTAGTTAAGGACTTTGTCTACCTAGGCACCGCTATAAACACAGGCAACGACACCAGCGCTGAAATCAAACGAAGAATAACTCTTGCAAATCGCTGCTTCTTTGGACTTAGAAGGCAATTGAGAAGTAAAGTCCTCTCTCGAGCATCTAAAATCACCATCTATAAGACACTCATCATCCCGGTTCTCATTTATGGCGCTGAGGCCTGGACCCTGTCAAAGAAAGATGAGAACGTCTTAGGATGCTTCGAGAGAAAAATTCTTCGGGTGATTTTTGGTCCCGTACGTATAGATGGAGAATGGAGGAGAAGATATAACGACGAACTGTACGGGCTGTACAGCGACACTGACCTAGTTAGCAGAATAAAAGTCCAACGGCTTAGATGGCTGGGTCATGTAGAGCGAATGGACATCAACGCTCCAGCCCGGAAGGTCTTCGAATCCAATCCCGAGGGACGGCGCAGTAGAGGAAGACCGCGACTCAGGTGGCGCACTCAGGTGGGTGAGGACCTCAACCAACTTGGCGTGCGAAACTGGAGACAGCTAGCTAGGGACCGAGCTGGCTGGAGACGCATGTTGGTTGAGGCCCAGGTCCGCCCGGACTGTAGCGCCACCTTAAGTAAGTAAGTAAGGAGTTAATTTTGAAGAAAATCTGCATTGACCATCTTCATTCCATGCCCTAACTGCCTGTTTTAGTCCATAGATACTTTTCTTCAATAAGCAAGCAAAGTTCTCTTTTCTTTTAACTTCAAAACCTGGTGGCTGTCGCATGTAAATGGTTTTCTTCAGGTCGCAGTTAAGAAATGCTGTTTTTGTATCCAAGCATACAACCACAAATCCTTCTCTTGCAGAAATAGACAGTAATATTTTGAATGTCGTTAAATTAACAACCGGAGCAGATAAATGATCATAACCAATCCCGTGTTTCTGGGAAACCCTGTGCGACTAGACAAACCTTAAAACGTTTTCCTTTATCATTTGAACTATTTCTTAACTTAAAAACCCATTTACTGCTGTTTGATCTTTTGGCAACACACACAATTTCCAAGTATCATTCTGCTTAAATGAGTGCATCTCATCTTTCATTGCTTCGTACCATTGTTCCTCATTCTGACTTGACAAGACTTCCTTCAGATTCTTCGGTTTAATCACAATATTTTGTAGAATATTTATTTCTTCAATTAATTTGACTGGCGAGACCCCTTTATTCAACTTATTTGATAGTCTTAAGCTGGAACTTTGTTGAAGCACATCAACCTGTGTCGATTCTAGATCTGGAAGCAGTTCTTGTTCACAAACAGTCAACGGTCAACATCTTCTTCTGTTTGCTTTTAAGACTTTTATTCAAATCACGGAACTGAATACCTCGACATATAACGACTTGCTTCTTTGAATGATTGTAACAGCGATCCGCCTAGGACTGTTTACCGTATCTAATAAAAATTATTTTGCACTGCCATTTTACCTAGCTTTTGTCTCTTTTCGGCAGGAACATGAATAAAACATTTGGAATCAAATAATCTAGAATGTTGAATGAACCATTCCATCCTTCATGTGTCGTTATTGGTGCTGGCCTTGTCGGTAAACAGTTTTGAATATGGTTAGCCGCTGCTTCTCCCCAAGCACATGCTGCAAACTCGCTTTAATTAACATGCATCGAGCCATCATTATCAATGTCCGATTTTTCCGTTCTGCAAGACCATTCTGTTCAGGGGTATATGCTGCATTATACTGAACTTGAACACTCTCCTCCTCGATCAGACCGAATAACTTGGGTTTCACCATTTCCACAAACTTTTCACCATTTCTACGACTTCTGTCTAGGTCTCAACATGCCTACTGTAATGGTAAATCGATGGAAACGAAATCGAATACTCCCTCCATAATAGAGAGTTCATTATGCTTTCCTTGTCATCAAAGGCGCTTTTAACAACGTGGATACATCTGCAATCACATCTGCACTAACAGCTCTGAACATAGAGAGTTCGCTTGGGGAGCTCATTCATTTAATGCTGACTAACAAAATAATTAACTCAAAACTGGGCAATTCTTCTGCTAGAAGATTCGTTATCTCATCTCCTCTGGAACCTGCTGGTAAATGAAGTCCTAACTGGTTGCGGAGGGTCTTAGAGTGTTTGCCTATGCGACAAACTAAATAAAGCCCATCTCATCTCCTCTGGAACCTGCTGGTAAATGAAGTCCTAACTGGTTGCGGAGGGTCTTAGAGTGTTTGCTTATGCGACAAACTAAATAAAGCCCAACGTTTAGCTTTTTTTTATAATTAGCGAACACTAAAAGGGTTTAACGTCAGATATTCGAGTAAAGGTTTCCTATTTGAAAGCGGATCGCTTCGCATCTGGGGCACGTGATACCTAACACCTCTTGATATACTTAGCAAACAAATAGCTGCAAGCTGCTATTCGCTTTAAAGCTTCGTCGCAGTGGGTTAACAACAATATTGGCGACTCTTTCTGGGAGGATAGGGCATTCCTGGAGAACGAGTCAGTCCACTTTTACATAGATGGATCAAAAACAAATGAAGGGGTTGGTGGAGGTGTCTACTGTGAACGATTGAAATTAAGTCTCTTATTCCGCCTTCACAATAATTGTAGCGTGTTAAAGTTGCAACTTTTGGCGATAAAAGAAGTCTTGTTCTGGCTTAAAGAAAACGTAATATAAACATCTGATATCCGTATTTTCATAGATAGTCAGTGGACTCTGTCTCACAAACTCTATAATTGTCCATAACTGTCGATCATTTCTACTGGAGATGGTATAACACTTTAATAACTCTATGGCAGATGAATTCGCCAGGAAGTACAACCCATTCTACCACGTTTGGCAAATGTTGGCATACCAATCGCTACATGTAACATATTGCTAATGCAGGGCGCTATGAAGAAGGCAAACACCAGGTGGAATAACATCACCACGTGTCAGGTCACAAAAAACATCTGGCCTACACTAGATTAAAAGCGCTCATGGTGCTTGCTATCTAAGCAGATCGGGCACTGTATTATAGGAAAGCACACTACGCGGTTAGGCGTATTCTTAAATGACTTGCAGAAGCTGTATGGATGAGAAAGAGAAGGAAAGAGTTCTTCACCTCCTCTGTACAAGCCCTGCTCTAGCTCAAAACGCAAGAATTACCTAGAAGAATTCTTTTATAACGATCTAACGGATCTCAATTATAGAATAACATAATAACATCAATTATAGAATAATTAACATAATCAGTCTTTCACGTTCTGTAAGGGACTCAAACTGGTTTCATTGAGCTTAGAAGAAAACCCCAAGATTCATGTGGTATCACAATGGACAATTAAACTGGCCTAAGTGTGTCCTACTCCATCGCGGACAGCCATTTTAACCTAACCTAACCATAAGCAGTTTTATCATCTCTTTCAATATCAACGACGTCTGTTTTAAGAGTAAAATGATAACTTATTTCAACAAACTTTCTACCAGCAGAATGCTAACCATTCATATAAAGCAATCTATCAATTGTCAGAAACAAGTATATCAAACACTTTTCTCTAGACTTTTTCTAAATAATGTTGTCTTTTCCAAAATATTTTTCTTACTTCTAAAACCAACTTAAAAAGTTCTTCTACTGGGAGAATACTGTATTGAGCAAAAACAAAGTTATTTTAAGATAACAAGTTGGAGGAAACAAACTTTTATCATTGTTTCAAACTCAATGAATCTTATCGCCAATACTAGTTTGACTGATTCTTTTGTTTGACTTAAAAATTAGAAGGAAGAATAAAAACTGTCAGTTTGATTAAGACATTGGTTTTGACAGTGAGAAGTGCGAATGTAGTGTTTAAGGCAAATACGCATTATTCCTTATCGTCTTGAGTGTGCAATTTATGGGTTTTGAAATTCCCATATGCTCATTGCGATACTGCACCAATTGCGTGCTATTCCAATTGGATTGTATAACTGTAAAAATAATTATGATTTCACGTTAAACATATTTGAACAAAACATATTTGCTTTCTTTGTTTTTACATAAAAGGCAACGAAGATCTTTGTCATCAATCGTTTGCATCTGATGAACCCGACGGTAACCCTCCAACACTTCTAACTGACAGTAACAAAAAACATCACCGACGTCATGAAAGGACAACCAGCCTGCAGGCCATAGATAGATTAAGTACAAAAATTCAGTGTACAAAGGAATCAATTCGCAAAGAACAAACTGCCAGAGACGGTGAGTAATTTAATCGACAATTTTATCTTTTTTTAATTGAATATGATAACATTTTCATATCGTGTGGTTGCAGATAATGTCAATGAATATCTCAAATTAGCCGCTAGTGCTGATAAGCAGCAATTACAACGAATAAAGGTAAATATACTGAGATAAGAAAAAGAAAGCACACCCATAACTTTTTCAACCATTAATTATTCTTATTCTTGTTTTTAATTTAATTATTAGGCTGTCTTTGAGAAGAAAAATCAAAAGAGCGCACACACAATTGCCCAATTGCAGAAAAAACTCGATAGCTATACGAAACGGTCCAAAGATATACAAAACCATCAATTTCATAACAAGAGCCAACACCGTCAACCAAGAGAGGTGTTACGAGATGTGGGTCAGGGTTTAAGGTAAACGAGAAAAATACTTTGAAAAATTTAATTTTTTTAAGTAATTTATAAAATGGCTTTCAGAAATGTTGGTGGTAATATTCGTGATGGTATAACAGGATTTTCTGGTTCAGTGATGTCAAAACCACGAGAATTTGCACATTTAATTAAAAACAAATTTGGTAGTGCTGATAATATTAATCAAATGACAGGTAAATACGAGTATATTATTTTTGATTTTAGTTTTTTTTTTGTATTGGGCCAGATGTTTTATATTTTGTTTTAAAAATGCAACTTTAACTTTTTTAGTATTGTTATGTACTTGGTTATAATATTCTGGATTTAATCTTATCAGATAATAAAACATTAACTACTCAAATAATACACACACAAAATTCCATCTTCGCACGTCAAAACTAAATTAAATGTGTACTCCAACGCACGTGTCAAATTTGTACAAAAGCCGGCATATTAAACTATTTTTAGCTGTTATTAATTACTTACTTACTTAAGGTGGCGCTACAGTCCTGTGTGAACTAGGGCCTCATCCAACAAACTTCTCCATCTAGCTCGGTCCCTAGCTAGATGTCTCCAGTTTCGCGCTCCGAGTTGGGTGAGGTCACCTTCCACTTGTGCGCGCCACCTGATCCGCGGCCTTCCTCTACTGCGCTGTCCTGTGGGTGTGGATTCGAAGACTTTCCGGGCCGGAGCATTGGTTTCCATGCGCTCTACGTGACCCAGCCATCTTAGTCGTTGGACTTTTACCCTTCTGGCTAAGTCTACGTCGCTGTACAGCCCATACAGCTCGTCGTTCCATCTTCTCCTCCACTCCCCTTCGATGCATACGGGACCGTAGATCACACGAAGAATCTTTCTCTCGAAACGGCCCAAGGTGCTTTCATCCGCTTTTGTCATAGTCCATGCTTCTGCACCGTATAGCAGGACGGGGATGATAAGGGTCTTATATAGCGACACTTTGGTCCTTCGAGAGAGGATTTTTCCACTCAATTGCTTTCTTAACCCAAAGAAACAGCGGTTAGCAAGAGTTATTCTTCGTTTGATCTCAGCGCTGGTGTTGTTTTCTGCGTTTACAGCGGAGCCTAGGTAGACGAAGTCCTTGACTACCTCAAAGTTACGTCTGTCGATGGTGACGTTTTGACCAAGACGTCGGTGTTGTAGGTCCTTTCTTGATGACAGCATGTACTTTGTTTTGCCCTCATTAACCGTTAAACCCATTTTTGCCGCCTCTGCCTCAATACTCACAAAAGCCCCATTGACATCACGCTGAGTTCTTCCGATTATGTCAATGTCATCAGCATATGCTAGTAATTGGACAGACTTTTGAAAGATAGTGCCTCTAGTGTTGACGTGTGAGCTATGCACTATTCTTTCAAGTACGATGTTAAAAAAATCACATGACAGCGCATCACCTTGTCTAAAACCTTTTTTGACATCGAAAGGTTCTGTTAAGTTGTTTCCAACCTTTATGGAGCAGCGTGAATTCTCCATGTCCATCCTGCACAAACGGACGAGTTTGGCAGGGATGCCAAAACTAGACATGGCTCTATACAGTTCGTCCCTGTAGATACTATCATATGCGGCCTTGAAATCAATGACAAGATGGTGGGTGTCGATTTGGTGTTCTTGGGTTTTTTCCAGGATCTGCCGTAATGTGAATATTTGATCGACTGTGGACTTTCCTGGTCTAAAACCACACTGATAAGGACCTATCAGGTTGTTGACGATGTGCTTTAGACGTTCACATATTACGGCAGAGAAGATTTTATAAGCGATGTTAAGTAGACTGATTCCTCTATAATTGGTGCAGTTTAGAGGGTCTCCTTTTTTCAGGATCGGGCAAACAATACTGAGGTTCCATTCATCGGGCATGCTCTCTTCCGACCATATCTTACAGATAAGTTGGTGCATGCTCCTAACCAACTTATCTCCAGCTGCTTTAAAGAGCTCGGCAATCAAGCCATCCGCTCCAGCGGCTTTGTTAGACTTCAGCTTAGATATAGCAATCTTTACTTCGTCTAAGTCGGGAGGACGGGATTGTTGGCTTTCGTCGTCTATGTTGAATGGATCATCCTGCCTGACGGCGGAATTCGGTTCGTCGTCGCCGTTATACAGTCTGCAGAAGTGGTCCTTCCATATCCTCAACATTGACTGCGGTTCCACTATGATGTTTCCACTTTCGTCTTTGCAGCCTTCGGTTCTAGGTTTATGTACTTGTGAATTTCGTTTCACCTGTTCATAAAACTTTCGAACTTCATTCCTGCTTTTAAACCTCTCAACATCTTCGACCGCACGCTTCTCATGCTCTCTTTTTCCTTCTGAGAAGTCGGTGTTCCTCTCGCCTCTTCTACTCATAGAGCTCATGAGCAGCTCTCGTCCTTTTATGCAGCACCGCTTTGCGTGCCTGTTGTTTGGCTGCATTTGCCTGCCGACATTCCTCATCAAACCAGGGGTTCCTTGTTGGTGGTTGCTTGAAACCCAGCACGTCAGAGGCGGCTTCTCTGAGTGCGTCTTGGCAATGTTGCCACTGGTTTTCTATACATTGTGTTGGCGGCACAGAACTTCGAGAGAGGTTACTTGTAACTCGGTCGGAGAAGGAGTTGGCGATCTCTTGTGATTGTAGCCGTTCGACGTTGTACCTTCTCCCAGCATCTCCCTGTTTTGCCTTGGGCCTGGAAACCCGAAGTGCTACCTTGGCTACAACAAGGTAGTGGTCCGAGTCGATATTAGCTCCTCGGAAAGTTCGGACATCCATGATGCTGGAAGCGTGTCTGGCGTCGATCGCAATATGGTCAATCTGGTTGACGGTAGATTGATCTGGAGATCTCCAAGTTCCTTTGTGGATGTTGAGGTGTGGAAAACGCGTACTGGCTACCATGACGTAGCTTTCTAAATTATGTAACGTTTGTTTGAAAATTATTCAGCTCGTTCTCTCAAACATGTACGTTAACTTTTTTAGACGAACCAAAATATTTGGGTATAACTTTAAACAAGCAGTTAAGCTGTAAACTTAGAATGGTGGAAAAATATTTAGAAACAATAAAGTCAATTCTTTGGCAAATTCTAAAATTAGTTTAAATCTCGATCAAATAACTCTCGGTTTATCTTTAAAATTTGGTTTTAAAAATATTTAGAACTCGAGCATTTCTTCACTTTCTTTAATTTTCTTAAAACTCAGTGTTAATTATTATTGAGACTTAGACCTCGGTTTGATAAAACAAAGTTCCAACGAATAATAAATTACTTTCATAGCACCCGGTATGATTATTTAGACATATATTTATAACATTCTTTCGACTAATAATATTGAATTTTTATCAGTTTTGATTTAGCGGTAAAAAATTTTGTCATTTTAAATAAATTGTCAATTTAAATCAATTTTCATTTTTATTTTACTCTAAACCAATGTCGTTTAGAAGTTTATATGTATTTTCAATATTATTTTGAATTGTTTGCTTTCAAAATGTTTTGCTTATTTTGTTGTAATACATTTTCGAAGTGCTCGCTGTGATTAGTCCTACATAATATGTCCAAGACCTTAAAGTAACGGAAATTGATTTATTTATTAAATTTTGCCTTCCTTGAAACGTTCATAGAAATGATGTTACGGTAGCGAGGATAAAGGGGTCGCGTACGTTGTTGGAAAAACATTAATGAGAGTAACACGGATTTTACTCTGCAATATAATTTTCATTGAAACTTGTACATCGTTTTTCAACACAAAGTATAACAGAATGAACATTATGGCTTGTTAAAGGACATAATGCCCACACATAATTGACTTCTTTAAACAAACAAAATGTCTACCTATGCCTACATATATTGTATGTTTGAGATTTTAAATTATTTCAATAAAATAACATCAAAACCTACATATGTACATACATTATATATATGAATAAATAACATTGCTAAACCGAGTTCTAATATCCTAATTTGAGGGTCTAATAAATCGAAGTCTTATCTCAGACTGAGGTCTAAGGGCCCCCACAGACTGCAGAATTTTTCGGCCGATAGTTTGGTCGGCTTCTTAATCAGTATGGAGAGGAATGCATATGCGCACACTACAGTGATTCAGTATCGGCCGATAAGAAAGTTTGATGGGCTACCCGATTACATTCAAACTAATCTGTCGGCCAACTATCGGCCGACTGTTTAATCAGTATGGGCGCATACACGCCTGTGCATACATGACGATTGTTTAGTCGGCCGATAGTTCAGTTCGCTCTGTGATTTGGCGTCGTGTGCGTGTATTTTCATTTTCATTGTGCGACCGTTTCAACAGTCAGTTACAAACTAGTTCGAGAATAGTCGGCCGGCTGTTGGATAGTCTGCGCCCTGTTCACCAACCAAACTGTTTAGTTGGCTCGGTGTGCGCCTTTTCAGCCCAACCCGACTAAACTATCGGCCGATAAAAAGTCTGCAGTCTGCGGGGCCCTAAATCATAGTTCTTAAGCTCGAGAACTTGATAAAGAATTGAGTTAGAAATCAACCAAGTTAAAAATGTTCAATAAAGCGCGTTTAGAATTGACCGTAAGAAAAACACTTATTGTTTTTCTTTGCTAAATATTGGCCATGTTAACTATTCAATACAAATGGCAAGCCCTTAGTTAAACATAACTATTAATAGTCTCTTCTTCTCTGGATTTTTGTTCAATGACAGAAAATTAACAAAATTATTAAATTTGAGTTTTTCGATTCTATGGGAAAAATAATAATTAGAAACGACTTCAATTTTGTTAATTAAGTGCAAAATTGATGAGTGATGGTATTCGAACAATTCTGAATTTCAGGGTTATCCATTTTGCGGTTTCAAAAGTAAACTTAAATAAAACACATAGAAAATATTTTTTTTTCGATGATATTTTGAATGTTGACATTATGTGTGAAGCACTACATTATTTAAATGGCCACCACGCGAAGTGTTGCAAGCATCGATTCTTTTGAGGTGGTTTTCGACCACTTTTTGACACATATTGGCCGGTATCTCAGTCGTAATTTGACGAATGTTGATTTTTAAGTGCTCAAGAGTTAAAGGTTTATCATGGTTTAGCATAAACATGCTCTTACGCGGCCAGGAAATGTCTCTTGCAATAAAGCCATATTTGTTCGAGTTGTGTGGCATATGGCACGGTCTTGTTCAAACCATATATTCACCAAGTAGTATTCTTCAATAGCAGGCAAAAAAAGTCGGTTATCATGTGACCATAACGCTCCGAATTGACGGTCACAGTCGTTTTCGAAGAAGTAAGGTCCAAGGTAGTACCCGTGGCATGATGGTTAATGCGTTGGACTGTCATGCCAGAGGTCTTGGGTTCGATCCCTGCCTATACCATCTAAAGTTTTTTTCACGGATACTGCCTCTTGCGAGGGACAAATTCTCCAAAAGTAATTCTTGTCATGAAAAATGCTTTCTCAAATTTGCCGTTCGGATTCGGCTTAAAATTGTAGGTCCCTTCCATCCCTGACAACAGTACTCGCACACAGTAATGGTTGAGAGTTGTTAGCGAGTAGGCCCTAGTTCTCAACGGACTGTTGCGCCACCAATTTATTTATTATAAGGTCCAATCACACCTCTGGACTAAAGAGCGCACCAAACAGTGACATCTTGTGTATGTAATGGCCTCTCTTCAATAACTTGAGGATTCTCAGAACCCCAAATAGGACAATTTTGTTTATTAACATACCCACCAAATGAGAAATGTGCTTCGTCGCCGAAGAAAATGTTGTTCGAGAAATCGCCGTCCACCGCCTGTTGTTCAAGCAACCATTCGACGTATCTACGACGTTGTGAATGGTCAGCTGGCTTTAATTGTTGTGTGATGTAGGTGTAGATCCCAATGCAAAGTACCCCATAATGTGCCCTAAGACAGTCCTAATTCCTGAGAACGACGATGAATCGACACACTCGGGTCTTCGGCAACGATTTCACTTACAGCAGCGATATTTTCAATGGTATAAGCGAAACGATGATGCACAGGCCTTACAATATCTATAAACAATCAAGTCTCTTCAAATTTCTTCACAATTTTACCAATTGCTTTCGTAGTTGGACGATTATGTAAACCATAATCTCCTCTTAAAGCACGATATGTGGCTGTGGCAGAACCACCA
The DNA here is from genome assembly GCA_920104205.1 of Eupeodes latifasciatus. Taxonomy (NCBI): domain Eukaryota; kingdom Metazoa; phylum Arthropoda; class Insecta; order Diptera; family Syrphidae; genus Eupeodes; species Eupeodes latifasciatus. The sequence goes on along the minus strand of OV049924.1, from coordinate 174,712,433 downwards.
TTTTTGCAGTAGGTTTTAACAATTTGACAGGTGTCGAATTGTAGCCCTATACTTTTGAAACCGCAAAATGGATACCACGTTATTTGGCTGTCAGAAAAATTAAAAATAAAAACTGTAAAGCTTTAAATTATTTTCATAACATCTTTTCTTGAGAGAAAGAGCAAATATTGAGGTTCTTAAGAACAAACCTTGAATAAAAGACCGCCAATTTTTTTTTCAAGTTACCTTTGAATTCATGAAACTCGTCTTCAATTACATCTTATTTTATTTGACCCACATTTACATTTTTTTTTGTTTATCCCAAAAGCAGGAAAAAGGACACTTTCGTTAAAATAATGGCTAATTGAAAAACATAATGAACATTTCATATCTATCAATTTAATATAAAAGCTTTGAATCTCTCGAGAATGGAAGTGAGAAGAGATTCTGCAACGTGTCATTTGTGTGTGCCACACTATTTGTGTGTGCCACACTGTAGTTCCTTCCCAACTTATTTGTTTTTCTTAATCTGTTTTTATTTTGTATTTTATTAAATTGGGTTGGGTTCGAAATCCTGTATGGCTCATAATACTGTATTTAAAATACTGTATCTCAAAATACTGTATTTCAAAATACTGTATGTACAAAATACTGTATGATCAAAATACTGTAGCTCGAAATTCTGTTTCTTAAAATTCTGTATATCAAAATGCTGTACATAGGCTGCCAAATAAAAATCGTTTTGATAATGTAAAAAAGTGCGCACTTTTTTACATTATCAAAACGATTTGTATTTGTCAGCCTATTTACAGCATGTTGAAATACAGAATTTTAAAAACAGATTACTTTTATAAAGAATACATCATAATATTTTTTCATTGGCATAATGTTCTAATATACTGCCCTTGAACAATAACATATGATAATTTATAAGCCTTTGAATTAATTTAAAAAAAAAAGAAATAAATGGTATCTTCGTCTTATTTTCTCTTCCCATTTTCTTCTTATTAATTGTTATTTATCTCACAGTTGTATATGAATTGTTGTTACCACAATCAACAATTCCATAAACAATTACACCGAACTTATTGATCTGTCAAAACTTCCACGTGTTCGTTCATTTCGTTGATATTTAAAAGCTAATGCAAATTTAAAAATTAAGTGAAATTTGGAGTTGCAATAAATGATATAATGTTCGTTGATATTTAAAAGCTAATGCAAATTTAAAAATTAAGTGAAATTTGGAGTTACAATAAATGATATAATGTACATACATACATAAATCGAGTTCTGCTTTTGTTATTCTCTATAATGGAAGCTTAAGAGCGGAATTTTGCAAAAATACAGTATTTTTAGATAATGTTTTGCTCATACAGAATTTTGAGAAGAAGAATTTTGAGATACAGTATTATTAGATACAGTATTTTGACAACACAGTATTTTGAGATACAGTATATTAACCATACAGTATTATGAATATACAGTATCATACAGTATGATACAGAATTTTAACCATACAGTATTTTAAAATACAGCATTTCGAGCCGCTCCCTATTAAATTTTGTACTTAAATGCACCCATTTCCTTAAATTTAAGATATCACAACCCTATTTTAAGACTGTTATTAACAAATTCTTGGCAAGCAACATGCGGGTTACTCGTAAAGTACATGGGCACCATAAACTTTGCCTATAATTCCATTGCTATGGTTGTTCCATGTTAGAGAGCGGTTTAGCCCTAATTTTTAGCAGTTTCTACATATTCAATGGGCGCATTACTTAACAAAATTGAAGGAAAGTAAGAGAGATAAAGAATCTTTTTAGAAATTTTGATTTTTTAGGGTTAAAGAAAAGACCATTTAAGTAAGACCAGTTTGAAATTGTGTCAGGTCTTCATTGATATAAGAAGCCCCATGCTCAATCAATAAATACAATCTGTTTCTAATTATTTTTTCAGCTGAAAACACATTTTCTTGTAATTAATATCACATCCAGCTGTTTAAAAAAAATGTTAATGTTGAAATAATAATAAAGAACAAAAGAAAAATTGAATGAAGCATTATGTATTTTTACTAATAACTTCAAAGAATATTTCAATACAACCTGTTTTAAAAAATAAAAAAAAAAAAAACATGGTCTAATTAAGTTTCGACCACTGTACATGATAATAAAGTCAAAGCTTTTTCATGCTGTCTATGACAGCAACTTTCTTTTCTGAGTATGGATATAAATTGCAATGAGCTAAAAGAATCCAGAGTTTGACTCGTCTTTTTATAAGCGCATCGTTTCCAATTGATCCTAAACTAAATTGGTTTTCAAGAACTACAGTTTGGGATTCACTTTAAAAGTAATATATGCTCTGGGTTGGGTTCGAAATCCTGTATGGAGCATAATACTGTATTTAAAATACTGTATCTCAAAATACTGTATTTCAAAATACTGTATGTACAAAATACTGTATAATCAAAATACTGTAGCTCAAAATTCTGTATCTTAAAATTCTGTATACCTAAATTCTGTATTTACAGCATGTTGAAATACCGAATTCAAAAACAGATAACTTTTACAAAGAAAACATCATAATATTTTTTTCATTGGCATAATGCTCTAATATACTTCCTTTGAACAATAACATATGATAATTCATAAGTCTTTGAATTTTTGTTGTTGTTTTAAATACATTTGTATATACAATTCATAAATTGTTACTTATAAATATTATTGCCTATTATTATTTACTTATTTATGATATGACTTATTAATGTATTCTGTTTTTTTACTTGTTTGGAGTTTCAATAAATGATATAATGTACATACATACATAAATCGAGTTCTGCTTTTGTTGTTCTCTATAATGGAAGCTTAAGAGCGGAATTTTGCAAAAATACAGTATTTTTAGGTAATATTTTTCTCATACAGCATTTTGAGAAGAAGAATTTTGAGATACAGTATTAGTAGATACAGTATTTTGACAACACAGCATTTTGGGATACAGTATATTAACCATACAGTATTATGAATATACAGTATGATACAGAATTTTAACCATACAGTATTTTAAAATACAACATTTCGACCCGCTCCCATATGCACTTCTGAATCAGATTATCATAGTCATGGTTTTTATGATTAATAACTTGGAAATGCAGCGTGGTGCAATTTTTTCAAGCAAGATGTTGAAAACAAAATTTCTTTTTCATTACTTTCAAAATTAAAAATGCAACAAATAATGTATGTATATTTAATACATTTGTATGTGTAGAAGCTGAACTAAATGCTCTTAACATGCCAGTGAATTCATCTGATGTTTATGGCATATCAACGCCCAACAATGCAAGTAATATTCCTGCCCAATCAACTGGATCTGGAAATACAGGCGGAGCAGGTAGTGGGAAATTCAATAGTGACAACGGAAGCGAATGCAGTAGTGTTACGAGCGAAAGTATTCCAGCTGGGTAAGTTTTAAAGGTCAAGAAAGTTTATGTTATGTGCCATTTTAATCAATTTTTGTATAGTTCTGGAAAAAGCCAATCAGGAGCCAGCCAATATAATGTTATTTATAAAACTATTCTTACACAACTACAAGAAAGGAATGATGAGCTTGAAAAGCTCAAAGAAAGAGTCGAAAGGCTAGAGGTAATTTTTACTTGTTTACCATTATACCATTTTATGTACCTTTGTTCTTTCAGAATACACAAAAAGAGTTTAACAATTTGACAGCAACGCTGGAAAGTGAACGATATCGTGCGGAAGGCTTAGAAGAACAAATCAATGATCTGACCGAATTGCACCAAGTAAAGTGATTTTCAAATAATCATTCGAAAGAATTTTTTCTAAACAATGTTTATTATATCTGTATTTCAGAATGAAATTGAAAATCTCAAACAAACTATAGCCGATATGGAGGAAAAGGTACAATATCAAAGTGACGAGAGACTGAGAGATGTTAACGAAGTTTTAGAAAATTGCCAAACAAGAGTAAATGAAAATTTTAAAAATTATATTTCAAATTCATCATATAAGTGATTATATTAAACAGATTTCTAAAATGGAACACTTATCGCAACAACAATATGTCACTGTTGAAGGAATTGACAATTCTAATGCCCGTGCCCTTGTTGTTAAATTAGTTAATGTAGTTTTAACTGTATTGCAAGTAGTTTTACTATTAGTTGCAACAGCTGCTGGCATTATAATGCCATTTCTAAAAACGAGGTAAGTTTATATTGTTTTATTTTTTCGAATTCGAATATTTAAAAAAAAAACATCTAGTAAAAGAAGTATTTGGATAATTTGAATGCATCTTATACAATATATGTAAATGTACTATGTTTAGTACAAAAAGAAGAAAATTAAATACAAAGCCGTTGTTAACTTAAATCTATTCAAATAGTTTTTAACATCCAAACAGATTAAAGAATATATGCTCAATTACTGTTTACATGTAATTGAGAATCGTCAATTACTTATTTTTTTAATTACATGAATGTCACTGAAAACAAAAGTAATGATGAAAAAAGCAGTAATGACCACTTTTTCCAGTAATCATTGCACAATAATATACAACATTATTTTCGTCAAATAAATTTAACGCGATGTTACAAATTTCCCGAAATGCTTAGTTCTTTTACGTAAATAAGAAAATCAATTAAAAGTGCTTTCCCTCAGTTAGTGCATTTTTCAATAACCAATTATTGTACTAAAAAGAGGTTACTTAATAATTAGTTGTTGTTTAAATTAATTACAACTAGTAACTATTATTTCCCAACTTTGTTTAACAGGGTATCTTTATATTCGATGTAGGAAATTAACATTGACGTTAAGTTTCGGAGTTTTTTTTTATATTTTAAAATTTAATAAAGTATGAATAGTTAAAGTAACATTTGACGCGCATCGTTATTGCATTTTTCTATTTATAATAAAAAGAAATGTATTCCTCACTTAGAACATAATGATTCTTTGCTCATAACTAGTGAAGATAAGGCAGTAGTTTTTGCAAACTCATTCGAACAAATTTTCAATAATCTGTTGATTAACGACATAAGCTCAGAAAATAATACAGTAAATGAATCTATTAATATTATCATTAGTTTCAATGAGTCCTTGTCAACAAATTTTTACGTTTCGAATGAAGACATCTTGGGAATAATTCAAAATATGCGTAACAATAAAGCACCAGGAATACCCACTCTAAAAAAACTCGTATTTTAAAGAACTTCCAATCAATGGAGTAACTTTTGTATGCTTTATTGTCAACTCTTGATTAAAGTTACAATATTACCCATTCTCAAGTCAGGAAAACCACTTAACAATCCAAAGAGCTATCCCCAATAAGTCTACTTAGTAACCTTAGCAAAATATTTAAAAAAAGTTTTCAAAATGAAACTTGTGGACTTTCTTGAGACCTCAAACTTCAACTATGATTTTCCGTGGGTTGATTCTGTCAAATATGTAATGTATATTTGGACAATGTCTTTGACCTTCGAGTAACATTGCCAGGGATGCAGGAGACCTACAGTTTTAAGCCGAATTCGAACGGCTTATTTGAGAAAGCACTTTTCATCACAAGAATTACTCTTGGAGAATTTGTCAATTCCTCGCAAGAGGCAGTACCCTTTAGATGGCATAGGCAGGAATCGAACCCAAGACCTCTAGCATGACAGTCCAACGCACTAACCATCATGCCACGGGAACTACAAATGGCATTATTCCACTCAATTTTTACATAAAGAAACCGAGGTACAACAAGTTGCGAGCAAAATTGAAATTCTCAATAAAAGATTTTATTTAAGATGTAGTAGGTAGTGAATCAAAAAATTTATTAATAAACAGTTAAAAGTCAATAAACAATAATATACTTCAAATATGTACCTACATATTTATTTATTTGTTTGTTTATTAATTTATTTTTTCTTTTGTATTTATTTATTTATTAATTTTGTATTTATTTATTAATTTATAAACTTACTATTTATTTATTTTGTCTTGTATTTAATGTAATTATTATTTAAATTTGATTATTTGTATACTTATACAAAATTGCATAGCATAGCAACCAAGTTTTTTTCTAGTAGTTTTTAATTTTAGTAATAGATTTAATTCCAAATTAAATGAAGGTTTTTAACATAGTTTTCCTTCGAATGTAATATTCACTTCCTGTCTGTAAAAGTTCGACCGTTTTGTCTACCCACTTTACACAGATTTAAATTATGATGCAGAGAAATATTAACAATAATGTCATATTATAAAAATCGTCTTTTCTCTTATATCCAAATTATCTTAAGACAAAGTATAATCTTTCAGCGCATTGTACGAGTTTTATTTTGCCATAGTTTTTTGACTTTTGATGGAAACTCTTGTCTATTTTTACTGTTGGTTGATATTTTGTTTTATTTTTCTTGAAAAAATTAAAGGTCATAGTTGTAACTGTTGATTTGCTATGCATTTTTTCTAAAATTAATTGTTGTATTCTTATTTTTATATATTTGTTATAATAAATAGTGTATGTACGAGTTTTACTTTGACTCACTAGTATGTAACTACTTCCCGAACAATGTTCTATTTGAAATAGATGTTTTGAAAATAATATATTCTCCAAAGTTTAGGATACTATCCTAGAACTGATATTTATCAATTAAGTTTGTGCTTTTATTCAAACTTTAAAACTACTACAGAACGATTTACCCCGGCATTTACATGTATTAAAAATAAATTGTGACTAATTATTATTCTTGGTTTTATAATTTAACTCTACATTTGTTTTAATTTTTCATTTCAGAGTTCGTGTTTTAACGACATTCTTCTCAATATTTTTTATAATATTTGTGATACGTCAATGGCCGGACGTTAAGGATATTGGATCCGGTCTAGTGCGACATTTAAAAGAGTCTTTGGTTGTTAAGTAAAATAATAATGAATACCTAAACAAAAACATTAAAACAAATAAACTAAAATCCTAAATAAAATTTAAGTTTAACAAAAACAAAAAAGAAAACTACTACTATGCAGGGCTTAGTACACCTACATTATATACATGTATTTTTTATTTGATATGGATTACCTTTTTACTATAAAATAATTTGCAAAAATACAACAAAAAGAAAGCAAATTTAGGCTTACAAATAACAGAAAGTCTCATCGATCACGTTTTCCTTGCATCACTCAATGCATCTTTCTCTCTTTCGCATATTGTATACAAAATAAATAAATTAAATAACAATAACAATAACAATTCAAATAAAGTAAATTAAAAACAAAATAAAATACCTACATAAAAATGTAAATAAATCAAATATTTCGAAATATTAAAAATAAATAGTGATATTAAATATTTTTGTATTATTCTTTTGTATATACATATAAAAAACAAAAAGAAACATAATAATTGTAACATTGCTTTTTTATTTTTTATTTTTCACTTCTGATAAAATAATAAATAATATTAAAATAGCATAGTAAAAATGTAGCGCATAGATGTTAGTGTATATGTTACTTTTTTCGTTAAATTGATATAAAGAATTTTTACACGCTCACTTCATGGCACTCAAATTACAAAGTAATACAAAAATGTCTATAAACCTTTCAATTATTTCTTTTTTAAAATGACGAACAAAATCCATATTTGCAATTATAAATATAAAATTTATTTTTAGTACTTCATTTCTTTTAACGAACCTTTTTAATTATGACTGAATCATCAATACCTATCTTCAAATTTTATATTGAAAGAAAATTAAGTTTCTGTAAATTTTTTTGTTAATAAGTTTTCATAAATATACATAAAGTTAAAAAGAACAGAGTACGAACATTCTTCGTATTTTATTTGCATATATTTTAACTTAAGATCTTTTCTTATCTGAAAAATTGAAGAAAACCCGTATTTATCATAAAAACAAAAAATTATTGATAAAAAAGGAGATGTTTGTGCCCCAACAAAATCAAATATACGACTAAAAAGAAAATAAAGAATTGCATAAATATAATAACGTGTTTTTAATTGCATACATTTATAAACTAAACGTTAATTTTTTGAAACTTTTCTGTTTAATAACCAATACTAAATTACAACATTGATTTGGGTTTTGATATCTATTGTCATGGGTATGGTTGTAAGTGTTGTTTTTCTCATGTTCTGCTATATCCATGATAAATGAAGACACTTCGATAACCCATGATAGACTTGCTGGTTAATGTTTTTCGCATTTTACAACAGGTAATTGCATTGACTTGCCGGTTGTAATTGCTGTGGAAATAGCTGATGGTATCCGATTTACACGCAAAAATTTTCTTAGAGCTTTGACGTCTTCATCGATGATAGAACCTTGGCTGAAGGCTTATTTAAATACAGCTTTGTTTTGGTCTCTAGAATACGTTCTTCTAATAGTGGAAAACCAGCTTCAGCCATTATGTAACGTATTGGAGTGGTTGGGAAAGCATTTATGCTTCTGCGCACAGCTTGATGGTAAAGAGCTTTGATGTTGTTTATCGTTGATTTAGGAGAGTTGCCGTAGATAAGAAGACCATAATCTATCTTACTTAGTACCTACTAAAGATATAAATAATATTACATAGTGTGTTTATATGTGCAAATGATTTATTACTAGATAAGTAGTTTAGTATGTTTGTCCTAGCAGCTAGGCTCTTTTAAAGTTCAGTTCAATGGGTCTTAAAATTATGCTTATTATTTACATAAGTAGCTAGAATACATAGATTGTTACCATTTCCTATGGTAATATTATTGAAATTGAAAGAGTCTTCTGTACAAGAAGTCTTACGACATACATGCATTGTCTTACATTTATCTACAGATAATTTGGTGCCTGAGGTGACAGACCAAGTCATAATGCCTGTTAGAACTTTTGAAAAAAGAGTTTGCTGTTCTACCAAGCTGTTGTGCCGACATGGATGTATACATCGTCGGCGTAGATGCAGTGATCTAGTTGGGAGTATTTGGATATTATGGAACTAATGTCATCGAAGGCAATTAGAAATAGCACTAGACAAAAAGGATTTGACATAGTTGAAGATTTTGGGCCCAATACCCCAAGCTTTAATTTTAGCTAGGATTTGTGCAATAGATTTTTTTGGTTTTTGAAAAGAAAGAATTGTTGCAAGTTTTCAGTTCTGTGGAATAGTGCCAGTTTCGAATGTTGTTATAGAGTTGTATTAGCCTGGATTTGGTAGAAGGAGGACGATTTTGGCGAATCGCTTTAGTTATGCGAGCTGCTTCTTGGTTTATTTTAGGGGAGATGTTTTTGGATGATAAGTCCTTTAAAATATGTGTTTGGAAGATGGTCCAGTTAGCAAGATCTGTTTTAAATTTGGGATTGAAACGAGATTCTGGGAGGTCTTGCTTAGTGGGTATGGAAAACATTAAAGTGAGATCTTTGGAAATAGTTCTGGAGAGCAGGTAGTTATGTCGATATGTGTAAACGACTGGTGTGTAGAAAAATGTGTTGGGGAGCCATCATTAAGAATAATGAGGTTAGAATTACTTAAAAACTTTTCCCAGATAGTACCTCTAGCATTTGTTCTTCTAGAAGAACCCCACAAAACACTCCTAAAATTAACGTCACCTGCTATAATAACTGAAGTATTTATTTGATTGATTATATTTTCAAGGTCATTGGAGAAGGATTGATAGGGATGTATATAAATGGAAACCAAGGTGAATTTAATTGATAGTTTTGCCTCAATTGCTAAAGTCAAAATATGTGAATTGATAAGAATTTTACTATGAAGAATGCCTTTTTTATCAGAATAGCAGTTCCTTGTTTAGCTGTGGTGTTGCTATCGAGGTTGTGAAAATAACCTGTATACAGTTTAGGAGTGTTTGGTTTGAAAAGATGAGGACAGTGAGTTTCCTGAAGGGAAATTATACTTGGTGAATATTCTTTTATAAGTATACTTAACTCGTCGTAGTTGTTTATAAAGCCTTTCATATTCCATTGAAGGATTTTAAGTGATTTTTTTGGAATGTTGGTAGTTCTTTTTGGAGTTTGTTGTGATTAATATACGTTGTCGTTATTAAGGTGATCAGAACCTCGACTGTCCTGCAAAGAGGTCGACCCCAGACAGTGGAGTCAAAAGTTTGGAGATTATCATTTTTATTGCATTTCGACGTCTTTAAAGACTGGATTTCTTACGAAGTATTCGTTTTTTAACTTCCCATAGGATGTTATTGCAATGGGTTCGATTTGTCAAATTGAAAATTTTGACATTTCTCGACGTTTCAAGGTCCCTAGAGTCGAAATAAAAGATTTTTGGAAAAATGTCTGTGCGTGCGTGTGTACGTACGTTCGCGATGTTTTTTCGTTGTCCATAGCTCAAGAACCAGGAGAGATATCGACTTCAAATAAATTTTGTTATACAGGGGCCTGATTATGAGGTTCGCGGCGGATCGTTTTCAATTCGACCTTTCAAATTCGACTCGCTTCGTATTTCCTTATTAACGAACTCGCGGCGAAGCGAAAGTAGTTCTTCCTATATTCCAGTGATTTGACACTTTGGTTTGACTTTTTATCTCTATATTCCAGTGATTTGACACTTTTGGTTTGACAGCTTTCTACACATTTTGTTTTGTTTTGATTGAATTTGTGAAATTTGCGGTGATTTATTTAATAAACAATATTAAAATTAAAAAATGGAATCAATTATGGTGTATATTTATTCTGAAAGGGAGGAATTTGAGGAATCCCAGGAATCCTCAGGATTACGGGTGTCCAGAAGACTACTAAGAAGCAAATCTTCTCCTTTGGATCTCCCTTCAACTGAGTAAGTATTGTTTCCTTTTAGTTTAAATCAAATAAATCAATTAATCTACACACTTTGTCTTAATAGATTTATCAAACTATTTCGACTTTCGAAAGAAGCTTTTGTCTTCATTTTGCAAGAGATCAGTGAGGAATTCAAGGATCAGAACAGCAACGGCATTCCTTCAATTTTAAAGCTTGCCGCTACTATGAGATTTCTTGCTGAGGGATCGTACCAAAAAGGAGTTGGACAAGACGTACTCCTTGGAATGGCACAACCAACAGTCTCAAACGTTTTGTCTGAAAATCTTAAAATTCTTGAGAGAAAGTTGTGCCCAAAAATGATAAATTTTAAAATGAATGAACAGGAACCTCGTTCCTTGAATGAATTTTAAAATTTTATATTTTATTGTGGATACATTATAAGAAAATTAAAATAAAGCTAACTCACATTTTTAAATTAAAATAAAGAAATAATCCACGAAATGGAACACTGAATAATAATAAACACTCTTTCGCCTGTGAATCCGCCAAAAAAAGCTATCGGATTCAACTCGCCAACAAACATTATGACATTTCAAACTCGCCTTCGAATTCGTTAATTGGTCGAATTCAAAACGAAGAAGGCGAAAACGAAAGCAATAATTGAAAAATGGCAAACTCGCTAGCAAAACGATTCGCCGCGAACCTCATAATCAGGCCCCAGGTAATAGTGCAGAAAGATGCAGAAAGGGCTCTCAAGAAAACTGCGTGGGTGATTTGTTTACTATATCAGTTTAAAAAAAAGGTGAAAATTTTGGTTAAACATCTCACGAACCAATAACGTTAGAGACTTGAATTAAATTTTGTATTATATTGTAACGTTTTTGGAAAAAAAAATCCAATTATCGTTTTTTTATAAATCAAAAAAAAAAACTGAAAAAAAAATTTGTCACCTCGAAAATTTTACGAATAAAAAATGGAGAAAAATGAAGAATAACGTTTTTGATATCAGGGGTGGAATCGGCTAAGGTGATTGTTGATAAATGACAATCAAAATGATCGAATTTGAACTACGTAAGGTGATAGTCAAATTGATACCTAAAAAGCTGTCACAAAAAAATGTGATAGTCAATTTCAAACAAATATGTTTATTCCGAATAGAGCTACCAGACGCTTACACAAACGACTGGAAAATTTTCTTAGATCGCTTTGTTTTTTTGAAAAAACACATTCCTGTGACCGACAAAGCTTACGACATTCGAAAAAAAGCAAAAAAAAGTAAGAATTTTATTCAAAATCAGCCAATTTGATACTTTTATTTAGATATTTTATAAGAATCAATTTAAAATTTCACCAAGGCAACAACGAATTTTGACAGTTTGAATCTGAAATTCTTCAATCGAATTGAATTAAGTTGAATCATCTTACACAGACGGAATAAAAGTGATAGTCAATTTGACTATCAAAAAAATGATAGTCAACTATCACCTTAGCCGATTCCACCCCAGGTAAAATTTTGAGAAAAATTGAATTGGCAGTTTTTTTATACAAAATAAAAACCTAAAAAAAAACATTACTCAAAGTTGGTAAAAATTGAATTTTGACTTAAATATCTTTTCAAAAATTTGAGATTATGGCTACCAACTTATTTTATCTTATAAGAAATATTGTTTTCAACATTCGGTAAAATTTTGAGAAAAATCGAATTGACAGTTTTTTTTTACAAAAAATAAAAACCTAACAAAAAAATTAATAAAAGTTAGTAAAAATTGATTTTCGACTCAAATAACTTTTCAAAACTTTAAGAAATTGGCTTTAAACTAATTTTATTTTTTTTAAATATGGATGTCAACATTCAGAAACATTTTGAGAAAAATCGAATTGACAGTTTTTTGCAAAAAATTAAAAACAAAAAAATTAACAAAAGTTGTTAAAAAATGATTTTCGACTTAAATATCTATTCAAATCTTTGAGATATCGGCTTTAAATTATTTTTTTTTTATAAAAAATATTGTTTGCAATATTCAGTAAAGTTCTTATTAAAATCTTACAGTCAGTTTTTTCATACAAAATTAAAATCTACAAATAGTACGCAAAATTGGTAAAAATTAATGTTTGGTTCTCGATATCACGTGAATAATAGAAAACATTGGATTCAAATAAATTAACTTAATTGATCCAATTTGTATTTGTTTATATTAAAAATAAAAACTTTTAAGAAATGCTACTAAAATTGGTAAAAATTGGTTTTCGAATAGAAATCTCGTTAACCAAAATAGATTTTGAAATCAAACTCTTTTATCATATGCAAACATTTTGTTAGTAATTTTTAATTTTTTTAGACTAATTCAACTGATAACTTTTTTAACAAAACACGAAAACCTACAAACCTTTTAAGCAAGACAAATTGACAGACGGGATGGGAAGTTATCAGTGCGGGTCGCATCCCAGCCTCTTTTTCTATGTGGGACCTTTGATAAAGGCGAATTTATTGGATTATTGTTTGGATTAGTGGATTTAGGGAATTGTGGTTGATTGGCGGTTGGTTGGTTTGAGACTGTTTGTGGTTTGTGTGAAAGATTTGAAATAGATGGTATGTTGGTTAAGTTAGAGGTTGTAGGGAGGTTAGGTAGGGCTTTATTATGTGAGTAGTTTGATTCAATTGAGTTTGATTTTTTTGAGAGAGTATTTAATAATGGTTTTGTTAAAATGTTTGATTTATGCCACTGGCTTAGTTTGTGCAAAAATTTATTGGTTGTGTCTTTCCTGAAGTCAAGGTATAGCATTTAATTTTTGATTTAATATTTTAGACATCAAAAAAACTTTTTGTTGACACTATTTTTGTTATGTCACAACTGAAATATAAATTTTCGCAGCGCATTTTATCGAGGTAAATGTATGTACAGCGTTAAATATTATAAACATTTTATATTACATTTAAACAAGACATTTTAATTTTAAATAAGCCAAAATTACAATTTTCGCCATTAAACAGCAAATTAATATTAAAAACAAAAACAACCCTATACTTAATATTTAGTATACTTAGTTTCTCATCGTACATCTCTAACTAACTTCTTTCCCTTTACTTTTCTGCTCACATTATTTAAATCGTGAAATAATGTAATGGACTGTGGAAGGGCTCCGTTGCACGTTGCTATTTCTCGTACTGATTTACCGTCCTGGATATGCAACAAAACCAATTTTAGAATTTCCGAAGACGTTTGTTTTCCTTTTGGTGTCATTTCGACGTAGAGCAAGAAACTACTATAAATATAAGTAAAAGTCTTCCGTAATACAAGGTTAATAATAACATTATCATTTCACGTGAAAAATACCGTTACAGAGCTACTACAGTGCAAAAACAGCTAGTGTCGGAAAAAAAATATTTTGTTCTTGTTGGCATTTCTATAGATGCGAAGAACGCGACAAAAATATACATAGATATGAAGAATTGTATGGCTTTTTTTTCGTATTTCTTCGGACTCAATTTTCGGGAGTCTATTATAACTATCGTAATCAGTCTGCCTACTCGGAGATTAGAGCTGATGCTAGAAGACAAATTGACAATTGAAAATATTTTGATCTTAAAGTAGTCAACAAAACTTAAAAATTGTAGAGAGAAAAATGTTTGGTCCTTTTATTTAAGGAAATAGGTGCATTTAAGTGCATAGTTTTTCAAAAAATTAAATAAAAACAAATTAACGTGCACAAATAAATTGGGAAGAAACTTTAGTGTGACACTCAAAAATTACACATTGCAAAATCTATTTTCACTTCAGTTCTCGAGAGGTTCAAAGCTTTTTTATGAAATTAAAAGATATACAACGTTCATTATGTTTTTCAATAAACGAAAGTGTTACTTTGTCGTTTTTGGGAACTTTACAGCTGTCGACAGCTAATTACAAACGCGCACTGTATATATGTACTTTGAGAACACTTTTTTCGCTTAGTTATTGATTAAATTAATTTTTTTTTCTTTGTAGTTCAATATTCGAATGAAGAACATCAAAGTTTGTGTTATTTTGTAGTGTAACAGTTTATTTAAAGTCCGATAAAAGAAGTTCAATTGTTTTGAGTTAGTAGGTAACTATAATCATTCAAAAATTGTTCTATATATACCCATCCCTAAATGTTGTCTGTGTGATTCCAGCGGTATGTTTAAAAAAAAAACTGCTCTATTAATTTAAAAAACGGGGAAAGTTCGATAAATCAGGCGACAAAGTTTAATGACGGATTTGTATAGAACAGTTAAAAACAAGCATTTTTTACTATGAGAGGGGGGGGGTTAGGCGGTAGGGCAATTTAAAAAAAATATGTACGTTAAATGGAAAAAAGTAATTAAAAATAACGGTAATACTTATAATTAAGTATTATACCTTTTTTTAAAGCCAACACTTTTGTCTATTAGCTTGTTTTTAAATCAAGTCAATGCATAGAATTGTTTTAAACTCAAAATTTGGACAAAAAAAGTTAAAAATAAGGTTTAAAGTGTAATTCTTCAAAACCGTAAGATTATCTACTATTGTTTTTTTTTTTTAGAATTTATTGCTCTTATTTGTTTTTGATCAAAAACTGAAAACTAGATGATTTTATGTCTTCTAGTTCTTGAGAAAATTGAAAATTAACAAAAAAATCTTTTAATTAAATTATTTTTTCCTTGCTTGAGTATTTACCTAGTCTTATTTTGATATAGTAATAATGGAAGATAATGGAAGATATACCTAGAATAAATTATTTTTTTTTTAAATCCAGCTTATTTAAATGCAAAAGAAACTTTGCATGCACCCCATCTTGCACCCACCGCACCTTTCACCCTCCCCACCTTGCACCCACTCCAAATCCTATAGTGTGTCCAAGCAGGGGGTTGCAGGGGGCAGCATGTCCCTCAATACACACCTCGGTGTGACGTACACCCAAACTCGCACACACTCCACTTTTGCATACACCCAAACTCGCGCCTACTATTATTACTATCAAAATAAGACCACTCAAGCAAAAAAATAATCAAATTAAAAAAATAGTTCTGGTTATTTTCAATTTTATCAAAAAGAAAAAGACATACAATCATCTAGTTTTCAGTTTTTGATCAAAAACAATTAAGAGCAATACATTCTAAAATAAAAACAATAGTAGATAACCTTGAAGTATTGAAAAATTACACTTTTTAATAATAAATAACCTTTTTTTATCTTTTTTTTTACTCAAATCTTTAGTTTAAAATTACATTTTTCAAAAACTATACATAGTTTTGACTTGATTTAAGAACTGATTAATAGAACAGAATGTTGGCTTTAAAAAAATGTATAATACTTAATTGTAAGTATTACTGTTATTTTTTAAGTATTTTTTTCCATTTTAAGTAATATTTTTTGAATTGCCCCTCCTGCCTAAACGGGTCTGCTTTGCAAAGCCAGAATAAAAATAATTAAACTTCTTTAAAGTTATTTTAAAATGATTTATTGTAAAAGACTGTACAAATGATACTGAAAAGGAGACCCTGTTAACTACACAAACTATATTGTCATCAGTCTACTTAACATCTTTTACAAATTTTTCTCTGCCGTAATATGTGAACGTCTAAAGCCCATCGTCAACAACCTGATAGGTCCTTATCAGTGGGCTGGTTCAGCCGACATAAGGGACTTGAAAGTAAGGCAAGTTTCTTGCATCTGATTGGCCAGCTGTCAAAACATTGCCTTCCAATTAAGGCAACTTTATTGGAAAGTTGACTGGAAAGTTAGGCAAGACAAATCTCCCTTAATATCAAGTCAAGTCAACTTATGTCAAAATGACAATTGATCATATTTTTTAATTCAACTAAAAGCTGAACTTTATTACTCAATGATTTACATATTTATTTTCTGCACAACTTCATTTAATGCTTTCTGTAAAAAGGTTCCTTGTAAATTTGGAAAAGAAATAAGTAATATTTCTTTAAAATACAAAATACAAATTATGATGGACTTGTAGCTTGCCTGAGGAGTGTTTTGTAGAAAATAATGATTTTGGTAATTTTTGTACTATAAACTTGAAGTAGAGGTTTGTGAAGTAAAGTTCTGAATTTTAAATTCATGACACTTGAAAAACTAACTAGTTGCCTTGGTCAAAATTTACGTTCAAAGAATGAAGTTGACTGCAAATGAAG
Source organism: Eupeodes latifasciatus (assembly GCA_920104205.1). Classification (NCBI taxonomy): domain Eukaryota; kingdom Metazoa; phylum Arthropoda; class Insecta; order Diptera; family Syrphidae; genus Eupeodes; species Eupeodes latifasciatus. Next base: position 174,695,574 of record OV049924.1, on the reverse strand, counting down.
TCCCTTATGTTGTCTGAACCTGCCCAGTGTGTTTTTACACCAGGAATGAAGTTGCCTTAATTGGAAATCTGACCAATCAGATACTAAAAACTTGCCTTACTGTCAAGTCCCTTATGTCGCCTGAACCTGCCCAATGTCTGAGGTAACATTTCACATTGGACAGGTTCAGACAACATTAAGGGACTTCATTTGCAGTCAACTTCATTCTTTGAACGTAAATTTTGACTAAGGCAGCTAGTTAATTTTTCAAGTGTCATGAATTTCAAATTCAGAACTTTACTTCACAAACCTCTAACTTCAAGTTCATAGTACAAACATTACCAAAATCATTATTGTCTACAAAACATTCCTTAGGCAAGCTAAAAGTCCATCACGATTTGTTTTTTGTATTGTAAAGAAATATTACTTATTTCTTTTCCAAATTTACATAGAACCTTTTAACAGAAAGCATTAAATGGAGTTGTGCAGAAAATAAATAAATCATTGCGTTATACAGTTCAGCTTTTAGTTGAATGAAAAAACATGATCAAGAAAAAAAGAAAAAACATGAAAAAGAAGAGAGAAACAAATTCACCACGAACTACCGGTATAACTTCTTCCGTTATTTATTGACAAACAAAAATGTTTTGCTAGAATTAATTTGAATTATAGGAGTATTTTTGTAGATATAAAAACGACAAGATGTTAGTAAGATTAAAGAAAAAAATTCATGAGAATTACAAATATTATAATGAGACCTTAAAAAACATAGCCTTCTTGGCTATCAATAAACAAAAATGAGAAATGTCGCATTTCCCGGAAATGATGTTTTTTTGTGTACTATTCTCCGAGGTGAAAACATGTATACACCGATACGAATTCAACACGCTATAAAAAATGAGAGTAAGAGGTTTCGAAGGGACGGAGACCAGGAAATTTGGCTCTCTCAATTAGTTTTTTCTCTCTGGCTGCAACACGAATAAAGAGATTACCTCTCCATCACATCGTTGTCATTGACAGGTCTCCACATCCCTCCTTTTTTCTCCAGCCGTAACTTCAAGTTTGAGGAAGGTTGTAATTGTTTTGAAGACGAACACTGCTGCTTATCTTGGGCTGTGGATTCTGGTGAAACAACTGCAGCAGCAGATGGCTCAACATCTACTATAGGAACTGAACTTCCTTCTATATCCGATAATGGAATCTTCTTCAAGTGACTAACGTTTCTTCTGAATGTACGATCGTTGCTCTTCTACTCTGAACGTCGAACTTGTCGAGTTGTAGAAGCTGAGTAAGGTCAATGATTCTCGAGAATTTTCTCCAGATGAGTCCTGAAAACAAAGGACGTTCTTATCCCTCTACCTTCCCAGAATCATCATCCATTCCCACATAAACAAGGCATACCAGCCTACGTTTTATGTCACCAACTCCCTTCCCACCTCCCACGTTGTAATGGCGAAAAAGCTAGACAGCGCTCCTATCTCCTATGCTCCTTCTCACTCTAGGTAAATTAGCTGAATTGCTGTTACCGAATCCCAATCTTTTCCTTACATATCAGAATGATGAATTAACATCAACTGACTCCTCACCCTATCTCTTCCTCCCCTTCCACCTCTCATCTTATTGGGCTGGATCTAAGGTGTTAAACGACCCGTGCCGATGATCAGCCTGGCTGGGGGCCCAATTCAAAAATAGCCCAGTCTCTAACGGAGTATCCGGATACCTGGCGACCTCCGGATTAACTAGCCTTATCTGTAGATGCGAATCTCTGTGCAGACGGACATCTTTTCTTCGCATCTCGTGGGATCAAAAATGAACAAAACAAAAAATAAAAATGAAAAAAATGATGAGACCGGTATCTCTTCAGGACCGGGCGGCAGTTTGGCGTCAAAGCCTGTTCCCGTATCTCTTGCGGCCAACACAGAGAAGGGAGTAGTGGCTAACCATGTACCCTCCTCTGCAGTTGGTAGCAACGAGAATATGAAGGTAGCGATACCTAATTTCAGTAGTGGCAGGGTTGTGAAAAATGGCCCTACCACTACTAATGAGAGTACATCCAGAAATGGAAAGGGGAAACTCTCAAAAAGCCAATATAGACAAAGTTGGCAAGAGGCGAAAATCCTAAAGGCCTCTGGTGCATCATCGGGGGCTAAAAGGACACCGCAACAAACCGCTAGCGCCGCTTGTTACAACAAAGACCAGTAAGGACTCTACGTCTAAACGAGAAAGGTATCTTGAGGGGGCCGACACCAAAACGGCCTCGGGTGCACAACACCAGCACTCCCCTCAATCCCATCAAGAAAGCCAGTTTCAGTGACGTCACGAAGGGCAAAGTCGTGGTTGCGGTCATTGACAGGAGCGATGATGATGGCACAATATCAGCTGATCGTTGGCAATTGGTCAAGGTTAAGCTCTCGGGTGGCTTTTTAAGCATTTTGAGGGACCACTTCCTTCCTTCCAGGACCACTTCCTTCCATAAGCGATGGGGGTTGGCATCAAGGCCATGTCAAACTCATGGTTTGTGGCGACCAGAGGTCTTGTGACTTGTACAAGCTCGCTGTCAGCCGGTTAGGTGAAGTTTGGCCAGGTGCGAAGCTCGAGGTTGTAGCTAAGGAAGACATTCCTAGCAGACCTAGAGCCCGCATTTGGATCCCAATGGAACCTGCTGGTGTCGAGGACATTCTCGAGATGATCAGAGTGTATAACCCGTCCCTTCCGACTCATAACTGGAAGATAGCCAAGCTAGAGGAAGTGAAAAATCTTTATAGGAGTGCCATTTTGGTACTCAATAAGGAATATTTGGCTCCTCTAGCCTTAAACGGGGGCTCGATAAACTATGGCTTCGAAACCATTAAAATTTGAGTCTATAAAAAGATGAGGTTAACGCAGAAAGCGGGCCTCCAAAAACAACCGAAGGTGAACTAGCGGTTGGTGGGCCTGGGACATCGTCTTCTTCTTAACAGAGGGTGACGATGCACCCATGCCCTTTCCAATAGCGACTCCACCCTCTACAAAAGTCGTAGACAGTCCATCCTCAATGGAGACTGAGGACGACCTCAACATGATCCTTTTGAGCGAGGACGAACTCTTGGGTTCATCCTCAGACTCAGAGGATCAGAACAAAACAGTGGTGGAGGTTGATCTGCCTAATTGTAGCCAAAATGCTGCGGTTAGTACAGATTAATCTCCAGCACTCCGTAAAGGCCTCGGCCCCACTTCTTCTCCGGCTGGCAAGAAACGGGGAAGACATTGTCCTGATCCAAGAGCCATGGATTGTGAGATCCGTTGTTCGAGGACTGAGGACTCCTGGGTACTACTACTGTGTGTGACAGATAAAGGTGCACCTAGATCCTGCATACTAGTGAAACGCAGCATTAATGTATTTTTACTCCATCATTTCAGTTACAAAGATACCACCGTAGCTAGGCTGGAAACAACCAAAGGAAGTTTCTGGCTAGTGTCGGTGTATCTTGGCCATGACCGCCTTGGCCCTCTCCCTGGAAAAACCCTGGAGAAAATCGTCGCTGAAGCGGAAAGGCAAAGGATCCGCCTAATTATTTTGAGCGACGTTAACGCTCATCATACGGTATGGGGAAGTACCAATATCAACGATAGAGGTGAGTCTCTTTTTGATTATATTCTTGGTACTAACCTCTTAGTAAGTAATGTTGGAAATGAACCAACCTTCATAACTAAAACTCGACAAGAAGTCTAAGACATAACTCTTGTCTCAGATACTATACACCATATGATCTTGGACTGGAAAGTATCCAAAGAACACTCGTTCTCTGACCATAGATATTCCAGTTCAATATCAATGTGGATGATAACCCGAGTCCATTGACTTTTCGAAATTATCGGAAAACTGATTGGGCTTCATACAGGAACTCATTACAGAGTTTAATAAAACCTGGACTATCTAGTCCTTCCTCTAACGCTAATGAACTTGACAACAAAGTCAATGACCTTACCTCAGCTATGAACAGATCGATAGAAATTGCTTGTCCACCTATACACATAAGAGGAAACCACAATGGTGGTGGGCCTCAGAGCTTGACTCGCTTAGGAAAGAATGCAGGAAACTTTTCAACCGAGCCAAAGCCGCAAGACTAGACTCGCACTGGGATTCTTACAAAGAATCCCTAAGAATTTACAAGAAGGCACTAAGGAAATCTAAACGATCTTCTTGGCGATCCTTCTGTGGCACGATAGAAGAAACTTCTGAAGCCTCTAGGTTACGGAAAATTCTTTCAACTAATCCAGCGATGCCAAGCTGCTTGAAAAATGCAGACGGCTCCTGGACAAATTCAAGTCATGAATCGCTGAACTTACTACTGGATACTCATTTTCCTGGTAGTTCTCTTACAGAGACTTGCAACGGTTATATACGTTCAAGTCCCAATACAACATATCCACAAGGTCTGATCACAAGGGACAAGCTACAATAGGCTCTGAACAGCTTCAAACCATTTAAATCTGCAGGACCAGATGGAATAATACCAGCCGAGCTACAAAAGACTTCTGACATAATTGCACCAATCCTTGAGGCAATTTTTACCAGCTGTCTCTACCTGGTCCATGTTCCCTCGGCATGGCGAGAAGTTAAAGTTGTTTTTATACCCTAAGCAGGTAAATGCTCCCAAGTCAATCCTAAAGATATACGACCTATAAGTCTATCATCATTCCTTCTTAAGACCTTAGAAAGATTGATTGATATCCATTTAAGGGCAAGTATTGATACGCTTCACTGAACACCTTACTCTACCTAACACCTCTTGACATTTTTAGCAAACAAATAGCTGCAAGTTCTGCTATTCGCCTCAAAGCTTCGTCGCAGTGGACTAACAACAACATTGGCCACTCCGTAATTCTTAGTTATTTAGAATCAATTCCAAAGCACACAGACTACACCATCCCCCAACTGCAATTCGACAGAAATTTCCAGATATCTATACCTCCCAGATCTTTTTGGGAGGACAGGACATTCCTGGAAGATGAGTCAATCCATTTCTATACAGATGGGTCGAAAACAAAAGAAGAGGTTGGTGGAGGTGTGTACTCCGAACGACTGAAATTAAGTCTCTCTTTCCGCCTTCCCAATCATTGTAGCGTGTTCCAGGCGGAACTTTTGGCGATAAAAGAAGTCTTGTCCTGGCTTAAAGAAAACGTGATATCAACATCTGATATCCGTATTTTCTCAGACAGTCAGGCCGCTATCAAATCTCTGGACTCTGTCTCTACAAACTCTATAACAGTCCATAACTGTCGATCATCTCTAATGGAGATGGCACAACAGTTTAATATTCACCTTTGCTGGGTGCCGGGCCATAGAGACATTCCAGGTACATAACTGTAAGGCAGATGAACTCGCCAGGAACGGTACAGTACAGCCCATCCTACCACGTTTGGCACGTACTGGCATACCAATCGCTACTTGTAAACTGTTGCTAATGCAAGACGCTGTGAGGAGGGCAGGCACCAGGTGGAACAACATCACCACGTGTCAAGTCACAAAAAACATCTGGCCAACACTGGATTTAAAACGTTCAAGGTGCTTGCTCTCTCTAAGCAGATTGCATATAAGCTCAATAATAGGTTTCATAACCGGACACTGTCTAATAGGAAAGCGCGCCACGAGATTAGGTGTATTCTCAAATGACTTTCGCAGAAGCTGTATGGACGAGGAAGAGGAAGAAACAGTTCTTCATCTTCTCTGCACATGCCCTGCTCTGGCTCGAAAACGCAAGAATTACCTAGGAGAATTCTTCTTTAACGATCTAAACCACATCAGCATAATCAGCCTCTCACGTTTCGTAAGGGACTCAAACTAGTTCCATTGAGCTTAGAAGGAAGCCTCAAGATTCATGTGGTACCACAATGGGCCAGAAAACTGGCCTAAGTGTGTCCGTTTCCATCTAGGACAGCCACTATAACCTAACCTAACCTAACGATCGTTGCTCTTAACAACAACGTCACCACCCTTCCTCTCAATTACCTCGTACATTTCTGGTCCGAAGTGGAAAATGAAATACTAAATTATCGTCCCATTGCAAAACTGTCCGTCATCCCTAAGTTATTTGAGTCCATTATTTGTAAAGTCATATCGTTTAATTGTAAGTCTATAATTTGTGATAGTCAACATGGTTTTGTTCAAAATAAGTCAACAGTTACTAACCTCTTTCATTTCAGTTCTTTTTATTTAGATTCGTTTGAAAAACGGAAACAAGTTGACTGAGTCTTCACAGACTTCAGTGAGGCCTTTGATAAATTGTGCCATAAAACATTAACTTCCAAACTTAAATCCCAAGGCTTTAATGATAAAAAATAAAATGTTCAAATGGGAGGTATAAAAGATAAAATGTTCAAATGGTAGACATGTGCATTCAAGAGGACACAAGCGTCCACAGGTTTTTCTCAAAACCCACCTCTGTCTATCAACTCCTACTCTCACCTCCCCGTGGTGAACATCGGGTGCCTAGTACCTCAACTGGAGATTGGGTTCCAACCCCAGTGGAAAGTTGTTGGGGGCAGCAAACGAGAGAGGGGGGGAGAGGTGTTTCCACTAAGGCACCTCTCCTTATCCAGACGGCAGCGGACGAATTCTCGAGATGGAATCAACGGTGGCGTCTACAGTTACAGTAAGGTTGAACTACTTAGTGAACACCTTATAGGGCTTCTACGACTTATTCGGAGCCCAGGCATATAAGGAGCGGTTTATCCGGCTCCCCGTCCTTGGAGTTATACTAAGGACCTGGCCCTCCAGGTTGGGGGTTGTGCCGTCGGTGTGACTTCCTGGCCACGTAAAAACATCATAGTTGCGAAGCACCAACAAGCCTCGGATACGGACGAATTTACTGTTGACAACCTACGCAAACGAATTAAGGACAACGAACTTCGGATATGCACGTGGAATGTTAGGTCCCTTAACAGACCACTTGCGGCCGAAGAATTAGCGGAGGCCCTAGACTGCTATAAAGCAGACATCACCGCCATCCAGGAAATACGATGGGATGAGGAGGATGAAAAACTGCGATATTTACTATGGTGACTGCTACCGAGAAAACCAACAACGCTTATTTGGATGCGGCTTTGTCATTGGAGCCAGACTTAGGCAACAAGTCTTGAGCTATAGGTGCATCAACGAGCGCCTCATGACCATCCGCATCAAGGCTAAATTCGGCAACATTAGCCTGATATGCGCGCACGCCCCCACAGATGAGAAGGATGACAACACCAAAGATATGTTCTTCGAGCTCTTAGACAAAACATATGAGCAGTGTCCTAGCTACGATATTAAAATTGTCCTGGGCGATTTTAATGCCAAGCTAGGAAGGGAAGACATTGGTGGAATAATCGGAGATCGCCAAATCCTTCTCCGACCGAGTTACAAGTAACCTCTCTCGAAGTTCTGTGCCGCCAACACAATGTATAGAAAACCAGTGGCAACATTGCCAAGTTGCCATCAGAGAAGCCGCCTCTGACGTGCTGGGTTTCAAAAAGCCACCAACAAGGAACTCCTGGTTTGATGAGGAATGTCGGCAGGCAAATGCAGCCAAAAAACAGGCACGCAAAGCGGTGCTGCATAAAAGGACGAGAGCTGCTCATGAGCTCTTTGAGCAGAAGAGGCGAGAGGAACACCGACTTCTCAGGAGAAAAAAAAGAGGGCATGAGAAGCGTGTGGTCGAAGATGTTGAGAGGTTTAAAGGCAGGAATGAAGTTCGAAAACAAAAACCTAGAACAGAAGGCTGCAAAGACGAAAGTGGAAACAACATAGTGGAAACGCAGTCAATGCTGACGATATGGAAGGACCACTTCTGCAGACTGTATAACGGCGACGACGAACCGAATTCCGCTGTCAGGCAGGATGATCCATTCAACATAGACGACGAAAGCCAACAATCCCGTCCTCCCGACTTAGACGAAGTAAAGATTGCCATATCTAAGCTGAAGTCTAATAAAGCCGCTGGAGCGGATGGCTTGAATGCCGAGCTGGTTAGGAGCATGCACCAACTTATCTGTAAGATATGGTCGGAACAAAGCATGCCCGATGAATGGAACCTCAGTATTGTTTGTCCGATCCTGAAAAAAGGAGACCCTTTAAACTGCACCAATTATAGAGGAATCAGTCTACTTAACATCGCCTACAAAATCTTCTCTGTCGTAATATGTGAACGCCTAAAGCCCATCGTCAACAACCTGATAGGTCCTTATCAGTGTGGTTTTAGACCAGGAAAGTCCACAGTCGATCAAATATTCACACTACGGCAGATCCTGGAAAAAATCCAAGAACACCAAATCGACACCCAACATCTTTCCATCGATTTCAAGGCCGCATATGACAGCATCTACAGGGACGAGCTGTATAGAGCAATGTCTAGTTTTGGAATCCCTGCCAAACTCGTCCGTTTGTGCAGGATGACCATGTAGAATTCACGCTGCTCCATAAAGGTTGGAAACAACTTAACAGAACCTTTCGATGTCAAAAAAAGTTTTAGACAAGGTGATGCGCTGTCATGTGATTTTTTTAACATCGTACTTGAAAGAATAGTGCAGAGCTCACACGTCAACACTAGAGGCACTATCTTTCAAAAGTCTGTCCAATTACTAGCATATGCTGATGACATTGACATAATCGGAAGAACTCAGTGTGATGTCAATGGGGCTTTTGTGAGTATTGAGGCAGAGGCGGCAAAAATGGGTTTAACGGTTAATGAGGGCAAAACAAAGTACATGCTGTCATCAAGAAAGGACCTACAACGCCGACGTCTTGGTCAAAATGTCACCATCGACAGACGTAACTTTGAGGTAGTCAAGGACTTCGTCTACCTAGGCTCCGCTGTAAACGCAGAAAACAACACCAGCGCTGAGATCACACGAAGAATAACTCTTGCTAACCGCTGTTTCTTTGGGTTAAGAAAGCAATTGAGTGGAAAAATCCTCTCTCGAAGGACCAAAGTGTTGCTATATAAGACCCTTATCATCCCCGTCCTGCTATACGGTGCAGAAGCATGGACTATGACAAAAGCGGATGAAAGCACCTTGGGTCGTTTCGAGAGAAAGATTCTTCGTGTGATCTACGGTCCCGTATGCATCGAAGGGGAGTGGAGGAGAAGATGGAACGACGAGCTGTACGGGCTGTACAGTGACGTAGATTTAGCCAGAAGGGTAAAAGTCCAACGACTAAGATGGCTGGGTCACGTGGAGCGCATGGAAACCAATGCTCCGGCCCGGAAAGTCTTCGAATCCAAACCCACAGGCCAGCGCAGTGGAGGAAGGCCGCGGATCAGGTGGCGCGCACAAGTGGAAAGTGACCTCACCCAACTTGGAGCGCGAAACTGGAGACATCTAGCTAGGGACCGAGCTAGATGGAGAAGTTTGTTGGGTGAGGCTCTAGTTCACACAGGACTGTAGCGCCACCTTAAGTAAGTAAGTAAGTTAATGATAAATTTGTTAGTTGTGTTTCGTTGTACTTATATAATAGATCATACAGCGTAGTTTGTAGGAATGATATATTTTTATACCAACTCTGGCGTACCACAAGGTAGCCACTTAGGACCTTTACTGTTTATTTTGTACGTTAACGACTTACCTTATTATAAAACACTCATCTGTTTTAATTTACGCTGATGACATTCAAATTTTCAAACGTATTGACTCACTTGACCTGTTTACTCCTACAAGATGATCTAAATAGTTTTCGTGAATGGTGTTTTATAAATAAGCTTTTACTAAACATAGACAAATGTAAATTAATGTGTTTTACACGCAAACAAAATGTTTTGACTTTTAATTATCAATTAGACTCTTCTTATTTGACTATACTCTCTACTTTCTCTGACCTAGGTATTATTCTTGACTCAAAATTAACTTTTACAAATCATTATGACTATATTATTAAAAAAGCAAATAAGACACTCGGATTTATAAAACGCTTTTCACATGATTTTCGCGACCCTTATATTCTTAAACTTAAACTTAAAATAGAAGGAGTACAAAGAAGATTCATGCGCTTCTGCCTCCGTTTCTTCCCATGGTCCAATAGGCTCGAACTTCCACCCTACAACCATAGGCTCACGCTCATAAATCTTCCATCGCTTTCTAAACACAGAGAGTACATTCAGCTGGGCTTTATTATAAAATTAATCAATGGGTCAGTCATATCACCATCAATTTTGGAACAATTAAACTTTATTTATAGCCGTTCAAGTATTAGAAGACAAGTTCCTTTACGTCCTATATCAAGCAGATCGAACTATGGTAAAAACAGTCCCCTCAACCAATTGATTTCAGTTTAAAACAAGTATTACTTTTTGGTATATTCCGTAAGCGATGATTTTAAAAGTAAAACATTTAACGTAAATTTCTTCCATACCATTGTAGTAAAAAAAGTATTCGGCATAAAATAATTCCAATTATAAATACTAAATTATTTCAAAACATAGGTATCGAAATTCCATTCTCTAATGGTTTCACATTAAAAATATTTGCTGCATACTTTCCGGGTAGTACTGCAACAACGCCTCAAAATAGATACGACTTAAACAATGACTTAAGGAAATTAGTAAGTATTAATGACATTTTTCTAATTGGTGGGGATTTTAATTGTAGGCATAGGAATTGGGGTTGTCTGAGAGCAAATGCATGGGGAAATATACTTGAAAATCTTAATTCCAGGCATTCGTTTGACATTTTGTTCCCGCCTCAACCTACTTATTATCCTGCAATCCTCCCAAATGATTGTCCATAATCGCAATTAAATGCCTTTCTGTGGATACTCAACGCAATTGAATGCAAATTCTTTCTACATTATGTATGTATAGAATACCAATCAAACCTCTTTTTTTTCAGTAATTTTAACCTTCTTCTTTCTATTCTTCTTTATAAAAATAATAAATTAATACTTTTCCTTTACTTTACTTTTTACAAATTATACCTTTTTCTTATTTTATTTCCCGCAATTAAATGCTTACAAGTTGCAATTTATTAGAACCTTTCCCGGTTCCACAATGCTACACATATGGATATTTCTACTTGTTTATTTTGTTTTGTTTTTTTTTCTCTTCGCAATTTAATGCTTTACTGTTCTTTTAACTTGTTTCGACCTGTAGACAACTGTTAATATGTACCAAAAACACTCTAGTAAAGATATAAATCCTCGGTAGCCATATTGGTTTGCCTACAAGCTAAACCGGAAACTGGCCTCATAAAGTATTTCTTAGTGTGCGTGTAATTTCTCCTCTAATTTTTGAAATTTCCCCTAAAAACTCAGTAATTGTGTCTATGTATGCGTGAAAACACGTCAATTTTTCTCGTTGAATTCGTCCACATTACAAACACAACAATGTAAACAAATGGGTTTTGGAGGGTGATACGTACGAAGGATTTATATCTTCATATAGAGTGTTTTTGATATGTACGTTTACTCAATTTCGTTTTTCTTTCTTTCTTTTTTTTGTTTTTAATTTCCCATAGGAATAGTATAGGAGCTCGCAACGTTTTCGAGCGAGAATTTTAGGTCAGTCAATTTTTTGATATGTTGTCTTACTTGCTTTTTCGGTTAGAGTCTGGGTAGTCTGGCTGGCGGTAGCGGTTGCGTTTAGGGGGAAGGGGCAATTTAAAAAAATTATTATTTAAAATGGGAAAAAAATAGTTAAAAAATAACGGTAATACTTACAATTAAGTATTATACCTTTTTTTAAAGCCAACACTTTTGTATATTAGGTTGTTTTTAAATCAAGTCAAAACTATGCATTGTTTTTGAAAAAAATTGTTTTAAACTCAAAATTTGGTAAAAAAAAGTTAAAAATTTGGTTTAAAGTGTAATTTTTCAAAACCTTAAGATTATTTACTATTTTTTTTAGAATTCATTGCTCTTTTTTATTTGTGATCAAAAACTGAAAACTAGATGATTTTATGTCCACTAGTTCTCGAGAAAATTGAAGATTACTAAAAATCGAATATGGATTAAGATATACCTAGGCTAAATTAATTTTCTCAAAAACTAAAAGACATAAAATCATCTAGTTTTCAGTTTTTGATTAATAATTAATAAGAGCAAAAATTATTAAAAAAAAACATATTTATAAACAAATGGTTTTGAAATATTGAAGTTGAAATTTTTGTTCAACTTCTTTTTACTTTAATTTTGTGTTTAAAATTACGTTTTTCAAAAACTGTGCATAGATTTGACTTGATTTAAAAAGTGGCTAATAGAACAGAATGTTGGCCTTAAAACAAGGTATAACACTTAACTGTAAGTATTACCGTTATTTTTTAACGATTTGTTTTCCATTTAAAGTAATAATTTTCTTAAATTGACCCTCCCGCCTAAACGGGGGGAGATAGACCCCCCCTCGCATAGTAAAAAATGCTTATTTTTAACTGTTCTATACAAATCCGTCATTAAACTTTGTCGCCTAAGTTATCGTACTCTCCCCAAACTTTTTTAATTTTTCGTACGTCCGTATGTCCGTACGTCCGTACGTTCGCGACGTTGTTTTCGTCGTCCATAGCTCAAGAACCAGAGGAGATATCGACTTCAAATAAATTTTGTTATACAGATAATAAGGCAGAAAGATGCAGAAAGGGCTCTCAAGAAAATTGCATGGGTGGTTTTTTTACCATAGCAGTTTAAAAAAAAGGTGAAAACTTTGGTTAACCCTAAATATCTCATGAACCAATGACGCTAGAGACTTGAATTAAATTTTATATTATATATTGTAACGTAATACAAAACAAGTATATTTTTAGAAAAAAACCAATCAACGGTTTTTTTATAAATCAAAAAAATTGAAAAAAAAAATTTGTCACCTCGAAAATTGTACGACTAAATTATAATTTCATCTCCAAAACAATTTTGTGCAACGAAGAATAATATTTTTGAAATCTGATAAAATTTTGAGAAAAATCTAATTGACAGTTTTTTTATATAAAAAATAAAAACCTAAAAAAAACATTACTCAAAGTTGGTAAAAATTGAATTTCGACTCAAATATCTTTTCAAAAACTTGAAATTAAGGCTTCAAACTTATTTTATCTCATAAGAAATATTGTTTTCAACATTCTGAAAAATGTTGAGAAAAATCGAATTACAGTTTTTTTTTAGAAAAAATTAGAACCCAAAAAAAAAAAAATGTTTAAAAGTTGGTAAAAATTGATTTTCGAATCAAATATGTTTTCAAAACTTTGAGTATTTTCTTTAAACTACTTTTATCCTTCAAAAAATAGTGTTGTCAACATTCAGTAGCATTTTTAAGTTGGTAAAAATTGTTTTTCGACGTAAATATCTTTTCAAAAATTTGAGACATTTGCTTCAAACTAATTTTATCTTTTAAGAAATATTGTTTTTAACATTCTATAAAATTTTGATAAAAATCGAATTAACAAGTTTTTTTACAAAAAATAAAAACCTAAAAAAAAACAATAAAAAATAAAATCTACAAAAAAAAGTACGCAAATTTGGTAAAAATTGATACATATAGACAAACTTTTAAGCAAGACAAATCGACAGACGGGATGGGAAGTTATCAGTGTGGGTCGCATCCCATCCTCTTTTTTTTTGTTTTTGTCTTACCTCCTCGCCAAATGTAGTAGGCACAACCTTTGGGTTCGGCTGTTCGGCAGCTGCAACACGAATGAAGAGATTAACTCTCCATCACATCGTTGTCATTGACAGGTCTCCATAGTTTACATGTAGCGATTGGTATGCCATTATTAACCATATTGTTTTACTGTACCATTTCTGGTGAGTTCATCTGGAATGCCCTGGAAATCTGGAAGTTTCTGTCGATTTGTAGTTGGAAGATGGTGTAGTCTGTGTGCTTTAAAATTGATTCTAAGAACTTGAGAATTACGGAGTGGCCAATGTTGTTGTTCAAAAACACTCTATATGAAGATATAAATCCTTCGTACGTATCACCCTTCAAAACCCATTTGCTTACATTGTTGTATTTGTAATGTGGAAGAATTCAACGAGTAAAATTGACGTGTTTTCACGCATACATAGATACATTTACTGAGTTTTTAGGGGAAATTTCATAAATTAGAGGAGAAATTACACGCACACTAAGAAATACTTTATGAGGCCAGTTTCCGGTTTAGCTTGTAGGCAAACCAGTATGGCTACCGAGGATTTATATCTTTACTAGAGTGTTTTTGTTGTTGTTAGCCCACTGTGATGAAACTATAAGGCGAATAGCAGAGCTTGCAGCTGTTTGTTTCCTCAGTATATCAAGGGGTGTTAGGTGTAAGGTATCCAGTGCCACAGATGGGGTCGTGCGAAACGATCAACTTATACATAAGCAAGCTGAATCGGCTCATTACCGATGTGTATAACTAATGTGTTATTCGGGGTTTTAACCCCATTTATTAAATAAATAAATTAGGTGGCGGGCGCAACAATCCGTAGAGAACCAGGGCCTAGTGACTTACAACTCTCAACCATTCCTGTATGCAAGTAATTGCAGGGATGGAGAGGACCTACAGTTTTATGCCGAATCCAAATTTGAGAAAGCTCTTTTTCATGACAAGCATTACTCTTGGAGAATTTGCCAATTCCTCGCAAGAGGCAGTACCCGCACAGGCAGGGATTGAACCCAAGACCTCTCGCATGACAGTCCAACGCACTAACCATCATGCCACGGGTACTACCCCATTTATTACCAATAGCTTTTTTTGCAAAAAAAAGCTACATTAGCTAGTTTGACAAACAAGTCAACTGGTTGATGGGTTAGAAGTATATCCGAAAATAAATTTAAGGTTCGAAAACAGAGAAGACTTTCAAAAGACATACCTAAGAGGTTAATGGAATGCTATCATACACGATTAAATCGCCGTAGACATACCGTACGCACTAGCTGTAGCTTATTCCTAGACACAACAACACATTCTAATTTATTTAGGTTAAGCACTAAACCATGATTGTCCACCAGCGCTTAATTACTTCAAGGTCTTTATTTAAAGAAACTGCAGTATGTTCGATGAGTCCCAACGGAAAACGTATGTATAACTGAGAATCATCAGCGTACAAACGAATTGTGCAGTGTTTTACAATAGAAGGAAGTTCATTGACATAAATTGAAAATAGCATGGGACCGAAAATAGAACCCTGTGGAGTACCACTGCTATTTAATACAAATTCGGAAAGAGCTTTATTAAGTTCGACAGCTCGTAGTCTATTGGTTAAGTAAGAGTTTATTAGTCGGAAGTATAGTAAAACGAGTTTAAGAGTTTTTCATAAAATAAAGCACTAAACATTTTATATACTGTTTTTGTATGTTTTCGTGTTTTGGTAAGAAAGTTGTCAATTTAATTTTTCTTAAAAATTAAATTAAAGTTAGCAACAATTAATCGCACATTGTTTTTATTCTTTAGATGTTTAGTCGAAAATCGATTTTTACCAATGTTAGTAGCATTTTTTGAAAGTTATTATTTTTTAACACAGTTTATCTTGAATTCAATGATTGTATTTATTTATGAGATATCGAGAATCGACCATCAATCTTTACCAATTTTTAATAATGTTTTTTTTTTTTTTTTTTTTTTTAGGGGGTCATGATCCCCGCTGAGAGAATGTTTTTTTTTTCATTTTAGTAGAAATTCCCTTGAATTCAAAACGTATCGGATATGACCCTCTTTATATTTGTAATTTGTATTTTACTGCTTTAAACTTTGTTCCCAAGAGTACTGCTTTCAACGGAGGACTGGGCCAAGAACATAATATAAATCGGAATTCCAGACCTATTCATCAACTTTTGACCAATGGACGATCCAAGGAGGGGTCATATGAGCCATAAATCTTGTACAGCTAAAATGTATAAGCAAAGATTTCATCTAAAGATTTGTTAGTAATTTAACGATATTCACCAAAAAAGCGGTTTGCTGTCAAAAACAACTAAAAATCTTTGTTTTCACACAATTTAGAATTAAAAAAAAAACTTTAAATTATTTTCGTAAGATCTTTTCTGAGAAAAAGAGCAAATATTCAGTTTCCTAAGAAGAAACCTTGAATAAGAGATCGTCAATTTGATATTAAGTTGCCTTTAAATTACTGACACTCATCTTCAATTCCATCTTTTCTTTTTTGACGCACATGAATAGTGTAAGGCTTTCTTAAAATGTTTTTCGAAATTGATTTTCTAATAAATACAAAAACTTTTAAGATCTTAAAAAATTAAATAAATTTACTTTTTGAAGTGAATTTGTTTTAGATGTACTAGAACTGAGATTTTAACACGAAATAAGTGGTATAAGAAGTGGGTTGTAAATTTCTGCTCTTTCTCGTCAGTGCAGTCTTTGCACATGTCATCGGTGGTGCTCCGCATTTTCTACCCTTCGGGTAGGGGTTAAGAATTTACCCGAAGTAAGGTATGCTTGTCGTAAAAGGCGACTAAAATCCAATCTCCGTATACTGAGAACTACATAAGTATACAAAATATGCAATGGAAAAAACAAATAGATTAATTACCCCAGGTGGAAAGCCAGTTTCTCTGGCAAATCCATCCTCTTCGGAGGCAGGCTCTACGGATTCTGGGGAGAGCCATTTATTGCATTTGATAAATCCTTTCGCGAAAGCGCATAAGGTCCCTCGATCACCTCCATCTGTACCGAGAGTTACCGGCAGAAAGAGTCCACCGGTTGTGCCAAAAGGCACTAAAAGCGACTCACCGAAAACAAACAGTTTTGAGCAGGACAATTGTGAACTGCAAAAGAAGCTGAACGAAATGATAAGACTCTACGAAGAGCTTAAAAAAGAAGTCGAAAGTCTTCGTGAAGAGAACAAGATGTTAAAAACTTCTGAAAACATGAAAGTAAATACTCTAAGTCCACAACATCGAGATCGGCACGAATATGAAACTGATGAAGATGAACTTGCTCGGGAAACTGAAAAAAGTAGACCTAGTAAAAAACGGAAGGCTGAAAATTCGCCTAAGTTTCAAAATCAGCTAAAACCAAATAAAATTACACGGAAAGATCAGTTTTCTGCGAATAAGAAACTTCCTCCACCGATAAACATCGTTGGTCAAGCGGATTATAACAAAATTCTTCCTATTCTAAAAGAAACGGCGCAAAAGAATTTCAAAGCTACATCAACTCACAATAATACGTGGAAAATTAACGTAAATGATTCAGATTCTTATAGAAAACTGTCGAAAAAACTCAGCGATGAAAAAATTGAATGGTATAGTTATTCAATTAAAGAAGAAAGACCTTTACGTGTAGTAGCTAGAGGACTTCATCCCTCTTGTTCAAAAGAAGACATCCTTTCGGACTTAAAAACCAAAGGATTTAAGATTCTTGACGCAACAAATCTTTTGAAGCGAGAAAAAGGAATCGAAACCGCTTATATAAAACGCGCTCTTCCGCTTTTTATTCTAAGTTTCGATAAAAATGAAAATGTAGACAATGTTTATAATATTAAAACTATAATGAATATTGTTGTAAAAATCGAACCACTAAGAAAGAACAAACGCCTTATTCCTCAGTGCAAGCGATGTCAAGGTTTTAACCATACAGCAGCTTATTGTCAGAAGGACCCCGTTTGCGTTAAATGCGCGGGAAAGCACATGACTGATGTATGCCGTCTTAAAAAAGAAACTCCGGCTACATGCGCGAATTGCAAAGGTAATCATCCAGCAAATTACCGTGGCTGTGAGGTCGCAAAGGAAATGTTAAAGAGGCGCGAAGAATTTAGTAAGAAAACTAAAAAAAATACCTCAAAGCAAAACAAAGAATTAAAATTAAAAACCAAGACTAATACTCAAGCGTCGAGTAAAACGGACGGGAAAAATAATGAAAACGTTTTACCCTCAGAAAACATAAAAACAAAAAAGACGAACACGTACGCTCAAGTCACGGCGCCCGAAAAACCTAAAACTATTAAACCTGACTCCGTTCAAAATGTATTTTCCCTTATACTTGAACGATTAGAAGAACAAGGGAGAATTAACACAATTATTCTTGAGAAATTGGACAAATTTGAGTCGGCGGCTCTTAAAACACCAAATTTACCGTAAACATGGATCAGTTGTCCCAACAACTCAAAATAATAACATGGAACGCGAACGGACTTACCGCAAAAATCGAAGAACTAGAAACGGTTCTACTTAACGAAAGAATAGATATTTGTTTGATCTCTGAAACTCATTTGAAAAAAGACTCAAATTCAAGTATTAAAGGTTATTCGGCTTACCACGCATGCCATCCATCCGAAAGAGCAAGGGGTGGTTCTTCCGTATTTATCAGAGAAAATATCAATCATTCGTTTGAGATAAATATCGAGCTCGATACAATGCAAGTTACTTCCGTTAGCATAAAAGTTAGACACGTATTATTTAATATTGCGTCTATTTACTGTCCTCCTCGGTCCAAGATAGACAAAAACAATTTTAAAGATCTTTTCAACGCTTTAGGTCCAAAATTTATTATTGGCGGCGACTTCAATTCGAAACATTCATTTTGGGGATCACGTTGCATTTCGACGAAGGGTAGACAACTCTACAAAGCGGGTATTGAATGTAACGTTGAATTTTTCTCGTCAGGAAAACCAACGTATTGGCCAACCGATACAGCGAAAACACCCGATCTTGTTGACTTTTTCATCGCAAGAGGAATGAACAGAAAATATATGACAGTAGATGATAACTTCGATTTTTCTACGGATCACTCGGCCGTTATCTTAACAATAAACAGTAACGTAATCGAAAAAGAAAAGCCCCTAATTTTAACAAATAATAACACAAATTGGGATAAATTCAAAGAAGATTGCGAAAATAGAATTATACTGAACGTCTCTTTGCAAACTCCGTTTGAGTTAGAAGATGAAACAGAAAAATTTATAAATATTGTTCAAGAAGCAGCTTGGAATAATACTCCGATCTGTAGTAAAAAGTCAAGGCAATACGAAGAAAAAATTCCAGAAGATATAAAAGAATTGATACGCGAAAAACGAAAAGCTCGAAAAGTATGGCAGCAATCACGTGCTCCTCAGCATAAAAGTGTCGTCAACTTTTTATCAAACAAGATTAAAAATTTGTTACGAGATTTTAAAAACAGCGAGAATTCTGCCTATCTTGAAAGCCTAACAGCAGACAAAAAAACGAATTATTCTCTTTGGAAGACGATAAAAGGTATTAAAAAGCCTCAAATAATGTCGGCACCTATTCGAAAAAATAATTCTGAATGGGCAAAAACTGATAAGGAAAAGGCGGATTTATTTGCTAAGCACCTTGAGGAAACGTTCAAACCTTTCGATGGTCAAGAGCTTCTGACTAATGACGGAGAGCTCCAACCAGCGCCGGACAATTTTTCTATCAGGAATATTACTTTGACTGAACTTGTCCAGGAAATAAAACGGCAGAAAAATAATAAAGCTCCTGGCTACGACCTGATTAACGGTCGTGTCCTCAAAGAGTTGCCTAAAAAAGCAATGGTTAAGCTCTTACAGCTCACTAACGCTGCTTTAAGACTTGCTTACGTACCCACGCAATGGAAAGTCGCCGAAGTAATAATGATCCCCAAACCGGGTAAGCCACCGAATGAGAAAAAATCGTATAGACCAATTTCTCTCTTACCAATTATATCTAAAATATTTGAAAAATTGCTTCTTAAACGAATGCTACCAATTATTGAAGAAAAACGTTTAATTCCCGACCACCAATTCGGTTTTCGGAATAATCACTCGACAATTGATCAGGTTTACCGAATAACTAACGAAATTGAAAAAGCATTTGAAGAAAAAAAGATTTGCTCAACTGCATTTCTTGACGTTTCTCAAGCTTTTGACAAAGTTTGGCATGACGGGCTAAAATATAAATTAAAAGTCTTTCCAGAGCAAATATATAACATTCTTGAATCGTACCTAGAAAATAGATTCTTTCGAGTTAAGCAAGGAACGGAGTATTCGGAGTTTAAAGAAATAAACGCTGGGGTTCCCCAGGGTAGCGTCCTTGGACCGATTTTGTTTGTTCTTTATACCCGAGATATACACCAAACAGAAGGCACAACTTTAGGCACTTTTGCCGATGATACAGCTGTACTCGCAATATCGGATTCAATAGAAACGGCAACCTCTAAGCTTCAAAAGGCATTAAATAGCATTTCAGATTGGACAAAGAAATGGCGAATTGCTCTTAATGAAACGAAATCGACGCACACAAATTTTACGTATAAAAAAGTATATAACTTACCTATTTATATAAATTCTGTGCAAATTCCATACGCTAATGAAGCGAAGTATCTAGGCATGACTCTAGACGCGAAACTTAAATGGAAAGTTCATGTAAAAAAGAAACGCGATGAACTCGAAAATAAACTCCGCGAATTGACATGGCTTATTGGAAGATATTCCAATCTAAGCGTTTATAACAAGCTTCTTATTTATAAGCAAGTACTGAAACCAGTTTGGACGTACGGTATACAACTTTGGGGTTGTACCAACGAAAGAAATATACAAATTTTGCAAATATACCAAAACAAAGTACTTAAAATAATAGTAAATGCTCCATGGTATGTAAGAAATAGCGACTTACATAGAGATTTAAATATAAAATATGTAGAAAACGAAATTAAAAAATTTGCTACAGAGCTAAGATCACGACTTAGAAATCATAGTAATAACTTAATCCAACAATCTGTTAGCGAGGCGTTCGTTTTTCGGCGTCTGCACCGAACAAGACCTTCTGATCTAGCGCAAACAAATTAATCTCTCCACTCGAATTTTGTGGAATCTTCAGGTCCTCTCGTTGGGGAGCTTCCTGACAAAACGCGAACAAAATGACGCTAAAACTACTTGTTAAGCTGGACTTAGTTGTAGTAATAATATAGAAGATAAGGGAGGTGAGTTTTAGTC
This sequence comes from Eupeodes latifasciatus, assembly GCA_920104205.1. NCBI lineage: Eukaryota > Metazoa > Arthropoda > Insecta > Diptera > Syrphidae > Eupeodes > Eupeodes latifasciatus. The sequence goes on along the minus strand of OV049924.1, from coordinate 174,674,750 downwards.
AGTAAAAATCTGACACTACTATAAGCATCGGGCTTATAGTGTCTCTGAAGATTTCTCACCTTCCTGCGAAAAAAAAAAAAAAAAAAAAAAAATTTCTTAGTTAGTTCTTGCTGACAATAACTTACAGGCTTGGATTTGACTACTTTGGCAGAAATTGATTTTATTGCTGCTTGGCTATCATTGAAAATGGTGATATCAGCCTGCGATAACGTCATAATTGAGACCTGTTTTGCAACGTTTATCACTACCAATACCTCGGCTTTGAAGACTTCTAAGGAGCAAAGAAAGATGTTGAATTTAAACTTTTTTTTTATCTTACACATCTTGTTATTAGTACTTTGGAAAATTTTAAGTACTTAATATCGACGGGCGGACACGAATGGAAAGTTACCAGTGTGGGTTGCATATCAGACTATTTTATATTTTTACTTGCGACATATACATATATAGGAACTGCATATATGGCAAGTTTTGCATTCCTACAAAATTTTGAACTCGAGATTTTTACCAAACATGCCATTACGACGGTAGAGAAGTCGAAAAATTAGGTCCCCCTATTCCGTCCGTCTGTCTGTCTTCCCTAGCCCCTACAGCACAAAGCATTGGGTTGATTGACTTCAAATTTGAAAATTAATGTTTTGAGCCGATTAGCGTAAGGCTTTTTTTCCATTTTTTTTTTGTTTTAAGACTACTAAAAATGATAGTAGTCCCTATACAAATTTTGTTGGTCAAAATCGAAAATTCGAGTTTTCTCAAAAACGAACCGATATATTGACTTCCTTCAATATAAAAAAAAATATTTTTGTATTGCTGCGGAAGAACCGTTATGTTGCTTATAAGTTTTCTCAAGAACTAATCAACCGATTTATATAATTTTGTTTTTACACAAGCTCTTATATTGTCTCAATAATATTTGATGATCAGAAATGTCATTGTTGTTAAAATATTATTCAAATAAATATAAATTTAATATTAAATTTGTTTTGAAATTCGATATTTTGAAAATGGGTAATTATTTTTTTACGAAATTGAAATGTAAAACGCATATTAATAAACTCTAAATAAACTAAAAAATGTCTTTTTGGATACATGAGCAAGGTCGTTCGATCCAATCGCGCATTTTATTTAATCTGACGTTATGTAGAATTGCCATGTTTTAAAGTTCCGAATCGTTCCTTTAATTTAGTACCTACGTATACAGTTTATCTTGTTATCAGTGGTTTCCCAACATTAGAATTGGAAGTAAATCTCAAAACGTATTTATCAAATATATATAATTCTCAAGGCCTAAATGCAGCAAATAAAATTTTGAACACCCGCACATGTATGCCCATTTGACCTTTAAAACGATTTGCATTTTTGAGTGTCCAATCAAATCCTGCCTACTACTATTCGCTTTTTCATTCAAACCGTTCATTATGCCTCGAAAATAGAACTTTACTTTAGTCGAATTTACTTTATTGAGCTTGGCTAAATCAATGGGTATGTCATTAACACAACTTAACACAACCGCAGTCGTCCGCTCCGCATACTGCATAGGTATATCCGCCTTCTATGAACTTTACATACCTTAAAAAAAACAAAATATTGCTTTCATACCTTTTCCTGTAATATAGATCAAACCTGTTACACACGCTCTCACTCTTGTTGTAACTACACTACTCTCCAACTCACTGTATTTCTCTATTTAGGTTTTATTGGTGGGAAAAGCTCACTTCTGGTAGTTCTCCATGTACACAGCAACGTTCAACAATTTGTTCAGCTTTTTATACCTAATCTAGTGCAGAGTAAGAGCAAGAGCAAGAGCAAGAGCAACACGTCGACGTCATGCAATAAGAGAAATGAGCGACCATATAACTGTAAATGAAACTGCCTTCACTCAAAAACGAAAGTTTCGACAAAATCGCGCATATAGCTCTTTTTCCTCCACCTGTTTTGTGAGCAACAGGATGCCATTTTACAAATTTATTAACACACAAATCAGCAACAACTTGCTAGCAAGGCCAAATCTGTGGGTTCGGATTTTAAAATAAGATGAACATAAATACAACATTTCAAAATGTCAAGTCAAACTGTGTTTAATGTTTTAGGAATTTAGCTGTTGGGAGTGTTTTGAATGTTGCAATTCTGAACTACTTTTGTCTATTGCAATCTGGCAATGCTTTTTTCGGAGTTGCTCTATTTGGCAGCTGTCACTGCCATTTTATAATAGACTGACTCCTGAACAACGTTTGCAAATCGTGCAAATTTATAGCCAAAAATAATGGTTCGGTTACATACAGCCTACGAAACAATCAATTTATTGAAGGACATTTTTGGTGAGCGCCTTATCTCACGTGAGTCGTCGTGCCGCCGCCGCGCCGGCCGGCCGCCGTCGTGGGTCTAATTTGTGGCCTCCAAGATCGTGAGATTTAACAACGCTGTACTATTTGTTGTGGGCCCTTATTGCTGCAAAAAGTGGTAGAAAATTGTCCTTTTCTGAATTTCTTCGAGCCAGTTGCAGTGCGCGGTAAATTTTAAAACATAATGACAAATCCTTACATTTATAATTAGGTTATATTCTTGGCCGTAACATTTAAGTAAATGGCGCAAAATTTTAAAGAACCTATTGTTAATGGTTTAATATTTTATTAGTAAGTAATTTGCTAAATATTTGGCGACTTACTCAAGGAGTCCAACATTTTAAACCATTGCTAACTAAAAAATAAAATTAAATCGGGTGGCGCAACAGTCCGTTGAGAACTAGGGCCTAGTGACTTACAACTCTAAGCCATTCCTGTGTGCGAGTACTGTTGTCAGGGACCTACAGTTTTAAGCTGAATCCGAACGCCTAATTTGAGAAATCACATTTCATGACAAGAATTACACTTGGAGAATTTGTTAATTCCTCGCAAGAGGCAGTACCAGTGAAAAAAACTTTAGATGGAATAAGCAGGGATCGAACCCAAGATCTCTGGCATGACAGTCCAACGCACTAACCATCATGCCACGGGTACTACCATTGCTAACTAGTAAATTGCTATTAGGCTTTTATTAAAAAACGAGCATCCCATGTCTTAAAAGTGACAGTTCGTGACAATAAAGAAATTAAATACGCTTAAACGGACCTATTAATTGGAATTTCCAACTGTTGAGCATTCCATCCACTGCTCTTATAAGAATAATTGCACAGATGTCATATGGATTTAACAAATTGCTAAAAGTAAAAGTAATTGGCGCAAAATTTTAACAAGTTAGTAAAATGTGAAAGCCATTGTTAGCAATTTACTAAGCTTAAAAGATAATTTAGCTAGTTTTAAACGACTTTAACATCTAACTATCTCTTAATATTTTGCTAACGTCGTTGGAATATTCCAGTCTAAAGTTTGAAATTCCAGTTAAAAGGTCTGTTTCAGTTCACATATTTGCTTTGTTTATTTTCGTAAAATGTCACTGTTTAGACATGTTCGTATGCCCGTTTGTTAATAAAAGGGAATTAGCAATTTGTTAGTTCGCAAAAGGAAAAGAAGGGTTTATAATTTTAGAGTTACTATTAAATTGCTAAATATTTAGAAAATTGTAAAATAGTAAAATGTTAAGAGTGTAATATTAAAAGATATTTCCAAAAATACATATTTTTCCAGCAATGCGTAACCCGGTAAATAAAAGGATTAAGTGAATTTGACATTTTTGGTACCATTCTTTTTTAATATGAGTTGATGATTGAAATAGTTTCCCTACAATTTTTTGTCTAAACTTGGCTTCTTTCAATATACAAAGTATATTTTTGTATTGCTCCCACAACTACTTAACGGCCTACCTATCTTTTAAATTCTACCTAAATTTCATCCAGAAATGTTTTCCTCCGATTGTAGTAAAACCGTTGAGAGCGGTTTCTGCCCCAACACAGTCCCACCCTTTTTTTCTTTTCTAATACTCAAATTTCCATTTACTATATTTTCTAAGTGAGTGTTTTTTTGTGTGTGTATATATTCAAGTGTGTGTAAGTGTAAAAGGTCAAAGAGTAAGGTTTTATATCTGTATAAAAAAAGGATAATTCTATCCGAAAGATTTCTCTTATGAGCTTAAATTTTAGTGAGTGTGAATTTACACTTTTTGCTTAGGTTATGTATATGTATATATACGATAAAATATAATCTTTGGGATAATTGTTCTGACATGAGTTGGCCTAAAGTATTTTTTTGAATAATAGTTGCTTGACGTTCTGACTAAGCTCTATTATTAGGGATCACAGTCGGGGTTATACAAGGCACATAATCATTAATAAAAAAGGACTATTATGCGAATATTAGGTAAATAGAAAGAAATGTGTGAAGCTTTTTGTCAAACAGTGATTTGAGGAAAAATACAAGTTAGAGAGGAATGGTTTATAAAACAAAGATGTACAGACAAATAACACAGTCACTTATAAGTTGGAGAAAGAGGTTAAACATATAAGGAAAATAAGGATTTCACTCTTAAAGCACATTAATAATAATCCTTATTCATATTTTGCATTTCATGTTTTGCATTTTATTTTATACATACATACATAAATGTTTGGAGACAAAATAAACCGAGTTTTAAATATACTAGGACTTTGTCAAGAAATTGACCGTTAATGACATTGGTTCACAGAAAAATAAAAATGAAGATTGATTTAAATCGACAATTTATTTAATAAACTGAAATCAATGGCAAAACTGCTTTGTTGTTCGTTAGACTACAACTCAGTGTTGAATAAAAAGTAAGGAAATGCTCAAGTTCTTAATATTTTTAAAATCAAACTTTCAAGATAAACCGAGAGTTATTACGTCGAGTTTTAAATTGATTTTAGAACTTTGTCAAGAAATCGGCTGTTAGAATATTGAAATTGAATTATAGTCCAGTCAAATTGTCAATATAAAACCCGAATGGTTACATAAATTAGGGTAGTTTCGATTTTTTGATATGTTGTTTGGGTTGGTAAGCTGTTGAAAAATCCAAGTTTTCTAATTCCCCCCACCACCGCGGGCGCCGCGCCGCCATCTTCAAAAAACTGCTCAATTTGTGGACTTTTTCCTGTGTTTTCAAAATATCTTCTAAAGTATTGGTTTTAGAAAAACAAAGTCTATGGGTTTTTTAAACTAGATTAAATTACCTACAATTCGAGACCAAAACGAAATTTCTAGCTTTAATAGTTTCCGAGATGGAGCTCTTTGAATTTTGAGAATTTTTCTCAAAAATATGAAAAGTACAGATTTTTAGTCGGTTTTTGCTTGATAGCAAGTAAATGATAAATCCTATGCCAATGTTTGACATAATAATATTTGTAGTAGAGGTAAATAGCTAAAGTTTAAGACCAAACTGGTTCTGCTAGGTCGTATAGACTCTGAGATATAATCTTTTAAATATTTTTGTAGCTTTTATGATTTTTTTTTTTACCAATGTATTTATTAAAAAATAAGAAGGTTCAAATTCTATTAATATATATTATGCAACGTTCATGTAAAAAAGTGTTTGCTGAACCAAAACTTTATACTTTTATTCGTTTGGAAGGGTTCCTCGTTGTTTCGGCTTCCATTGCGGATAGAGTAACATTCAACTACTTCCAATTCCATGTCTTCACACTCTAGTTGTTCATCAACCATCTCAATTGGTGCTGGAGCGTCTCCCTCTTCAGACTCGGTGTCTAGTTTAAAAAAGCTACAGACTTTGTTTTTCTAAAACCAATACTTTAGAAGATATTTTGAAAACACAGGAAAAAGTCCACAAATTGAGCAGTTTTTTCAAGATGGCGGCGCGGCGCCCGCGGTGGTGGGGGGAATTAGAAAACTTGGATTTTTCAACAGCTTACCAACCCAAAAAACATATCAAAAAATCGAAACTACCCTAATTTATGTAACCATTTATAACAATTTGACTGGACTATTATTTGTACAAGAATACACGTTATACGACCTTGTGTTAAATTAGTATTTAATATATTATTATGGTCTTATTTTCGAATAAAAGTAAGTACAAGAATTATTAGTTTAAGTTTTGGGATTTCGGATTTTCGGTATTTTGGAAGTTGGATTTTCATGACTTTGGGATTTTCGAATTTTGGGTTTTCGGGATTGTGTCCGTCTCCCGTATTCAAAAACCTTCAATCCACAGCATTTATATTTATATACAATTTTACAGTACCGCTCAAAATAATAGCATCGTAATCTCCCGATTAATATAGTTTAGTACAATGCAATGTATGGGCAATTAATAACATTGAGAAGAAATCATCTCAACGCAGAAGCCCAAGAAAAGTCTAACTTTTGACAAAAAAGCACAATGCCAAAAGACTTCAGTTTGCCAAGACATATGTTCAGAGGACCCTTAAGGGTTGGGGTAAATATTTTTCGGATTTATGAAAGCAAAATATAAAATATATATGGCAGCCCTGGTTCTCGTAAATATGTTCGACGCCTACCAAATGCTGAATACGTACCCGAATACCCGAAAAACCATAAATTATTATGGTATGGGGCTCCTTCTCATACCATAGGGTGAAGGTCCCATATACTGAATAAATGGTGTGATGAATCAGAACGTTTACGTTGACATTCTTCAGGGAACAATGCTGCCTTACTTAGAAGAGGAAATACCAATGGCGGATCCAGGGGGGTCGTAGGGGTCATGAACCACCCCTCCCCCCCCCGCGATATAATTTGTTTGCTTTTTCGTAGGGATTCCCTTGTTATAATTCAATTCTAATTGTATTGCGTTAATGGATACGACCCCCATTGTATTTTGAATTATTTATTTTTTGTATATGAAAACAACATTTGTATTTTACTTTCTTAAACTTTGTTGCTAAAAGTACTACTTTTAACTAAGGACTGGACCAAGAACATAATATGAATCGGGAATTCAGCCTATTCCAAAAACGCAGCACAAATTCATCAACTGACCAACTGACGATCCAGTGGGGGGTCATATGAGCCATTAAGCTTATACAGTTAAGTTGTATAAGTAAAGATTTCATTTATAGATTTATTACTAATTTCACGAAATTCACCAAAAAGTGGTTTGCTATCAAAAACAACTAAAATTTTTGTTTTCACTCAATTTAGAATTTGAAAAAACCTTAGTAATGCTTTTAATTATTTTCATAAAAATTGTTTCTAAGAAAAAGAGAAAATATTCAGTTTCCTAAAAAGAAACCTTAAATAAGAGATCATCAATTTTATATTAAGTTGCCTTTAAATTCCTTAAACTAGCCTTCAATTTGATTATGATTTTATTATTAAATTTTTTTGAAACACATAAATAGTGAACATTTAAGTGATTTTTACTGGCGACATATAGGAACTATATGGCAAGTTTTGCTTTAGTAAACAATTTCGAACTAGAGCTTTTAACCAAATATGACATTACGACGGTAAAGAAGTAAAAAAAAGTGGGTACCCCGATTCCGTCCGCCTGTCTGTCTTTCCTGGCTCCTACAGTCCAAACAATTGTGTTGATTGGAACTAAGGTTTTCAGCCGATTAGCGTAAGGCGTTTTTTTTTTTTCATTTTATTAATACGAAAAATAACAGCAGTCCCCATACAAATTTGTTGGTTAAAACATGTGATTTTTATAAAAAAAAAAAAAAAAAAAAATTAGGTGGCGCAACAGTCCGTGGAGAACCAGTGCCTAGTGACTTACAACTCTCAACCATCCCTGTGTGCGAGTAATGTTGTCAGAGATGGAAAGGGACCTACAGTTTATATGCCGAATCCGAACGGCTAGTTTGAGAAAGCGCTTTTCATGACAAGAATTACTCTTGGAGAATTTGTCAATTCCTCGCAAGAGGCAGTACCCGTGAAAAAAGTTAGGTGGCACAGGCAGGGATTGAACCCAAGACCCCTTGCATGATAGTCCAACGCACTAACCATCACGCTACAGGTACTAGCTATTTTGATGGTGATTTTTATAAAACTTTCTCTAAATTTTGTGTTCTTAATTTGGCTTCTTTCTACAAGAAAAACATATTTTGGTATTGCTCCAGAAGGGTATCAAAAATCTTTATTTTGTTTTTAAGTTTTCTTAATCAGAACCGATTTCAATAATCTTCTCTTTCTGTGCAACTCTTTTTGATAATCAAATGATCAAATTGATGATGATTTTTTATGATCAAAAATGTATTTTTTTGATTTTTAAAAAAAATATTAATTTTGTTTACAAAACGCGATATCTCAGAAAGGGGTCAACATTTGTTGACGAAATTTAAATATAAAATGTACATATATTTATAAGCTCTTTATTTAGTGCTTACCAAAAATATTTTAAGAAAAAAATTCAAATTTAAAATGATGCCAGGTTTGGGGGAAATGTGCAAATTGTCATCTTAAAAAGTATCACAAAACAAGCTTCTAAAAATGATGCTTAACCTTCCACGATATCATTCCACCACAGACTTACATGAGAAGACAAATATTGAATTAATTTCTCAAAGAATAAATAAACTGACTAACACTTTCTTGCTAAATTGTGAAACCTCTGAAGATCCGCTTATTAATCAATTGATTTATTAACCGTTTTTCCGATATGTCTTAAGCATCATTCACATGAGCGCGACCAACGAACGACGAATGAATTACAAAATGTGAGTTTATATACGTTTAAAGACATATTTCCACACAAATTCTTAACAAAACGATAGCAATATAGTTTCTATTTGATTTATAATGCATACTTTTACTTTTCAATATCATATATTAATAAATTTAAGAAAACAAATTTATTCGTCGCGAAAAAAATTATGGTTGATACGAACTGTCAAACTTTATTCGCGTTCCACATTATCCACACTTGCAACGAATAAAAAAATCGCGCGTACTTAACCTAAAAAAAATCGTTCTTGTTTTGGTTTCGGTGGTGAATGTCAAACTTCATTCGCGACGAATTAAAAACTCTCATGTGAAAGAAATGTCAAAATCGACGAATATTCGTTCATTCGTTGGTCGTTGGTCGTGCTCATGTCAATATTGCTTTAGTTAGTTTGAATTATTCGTACCTATGTTTAAATATTACTTACTAAATTGTTAATTTATTTATTCATTTTCTCTATGTTCAATGTTCATTATTTATGCATTATTTGTCAATACTTATCTATTTATTAATTTACTTATTTATTCATTTATTTATTTATTTAATTATTTATTTATTTATTTATCTGCTTATTTATTTATTTATTTTTTTATTTAATTTATTCATTTATTTATATTTATTTATTTAACAATTTGTTAATTCTTACTAACAATATATTAAAATATATTTATTTATTTATTTACTAATATATTAAAATATATGTATCAATTATCATTTATACTAACCTCTTTTTACTAACATACTTCTAAACAAAAGTTTAGAAATCTTAGTTTTACTTGAGTCAAAATGTACCTGCCCTTTTCAATTTGCATTAAAGGTTTTGTTTGTATTTTCCTTCAAATATATTACTTATATTATTATTATCTAAATTCTATATAAAAATTAATATACTTGTTCAGCAGAAAGATATATCAAATATCAAATCTCTGTATGTAAACTGTGCGGTAGCTTACCAAATGTAACTGTTAATACGAAAATAAAGAATATCTATCTATCTAAAATGATTTTCGAAAAAAATAAGTTAATCTAGATTTGTTGACAAATAAAATGGCATTTAAATTTTTGAGAAAAATTTATTTTGCAGGTACATTTTTAAATCTTAAAATATAGGAAATATTTTTAAACAGACTTTTTGGAAGAAATTAGCAAGTTCTAGCGACCCAGTCGTGCATTTTATTTATTTCAAAATTGGTTTTCTGTTGAATACAAAAGATCTTAAAAGATCTAAAAAAATTAAATGAAACTACTTTTGAAGTGAATTTGCTTTGGATGCTCTAGAACTAATATTTAAACACAAATTTCAATTATAAATATAAATGTCCCAAAAACAGCAAAAGTGACACTTTTGTTAAACTAATGGCTAATTGAAAAACATAACAAACGGGTCATATCTATTGATATACAAGCTTTGAATCTCTTGAGATTTCAAGTGAAAAGAGATTCTGAAACGTGTAATTTGTGAGTGCCACACAAACGTTTCTTCCCAACTTATTTGTTTACCGTTGATTGTGTTTGACCAATTCTTTGAACTTGTTTTATTGATTGTGTTAAAAAATAGGCTCTTTTGGTCTTTTTTGTTTTGGGAATGCAAATAAAAAACTATTCCATTCTTTCTCCCAACGTTTCGTAAGAATTCCTTACTTCTTCTTTTGTTTGTTGTTTGTTTTATTTGTTTTAATTTAACTTTTTAGAGAAAACTAAGAATCACTCTTATCATCCTGGTTCTCATTTATGGCGCTGAGGCCTGGACCGTGTCAAAGAATCTTCGAGAGGCGCACGCAGGTGGGAGATCTCAACCAACTTGGCGTACGAAATTGGACACAGCTAGCCAGGTACGGAGCTGGCTGGATACGCATGTTGCTTGATGCCCAGGTCCGCCCCGGATTGTAGCGCCACCTTAAGTAAATTAAGTAAGTATAAGTAAGTCCTCGAATTCGGATTTGAATGCGAAGGTTTGACCCAAAGCCCGCACATTCGCACATTTTGTTTTTAAGAGTAACATGCCTTTTTAATTATTATTCCAGAAAGTCCACTCCTGCTTCAGGTTTAAGAGTAAACAATTATCCTTGTATTAATTCTCTTATTCTGTAATGGCTGTTAAGTTGTATTTTTTCACCCCCAATTCAGGGTTGTTGTATTACAATAACATTAAGGTTGTGGTGTGGAACACCTTACCTTTCAGATGTGACGTTTCAATTTCATTGTTAAGCTAAGACAGTTAAGTAAATACCCCATCAAACATACAGCATTATAATATTCTTTTTACCTCAACAAACAAAACATTTTTTAAGGGTGAATGTTGAAAGTTTACTGGAGTATGGTGTATCTGTACAATATTACAACGTTAAATATAAAACAAAACTTTTTATCCGTTCATTCATTTGATTAAAAAATATGTACTCTTAGTAGAGTAGGTGTAAGTGTACTGTCTTATGTCTAGAACACAAAATAATACAAAAACAAAATATAAAATAGAAGGTAGGAAGATGATGACGGCAAGGATAACGAAAACGACGACGCTTTAGCTACGCATTACTTCATACCACAAACCACCCCCATCCATATCCTTATAATGGTTTTTGGTATAATGTGGTTCATCTATAACACACAATGTGTATATCCGTCCTTTGAGAGAATTTAAGTATATTAGGTTGGCAAAAAGCTCAGGATAATTCAGTCGAGTTTTAAACTTACTCAAGTGTTGACACTGAGTATTCAAAATACGAGTTGTGTTTGCTCGTACTCACCCGTAGAGTATATATTTTTCTTTTGTTTGTTCATTTAAACAATTTTAGTTTAATTCGTGTGTGTGGATTTTTTGATTTAAATATAGTTTTTATTTTTTAAAGTTTCTCAAGATTGTTTTAAAATTATATGATTTAAGTTTTCCCTCTTTTTTTTTTATTCATAATTTATTTTTCCTCCACAAAAAGTGTGTATGTGAGTTTGATGTGTACCTACTTACCTACATACATACAGTGTGTGGATATCCTAAATTTTACTTGTAGAATAATTTTATAGTCCTTATTCTTTCGTTGAGAGATACACACTTCTTTTTATTTTAGCCTAGAAATTTCAAAAATAAAATCGGTAATTTTAAACAGTCCTTTGGATGTTAAAGTATAGTTCGCTAAAACTTTTTCATATCGCGTTTTTGTAGAATTTGTTTCAAGAATAATTTTTAAAAAAAGTTTTCCTTTTAGAACACTTTTCATTGAGGATCATAGAATAATGACTTAATTAAAGTTTATAAAACGTGAAGAACTAAAACCATAAAAATAAAAAGAAAATTAACTTGAACTCCAATAAGAACATCAAGAAGAGCCCTGTTTGTTTTTCAAGTGAACTTAAGTTTTAAGATTACAAGTTTTTTGTTTTGTTGAGTTCATAAAAATAAAGAACAACAAAAATCTAAAATCAAATAAAAGTTTACTTACTTCTGGAAAAAGAAATACACAAAAATATACATAAAACCCCCAATTAAAATTGACCCAGTGAGTGTTTTTGAAGGCAATTAGTTTCCTCGTTGATATAAAATCTATCGCTCAGTATCGCTTAAGCATATTCAACAACAACAAAAATAAAATAAAATAAAATAAAATAAAATATGTCCATTGCAATGTGGTATTTTCTACCCTTTGGGGTCCTTTTAGTAATGTTACCACTCAATGTGGCTGGAATTGATTTGAGCCGTTTGTATGGGCACATGGGACAGCCAATTCAAAAACGAAGTGGTAAGTTGTTTTTTGAATTTGTTTTAATTTTATTTTAAACATCCTGTAGATAGAAACGAAACAAAGGTTTAATGATGTCCTTTTTTGTAACAAAAAAAGAACTTTTATTGAAAATCTAATGCTGTGCAATTGTACATGTCCCTGTTGAAATTGTCAACACCGTCATACCTATACACATGGACAACAAGCAACTTCTTCTAATTTGCTTCTAATTTAATTGAAAAATATTGATTGAACGTGTGTGTTGTAAAATAAAAAGGAAAAAGAACCGAAGGTTGTGTGTCTGACTTTCACTCCCTTTATTTCTTAGTCCAAGAGGAGGATGTCAGAAAAAAGCTAAAGTTATATATCCAAAGGTGGTTTAAAATTCAATATGGGGAAAATATGTTTGCATATGTACCTATATATGTATACATAGAACCACAACCATTATAAGGAACCTTCACAAATAAAGCTCCGTATTGCTGCACATATGAGCACTGAACAGCAGTAACAGCAACATCAACAGCAGAAAAAGATACGAAAGAATTTTACCAATTTAATTAAAAGATATGAGGATGACGACGACGATATACAACGTCCACGAACGTTCAAGACGACGCGACGACGCGATGATGACGAAGGACGATAGAGTTGCCCACATAAACCAAAACCAACTAACAACTTATATCTTTCTACGTGCTTAGTCTATAACAGCACGCTGCTGTCCATACATTCATATCCTTTATTATCTTAGAATAGATTTAGTGAGTCCTTTGGGTTTTGCCTTTTTTGTGAGCTCCTTCAATTGATGTCGTACAAAGTTGATGACTAAGTAATGTATTTCGGTCGGTTTAGTTTTTGGTGGTTCCTGGGGTAGGAATGTGGCAAGGGCGGATCCAGGCTTTTAATCAGGAGGGGGGAGGGGACTTGTTCCAACAAAAAGATGAGTTTTTGAGCACCGCTTAAAAATGTTTTTTTTTTTTTTTAAGTTTTCTGAAGGAGGCTGACATAATTTAAATAACATAATGTGTTTCTTAACCTTATATGTTTATATATTTTAAGGGCTAAAGGGGCAACTTTAGTTATTAGATTCTATTTTTATTATTGTTATCAGTCTGCTTACTCGTAGATTTAAGCTGATGCTAGAAGACAAATTCTAAAAAATTTTAGTTTTGCGTGATCCTTTTGAAAATATTTTGATCTTAAAGTAGTCAACACAACTTAAAAATTGTACAGAGAAAAATGTTTGTTTCTGAATTTAAAGAAATGGGTGCATTTAAGTGCATAGTTTTTCAAAAAAAATTAAATAAAACGAAATTAAGGTAAATAAGTTGGGAAGAAACTTAAGTGTGGCACTCACAAATTACACGTTCCGGAATCTCTATTCACTTCAGGTGTAGAGAGATTCAAAGCTTTTATATTAAATAAATAGATACGAAACGTTGATTATGTTTTTCAATTAGCTATTAGTTTAACGAAAGTGTCACTTTTGCTGTTTTTGGGACATTCATATTCTTTTAATTAATGTGTAAGTCTCAGTTTCAAAAGCAAATTCACTTCAAAAAGTAGATTTCTTTAATTTTTTAAGATCTTAAAATTTTTTGTAATTAAAGAAAATCAATTTTGAAAAAAAAAAAAAATAATTTATGAAAGCCTTACACTATTTAAGACAACATTGGGGTGACGTGAAATAGTGCCAAATGAAATAACACCAAATTTCAAATTTGGTCTCATTTCGTTGTTCAAAACGAAATAAAACCAATTTGGCTTTATTTCGATTTATAAAAAGAAATAAGACCAAAAAAATAATGGAAACAACGCCGAATATTTTAAAATTCAAAAGTTAATAAAACATTTTTAAAGTTCACCTTTTTACATACAAAACACGCAAAAATGGTTGATTTATTGTCTAGAGTAGCTACTTTTGCTAAAAAGTTTTTTTGAATTGATAGCACGGCATACTAACAGCTAGGTATGTAAGGGGGGGGGGGCATGCTGCCCCCCTGCAACACCCCCTCTTGGGATGAGTTTGGGTATATGCAAAGAACTTTTGCATTTGAGCACTAAAATCAAAGAAATTCACAAATTTAAAAAGCAAGTATGGCTCACAGTTATGAAAGAATCACAACGCATTCGTGTTCTTTGCATATACCCAAACTCGCACCCACCCCAAATCCTATAGTGATCCCAAGCAGGGGGGTTACATACCTAGCCGTGCTATCAATTCAAAAAAACTTGTTTTAGGCTGCAATTTCAAAAATTTCAATCGAGCAACAAGTATCTGTCATTTTTCAACTTTTTTAATTAATAACAAAAAAAATTGTTGCAAAATTGCACTTCCCCCGATTTTTTATTAAAGTTTACGAAAAAATACACCGATTTGGTTATTTTCCGATTTTTTTTTCTATGTTTTTAGCAAAAGTAGCTATTCTAGACAATTACCGAATTTTGTAATTCCCAAAATTGAATAAAGAATTTAATTTAGCATAGAGAGAAAACAAAAGATAATTTTACTTTAAGTTTTTTTCTAATTCTGTAAAGTTTTAAATCGAAACAATGCCAAATTGCTATTATTTCGTTTTCTAAAGCGAAATAAACCCAAATTGAAAATTTGGACTTATTTCGTTTTCAAAAACGAAATAATGCCAAATTTTTTGAATTTGGCTTTATTATTAATTATTATTATTTATTTCACGTCACCCAACATTGGTGAAATCATATTCAAGGTTTTTTCTTAAGAACCTGTATATTTGTTCTTTCTATCAGAAAATCTTATGAAAATAATTTAAAGCATTACTAAAGTTTTTTAAAATTCTAAATTATGTGAAAACAAAGATTTTAGTTGTTTTTGATAGCAAACTGCTTTTTGATGAATAGTAACAAACCTTTGGATGAAATCTTAACATATACAACTTAACTGTTTAAGCTATATGGCTCATATGACCCCCCTGGATCTTTAATTGGTGAAAAGTTGATGAATTTGTGCTGCGCGATTGGAATAGGGATGGGTTTCCGATTATTATATTATGTTCTTGGTCCAGTTCTCAGTTAAAAGTAGTTTTTTACCAACAAAGTTTAAAGTACAAATTTTATATATAAGGGGTGTCATATCCATTAACGCAATACGATAAGTCTTGAATTTAAGGAAATTCCTACGAAAATTAAAAATATTAATCTTCCAGAGAGGGTCACGACCCCTACGAACCCCCCCCACCAGGATCCGCTATTAGGCTGCGGGTCAAGTATGGCGATGGGCAGGGGTAGAGAGTTAATTTTATGCTTGAACTTCTATACGCCTGAAAAATTTGCTTTAAGCTGCTTAGCAGCGCTTGACTTCATAGCAATATCATAACCTTTTCTGAAAAGTCCTTAGACATTCGTTTGTCTGGAAGATTTGGTGCACAGAGAGACAAATGACATACACATTAAGGTCTTTTAAGTAGGCTATTTGTCTGTATGCAACCAAAACGATTATTATTAAAGATATGATATGATGATGGCGTGTCCTTTATCAATGGGATATTTTATAAATATGTAAGTATAAACACAAAGGAAATGGCATACAAAATAAATTTACTTAAATATACCAAACACATATGTATTATGTATACATGTACAAATATGTATGAGTCTATTTTATATTATAATTTCCTGTCTGATGCTTTCCATCACAGGGTGTAGAATAAAACGCAATTAATATAACAAAGCATGAAAGCTGCCCCAATGTCATTTATGCCAGGAAGGGTGAGAAATTTGTTTGTTTGGCTTGTTATGTGTTATTTAGGTATTTTATGTGTATGTTCATTAAACGACAGTGATGTATGTATATGTATATATAACTATAGATGGACAGGGACACAAAGGGCCATTACCTAGTACATTTTTCAGAAAGGACATTGAAGTTAGTTTTAATAACAAGGTAGGAGGTCATGCATTCTGATTACTAATTAGCACCACACACCCAACAATTCCTGTACATTACAGAAATGTATATATATTTTACTAATACATAAACCTTTTTAGTAATTTGTAGGTATATACACACAAACAGTTAGTCAAATTATTAATTTAGCATTCTTGCATTCAAATTTTGAACCTTTTGAAGGGTTAATTTTTAGGAACAAAACAAAATTGAAGACAGAAAAAGTACACATAATAAAGGTTGAATTTAATTTGGTTGATGTCTTAAAGTTATAGGGTGGAGTATTTAAGGTTGAAATCTGTCGACATACATATTTTCTAGGCCTTTTTGATGTTACACAAACATTGAATTTAATTAAGCTTTTTGTTTTTCTTTTTTTTTTAATTCTTATGCTAAAAGGTTAAGGTAGATACGCGTGAATTGTATTTTTATGAACGTATATTTGTTATGTACTTTCTTCTTTGTAGTTCGTAGACTTAAGTGGGATGAAATCAGTTCATATTTTTAACTCTTCAGAATTTTCAGAAAGTAGTAAGCTTTTAATAAGCGTCAAACTACGATCAGAGGCTCATGATGCATTTGTTAGTAAGAAAATAATACGATTATAGTCTAAAACATTTTTAAAACAAAATATAAAATAAAAACGTTTCAGATAGTGAAGCACTGGTTTTAAACAATGATTTTAAAAAATAAAAATAAAATAGGTGGCGCAACAGTCCGTTGAGATCTAGGGCCTAGTGACTTACGACTCTCAACCATTCTTGTGTGCGAGTAATGTTGTCAGGAATCGAACCCAAGACCTTTAGCATGACAGTCCAACGCACTACCCATAATTCCACCGGTACTACAAAAAAAAACAAACAATGATTTTAATCCAAACTTAATTATATTTTAATCGATCGATGAACAGTTTGGGTTATCTTAAATGCTCATTCGACTTAAAGCTTGATTCTTCCCATAGTAAGTTCTATGGAAGTCAATATGAATAAAATCAAATGTACGCAGGTGATGCGCCCTGTTCACCAACCAAACTGTTTAGTTGGCTCGGTGTGCGCACTTTCAGCCCAACCCGACTAAACTATCGGCCGATAAAAAGTCTGCAGTCTGCGGGGGCCCTTAGTGTTTAGTATTTTGTCTTTCCAGTGTCTTTGTTTTGTGTATTTGTTTAAACAGATTTAAATTTTTAAACAACCAATGCCCTTTGAAAGTTTTAACAGCTTCTTCCGAAAAAAACTAATCAAACTGTCAAAAATAAATTCGTAAGGCACAAACTGGTTTGAATTTAACTCCGGTTTTTATCAGTTATATTGACCACTTTGGTTGAATGAGAAAATTAAAAGTCAAAACTCGCCCAAGGCTTTGTGTTGTTTAGTTCTTAATGTCAGCGCCTAGTTCCTTTCTAGTTTTACTTCTTTAATTGATTGATTTTTCTTCTAAACAACTAAATAAATGTATCTAATGTCATCTACATATATGTTCTGGTTGTGTTAATAATAATATGACAAGATGAAGCATTCTACAATAGGAGTAGGGCTGTAATAGGTTATTTTGGGGGGTAACATCTTGAACTTGTATTTTTTAAAAGGATCCATTTAGTTTCCCCCATAACTGTCATCACATGTTGAAATAAATAATGTTGGTTCGTTAAAGCGAAACGTCCTCAACCTAGTTAGACTAAATAATGGTGAAAGCCACATCCAAATCCAAGTCCAAGTCCAAACCACAAAAACAGCTGTGGTACATAAAAACACCTGTCATATGTGAAATGGAATGTCAACAAACTAAAACAACTCCTGTCATACACATGGGGTTCCAACACGCAATGCTTACTCAGGAACCCATGATGGTGTGTTTTTTTCTTTGTTGTGATAATCAGGAATAGTTAAAGGTTTTGTTTTTTTCAAGTGCCAATGCTTCAAAGTTTACACGCGTACCTATGTATGGATATGTGGCGGTTTCCTTTCTATCCAAATAGGGTTTTATTTTGAAACTGACATACATAATATAGTATTTACACCCCCATAAATAACGTGGGTATATTTTTCGACTTACACACTTTCTTTTTGAATGATGTATAATTTACACAAAGTTTGACGCCATTTACCTAGTAAAAAAAAACATGCCTTAAAAATTTGCAGCAAACTTTATTATTTGCCATCAAGAAAACTTTATACAGTCGTAAAATGGCTGGTTTCTTGTTAGATTGTCCTAAATATCTCGACTTGCCCGAAAATAATATCTTCATACTCGTAATATCTATGTATACAAAAAAGTATCTTTCTGTTCAGCTCAAGCTTATCAAACTGCTGACTCACACCTGTACCTGTGTTTGACGGGGATTATTTAAGCTGGATACGTGTGTACGTGATTTGTTGGCATAAGCATTATTATAAAGGAGGTAGGTATAAAAAGTTGCAAAAGATAAAGTATTCATAACCATGTTTTCTTCGCTGCGTGCCGAAAAGGATCTGTTAATTTTGAATTTATAGTTTGCTTGAGCAAAACTTACTACTTCATGATTGGTAGCTTCTTGTATTTGAAACAATATTCCATCCTTCCTTCCTTTTTTGTTTGTATTGTTTGTTAAGGGTATAAAAATGAATTTATTTTGTATGTAATAAACAATTATCTGCCTGAAAAAAAAAAATATAAATTTTAAAAGGTTCTATACCACCATCGCATTTTCTTTGTTCTCCTGAAACTTAAAAGATAACGAGAAAATTCTAGGTCACGTAAATAAAAAGAAAATTCTTTAAAGGAAGCTTTCCTACAGCTGGAAGTAACAAAGCATTTTTAAAATGAAGACAGTGAAGTCCTATTTGTTAAGGTTTTACATAAATTGTTTTTTTTTTTTTATTATTATATTATATTGTGCTGAGCGCATTTAAGAGGTCATGGTTTTGAGTAGCTTGATTTTTATTCATTTACGCAGAGATAAGACAGCCTTTTTTAAAATATGCCTTAATTTGATCTAGAAATCAGCATTAATTTTAAAGAACCTTGCTCAAAATTTTAAAGGATTAAGTAAAAATTTAAGGGGGTCGTCTAACTTCGCGCTCAAATTTCGGGCTTATTATTCAACTGTGGATTGCAAAAAAACTACACATGATATTTGAAAAACAAATTTTATTTGATTGATCAATTCTTGAACTTTAATGAAAAACAAAAAAAGGATAATTTTTTTGTAATAAAATTTCCATTTTTGCAAACTGCGAAGGTAGACGGCCCCCTTACAGCCATTTTTAGCAATTTACTTAGCTTTAAAGATGATTTATGTACCTAATTTTAAACGATTTTAACATCTTACCATCTCTTAACAATTGGCTTAAATTAAATTCACGGAATGGCTACTTTAACTTTTAGCAATTTGCTAAATCTATATGACATCTGTAGTAATACCACCCAAGGATAGTGGCATTACGGGATGCTTACGCTTTTGTGATTCCCCATTGGACAATGCTGTTAAGATCAGAATTGAATGAGCTTATCATAGAAGAACAAGGATGAGTATCTAAAAATGTATATGAAAAGGTGAGGGTACCGTCATCTCAGAAACAATTTAGTGGGCTAAATGTTTCAGACAAAAGATCATTTACAAAAATAAGGAAGAACTTCGGAGACAAAACGGAGCCCTGGGCAGGGCATACCAGTGTTTATTTTGTAGATATCAGATTTGAACCCGCCCTATACTACTTAAATTGAACGGTCTGAAAGATAATTACTAACTAAACGAAGAAGAGATTTATCAATACCAAATGTACGCATTTTCGATGAGAGATCTTGATGTTAAAATCTATCAAATGCTTTTGAAATATCAAGTGCCATATTTTTACTTTCTCCAAAACGATGTTAAGATTTGTTCCACTGTTCGGAACCATGAGATCACCAGTGGACCTATAGCTACGCAAGCCATACTGCCGGTCATTAAGAAATTTGTGTCCGTCGAGATATTTCTTAAGCTGATAATAAATCAGCATTTCCATAACCTTGGAAAGAAGGGACGTGATTGCTATTGGATGATAGTTCGAGGAGTAGGAGGATTCAACTTTTTTAAGGACATGCAAAATGCTCTTTTTCATCCGCTCGGAAAGAGTCCTGTAGAGTATGAAAGATGGAAAAGCTTAAGCAGTGGTTTTGCAAGCGTTGAAGAACACTTCTTGAGAACAATAGGAGGGATTCTCCGGGCCAGCGGATTTGTGTATGTCAAGGTCTTTCAGTACTCTTGCAACTGCACGAGTGCGAAAGAAGGTTCGTCCCATTAAATCGCTTACCCTCTCAAGAACAGGAGGACTCATGGTTAAAACCATTCTGCTCAAAAAGAGTTTTAACTTCAATTTATTACGGGCTTGCACACTCCGAAATTCAATATGGTTTATCTAGCTGGGGTGGTTCATATGCTTCTACTTTAAGACCCTTGTTGATTGCTCAAAAACATCTAATTAGAATCATTTGCAACAAAAATCGATTAACTGAAAGTTGGCCCTTATTCAAGGATTTGGGAATTCTACCTTTGAGACACCCTTACATTTTTAAAGTACTGAAAGAATTTTTCAAGCAAAGTGGTAACATTCGAAGTAGGAACTCGCAGTTATACAATCTACGCATAAATAATATGCATCAATATACCCACTGCTCATAAAACTCATTTCTCTAACTTTTTTTTTTTAAAGACTGATTTTTCACAAATGACTTAAATTGTATAGATAATATTTGTTAAAGAAACTTTGATGTATAAAAACTGAGTAATCTACTTTTTATTATATTTATTGTTCTCTTAATTTATATGAATATGTTTTAATTCTAATTCTTTTACTATTTTGTATGTAATATTTGAGATAAAAAAAAAAAAAAAAAAAACTTATTATTATTATTATTTAGTATTATTGCAGCACTGATCGTCACCCCACATCAGTTTTTAGTTTATGTAAATTTAAATTCACTATGTATCATTCAACACTAGCTTTAAAGCTAAAGGATGATAACTATTATTTATTCTTTATTTATTGTAAAAATTTTATTAACTAGTTGTAAAATGAAAATGAATGAATAAAATGTATTTCTATCTATATCTATGCTGCAATAATATTGGTTTTATCAATCGAGCTTAGATAGGGGGTGTTATTGGGAACGAGCGTTGGAACCAAGGATGACGTAGTGTTACGTTTATGTTTTTCACAAATGACCACAAATTTGTACTACCTTTTGGACATTGTATAGTATTTTTTGCCGTTATTTCTGATCATGCAAATATTTGTTTCGTCGAATATGACCGTTACAGTTCTTTCTTGCTTGTTTGAACTTATTCCGGTTTTCCTCAGTGGGGTTGGCTTTATAATAACGTAAACTCCTTTAGAATTCATTGAGACCGTCCCAGTTGGCTTTCTCAGTTTTTTTCTTTAATTGTTTTTTTTTTTTGAGATGAGAATTTTGCAGATACGATACAATGGCCTGATGTGCCTAGATGCGGTAATACACGGTCAGAGGTAAGAAACAAGTCTAAGGTGCTGGTAGATGTGCCTGCAACGTCAGGAATTCGAGTTGGCTCGTCATTGTAATTGTTTTAAATTATTCTGACAAATGTTCAACTGTATTAAATTTCAGATATAAAAGCCGGACACTGCTCTGTAAGCTCATGAATTGTTCCCATTTCTTTTTACGAATACCGCTCACTGAAGGTTGATGTAAAAGTCTGAAGAGGTTGATGTAAAAGTCTGGCTAAGGCTACATAATTCTTTCAGCAACGCATGGCTAAATTAAGTGGCATTAAGTGTTCCACTCAAACACTATCAACTAAGAAAAGAACCCTGAAATCAATTTGTATTCCTCTTTTTTCCCCCATTTACTTCGGTATGTTTAATAACCTAATATACCATTTCCTGGAAAGACTTTTTGGTTCTATTTTAAGTTATCTAAAGCTTCTTTCGCACGTCGCGTCGGTTAGTATAAACCTGAAAGGCTAAAGAAAACATTTCATTTTGCAGTTTTTTTCTACTTTATTTCTATCAGTTTTCTTTTGATACCTTATTTTCCTCCCATCGATAAACTATCACGTTCATGCATACCGTCAAAGCCCTGGTATATTTAAACGTTATTTCCTTTCTCTCGTTTTTTCATATTGGCATCGATGATTTTCCGGAAATTTCTGTTGAGTGCCTGAATATGTTATTAAATTTTCTTCATATTATTTTCACCTAACATAACTTACGCTTTACCTTACCTTACCTTACCTTACCTTACCTTACCTACTTAAGCGTTTACTGAACTTCTTGTTCATACATTGTACAAACAGTATTCCCATATACATACATATGTATGTGTGAACGTAAAAAAATAAATCTCTTAAAGGTTTTCCACGAATGCGTGAATCTGGCATTGTGTGGAGATTTTTGTGGCCTAATTGGCCAAATACCATCTAAGCCACTGTGGTATTTTTTGGCAGGTACCTGTGGTGCGAATGCTCAACTCAGATGCCAGATGGCCCATCATATTTCATTGTTTTTTCTCCCCAATTTATTCCGTTTGCCTTTTGTGATTGTGATGTTCATCGTCCTTCATCTCTTTAAATGAAAACCCACTTAGAATTTTCATAAGCTTTTTGTCCATTCAAATGCTATGCTGTATTCCCCAATGTTAATGGCAAGCAAACCAGACAGTGGGTTTGCTTAAATTCTATAAAAATGCCTTCTTCCCATTCCCATAGAAGTATAAAGTATCTAAACTTGTTTTATCTTTGAGAGAAATGTAGATGAGATGGGAATGTTTTTGTCTAAAAATATGATTACTATAGGGAAATATCTTTTTCCCTAAGTAAATATCTATACAAATAATGAATTCGAGCTTTACTGTGTGTACCTTTTTCTAGAGGCAATAAGATAGCAAAAGCAATAACGACTTAGGGTCATCATTTCAAATGTCTCCTTTTTGTTTTCGGGGATGGTATAGTAGTAAAATACAACTTTAAAAAAATCATTGAATTTTATGTAAAAACTGTCTTTTAAATATTGAAAGTTTGTTTTGTGAGTTAGATTATTTTGTTCTTTTTTTCGTGTTAAATCTATTTCCAAAAGTTTTTGTTTTCATTCAGTGATGGAGAAAATGGCCAATAGTGTAATGGTAAATGTTCTTGACTATAGTCTCCGGAGGCGGTCTGGAATATAATCCTAACCTATGTTTCTATTTTTCATTTGCTAAATACAAATGGCAGGTGGTAATTTAGGTTTTCTTACCCACATCATTGTTAAAATACATATTTAGCAAGCTGACTTGCGACTCCTTTTGTTTACTTTAGTAAGATTGTTTGTACTTTTAAGGTAAAATAACATTAAAACTTTTGGGTGTTCTATATGAAATTATAGGTACAATTCTGAAGCCTACATACATATGTATATGCGTGTAAGTGTGATCAAAAGGGTTCAATATAGTGACAAAAATTGAACTTCTTGCAAAAACAATTTAACTAAATCTTAGCACACTTGATAAGTAAAATATAGTTCTAAAATCGACAACAACGTTCACTTAACAATGCGTCCGCACTAGCCGCGGAAGTTCTGCCAATTCGTCCGAAACATGACGCAGTGCACACAATCATGCAGTACATATTGCAAGAACGGAGAAATAAATCTGATCAACGATCCTGCAGCATACTGTTGATCAAAAATACTCCATTACCAAGATCAGAATCTCAGACTGACATTTCGGTTTGCCTACAAGCTACGTCGGACTAAATGCGAGAAAGTGTGCGTGAAATGATGCAAAAAACCAAACACATTCTCATATTTAGTCTTACAGCCCATCAAAACGCTTCATTATAGTAATCAGCCCCATCTAAATGCTTCATTTTGAATGTTTCATGGCCTCGTTCAAAAACTAAACAACCCTTACCAACAGAATCTGAAGTGCTGACATGGTCTTAAATTGGAAGATTTGTATA
Source organism: Eupeodes latifasciatus (assembly GCA_920104205.1). Taxonomy (NCBI): domain Eukaryota; kingdom Metazoa; phylum Arthropoda; class Insecta; order Diptera; family Syrphidae; genus Eupeodes; species Eupeodes latifasciatus. The sequence continues at coordinate 174,650,593 of OV049924.1, read as the reverse complement.
GCTTTTTAATTTCAATCCAAATAAATGTTGTTAATGTATATTAAATAAAATAAAATTGACCAAATACATATTTAATGATTTATTAGTGTTGTATTTTGTTTACTTAAATTATTTGCGAACGCAACATGCGCTGCAACTGGTTAAGTATAATTGGAAATGGACACAAGTCTAACTCAATACTTTGTAAAACAACAAAACAGACAATTTTTTCAGCTGTAGATTGCTTACAGCATTTTTTTGGCGACGCACGTTAGAAGTTCAGGTAGGGGTCCTCCGTATTTTTTTTGTACAGACAATGCTACGAGAAGCATACTTGTGAAGTTCCATTGCCAACTTTAGCTAGTTCAGATTCCTCAATTAGATTAGTATTTTCATTATTTAAGCAGTTCGATAATTGCAAGACCAAATTTTAGTTCTGTTTGTTGCAGAAATATTCCCAATTTTTTTTGAGGGACTATGTTACAGTTAGAATTTTGTTTGTAGTTAGATTTTGGAATAAAAATTTGAGGGAACCATGTTTTAAAAATAAGTTTCTTTGTGTAAAGCATCTTTAAGGAATAGAAATAGGCAATATGTTTACACACAATACCAACTAAATGAGTGCAATAAATAGATTTAAGTAACTTTTTTTTATTCCAGTATGCGGAAACCGAACACCCAATAGAAAAAAACGGTATACGCGCCAAAATCCATACTTCTTGACTAAATAATGTTATCTTCTATGTTTACGCATAAAATTACGAATTTTGTAGCGTATGAACATTTCTAGACATTTTACAATGTGAACAATTAAATATGCTATGAAATAATTGGCTGCTATTAATGATAATTTTTTTTCTAAAAAGTTGATGAAGGGTAGCCGAAGCGGAAATTTCTTTAATGAACATACCTAAAATATTATTGGCTTTCTCAAAAATATTTTTCTACACTAACCTCTGCTTTATACCTGAAAACTATTGTTTATGTATATTTTCTTCCATGTTCTGCATTTATGAAATGTAATCTATGGAAGTATTTACTATATTAAGAAAAACATGTACGTAAAACTCATTAATTTGTTTCATTTTTAGCAGCACTTTTACTAAACATACCCTTCAAACAATAATAAGTAAACTTGAACTTTGGTAACTAAACATTTTTAAGGAATGAATGAAAATTATATTTTGCGTTAAACTGTGGAAATTCACTAAAAAAAACTTCTGTACGTCAGCAATAAACATTCATGACGATTACATGTTCTATTGAATTAGTTGTGCATGAATTCAGAACGATTTTAAGACGTTTTCATTTTGTGATATATGTCAAAACTTGCATTTTATTTGCTCTGCATTTATTCAACAGGTTCGCTATAATCGTTCTGATTACTTTTTTAAAACATTGGTGTTCCTTTGATGCATATTTTTTTGATAGCAAATACATGTATGCTTCCATCAATCAAGAATGTTATGGATAAGATATTTTTCGATTATAACTCTTTTTTTAAATTTAATATTTATTAGTCATAATGGAATTGAAAAATAGTTGCAAGCTTAAATCATTAAAAACAAACTATAAATATACTTGGATTAATTAAATTGATACAGATTTTAATTACTTGCAAACAAAATATTTGGGCCGTTCGTTTACGAAAATTTATTAGAATTCAATACAAAAATTGCACTCGCACCCTTAAATTGATGGTTCTTCGAACGCATCTTTGATACAAAAATCCGGGGATTATTATGAAATTTAAAGAATTTCGTAGTGATTACTGTAAATTAGTGAATTAATTATAATAAACTGATGTTGAACATGAATTAAATTACAAATGGTCAGAAGAGGCGAAAATAGTCATCGGTTGATTATCGCCGTACCGTAGTTTTCTTCAAATCTTATTTCCTTGAGGGTGGTTTAATCGGATTAGAAAAGGTCCTGACTCCTGAAACCAACAGCATGACAAAAATTATGTGTTATACAATTCTCAAAATTAATTAATTGCGTCGTGAACATATCTATGGAAAAACTATTTACTCATTAGCACCTTCGCCGCCGCTGGCCCTGGCTGTCTAAGAAGTAAGAAGGAATAGAAGACATTAATTTCTTGAATATGATTTAATCCAAGCTTTCAGCTCATAATTATGCACCTACATACCTTTTTTGCGTTATAATTTCACACCCAACATTTTGCTGTGGGCTTACTGGTCTCGTATTCTTTGAGCAAATTGGTTCATCCTCAAGGATTGTACATTACTCTAGAAGGTTATGATGCTATGATGTGGTTTGTATTTCTTAACCTCGTTAATATGGCTTTGAAATCTCTATATCGTCAATGCCGTCATCGTCGTCGTTGCGATGGTAATGATTAAACGGAATTATATTATTATTTTTACATGAAATCCATACTTGTCCTTGTATTACAGAGCCGGAGGGAAAATCGAAATATTTTCAAAGAAAATCACATGGCTTTCTGAAGATTTCTAATTAATTTTGTGTCTGTGTGGAAAAATATACATAGATATAAAATAAATTATGGTAGGAAATGCCAACACCTTTCTAATTGGATGTGTACGAGGTGGTTTCATATTATTAATGAAACAAATTCTAGAATTGTTATACATATATATAAAACATACTTTATACTCTTTCAAGGAATCATTATAAATTTAAATTACCCTTTATATATGTATGTCTATGTAAATAAATAATTTATATTACATAGTATAACATTAGTAATTTCAAATTATAGCTCATCATGATGACTGAGTTAGTATGTTTTCGTAGAAAAATGTATTTGCCTTCCAACCTCCCACAACTTTCAATGATTATTATAAAGCTAAATTATAGTTCAATGGTTGGCATTTTAAAGTCCTGAGACAAGACGTCAAAACATTTGTATTCGTCACTTTGAAATTCATTCTGGGTTCGTTATTGAAAAACCCCTGGCACTCGTGCAAACAAATGTATGTAGTTCATTATAAACAAACAGTATTACGCTTACTCGCTGATCCCTGAAGTCATCTTAGAGTCACCCCAAAGCGATTTTCAATTAACCTGGAACAAGTTCATTGTTCAAGCCAGTGAAATTTCTGCACTCTCTTTAAATAGATTTTAGCTTTTTGTTGGGGTGAATTTAGAAAACGAATAAACTGCCAAAGAGATAATTTTTGTTGTTAAGCAATTAATTTGTTGTGCATGCAAATAGTTGTTGTGTATGTTTTTGAAATAAAGTATACAAGTTAGATAACGATAATAAATAACACAGGGTGGCGCACAACAAATGGACTTTCATTTTTATAACTTTCTTTTTAACAATCGAAAAATATAAAATATGGTGCCATGTTTAAGAGAAAGACACTGTTTTCGATTTTGATTGATGATAACAAAAATATATAACCACGTTATAAATAAAATAATTTATTATATATTAATTATATTAATATAATGGATAATAATAAATTGATACTTAGCAAAGGTGGTGGTCAATGCTGTGGTGCGCTCTGTGGTCTCGATCCAAGTGAAAAAGGTTTCCTTTTTTTGCTTTTGATCAGCAGCTAGCAGGGAAGACAAGTAGCACACTGATTGTAGATTTTCTATCCACGCATATTCGCACTAGTAATTGTTGTTGTGATTTGTGGATGCTGTTGCAAATTGAGAGTGAGCAAGCTGTGCAGGTAAGTTCACCACATCATTGACCAACACAAGTGCAGCAAACGGGTGTAACAAATTTAAGTTAAGAACATATATATAAAAAAAAACAAAAAGAGAATTTAAAGCAAAATTTTAAACAAAATAAACAGATTTACAACAATATACGGTGAGAGGTTGTTTTCCAAACAGACACCTTATTTCAATAGTAAATTGTGTTGCGGTCTGTTTTACAGTAGGTTTTTTGTTTTTGGTATACAAGTCTATTTTTTGATTTTAGCGTGATTCCGTTGAAATTTCAATATTGCTTTGTGCAGTTAAGTACCCATGCGAAATCATGGGTTTGAACCTTATAGAGTATTGGAAATGTATCAACGGTAAAAAGTAGGCCTCCGAGATGGGTCTCTACGCCAGAAAATATTAAAATATTTTGTACCGAGAATACCCGGGCCCAGGCGACAAATGAGAATAGTGACAATTACCGACGCATGATAACGGGTTTCTTTTTGCCAAACCTGCAAGCTAATCCATCGTTTTCATCGCACACGTGGTTTCAACAGGATAGTGCGACCGCACACCACGGGATTCCTTCCCTCAAAAACTTATCAGTCGCTTTTTGGACATCCAGTGGCCATCGAGCTCCCCCGACTTAACCCCAATGAATTTTTTGTATGGTACTACCTCAAAGAGAGTTTACAACAACAATCCCTGAACTCTAGTGTGAACCTAAAAGAAAACACTCGTCGAGAAATCAGCGCATTTGAATCAAGTTTACTGCAGCGTGTGGTGCGAAAAACGAGGTTCCCTTTTGAACAGTGCGTGCAAATCGGCGGAAGACATTTGGATGACATAATGTTCAAAAATTGAAATCCGCATCATTAGTCGTTTATATTTCAAATAAAACAATATATCCAATAGATTTTATTAAATTTAGTGTTGAAAATGTAAATCTGCCGCCAGACACCCTGTAGAATGACCAGTTTTAACATTGATGGGGTTTAGAAATACATAAACAAAAATGCTTATGAAAATAGTTCGTGAACGGGCATGGTTTACTATGCTTTTGAATTATCGTTCTAAGAAAATGTATTAAAAACTCAACCACATTTTTGAAGGCATTTCTGATCATGATACCTAACACTTTATTAAATTTATATAACTGCTCCTTTCTAAAAAGGAAAACAATTTGTTGTACGAGTATATTGAAGTAAAACGCATTGCAACAGTTAATTAAAGATAACATATTTCTGCGTGGATAATATAATAATTCAATCTGAATCAAAATTATCAGTCATTTTTATGATGGGTGTTTTTTAGGCGTGTGGTTTTCAAGAAGAAATGTTAATGCCAAGAATTAAGCTTAATTATAAAGATAAGAGTTTGCTTATAAGTTTTAAAAATGATTTCGGACATGTATAGCCACCACGGCTGACTTGAAAAAAATTTATACGAAAGGCACAATAATTGAGGCCGTATGCCAGCAATAACGTGCAGAATATTCTCTTTCAAGGCGTTAATCGTCTCGAGCTTATCTGCGAAGACAAGCAACCAAGGGTGGATCCAGGGCAACCATGGGGATCACACACTTAACATAAAGAAGAGTTTTTGAAAACCGCCTAATAATGTTCTCTAAAGGGAGCTGACAGAATTTAAATAACATAATCTGTAACCTTGTGGATGTGCGACCGAAGAATTAGCGGAGGCCCTAGACTGCTATAAAGCAGAGATCACCGCCATCCGAGAAAACCAACAGCGCTTATTTGGATGCGGCTTTGTCATTGGAGCCAGACTTAGGCAAGAAGTCTTGAGCTATAGGTGCATCAACGAGCGCCTCATGACCATCCGCATCAAGGCTAAATTCGGAAACATTAGCCTGATATGCGCGAGGCGGAACTCATCACCTGCGTACATTTGATTTTATACATATTGACTTCCATAGAACTAACTATGGAAAGAATAAAGCTTTAAGTCGAATGAGCATTTTATATAACTTAAACTGTTCATTGATAGATTTAAATTTGAATAAGGTGGGATTAAAATCATTGTTTAGAACCAGTGCTCCACTATCGTAAACGTTCTCATTTTATTTTTTGTTCTGTAATAGTTAAATGTTAATTATGTTTTGTATTTTGTGCGTGTGTTAGGCTATAATTGTATTATTTTTTTACTAACAACTAACACATGCACTTATGATGAGCCTCTGATCGTAGTTTGACGCTTGCTATAAGCTTACTACTTTCTGAAATTCTGAAGTGTAAAGTTATAGAATTGCTTCCCAATCATAACAACCAAACCATACCAAGCGTATTCCATATCGCTTAATAAAAATAACATTAAATATTAAATGCCCACCAAGCATATTTCGTTGAACATAATTTATGTGAATAGACATAAAATATTAAAAGTAATGTAAACAAAGAATATCGAACAAAGAATCTTCCACAGATACAGAATACCCAAACATAAATATAAAATCAAACTAATGTAAACAAAAATCGTCAATGATCAAAAATCAAACTAATGTAAACAAAAATCGTCAACGATCAAAAACAATAAAATTGAATCATCATAAAATATGATGATAATGCATGTGTACCAATACACACATATTTATAGTCTGTAAGAAGAAATCAAGATTATCAAAATAATATAAATAAGCAGGGTTTTTCCTGGCAGTCAGTTCAGTTCCATCTTGAAACTCCTACGTATAGCAGAAGATTTCCCCCCACCAGTGGTAAGGGATCCGATGCTCAAATTAATAAATAAAATACTTGTTTAAATTTTAATCTTGCGTTTTATTTTAAAACCTTTTTAAAAAAATCCCGGAGGATTTAAAATACAAAATTCGCACGCTCCCACAGAAGAGAAGGTTGACAACACCAAAGATATGTTCTTCGAGCTCTTAGACAAAGCATATATGAGCAGTGTCCTAGCTACGATATTAAAATTGTCCTGGGGTCAAATATTCACATTACGGCACCAAGTAAACCAAATCGACACCCACCATATTTTCATCGATTTCAAGGCCGCAGACGTAACTTTGAGGTAGTTAAGGACTTCGTCTACCTAGGCTCCGCTGTAAACGCAGAAAACAACACTAGCGCTGAGAAGAATAACTCTTGCTTACCGCTGTTTCTCTTGCAATTGAGTGGAAAAGTCCTCTTTCGAAGGACCAAATTGTCGCTATATAAGACCCTTATCATCCCCGTCCTGCTATACGGTGCAGAAGCATGGACTATGACAAAAGCGGATAAAGCACCTTGGGTCGTTTCGAGAGAAAAGTTCTTCGTGTTATATACGGTCCCGTATGCATCGAAGGGGAGTGGAGAAGAAGATGGAACGACGAGCTGTACGGGCTGTACAGCGACGTAGACTTAGCCAGAAGGGAAAAAGTCCAACGACTAAGATGGTTGGGTCACGTAGAGCGCATGGAAACCAATGCTCCGGCCCGGAAAGTCTTCGAATCCACACCCACAGGACAGCGCAGTAGAAGAAGACCGCGAATCAGGTGACGCGCACAAGTCGAAAGTGACCTCACCCAACTTGGAGCGCGAAACTGGAGACATCTAGCTAGGGACCGAGCTAGATGGAGAAGTTTGTTGGGTGAGGCCCTAGTTCACACTGTAGCGCCACCTTAAGTAAGTAAGTAATCTGTAACCTTACATTAACCTTTTTCAAGGGCTAATGTGACAACTTTAATTATTAGATTATTTTAGAACACTGTTGTGTAGCAAAATATGGTCTAACTATTTAATTTGGATGACTCCCAACATTCCAAGATCTCAACAGTTTTCTAAATATACCATATTTAAGAGCTAAAATACAATATCTTAGATGGTTTTTGGAGCATTTCACGTAGAAGTTAGAAATTGTGTTGAAACGTAGCTTTTTTTCAAAAATGATATATTCTTTTCTAGTTGGCATTTCTATAAATGCGAAAAACAGTTTAAAAATATAGATCCAAAAACCCAGAAAATGAGAAAGGTTGACAGAAAACTGTGTGGAAAATAAAACAGAATTTGTTATAAAGAATTTTCTGGCTTATTTTTTTATGTACATATATCTTCGGACTCAATTTTCGAGAGTGTTATTACTATCAGTCTGCTTACTCGTAGGTAGATTGGAGCAGATGCTTGAAGACAAATTCTAAAAAATAACTGTTCTACGTGGACCTTTTAAAAATATTTTTATCAGTCAATAAAACTTACAAATTGTAGAGAGACAAATGATCCAAAGAGTCTGTTTAGAAATATTTAATGTGTTTTTAGATTTAAAAATGTACCTGCGAAAAAAGTTTGTTTTCAAAAATTTAAACACCATCAGCCTTATTTAATAGAATTCGCTAAACAGATGAATATTTATACAGTGCATAAGGATTTATGTAGGCTCTATGTAACGTTGCGAAAATTCCCATTTATAAAAATTCTGCTATAAATTTTAGTTATACAATGCTTATATCAAAAAAAGTACCAAAATGGAGCAATCTATTCCATTTATCTGACTATCAAATCAGCTGTTTGTCATAACAAATAAAATATAAAAAAATAATTCTAATTATTTGTATGATATTCTCTTTCGAAAATGTATATTTTTTTAAAATTCTTCGTTTCTTAGGAACCTTTTTTTACAAACTTTCCGCCTTCTTGGAGTCGGTAAAACGCGATTTAAATTCTTCAAATCATTAATAAACGAGCTAAACTGGTTTTTATTTTAATTTCAAAAATGGAGAGATTTCAAAATGACATTTACGAAATAATAATAACAATAATTTCCTTTTGTAGGCTCTATTCAACCTCAAAACGCGTTTAGCTTATTATGGGACTATGCAACCTTGCATAAGTTTTATAAATACCATTTTTGCGTTTAAAGGCATTATAGAGATTACATAACTTTATGTAGGCTCTATACAGAGTTTTTAAATAAGACTGCATTTGTTTTTACAAAAAAAACCTTAATTTTTCAATTTTTTATTTGAAAATCGTTAAAGCAGTTTTTCTTTAAATTAATTTTTTTATAGGTACCTACATGAAATTTTTCAATTTTAGTTTCAAAATATTTTTAGTATGCAATTATTTAGAGCTTATTCATACATGTTTTAAGTTTCAATTTCGTAAAAAATGATGAACCATTTTTGAGTTATATAATTTCGAAAAAAAAATTGTAGTATTTTTTAAAAATAAAACATTTGATCATCAAACATTGTTGAGACAGTAAAAAAGCTTGTGCAAAAAAAATATTGAAATTGGTTCATTAGTTCTTGACCCTCCTGGAGCAATACAAACATTTTTTTTTATATTGAAAGAAGCCAAATTAATAAAAATTTAGAGAAAATGTGTGACCAACAAACCGTTTTTCGGTGATACGCCCGCCACTGCAAGCAACTTCGCAAACCTCACAAAAAATAGTACAGCTGTGTTAAATCTCACGATCCTGGAGCCACACCCATAACAATTTCCTTTAGTAAATTTATTGCTTCGTTGGCTGTATTCATTATGAAATGACAAACCAAATTGAGCATAAATCAAATAACAGCTTTCAAAAAGACCAACTTAATTTTTAGACTTCATTCTAGATGATTGAAATACGTTTTGTAAAATATAAGTTCTCTAAGACGATCTACAAGATTTTGCATTTATAACACATCAAAGGGCCAAACAGAAATTTAAACCCAACTTCAAGAAGAGTATTTGCTTAAATTATGATAAAGTCAAAATTATTTCAACTTTTTCAATTTTTTGTTTTCAAAACGCGCAAAATATGAAAATCGTTATTCAAATTCAAGTAAAAAATAGACATGAAATAAAATCAATTCAGTACTAAAATATTGCCTGTAATTACTCACATAAGACCAACGAAAAAGAACCCACCATAAAAAACTCATGAATATGGGGGAGGAAGACAACATCTGTTGAAGGACACAGGCAAATTCATCATCATCCTTTACAACATTCACTTTTACCTACATACTCGTATATCATCGACTGAATTTGGTAGTTGTTTTCAATTACATTGGGTTCTGAAAATAAAGGTAAATAGACACTCTTTTTTCAACTTGGTCCTTCATGTTATGTGTGTGCATTTGTCAAATTGCCATCGGTTGCATATACACTCCTCACTGATTTACTTCTATGAAAAATAAAAGAACTACACATAATAAAATATAATTGACAGGACATCGGAATTAAAGAAGCACTCGCATCATATTCAATGTTTTTCGAAACGCTGTGCTTGTTAAAAAAAATCTTAAATATTTTTATGAAAGATAAATTTACTGATGAGACAAATGATCAATATGATAATGTATCAATATGTACATGAACTGTAAAACTGTATTTTAATATATGTACTCTACACTTATTCTTTTAAATTTTAAACTCATTAAAAATTAACGTGCACAATATTTTAAAATATAAAAAAAATCATAATTGAAAAAATAATAAAGCCAATATAATTACTCGTAAAGAGAAGTAAAAATGAGGAGCCAAGTATATCGGCCATAACGTTTTTCCGCGGGCTAAAACTTCATGGAAACCAGTAATCGTTTTCCACACCTTAACTTCTACAAGTGAACTTGGAGCTTTCCAGATCAATCAACCGTAGCCAAGATGGGACTTCGAGTTTCCACACCTAAGGCAAAACAGGGAGATGCTGGAAGAAGATATAACATCGAACGGCTATAATCGCAAGAGATCACGAAATCCTTCCCCACCTAGTTACGAGGAACCCTTTACGAAGTTCTATGCCCCCAACACAAGGTATCGAAAAGCCTTGGCAACATTACCCAGACGTGCTGAGTTTTTAACAGAGGAATAGCGGCAGGCAAGTGCAGTCAAACAGCCGCACTGCATAGATAGACGAGGGCTGCTTACGAACTCTACGTGCAGAAGAGGAGAGAGAAAACCGACTTTTCAGAAGGAAAAAGAGAGCAAGAGAAGCGTGCGTGCGAATGCTGCAACGACGAAAGTGGAAACATCATAGTAGAACCGCAGTCAATGCTGAGGATATGGAAGGACCACTTCTACAGACTGTATAACTCATTTTCCCGATTTAGCGAAGCAAAGATTGCCTTATCTAAGCTGTAGTCTAAGAAAGCCCCTGGAGCAGATGGCTTAAATGTCGTTTTTTCAAAGTAACTGCAGTTAATTTTGTTAAAAGCATGCACCAACTTATGTGTAAGATATGTTCGAAGGAAGCATACTCGATAATTGGAACCTCAGAATTGTTAGCCTTATACTGAAAAAGTGCACCAACTGTAGAGGAAGTAGTCTCCTCAACATTACGTACAAAATCTTCCGTAATGTAATATGGAACGTCTAAAGCAACTGGTCAACAACCTGATGAGTCCTTATAAGTGTGGCCTTAGACAATGAAAGTCCACATTTGATCAAATATTCACATTACGATCTACGGCAGATGCTGCCAAAATCCCAGGATCAGCAAATCGACCTCCAACTTTTCATCAAGGTTTCAAGGCTGCATATGACATCATCTACAAGGACAAACTGTATAGAGACATGGCTAGTTTTAGCATTACTGCCAAACTCGTCCGTTTACGCAGGATGACCAGGGAGAGTTCGCACTGCTATATAAAGGTTAGAAACAACTGTATCAAACCTTTTGATTTAAACAAGGCTTTTTGACAAGGTGATGCGCTGTCATGTGATTTCTTTAACATTGTCCTTGATAGAATGGTGTAGAGCTCCCACGTCAATACCAGAGGCACCATATTTCAAAAGTCCGTTCAATTACTCGCATATTCTGACCATACTGACATAATTTTAAAAATTAATCGCGATGGCAAAAATTGGTTGAGCGGTTAATGGGGTAAAACAAAGTCGTCAATGAGGTCATCAACAAAGGTCAAAACGTCACTATCGAAAGATGTAACTTTAAGATATTTAAGGACTTTATCAATCAAAACATCTTATATAATAAGCGACGCGTTTTATTTATTTTTAAATAAATCGTTTAATTTTCGATTTGTATTTGGAATTTCGCACATTTCTCTAAAAGCAGTCAGTTTTGAAATAAAAACTCTTTTGCTTTTGTGTTTTAAGCCATAGTTGGTGTTCATTATTCAGAACAGAAAAAAGACAAAACCATGGTGGCTAAAGAGTTTTTCAGATCCAATACAAAATTCTCAATCGGGTTGATATCGGGGGACTGAGATATGTCCAAGAGATTCCATGATCGCGAAGCCATGCACTTACCAATTTTGAAGAGTGATTGGGATCATTGTTTTGGTTAAAATGCATTACCTTTTACCTTTTTCGAAATGTCACGATATTTTCTCTTATTATCATAAATTTAGAAGATTGGTCCAACAATAATCCAAGCAGTGACACCCATAAAGGTTTATTTTTTATTTCATAATGCAAAGAATGTGGCTAAATATCGTTTGCCTTTTCAAAGTAGTGGACCTATTATTTTGAACAGCTGTGTGTGTACATACAACCGTGAAATTTGTACGCAAAAATAAAGCATTTGTTTAATAAAAACTGAACCTATAAATTATTTGAAAAAAGTTTTTTTGTATTGTTAACATCAACTTGTACTTAACTTAAAGTTTGTACATATTTGTATGTTGAATATCTCTATTTCCATGAAACTTTCAAAGCAACTTTTCCAAAAACACTACTCGAAAAGCAATAACGTGAAAATTGTACGGTATTCCCACAAAACAATAATTGACTGCTGTTGCACACATTAACAATAGCAATAGCAATAGCAATAGCAATAGCTTTTTAATAAAAGTTATAATTTTAGTTCTTATGTAAATAAATTAAAACCAAAAATAAATAAATCACTGCTAGAGTAAATATTTATGTGCATAAATTCTTATGATGGTATACAAATTGTCTGGTTATGAACAATCAAAAATTGTATTTATAAAAGTATTGAAAATTGGCTTTATTGGGAACTCAAAAGTTAAAACAACAAACAAAAATTAAGGACGTAGTCAAAAGGGGGATACTTTTGTTCGTCACACGATTTGTGATGAAAAAACCATTATAAAACTTAATAAAGTCATATTGAATTTTCAAAGTAGGTACTCAAAGTACGGTTACATAACGTCGCCTTAGTGACACAAAAATGTATGTAAGTATTTGCTAATTTTCAGGAGAAACGATTTTGTGATTTTTGTTTACCATTTTTATGAGTTCTATGAAAACTTTTGTAAAATTAACTTTTAAAAATCTCAAGGTTAACATACAGCTATAGAATAGATAAATTATTCTTAATTCTGTTTGTGATATTTTATTCAATGAAGTGAAAAGATGTACTAATACGTTTATGTACATATGTGCCTCAAAAATTATCACCTTCGTCATCCAAATCGGAAGATTTTAACGATTTGTATAAATCGTGGTATAGTACGAGGATATCATACCTTTATTACAAAGGTCCAAAAAATCACTATACTTTTCTGATTTTATGTACTTAGGTTCCGTAAATTATTGAGTTAATTTTGGTAACTCATCTTTCCTTGATTGCCGCCGAATTATTTGTACTGCCTTGAACTCTCCGAGATCCTTGTCATACTTAAAACATATGTTATTTGTATCAGTTTTTCTATACTACTGGCAAGGTATTTTATTAACGATTAACATTATTCCCAATAGTACCAACCTTACGATTTTTAATCAAAGTTGAATTTACTTGAAGCTAAAAATATGCGTGCGTCCCATTTTAACCATTTAATATTTTGATGACATCTTTACGACAAAGTACCTTCCAACAGGGTCAAATATTTCGTTCAATATGGGAATGAACGGAATCGCATTCCATCATAGAGTGTCCAGGTTCAAAATAGCAATGATCTATTTTCGGAATTTCAAGTGATCTTACCGCATAGAGAAGCATTACTGATATGTTTACATTTCAATTCAGCCCTCCACGAGTATCCCTCATCACTAAAAATGGTTTATCGTCGCAATGCTGCCTAAAATAAAGTGTGTAATATTTGTTTGCAAATTAAGATCCGAGGGCAAGTACCTACTCATAATTGGTTGACTTTTTAAAGTAATGAGAAGGAACTTTTGCGAAATAATTAATATCTTATTTTATCAGGCGTTTGTTTCGAGGTGTATGAATGAATTTCTTACTAAAGGCAACACCTTTACAATCTGATCCATTTCTTACTATATCTCTCACAAATTTTTCAGAAACGTTAAATTTTATACCACTTTTATTAAGATAAATTAGCTTTATGTTCAAACTTCGTGGAGTTCTAATTGACTTTTTTTGTATCTCTTCGATCAACGAAGAAAGATATTTTTTCTGGTTTTCGATACCTTTTAGCTTTTCCGAGAAAGTTGTATGCAAATAATGTCTCTTCGTCAAAATGGGTGTCACACATTCTGGGGCATTTTGAAACAGTCTTTTGGGTTGTACACTTCGCCCTTTGACACTTTTCCCACGAATCGACACATATGACTTACCCAATTGAAATAAAGCCTTTCGAATTTTTCTTCACACGGTTTTGGATGAAGCTTTCGCTTTCTTTTTGGTGTTGCACCGTTCTCCTCACCAACGCTGGTTTTGTTATTCACTTCAATATTATCAATATTAATTGATGGATTTTAATTTGTTATAGCTGATACTTACTTAAGGTGGCGCTACAGTCATGTGTGAACTAGGGCCTCATCCAACAAACTTCTCCATCTAGCTCGGTCCCTAGCTAGATGTCTCCAGTTTCGCGCTTTGAGTTGGGTGAGGTCACCTTCCATTTGTGCGCGCCACCTGATTCGCGGTCTTCCTCTACTGCGCTGTCCTGTGGGTGTGGATTCGAAGACTTTCCGGGCCGGAGCATTGGTTTCCATGCGCTCTACGTGACCCAGCCATCTTAGTCGTTGGACTTTTACCCTTCTGGCTAAGTCTACGTCGCTGTACAGCCCGTACAGCTCGTCGTTCCATCTTCTCCTCCACTCCCCTTCGATGCATACGGGACCGTAGATCCCACGAAGAATCTTTCTCTCAAAACGACCCAAGGTGCTTTATCCGCTTTTGTCATAGTCCATGCTCCAAGGGTCTTATATAGCGACATTTTGGTCCTTCGAGAGAGGATTTTTCCACTCAATTGCTTTCTTAGCCCAAAGAAACAGCGGTTAGCAAGAGTTATTCTTCGTTTGATCTCAGCGCTGGTGTTGTTTTCTGCGTTTACAGCGGAGCCTAGGTAGACGAAGTTCTTGACTACCTCAAAGCTACGTCTGTCAATGGTGACGTTTTGACCAAGACGTCGGTGTTGTAGGTCCTTTCTTGATGACAGCATGTACTTTGTTTTGCCTTCATTAACCGTTAAACCCATTTTTGCCGCCTCTGCCTCAATACTCACAAACGCCCCATTGACATCACGCTGAGTTCTTCCGATTATGTCAATGTCATCAGCATATGCTAGTAATTGGACACTTTTGAAATATAGTGCCTCTAGTGTTGACGTGTGAGCTTTGCACTATTCTTTCAAGTACGATGTTAAAAAAATCACATGACAACGCACCACCTTGTCTAAAACCTTTTTTGACATCGAAAAGTTCTGTTAAGTTGTTTCCAACCTTTATGGAGCAGCGTGAATTCTCCATGGTCATCCTGCACAAACGGACGAGTTTTGCAGGGATGCCAAAATCAGATATGGCTCTATACAGTTCGTCCCTGTAGATACTGTCATATGCGGCCTTGAAATCGAAATTTTTCCAGGATCTGCCGTAATGTGAATATTTGATCGACTGTGGACTTTCCTGGTCTAAAACCACACTGATAAGAACCTATCAGGTTGTTGACGATGGGCTTAAGACGTTCACATATTACGGCAGAGAAGATTTTATAAGCGATGTTAAGTAGACTGATTCCTCTATAATTGGTGCAGTTTAGAGGGTCTCCTTTTTTTCAGGATCGGGCAAACAATACTGAGGTTCCATTCATCGGGAATGCTTTCTTCCGACCATATCTTACAAATAAGTTGGTGCATGCTCCTAACCATCTTATCTCCAGCTGCTTTAAAGAGCTCGGCATTCAAGCCAGCCGCTCCAGCGGCTTTGTTAGACTTCAACTTAGATATAGCAATCTTTACTTCGTCTAAGTCGGGAGGACGGGATTGTTGGCTTTCGTCGTCTATGTTGAATGGATCATCCTGCCGGACAGCGGAATTCGGTTCGTCGTCGCCGTTTGGCTGCATTTGCCTGCCGACATTCCTCATCAAACCAGGGGTTTCTTGTTGGTGATTGCTTGAAACCCAGCACGTCAGAGGTGGCTTCTCTGAGTGCGTCTTGGCAATGTTGCCACTGGTTTTCTATACATTGTGTTGGCGGCACAGAACTTCGAGAGAGGTTACTTGTAATTCGGTCGGAGAAGGAGTTGCCGATCTCTTGCGATTGTAATAGCTGATACTAGAATACAGTTATCTTGAATATCGTACGATGAGTTCTGCACATTTAACAAGATAGATTCAGGGGATTAAAGAAAGAAATGGGGATCGACAACTGAATCATCGTGATTAAAATTATCTGAAGTAAGATCGTTATTACCCTAGGATGAAAATCTTATATTTAAAACTACCATAAAAACGTATCTAAATACAAATTTCTAGAGTTTGGGTCATAGAAACGTAAAGCCGGATACGATGTATTTTGACAAAAATGTTGATACGGGCGGTTGTGAACTTCTAAAGTACTATACTTAGAGCTACAATTTTTTGACACAATATAGAATGCTATATTTTAAGAAAGATGGCAGACCGTATCAAAAATTTAAAAAAAAATTGTTTAGTTCTTATGTCGCTAGGGCGACGATAATCGGCAATGCGTGCACTAGAATCATTGAAATCATTCGTGGAATCCAAGCGAAATGATTTTGATAAATACGAGAAAGCAGCCAAAAAAATATCACATACTGATGAATATGTTCGGTTGAATCCGCTCGATTACGGGAAAGCACAAGACGCAAATCTGTCACCCAAGGAAAAATACAAAACCGTCTATGGAAGCTTTCTCTCCTCAGCATTGAAAGCGATTTACTCCGAGAACTGGATTTCAACGAAATCATCAACGATTTTTCGGCGAAATAAGCTCGAAAGGTTCCGTTCGTTAACCCTAAAATCTAATTTCAGATAATTCTTTTTTCCGTTTATATTTATATGTGTTTATTCAGTACTAAAGGAATCTACTTGGTTTCATAGTAAATTATTTATTGAAAAACTCGAGTGAAAAAATGGTTTACTTTATTTTGAAAATAATTTGGGGCGAGGAGGGGGCCTCCGCTCCTTTATTGTCCCGAGGCCTCTGGACCTCTAAATGCGGCCCTGCAAATTAATTATTTATATACCATTTATATATCCACATCATTTGTTTGTTTTAAAAACACATACACTTATACAGATAAAATCATATAATTTGACAAAAAAGTTGAAAATTTAAAGCTCAAAGTTTTTAATTTTAAAAGATGAATAAAGTTTTGTTTGTCAGATTCGCGTTTTTCGATAAACTGTATTAAATTATTTCAGTTTCAAGTATCTCTTACCTGGCAGCATTTTGAACTTTGTCGGCTTTTATCTTACATAATGGAATTACATAACGTCCGCTTTCATAATTTGCATGAACCCTTAAGGCCCAACTATAATCGACATAAGCCAACATAAGCGAATGTAAAAAAACCTAACGAAAATTTGCTTATGTTTGCAAAATTCCCGCGCATACCCATAATTGACTTAAGTGATCAAAGCCATCAACATTACATTACAAAGCAATAATAATATTTTTTTTGTCAATCTCGGAATATATTACACATACACGCTCATTAGTTTTGAAATAATTGACATGTACACTACAGTGTCTCTGTTTGTTTTTCATGTGTATTTGAACAAACCTGTCAGATTTTACTTATGCGCCGAGCGACTGAGATCGCTCTTGCTTATGTTTGCTTAAGTTAACGAAACCGAGAAAAAATTAACGAAACGGAACTAGACTCGATTATGGCTATTCAATAAAGCGTGTATGCGTTTGCACCAAAAATACTCCATTTACCAAGATCGGAATCTTTCGTACGTTTCACTCCCCAAAACCCTTTTGTTTACATTGTTGTATTTGTAATTTTGACAATTAGTCCATGAATAGATGTGAAAACAAACAAAAAAAAATACGATGCCGTGGGCAAAGCAAAAACAAAATGGGGAGGTTAATAAGTTTTTTTCAGTTTTTTCTTTTTACTTTTTTCAAAGATGCGTTCGAAGAACCATCAAATTAAGTGTGCGAGTGCAATTTTTGTATTGAATTCTAATAAATTTTCGTAAACGAACGGCCCAAATATTATGTTTGCAAGTAATTAAAATCTGTATCAATTTAATTAATCCAAGTATATTTATAGTTTGTTTTTAATGATTTAAGCTTGTAACTATTTTTCAATTCCATTATGACTAATAAATATTAAATTTAAAAAAAGAGTTATAATCGAAAAATATCTTATCCATAACATTCTTGATTGATGGAAGCATACATGTATTTGCTATCAAAAAAACTATGCATCAAAGGAACACCAATGTTTTAAAAAAGTAATCAGAACGATTATAGCGAACCTGTTGAATAAATGCAGAGCAAATAAAATGCAAATTTTGACATTATATCACAAAATGACAACGTCTTAAAATCGTTCTGAATTCATGCACAACTAATTCAATAGAACATGTAATCGTCATGAATGTTTATTGTTGACGTACAGAAGTTTTTTTTAGTGAATTCCCACAGTTTAACGCAAAATATAATTTTCATTCATTCCTTAAAAATGTTTAGTTACCAAAGTTCAAGTTTACTTATTTATTGTTTGAAATGAAACAAATTAATGAGTTTGACGTACATGTTTTTGTTTTTCTTAATATATTAAATACTTTCATAGATTACATTTTATAAATGCAGAATATAGAAGAAAATATACATAAACAATAGTTTTCAGATATAAAGCAGAGGTTGGTGTAGAAAAATATTTTTGAGAAAGCCAATAATATTTTAGGTATGTTCATTAAAGAAATTTCCGCTTCGGCTAACCTTCATCAACTTTTTAGAAAAAAAAAATTAGCATTAATAGCAGCCAATTATTTCATAGCATATTTAATTTTTCAGATTGTAAAATGTCTAGAAATTTTCATATGCTACAAAATTCGTAATTTTATGCGTAAACATAGAAGATAACATTATTTAGTCAAGAAGTATGGATTTTGGCGCGTATACCGGTTTTTTTTCTATTGGGTGTTCAGTTTCCCCATACTGGAATAAAAAAAGTTACTTAAATCTATTTATTGCACTCATTTAGTTGGTATTGTGTGCAAACATATTGCCTATATCTATTCCTTAAAGATGCTTTACACAAAGCAACTTAGTTTTAAAACATGGTTCCCTCAAATCTCTATTCCAAAATCTAACTACAAACAAAATTCTAACTCTAACATAGTCCCTTAAAAAAAAAATGTTCAGGATTATTTCTGCAACAAATAAAAATAAAATTTGGTCTTGTAATTATCGAACTGCTTAAATGATGAAAATACCAATCTAATTGAGGAATCTGAACTAGCTAAAGTTGGCAATGGAACTTCACAAGTATGCTTCTCGTAGCATTTTCTGTACAAAAAAATACGGAGGCACCCGCCTATTGTTTCCACCTGAACTTCTAAAGTCGCCAAAAAAATACTCTAAGCAAACTTCACCTGAAAAAATTGTCTGTTTTGTTGTTTTACAAAGTATTTAGTTACACTTTTGTCCATTTCTAATTATACTTAATCAGTTGCAGCGCATGTTGCGTTCGCAAATAATTTAAGTAAACAAAATACAGCACTAATAAATCATTAAATATGTATTTGGTCAATTTTATTTTATTTAATATACATTAACAACATTTATTTGGATTGAAATTAAAAAGCTATACAAATCTTCCAATTTAAGACCATGTCAGCACTTCAGATTCTGTTGGTTAGGATTGTTTAGTTTTTGAACGAGGCCATGAAACATTCAAAATGAAGCATTTAGATGGGGCTGAGGACTATAATGAAGCATTTTGATGGGACGAAACACTAAATGTGAGAATGTGTTTGGTTTTTGCATCATTTCACGCACACTTTTTCACATTTATTGTGTAGTTAACTTGTAGGCAAACCGAAATGTCAGTCTGAGATTCCGATCTTGGTAAATGGAGTATTTTTGATTTGCACGTTTGCTTATGCATGCGCGCATAAGCTAGCTTATGTATTATAGTCTGTGTAAATGTAACATGATAATTAAATTAGGTAGCGCATCAGTCCGTTGAGAACTAGGGCCTAGTGACTTACAACTCTCAACCATTTCTGTGTGCGAGTAATTTCGACAAGGATGGAGGAGACCTACATTTTTAAGCCGAGTCCGAACGGATATGGATGATCAAAGTGCAGATATACCTAATGTTTTTCTGAAGAAGGAAAACTGCTCATTTCAACGTTGTTTTTACAAATAGATAAACATATCGAACTATTTTGATAAAAGTTTAACAAACATTTTGTATAATTGCCTTAAGCTTCTAACCCATCAACCAGTTGACTTGTTTAATGGAATAACCTATCTCAATTCAAAAATATGTCGTGTCTTGTAGGCCCATTTGCTGATAGAAAACGTTAATCTGATAGGTCTGGTACATAGCTAAGTTCTATATGATACTTAAATTTATGTGGATTGCAAGAATACATTTTTGTTCAACTTAGAAAACTACTACTTTTCAATTCTAACTAACTTCAAGTCAGTTCATTGAAATGTCAAATTATTATATGTATGTACGTAAATATTTATTTTAGTATTTTAACGTGTTTTGTGTTTGAAAAATTTGGGTTATGAAACCAAAAACTGTCATGGGTTAAAATAATCAATTTGATGGTGACAACGAGGTTCTTGCACAGAATAAAAAGGTATTTAAAAAAATAGTCATTTAAACAATAGTGTAGAATGCTTACTTACTATTGTATTACATATATTTATTTTACTGTGCAGTAAAAATCCAATCAATGACTGGAGTTCCTATACAAACCATAAATGTCCTTAACCCTTTAAATTAAAAACTCAAGCTCAAGAACTGAAGGAAACAATTGACGACAATGTCATGCGATCTCAAAAAGAATTAACACCAAGCTTGCAGAAAACTGATCATGTTGGACTCCTAGAAGAAGACAATTATTCAGAACAATATTTTGAACTGAAAATATGTACATACATACATACATATATGCCTAGTTCCTCTACAAACCAAATTTTAATCTACTTAAGAGAAAAATTCTGTGTTTGCCTTTGTATTTGTCTATGTTTCCAAAGTGTTTCGTACCCTGTAGTTATTGAAAATATGACATGACACCATGATATCAACATTCAATCTTAAATCAATATTGTATTTATCCGGGGACTTAATTTTGATGTGAGTGCATGCCGTCTCGTTGTGTTCTTGAAATGCCAACTGAGGTTTCGGCAAATTTTATATAATCGTTTGCAGTTCTTGAAAGTGCTTTTGACAGCTTCAAAATTATTCTTGAAACTGTCAATTAACATGCATTCCACTAAAACCGGTTTAACTTATCAGGTTTCCCGTTCCGTTGGAAAAAAAACGCAAAGCAACTTAAAGCTGTCAAAAGGAGCGATAGAATGTGACACAAAAAAAACAGGTACTTTTATGATTATGATTTTTACCGAATTTTGCCCCCCTTTTATTTCAAAATCTTTAATACGTTCTTGACAGTCACGTACTCCATACATCAATCGCCGAATGTCATAGAGTATACTTATCGATAAAAATATGTAAATTACTTATGTTTCCCTCGATATTGTTTTATTATATCGATACGTACATACATATATTAAGATGTTATTGAAAAAGCCCAATTAATGATTGATTGAAGCTTCATCACCACACTTTTTACGTTATTATTGTTATTTTCGGGGATATATGTACATACAACCTTTCGAAGACGGATAGAGCTGAACTTAATGTGTTATCATTTTCGTCAATGAATTTTTAGCTTTCGGTCGTAAAAATGAAAAGGCTGTTTTAAAAGAATGATAAAGTACATATATACTCGTAAGTGTGGCTTGCAGTATCAATTTTAAATTAGCAATATTGGTTTTTGTTACATTAAATATTTATAGGAAAATGGTTTGCTTCGTTGTTATTTTACTATTATTTTTATTATTTTCGGGTACTTAGAAAAATGTATCTTTTCTAAGGTTATACAAATTCACTTTAATTTTACTTGTTAGAACATTTGTAACGAATATTTTTGCATCCAATAATGGTCAATAGGAAATCCGCAAAGATTAAAATGTTACTGTATCGTACACGAAGGTGTACATCGTTGACAGATAAGATAAGATGGGGAACTCCTAATTTGGCAATGAAAAAGTTAGAGAAAGAACTTCTGAATTTAACTTGATAAGACATATTTTAAAGAAAAGATGCAATGCATGTGATAAACTCAGGAGGAAACTCCATTGCCTTAAACTTAAATGTTATGATATCATGAGAAAGTTAGTTAAAAGCTTTAGAATAATCAGTCTAAATCCAGTCGAGCACTTGACCTTGTTCTACAGGACAGGAATACAGGACAGCTAAGATATTGTTTTTTTTTTCGAAATTCATTTTTTTATTCATTTAAACTAAACTCTACTTACATGCTAGACAAAATGGGAAACTAGCCTAATTATTTCTACTTAAATATAACTTACTGGCCCTAATCGGGCGCTCTAAGAAATTCATGATTCTTAAATTTAATGCCTTTCGGCCTACGAACTAAGATTGTTTTATTTATTTCAATTTATGTTTTTTTTTTTTTTTATTTTATTGTGCCACCATTCCTGCTCTACTTAAACCTAAAACTTAAGACTAAAACAAGTATGTAAGCCGGCCAAGGCAAAAATACCCCATCCCGGATTACCCATTATCAGTTGCAGTTTGAAGCCACCAAAACTGGTTCTCCTGCTTCACCCTATCAATGCGGTCCTTTTCGGACACAGCCCTACTAAACCGAAGCAGCTCCGCTCCATCACGAGCGAGGATGCCCCGTTCATACATGAGCCGCCGCGCCGGTCTACGGTTTTTCGCCTGACGTGGTAGATAAGCGGTACTGCCAATCTATCCTGTATCATGCCGCACTGGTCTAGATAGAGGAATGCCTCTGGTGGGATAAAGCCGCTCAAGCGTGCATTGTCGAAGTAGTTGTCGTTCGGATAGAACGGCCCGAAAATCAAATTGTTGGTCGAAGTCATAGCCCTCGCAATGTGACCCCGAACAAGTTTTATCACGAAATTGTCAATTCTATTGATTCGAGCCTCGTTGTATAGAACCTCGTTTGAATAATAATGCAGATAAGAAGATTCCGGTGTCCGATACAAACCGAGACAGCGCCGAACACACTGTCTCTCGAACACCCGTAACTTCTCCATTTGGGAAGGGGCAATGTTGAACCACACTGGACAACCATAAACAATCATTGGCCGTATGAGGGCCATGTAGCAAATTACCTTCACTCTGGGGTCAAGCCGACTGCTGTAAAACAGCCGTTTCGTCAGAGCGAAGGCTCCTCTGGCCTTAATCAGAGCAGCATCCATATCTCTGTCGAAATATAGATACTGGTCCAACCAGATACCGAGGTACTTCACTACACTTTTGCTCGTCAATGCCTGTCCGTGCGGGTCAACAATGACCATCTTGCGCCAATTCTTACACGTATCTCGCGAGGCTTTAGCCAACGGAGTCCGGAACAAGATTGTCTCCGACTTTTGGACATTTATTTTCAGTTTCCAATCGTCGCAGTATCGCTGAATCTCCTCGAAGTCACGCTGCAAGAGAATTCTAATAACTTCAACCTTTCGAGCCGTTCTGTACGCAATCAGGTCGTCGGCATACGCAATTGCGTTAGTTAAGCTACCTATCAGATCGCTGGTGTAAATGCTGAAGAGGATCGGCAAGTTCACCGCTCCTTGTTGAAGACCGTTTTTAATTTCAAAGGTGGTAGTAGAAGTTACATTGCCACTCTTGACAACAAACTTTCTACCGTTGAGCATATCATAAAGCATATACAATAATGGTTTACTGATGCCTAGTCTGGTGAGTTTGAGGTACAACCCTTCTAACCATACGGTGTCGAAGGCCTTCTCTAAATCAACCAGAACAGCACCCGTGCATTGTTTCTTGGACTTGTTCCATTGGATATCAGAAACGAGCTTAGACGCGGCATGAATAGTGTCATGTCCTGCCTTGAACCCGAACTGATTATCCGGAATTATACTGTTGTCTGCAGCCCACTCAGCCAGAGCCTTATTGATTACCTTTTCAAATACCTTGCTGATGCTTGGAAGAAGACTTATTGACCGGAGATTTGAAGGATTAGAGTTGTCCTTTCCCTTTTTCGGGAGAGGATGAACCACTGCTGTCTTCCAACGCACTGGATAATATGCATTATTCAGCGCGTTGTTGAACAGAGTGGTGTAGATGTCTATTGTTTCAATCGGTAGGTATCTTAGTACAATATTGAATATACCGTCGACACCTGCTGACTTCTTATTCCTTATTGAATCGAAGATGAGCTGGAGTTCTACCTTCGTGATGAGCAAGGGACTTGGGCCCGTTCGATTGGCGATTATAGCGTTTGCTAAAAAGTCGTCATCAAACCGGGTAAAACCACGGTTCTCGGATCGCCAATGCGAAATATCATTCCTCAGGTAGAAGTGATGAAGTAAGGCTCTGTTCTCCAGGTCGTGGTTCGGGCGAGTGCAAGCATTCACCTTATACACTTGCTGGAAAGCAGCACCAACTGTCTCCACTTTCTCCTGCGGATCTTCAATCACAAAGAAGTCATCATCTAAGACGGCTTCCTCAGGATCAATTTGCGCTGTCAGAAGTACGTATGTGTTCTCTACTGTTCTCAGGAGTTTAAGACACGGAAGGTCGTTCTGGTTCTTGGACCTAAATATCTTATTAATCTTAGGGAACATACTCGGGTCGCTAGAATTAACGGCCCGAATTTTCTTGTCCCAGTACAAATTAATAAATAACCTGTAGTTTACCTTGATCAGGGTGTTGACGTTTTTAATCGACGACTTCAGTGTCCTAATCTCCAGGTCGTACGGGTTTGTAAATCGTCTGTACAAGTTTTTCAGTCTTGTCAGTAGTCCGCTTTTCTGTCTGTGTAGTGCGTCTATAGTCGCGTTACTGTAGACGTTGTTTTGGTCGCGTTCCTTTGTGAATATGTGAAGAAGAGGGGATGTCACTACTGACTTTTTTTAAGACAATTGAAGGAATTCCATCTGAACCAGAGGAATAATCTTCTTTAAGTAATGCAATATTTTGTCTAACGTCATTTGAAAATTATTAAAGATAGTGAGGGGACAGTCTCGCAAGTATAGAAAGAAATTCTCATCTATTTTTACAGGAATGCAAATGAAAGATTGCTGAAGAACTTACTAAGTTGTATTATAATATATATTGTATATAATTTACTGGGTAGTCATCAGAGGTTAAGAGAACTTTCCATATCTATAAGATATTCGGCATATAAATAATTGCAGAGAGATTTAAATTCTTCAAAGAGTCTAACATATATTTCATGATCTTCAGCTGACATGCGTTTTATAAGATTTTTCAAAGCCTTGTTTCTCTTGTTTCGAAGCATTTGAAGCTCTTTCGTATACCATGGATGACAAAATTTAGAATATTTGGATACTTTAAGAAATTTAAGAAAATTAGTTTTCCGAAAGTCAATAGAATATGAAAAGTCGTGCGATGGAACTTCTGCCGTACTAATAAAGTCAGATGAAAAAACTAAATCGATTTGTCGATTTAAAGAATTTTTAATACAGCTAACTTGTTCCATGTCTAAGATAGTGGCGTTTAACCATGTTTCAGTGAAAGCAAATAGATCGTATGGAGAATTTTTAAAAATCTTGCTTGTTTTGCTACGGAGCCCTCTTCATGAGACATTCGGTAAGAATCGGTCCTTAGTTGTGTGGGACTCTTATCACACTAAATACTAAAACAACCAGTAAATCAGGACCAATCTATAAAAGATCGGCAAATGGCTTTTCTTACTTGATTTTAAATTCACTTTAGGGGAAGTTTATATGCAGTTGTAATACGTTCTCATAGCTTTTAGCCCATCAGCTTATGAGCATTGGTTCTTCTTAATCTCCAAACATTGTCTCATACATTTAAGACGACCTCAATTTTGGAATTGGTATGACTTTGCAGTCGCTGTTTATGTGATATAGTTATGAGAATCAGTTCTGTAACCATTTCAATTTAAAGGTCACGATGTAGATCGTTATTTCATACACACATACCAAATTTGGAATTTTAAGATAAGTTAAGCATTTGTTTTTTTTTTCTTGTACAGACCCATAGTTGGTTGCCATGTGCCTAAACGGGTTTAAGTAATTGCTTATGTAACATTAGTTTGTTCTGGACAGATAGGTCCAAAGCTTGACGGCGCTTACATTGTGGAACAGTCTTTGATTTTCGTAATGGTTCAATTTTGATAACTATGACAATAGTTGATTTAATACTACAAATCTTTTCAAGGCTTTCTGTATTTTCGAAACTGAACATGAAAAAAAGGGTAGTTGGTTTGCCAGTGGAATCTTGGAGTATCTCATTCTCAATAAGATTAATGGCATCAAGAGCTTAAAAGCCTTTTTTTTAAGGTCTTCGTCAGGTATTCACAGGATAAAATATTATAATAGAATTTTGATGAAATATTACTGTTAAGTTATGTCAACTGTACTTAAAGTGAGAAACTAATTAATAAAAATGAAGTCATTGTTTTTAGCATATGAAACAATAAAAAAGAAGATTGAATAAAATATGTAGGATTCCGAGGACAGCCTACACATGGTGAAAAAGTATTAGTACTTTAAATATACCTTCAATAATAAGGGTACTGTAATGAAATGAAAAAAAAATTGTTTTTCATTCTATGTTCCATTAAATAATTGTCTCTAATTTTAGAACACATCCCTTTCCTCTTAATAAACACAGCCTTTCATTTTTGTTTCTTAGCAACCCCTTAACCCAAATTGCCTGCAAATGCAAAAAGTACCCAACCGTAATGTCATTCTGCCTTATTACATACATTATTTCAAAGCTTAATTTAACAGAAGCTGTAGACACATTTGGAAAAACAAAAACCACATTTATAGGAATAAGGCTTAAATTGTCCTTCTTACTTCACATTAAGCAAAGGGATCTACTTGTTACTGTTATATTTGGTTTCAAGAAGTGTGCTCACCTTAATTAAATGACGTAGCTCGTCGTGAAAGAAAAACATTTTATATATATACTGTACATAACATTAAACCTGTTGTGTTTAATGCACTTTGTCGGTCTATATGAGTTTAATAGCACTAAGGTCTCTTTTGATAAATTAAATTTGTTGTTAGAATTTGTATTGCTAATGAAAAATTTGCTCTTTTTAATTTAACTAGTTTCATCTTAGCTGATACGTTTTTTTGAATTTCAAAACTAATAACTGAGTATTAGACTTAACCATGATGAATTTAGCTTGGTTGCAAAATGTTTATAATGTTTTGTACACGTTTCTCAAAGAAAATTTATTATTTTCCATTTTAAGATTACCATAAGCAACAAATTTGATTTTTGAATAGTTCATATTTGATAGATGGCGCGACAGTTCATTGAGAACTAGGGCCTAGTGACAACTCTCAAGCATTCCTGTGTGCAAGTCATGTCAGGGATGAAAGGGACCTACAGTTTTATGCCGAATCCATTTTCATGGCGAGAATTTCTCTTGAAGGATTTATCAATTCCTCGCAAGAGGCAGTACCCGTGATAAAACCTTTAGATGGCACAGGCAGGGATTGAGCCCAAGACCTCTAGCATGACAGTCCAACGAACTTTTTTGTTTAAATTCATTTTTATTAATTATTCTTAAAACTATCTTAAATCTAGACGAAAATATGCACATATAAGTCACACTCTAAGTCAAACTATAAACTAAGGGGCTTTCAGCCCTAAGATCTATTTTACTTCACTTTAATTTCATTTTTTTTTTAACTAATTTCAATACCTTTTATTAATTAAATTAAATATTACCTACTTAAAATAAGGTCCTTAAAATAAAACTTAAACTAACTAAAACTACTTAAAACTACACAGAAAAAAAAAAAGTTGTCATATTAACAATCGTCGATAGTCAACCTGAAATTTGGCCAAATTGTCGCATTGACTACCAAAATAGTCAATATGACAACCTAATTTTTTAAAATTGACTACTGGATAGTCAATAGAACAATTTTCGATTGTCAATTTTCGGTAGTCAATATGACAACAGAAATAGTCAATAGAACAACTTCGGTAGTCAATATGACAATTTGGTTGTCATATTGACTACCAAAATTGACTATCGAGAATTGTTACATTGACTACCCGGTAGTCAAATTATATTTCGGTTTTCAACAAAAATTGTCATATTGACTACCGCAGTTGTCCTATTGACTACCGCAGTTGTCACATTGACTACCATGGTTGTAATATTGACTACCAAAATTGACAATTGAGAATTGTTATATTGACTACCGCAGTTGTCCTATTGACTACCGCAGTTGTCATATTGACTACCGTGGTTGTCATATTGACTACCAAAATTGACTATTAAGAATTGTTATATTGACTACCGCAGTTGTCCTATTGACTACCGCAGTTGTCATATTGACTACCGCAATTGTCCTATTGACTACCGCAGTTGTCATATTGACTACCGTGGTTGTCATATTGACTACCAAAATTGACTATCGAGAATTGTTATATTGACTACCACAGTTGTCCTATTGACTACCGCAGTTGTCATATTGACTACCGCAATTGTCCTATTGACTACCGCAGTTGTCATATTGACTATCGCAGTTGTCATATTGACTATTGTGGTTGTCATATTGACTACTGTGTTTGTCATATTGAATACCAAAATTTACTATCGAGAATTGTTACATTGACTACCTGGTATTCAAATTAGATTTCGGTTTTCAAAAAAAATAGCATATTGACTACCACAGTTGTCCTATTGACTACCGCAGTTGTCATATTGACCACCGCAATTGTCCTCTTGACTACCGGAGTTGTCATATTGACTACCGTGGTTGTCATATTGACTACCAAAATTGACTATCGAGAGTTGTTATATTGACTACCGCAGTTGTCCTATTGACTACCGCAGTTGTCATATTGACTACCGCAGTTGTCATATTGACTACCGCAGTTGTCATATTGACTACCCCAATTTTCCTATTGACTACCGCAGTTGTCATATTGACTACCGTGGTTGTCATATTGACTACCAAAATTGACTATCGAGAATTGTTATATTGACTACCGCAGTTGTCATATTGACTACCGCAGTTGTCATATTGACTACCGCAGTTGTCATATTGACTACCGTGGTTGTCATACTGACTACCAAAATTGACTATCGAGAATTGTTACATTGACTACCTCAGTTGTCCTATTGACTACCGCAGTTGTCATATTGACTACCGCAATTGTCCTATTGACTACCGCAGTTGTCATATTGACTACCGTGGTTGTCATACTGACTACCAAAATTGACTATCGAGAATTGTTACATTGACTACCTCAGTTGTCCTATTGACTACCGCAGTTGTCATATTGACTACCGCAATTGTCCTATTGACTACCGCAGTTGTCATATTGACTACCGTGGTTGTCATATTGACTACCAAAATTGACTATCGAGAATTGTTACATTGACAACCCGGTAGTCAAATTAGATTTCGATTTTCAACAAAAATTGTCGTACTGACTACCCCAGTTGTCATATTGACTACCGCTGTTGTCATTTTGACTACCACGGTTGTATAACTGAAATCCAAAAAAGATTCTGGGATGCAACCCACACTGATAATTTCCCATCCCTTCTGTCAATTTATCTTGCTTAAAACTTTCATAAAATATTCAGAACAATATTTTGTTTGACATAATTATTTTGGAGTCAATATTTATTTGGTCTCCTAACACTTGATTCAAAAACCATTCCTTATTAGTTCTTTTGTTTTTTGCAGGTTTTTGTGTTTTCTGAAAAAAGTTGTTAGGTAGTTAAATTTTTCGAAAAAATTTACTGAAAACTTGCAACAATATTTTGAATGTGATGAAATAGTTTGATTTTAAAATCTGTTTTTGCTGACGAGATCTTTAGTCAAAAACCATTTTTTACAAATTTTAGGAGCATTTCTTGAAAATTTGTATTTCTTATGTAAACAAATACAGATTGGAGTTTTCTTAGAATTATATTTTACGTTAAAATTTTAGCACAAAAAAAAATCATTAAGTCAATACCTTTATAATATTCACGAGATATCGAGAATAGAACATAAATGTTATTAATTTGCATATTTTTGTTTGTAAATTTTAATTTTTATGAAAAAAACTGATGGTTGCATTTTTATAAAAATTAAACTAAATTTCGATCACATGAATGAATAGTTCCAAGCCAATATCTTAAATTTTTGGAAAGATAATTGAGTTGATAATCAATTTTTACCAAATTTTACTAATATTTTTTAATTTTTTTTAAAAACTTTCAATTAAATCTTTTTCAAAGTTTGACAGAATGTTTAAAACCATAGTTTTTAAAATGTAAATCAATTTTGTGTTTGTAAAATATTCGTGACAAACATTTTTTTCAGTTTTTTGATTTTTTTTTTTCAAAAAAAAAAACGGACCGATTATAATAACTTCATATGGGAAGTTAATAATAATTAATTAGAAAACCAAAGCAAATATTTAATAGTTGTCTTATAAATAAACATTAGCTTTTGACAAATAACGTTTAGTGCAAGCGTAGCAAACGTAATAAAATTCTCATGGTTTTCATATACTGTGATCCATCAGTGTTTGAAAAGTATAGCTACTTGACTTTTGCAAATACTTTTCAAACATATTGACGGCACTTTAATTTTACAGGTTTTACAAATAAGAATCAGCTTACTGTTTGAAACACGTTCATAAAATTTAATAACTTTTACTTTAAAGAGTTAGAAGTTACAGCTTTAAATAATTTTTAAACATTTGTATGGCGCTGTAATTGTACAGATTTTACATTACGAAATCAGTTTCTAATGCGTCTTTTTATTGTAGTTTCTGAGCTTCCGGTATCATTTTTGCAAGTTTTCCATCGTTCACTTTTGCACTTTATCATTTTTAATACAATGTCCATAGACAAAGCCTAAAAACTTGAATTCAATATTCGAGAAATAAGATACATATTTTTAACGATTCCAAATACATATGCCAAAAATAGTGAAATAATTTAAAATAGTAAAGTATGTATATTGTTAATTTTTCCGTTTTCCCTGTTAACAAAAACCAAACCCCACAAGCTTTTCTTTGCCAGACACCTATACATGACATAAACAAATAAAAATCTGAAAATATTTATAGATTGCGTTCAGTGTACTTGTAATTGAAGTAAGTTTTTCAATCATTTTTCTATACGGTCGCGAAAGTTTTTCTGTATTCAACCTCGATTTTAAAGTGTTTTAAGTGCATCTACTTGTATTAGTATAATATTTAGAAAGTGATAACAAGGTATGTATGTAAAAAACGTGATATTTATCAAACACATAACTATTTTTTCCAGAATAAATGTATATTTAAAATTTATTTTTTTCAGTGTGCAAAAATCAAACCCTCTTAATTTCCAGACAAAAACGGTAAATCACAGTTACGTTGAAACTAAAGTTGTTATATTGACTATTGCGATAGTCAATGTGACAACTCGGTAGTCAATGTGACAACTCGGTAGTCAATATGACAACTTTAGAATTTTCATTCATTTTTCAGTTTTTTCCCAAAATCATTATTCTCTCTTGAGCTCTGGTCGCGGAACAATTTCTCTACTGAAATTAAGTATTTTTTAAAGTTCTTAAATTAAAAATTCCTCGAAAGTATAAGTTTTAACGAGTCTCGTTTGTGCATTTTTAAAAACACATAAGAACTTCAATTGAAAAAAAAAAATTACAAGGTAAAACAATGTATTAATAAGAAAAATATTCTGAGATATTAGGTTATGGCGTCCTTATTTATCTTAATTTTTTTTCAAAGTCGTTAAATTCACATATATCAAGTCAACTTATATTATTCAATTGGTGCATTTTAATTCTATTGAACGGAGTGTAAGATAAATCAAATCATATAATTAAAAACAAATAGTCTAAGGTATATCAATTCTATAAAAAAATGCTAATTTGAAATGCCAAAAAAAAAAAAATTGTAAAAACCATTGACTACCGCAATCATCCTATTGACTATTGCGATAGTCAATATGACAACTCGGTAGTCAATATGACAACTTTAGAATTTTCTATTTAGTGTGTTCTATTTAGTGTTTTCTATTTTCCAGTGTTTTCCAAAAATTATAATTCTTTTTTAAGCTCTTGCTTCGATTCGCAAAAAAAATGTCTCTTCTAAAATTTAATATTTTCAAATTTCGTAGATTCTCAATTTTAAGAAAAATATTAGTTTTAACTAGTGTTGTTAGTGCATTTTTATACACCCAAGGACTTCAATTAAAACAAATTACAAGGTAAACCAATTTATAAATAAGATAAATAATCTGCGATACAAAGTAATGGCGTCCTCTGCGAACTTAATATTTTCAAAGTCATTTATTGGAAATATCAAGTCAACTAATATTGTTCAACAATATCATTAGTGCATTTTGAAATATATATACGTACAAAATTAATTGAATGAAGTAGAGAATAAATCTATTAAATTATAAAAAATAATATTCAATTCTACAGAAAAAAAACAATTTGCTAAGCCAGAAAAAAAAACACTTAGTGAAATTTATTTGCATCAAATTGAATACTCCGGTTGTCATATTGACTACCGCGATCATACTGTGAACTATTTAGATTTTAATTATTTGCCAAAAATCTTCGTTTTTCTTTAGTTATCAAAATTAACTTTCAATTATTAAATTTGTTTAAAAAATGTAAAAAGCGTAATTAATGCATTTTGAAACAGTAATGTAACTATATAATTAAAACGCTTATTGCAACAGCATGATCAGCCACAAAAGCCTAAACAAAAATAATAAACTTACAATTTTAGATCCAGAGACAGATGCCGAAACTTGTTTGAATAGCCTGAAGTATGATAATTTATCGGTCGAAGAATTTGATAGTTTGTGGGCGTCATGTAGTCAATTTCGACTGAACGACTCCACCAAACAAACCGAAATATTTGAAAAATGGCCCTTTTATAAAAAAACCTAATGGATATAGACTGGTAAGTTGTATAAGAATAGACGTTTATGTTTTCCAAACTTCTGTTTTCCATCAAATCACATAAAATATATGTTAAAAACTTTGGCGCAAAATTTAAAACAACCTATTGTTAAGGGTTTAAAAATTTACTAGTTAGCGATTTACTAAATATTTACTTAGTGCGTCCAAAATGTTAAACCTTTCTCTTTGTATTGCTAACTAGTTAATTGTTAATTGTCTTTTATTAAAAAAAGAGCATCAAAACATGTCTAAAAAGTGACAGGTGGTGAAAATAAAAAAAGCAAACGCTTAAACGGACCTGTTATTTGGAATTCCCAACTGTTGCCTGGATCATTCCATCCACTGCTCTCATAAGATTTTAACTTTAGCAAATCATCTTTCAAGCTTAGTCATTTGTTTAAAATGGCCTTAACATTTTACTAAATCGTTTAAAATTTTGGGCCTTTGTTTCCAAGGCTTAGATACATTTCAGTCTTGAATTTGGTTTTAGTTTCAAGTTTTAAAATCAAAAATCAAGAAAAACTTCATACTTTTTCTATTTGTATTTGTACACAATATGCGAAGTTAGTTAAATATTATTTTTTCATGAACAATTTAATTTTTTTTTAACTTTTTGACTCCTAGTTTTTAAAAAATTAAAAACAGTTTTTTTTTATTTCGAAGATATGAAGTTTTTCTTAAACAGTTCTTAAGTGAGCACAAATTGATTGATAACCATGTTTATATGTATTTTGTTTCGTTATCAGATCGATAAAGACTTTCAAACGCTCCATCCAACCAGCACATCAATACTTTCCTTGTGGCAAGACCATTGGAAAACATTAAAAAACTTCCTGATGGAAAACATTAAGGACAAAAAGGTTACAGAAACATTGAAAGACTTGAGAGACACAAATTTTGGAGAAGGTATGCACAGTTATAAATATTTTTTTTTCTTTTATGATGGTTAACATACATACAAATAAAATTAAATTTTAACCTATATCTTAATTATGTCTACATAATCAATTATAGTAATTGAGGTGTAAAATAAATGTTCTTATTATCTGTATGAAAATAATAAATACATAAATGTGAAACAATGCTTTACTAATGTCATACTTTTTTATTTTCATTCCTTTCAGATGATTTTGTGCTTGAGATACTTAAAAGTATTCACTTCTACTTATTTCCAACAGCAGCAGTTTCAAGAAAATCTAACACCGGGGCCAAGTCAAGAAGCAAGTTCACCATCAAAGATGCACTGATGGCATTCATCTTTGAAGGAGAGACGACGCAAGTATTAGAGGACCACATAACATTCCTGAAATCCAGAGGTGAAACCATTCAACCTCTAATACTGGCGTTAAGGGAAAAAAATGAGTACTTCATTTTGTTAGATGACTACAAACTAAAGACAACTAATGTCTTAAGAGCTGTGGACATCTGTGGTTGGTTATTTTTATTCAACTTAAAATATCCACCAGCGTGCGAGAATTTCTGGGATTTCATAGAACTTTATTTTTACATGAAAACAAACACAAATAAAACCAAAAAGATGAATCCAAATCTGTCAACAATGCTGCATACGTTAAGTACATAATTTAATTTAATTATAAACATAAGCAACTTAATTTGTTGTTTTTATTTTTGATGTATTATTTCTCATATTGCAATGTTTTATAACATCTTTGCATTGCTAAATATACTTACTACATTCTTAATAATAAGAGCTTGAAGTTAATTAAAATAAAAGAATTTGTATTGTGTTATTGTTATTTTTGATGAATTATTTCTTGGGTTGCAATGTTTTTTTATGTTTAAAAAAATGTATAGTTATAAAATAAAATATGTAAATATATAGTAAGCACATTAAGTAAAAAGAAGATGTTAAAAATAATTTCAACCTAAGAAATAAATCAACAAAAATAAGAAGAACAGATTAAGTTGCTATAGTTTTTTAAGACAATGCATATAGTTATATATTATTGCAAACAAGTTATATTTAAGATATATGTAATAATATATTAATTAAAAATACCCATAAAAGCGATTAAAATAAATGTATTTATAACTAAGAAACTAATTTTGTTTTTAATGAAATTTCAATTTTGAAGATTTTACAGATTGGAAACAAACTGGGTGAGATGACCACAAAATTTGGATTCTAGTATCTTATCATGTTTTTTTAGGATTTTCTTGTCATACTGACTACCGCAGTTGTCGTATTGACTACCGCAGTTGTCGTATTGACTACCGCAGTTGTCATATTGACTACCGCAGCTGTCATATTGACTACCGCAGTTGTCATATTGACTACTGCAGTTGTCATATTGACTACCGCAGTTGTCATATTGACTACTGCAGTTGTCATATTGACTACCGCAGTTGTAATATTGACTACTGCAGTTTTCATATTGACTATCGCAGTTGTCATATTGACTATCGAAGTTGTCATATTGACTACTTCAGTTGTCATATTGACTACCGCAGTTGTCATATTGACTACTGCAGTTGTCATATTGACTACCGCAGTTGTCATATTGACTACTGCAGTTGTCATATTGACTACCGCAGTTGTCATATTGACTACTGCAGTTTTCATATTGACTATCGCAGTTGTCATATTGACTATCGAAGTTGTCATATTGACTACCGAAGTTGTCATATTGACTACTGCAGTTGTCATATTGACTATCACAGTTGTCATATTGACTATCGTAGTTGTCATATTGACTATCACAGTTGTCATATTGACTATCGTAGTTGTCATATTGACTACCGAAGTTGTCATATTGACTATCGGAGTTGTCATATTGACTACTGCAGTTGTCATATTGACTACCGCAGTTGTCATATTGACTACTGCAGTTGTCATATTGACTATCGGAGTTGTCATATTGACTACTGCAGTTGTCATATCGACTACCGCAGTTGTCATATTGACTACAGCAGTTGTCGTATTGACTACCGGAGTTGTCATATTGACTACCGCAGTGGTCGTATTAACTACCGCAGTTGTCATATTGACAACCGCAGTTGTCGTATTGACTACCGCAGTTGTCATATTGACAACCGCAGTTGTCATATTGACTACCGCAGTTGTCGTATTGACTACCACATTAGTCAATACGAAAACCGTAGTTTCAATTTCTTTCAACCAAAGTTGTCATATTGACTACTACAGTTGTCATATTGACTACCAAATTGTAAAAAAATTTCGGATCCCAAAATTGACAACCGAAAATTGTTCTATTGACTATCGCGGTTATCGGCTGAAAATTGACTACCAAATTGTCATATTGACTACCAAAATAGTCAATAGGATGACTTTTTTCGTTCTGTGTAGAACAGCCACAGTACTAAATTTACCCTAAAACTATGAAACAAGTTTGTAAGCCGGCCAAGGCTTAAAACCATATCCCGACTACCCAGTATCAATGGCCGATGGAAGCCACCAAAACTTGTTCTCCTGCTTCATTCCATCAATTCGGTCCCGTTCGGAAACAGCCCTACTGAACCGAAGGAGATCTGTTCCACTTGTGCCATGACGTTCCGATTGTACATGAGTCACCTATTTACGGTTCTTCGTCTGACGTGGTAGATTAGCGGAACTGCCAATATATCCTGTATCAGACCGCATCTATCTAAAAAGAGGAATGCCTCTGATGGTGGAATGAAGCTGCCCAAGCGTCCTTTCAAAATACTCGTCTTCAGATAGAACGCCCCAAAAATTAAATTGTTGGTCGAAAACATTGCTTTCGCAATATGATCTCGAACGAGTTTAATTGGAATAGTAATGAACGTAAGAAGATTCGGCTGTTCGTTGTAAGCCGGTACAGTGATCTGGGAAGGGGCAATGTTGAAA
The DNA here is from genome assembly GCA_920104205.1 of Eupeodes latifasciatus. Classification (NCBI taxonomy): domain Eukaryota; kingdom Metazoa; phylum Arthropoda; class Insecta; order Diptera; family Syrphidae; genus Eupeodes; species Eupeodes latifasciatus. Next base: position 174,613,819 of record OV049924.1, on the reverse strand, counting down.
CACACAAGACAACTATAAACGATCATCGGCCGTATGAGGGCCATGTAGCAAATTACCTTCACTCTGGGTCAAATCGACTGCTGTAAAACAGCCGTTTTGTCAGACCGAAGGCTCTTCTGGCCCTGGTCAGGGCAGAATTTATATGTCTGTCAAAATATAAATAATTACCTAACCAGATAACGACGTACTTCACTACACTTTTGTTCGTTAATCGCTGCCCGTGAAGATCAACGATAACCATCTTGCGCCAATTCTTGCACGTATCCCTCGTGACCCTAACCAACGGAGTCCGGAACAGAATTGACTCCGACTTCTGGACGTTTATTTTTAGTTTCAACTCGTTGCAATATCGCTGAATCTTGTCGAAATCAAGCTGCTTGAGAATTCTAATAAGCTCAACCTTTTAGGTCGTTCTGTACGTAATTAGATCGTCGGCGTACGCAATTTCCTCGTTTAGGCTACCTACGAGTATCAGATCGCTGGTGTAAATGCTGAAGAGAATCGGCGAATTCACCGCTCCCTTGTTAAATACCATTTTTAATTTGGAATGTTGTGGTTACATTGCAACTTTTGACAACAAACTTTCTACCGTTAAGCAAAAATCATAAAGTATATACAACAATGGTTTGCTTTTGTCAAGCTTCCTCAGATTTAAATAAAAACCCTTTAACTATACAAAAGCCTTTTCCAAATCAACCAGAATAGCATTGTGCAATTGTGCATTGTCGTTTTGATTTATTCCATTGGATATCAGAAACGAGTTTAGACGCAGCATGAATTGTGTCATGACCCGCCTTGAACCCGAACTGTTTATCTGGCTTTATTTTGTTGTCCGCAACCCCCTTAGTCAGAGCCCTATTGATGATGTTTGCTGATGCTCGGAGGAAGACGGGTTGACCGGTTGGAGTTGTCCTATCTCTTTTTCGGGAGAGTATCAACCAGCGCACAGTCTAAACGATAGTTTAAAAGGTAAATTAATATTGAATAATATTCATACATTACAAAAGATTGGATATTACATTCAAATTCTTTAAACTATGTACTTATATCGTAATTAATAATTTTAGCATCTTTCAGATTGGCTACGTTTTTAAGGGAACTTAATAAATGTATAACCTTAAAATTGTTTTCACAGTAAAGCTCATAGATATGTATGTGTTTAATAACAATATAATTTAATTTATCAAGTTTAAAAGAAATCGGAACCAAATTTAACAAATCAACACCTCATTTTTTCGTTAAATAATTGTAATCCCACTAACAAAAAACCATTTTATAACAAAACCTAACTATAACATCACGGAGTTATACTTGTTACATTTATATGTATATTCTTGAAATTCGTTTTTAAATCTCAGTTCTAAAGCATCCAAAGCAAATTTTCAAAAACGTTGTCTATGACCACGAGATCATTTTCCGACTGCTCTTCTTCTTGGATGAAGCCTGCCTTTAAAAAAAAGAAGAAAGAAAATGTAGGTTTAGTAGTAAAATATTTAAAATATTACCTTTCTAAAACACTTTCTTATAGTAGAAGGTATATAAGCCACAAACAATGTTTGCTTATGTGCATTGCTTGCAAAGATGTGATCGACTTTGAAAATTCTTCGATAGTCTTGCCACGTTTGATGGCTGTAATTTGTTTCCTTATTTTATTTTGCTGTTAGTAAGCTTTGAAACAATGAATAATGCCTTGGTCAAGGGGCTGAATTATGGACGTTGTATTTGTGGGTAAAAACTGCACGTTTATATTTTTTAAATCGTCCAACTTCTTATGACAGGCAGCATTGTCGACAAAAAGAATTATTTGTCTGTTCTGCTTTATCTTTTCTTCGTCAAATTTATATAAAATTTGGGCCCATAAATGTTGGGTGATTTATGCCTTCTTGTTGGACAAATATTGTAAAGGTCAACCTTATTTTTAAAACACCTTGGCGTTTTGGTTTTTCCAATCACAATCATTTTTTTGTCCGTCCAATTATCCGAAAAATGTCCATGTATTTAGTTTTTCTGCTGCATATTTTTAAGATCAATTAAGCGAGTAATTCAACTAAGCGGGGTTCAATTAACCGTCTAAAAACTTTGCTACTAATACGGGAAATTTTCGAAGCCAATTTTTTCGATCAATTAAGCGGGATGTTCAATTAAGCGAGGTGCAATTAAGCGGGTATTACTGTACTTTTATCAACAAAGTTTAAAGCAGTAAAACACACATTTTATTTTAATATATGCAAAATAAATAATTTAAATTATAAGAATCAATAAAGAATCAACTAACGCGATACAATAAGTTTTGAATTCAAGGAAATTTCTATGAAGATTAAAACAAATAATACCAAGAAGGGGGGACATGACCCCTACGGCCACCCTCCCTGGATCCATCATTGCTTGGACTACAGATGAATCATCTACTTTACTTAGGCTTTTGGAAAAGATGAGAGACTATTAAAATCTTAAAATCCTCCTATATGCTAAATTTCTAGAGTTAAATAAAAAAGGGCCACAGAACTCTGCATCCCAAGATCTATAAGGGCACTCAATTTCATTGATTTTATGGAAATGATACTTGTCACTAAATATCCATTGATTCTTCTCGACGCGACATTATACGAGTATTCAAACTAAACAAAAAGTCTTTTTCTTAACTAAAGCAAAAGTTTTTAATGAGCATATATATATACGCTGATCGTTAAACTAAAGGTGGTTCTAAACACTTACATTTTAGAAACATCTCTTCTAGTCAAATTCTCAAATAAAAACTATTTCTTTCACTATCTTCATCCTATCCCTATCCTTTCAGATTTCATATTGACTAGGACTATTTAACTGCTTTCAATATCTCAGTGAAGTTTTTATTGAAAACTTGGAAATTCTTACAAGAGTGCTCGTGCTGGGTATGTGGAATGTAGTGTGCAAGGGTCTCAAGGGAATACCCTTGTTTTGTTGTGGCATTAACGACCCCGTTTAAATTGATGGAATCTCTATAAGGTGTATACACGTCCAACGCTACATACATAAATGCCACATACAGAATATGTATATGTTGTTTCCCATGCCTTGTACAAATGTACACCCCAAGAGATAACTGTTTTAGTTTCCCAAAAATAAAACTCCGGTCTCAATGACAAAGAAAAACCTTAAAACCTACCAACATCGATTTAGTTTTTCATGCTTGCTGTCTGATATTCCCCAGTGATATCCAGCACCGAAAACAGCTTACTTGAGTTCTTACTCCCCGCATCCATTTTTACGTGATTTCGCAATCTAATTTCCTTTGGGACAAAAAGCCTGTCACGTCGTCGTCGTCGCCGTAGTCGTGTCGCCTTCAATTGCAATAGCCATTAGGTATCTATTATTGATTGTGTGTCTTCATTGTGTAATAATAATAATCCTTCAAAAAGAATCTTATTGCTCTCCCTCTAAAATCACTCTCCCAGCTCAAAATAGCTTAATCCTTAAAGCCAATCGATAACATCGGAATGTAAAATATTTTTATTTTTAACATAGACATTTTATTTGGATATCTGATTTTCGAAAAATGTACCAAGTACCAAGTATTTTTATTGCATAATCCGAGACAATGGCCGGACACATATTAAGGGATAAAACCGCATTTGGACAAATATTCATGTTCCATGTACTGTACAATACATGTATGTGTCATTTCAATCCCTTCAACACTGTTTGAGAAGATTCCAGTGGCGATGTGTAAACCGAATAAAATATTGACGCATAACCATTCAATGTTGGCCATAACACGTTCTCGTAGACACAATCACAGCCCAGGGAGTTCGATTGCTATTTCAATATACCCTTTTTCGATGGGAAATGGAAGTGTGACATTTAAGCAGTATTCGGTTCAGTTTTGATATCGATTCGGCTGCCAACAAGTATCTTCATAGTTGGGGGCAAACTAATCTATGAGTAAAGTATGTCATTTGGGGAAGCAATCCACAGCATGGATGAAAAACCGAAACGTTATTTGAAAGAAGATTTAGTGTAATCTCGGAATTATAATTCCGAACGGAGGAGTTGCCAATCATTTCTATACCGTTGAATATGGTCAAGGGGAGAATCGAAACAAGAATTCACGTTGGATTTAAACTCAAATTCTTTAACACGTCATTCGCTGTGTCATATAAAATGTGTTAATTTCGAACGAATATACATACATCACTGGTGGCCAAAATGATAAGAGTGAAATTCTGTTACTACGTTTTTATCGCAAAAGTATTTTTTTGAAATAAAAATATGTATATTAAAATGAGTTAATATTATTTCCAATTGTTAAGGTGAATTTTTTTTTTTTTAAAATGAAGTTTATAACCCAAAATAAACATACAACTATTTTCAAACGTCTTTTTGCTCGCCAAAAAAATAAGAGTGAATCAGATTTTTCCAAAGGATAAGCCCAAAAACAGTTAAAATTCATATTTTTAAGGAAAATGGGTAAATATGTGTAAGATCACAAACGCATCACTGCAGAGATGATTTGCGATCATCCCTGTAGCACGTTCATAAATTTTCTTGATAAGTTGTTGATGCCGACGCGATTTTTAGCAAAAATGGCGGTAAAAGACAATGAAAAGTATTTAATCAAATTCTAAGTTGTTTATAAATTAATAAATTTGATGAATTTCAGGGAATATTTTACCAGCACACAAATTAAACTATTAAACTATTAATAGAAACCATATTATTATATTATAATATGAAGGTGAATTTATTCCCGGCAGAAAATCAAAGTCAGTATTGTGGAGAAAAGTTCTATAGGAGATAAAATGTGTGGCTCCAGAATTTAATTACAATAAGAGTTTTTATTAGTATCACATCCATCATAAATCAAAAGTTGTTTGTAAACGTAAAACTTTTTGTCAATCAGCATATCGCATCGTAATCAGCTGAGCAACGATCAGCATCGCAAAAAAAAGTGATGCCTAATCAATACCAAAAAAATTGACGTTTGTGAATTTACCCAGGGTAACCTTAAGACGTCAGTACTTGGTAGGGTGGCCTTTGTTCTTAAGTTCTCCAGTTCTTGAGAGCGTAAACGATTTCATGGGACGAATCTTCATTCGCACTCGTGCAGTTGCAAGAGTACTGAAAGACCTTGACATACACAAATCCGCTGGTCCGGATAGTATCTCCTTATTGTTCTGAAGAGGTGTTTTTCAACGCTGGCAAAACCGCTGCGTAAGCTTTTCTATATTTCCTAGTCTAAAGGTCTTTTTCTGAGCGGATGGAAAATAGCATTTGTCCACCCTGTCCCTAAAAAAACGCGATTCTTCCTCACCCTCTAACTATCGTCCCATTGCACTTACGTCCTTTCTTTCTAAGTTCATGGAAACGCTGATTAATTTTCAGCTTAAGAAAAATCTTGAAGAACGGAAGCTTCTTAATGACCGACAGTATGGTTTTCGTTGCAATAGGTCCCCCGGTGATTTAATGGTTTATCTACCCGAACAGTGGAACAAATCTTTGCATCGCTTCGGAAAAAGTAGGATTACTGCACTTACTATTTCAAAAAACCATTTGATATAGTTTGGCACCAAGCTCTCTTAGCAAAAATGCGTGCTTTTGGTATTGATGGGGCCTCTTCTTCGTTGGATTAGAAATTACCTTTCTAACCGTTCAAGTTGTGTTGGATGGTTTGAAATCTGAAACTCATGAAATAAATGCTGGTGTCCTACGGGGCTCCGTTTTGTCTCCGACTCTCTTCCTGGTATTCTTAAATGATCTCTTGTCTGCCACTTCTAATCCCTTAAACTGTTTCGTTGACAAAAGTACCCTCAACTTTTCATATTCGTTTCTAGATTCACATCCTTGTCTTTTGGACATGGAACTTCAGCTCCGATCTCGACAGCATAGAATTTAATGCTAAAAAAACTCAATGCTGTCTGCTGTCGTTAAAACGTAACTCACCTCCAATGCCGCTATCTATAAGTTTCACTTGTATCCAGGAACTAATCAACTTTCAGTACTCGGTATGTGTACCACAAATCACCTCTTATGGAATGATTACTTATTCGTCCTTGCCAAAAATGCTGCTAGGTGCTTAGGATTTCTTCGACGGTGCAAGAAATTGTTCACGCCTTTTGATCTGGCTGTAATTTACAAAGCCAAAAAAGAGCTTTGAATATAATCGGAGCTAGAAATATAACCGAAACATTTACATCCCTCTAACACCGCCGAAATGTTTCATATCTCGTTTTTTATCGATATTTTTACGAACACCGTTCTGTCGAATTAGCGAGTTGCATTCCACCCCTTAAACGATTGAGCAGTAATACTCGCACTTCCAAGAATGCTGCTCAGCTTACCTTTGAGCTCAATTTCGGGCGTACTGTCAAACATAGAGAGAATGTGGAATGCTTAAACGAGCTCTGTTTTTCCATTCCCATTTTGATATTCAGAACCTCAACACCAATATGCACCGGTATTTCCTCTTGAATCCTTTCCTATTTTCCTAACGCTCACACTGTGTTAAAATATAAATGTATAAAGGGTATTAATAACCCCTTTAGTGCATGTAAATTATAGAAAAAAGAACCGATTCGCACTTTCTTGGCATGGAGTCAGTTAGTTTTAGACACGTTTCCACAGGAGTTGTGTACCATTGTTCTTGGATTTTTTTTCCATAGTGCCACTGTATTTGTGGTCTTCTTAAACGATATTCTATTTTTCTTTTCAAATCATTCCAAAGATTCTCTATAGGGTTTAGATCAGGCGATTCTTAAGGCCATTGTTCAAATCACTTTATCCCGACTTTATCAGTGTTTTTTGCGGTCATTATCCTGCAGATTATCTTCTGCCAATGTGAGCATTATGTTTTGCAATCAATATTTGGAGGTACGTTTCTTTGGTCATAATATGTTTGATCCAAAAGATAGGGCCTACTCCATTATAAGAAAAACACCCCCAAACTTGAATATTACCGCCACCATGCTTTACCGTCTTTATGGTGTTTCTAGGATTTAGTTCTTCATTCTTTTTCCTTCTAACATAAATCCGGCCATTAGATTCAAACAAATCTATTTTTGTTTCGTCGCTGTACAAAATATTTGTCCAGTTTCTTGGACTCCCTGATGCTCGGTTGATGTTTACCGAATTCAAAGCGCTTCTTAATGTTTCTTTTACTTTCTAAGCTATTCTTCCGTGTACATTTTTGTCTTGCAAACGTCGCATCGGGGAATCTTTCGTGACCTAACATTCAACGATTAATTTGTTTATATCAAGGTAGATGTTGCAAATGGATCCTTAATAGCTTCTTTAACTATTTTTCTTAGTTGCAAAATCAAACTGGACTAGAAAATTTGTATAAAAGAAGCTTTCATTTCGATTTTCAGGTGCTTATAATTTAAAACTTAAAATAGTTTGTTACTCTTTTGAAATTTGATTTCACATCGCATTTTTAAAATACGAACGGCAGAAACGTAACAATATTAACATTATAGGTCACTTGAATAACAAGAAGTTTAAAATACTTTGAACCTTATGACCTGTACCTGTAGACTGTACAAGTACGAGTATACACCCTTAAAATTCAGTCTTCAAATTTGTGTCTTCATTCGTTACCTGATGCATTCTGTACTTGAAGTACATATGTGACGTTATGTACAAATCTACTACATGTAGGGATGTGATTTTAGCGCCAAGAACTCAAATTGTCACCCACAAATCCCTTACGCATTGATCTGAGCTTTGTGTCATTTAAAAAAGCAAAATGTCGAATGGTTCGTTAAATTTATACATAAGCAACACACTTTGTGTCACATATCTCTAGGCTTTGGCCTTAACTTTAAAAGGATGTCGATTGTACGTGAATATGTACATGTAATTATTTTATGTTAGTTGATGTGAGTCTTAAAAAAATATGTACTCGTATGCACATTGCATACCCGAAAAACAAATAAATTTAAATTTACTTTCAAAACATTTGTATTCATCTTGATTCGGCGTATGTTTTATTTGGACTATAAGGTGTTTGGAGCGAAAGAGAGTGTGGTAGTGTTTATCGTCGTAAAATAAATAATAGTCCTTCTTTTTATGTAAATACAAAAATATTTGAAAGTAAAGAGCACAACTTTGTCGCTGTTGCTGTATTTTTAAAAAGTTTGAGCATGATCTAATTTTGGAGTACCTACTTAAAAAACTTGCAAAAAGTGGTTAAGATTTCTGAAAATAAAAAAAGCAAAACATGAGAAAATACCAAAATAGTTTTCGAAAAAACGGTGACAAATTTTTTGATTTAATGCAAACATTTTTGTAAATAAATCCACAGAAACTGATCAATCTCTGCTTTATAAAAGTTCGATGCAACTTACCAACATCTCATTACTAAAAACTAATATTTTTTAGTTTACAACAAAATATAATTTGTTTCTAAGTTTAAGAAATGTGCCAAAATTCTAAAAATTGTTTTCTTGGAACAAATTATGATAATTGCACTGCTAAGATGGTTTTCCATTTCGATTAGTTAATTTTGAGTGAGTGAGTCACAAAAGGTACTCTGGAAAATTCTATTTTTTTTAAACAAGCTGAAGTTTTAGAGTTTCAGCCTTCCAAAAAAATTAAAGAGGTATTCTACGTGTGTACCAAAAGTTTTTGCGAATTTTAATTATAAACTTCCCATAGGAAGTTGTTGTAATCGATCCAATTTTTCGAATGGAGAATGTTGGCATTTCTCGACGTTTCAAGGTCCCTAGAAACTAAATAAAAGGTTTTTAAAGAGATGTTTGTGCGTGTGTACGTACGGTGTCGTACGTCTGTACGTTGGGGAAGCTTTTTACGTCATCCATATCTCAAGAACCAGTATAGAGATATCGACTTCAAATAATTTTGTTATACAGATAATGATGCAAAATGGACTTTTAAAAAATTGAGAGGTTGTTTTTTTTTTTACTATAACAATTTTAAATTTGGCTAGCTAAAGAAATCTTACGAACCAATAATGCTACCGACTTGAATAATGTTTTTGTTTTTGAAATCTGGTAAGATTTTAAGAAAATCGAATTCATAGTTTTTTGTACAAAAAATAGAAACCTAAAAAAAACATTACAAAAAGTTGGTAAAAATTGATGTTTGACTCAAATATCTTTTTAAAAATTTAAGATATTGGCTTTAAACTAATTTCGTCTTAAAAAATATAGTTTTTAACCTTCAGTAAAATTTTGGGAAAGATCAAATTGACAGTGACTGATTTTCCACTCAAATATCTTTTTAAAAACTAAAAATATTGGCTCAAACTATTTTCATCTTATAGAAAATATAGTTTTGGACATTCGGTAAAATTTTTATAAACTGATGACTGATGTATTAGTCAGTTTTTTTCACAAAAATTAAAATTTACAAAACATGTACGCAACATTGGTAAAATTTGATATTCAATTCTCGATATCTCGTGAATAAATGTTACTGTGCTAAATTTTGTTGTTAAGTTAGATATTGTTCGTAAAAAAAATCATATCTGTATTTGTTTATATAGGAAATACAAATTTTCAAGAAATGACACTAAAATTGTTAAATTGGTTTTCGACTAACGATCTCATTACCAAAAATTAATTTTTAAATCAAATTATTTCATCATATACAAAACATTGCTGGTAATTTTGAGTTAATATTTTAGAAAAATTCAATTGTCAACTTTTTGACAAAAACACGAAACCCTAAAAACAACGAAAAACTGATATGAAATGGTTTTCGACCCAATTATTAAGAGAACAAAGAAAAACATTGACTTCAAATTATTTATTTTGCACAAAATACTGTTATGAGCATTTTGTTAAAGTTTTAACAAGACAAATCGACATATGGAATGGGAAGTTATCAGTGTGGGTCCCATCCCAGCTTCTTTTTTTTATTATATTGGGACAGACATTCAGCGGTACCTGTTGTGAAATTCTTATTTTCTTAGTCCTCTTATCGATCAAAATCTAAGCGTTGTTTTAACTTGCGACTTATTGGAGATATATATGTATAAGCCAAGATTTGTATTCGTAAAAAAAAAATTCGAACTAGAGATTTTCATCAAACATGACATTACGATAGTAGAGAAGTCGAAAAAAGTGGATCCCCCGATACCGTCAGTTTGTCTGTCTGTCCTGGTCCCAAGAGCCCAAAGCATTGAGGCGATTGACTTAAAATTTGGAAATTAAGTTTTTGAGCCAATTCGAGTTAGGCGTTTTTTTTTTTAAATCGAAAATTCCAATTTTCTAAAAAACAAACCGATAGATTTTTTTTAAACTGTTGCTTTTAGTTTTTTTCGTAATTTGGCTCCTTTCAATATAAAAAAAATATTTTGTATTGCTCGCGAAGGGTACCTCCCATAGAACCGTTATTTTGTTTGAAAGTTTTCTTAAGAATTTATCAACCGATTTCAAAAAGGTTTTTTTCTGCAAAAGCTGTTATACTATCTTAATAATTTTAGAGGATCAAAAATGTCATTATTTGTATTTTTGATTTTAAGAAATACATATGTATTCAAATTTGTTTTTTCTAAATTTGATATCTTGAAAATCGGTTATCATTTTTTTACGAAATTGAAATGTAAAACGTATATAAATAAGCTCTAAATAACTGCATACCAAAAATATTTTTAAACTAAAATTGAAAAAATTTATATATCAATAATTAAATTAAAAAAAATTAAAGTTTTTTCGAAAGATCAAATAACGTTCAAAATTTTGAAACAAACTTTTTTGCAGGTACATTTTTAAATCTTAAAATACTGGAAATATTTTTAAACAAACTCGTTGGATACATGATTAAGTTCGTGCGACCCAGTCGTGCATTTTATTTTTACACTCAATACATTAATTTATCGGTGGGAAAAACAAAATAAAGTAGAACTTATTTGCGTCTTGTATGGAACGTTATTTGATTACCAAACAATGTATCATGGGATTAAGACAAAAAGAAAGATTCATTTGTGTGCTTTAAGAGTTTTGTGGTAGAGATTTTCAAAATTAAATTCAAACAAAAATGTCAAAGTTGAATTTGCATTTAAAATTGTTGTTAAGAGGAGTTAGAGTATAATTTTTGATTTGGAATTATCCAAATTGATGAGTTTTGTTTGGAAATAAATTGATGTTGAATTTATCAAACCTTGAGATAATACAAAATCCTATCTATATGTATATATGGGATGTTGGTATTTTAGTCTTTAAGTTCTACGGATTTTGTTGAAATAAATCTTTACAAAAAAGTTATAATCCGTCAAGACTAGTTTAAATATTTAGCTATTCCACAAATTATACTTAGCTTTACGTACTTAGCTTTTAGCTTTCAGCTTTTTTTGTTCACTAAACGTTGTTGTTGTTTTCCGTCTAAAATGTTACGATGGAGCGTCAAAAAATATGGCCACTGTCTTTATTTCTTCTTATCGGGTGACCACGAATTCTATTCTGCTATAAAGACATAGAAATTTAAGTTGGAAACACTATTTTAACAGGTGGAGGTCTTGTCACATAATAGCTGATTTATTTTTGTTTGAATGTTTTGAAAATCATTTTTCGTTAAAAATACGCATTATAAGTAAATTTTATTTAGCGATTAAGTTCATTTTTGGTTATATGGATATACGATAATTAACAAAACTGCCGTATTTGGAGTGATGATAATTTCAATGTGTATATGTTAAGACACCCCCATATTCACAAAAACTTGCTTTTTGGTGTCATTTATAGATTGTTGGAATAATTGGGCTGTACCTACTTCTTTTAAAAACAATCCTGGCCAGAATGTAACATAAACAATAAAAAAAAGACAAGGTTGTGAAAACCGCTTAAGAATGTTCTTTAACGTTCTTTAAAGGAGGCTGGCAAAATTTAAACAACGCAATGTGTATCCTAATCTGACATTTATATATTTCAAGGGCTAAAGTGACAATTTTAATTATAAGGTTATTTTAGAACACAGTTGTCCAGCAACATATGGTCTAACTATTTAATCTGGAGGGCCTCTTACATATGAAAGCATCCCAAGATTCCAACAGTTTTCTAAATATACCATATTTAAGAGCTAAATAACAACAGTTTAGAGGGTTTTTGGTGTATTTCTGCAGAAATGTTAGAAATTGTGTCGAAACGTAACTTTTTCCAAAATAATACATTCTTTTCTTGTTGGCATTTCTATAGATGATAAGAACGCTACAAAAATATAGATCCAAGTTCTAGAAAATGAAAGTTTGCTAAAAAATTGTGATATTTTTCCTAGGAAAATAAAACAGAACCTGTTATAAAGAATTTTCTGGCTTTTTTTTTGGTGTATTTCTTTAGGACTCAATTTTTAGGAGTCTAGAAGACAAATTCTAAAAAATTACTAATTTTGGGTAAAACTTTTGAAAATATTTCGATCTTAAAGGAGTCAACGAAACTTAAACATTGTAGAGAGAAAAATGTTTGGTTCTTGAATTTACGGAAATTTGTGCATTTAAGGATACAATTTTTCAAAAATTGAATAAATACAAATTAAGGCACTCACAAATTACACAATAAAGAATCTTTTTTTCGCTCGTTTCTAATTTTCCATTTAATTTTAAGAATTTGTAATGGTACAGTGGACTGGACATACTACCTATTCAGAGGTAGTATAACACTTCCACCATCTATAAAAATATAAAATCTATTCCAAAATGTGTGGCCTCATCCTAGTGGTTGGCATTGTATATGTAGGTATTTAAAAACTAAATCCATGAATTTTCCGCCATACTCGTATTTATAACCCACAAATTTTCTCTCACGAAGTTATTATGTAAGAAACAAAACCTAGATTGAGATGGGACTGAAATTTTCCAATTTTTTGACGAGACCGAGACTAAACTAGCAAAATTGAGTTACTTCAATACAATATTTTCGAAATTTTTATTTTTTAGATCAGTATTCGACCGAGGACAGGTGTTTTAAATTTATATAAACTATATAATTTCAATTAAATTTTCTGCCGCATCGTCATCATATTTTATAATTTCTTTAAAATGTATAAACTCACTTAAAAACAGCAGAATTTAAAATTTCAAGTGTATGTGCGGTACAATCATGCATTTTGTTTCAAAAGTGTTGACATTTTAATCTTCTGTAAATCCACAGTAAAGGAATATTTATTTTTCCCTTTCGTGCCGATTTATTATTTTGTTTGTTTGTTTAACCTTAAGTCTTTCAGCCAATAACAATTACCAATCACGTTTGGTATTGGATATTGGGAACACTGAAAAACAAAATCAGAGAAGCATCAGCTTACATTTTTCAGAAATGGGTTTTATGCCTTGTATCCATAGGATTAACTTATTTGTGTGTACGTGATGAGGACACCATTCAGGCTTTTTACGATTGGTAATCGATGTCTTGGCATAAAATAAACATAAACAAAATAACATTCGCTTGTTATTTGCAAATTAAACCAAGCACTGTGTTCTAAGTTAATTACTTATTGGCAATATTAAAATATATTGTTTTGTTTTAAACTAATTCCCACAATATGCGATTTTAAAGTTGTAAAGAGTCATAAGAATATATAATATGTATAAGAATGTTTATATACATCAATAACAATGGCGGTTGCTGCTATATGAAAGAAGTTTAAATATTTAAATTAAATATTGCGCAGCATATTGTTTAATTTAATTAAAGCTGTCGTATTATTTGTTATTATGTGGACATGACCAATAACAAAAAAACTTTTATACAGATTAAAATATCGTAATTAGGTCGAAATAGGTTCATATTACAATTGCATTTTTAAAAAACATTATTTTTATTTGAGGGTAATTTTTTTAGATGTGTGGTTCTATACTTTTTCGAATTTGGTCTTTTTGTCAGCTGTCACTAGATTTATGCTCAGTATCAGAGCTAAGAAAACATACTTAAATACTTCATACTTTACAGCATTACAATTTATTTACGCCATAGAAGGGAGAAGAAATGATTAAATTAAGTCACTACTGTGCCCGAAAATCACAGCTATCACTACCTTTCTTTCTTTCTCTGTTTCAATTTGAATATTAGTTTTTAGTGAATTCAATAATAATTAAAGCCTATTAAAGATTTGTATTGTTCAGTTTATTCTAGCAGCTAGAACCTCACAAATCAAAACTTTTTAAATAAAGTTTCTGTATCCAACTAATGAATTTAAATCAGCTAAGTTTGCTCAAAGTTTAAACTTTTCTCTTTTAAATAAAGCAACAAGTTCAAGTTACTTCATATTTACAACACCTGAGAAAGTAATACTTATTAAAAAGCTTTATTCACTGATTAATTTTTTACAGGGGTTAGTATATGTTTAAGTATAAGCAAATAATAGTTAATTATGTAATGTATTTACATGATTTAACATAATTTGTTTTAATTTCTTTTTAATATTAGGATGTTTAAGCATAAGCCTCCACCAAGATCTTCCATCTTTTGTGGTCGAGCGCTTCTCGCCAATAGAGTGTACATACGGCCCGAATATCGTCTTTCCAGCGTTTGAGTTGTCCTTCTGTTTTTCCCCTTCCATCTAGTGGTAACCATTCCGTAGACAGCTTCATCCAACGGTTATCAGAGAGGCGAATGATATGTCCCGTCCGTTCTCATTTAAGTTTTCGAATTATGTAACGAACATTTTCAAAATTAGTTTGCATTCTTAAGGATGTATAGTTGATTTGTTGGTAGATGCGAACGTTTAAAACTACTCTTTCAATTGCTCTTTGACACGATCTGAGCTAGTTTTTGAACGAAATAATTGGACTAAGGCATTGAAAGCGCCATATGCTATAATTTTTATTTATAAGTGTTTGATATAATAATACTATCATCTGCAAATCGAAGGTTTGAAAGACATTTCCCATTTATTTTAAGTGCTTTCTCCTCCCAATCTAGCTGCCTAAAGATCTCTTCGAGGGCTGCGAAAAAAAGCGCTCTGGTGGGAGAGGATATCCTTGTCTTATACCTCGTTAAATTTTGGAATCTGGTCTGATAGATTCAGTTCTTAAGCATGCAGTGCTTTTATCGTATATATTCTTTAAGATTCGGACTATTTGTTCGTCTGTATCTTTTGCAAAATCGAGAAAACCAAAATAGATAGTAATATTGTAATCCTTGAATTTTTCTATTATTTGGTTTACAGTTTGTAAATGATCCTGGTCGGACGGAAACCTGCTTGTTCTGGTTGAAATTAAGATTTATTTTCTTCCTCTCAAAAATATATTTTGCAAAAACCTTATAAACTGGAGATATTATGATTATAGGTCTGTAGTTATTTACTATATCGTCTTTTTTCTATTTTTTTCGTGTATGAGAATTATCTCAAATTGTGTCCACTGGGTTGGGACTTTCTATGTGACCAAAACATGGTTAAAAATATCTGTCAACCTCATACATAACGGGTTTAAATAAGCTATTCCTTATCACCATTTAATCTCCTAAACGAACAATCAATACCTAAATTGAGATCATATTAGAGTAGAACCCTTACACTTAATTTAAGGGGGTGATATTGACTTAAAATTTAATATCACATAAACCTTTTTTTTTTAAGCGCATAATTTTAATTTTAATTATTATTTGGTAAAAAAAGTTTATATTTTCTTTAAGACTATTTTAAGCCTGTGTTTCTTGTTTATATAGATTATATAGATTATATGGATTATATATTTCATGCTTTGAGTCTTAATTTAGTTTTAAGTTCTAGTTTTAAGTCTTTCGCATAAGCTGAAAAGGTAAAGCTGAAATTGTACGACAAAAGCAAGTGAACTGAACACTTAATAATAATTTATTTAATTTAATAATGAATCCAATGATTTAGATGTAAAAAAACGCCACCCATTAATATTTAAAAAAATTTGTATAACTACCATGGCCAAAATTATTTTAATCAAGTTAAAAATGTTGAGGTCAATTTGTTTTTATTTAGTTCAGTCATATGGTAGTGATGAATTTTATAAAAATGAAATAGTATCTAAGGAATTTTGTGCAGAACGGCATAAATTTAAAAGACTTTTATATTTTTAAATCAGTTTTTAAAAACAATATATGTATGTATGTGACTGTGTGTACATTTTAAAAAATAAATGTCCTGAGTATTTGCAAGTGAATTGTGATCATGATCACGTTATGAATTATTTAGCAAACAATACTCTTTCATTTCACGAATGTGCTATACAATATACTATACCTACATATTCACCTAAATTTCACGTGACATCATTTGATTTGAATCCTTTTACGTAAGGATTCCCATGACACTTTGTTTTGTTTAATTTTAAAATCTGTAATTAAAATACTGTATCTCAAAATGCTGTATTTTAAAATACTGTATCTCAAAATTCTGAATTTCAAAATACAAAAACAGAATACTTTTTTAAAGAAAACATCATAATAATTTTTCATAAGCATAATGTTCTAATATACTTCCCTTGAACAATAACATATGTACCTATGATAATTCATAAGTCTTTGAATTAATAAAAACAATAACAAAATAAATATTATCTTCTTCTTATTTTTGTGTGCTAATTTTCTTCTTAATTGTTTGAATGTCTCTCACATTTGTACATGAATTGTTCCTATCATAATCAACAATTGCATACACAATAGCACCAAACTAATTTATTTGTCAAAACTTTCAGTATTATGCAGTATTATGAAATATAGTACTTTGAGATACAGTGTTTTAAATTAACAGTATTTTTAAATACAGTATATTAACCATACAAGAAGGGGTTGGTGGAGGTGTGTACTCTGAACGACTGAATTTAAGTCTCTCATTCCGCCTTCCCAATCATTGTAGCGTGTTCCAGGCGGAACTTTTGGCGATAAAAGAAGTCTTGTCCCGGCTTAAAGAAAACGTGATATCAACATCTGATATCCGTATTTTCTCAGACAGTCAGGCCGCTATCAAATCTCTGGATTCTGTCTCTACAAACTCTATAACAGTCCATAACTGTCGATCATCTCTAATGGAGATGGCACAACAGTTTAATATTCACCTTTGCTGGGTGCCGGGCCATAGAGACATTCCAGGTAACTGTAAGGCAGATGAACTCGCCAGGTACAGTACAGCCCATCCTACCACGTTTGGCACGTACTGGCATACCAATCGCTACTTGTAAACTGTTGCTAATGCAAGACGCTGTGAGGAGGGCAGGCACAAGGTGGAACAACATCACCACGTGTCGTCACAAAAAACATCTGGCCAACACTGGATTTAAAGCGTTCAAGGTGCTTGCTCTCTCTAAGCAGATCGCATATAAGCTCGATAATAGGTGTCATAACCGGACACTGTCTAATAGGAAAGCACGCCACGAGATTAGGCGTATTCTCAAATTATTTCTGCAGAAGCTGTATGGACGAGGAAGAAACAGTTCTTCATCTTCTCTGCACATGCCCTGCTCTGGCTCGAAAACGCAAGAATTACCTATAAGAATTCTTCTTTAACGATCTAAACGATCTAAATCATATCGGCATAATCAGCCTCTCACGTTTCGTAAGAAACTCAAACTGGTTCCATTGAGCTTAGGAAGAAACCTCAAGATTCATGTGGTATCACAATGGGCCATTGAACTGGCCTAAGTGTGTCCGTTTCCATCTTGGACAGCCACTATAACCTAACCTAACCTAACCATACAGTATTATGACCATACAGTACTCGTATCATACAGAATTTTGGCCATACAGTATTTTAAAATTCAGCATTTCGACCCGCTCGCTCCTTTTAAAATCCCGTTCTAAACTTTGTTAGAGCTTATAAAAGCTAGGTATTATATTGTGATTTCAACCTTTAAAAATAAAAAAAAATTGGCTTAATAAATTGAAGCAAACAATAGCCGCGTTTTATTATCACCATGATCTGATCCGGATCTTGGATTTACATGCACTACAACAACAACACAAGATCCAGCTTTGTGTTTGGATCTCAATTTGAGATCCAAAATTTAATTCTTTTTTTCACAACAAGGAGCGCTTTATCATTGTAATTTCACATGTAAATGTTGGTATCATTGCAAACAAATTAAATAAAACCTGTATTGCCATATAAACATTTCCATTTGACTGAAATAAAATATTTTTTAAATAGAAAGCGAGAAGCTTTATATTTATTTATTTGGTATATAATCCATGAGATGTTCAAATGGTAGACATGTGCATTCAAGAGGACACAAGCGTCCACAGGTTTTTCTCAAAACCAACCTCTGTCTACCAACTCCTACTCTCACCTCCCCGTGGTGAACATCGGGTGCCTAGTACCTCAACTGGAGATTGGGTTCCAACCCCAGTGGAAAGTTGTTGGGGGCAGCAAACGAGAGAGGGGGGAGAGGTGCGTCCACTAAGGCACCTCTCCTTATCCAGACGGCAGCGGAGGAATTCCCGAGATGGAATCAACGGTGGCGTCTACAGTTCCAGTAAGGTTGAACTACTTAGTGAACACCTTATAGGGCTTCTACGACTTATTCGGAGCCCAGGCCTATAAGGAGCGGTTTATCCGGCTCCCCGTCCTTGGAGTTATACTAAGGATCTGGCCCTCCAGGTTGGGGGTTGTGCCGTCAGGGTGACTTCCTGACCACGTAAAAATCTTATAGTTGCGAAGCACCAACAAGCCTCGGATACGGACGGATTTACTGCTGACAACCAACGCAAACGAATTAAGGACAACGAACTTCGGATATGCACGTGGAATGTTAGGTCCCTTAACAGACCACGTGCAGCCGAAGAATTAGCGGAGGCCCTAGACTGCTATAAAGCAGACATCACCGCCATCCAGGAAATACGATGGGATGGGCCGGGCAAAAAGAGGATGAAAAACTGCGATATCTACTATGGTGACTGCTACCGAGAAAACCAACAGCGCTTATTTGGATGCGGCTTCGTCATTGGAGCCAGACTTAGGCAACAAGTCTTAAGCTATAGGTGCATCAACGAGCGCCTCATGACCATCCGCATCAAGGCTAAATTCGGCAACATTAGCCTGATATGCGCGCACGCCCCCACAGATGAGAAGGATGACAACACCAAAGATATGTTCTTCGAGCTCTTAGACAAAACATACGAGCAGTGTCCTAGCTACGATATTAAAATTGTCCTGGGCGATTTTAATGCCCAGCTAGGAAGGGAAGACATCTTTGGTGGAATAATCGGGAAAAACAGCCTGCACGACAACACTTCCGACAACGGATTCAGGCTCATAGATTTTGCTGCGGGGCGAAACGTCATGGTAGCCAGTACGCGTTTTCCACACCTCAACATCCACAAAGGAACTTGGAGATCTCCAGATCAATCTACCGTCAACCAGATTGACCATATTGCGATCGACGCCAGACACGCTTCCAGCACCATGGATGTCCGAACTTTCCGAGGAGCTAACATCGACTCGGACCACTACCTTGTTGTAGCCAAGGTAGCACTTCGGGTTTCCAGGCCCAAGGCAAAACAGGGAGATGTTGGGAGAAGGTACAACGTCGAACGGCTACAATCGCAAGAGATCGCCAAATCCTTCTCCGACCGAGTTACAAGTAACCTCTCTCGAAGTTCTGTGCCGCCAACACAATGTATAGAAAACCAGTGGCAACATTGCCAAGACGCACTCAGAGAAGCCGCCTCTGACGTGCTGGGTTTCAAGCGACCACCAACAAGGAACCCCTGGTTTGATGAGGAATGTCGGCAGGCAAATGCAGCCAAACAACAGGCACGCGGCGCTGCATAAAAGGACGAGAGCTGCTCATGAGCTCTATGAGCAGAAGAGGCGAGAGGAACACCGACTTCTCAGAAGGAAAAAGAGAGAGCATGAGAAGCGTGCGGTCGAAGATGTTGAGAGGTTTAAAAGCAGAAACGAAGTTCGAAAGTTTTATGAACAGGTGAAACGAAATTCACAAGTACATAAACCTAGAACCGAAGGCTGCAAAGACGAAAGTGGAAACATCATAGTGGAACCGCAGTCAATGCTGAGGATATGGAAGGACCACTTCTGCAGACTGTATAACGGCGACGACGAACCGAATTCCGCTGTCAGGCAGGATGATCCATTCAACATAGACGACGAAAGCCAACAATCCCGTCCTCCCGACTTAGACGAAGTAAAGATTGCTATATCTAAGCTGAAGTCTAACAAAGCCGCTGGAGCGGATGGCTTGAATGCCGAGCTCTTTAAAGCAGCTGGAGATAAGTTGGTTAGGAGCATGCACCAACTTATCTGTAAGATATGGTCGGAAGAAAGCATGCCCGATGAATGGAACCTCAGTATTGTTTGCCCGATCCTGAAAAAAGGAGACCCTCTAAACTGCACCAATTATAGAGGAATCAGTCTACTTAACATCGCTTATAAAATCCTCTCTGCCGTAATATGTGAACGTCTAAAGCCCATCGTCAACAACCTGATAGGTCCTTATCAGTGTGGTTTTAGACCAGGAAAGTCCACAGTCGATCAAATATTCACATTACGGCAGATCCTGGAAAAAACCCAAGAACACCAAATCGACACCCACCATCTTTTCATCGATTTCAAGGCCGCATATGACAGTATCTACAGGGACGAACTGTATAGAGCCATGTCTAGTTTTGGCATCCCTGCCAAACTCGTCCGTTTGTGCAGGATGACCATGGAGAATTCACGCTGCTCCATAAAGGTTGGAAACAACTTAACTGAACCTTTCGATGTCAAAAAAGGTTTTAGACAAGGTGATGCGCTGTCATGTGATTTTTTTAACATCGTACTTGAAAGAATAGTGCAAAGCTCACACGTCAACACCAGAGGCACTATCTTTCAAAAGTCTGTCCAATTACTAGCATATGCTGATGACATTGACATAATCGGAAGAACTCAGCGTGATGTCAATGGGGCTTTTGTGAGTATTGAGGCAGAGGCGGCAAAAATGGGTTTATCGGTTAATGAGGGCAAAACAAAGTACATGCTGTCATCAAGAAAGGACCTACAACACCGACGTCTTGGTCAAAACGTCACCATCGACAGACGTAACTTTGAGGTAGTCAAGGACTTCGTCTACCTAGGCTCCGCTGTAAACGCAGAAAACAACACCAGCGCTGAGATCAAACGAAGAATAACTCTTGCTAACCGCTGTTTCTTTGGGTTAAGAAAGCAATTGAGTGGAAAAATTCTCTCTCGAAGGACCAAAGTGTCGCTATATAAGACCCTTATCATCCCCGTCCTGCTATACGGTGCAGAAGCATGGACTTTGACAAAAGCGGATGAAAGCACCTTGGGTCGTTTCGAGAGAAAGATTCTTCGTGTGATCTACGGTCCCGTATGCATCGAAGGGGAGTGGAGGAGAAGATGGAACGACGAGCTGTACGGGCTGTACAGCGACGTAGACTTAGCAAGAAGGGTAAAAGTCCAACGACTAAGATGGCTAGGTCACGTAGAGCGCATGGAAACCAATGCTCCGGCCCGGAAAGTCTTCGAATCCACACCCACAGGACAGCGCAGTAGAGGAAGACCGCGAATCAGGTGGCGCGCACAAGTGGAAGGTGACCTCACCCAACTCGGAGCGCGAAACTGGAGACATCTAGCTAGGGACCGAGCTAGATGGAGAAGTTTGTTGGGTGAGGCCCTAGTTCACACAGGACTGTAGCGCCACCTTAAGTAAGTAAGTATATAATCCATGAAATAATTAGATATTTTAACAAAACTAGATATTAATTGGTGAAATTAAAATAATCAAGTCAAACAAAATGTATATTTGACATAATTTATGGGTATTATTTTCCCAAAAAAAAAGGAACAAAACAAATCTTTGAGCAAAATGTTCTTTGGGCAACCCTGTTAAATGTCAAAAAATATAAATAAAATCGTGAAAGCTGCAGCACAAATGGGAGAAAAGATGTTCAAATAAATTGTTAGTAATCTCTAAATTAAATTATTTAAGTGTCACATTTATTAAAAGGTCAAAAAGAATCTGTACTATGTACATGTGAGACCAAAGCGGTCCTGGATGCTTTGAGTTTGAGAGTGCAATGGTGATTTGCAGAAACATTTTCAAAAGTTGTGGAGCTTCCATTTTTGGTATGTGTTTGTTTTTGTTTTGCTTCGTAATGTCACTTTTGAAAGAACGAATTTGACACTGCTACCAAACTTTAAATAACAAAAAATATGATGATCCAATGCTGTTTTATTATCATGATCTGATCCGGATCATAAAACGCGGCTAATATTTCAAGATCGCCATATTCTTAGCTTTATAAATCTTTTATATGGTTAGCATTAACTAAGAATAAAACAAAAGGGTTTTCAAATAATAAACAAGTTATGACACTCATATACAGCGATAGCCAAAATAATAAGAGTGAAATTCGGTTACTACAATTTTATCACAAGGTTTATTTTTTGAAAAATAATATTTAAATGATCACTTATATTGTAAGTTAATATTACTTCTAATTGGTAATGTGAAATTTAGCGTGAAACGGAAGTTTATAACCCAAAATATAGATACAATAGCGGCCCGTCCCGGCTTCGCACGGGTAGACATAAATAGGTACAGATATTTAAGTTATAAGCATGCTAATTAAAACGACCATGAATCACTAAATTATAAAACATTTTTTTGTCCTAATATTAATACTCTTCGCAGCGTATGCGATGAAAGACATTTTATGGCTAATTTTTTTACACCTTCGGTTGGTTTTAATACGAATTTCTAAAGATTTCTATTGTAATCTAGTACTAAATATAGCCTATGTTACTCAGTGATAATGTAGCTTTCTAATGAAAAAAGAATTATTAAAATCGGTCCAGTACTTTTCGAGTTTATTCGTCACATACAAAAATACAAATCTTTCCTCTTTATAATATTAGTAAGATAAAACTACTTTCTAAGGATAAGACCGAAAATAAGTGAAAATTCAAATTTTTAATAAATAAAATGCACAACTGGGTCGCACGAACTTGTTCCTGTATGCAAAGAGTCTGTTTAAAGTACCTATATAAGATTTAAAAATATACCTGTTAAATAAGTTTGTCTTCAAAGATATAAATGCCATTTGATTTGTCAAAAAAAAAAAAAAAAACGCGCGATTCATCCCAAGACACAACTCATCTTAGGACAACTCATCCCGGAAATGAAAAATACTTGTAAGCATACTTAACGAAAACAATTGTTTGTGTATTCAACTAGTTTGTTTCATATTAGAAGAACCAGGATGGAAAATAAATTATCTGAAGATAAGAAAGAGGCAGAACATGCATGTTTAAATTGTAAAGCGATCGCCTATTGGTTGTGTAGTTCGGTAGGTGTCTAAAACCGATAAAGAATAGTTCATTAGCGTGCTCAGCTTTATGCAGATAGATAGATAATGAAGGAATGTTATTGGTAGGTAGAAGGTACTTACTACAATCCAATCACATTCCTTCTTTCCTACAAGTTTTCAGCGCAAACACGTTCAGCTTATTTTTTTCGTTAAAGTGTAAAAAAAAAACAAGCATACGAACAGGTACAAGAAATTGCTATTCATGTGTTGTTTACAGTCAGGCTCTTGTGCGTTTTGAATTGTAGTAATGAAGTGACACGTAAGAAGTAGTTGTAGAGGTTTTATGTAATACCTATATGTAGGTATAATGTGTATACGTTGAAAAAGTGATTCTAATAAAAAATACATGCATAAGTATACTCTTTCTGGCCCGTTTCTTTTACTTGTACTCAATATTTACTCTTTTATATAGGCGAAGGCAGGTAAAATATGTGTGAAACAACCTTATTTTTAAAGAATAATATTTTAAAATCATATATACAAACACAAAGGTACCAAGATAATACTTCTTGATAAACACTTAAAAATAGATTGTTGATTAAATACATCATATTCGTTAATCCGATGCAGTGGCGCTACACGGCCATCGTTGGTATTTACAATAGTTATAGTTATAGTTATAAAAATACATAAAGATGTACCAAATGCATTACTTTGGATAAAAGACAGGAATGTAATTAAAATTTTGTCAAAATAATGCGCTCTTTCGGGCTCATGTACAGGATTTTATCTGGTTAGATGGGAGGAGGTTACATTTAACTCTTTCGGTACGAGAGTGGGACAGAACGAAGAATATTTATGTATATGTAAAAGTACCACTCCCGTCCCGAAAGGATTAATACAGTTAAAATGATTTAAAAAAAACTAATTTAAGTTTCAAAATTTTACCTGAAAAATAAGTTTGTGTTCAAAAATTTTAATGCCATTTTATAAATAAAAAAACCCTTGATTTTTCAAATATTTTTTCGAAAATCGTTAAATTTTTTATATACAAAATGATTCAATTTTGTTCTAAAAAAAAATTGAAAAAATTCTAATTTTCATTTTTTGACCAACAAAATTATATGGGGGCCACTGTTAGTTTTGATCTTAAAAAAAAATGAAAAAACACCTAACTCGAATCTGTGGAAGCAGAGGGTTTCAGGGTGATTGCCTATGCTGACGACGTTGCAATATCTGTATCTGGAAAACACTCCCAAGTTCTCTCAGAACTCCTACAAAATGCCTTGAATAGGCTAACAAAACGGGCTAAGCAATGTCGTCAATCCACATAAAACAGAACTAGTACTCTTTTCGAGAAGCTACAAAATTCCTCATATCAGCCCACCCAAGATTAAAGGAATACCATTAAGGTTTTCCGACCAAGCTAAATATTTAGGCCTCATTTTAGACAAAAAACTAAATTGGAAGGCAAATATTGATGAAAGAGTAAAAAAGGCTACTGTAGCTCTTTTTACTTGTAAAAAAGCCATAGGATCAAAATGGGGCTTCTCCCCAAAAATAACCCACTGGCTATACACTTCGGTAATTAGACCGATACTCATTTATGGAGTTGTCGTATGGTGGACCACACTGGACAAGATGGTAAATCTAAATAAGTTCATCAAAGTCCAGCGGTCAGCAGGTATGTGCATCACAGGAGCACTTCGCTCAACACCAACCGCAGCCCTGGATGTGCTTTTAAACCTAACACCTCTTGACATCTTCTCCAAAATGGTGGCAGCCAACTCATGTGTGAGGCTTAGAGCCACCTCTCAATGGAACAGTAACAATACTGGACATACTACCATTCTAGACAATTTCAGATCTATCCCAGATCGCTTAGACTATACCACCCCTAAAATGGTATTCGGTAAAAGCTTCCATGTGTCCATCCCTTCAAGATCCTCCTGGGAAGAAGAGAGACCCCTGGAAGACAATGCGATACACTTCTATACAGACGGTTCAAAGACCGATTACGGAGTTGGAAGTGGTATCTATTCGGAACAACTGAATCTCAGTCTATCATACAGGCAGAAGTAATGGCGATTAAAGAGGCACTATCCTGGCTCAAAGAAAACGTTTTATCTTGCAAGGATATACGAATCTTCTCGGACAGCCAGGCCGCTCTTAAATCTCTCGCGTCTGTCTCCACAAACTCACAAGTAGTCCACGATTGTCGGTCATCTCTGAATGAGATGACAGAACAGTTTAATATTCACCTCATTTGGGTGCCGGGCCACAAAGACATTCCGGGAAATTGTAAAGCCGATGAGCTCGCCAAAAACGGAACACTTCTGCCTAATGTTAGACAAAATCATAACATAGGAACACCACTTGCTACATGCAAATATCTTTTCAAACAATATGCTCTAGAAGCAACAAATGCTAGATGGTCACAGAGTACCACCTGCCTAGCAACCAAGCTAATATGGCCAAGCATAGACTTAAATCGGTCAAAAGGCTTGATATCCTTAAAAATACAAAATATAAGCTCTACAATTGGAGTAATAACAGAACACTGCCTCATAGGAAGACATGCTCTGAGGCTAGGGGTCTACACAAATGACTTCTGTAGAAGCTGCATGGACGAGGAGGAAGAGGAAACAGTCCAACACCTTCTATGTACATGTCCAGCACTCTCCATTAGAACGAATAACT
Source organism: Eupeodes latifasciatus (assembly GCA_920104205.1). Lineage (NCBI taxonomy): Eukaryota > Metazoa > Arthropoda > Insecta > Diptera > Syrphidae > Eupeodes > Eupeodes latifasciatus. The sequence continues at coordinate 174,587,954 of OV049924.1, read as the reverse complement.
TTCTTGGTAATCCCTTCTTCGACAATACCAGTGAACTGGCAACGATTGACACAAAGTGTCTCTCTAACTTTATTAAAAGCACAAAATGGTTTCTTTAATTTTCATTACTCTCCCATGAGTAACCTCATTAGTGGTATCACAATGGACCCTTGAGGTCTAAGTGAGTCAATGACATCTGGACAGCCACTCCAACCTAACCTAACCTAACTCGAATCTGCTCAAAACCTTACCTAACTTCCAAGTTTTAACTCAATCGACCCAATGGTTTAGGCCGTAGGAGCGTGGACAGACAGACAGGACAGACGGACGGAATCGCGGGAACCACTTTTTTCGACTTCTCTACCATCGTTATATCATGTTTGATTAAAATCTCGAGTTCGAAATTTTGCACGAATGCAAAACTTGCCATATATGTATGTACATACATACATACATATACATAGTTTCTATATGTGTGTCGCAGTAAAAATGAGTAAATGGGTAACCTCAAGACGTCAGTACTTGGTGGGGTGGCTTTTGTTCTTAAAATTCGATTCACACCTTCTTAGAGAGTCAATTGAATTTTGACACGTTTTCACAGGTCTTCGTACCATTTGTTCTTGAATTTCTTTCTATAGTACCACCGTAATTGTGGTATTCTTGCAGGATATTCTATTTTTCAAATCTTTTCAAAGATTTTGTATGGGGTTTAGATCAAGCGATTCTGAAGGCCATTGTAAAACTGGCACTGTCTTTCGTCCAAACCTCCTTGTCACGACTTTAGCATTATCCTGTTGGAATGTCCAATCTAATAGGGCCCATACACTACACAAACTGTTTGAGCAAACGAATGTATTTTGTTGTTGTAAAAATGTTTGTGCAAACTGTTTGAGTAGTGTGTAGTGATGATGCGTGTTTGCGCAAGCGGTTTGAACAAAATCAAAAAATTTTGAATTTTCCGTGCCTGCACAAACATGTTTGTGTGGTGTGTATTGAATTTTGCTCAAACCGATGCCATTTCTCATAGAGTTAATATGAATAAACAAGAGGAACAAATTTTTTGGACTGAATTCATTGAACTTTATAAAAGTTTACCGGTATTGTGATGTGTAAAAATTCTTCTTTTTTTTTTGTTCTAACTAATATCTCTCAAACATGTTTGTCTAGTGTGTGGCGAAACTAATGTTTGCTCAAACACACGTTTGAGCAAACGTGTTTGCGTAGTGTATGGGCCCTATAATGGAAGATTCTTCTTCAAATTTGAGCACAACGTTTTGCAATATTTAGAGGTACGTTTGTTTTTTCTCCAAACGATAGGACCTTCTTTATTATAAGAAAAACACGCCCAAATTTGTATATTACCATACCATCATGCCTTATGGTCTTTATGGTGTTTCTAGGATTTAGTTTTTCATTCTTTTTCCGTCCAACATAAATCCGACCACAAAATCCAAACAGATCTATTTTGGTTTCGTCGCTGTACAAAATATTGTTCCCGTTTCTTGGGCTCCCTGATGCTTGGTTGAAGTTTGCGAATTCAAAGCGCTTTATGTTTCTTTTCCTGAGCAATGGAACTTTCTAAGCTATTATTCCGTGTAAAATGAGTTTCGTTAATTAAAATAGCGCAGCGGTGCTTTGATAAATTTTGTCAGTGACTTTGGAAAATGTTGACAACAAATCCAAAAATAATTGTACATTAGAAACAAAAGTGGAAGGTTAATACGATACAGTTTATAAAGCACAGAAAAATTATTTATTCACTCTTATTATTTTGGCCACCACTGTATTTGCAGGTACTAACTGCTTACATACATAGTTTACTTCCATAGAAGTTTTGGTAGGGTTAATAATTCAGGAAAAAAGGAGAAAGTAAAAAACGCTTTAATAAATTTTACAAACAAAAACTACAAATGTACATATGTATGTATTTGCTTTTTTATTTTTAATGTCAATTTTATAAAGAAAATATATGAATACATACATATATACATACATAAGTAACCTCACCTACTTCAAACATCTGCAATATCTGTGTAAAGTATTTATAAAGTATTTCATTTATGAAAAATCTAAATCTGCCTCAAATAATTTTTTTAATCAAGAGTAAAAACTTTTCATACAACAAATCTCGAGACATATACATATGTAGATATGTACAATATACATACATATGTATTTTCTTAAAAAGGGTGTTTTAATTTAATTTTGTAAGTGAAAGTTACTGTAAGGATAAAAGTAAAAAAGCAGAACCTCTTGTGAGAGAAGTCAAATTTCACGCAGGTTTAAAAAATTATCCAAGCAAGGATACTTTTAATGATGAGAAAAATTTCTCCATACATACTTTTGAATAGAATAATAATGAATAAAGTAAGTTTCCGTATTTTTATGGGACAATACAAAAATCCATCAGATGTGTTTTGAAATACTGAACATAATGGGGCATAGTCCAGAGTTTAGGCTAATCATAAATAAATTTAAACTAAGTTTAGGGCTAAACCTACGGTCTAACTATAAACATATGAAATGTTGTGTTTAAGTAATGGGTGATTTTTTTGAGGTTAGGATTTTCATGCATTAGTATTTGACAGATCACGCGGGATTTCAGACATGGTGTCAAAGAGAAAGATGCTCAGTATGCTTTGACATTTCATCATGAATAGACTTACTAACGAGCAACGCTTGCAAATCATTGAATTTTATTACCAAAATCAGTGTTCGGTTCGAAATGTGTTTCGCGCTTTTTTATCGACAAATTTTGTTCAGCGATGAGGCTCATTTCTGGTTGAATGGCTACGTAAATAAGCAAAATTGCCGCATTTGGAGTGAAGAGCAACCAGAAGCCGTTCAAGAACTGCCCATGCATCCCGAAAAATGCACTGTTTGGTGTGGTTTGTACGCTGGTGGAATCATTGGACCGTATTTTTTCAAAGATGCTGTTGGACGCAACGTTACGGTGAATGGCGATCGCTATCGTTCAATGCTAACAAACTTTTTGTTGCCAAAAATGGAAGAACTGAACTTGGTTGACATGTGGTTTCAACAAGATGGCGCTACATGCCACACAGCTCGCGATTCTATGGCCATTTTGAGGGAAAACTTCGGAGAACAATTCATCTCAAGGAATGGACCGGTAAGTTGGCCACCAAGATCATGCGATTTGACGCCTTTAGACTATTTTTTGTGGGGCTACGTCAAGTCTAAAGTCTACACAAATAAGCCAGCAACTATTCCAGCTTTGGAAGACAACATTTTCGAAGAAATTCGGGCTATTCCGGCCGAAATGCTCGAAAAAGTTACCCAAAATTGGACTTTCCGAATGGACCACCTAAGACGCAGCCGCGGTCAACATTTAAATGAAATTATCTTCAAAAAATAAATGTCATGGACCAATCTAACGTTTCAAATAAAGAATCGATGAGATTTTGCAAATTTTATGCGTTTTTTTTTAAAAAAAAGTTCTCAAGCTCTTAAAAAATCACCCGATAGATAATAACTAAAGCCCATTGTCATATTTGATTTTTGTTGGTGAATGGAAAAGCTGAAAAATTAAATCATAACAAATAAATGTGAAGTAAACTTGTTGTCCCGAAAAATGTCGATTGATACCGCAATCGAAGAAGATATGGATATTTTAGAGGAGTTTGAGTTATTTAGTGAACTGCAAAATATGCCACCAAGGAAAAGAAAAATATACAAATCAATGTCCAATCCGTTAAAATTAAGCGATAAGGGTTTCTACGAAAAATATCGGTTGGATAAAGAAGCAGTCAAGGTTATTATAAATTTACTTAATGTTGGAGAACTACTAATTAAAAGAAGATTACCCGTTTCGGGCAGTCTCCAGGTTTTAATTTCATTAAGAAGAATGAAGTTTGAAAGTTCGAAGTGAAACGAAATTCACAAGTACATAAACCTCGAACAGAAGGCTGCAAAGACGAAAGATGAAACATCATAGTGGAACAGCAGTCAATGCTGAGGATATGGAAGGACCACTTCTGCAGACTGTATAACGGCGACGACGAACCGAATTCCGCTGTCACGCAGGATGATCCATTCAACATAGTCGACGAAAGCCAACAATCCCGTCTTCCCGACTAAGACGAAGTAAATATTGACATATCTAAGCTGAGTCTAGCAAAGCCGGCTCTTCAAAGCAGCTGGAGATAATTTGGTAAGGGGCATGCACCAACTTATCTGTCAGATATGGTCGGAAGAAAGCAAGCTCGATGAATGTAACCTTAGTATTGTTTGCCCGATTCTGAAAAAAAGATACCCTCTAAGATGCACCAAATATAGAATAGAGGCATCAGTCTACTTAGCATTGCATACAAAATCTTCTCTATCGTAATATGTGAACGTCTAAAGCCCATTGTCAACTACCTGATATGTCCTTTTCAGTGTGGTTTTAGACTAGGAACGTCCACAGTCGATCAAATATTCACATTACGGCAGATCCTGAAAAAACCCCAAGAACATCACATCGGCACCCAACCTCTTGTCATCGATTTCAAGGCCACATATGACACATCTACAGGGACGAGCTGTATATATGTCTACAGGATGACCATGGAGAATTCGTGCTGCTCCATAAAGTTTGGAAACAGTTGGAAAGTTCTAGGATTCAATTCCTGTCTGTGTCATCTAAAGTTTTTCACGGGTACTACCTCTTGCGAGAAATTGACAAATTCTCCAAGTGTTATTCTTGTCATGAAAAGTGCTTTTTATTTATTTATTTAGTTGAAAGAGAAGAGGATTATTGTTTAAGGTAAATGGCAGAAAGACCATCAGGGCCCGGGTTGACCTCATCATTAAGTTGAGAAAAATTTTTTCAATGGCTGATGGATGGCAATACAATGGGGTAAGAAAGGACCCAACGAATAATTCGGTAAATACATAGGTCCGATTATGATGGCCATTCTTCAATTAAATTTGACATTTAAAACCTTAGGAATCTATTTAGATCGTAAAAATTCATCTTGATTTAAAACATCAACATCTTTGTGTACCTTCCTCGTATAGCTTAAAATAATTGAATGTTATGAATTATATTTTCACATATCATTTCATTACAATAATTCTCTGAAAACACCCTGTTTATACTTTCAGTTCTTTGCCATATTTAGTCATTAACGTGCATACATGAAGGTAGTGAGAGTAACATATACTTCGACTGAATGGGCTGTGAAGAAATAAAAACAAAATAGTCTCTTTAAGGTTTCAAAAATAAAAGTATCAAAGAATTTTTGTTGGTGAAATTTTATAGATGTACCCAACCCACGTTTTATGGGTACTGAAAAATATTTAGGAGATATTTATGTATTATAACTTTTTATAGAGTGTCGGATAACTTTTAAGGCTCCTTCGTAATGTGTCTTACAATTTATTTCTTTTTGATTAAATTGAATCGAAATTAAAAAAAAAAATATTTCATTTAAATTTTATTTGACTGATGGACTTTAAATTATAGGTTCTTGCGCCTAATGTCAAATAAATGGAAATCACAAAGGAATAAATTAAATAGCCTTAAAAGATAACATATGTATTCCAAAAAAATAAAGGTAACAGCAACTGAAACACAAAACCCAGACAATATACGATAATGTTGCACCAGAATACAATTTTTCAGGATCCTGTGACATTAAGACTATTATATTATTAAAAAAGGTACTTTAAGTTCTTTTTTAAGTTTAACAAAAAAAATATTGTATTCTTAGAATTTCTTACATTCAACAAAATAATGTCAATTTTAACCTACTTAGGAACAAGTTAACAGAGATAATGCATGCAAATTGAATAAACCTTATTTAAGAAGAATCACAAAGGTTGTAACAAAAAATACGGGCTCTAAACCTTTTTTTCACAGAGTTTATTACATCATATACCCACCATGAAACTTGGAAAAATGGTTATTTTATTTACTAAAAGTGTGTGCGGGTATATTTCAGTACGAGCTACTAAGGGCGGCGGGGATGGTTGTTTGGCTGGCCCTGGCGCTGGTGACTGCTTCCAATTTAATTTATCAATGGGGACAAAAAATGTCAAGCTCTTTTATCTGTCAATTTATTTCATTGGTTACTTCTGTCAATTTTGAAGAGGAACCTTTTTGCCAATGCCTCAATTTATCTTTTGCCTATAGTGATCAGCTTTAAGCTCGAAGCTGAATATTCAGTCGTACATAATTTGCAATTCAATTGAAGTAGAGATATAGGGACATCCTGATTTTGTGTTACGTATTAATAATTTTATTACTGGACAGGATTTTTTGTATTATTATTTTTTGTATTAAAATAAACCAATAAAAACAGTCTTTTCATAAACATACGCATTAAAATTCCAGTTGTGTTACTTTAGATACATATAAAATAAAATGTAAAAGATTGGACTGAATGTACGTGTTTGAATTGATGTTTCGTGGTTTAAGGTTTAGACTTGATGTCGCACGGTATTGATTTACTTGGATGTTTCAGTAAAGGTAGGTGAAAGTATAGCCGCGTGACATTAGGGAACATTTCGAAAAATCGTTTATTCGATATTTTGTTTCAGCTTTAACAAAACACAGCATTATGTGATAAATAAATTTTCAATAATTACACATAACACAAATTTTAATTATATGTGTTTTAAATTCATCGTCCAAATGTGCTTCATTCATACCTGTTTTATTTATCGTAGCCCAAGTCTGGGTAGCAATTTGGCTTTCAAAGAATTTGATGCGCTGCCCAACTCTATTCAGAGAATTGTATTCCATTTTCGGCACAGCGAGATCGTTGTTACGGGCGATTTCAATGTACACAATTCTTCGTTACTGCGCTATTCTGGTCAAACAATACCCGAAGGAAGGTATGTCAAGATTTTTGTTGAGTAAAACCACCTGACTCAGTTAGTTGACGAGTCAGTTCCTGACGTTACAAGTCAATACGCCAACACTCTAGACTTGTTTTGTACCTCTGATTCTAATAAATATAAGGACCGAAAATGCGTGTTCGTGATATTTATGAGTCTCTTCTGAGTCTGGATTAGAAACTCATAACATAAATGGTGGTGTCCCTCAGGGCTCCGTTTTGTTTCCGAGTCTTTTCCTTATATAAACTAAATTATCTCTTGTCTGCCACTTCTTATCCATTGAACTGTTTCACTGACGATAGTACCTTCAGGTTTTTAAACTCGTTTTTAGATTCACATTCTTGTATGATAAGCTCATTAAATACTGATTTCGACAGCATTGTCCAATGGGGAATTACGAACCGTTTAGAATTGAATGCTTCAAAAACTCAATGCTGTCTCGTGTTTTTAAAGCTTAACCCATCCCCGATGCCACTATCCATGAGTGGCACATGCATCCAGGAAACTTATCAACTTTTAGTACTCGGTATGTGTATCACAGATCATCTCTCATGGAATGATCACATATTTGATTGATTGCCAAAAATGCTGCTAGGTGTTTACGATGTCTCCGAAGGTGCAATAAATTGTTTATCCCCTCTAATCTGGCTGTAATTTACAAAGCATTCATTCGTCCAAAAGTTGAAATTAATTCGTTATTTGGGAAGGTGGCCCTAAATAAAGTTTAAGTCTTTTAGATACGATCCAAAGAAGAGCTTAGAAAATGATAGGCGATAAAAATATAAACGAAACATTTACATCACTCTCGAACACCGCCGCAATGTTTCATGATTTTCGTTGTTTTATCGATATTTTTACAAACAATCTTCCGTCGAATTAGCCAGTTAAATTCCCACATTAAAACAAATCAGCCACATTAAAACAATACTCGCACTTCCAGGCATGCTCATCAGTTTACCCTTAAGCTCAATTTTGGCTGTATAGAGATTCTTTCCTGCACCGCACATCAAGAATGTGGAATTCTTTGCCGAACTCTGTTTTTCCCTCCCATTTTAATATTAAAAATTTTAAGACCAATGTGCATCGCAACTCCTCTTAAATCCTTCCCTATTTTCCTAGCACTAGCACTCTGTTTAAACGTAAATATGTTAAGGGTATTAATAACCCATTGAGTGCCTGGAAACGAAAAGAAAAAATAAAAGTTAGAATCAAGTAGCGCTTGAACCAAAACATTAATGTAACCGTTCTATTTTTAAAATCATACAAGTGAACAATTTTTCCAAATCGAGTTATTTTGCTGGTAAAAAGTAGAAGTTTGGTTTGAAAACTACAATTTGACTGTTTTTCTTCTACGTTTTGTTTCATTACCATATTTTTCTTGATTCAAAATAATTTATTTTCCGATACATTGAGGTGTAAATTTTATTAATGTTTCATTTTAAGCTGAGTACTCACACGAAATGGCGTAATTATTTACATTTACGTATTCCTTGACATATTTGTTTTTTCTTTCTTTCAAATTTTATTCCAGCTCATATTAAGAGCCCAGGGCTTAAGACACGAGGCACGCCCAATTATTGTTTTCGTTACTTTCTTTGATAAAGAAAGATGGATCGGTATATGAAATCAACATATTTTAAAATTAAGGTTTGTTGTTGATACATATGTATGTCAAATAATTATACTTTATGCTTGAATTCCTGACAAGTACATAAGTACAATTTTGATGTTAAAAAAGAAACATAAATGTAAATACATATATGAATGTACCTACACTCCATTCACATCAGTGTCATTATTTGTCGAGATTACAAAAGAAATATTGATAACAATTTCCAGCATCATAATTTACTCTACTAATGTAATTTACCATCTAACTTCTTTTTTAAAACGACGAAGACGGTAGGTAGGTAGTCAGAACGGAAATCAACACATATGTATGTACATAAATAGAAATATTATTGTTTTCGAAAATGTCTCACAGAGGATGCATCTTTTATGTGACTTTTTGAACACGAGGGATATAAACTGGATATAACATGAAGAGAGTATTTTTCATATAACTCCTATTTTTTATATTTCACACTTTTCGAAAACTTTTGCTTTATTTTAAAACCAAGGCGGTTACTACGGTGGTGCTTTATTTTAAAACCAGGGCTGTTACCATGGTGGTAGGGGAAGGTACTCTTTTGCTGCGTTTGTCTAAATGCATTTGCAAAGCTCCAAATTAAAACACCTTATTATTACCAACTTAAGAACTACATTAGAGTTGTTATTTAAGTTACACTGGTGATTCTCGAAATGTAACCTCGAAGGTTACGAATTTTTTTACACCACTCGTTTAAATATTTTTACAATAAAAATACAAGCTTCCTTCTTGTTTTCAACCCTCAGTTGCACGAGTATCTTGTTTTCATAGTAATGAGTTAACACAACTTTTATTGAAAACGTTTAATCTTTGAAGGTTTAATGATATGAAGCCAACATCATTCGTGTCTTGTCAATGGTGCTTAAATGAAATTGGACTTTATGTAGCAATGTGTTACCAATTTGTTTTAAATTTCATGAATTAATAAAATCGCTTCTATTATTTCACTTAACTTTCTTTGCATAGCCTTTATAGAAGTGACAAGCAACTTTTGTAACCCATATGTCTGTAATGTATACAAAAATAATACGTCATGATGGTTTTTCTTGGTTTCTAACGCTTCGACTACGTTACATCATATCACATCAGTGTAGTTACTCTGATTTATCGCCATGTACGCATTACATTAATCATTTTGACATAGAAAGTTGCATTAACGTTCCACATATTTCGTGTTAAAATCCTCTGAGCTTTATATTTCGTTAAAGCTGGTGCTTAGCCTACCCAAATTGAAGAAAGTAGTAATATTATGAGGAAATATTACGTAATGGTTCACGATGGACGTAAATACATTATTTCCATTATGGATTTACCATTTATCATTTCTTAAGCTTTTTTATTTTAATAAGAAAAAGCATATGCCCAGAAATTATACTCAAGAGCATTATGATTTATGAATAACGTTGGAAGCATTAGAACAGTAGGGAATATTTGTACATTAAGGGTACACAACTCAGGCATTTTTGGTGACAATTGCAAAAATGAGGAGCTGCTCAGCTCTTACTACACTTTATGGTAAATTTTTTTGATTTGTCTTCAATAAACATCAAAAAGAATTAAGTTATCTTTCTTGAAATAAACTGTGCAATTATGAATGCTGCTAATAGGAGTTACGAGGGTATTCCCAGAAGTATCCGACCTAACAAAGAAAATAAATCTTTGGGGAAAAATATCTTTATTTTTCTACATAGCCTCCTTTTACCTCGATACACTTTTTTCAGCGATGTTCAATAGCTTCGATACCCTGTTTATAATGAGAACCGTCGAGCTCCTCAAAATAGCCATCAACCGCAGACACCACCCCTTCATTGGTGGCAAATCTCTTACCACCTAGCCATTTTTCAAGCTTGAAGGGGGCTAAATCTTGTGAACAGCTTGTGTGAGGAAGCATTTCGAACTTAAGCTAATTTATTTTGGCCATCGCGATAACAGATGTGTGAACTTTTTCGCTTTCTCATGTTCAAATTTTCAGTCAATATACAATGTACAGCACTTTTTGAAATGCCTACCATGTCTCTTAGCCCATACACTTTCAGTCGAAAGTCAACCAATACCATTTTGTGGATTTTCTTCACCATTTCTGGCGTGATCAACTCATTTGGTCGACCACTGCGATGTTCGTCTTGGCAGCTTGTGCGACCTCGTTTAAACTCTGCCATTCAATCTTTTAGTGTTGCAAACGAAGTAGCAGACTCCCAAAGAGTAGAATCTAGCTCCGCTTTGATATTTGTTGGAATGAGGCCTTTCAAATGAAAGTATTTAACCACATAACGATTACTAAATTTGGCCATGTTTACAAATTCAATGAAAGCGTTCACTATTGATACGTGCCAAGCAAATTTAAGCCTTATAAAGTTGGTACTCTCTACCATACAGGGCCGGATTTAGAGGTCCAGAGGCCTCGGGCAATAAAGGTGCGGAGGCCCCCTCACCCAAATTATTTTCAAAATACATAAAGTAAACCATTTTTTTTCACTCGAGTTTTTCAATAAATAATTTATTGTGAAACTAATTAGATTCCTTTAGTATTGAACAAACACGGAAAAAAGAGTTATCTGAAATTAGATTTTAGGGTTTACGAACGGAACCTTTCGAGCTTTTTTCGCCGAAAAATCGTTAATGATTTCGTTGAAATCCAGTTCTCGGAGTAAATCGCTTTCAATGATCAGGAGAGAAAGCTTCGATAGACGGTTTTGTCCCATCGTGGTTCGAAGCCTATTTTTTATAATTTTTATTTTTGAAAATGAGCTCTCTCCAGTGCAATTTGTTACCATCAAAACCAAATACATTTTCAATGCAATTTCGAGGTTTGGGACTGTAAATTACTATTGACCGACTAAGTTTTTTTCAATTTCTTGCATGCAGTAAAGTTCGTGAATAATTGATGGCATTTAATTGTGTCACAATAATAATTATTTGTTTATCAAACTGCATACCTGACTGCATAAAGAAATATGAAACAAATTACCAATTATTATTATTATTATTATATAAAGTTTTATTCACTCTGTTGACATAGTGTTATACAATCATAATATACATATTATATCTACATAATAAAATTAACATTTTACATTAATATAATTATTTTTTTATTAATATTATTATCTCATTAATATTATTATTAATTATTTATTATCTTGTATATATATATGTATATATATATTCCGAGTGCAAATTTTCTTCATAATATGTTAAGAGTATAAGCCTCCCCCAAAATATTCCATGCTTCTCTATTCATTGCAAACTGCTGCCACCGTGGATTAAGTCTTTGGATATCGTCTCTCCATCGCAAAATTTGTCTTCCTGCTCTTCTTGTTCCATCTCTTGGGTACCATTCTGTTAGCTTTTTTGTCCAGCGGTCATAACTTGTTCTTGCTATATGCCCTGCCCATTTCCATTTTTGTGTTTTAACTCTTTTTGTTACATCCTCAAATTTTGTGATTTCTCTTAATCTTGTATTTCTCACTCTTTCAAACCTAGATATGTTAAGAAGTGATCTTTCTATAGCCCTTTGAGTAGTTTCGAGTTTTCTCAAACTTTGTACGTTCATGCTTCAGGTTTGTGAACCATACGTAAAAACCGGAAGGACAGCCATGTCGAATACATTTTTTCTTGATGTTTCACTTATTTTTGATCCAAATACGTTCTTAAAGTTCCATACCTGCTTCCAACTATTTGAAATTCTTCTTTGTATTTCTTTCTCCATTCGATTTTTGAATGATATGATTTGTCCCAAGTATATGTATGTATTCTTGGACGTATTCAAATGTATCTCTTCCTATGTTTATTTGAGTCTCTTCACTGTTAGTCATGAGTTTAGTTTTAGTTTGGCTCATTTCCAACCCTGGTGTTTTACAACCTTCTGATAATTTTGTAATTATTTCTTGGAGTTCATTTGGAGTTTCTGTTGAGTCTATGTTCAAGCCAAGGTTTTCAATGTCTATGCTTCTAAATATTTCTTCCAACAATGCACAGAAAAGTGCTGGTGAAAGAGGATCTCCTTGTCTTACTCCTCTGCCTATTGTAAACGTTGGACCTTTAACTTCAGTTGTTATTTTTGATGAACTCTTCATAAGATTCTCAAGATTCTAATAATTTTGTGTGGGATACCTTGCTGCTTTAAGGCTTGCCATATTTTAACATGTTCTACAGAATCGAATGCCTTGTAAAAATCAACAAATGCTATATATAGGTCTTTGTTATACTCCATACTTTTCTCAATCAGTTGGTTGATTGATTGAAGATGGTCTGTTGTAGAATATCCCGATCAAAAACCTGCTTGTTCTTTTGGTTGGTTTCTGTTGAATATATCTTTACATCTTCTCAATAGACTTTTAGCGTATACTTTGTATATTATTGATATAATGCTTATTGTTCTATAATTATTAATACCATCTTTTTTACCCTTTTTGTGAATGAGGATTATGTTTGATTCTGTCCATAGATATGGTAGTAATTCATGTATCAAAGTTTGATTAAATATAAATGTTAAAACATTTAAGATCGAGCTTTTTCCAATTTTAAGCATTTCAGCTTTTATGCCGTCACTTCCAAAGCTTTTTGCCGACTTCAGTTCGTTGATTGATTCTTCCACTTCCGATTTCAAAAACACTGGAAAGCTATTATAATGAACCAAATCTGGCATTTCTGAAGTGGTTTGGTCAAAAGTAAACTTTGATTGGTATAGGTCCTTGAAAAAATTTGTGGCGGACATATTTATTTCGTTTCTATTATTTTTTGTTTTTTGTCATCTAAAGCAATCATCCATTCTTTTCCTTGAGAAAAGTGTTCTTTTGCTTTTTTTATTGATTTGTTATCTTCCAAGTACATTTTCAACATTTTCTCATCATATATTTTAATGTCATCTTTAACATTTCTTTTGATACGTTTTCTCAATAATTTGAGAGTTTGTTTGTCGTTTTCATCTAAATATGTTTTATGACGAAGATTTTTTCTTTCTTCTTTGGTCAAAAGTAAACTTTGATTGGTATAGGTCCTTGAAAAAATTTGTGGCGGACATATTTATTTCGTTTCTATTATTTTTTGTTTTTTGTCATCTAAAGCAATCATCCATTCTTTTCCTTGAGAAAAGTGTTCTTTTGCTTTTTTTATTGATTTGTTATCTTCCAAGTACATTTTCAACATTTTCTCATCATATATTTTAATGTCATCTTTAACATTTCTTTTGATACGTTTTCTCAATAATTTGAGAGTTTGTTTGTCGTTTTCATCTAAATATGTTTTATGACGAAGATTTTTTCTTTCTTCAATTAAACTTTTTGTGGTACTTGAAATTTTATCTGGCCTTTTGGGAATAGGTTTAATTATGTTTTTTTTTAATTATGAATTCCAAACTACACATATTTTTGATTTTCTCAAGGTAGCTGGTTTTGTCTTCATTTCATATAATTTTTGGTATATCCTTTTTAGGTTGGGATTTGTGGTATTCTTTTGTCTTGTGGCTGATTTTTATTTTAGCACGTACCATTCGATGGTCGCTTTCAAAATTCAACCGGTTTATAATAGAGACGTCTTGAACTGTTTTTCTTTTGTTGGTGACTATGAAGTCAATCTCATTTTTTACTAAACGGTTTGGAGATATCCAGGTCCATTTATTTTTTGTCTTTTTCTTAAACAGACTGTTGCAGACAGTTAAACCATTTTGCCATAACCATGTTGTCATCTTTTCACCACGCTGGTTTCTGGATCCAAATCCGTACTCTCCCATTATACCTTCTTCACCATCTTTTCTGAAGCCCACTTTAGCGTTAAAATCTCCAATTATGTAGAGAATTTTTGATCTTGATTTTGATATAATTTTATTGAGATCTTCATAGAAGGAATCAATATTTTCTTCGTTTGAAGCTTCGGTGCGAGCATAAACCTGGACAATCACGACCCTTGTTTTGTTGATCTCCAATTCGCATGATGCAATTCTTTCGTTGTGTAGAGTTACCACTTTAATATTTTTCTTCAGTTTTTTATTTATAAGCATTCCAACACCATATAGGCCTTTGGTCTGCCCAATATAGAAACAACGGCCCTGCTACCGTAGGTCATTCTTTCAAACAAGAACCGCCATCTATACGTCAGGTCAGGTACTTCTATGACTAACTCGTAATATTGTTAACTTCCCATAGGAAGTTATTGTAATGGGTCCGATTTGACAAATTGAAAATTTTGACATTTCTCGACGTTTCAAGGTCCCTAGAGTCGAAATAAAAGATTTTTAGAAAGATGTCTGTGCGTGCGTGTGTACGTACGTCCGTACGTCTGTACGTCCGTACGTCCGTACGTCCGTACGTTCGCGACGTTTTTTTCGTCGTCCATAGCTCAAGAACCAGAAGAAATATCGACTTCAAATAAATTTTGTTATACATATAATAAGGCAGAAAGATGCAGAAAGGGCTCTCAAGAAAATTGCGTGGGTGGTTTTTTTACCATAGCAGTTCAAAAAAAAGGTGAACATTCTGGTTAAACCTAAATATCTCATGAACCAATGACGCTAGAGACTTGAATTAAATTTTATATTATATATTGTAACGTGATACAAAACAATTATATTTTTGGAAAAAAATCCAATTAACGGTTTTTTTTATAAATCAAAAAAACTGAAAAAAAAAATTTGTCACCTCGAAAATTTTACGACTAAAATATGATTTCATCTCCAAAACAATTTTGTGCAACGAAGAATAACGTTTTTGACATCTGATAAAATTTTGAGAAAAATCGAATCGACAGTTTTTTTACAAAAAATAATAACCTAAAAAAAAATAAAAAAAAAGTTGGTAAAAATTGAGTTTTGACTCAAATATCTTTTTAAGACTTTGAGATATTGGCTT
Organism: Eupeodes latifasciatus; assembly: GCA_920104205.1. NCBI lineage: Eukaryota > Metazoa > Arthropoda > Insecta > Diptera > Syrphidae > Eupeodes > Eupeodes latifasciatus. Next base: position 174,572,639 of record OV049924.1, on the reverse strand, counting down.
TAAACTACTTTTATCTTTCAAAAAATATTGTTTTCAACATTCAGTAAAATTTTGAAACAAAATAGAATTTACAGTTTTTTTACAAAAAATTAAAAACCGAAAAAAAAAATTAACAAAAGTTGGTAAAAATTGATTTTCGACTTAAATATCTTTTCAAAACTTTGAGATTATGGCTTCTAACTAATTTTAACTTATAAGAAATATTGTTTTCAACATTAGGAAAAATTTTGAGAAAAATCGAATTGACGGTTTTTTTACAAAAAATAAAAACCTAAACAAAAAAATTAATAAAAGTTGGTAAAAATTGATTTTCGGCTCAAATAGCTTTTCAAAAATTAAAAATATTGGCTTCAAACTTATTTTGTTTCACAGAAAATATTGTTTTTTATATTCAGTAATTTTTTTATAAAAATCCAACAGTCCGTTTTTTTTTCATAAAAAAAATAAAATCTACAAAAAATAGAACGCAAATTTGGCAAGAATTGATACATTTAGACAAACTTTTAAGCAAGACAAATCGATAGACGGGATGGGAAGTTATCAGTGTGGGTCGCATCCCAGCCTCTTTTTTATAGTGAAATGCAAATGTATAAAACCAAGTGCAAACAAAAATATACATTAACTTTTGATAGCATTTCGGGATTTCTGAAATGTTATTAATACTCGTACAAAAAGAACTAAACGTTTACCATTTTGCTTTGATGTTTGCTACAAAATTATGAAGATTGAGGACAGCCCTGCTGTTCTTCCCAGGACATATGTGTGGAGTGGATGTGGATGCTCTTTCTTGACAGCGCATTACTTTTTAATATTGCATGTTCCTAATTCCTATGTATTTATTCATAGATGTACATAAGCATATGGATAGAATACATCTTGTACTTGTTGTTTAAGTTTTATTTTTTAAAAGATAATAAATATTAAACCTCCAAGAATTGGAAGAGTTAAAAACTTGTCAGAATATTATACATAAACTTTTGTACATACCCATTCTTTACAATATGCATATGTACATAAATACACATACGCATTCTTACATGCAATATTGCATTTTATGTAGGGAAGAAATTCCTAAAAGGTCAGATTCAGAAACAAAATAGGGAGACAGCTTTTAAGTAAATATATAGCTGGAAGCTGAGGTGCAAATAAACATGAACTTTTGAAGATATTTATGACAAACATGAACTTTATCGTAACCCGCATTTTAATTATAAATAATCACTTGAATTGTGAACTGTTGAAATACAACAAGAAGAAAACAGATGTTAAAGAAAATAGTAATAGTCACCATGAAGGATAGCCTCACAAGTTTGTGTTTAATTATCACAAGAATCCTGAAAAAGAAATTTATAGCTTTTAAAAAAATCTTACTAAAATTATTTTCGCAACTTCAAGCACATGCACGGAAGCTCTTCAAAATTATTTGAAAAACAACATTAATTAAATTTTAATTCCGATCAAAATACCTGAGCAAATTTATGTCTGATTAATTTGACAAAATAATTTCTACGAAGCAGAACTTTTTCTGTGAAAGTATTGGTGCTGTAAAAAATAGGAAACTGCAAGTCTTCCAAGCTTTTCACCCCAAAAAAAATAATTAAATAAATCTACAATATGTTACAGAAATGAGCATATTTGTCACACTCCTGCAAAGCTGAAAATTTGGCTTGGAATAGTTTATGTCTTTAAATATCCAAAAAGTGAAGTCTACCAAGCAGTTGGACTATGCAAGTATTTCTAGTCTTGGTAGGCATCTAACTTAAATACAGGGTTATCTATTTTGCGGTTTCGAAAGTAAATGTGAATTAAAGCCATACATATGTACATATGTACATATGTACATATAAAATATTTGTTTTCATGAAATGTATTTTTATTATAAAGTTTGAATGTTGACATTATGTGTGAAACATCACTTTAATCACCACCACGAGAATTGTTGCAAGCATCGATTCTTTTGAGGTGGTTTTCGACCACTTTTTGACACATATTGGCAGTATCTCATCCATAACTTGTAGAATGTTGGTTTTTAAGTTCTACAGAGTTAAAGTTTTATCTGCATAAACACGGTCTTTCGCATAGTCCCACAAAAAAGTCCAGCGGTGTCAAATCGCATGATCTTGGTGGCCAATTGATATCGCCACGACGAGAAATCACGCGGGCAGGAAATGACTCTTGCAATAAAGCCACATTCGCATGTTGTGTGTCATGTGGCACCGTCTTGTTGAAACCACATATTCTACATGGCGTATTCTTCAATAGCAAGCAAAAAAAAGTCGCTAATTATATGCCCATAATGCTCCGAATTGACGGTCGTTTTCGAAGAAGTAAGGTACAATCACACCACCCACCGGACCAATGAGCGCAGCAAACACTGACTTTTTGTGGATTTGTGGATGTAATGACAATTCTCAGAACCCCAAATACGACAATTTTGTTTATTAACGTACCCACCAAGTGAGAATTGTGCTTCGTGGCTGAAGAAAATTTTGTTCGAAAAATCGCCGTCCACCGCCTACCTGTTGTTCAAACAAACATTCGACGTACCTACGACGTTGTGAATGGTCAGCTGGCTTCAGTTGTTGTATGAGCTGGACATCATATGGACGTAGGTGTAGACCCCAATGCAAAATACGCCATAATATGCCCTAAGACAATCCTTATCTGAGAACGAAGAGGAATCGACACATTCGGTCTTCGGCAACACTTTCACTTACAGCAGCGATATTTTCAATGGTACGAGCAAAACGATGACGCACAGGCCTTTAAATATCTGTAACCAATCCAGTCTCTTCACAATTTTGCCAATTGCTTGCGTAGTTGGACGATTATGTAAACCATAATCTCCTCTTAAAGCACGATATGTGGCTGGCAGAATCACCATTTTTGTAGTAGGTTTTAACAATTTTTTTGCGTTGTGCGATAGTTAAGCGATCCATTTTCGTAAATGTCAGACTTTCAACTGAAAAAAAATTGGTTTAACAACTTAGTTTGAAAGATGTCGAATTCCAGCCCTATACTTTTGAAACCGCAAAATGGATAACGCGTTATAATTTGTATAGTTCAAATATAAATGTTCGTATACTCGTATAATCAAATTTAAATCTTTTTCTTTTGCAAATATTTCCAGTTGCAGGTTTTCCGGTAATCTTTTTATATTTACCTTATTCATTATAATATATCATATATACTCTTATACATTTCCATTAGAATAAATAGAGCTAAAAACATCAAAGGTAAAGTGTCTATCTCTATAGAAGCCCAAAATGCCAATCAAAAATTGTATGCACAAATAATTTCAGCGAAAAATCAATTTAATAGCTATAATCTAAAGGTCAACTTAAATTTCATCATTAAAAATGCAAAACTTAATGGAACATTTTGCCATTGCCAAAATCTAATGGTTTTTAGCTCTATTTATTTTCTACAAAATGTAATTAGTGTTATCTCGAAAAATCCAGCGATACATTTATGCATTAGATGAAATGTCAAAATTTTCAATTTCACAAATTGGACCGATTACAATAGCTTCCTATGGGAAGTTAAAAATCCGCTTTGTAGGTGTTTACGTGCTTTCCACGAAATATTTTCTTGTTTTTTAAAAGTTTACAAATTTAAATATTTATCATGTAAATGTCGTGCCAGAAAAATGTGATCTATTTCGTAGGAAAATAAAACAGAATCTGATACGTACAATTGTATGACTTGTTCGCAAGTTTGTTTGTTTTTCGGGCTCAATTTTCGCGAGTCTATTATTTCTATCGTTACCAGTCTGCTTACTCGTAGATTGGAACTGATGCTAGAAGACAAAAATAATAATACAAAAAATACACTTTTGCGAACTTTTTGAAAATATTTTGATCTTAAAGGAGTCAACAAAACTTTAAACGTTGGCTTCTAGAATTTAGGGACAAAAGTTAATTTAAGTACATAATTTCTATAAAAAAAAAATTAAAAAAAAATAAGTGAAACAAATTAAATGGAAAGAAACTTGAGTGTGGCACTCACAAATTACAAGTTGCAGAATCTCTTTTCAACTCAGTTCTCCACATAATTGGATATGAAACGTTCAATACGTTTCGCGATCAGATTACTGGTTTTCAGAAATGTTACTCTTGAAATTGATGTTTAAAACTCAGTTCTAGAGCATTTAAAGCAAATGCACTTAAAAAATAGATTTCTTTGATCTTTAAAGATCTTAAAAGTTTTTGTATTTAAAAGAAAATAAATTTTGAACGAAAAATCCCTTTGAGAAAGGCTAACATTATTTAGGTGCGTCAAAAAAAATAAGATGGAATTAAAGAAGAGTTTCAGGATTTTAATGGCAACTTAATATCAAATTGACAACCTCTTATTCAAGGTCTCCTGTTTCTCTTAGAAAAGTTTTTAGGAAAACAATTTAAAGCATTACTAAAGTTTTTTTAAATGCTGAATTGTGTGAAAAGAAAGATTTTAGTTGTTTTTGACAGCAAACCGCTTTTTGGTGAACTTTATTAAATTACTTACGAATCTTTATTTTTTTTTTTACATTCCAAAATAGATAGATAGATTTTAATGTTCGTATTTGTATTACATTTGATGAGCCATCGCACAGTTTACATATACAGGTATTTAATATAATATATGTATAATATAATATAATATATATAATATAATATAATATATTTAATATAATATACATTTGCCGTGTTTTTTGGTATTCCATATATAGTACAGTGGGAAATTGCCAAAAAAAACGATCCGCAGTAGTCTGGTTTTTATATTTGAAAGTTGATACAATTGAATATTTGCCAGAATAATTTATCAAAATATTTAAAAAAAAAATAGCTACATTCAGACCAGGGGTGAAATCGTAAGCTGATTCTTGATAGTTGACTATCAAAATCAAAAAAATACGTCTGTGTAATGTGATATGTGATTGCAAAGTTTTAACCAAACAATTTGACATAAAATAAAAACTTCAAGAGGGGGGTTTGTTCGTAGACTACTACATTAACATGTTGTGTTGAAGCGAGCTTGAAGCGCGCCTGAATTCTTTTTATACCTGAATCGAGTTGAAATGAGCTTGATTCGCCTCGATTCCGGTCGAGTCAAAATTTGTGAAGAAAAACCTGTGTGGAGGAGTTGGTTTTACAGATAATGCGTTATGGTCTGTTTATTTGCATGTTTGTGTACAAAAAATATAGTTTTGTTTTAATCAAATTAAAAACAAAATTGCACATGGAGTAGGAAGCATATTCTTATATGATGCTAACTATTCAGTTCTTCATTGTTTAACACGAATCAAACTAATCTAACTTACACATCATAAGAAACACCGAAACACCATTTGCATTTAAGAAAGTGCTGTCAAACTTAATCACTTTTCAATCTTCTTGTGCGATGGAAACACCAAAAAGATTTATTTAATCTAAACTGAAATAAACCTTTGGTGGAAACATAGCAAAACTTAATTATCTTTTCTATTGTTTTCTCTAGCAAAATAAGCCCAGTTAGTCCATTTTCATTAATAAAACTAAATAATACCAACAGTAACAGATTGATTTTTTTCCCCAATGGAAAACACATGATTGCAAATGCACAACTACTCAACGAACACAGCCATCGATATACAAATGCGATATCAATCGTACCAACATTTGAGAACGAAGTCACATAAGATGCATTCGAGACTCTTATAAATATCAAAAACCCATCCGTAGTAAGATTCTACTTTAACTTTTATCGGTAGTATTCATACTACCTACATACATTTTGTTTTTGTTATTCGTGTAAAATCCTACTATACTATTGATAGATTTCCCAACATAACACGGGTATTATATCTTTTTGCTGAATCAGTATTTATATGACTTAAATACTATAACGCACAAACCATTAGATGTTCATTATAACGATACCGTACGACAAGTGAGTGAGCGGCCCTAATAATAGGAGTTGTTATAGAAGCTATAAAATGTAAGTCATAGTTTTTTTTTTTAAATAAAATCAATGTTTTGTATTCAAAATCATAAATACTCCAAGCTAAGTGCTCTTCATATGATGTAAATGAAATTCTGATTTTTTTTATTTTCAATCATTAAACTAATGATTAAAATTGTGATTTATTCCAACTTGGGCCAATTGAATAAAAAAGAACTGTGTGGCTTGATGTTAAAATGTTCCTTTACAATCAATGAAGGATTCCAATTGAAAACGTTGAAAAAAGCTTTTACTCATTAATTAGTTGTTTGCCATCCTAATAAAACAAAATCCTTGCCGGTTGGCCTTTCTTGATTTTGAGTCCCATCTTCTTAGGTTATATACAAAAATAAATAAATAAAACAGATACAAAATTTGATTTCATCTTTCTTATATCAGGATTTAACGTAAGTGTCCAAAATGCCTGCCTGCACCACATTAATTTGTAGGTTTAAATTTTAATCCCTTAATTTTTTTATTAAACACAAAATTGATAGGTTTTTAAATTTGTTTTTTAATTACTTTTAAACGCATTTTTTCGTTTAAGTTCAAACAAAAAGCATGTCTGGCGTATACTTGTTTTTGTTTGTATTGAACAAAATTGATATTCATTCATTATTCAACAAAAATAAATGGAAATACAAATTATTTTAATAGAAATAAATACAGATTATGAAAACTAACATATTTGATAATTCAAATAAATATTTATACATATGTACATACATGCATACATTGCATACAACAGATAAAAGTGTCAAAAATATGAATAATCGTTTTATTTCTGTGGGAGTTAATTGTGTTTGTGTTATTGTGCTATTATTCAGTTTATTGGAAACTAATCTAGTTTCAAAGTGTTTTCAAACACTATTTTATTTAATGGACATCTATATCAATTTTTTGAAAATCTAACAGCCAATTCACCGACAAAGTTCAAAAATCAATTTAAAACTCGAGGTTTATCTTAAAAATTTGTTTTTATAAATATTTAGAACTGGAGCATTTCTTCACCTTCTATAATTTCTTTAGAACTCTGTGTAAATTTATTATTGAGTTTTAAGGACTTCGATCTTGGTTTAATAAAACAAAGTTCTAACGAAAATAAAGCACCCGGTAGGATTTTTCGGAATACATTTTTGACATTCCAATGAGTAATAATATTGAATGTTTGTCAGTTTTGATTAAGCGGCAAACCATTTTGTCATTGATTTCAGTTTATTAAATAAATTGTCGATTAAAGTTAATTTTCATTTTTATTTTTCTGTGAACCAATGTCGTTTAGAAGTGTTGTTTGTATTTTTAATATTATTTTGTATTGTTTGCTTTTAAAATATTTTGCTTATTTGGATCTAATATATTTTCCGTTGTTGGGAAAACATTTGTGAGAGTAACACGAATTTTACTGTGCAATATAATTTCCATTGAAACTTGTATAAACCTTTTAAACACAAAGTACGTGTAACCAAATGAACATTATGGCTTCTTAAAAGGACATAATGTCCACACAGACGAATTGACTTCTTTAAACAAACCAAATGTCTACCTATGGACATATTGCACGTTTGAAATTTGAAATCATTTCTTGACAAATAGTCCATGGTTTTTATGTTCTCTTGTGTAGTCTTATAGTTCAGAAGCTTAACATTAAAACCTACACACGAAGTTTTATCTCAGACTGAGATATTAATCTGAGTTCTAACACTGGAGAACTTGATGAAGAACTCAACCGAGTACTAATTTTTCAATAAACCGAGATTTAGAGACTAGAACTTTCTCAAGAAATTGGCGGTAAGAACTCGAAACCTCTTTAAACCTAGTTTTGACGTCAAAGTAGTGTTGGAGAAACTGTTTTGTTTTTATTTTTTTTTTTCTCAAAAAACCTTGTTCTTGTAAAATGTAAACCATAACTTAAAAAATAATAAATCCTTAATAGAACTCTAGAAATATGAGTATGCGATATGTCTTTCAACAGAACTGATGCCACTGTTAGAACACATTTCCATACAAAAATGCAACGCACGTTCCAATGTTTTATGCGATCCTGTGTTCCGTCTTCTATGCTCAATTCCTTAAATAGCCGCAAGTCTGAGATGTATGATAAATGGTACATATGAAGGATTTTGTTTTAAGGAAAGACATTCTAAAACTGAACAAAGATATATGTACATATATGTGTACAAGGTACGATATTTTTAAAGTGTAGTTTTTTTAACTTTTTTAAAATTTAAATTTTCCTATAACCTATTTCCTTACCAACCTATCAATCGGTGAAAAAATACTCAGTTTATAAGTTTTTACTATGGCTCTATTCAACGTTACGTAAATCCACATTCCTTTGTGCCTGAACTAGTTGATTGATGGAAGGTCAACACGATGAGAAATAAATTTAAGGTTCAAGACTTCCACTCGTGCTCTTAAGATAAAGCTTATAGCTTCGGTCGACAATTCATTATTGAAATATTTTTTCTGATGGAATCTGGTGATTGAGGTACTTATGTATTTTTGGATGTTGTTAATTTAGCATCGAAAAGATGCTGATTTTAATTTCTTCGTCAATTTTAGCAGTTACATTGGCAATCACAAGATGCCAATCATCCCTATAAGCCTCCATTAAGTTTAGGTTAGTATCATGGGAGATAGTAAGCTGATTGCATTCCTTGAAAGGGTAGGCATAAGATTGATGTAGTCTTACCATGAACGATTTGTAAAGACTTCTTTCATCTCTATTCATCACTGTTATTATGTAGTCGTAGTTCAATTTGAGGTTGTGAGTATATTGGCGGTTCACGAATACTTAGACACTTAATCAATTGTTGTATTCCCAAAAAACATTATTTATGTACTTTTCTTTAGGGAAACGTTAAAAAAAATAAATTTCACATGCTTTGGAGTTATTGAAAAAATTATCTCAAAAAAGCAATCAAAACGGCAAAGTAACTCTAAGCTTTTATTCCTTCTAAAATCACACTCAGCTTATAAACTAGTACATATTAAATCTCTCTGTAAATCTATAGGTCTTTAATCTATACCGTGTTCTTTCCAACAATAGAAGAGTATCCCTTTGTTTATTTAGTAGATAATATATACATATGTACAAATTTAATTGATGCCTTAATCAAAGTATTCTAAAAATAACATATTTGCTAGAAAAATTTGTTTTCATTACACCCGTTGCCTCATTATCATCTATCATAGAAAATATAATTAATGGTTAACTTTTATGACATTAAAGATGTCCTAATAGAAATATTTTTAAATATTAAAGAACATGCTTTAAACATACTTTATGTTAATTACTTATGTAGTTCTCATTTCTTAGATTCTCTATCTCCAAATAAAATTAAAGCTTTTGTATTCATAGCTACTGATAAGGCAAAAGAAAATCTGATTTTTTTATAACCTTAGGGGAAAATTGTATCCATGTTGAACTTATGCCGTGTCGCTTTACTTACAATCTAATCGATTTGATGATGATCGATGAGTTTTTGCTATAGTTTAGATAAATGATGAAACTAAATCGAAATGGATAATGAATGCATCAAACCCACAATTGATACGGTCAGCAATCAATGATCTGCTTTTTTTTTTGGTTAAGGTTTCAATTGAACACAAAATAGAATTTAAACTTATGTAGTACCCGTGACATGATGGTTAGTGCGTTGGACTATCATGCCAGAGGTCTTGGGTTCAATCCCAATCTTGTGGAAAATTGACAAATCATCCAAGAGTAATTCTTGTCATGAAAAGTGCTTTCTCAAATTAGCCTTTCGGATTCGGCTTAAAGCTGTAGGTCCCCACCATCCCTGAAAATAGTACTCGCACACAGGAATTTTTATGAGTTGTAAGTCACTAGGCCCTAGTTTCCAACGGACTGTTGCGCCACCTAATTTTAATTAATTTTTTTAATTTAATTTATTACTAGCTTTTACCGCGACTTCGTCCGCATTAGATATGTTTTTTGGATAGCAGTATGAAAAAATCTGAGCTGTAATTTTTGTACGTATGTTTGAATTGTGCCGAGATGGGATGAGGCCATACTAAGTGTGATTGTCATAGGTTAGGTTAGGTTAGGTTAATACATTTTAAGAAGAAGATAGGTTACTGCAATACATTTTTATATACGACGTTTTTTATTTTTCCGTAAAGATTTTGTGGGTTTGAGACTCGTGAGCACGCTTCATATATTTAACCATAGGAAAAACAGTTGTGATTTCTCTGTAATTTAAATGCGTCCGACAACGGCGGCGCGGCGTGTGCCCTCACGTGTGTGCCCTTTCGGGTAGACCCACTCACTGATGTCCTCCCCCTGCGCCGCACTACTGCCGCCGCCACCTTCCTCGTCTACCGCGTGCGACCCCCGCCCGCGCACTCGCCCCGCGCCTCAGTCGAAACAGAATTATCAGTAGTAGACCCAGTGAATTATTTGTTGTACCTACATGGCTCGTGTTTGGCGATGAAGGGTTGAGCATAGCAAAGTTTAGGTTTAAAATTATTATTTGTTTTATTGTTATTTGAATTTGGTGGGGGCCACAGTTTGCGTCTAACGTTGAGGGCTTGAGGCACGTGGCACGCGAAGCCCGCGTTAATATAATATAAGTTTAACATGTTCGACAACTTATTTCATAAGGGTTGGCAATGCGTTGTTTTCCCGTAATACCAATTTTATCCAAATATTATTCAAATCTTTGGTAATTTAGGAGTGAAAGCGATCAGATTCCCCCCAGGTCGAAAGTAACTCATGTCCTTTCTTAATTCTCAAACTATCTCCTTACCAAATTTCATTTAAATCTGTTCAGTAGTTTAGTCGTAAAAGCGATCGGCCCACCTGAATTTTCCCAAGGGAATGCGTCATTTTCCCACTCTAAAAAGTATCAAAATATCTCCATACCAAATTTCATGCAAATTGGTTCAGTAGTTTAGGCGTGATTGAGTAACAGACAGACAGAGTTACTTTCGCATTTATAATATTATAAAATATAAAACATAGATAATGTACTTATTAGATAAATCTTAATTTTCCATAGCTATAAACAAATATTTCCATACATGTGTTCATTACAGGAGTCTTAAAAAAGGGACTTAATTTATCAAAACATTTTGTTCCGCTTTCTATACGCGGTAGAATGGGATTTTGTTTTGCATAACTCGCAGAATCAAGGACGGTTTCAGATTTTCAATCAGGGGGGTCACACACTTAACATTAAGATGAGATTGAGCACCGCTGACAAAATTTAAATAACATAATGTGTATCTTAACCTTACGTTTACATATTTCGAGGACTAAAGTGACAACTTTAGTTATTAGGTTATTTTAGAACACTGTTTTCAAGATATGGTCTAGCTACAAAATTTAAATAACATAATGTGTATCTTAACCTTACGTTTACATATTTCGAGGACTAAAGTGACAACTTTAGTTATTAGGTTATTTTAGAACACTGTTTTCAAGATATGGTCTAGCTACTTATTTTTGAAAAAGTTCGCCAGAAAATGTGATCTTTTTTTCTAGGAAAATAAAACAGAATTTTCTGGATTTCTGTTGACGTATTTTTTACGGACTCAATTCTCGAGAGTCTATTATTACTACCGTAATCAGTCTACTTGTAGCGGTCTAGATTGGATATGATGCTAGCAGACAAATTCCTTCCTTTTGAAAATATTTTGATCTTAAAGGAGTCAAACAAACTTACACATTGTAGAGAGAAAAATGTTTGGTTCTTGAATTTAAGAAATAAGGTGCATTTAAGTATATAATTTATATCTAAAAATGTAATTAAAAAAAATAAGTTAAACAAATAAGTTGGGAAGAAACTTTAGTGTTGCACTCACAAACAATACACGTTGCAGAATCTCTTTTCACATCAGTTCATGAGAGATTCAAAGATTTTATATTAAATTAAAATAATGAACCCTTCATGTTCATTATGATTTTCAATTAGCCATTAGTTTGGCGAAAAAGTCATTTTTGCAGTTTTTGGTCCATGTATGTATTTTTTTGAAATTCGTGTTTAAATCTCAGTTCTAGAGCTTCCAAAGCAAATTCACTTCAAAAACTAGGTTTCTTTAAGTTTTTAAGATCTTAAAAGTTTTTGTATTTTATAAAAAATCAATTTTGAAAAAAATAATTACTTTAAAAAAGCCTTACACTATTATTGTGCGTCAAAATAAAATATTTAAACTTATTGGTCAAAAGTTGATGAATTTGTGCAGAGCGATTAGAATAGGGATAGATTTCCGATTCTTCGTCCAGCTCTCAGTTAAAGTTGTATTTTTAGCAAACTCTGTTGCTAAAAAAACAATAAAAGACAAATTTTATTTTCATTTAAAAAAAAATAAATAACTAAACATATAAGGGTGTCGTATCCATTAACGAAATACGATAAGTTTTAAATTCAAGGTAATTCTTACGAAAGTTTACGGTGTTCATAACTCCTACAAGACCCCTTCCTCTGGATCTATGACTGCGCAGATTTGTATTCCTGCGCCATCGCTTGCAAAGCTTTCACATTCTTCACGGCATCGATTATTCGGAATAAAATAATTTATTATCAGTGCAAAAAAGGCACACTTCATTTATGTCCTGGGAAATATTGACTTCACTTGCTTTTGATTTTGTTTTCTACTGTCGGTCTTTCAATATTTCTGTCTTCTATTGTTTTAAAACTTACTTGGTCTGGGAAATGAAAACAATTATTATATATCACATTAAATGAAAATTCTACAAAAGTAAAATTCAACTAAATCAAAATATTATAGAAATCATATTATCGTTGAAAATATTTCGTATAATAAAATTACTCATGATTGATTATAATAAACTCGTCAACTTAATTTATAGATTTTTATCATAGTTACGCAAGGAATCCCGTTCGTGTTTCAAAATTGTAACCATTTTTATCATCGTTTCATGACATTGATTTT